>OY288271.1:34830047-37230047 GCA_958450335.1 Hibiscus tridactylites
CAAATGCTGTAGAACAGAACTGTATGACACTGAAGTTGCAAATACACACAATATTACCATTAGATAATGTTGAAAACAAGTTCCCTTTATATAACAGCAGGTACATTGAAACAAGATTGAATAAATGAGCTGAGTCACCAACCTTATAGAGCACAAAAGAATAAGTCCCACGTTGAACAGAAAAGAGTTCATTAGAGTAGCTCCCCACCTATGTAAGTCCATCAAACATATATTAGCCAGCTGGTGATTTTCCCAAAATATAGAAAATTAAACAAAATGCCATCGACATGAAATCCATTACTTCATAGGATGAATCGTAATGAAAACTAATCTCAGACCAAGCATCATTGCACCAGCAATCACAGCAAGAAGAAGGTAGAAGCAAAATAATGCAAATGCTGCCGTACCCAGAAGACCTGACAAAATATAAAATAAATATCTACTTCAATTTTAAAAGCAGCAAAATAGAAAGAAATAAACTCCAACAAGGTTTACAAATTATTACCCCATATATCATCCAGCTTGATGAAAACCTCATTCAGGAAGGGAGAAAGCGGTGGATCAATCAGAAGGTAGATTACAATATGAGCAACCCAAGCCACTGAAACAATTAACCTAACAAAGTGCAAGGATAATTGCAGGTTAGATAAACTCCTTTTAGTCAGGGGCCGACATCATCAGTTTAACAGATTTAAATAGACTTCAACAGGTTTAGTGTGATCCCTTATTCCAAGGATAGCACCAATTTATTTCTATTTGGTGTATAGATAAAGCTCACAGTTCAAATATCCTGTTATTATAGTTTATTTACATTGAGCAATAACGTCCATAGAGTGCATGAAAATATCCGAACTCAATTGCTAATTCACAACAATAATACAGCTTGGGAATTTAAAAATACATTTATTGCCTTGTTCGTAATAAAATAAATTAACTAAGCACTCACCCTAGGACTCCCAACACAAGTTTTGCCAAGTATCCAAGAACAGTCAAGGCCCAGGATGTTTCAGCCTGAAACGTTGGGAAGGGAGTTAATACCGGGAAGAGGGGATGGGAACATAACCAAGTGTCAAGCATACTTGAAGTCCAGCAAGTCAAATTTGATACCTTTTCTCCTTGAGGGTACATCTCTTCCAGTAGCTTTACATCTTCTTCCAGCTGAAGCAATTCCTGATTTAATCAAGAACATAACAATATCAATAGCCATGGAAAATGAACAATGCCACAATATGCGAAAAGACCATTATATGGATATTTTATCGTCCCCTAAACAGGAATGCTCACTAGTTAACTGCAACTCTTCACGAAGAAACAACAAAAGAAACTGCCACAAGTTAATATCATGGTCAAAATACAACTTATCTAGGAATTAGCCAATATAACACAAGCTGAATTGTTTAATTATTAGATCTTTAAGTGTACTAGAAAAACTAAATAAAAAATATAACATTAGAACTAGAGTGATCTACAACTGAGGTCACAAAATATAATTCAATGAAAAGAGAATATGGACTTTGCATAGACCTTTTCCACAGCCTTAACATTCTTACGCCACTTTCGGCCCTTAGAACCGCTTCTTTCTTCCTGGTGAAGTGCATCAGCTGCTTTCTTCAGTTCTCTTGCCTTTTTACCAAGTTCAGTTGCTTCCTGCAATATCAATTACAACTATGGCTATGACTACGAGCAATCACAATACAATGCGAAAGTCAATACTATCTTCTTACTGCATTGGATGGTTTCATATGGCAGTTTAGCAGAGCATCATAAGCAATATAAATTAGCACCTTAATATACTGTGAGCGAGTGATAACAGCTTTTGGACGGCGTACAAATGAAGCGATAAGCCCAAGAGGCAAACAAGCAATACCTACACCACCAAATATCTGACCAAAAGTATCCAGATGTAAGCAATATATTCTAACAAAACACAGATCAACATTAAAAGCTAAAATTGCTATCCAAATTCCAAAAATAAGTATTAACATATTAAAATTTGCAACAACAAAAAAAACTTACTGAGAAAAGAACAGATCCAACAATTGTAGCAAGAGCAACAACATATTCTGGAAATGTAGTGCGCATAGTCCATGTTTTCTCCGATGAAGCACTAGCAGTATATGCAGAGCACTGTAACGAAAGGAAAAATGGCGAAAGAGAACATAAAATAATGAGATAAACAAGAATGTTATACAGAATAAAGTATCCATTGCAATTTATATGCATAAATGAATTACTAACCGCTCGTGCACCAGCTCCACCAATACATGGCTGACTGCTAGCGAAATCCCAACTACTTGGGAAATTAGTAGTGGCAGAAGACAGGTGCCTAACAGTAAAATCTACCTTTCCAACTAGCCCTGATGTACCATTCAAAATGATAAAGTCATTAGCATGACTACTATAATAAAACCAGAAAGTATACAAACAAACACTCTCAAGAAATGTAAGACGAATTTCCAAGTTATCCACTCAACGCAAGTACCAGTTCTAGCATGCCAATCAGTTTAAAATATTTCCCAAGATCTTCTAATTGTAAAAGCACCTTAATCAAAATTTATATTCAAGACATTAACCGAGTATTCCAGTGATCAATACCATGGTCCTATTTCTAAATTAACATGGAGCTCAATACTTCCATGGCTCGCAAAAACTTTTCAGTTAAAGAGAAATGCATATGAAATTAAAGAAAAGGGGGGAAAGCATAACCCAACCATATAGTATGCCAAGCAGGAGAGCACAAACTATTGCAGTTGTCACCACCCATAGCAACGCGCTCTTTATCCGTTTGCCAACACTCCTGCAATCGAAAACCAAATACATAAAATAAAAAATAAGAGTAGAGCAATGCATCAATGTAATCAATAATGTTTAGCTATCGAAGTCCTAGAAACACATACTTATCCTGGTCTCCTTCGTAGTAGAACATGGCAAACGGGATTACAAAGAAAACGAGCACGGCATCTACGATGTAAATGGCGAGCCAGAGATCTTTCATAGGCAAGGTGAGATTACACGCGCCGTTGTAGATCGCATGCCTACATGCCTGCCGGTTGGCGACATCTGCCGGTAACATGAGTATGGAAATGGCGGCGACGGAGAGCCCGAAAACGACGACGAATTTGGGGAAATAAGCTTGGTTAGCGTCGTCCGGATGCTGGTAATTAATGAGGAGGTAGACATTGAAAACGAACACTAGTACACAAACGACTATGGCGACGATTACAAGAGCGAGGTTGAAATCACTCATCGTTATCAAGCTCTTGATTCGAATCAATTCGAAGAATTAGGGTTTACTTTTAATCCTTTGCGGTTTTTTTTGTAGATCTCAGTCTCTTTGTGTTGACAAAAGTAAACGTGGAGGTTGGGGCTCCGGTGACGTGTTTCGTTGAATTTTGGGGTATTTTTTAGGTGTTGGAGGAGAATTGACTTTATTATCCTTGATAACTTTGTTAATGACGATATGGAATACTTAGGAGGAGAGTTGGTTATGGGTTTTATTGTAAATTTATATTATATCCCCATCCCAAGCATCGACCCAGCCGGTTCATAGCAAGAGTAAGGTCAATCTTTTTTTGGTTTATTCTGCCGTCAGTCCCTGTACTGTTTAGAACTTTTGAAATTTAATTCGTCTGCTTTTATTTTCGGGTATTTAATTTAAGGGTAAACTACTTGGTTGAGAGGTGTGTCTTATTTTGATCACCCAATTAAAAATATTGACAAACACACCACCAAACTTTTAAAGTAGTCCTACAAATCACCAGCCGGCAATTTTAACTGAAACAATGATGTGACGGTTAACGAAAATTAGTATAGTTATATATTTAGTCCTTTATATTTACACATACAATCAATTTAATCCTAATTTTAATTTAAAAATAAATTTAATCATCTAATCAAACGGTAGTACGTGTCCAATTTTTTCACTTAATTTTATTATTTAAAATTTAAAAAATATAATCAACCAATCAGATGATGAAACATGTCACCACCTGATTGGTCCCGCGACCTATTGAATAAAGAGCATGCATTCAAAACCGCTGGGCCAGGCCCTTTAGATTGAAATGTTTTTGTGTTGTGACGTTCTTTATTAGAGGTTATTATATTGGTGAAAATTAAAGAAAAAAAAAGAGAATTGATAGGATTCAAACTTGATAGTAATAAAATATAACAAAATATTAAATTAATATTATTAATTACACAAATATGACAACATACTATATATGGATTAAACTACAGTTAATAAAATAATAATTGATTATATTAATATTTTATTACATAATATTAAAATGAAAATGAAATATTGTTTTCATTTTTAATAATAAAATAATTTAAAATAATAATAAAAATTCATTTTCATTTTTAATAATATTTTAATAAAATATAATAACATATTAATATAATAGTGTGATGTAATATTTGTTTAATTAATAGTATTAGTTCAAGGAAAACTATATGATGCGTCGGCGATGGAAATATTTTGTTTTCAGAAGCGTCCTAGTTTTAGGCTTTATAGTTTAAGGGTTCATGATTAGGTGTTTAGGATTTAGGGTTTATGGTTAAAATCCAATTTTTAGGGTTAATATTTAAATATTAGGGTTTAGATTTAGGGTAAAATATTAGGGATTTAGGCTTTTACTTATAACCCCTAAATTCTAACCCTAAATTGTAAATTCAAACCACATTCCCTAAATTTTAAGTACATAAACCTAAAACCCTAAAATAAATCACTAATCCTTAAAATTGAGATGCTTGTGGAAACAAAATGTTTGCACCGTCAGTGCATGGTATAATTAACATCGAATTCGAATTTTATCATTTTTTTCTCTTTAATTTTTACCAATATAATAACCTTTAATAAAAAATGTTATAAAGACGTATCAATTTAGAGCGCTTGTCTTAGCGGTTTGAATGCTAACTTTTATTACAGCAGGTTTTTGGATCAATTTTTTTATTTGAGAAGAAAAGAAAAATGTATTAAAAAGAAAAGACATTACAACGCCGCAAGTCATGTCTCACAAACAAAGCCCAGAAGGCATACAGAAGCATGTAACCCGAGACGCAAACAAAGGCAAACACAAAATATGGATCCACCTTGAGCAAAACGACAACCGGCAAAAAGCAAAAATAGACGAAGTCAAAGACTTGGCACATAGGCCAAAAGCAAACGAGGGTGTTCCCATAACAACGAGATATCCCTAACCAGAGAAAGAAAAAAGAAAACGACACAGAAACCCTTGCCAATCTTGGAGTCGGACTTGGCACATCAGGAGGCAGGCTCTCATGTCGGTAGACAAGGGTCTTGTCAACTGGCTACTATGATCGAAGAACCAGACTTTGGGATTGACCTAACAAGGTTAAAAAAACCCAACATCGAACAATGCCTTCAATTCATAACTGGAAGAGTACATGAGAAACCTTAGATCCCTCGCGAACAAAGAACACCTAAATATCCGGGGGAAGGGTTCATGTGGACCACCAACTTTCGACCCTTTCTATCAAGAGAGGTGATGTCAAATTTAATCATTTTTGATGCAGAAAACCCTCATGGGAGTTATCCGCTTGCATGATGATGGTGAAACTTTTGACCATAAAGGAATTCTTTTGACCACATACTTGGTGCCGCATAAAACCCAACGTAGCTTTGAAAATAAGAATAGTAGAGCTAGGTTCACTAGTTTGGGCCCACTTATAAATTTTTGGTGGAGTCGAGGATGATCTGGCAACACCATCTAAATTGGGATACAAAATCCCATAAGATTTGGTCCTAGGTTGCAGCAACGGGTAAAAGTCAAAAAAATTTAGACAACCTGCAAGCATGGGGAAACTAAATAAAAAGAGAAATAACCAAATTGCCATCTTCTTAATGTTCTTTCTCATGCACAGGCCGGAGAACCACTCCTTGGCAGCTGCAGACACATGTCCCGCACTCATGACCAGAGATAGCCCTTTGAGAATCCCAACTTCTAAATCCCGCCACACAATGATGGAAACCAGTCGTCGTCCCATAATTTCACGTTTCTTTTCATTACCAAGCAGATCAGACTCGCTTGAAACCATACGCTGCCCCTCGATCTGGAGGATATTGACAAAAGCCGGCGGTCGTCGGACACGCCTGCCCAGTTCATTTGAACCACTACCAGCGCCACAACACATTTTTTCCCTAACGAACTCATGCCCATCTCTTCCAAGCACCCGATAACAACAAACTCTTTAATAATAATCCTAAAGCCTTGGCGGAGAGTCGGTAAATGCATCAACCTTAGAATCACACAACAAAGAAGCGAAATGAGCCCACTAGGTACAATGTTGGTTCCAAGCTCCACTGATCTGTAAGCAAAGGCCCTTCCCGGACTACAGCTACCCCGTCCCATGATCTCCCTTGCCCATATCTTCGTTGCTTCCTGACCAGTCTCACAAATGGAAATCGACGATGCCCTCTAAGAGAGAACTTCACACCACTGGAAGTGACAACCAAGCAACAATCCATCGGAGAACCAGAACTGAGAAGAGGGGAAAGAGGGAAACAGAGAGATGAAAGAGGGAAACGGAGATGGGACCATCGAAGAGAGATCGAAGATCGTAATCGTTTTTCCTAGTCTGCCCAAAAACTCAAGTGGTTTATAGGTTCTCGGATTAATTCTTTCTGCACACATGATTCTCTTTTAATTTATTTCTTTGACTTTGTGACAAGTCGGGCGGATGACACGTGTTCTGATTGTTTGATTAAATTTATTAAATTAAAAAATAAAATTAAAAAAATGATTGAAACCAACTGATTAAAATTTTATTTTTTTTATATTAAAATTAGGACTAAATTAATTGTATGTGTAAATATGAAAGACTAAATGTGTAACTATACTAATTTTCGTTAACTGTCACGTCACCATTTCTGTTAAATTTGACGACCAACAATTTAATTAGAAACAATTTAAAAGTTCGGTGGTGTGTTTGTGCATTTTTTAGTTGGGTGGTCAAAATAGGACACATCCTATAATTGTGTGGTCACCCGAGTAGTTTACCTTTAATTTAATTCACTGTTTATCTTATTTCAAAATTAAAGCATATGATTAGGGTAATTATTCCATGCACAAGAGCTTGTGGAAAACTTTGTTTACATAAGCACCTTAGTTTTAGGGTTTAGGAACTCTGTTTAAGGTGTATGTGTTTAAGTGTAATAATTTTGAATTTAATGGCTATCAATAGAATTTTGGGTTTAGGATTAAAGTTTATGGTTTATGGTTAAAACCTAAACCCCTAATCATATTACCATTAAACCTAAACACTAAATTCTAACCCTAAATTCTAATCATAAACCCTGAATTCTAAACCCTTACACAACAAACTCTAAACTAAAGCCCTAAACCATAGAATTAAAGCACCTGTGAAAACAAAAAGTTTTTACCAATCCATAATATAATTAGATTTTCGATAAATTTGAATACGTAACACCTTTCCCAACTGGCCAGCTGGAGATTCTTGTTTCGTGTAAGTTAATTGAATAAATAAAGTAATTATCAACAACCATTTGATTTAACTTGTTGAGGTGTTTAGTTCTTGTTATGATTTTTGTTTTGATATAATAATCTGATTTTTTTTTTGAACTTGTTTGAAATATTTGCAAAACTTATTTAAAGTCCAAATAACTTAAAAAAAATATGTTTAAAATGGTTTTGAAGCGTTTTTTATTCAAACTTATGATTTCCATGCTCAAAATAGTAAAAAACAGCCCTTAGTACCGGTACCGAACCCTGGTATCGATAGCAAGAGGATCGTACTGGTACCAAGTCTTTGAGTACCGATATGCGTGTCTAAAAAATCTAGAATAAAAAATTAGTACCGATATTGCCCTAGCAATATCGATACCTGTAGGCTGGTATCGATACCCTTTCTGTTTTGCCTCCATCGGCTCTTTCCATTTTAGTTCGATATAGATACACATATACGAGTATCGATATCCCCTACTGCAGAATGGCATATTTGGTTAGAAATTGAACTCCCAACGGCTCCAATTCAACTCCAACGATCACTAACAGCTAGAATCTCATTTGAAAGGATAAAAGGGACCTTCAAGTACTAAAATCAACTATTGATCAACAAGCCAACATTCCATTGATTGTAAAATGTCTTAGGGCTTAAATTTCCACATTTTTCATATACAACACTTGTAAGCTTTTATTGTAATATTTGCTCAAATATTTTAGGATTGGGTGAGTGCTTAAATATTGCAAACACATTACTGTTTAGAGGTTTTATTAGTTTGTTTTGTATTTCTCTTTGTAAAGAGAGTGCTCAAACTTTGAGATATAAAGCTTTAAGTGTATAAGGGTTGCCTTCTTATCCTAGAAAAGACGAAGAAATTTAATAGTGAATTTGAAAAAAAACCTTAGTGGGAAGTTAAGGTAATAGATGTAGAGCTTGGTTGAGAAGCTCGAACTACTCTAAATCATTGTGTTCATTTTTTCATTTCTTCCACCATCATCACCTAAAATTGGATTTCTCCACCAACTTAGCAAGTAAATTGTAACCCCTTCATCCCGATCTGGTCGGATGACCAGTCCGAGTAGGCTACACGGAGAAAACCGAAGCGAAACCTGTTAAGGTTCCCCCTTCGGTTAACAACCCTATTTTTTTCTTTATCTTTTCTAGACGCCTTTATTAAATCCTATGTGATAGGACACACAACGAACTAACACGTATACAAAACCCACAAGACATGCTATTTAACAGCCCAATTTATCCTTTTTAAGCAGGCCGTATCGATACACCTTCAGAGGGTGTCGATACGCCTTGACCAAGGTCAACATCTTACAGTCAACTCAGGAAGACCGTATCGATACAGCCCTTGAGCATATCGATACGCCCTTCTCGGTCAACATCTCGTGGTCAACGAGATGAACCCCTACCAATACGCTTATAGCCCGTATCGATACGCCAAAGTCTCCCTAAAATCTCAGATTTCCAGTGAGCTTTGGGCGTATCGGTACGCCCCCGCGTATCGATACACCAAGCCAAAACTGAGACCTTAAGGGCAAGACCGTATCGATACGGCCCTCAAGCGTATCGATACGCCCTGCACTGCAAGTCTCCAAATTTCAGCAAAACGATCTAAGACTCGAATCTAGATGCGATTTACAACTCCTCTAGCCACAAACAACATACATACAACCTTTAACAACCATAATCTAGGCATACGAGGCAACCAACACTAACAAGCATCATTCATCCAAAAGATTCATGCATTTACCAAAAGGATACATACAAACCACACTAAGGTTCATGTCTTAGCAACCAAAACATACAAGCATTCAAGACATGCATCATAAGCAATATTTACAAATCAAACAAGGCACCCAAGAACCAAGCCAACATCAACATACATCAAAGCACAAAACAACAACACCTATCCAATTGCTTGACTATTACAATTTACAATTTAAAGATCATACTTGAGCTAACCAAAAGCAACACTTGGAGACCTTTCCTTGCCTTTGCCACCCACAAGCTATTGATCTGCATTGTCGAACAAAAAGGAGCGTAAGCATAAAAGCTTAGTGAGGGTAAGCTCATAAAACAAACCTTCGACAATGCAGGGTCCAAGCACGAGCAACTACCATAATGGAATGCATGATCTTACCTCCGATCTCAAGAGCCAAATATACATAATGCATGAACATATATTCAACATTATGCCATGCTCAACAACTCATAAGCTCAACATACAATGATACATAACTCAATGTATTAACCACATCATATGTCGATTCATAAAGGGAGTCACATTTCATATCATATAGGCATATATATAATCTCATATTGGCACCTAGTTATGACTCAAATACGCAGATAACACGTTGGAACGCATTTCCAACATAACCATTACCTTCGGTGGGATTACACTCATCACCGGTTCTCGCGGAGGGGATTCCACTCATCCTCACGCCTCGTCGATGAGATTCCACTCATCACCGACTAATATAAATATTTCCGGGCGAACCTGTACTCCTCCTTGGTGCCTCAACGCCACCAAGGCCATGCGCGACTTTGACTCTCGTTTGCACACTAATCCTAATGATCGATCATTGTACCCAAGCATACTAGTGCCAATATTAAACAAAATCCACAACTTTTCACAACGTTAATTCAAAATAACTTCCGTGCTTAGCACGTACTCACCATGATCCTCGAATCATGCAACCATCTCATAACATCACTTCACAAGTCAACACTACTTGTATATCATCAAAACAATTATCACATCATGTTTCACACATATGTATATCCACATTATATTTATCATCAACATACATATAATAATGCACCAAGCCATGCCTCAACATACATGTATAACAACATATTCATAATACCACAATCACAATTAATCATGAGGCATAAACAACCATTAAAGAGTGCAACCAAAGTCTCTAATTAAAGCTTGGGATTAAGCTATCACTCTAATCCCAACTCTAGGTGGGTTTACCAAGCCCGTCCTAGGTTCACATGCTTGAACCAATATTTGAAAACCATTTAAAAACAATAACCACTCATCTTCACCTCCAAGCTCAACTACCAAGCAACCAAGGTCTTCAAGTTTCCGGATTCACTCCCGAAGATTTACCAACACAATTTCTTGCTTCTAATCATTTCAACACAACCAAAATAGCCTCAAATCAGTCCACACAACAATGTAACAAACCTGAAACACTAATCAAGCAATAAACACATGAATTCAAGCCATGAACAACCCCAAAATCACCAAACCCGAGCAGCCCTTATACCCAACCTAACACTTGTGATTTCAACACATTTAACACATTCAAATACTTCTAAAACAGCCCCCAACTATTACCCTAATATCAACCCTCAAATTCCAACACAAACTACACCCAAAACTCAACTAAAACCCTCCTAAAACCCCACCAAACCCCAAATTCAGGAATTCATTTAAAACACTCTAAAAATTATATATGTTGGACCATTTGATTCATAAACATCATATCTAACAATAACAAACCAAAAGCTTTAGTACAAACCCATAAAGCTTTAACCTTTAGCTTAAAACTTTGAAAAACCCAAATGTAAAATACATAGTTTTAGTGAAATCTAAAAGTACCAAAATGTAGAAGATAGCAAGGCCAAATCAAAACTATATTTACCTTTCAAAAAGCTCTAAGGATGAAGGTGAAAGAGATGGAATGGTGAGATGGAGAGAAAAGCTCTCCCATGTCGTTGGATAGCAAAAATGGGAAAAGAAGAAGATTGGCACATGTTTAATTCAACAAAAGGGGTTTTAATTTTAAAAGTTTCATTTATTTACGGTTTTGCCATTAATGAGATGGCAATCTCATGTATTTGAAATTTTCATGGAAATTTGATTTCAATTACATTTTGGTCCAACACAAAATGTTTGTTCGAAAATATGAAGATCAAAATAATATTTTATTATTTTAATTATAAAACTGAAACCCAAACCATTATTTAAATATTATTTTCTCCCGGCCCCCAAACTCGGGTGTTACAACTCTCCCCCACTTAAGGAAATTTCGTCCCCGAAATTTATCGGACAGGAATACCACGAAATATACTCATCCACACTTACCTTCTCACCACAACATACTAACCAACTCGGTAGACTTACCACACAACATTAGCTATCTGATGCTAAGATCTCAACGGGTCCCTCAAGGCATGTCAATTTAAAACTTAACTCAATCTCTTCGCAAACATAGCATGGGACAAATCTGACTCTCACTTCTGAATCATAGATACACAAAACACATCACAAATTTCTTTCTAACTCTGGTGTTGACCGCAACAAATAAACAACAGAACTAGCCCGATTCACAATCTCATACAACACTGTTTGAAAACTTGACCATCTGACTTCAACAGGTAACCAAACACTATGCAGACGTCTTCAAAATCTAGTTGAAATCTCGAATCTCTATTACCCACTTTCATTAAGAACCTTCCACGGATGTAACAAACTAGAAGAAAACTGATGTTCGGTCTTGACACACTGACAAATTATACACTTACTCTCATACTGAACCACATCATTCATCAACTCAATCTAGAAGTACCTATCTTCAACCCACAACAAGTCTTCATACTACCCCGTTGCAATACAAATGAATTGTCGTGTGCTTCGGCCAAAACAATACGTCTCAAAACACTATGTCATTTGGCACAACTATTCTGTCTCTTAAATGCAAAACTCTATCATCTCTGAAACTGTATTCTGAAGGTTTTCCTTCTACTATGTCTTGCACGTGAGGTGCCAAGAACCTGTCTTCCAACTGTTTCTCTTCAAGTATTATGACTCAATGTAGGCTTAACATGAAACTCGGCCACAAAACTACTATCATTCGGTAAACTGAATCCGGTAAATGCATCCCATAACTCAACTACTAATCTAACAAAAATACAACTCGAAGCATTGGTTACTAAGTTAACTCTCTTCGGATGGTACTCAATCTTGAGATTATGGTCTTCAAGTAGTTCTAACAACTTATGATGTTCAAGTTTCAACCCTTTCTAAGTCATCTAATATTTCAAGTTCTGGTGATATGTATACATATATTGTTCATTTCTTACTATACAAGCTTTGTCTTAAAGTCTTCGTAGCAGGTACAACTGTAATTAACTCTAAGTCTAGTGTCAGATAACTCTTCTCTCGGTCTTTCAACTATCTCGATGAATAGGCTACAATCTTCTGTCTTGCAAAAGCACACAATCTAACCCTACAAGTAACGCGTCACTATAGTTCACAAATTCTTTCTCTGATACAGGCTGGATCAAGATCGAAGCTCTCATCAAAGTTTCTCTCGGTTTCTCAATGGTTCATTGTCTCGCATCTGACCACACAATTGAACATTTTTCGGTAGCAACTTTTCAAAGGAGCATCTATCTTTAAAAGACTATTTACAATTTCTCTAAAAGTAACAATGCTAGACCTAGGAACTATAGATACATGTCACAGTCTTCGGTTTCTTCTGACCCACATCTTCTTCTGTCTTCGTAGGATTTACTCTAATACACTCAGTTGATCCACATGTCCTAGGAGAACATCTTCCTTAACTCGGAGTTCACATTTGCGCAACTTGGTATACAACTGATTCTCTAATAGGATCTATATCACTAACTCTAAAGCTTATCATGATCTTCTTTGGTACTTGAATATACCCACGCACCATCTAAGAGAGTTACTACAAACCGATCAAGGAGTTCAAGAAATATTTTGCTCAACATCTCTATAAAAGTAACTAACACACTAGTCAAATGAAACGGCATAGCTCGGAACTCAAAGCGATCACATCTTGCCCCAAAAGCTGTCTTCGGTACACCAACTTCTCTCACTTTCAACTGGTAGTAAACGAATCTCAAATTAATCTTCGAAAAGACTAGAGCACACCCTAACTGATCAACAAATCACTGATGCTCAGAAACGGATGCTAATTATTCACTGTCATTTGTTTCAACTATCTGAAATCTAATCACATTCTTGTATTGTCTTCTCTCTTCTTCACAAATTGTACTGTCATACCCTAAGATGATGTACTAGGCCTAATGAATCTAAGGTCTAACAAATCTCGAAGTTGGTTCTTCAACACTCTCAATTCTTGCGGGAACCATAAGATACAGAGCAATCAAAACAGGAGCAAGCTCGGAGTCGGTAACAATGACAAACTCTTCTTCTCTGTCAAGAGACAAACCAGAAATTATTCCAAACACTTTTAGGAAAACATAAACTATTCTAACATTTTGCGGTCTAATCTTCACTCGAAAATCAAATCCATCACGTTTGCTAGGCAAGCCTATCAACTAAACTCAATCAATCTTTGACCTCTAAAGCTGGATCAACATTCGATAAGAAGTTCACATCCTCACCTACTGCTACAGTCCCACAGAAATCTGCAACTTCAAGGCAACTCTCTCTATCTCAAGGTATACCCTAGCTTTGTGCTCTACAAGCCAAATCATGCCAAAAGTTACATCGAAACCGTAAAAAGATAATTACTTCACATCTACTGGAATCACGTAACCCTGAACCATCAACAAACATCTTCTGTACATATTTCTAGCCACCACTATCTCACCAAAAGGTCTAGTCACATGTGTCCCTACGTCTAAGGTCTCAACAAAGATATTTAGCTTCCTTACATGCTCACACAAAAGGGCGAATCCGCAGAAATTGCAACTTCACATGTACACAACTGATAGTCTTCGGTCCTCTTGTTTTCAGGCTGACCCTTCAAATATAACCTAACTCTTCAAAACCGATTTTAGAGCATCTCGAAACCTCAAAATTCAATTCTGATTTCACACAAACTATCATGTTTGAACTTGTTCTATAACATCTATCCTGACGACTCGAAACATCCCACTACCAAACAATTTGAAGCTAAATCTCAAGACTTCTTTCTCGGCTCAACTACATCGGAAGTGACTTCATCTCTTCTTCTTGATGGAAGACAATCTCAGATGCACAATGGCCCAAACATACAAATTGATTCCCACTCACGAATACTGACCGGTTGTCTTGTATTAAAACCATAGGTTGAACCCCAACGATCACCAACTAACATCTCTGAGTTTCCGATTACTCACACGAGACCCTTATCTTGATCTCGCCAAAAGAACTAAGGTACTCATACCTACCTCTAACACTTCATCGGGCACATTCAAACTTGCATGCTTGTTAACAATATGCGGAAGTACAGAC
The DNA here is from genome assembly GCA_958450335.1 of Hibiscus tridactylites. Lineage (NCBI taxonomy): Eukaryota > Viridiplantae > Streptophyta > Magnoliopsida > Malvales > Malvaceae > Hibiscus > Hibiscus tridactylites. The sequence goes on from OY288271.1 coordinate 34,844,770, forward strand.
TCAGAATCAACTGGAGGAAACAAACTCAAAACTGTACCAAAGGCTTATCTACTATAACATCGATACCACTCCGAACCTCACTCAAAGGTCTTCACTTCTTTTTACCAACTATACCAGAATCGATCTCATCGTCCCTTAGCAACCGGAGCCAACCCACATACACTCAGACTCAAACAAACAATTTGTACCTCAACTCCGGTACAACCATACTTCCGTGACTACAGCGATGAACTCCCTCAACATCATTCACATTTCAGAAACCACAACCTCCACTTACCGATTCACGGCCCACGCCTTGGCCTCAAACTTACTAAAATCAATAAATCAACAACTATATAAATTTACATACAAACTGGGTTAGCAAAGGAAAAGGTCCAAGTGAATCAAGTATGATTCCCTCACTTAAAATCTCTTTTTCCGATGTAATAGAAGTAATGGGGCTCTACTCAACATGCTTCAAGCAACGCACACACACGATCAAACAACATACACCAAGCATACTTGATAAACAAGCAAACATGCTTACATGGCAAGCAAACACCGTGCAATTCAATATGAGAACTAAGCTTACCTCACTTACCTGCCCAAGGTCTTGGAAACCTTAGGCTCTGATACCAACAAATGTAACCCCTCGTCCCGGTCTGGCCGGATGACCGGTCCGAGTAGGCTACACGGGGAAAACCAAAGCGAAACCCGTTAAGGTTTCCCCTTTGGTTAGCAACCCTATTTTTTTCTTTATCTTTTCTAGACGCCTTTATTAAATCCTATGTGATAGGACACGCAGCGAACTAACACATATACAAAACCCACAAGACATGCTATTAAATAGCCCAATTTATCCTTTTTAAGCAGGCCGTATCAATACACCTTCAGAGGGTGTCGATACGCCTTGACCAAGGTCAACATCTTACAGTCAACTCGGGAAGACCGTATCAATACAGCCCTTGAGCGTATCGATACGCCCTTCTCGGTCAACATCTCGTTGTCAACGAGATGAATTTGTACCGATACGCTTATAGCCCGTATCGATACGCCAAAGTCTCACCAAAATCTCAGATTTCCAGTGAGCTTTGGGCGTATCGGTACGCCCCCGCGTATCGATACACCAAGCCAAAACTGAGACCTGAAGGGCAAGACCGTATCGATACGACCCTCAGGCGTATCGATACGCCCTGCACTGCAAGTCTCCAAGTTTCAGCAAAATGATCTAAGACTCGACTCTAGATGCAATTTACGACTACCCTGGCCACAAACAACATACATACAACCTTTAACAACCATAATCTAAGCATACGAGGCAACCAACACTAACAAGCATCATTCATCCAAAAGATTCATGTATTTACCAAAAGGAGACATACAAAGCACTCTAAGGTTCATGTCTTAGCAACCAAAACATACAAGCATTCAAGTCATGCATCATAAGCAATATTTACAAATCAAACAAGGCACCCAAGAACCAAGCCAACATCAACATACATCAAAGCACAAATCAACAACACCTATCACATTGCTTGACTATTACAATTTACAATTTAAAGATTATATTTGAGCTAACCAAAAGCAACACTTGGAGACCTTTCCTTGCCTTTGCCACCCACAAGCTATTGATCTGCATTGTCGAACAAAAAGGAGCGTAAGCATAAAAGCTTAGTGAGGGTAAGCTCATAAAACAAACCTTCGACAATGCAGGGTCCAAGCACGAGCAACTACCATAATGGAATGCATGATCTTACCTCCGATCTCAAGAGCCAAATATACATAATGCATGAACATATATTCAACATCATGCCATGCTCAACAACTCATAAGCTCAACATACAATGATACATAACTCAATGTATTAACCACATCATATGTCGATTCATAAAGGGAGTCACATTTCATATCATATAGGCATATATATAATCTCATATTGGCACCTAGTTATGACTCAAATACACGGATAACACGTTGGAACGCATTTCCAACATAACCATTACCTTCGGTGGGATTACACTCATCACCGGTTCTCGCGGAGGGGATTCCACTTATCCTCACGCCCCGTCGATGAGATTCCACTCATCACCGACTAATATAAATATTTCCGAGCGAACCCGTACTCCTCCTTGGTGCCTCAACGCCACCAAGGCCACGCGCGACTTTGACTCTCGTGTGCACACTAATCCTAATGATCGATCATTGTACCCAAGCATACTAGTGCGAATATTAAAAAAATCCACAACTTTTCACAACGTCAATTCAAAATAACTTCCGTGCTTAGCACGTACTCACCATGATCCTCGAATCATGCAACCATCTCATAACATCACTTCACAAGTCAACACTACTTGTATATCATCAAAACAATTATCACATCATGTTTCACACATATGTATATCCACATTATATTTATCATCAACATGCATATAACAATGATTAACGACCCGAACTAAGAAGATTACACGGGGAAAACCCAAGTCAACCTTGATTAACGAACTTTTTTTTCTTTTTAAACTTATCTAAATGCATATTAACCCTAGGTGAACACTTGAGATTAACAAACTCAAAAAACACAGCAATCGGTTAACAATTAGGGACTCAATTGCACAACATACAAATTTAGGGACCAAATTGTAAATTTTGAAATTTATGAGGACTTTACCAAAATTAAAGTTGCCTTTATGAAATTAATCATATTTCATGCTTCTCTGTCAAATTTCATCTCAAACGGACATCTCAAACTCAACCAATTGCATGTACAAACATTGGGACCAAAACGTGAGAATTCCAAAACATTTAACCATCAGATTCAGTGCCCAACGGTCGAGTGTTCTAAAACGGGGAGAATCCGTTCCGAAACGCGGGACCGTTCCGAAACAAGTTGCGGAACGAGGCTTGGCAGTGGCAAAACCATTTCGGAACAGCTCTACCTGCTTCGAAACGCCATGGCCATTTCAGGCCATCTGTTCCGAAACAGTAGCACCCGTTCCGAAACGAGTTGCCCAGAAATGCAGATTTTTGCTGGTTTAACACACTTCCAACCCAACAAACACATTCATATGACCTCCATATCATGCATACAAGACATCAAACACTTAAGGAACATATTAGCATCATCAAAACACAATCATGGCCTCATTTGGGAAAAACTCCAAATCTATAGGCATGCATCCTATATAGAAAATCATGCAACCATCAAAAACATCAAACCAAAACAAAAAGGCCATTTACATGTTCCAACATCATCAAAAGCATAAAACCAACTTAGGGAGTCCAAAACATCTCCCAAAAAGACAACCTAGGTTCCCATTGCCAAATGCCCAAAAGCTAATAGTGTTAGGAAAACATTCACCATACATGAGCTTAGTCTTTCACTTGGATCCTTGACCTCCTTTCTGTCCTTTAAGCACTTCAATGCTCTGCATTATTGGTTTAAGAAAGAGAGAGCGTAAGCACATAGCTTAGTGAGGAATGCTCAATTAAAATATCACAATAATGCATTTGTAAAAACACCTTTTCAAGGCCTTTAGTTTCAAAACGACATTTATCATGCAATCATGCATACAAACCAAGCATCTCATGCTTCAATTCAACATCATGTCATATTGGCTTACAAGTGATACTCCATAACCATTTTACAACTCAAAACACAATCGGATACGCGGATTACAAGCGTTGTCCCACACACTTCATACACACTACCAATATCAAGGTGGAGCATGGTACAATCACAACCCCTCAACACCCGTGATGGAGACTATGGTACAATCACAACCCCTCCACATCACTCATTGGTAGTTGTATAATATCACTAACGAGAACACGGGACACACAACACAAGATCCACACATGGACTTTTAACCACCATTGTGACCTTAACACAAGATCCACTCATGGACTTTTAACCACCATGATGATCTTAACCATCTCGTTAGTGTACTTGGATGGAGTTTGCGGTACAATCACAACCCCTCAACATCCAAGGCGACTTTATTCACGGTGCACCCAATCTTATAGCCGGCTAACTATATCCGATTCAAGTACTTTTAAACCAACACATCACTTGCCAATATACATCAATTAACATCATTAATTCATTGTTTTAAAGCATTTATCAAAGCCATTAACCATCATGCATTACTACGCATCAAAACCACATTTATCAATGTTCAAAACAAGGATCTCTTACCTTGAGCATCCTTCAACACATGGCTTATAAAACCAACATTTAACATGCTAAAATATGCTTTCAAAACAGAATTTAAACATGCAAATAAAACACATTGCATTCAACCATCTCATGGTTCATCAACAAGAGAGTTTTTCCGAAAACTTACTCTTGAGCTTAGCTAAGTTGTTTAGACTTAAACTAAGCTCCCATAACCTTCAAAAATTGGTTTCAAAGCTGAAAACCAAACTTCACTCACCGATTTCGTTTCGCAAGTTTGCCGAAACACCAATCAAGCTTCCGGATCAACACCACAAGGATTCGAAGATGTCTCCCCTGTTTTAAACACATCAAAGCAGAGGATTAATGCATCATCATGCATTAATATCTTCAACCAAGACACCTAAACTCGCTGCTCTCATCAACACTCATATTTCGGCTACCAAACACAACCGAATTCACATCCAAACACCTCTACAACATTACCCAGCCAAGATCCATCAATTCCAATCATTCTTAAACATCAAATAACATCCAAAAAGGATCTAATCACGTCCTTATACCTCCAGCTATAGCAGAACATTAAAATCACCCCAAAAACCACCATTAACTCAATCAAAAACTTAGGAAAATCAACCTATTCGGGATTGCATTGATTAAACCTCAATTACACATCAATTATACATCCATTAGACATCAAAAAGACATCTCAAAACAGAGCCCAAACATTTTATACGAATTTCTTCAAAATTAAATCCAAATCTTGCATTTAAAGCCAAGATCAAGAACAAAACATTAAAACCTTTAATAAAACTCAAATCAAGGATTGAGAACTTGGGAATTTCAGTAAAGAACTGAGTATTTAGAGGAGAAGGACGTTCATACCTCTAAATGTGAGTTTCTCCTTGTTTAGAACCAAGATTCTTGAAAATTCAATAGGCAAAAGATAAGGATTTAGTGTAGAAATGATTAGAGATCAATTAGAGATTGAAATCTCATTTTTAGATGTCAAAATCAGAGGGAAAATGGCTGGGGAAAAGTGTTTGGCTAAGAGAAAAAATGGAGAAAAAATGAAGAGAGAAAATTTTGAGAAAAGTTAGTTATGAACTCAATAATATCTAGGGAAAACTACACCAGTGACCACCGAAGATATTGGGGATACCTATTTGAACCACCGAACTATAAAAAACGTCAATCACACCACCAAACTTATTAAATCAACCTATTTTGACCACCGCCGTTAAAAAATTAACGGTGGGGTGACGGAACTGCCACGTGACAGTTGATGGATATATTTAAAAATTACACATTTGGTCCATGTTATTTACATATTTTTTCAATTTAGTCCTAATTTTCAATTAATAAAATAATAAATTATTTAATTAGATAGTGACACGTGTCAACACCTTATTGGAGGACTTTTAATTATTTAGATTTAATTTTATTAATTTATTTTCCTCTTCCAATCAGGTGGTGACACTATTTAGAAGAGGAAAACGAAATTGAGCATAATTGCCACCCAGGGGACTCGAACCTGGGTGGTGTAGGTGGAAATGCAATGGTTAAACCACTGCACCAAGCCCAACATTATACTTCAAAACACCCAACTTAATATTTAACTCTTATTAGTTTCTACGTTTATAACCCAAAAGCTAAAACCCTAAACATTAATTTCACATATATAAATCCTAAACCCTAACCCTAAATATTTCAAATTAAACCTCAAACCCTAAAATTTTAAATTAATTTCACATTAAATATTTTAAATTAAACCCTAAACTCAAACCCTAAAAATTTCAAATTAATTCCATGTTAAATATTTCAAATTAAGCCTTAAACCCTAAACCCTAAATATTTAGGGTTTAATTTGAAATATTTAGGGTTTAGGGTTTAAGGCTTAACCCTAAATATTTAGGGTTTAAGGCTTAATTTGAAATATTTAACATGGAATTAATTTAAAATTTTTAGGGTTTGAGTTTAGGGTTTAATTTAAAATATTTATTGTGAAATTAATTTAAAATTTTAGGGTTTGAGGTTTAATTTGAAATATTTAGGGTTAGGGTTTAGAATTTATATATGTGAAATTAATGTTTAGGGTTTTAGCTTTTGGGTTATAAATGTAGAAACCAATAAGAGTTAAATATTAAGTTGGGTGTTTTGAAGTATAATGTTGGGCTTGGTGCAGTGGTTTAACCATTGCATTTCCACCTACACCACCCAGGTTCAAGTCCCCTGGGTGGCAATTATGCTCAATTTCGTTTTCCTCTTCTAAATAGTGTCACCACCTGATTGGAGGAGGAAATAAATTAATAAAATTAAATCTAAATAATTAAAAGTCCTCCAATAAGGTGTTGACACGTGTCACTATTTAATTAAATAATTTATTATTTTATTAATTGAAAATTAAGACTAAATTGAAAAAATATGTAAATAACAGGGACCAAATGTGTAATTTTTAAATATATCCATCAACTGCCATGTGGCAGTTCCGTCACCCCACCGTTAATTTTTTAACCGCGGTGGTCAAAATAGGTTGATTTAATAAGTTTGGTGGTGTGATTGACGATTTTTTTAGTTTGGTGGTTCAAATAGGTATCCCCAATATCTTCGGTGGTCACTGGTGTAGTTTTCCCTAATATCTATTTCCCCTTTTTCTTTTTATTAAATATCATTTAATAAATCATTAATATTAAGAAAAATCTGGAGAAAACTCTTCTTGGGTAAATTAGCTCCTTAAAGATTCAAATTTTCAATCCTTTTAAAACAGTCACCAACTTTTCAAAAATTACATTTTAGTCACTAGCTTGAAATGTCACATTTCGAAACCTCAATTTGCAAAATTGATTTCACCACTCTCTTACACATAATAAAAGAGGATTTTTAGATATTTTTCCATATTTTTAATGCATCCCGAACTAGGCTTTCCCTAAAATCACCCTTTTATATTCGAACCGCAATACGACCGGTCCGATTCAAACCCAAAACTTCTAAGCCCAAATTGGGGTGTTACATGTTTCACACATATGTATATCCACATTATATTTATCATCAACATGCATATAACAATGCACCAAGCCATGCCTCAACATACATGTATAATAACATATTCATAATACCACAATCACAATTAATCAAGAGGCATAAACAATCATTAAAGAGTGCAACCAAAGTCTCTAATTAAAGCTTGGGATTAGGCTATCACTCTAATCCCAACTCTAGGTGGGTTTACCAAGCCCATCCTAGGTTCACATGCTTGAACCAATATTTGAAAACCATTTAAAAACAATAACCACTCACCTTCACCTCCAAGCTCAACTACCAAGCAACCAAGGTCTTCAAGTTTCCAGATTCACTCCCGAAGCTTTACCAATACAGTTTTGCTTCTAATCATTTCAACACAACCAAAATAGCCTCAAATCAGTCCACACAACAATGTAACAAACCCGAAACACTAATCAAGCAAAACACATGAATTCAAGCCATGAACAACCCCAAAATCACCAAACCCGAGCAGCCCTTATACTCAGCCCAAAACTTGTGATTTCAACACATTTAACACATTCAAATGCTTCCAAAACAACCCCCAACTATTACCCTAACATCAACCCTCAATTCCAACACAAATCACACCCAAAACTCAACTAAAAACCCTCTTAAAACCCCACCAAAACCCAAATTCGGGAATTCATTTAAAACACTCTAAAAATTAGTTGGACCATTTGATTCATAAACATCATATCTAATAATAACAAACCAAAAGCTTTAGTAAAAACCCATAAAGCTTTAACCTTTAGCTTAAAACTTTGAAAAACCCAAATGTAAAATACATAGTTTTAGTGAAATCTAAAAATACCAAAATGTAGAGGATAGCAAGGCCAAATCAAAACTATATTTACCTTTCAAAAAGCTCTAAGGATGAAGGTGAAAGAGATGGAATGGTGAGATGGAGAGAAAAGCTATCCCATGTCGTTGGATAGCAAAAATGGGGAAAGAAGAAGATGGGCACATGTTTAATTCAACAAAAGGGGTTTTAATTTTAAAAGTTTCATTTATTTACGGTTTTGCCATTAATGAGATGATAATCTCATGTATTTGAAATTTTCATGGAAATTTGATTTCAATTACATTTTGGTCCAACACAAAATGTTTGTTCTAAAATATGAAGACCAAAATAATACTTTATTATTTTAATTATAAAACCGAAACTCGAACCATTATTTAAATATTATTTTCTCCCAGCCCCAAACCCGGATGTTACATAAATCGTCTAAGGAATTCGAGCCCAACAATTCTCCTAAGCCAATATCAGATATTCGAATTCTACAATTGTAAAATGGAGAAAATGGAGTTGGAAGGGCTAGCTCATAGACATGGCAATCGAGTCGTTCAAATCGGGTTCGAGTTAATTTTCAGTTCAAGTTGCTTTTGGTTTAGGTTCGATTCGAGTCGAATCGAGTCTTATTCGAAGTTAGTTCTGGTCTGCGTTATTTCAGGTTGGGACAATATTGAATTAATTGATTTTCGTTTTAAGTCATTATATTAAAATGGTCTTCTAAAGGAGAAAAATGATATTAAATAATTAAAGTATTACTAGAGGCGGTTGTTAACTAGTAATTAATACAAAATGTGAATAAAATATACATATTAGAACAAATTAAATTCAGGTTGCTTTCGGTTCAAGTTAATTTTCGGTCGGGTTACTTTTGATTTCGGTTATTTCGGTTCAGTTTAACTAAATTCGGTCAATTTTTTGTTTGAATTCGAGTCAAGTTTATATCATCATGTTCGGGTCCATATCGGTCTCGGGTCGAATAAATCGGTTCGAGTCTCGAATAAGTTTGTTAAGTCTATGAGCCAATGTTGAGCATTTGCAAAATTCGATCTAAATTATTCAACTTATAAGTTAGATATAAATGATTAAACCAAAAAATAAATAATATATATATAAATAATAGTATTTGTTGATTATGCGCCTTGTCAGCTGGTGGTTAGGGATGACGGTAGGAAGGGCGAATGTTTTTCATTCTTGTCCCGATCCAGACCTAATTTTTATATTTCTCACCCTAAATTCGTTTTTATTTAAAAATGTAATATTCGAACATGATAAAAAAAAAAACTTACTTATACTGTCTTGAAATACTACATGATTATTTATGTTAAAATTAAATAAAATTTTAAAAAAATAATTAAAGTTTTATTTGTAAAATTAAAAATAATTATTTCGTTGAACTTTTCAGAATGGTGAGGTACTGATTTTAATTTGAATCGTCTATACTAGCTAGAATCTGAAGAGAAAAAAAATTGAAAACCGGTCCAATCCAATTATTTTTTTTATTCAAAAAAAATCAAATGAGATTTGTTATTCATATAGTAGCTAGTGGGGATGGAGCGAGGGTACTGTGAATTGTGATAATTCTTTTTAAATTTTTATATAATTTAGGTATTATATATATTTATTGATAATTTAATTTCACACTCTTAAAATTTTGTAATTTCACTTTTTAAATATCTAATATAATTTTTTAAGAATATGTACTCTTTACATAAAATTATGTTTCTATCCCTATAAATAGAAAGAAAAAAACTAGTAGAACTTGTTAATTCATATCATTATAATTCTTACACACTTTTGAACGTACAATTTTAAAAAAATATAATTAAATTAAGAATCAATCGATAATTTTATACAATAGTAAAAAAACAAAGGAATGTAAAGAATTTTTTTACAACTAGAAGTATTTCATCCTGATGTTGTACCATCCTCTCTTACACAATCCAACAAGCTTCCATCCATGTTTGTACAAAACATGCCTAATATCAATGCATTTGTTCTCTCTGATTCTCATCTTCCCAGAAATAAATAAATATATAGAAATGTCAATCGAATATTGTAAATAAATCACTTTAATCTGATCCGTCTCAATCAGTCTTAAATATAATGTTTTTTTTCTTCTGAAAGTATCTTAAATCTAAATTTTTAAATTTGTTTAATCATTCTTAATGCCCATTTATTTTTATAGAAAAAGGCATGCAACAGATTTTGTTACCTGGATTTGGTACGGTTAAAGGAATGCTGTCTTTTCGTTGTAACTTGCGAAAGTTTCGTCAATTTTTATTTAGGTTTCGTTCAACTCAACTTTTCCTTTGACGGTTTGGGTGAGAACGACCGCTTGAAGAGAAGCTGAAAATTCTAGCTTTTCGTAAACGTCTGTTTGAAGCACAAGGATTGATCGTTCGGCACAGCTTCACCGTTCGACAACCAAAAGTTCGGTGAAAAGGCTGTGCCGAAAGAGCCCTGAGCAGAGGTTGTCCTCCCCACTGTTGGCTATCAGGATTTAGTTCCTTTAATTTGTTTTTTTCACTTGTTTTTGGACCGTTTCAGATGTTTCTTTTAAAGACACCAGTAATATATAAATAGATACTTATTTACGCATTTACTCTAAATAGCGACAATTTTCGTACAACAATTATTAAATAGGATGATAATTACTGACGGTTTTCTTCAACGACACCGATAATATAAATAGATACTTATTGTTAATCGCACAACTATATCTTATTATAAATGTTTTAAATATATCCCATAAGTATAAAATTGAATTTAATCTAAAATTGATGGTTGTGCTCTGTTTTTGTCTGTCCTTTCTCCGGTTGCATGAGTATTTATAGCTCTTGATATTGTTGATGATTGGATAGTGTCAGGCCTAGTGACAACCAAATATTAGATTTAGTGGTCTGGTCACGTGGGTGGAGTGTTGTAGCATCTGGCAATGTCTATTCTTAAAAACCTATAGGCCTCTGATTTTATTGTTTTCGACATTGCGAGGCTCCAAAGGCCACCTTCGAAGTTTCCGAATACAAAGACGCTTATGGTCATTTCCGAATGCGGAAGTACCCGATAAAACAATTAGTAAGAATCGAGCATGTTTGATGATCGACTATTCTTTCTTTTCAAGAGCATTCTTTTACTCGACTTCGTATTAAAAAATACAGTGAAGTTAAATAGGTTTTGACTCAGTTAAACAAAATATCGTTTTACTAATATTTTTTGCATTGAAAAAAAGAAAGCTTTTTATTATTGTTAAAATGTCTTATTGGCAGTGACAGAGTAAGGGTTGAACTATGAAGGAATAGACCGATTAACTTTAAAATAAATAAAGTCTTAAAAAATAATTAAACCGTAAAAATTAAAGGAGCTAGAGGCTTAATTTTACTAATTTTAAAATTAAAAGGTCTTAAAAAATAATTAAAATTGAAAACTAAGGGTCAAAGTTTAATTTGACTAATTATGTCCTAAAAATAATAAACCATTTTTTTTGGAGCTTCAATGAATTAATTTTAATGGTTTCAAAATTATTAAGACTTCATCAAGTTTGGGAGGGCAAATTGTCTCCCCACCATACATGTGGATTTATCTCTGCTTATTAGCGAATCAAACGTGAGATAAAAAATGGATCGAGGGGAGTAATAGTGGACAAAAAACCCATACCCCTTTTAAGTGCCTTTTTAGTACCATTTATATATTTTAACACTAAAAAATTAAATTTCAAACTTTAGCATTAAATTTTAAATTCTAAACTCTGAATTCTAAATCTTTAAAAATATACCCTGCTCTAACTTAAATTCTAACCCTAAACCATTGTAGTAACCCATTTTTGAGTCTAAAATAACGAATAATAAATAAATAAACTTTATTATAAAAAAATGAAAAAGAAAAAAAGTAAAAAAAAAAACCCTAAACTACCGTGGATGCCATGCAAGGCATCCACGCACTCCCTGCCGTGACTCATCCCCTCCCCCTTTTATATAAATAGGTAGGGGTGTGAAAAACTGACCCGACCTGGTAACCTGCCTGAAACCCGATCGAGTCAGAACCTGGTTTAACCCGAGAATTTAAAGAACGAACCCGACCTGCACCCGACCGAAACGAACCCGAACCCGAATTTGACCTGTAACTGTAGAAACCGAACCCGAACTGCACCCGACCGAGGTGAACCCGAACCCGAAATTGACCTGTTACTGTAGTAACCGAACCCGACCTGCACCCGACCGAAACGAACCCGAACCCGAGACTAACCTGCCAGATAACCGATTTAACCCGACCTGTTTGGACCCGACCTGAAATGAACCCGACCTGTTTTGAACCCGACATGTTTTGAACCTGAACTGTTCTTGACCTGAACTGTTCTTGACCTGAACTGATATTGACCTGAACTGTTATTGACCTGAACTGATATTGACCTGAACTGATATTGACCTGAACTGATATTAACCTGAACTAATACTATTATTTGATTTGCTAATAATGATAATTATCTGACATTTAAAGAAGTTATATTTAATGAATATAAAATAATGTCAAGTATTGAAAAATTATAAAATTAATAATAATTTCAAGTATTGATAAATTACTAACTTAACTTCAATTAAAAGATAAATTGAATTAATAATAATTCTAAGTATTAATAAATTGTATTTCTAATTAACTTGACTATTATTTTAAAATAACTTCAAAGATAAACTATTATACTTAATTAACTTAAGTGGAATGAATAACCATTATTAAACTAAAATTTTATACTTAATCAAATTAAGTTAAATGAGTAAAAATTATTAAATTAAATCTATATTCTTAATTAAAATAAGATGGCTTAAATTTTTTATTATAAGAATAAATTAATGCTAAATAATTAACTTGCATTCATTTTAATTGAAGTTAAGTTAGTTATTAAATTAACTTAACTTAAGATTAAAAATAAATTTAATTAACTTGCATCCATTTTAAGTTAAATTAGTTATTAAATTAACTTAACTTGCATTCTGATAAAATACTTAATTACATAAGTTGAATGAATAACCATTATGAAATAATTTTTTTTATACTTAACTAAAATTAGTTTGAAGTTATTAAACTAGAATTAGACATTAGGGGTGTAAACCTTAAACCCTAATATTTAATCAATGAACCATAGTCCCTAACTCTAAACCCTAAACAATAATCACTACCCTCTAAACCATAAAACCCTAATATTTAATCTATAGCTCATAGTCCGTAATCCTAGATCGAGGGTTTAGTGGTTAGGGTTAATTACTCATGCTTTAGGGTTTAATGCTTAGGGTTTGGAATTAGACATTAGGGGTTTAAACATTAAACCCTAATATTTAATCAATGAACCATAGTCTCTAACCCTAAACCCTAAACAATAACCACTACCCTCTAAACCATAAAACCCTAATATTTAATCTATAGCTCATAGTCCGTAATCCTAGATCGAGGGTTTAGTGGTTATGGTTAATTATTTATGCTTTAGGGTTTAATGCTTAGGGTTTAGAATTAGACATTAGGGGTTTAAACCCTAAACCCTAATATTTAATCAATGAACCATAGTCCCTAACCCTAAACCCTAAACAATAACCACTACCCTCTAAACCATAAAACCCTAATATTTAATCTATAGCTCATAGTCCGTAATCCTAGATCGAGGGTTTAGTGGTTAGGGTTAATTACTTATGCTTTAGGGTTTAATGTTTAGGGTTTAGAATTAGACATTAGGGGTTTAAACCATAAACCCTAATATTTAATCAATGAACTATAGTCCATAATCCTAAACCCTAAACCCTATACATTTAATTACAAATAATAATAATAATAATAATAATAAAACTAATAATAATAATAAGCATAGTAAATATATAATAATAATAATAATTGTATTTAAGTATATAATAATAATAATAATAATAATAATAGTAATAATAATAATAATATTACTAATCATAGTAATAATAATAATAATAATAATAATAAAAACTAATAATAATAATAATAATAATAACTAATAATAATAATAAGCATAGTAAATATATAATAATAATAATAATAATAATAATAATAATTGTATTTAAGTATATAATAATAATAATAATAATAATAAACCCTAAACCCTAACCACTAAATCCTAAAACCTAAACGCTAAAAACAAAAACAATTAATCCATCAATATATATATATATATATTACATGTACGTATGTACGTATCATTTTATGAACAGTAAACCCTAAACATTAAACCCTAAACCCTAAAAACCATAATCCATCAATATATATATATAATACATGTAGGTATGTTTGTATTAATTTAAGATCAATAAACCCTAAACCCTAAACTCTTGTAACCCCCTCATCCCGGTCTGGCCGGATGACCGGTCCGAGTGGGCCACACGGGGAAAACCGAAGCGAAACCCAAAGGATTCCCCCTCGGTTAGCAACCCTATTTTTTTTATATTAATCTTGCCTAGATGAATGTTAAGTCCTATGTGATTCACAACAGCGGAAAACGTTCAAAGGAAAAACACATTCGAAACACAACCACGCATAAACAGTCAATTTTAAGCTTATAAGGCAGACAGTATCGATACCCTAATCAGGGGTATCGATACCCCCTTTCTAGGTCAACCCAAGAAGTCAACACGTGAAGACCGTATCGATACCCTTACCAGGGGTATCGATACCCTCTTCCTCGGTCAACCTTCCTTGGTCAACAGATTAGACCCGTATCGATACTCGGGACCCCGTATCGATACGCTCCAATCTAACTCCCAAATCCAAATTACAGAAACTTTGGACGGTATCGATACCCTAAGGGTATCGATACCCTAGGCAAAATTCGAGGCATTTGGACAAGAGAGTATCGATACCCTAACCAGGGGTATCGATACCCCCTGCACTGCAATTCCTCAAATTCGACTAAAACCACCCCAAATCGACTCTAAATGCATTCCTCGACTCACCTAAGCGTCTACCAACATGCAAGCACACATATTTAAGCCATAGGTGTCAATCAAACGTGGATTCAAGCTTTCATACATAGCATTCAATTCAAGGAGCAAAATAGGCAATATTAAGCATACACAAAGGCTCTAAAGGATCATAAGCCACAAGTCATTCAAAAGAGGTTTGCACCCAGCATAAGACAAACTAAAGCATCCTAAAGCATACCATTACACACCAACATTCATCAAAGTATTGCATGCTTACAAACCAAAATCAAACTCAACAACATCATCATTCAAATGAGTCATACAAGCTCATATAAACACCCTATTGCCACATTGCTTAACTACTACAAAATCAACCATACTTGAGCAGCAACTTGGAAAGCCCTTCTCGCCTTGCCTCGAACTAACGCCACGCTAACGATCTGCATTGTTGAACATTGAGAGCGTAAGCTATAAGCTTAGTGAGGGTGCTCTAAAACGAAAAACAACAACAATGCAGGGTCCAAGCATGTTAATCCTAGTCTCACATACATCAAGCATAGGCATAATATCAAGTAGACCTAGCTAGTCTTTCTAGTGGCATATATGGTCTCTCAATCCTAACAAGTTCAAGTCTCATACATCATCATCATGTAGCAACAAATATAACACAACCATAATCACCATCATATATCACAATACACGATTTAAGTTTAATTGGCCACTTTAATTACCCCGATTGTGCGGATTAAAACCTTGACAACACTTTACCTCGGTGGGATTCCACTCATCACCGGACCTTGCATGTGCGGGATTCCACTCATCGCCACATGCCCTACGGATGGGATTCCACTCATCATCCCGTAGAAATATAATAAGCTTCCGGTGGAATGCTACATCACCGTACTCCTCCTTGATGACTTAACGCCATCAAGGCCACGTACGTTTTGACTCAATTTGTGTGCACACTATCCTAATGATCGATCATTTACAACCGGTAATTTTTAGTGCCAATTTTCGTAACCACATCATGTATCACCAACCACATATCACCAACACATTCATGCTCAACACATATATCCACATCATAATATACATATACATGCACCATCTAATCACAAACGTTTGAGCATAGTCATCAAGCACATAGCATTCAAGGAAACTAGACTAAGTTAACTACTTGGATAAAAGGAAGTGGCCTACCAAGCACACTTGCACACACACACACACACTACTCATGCTCGAACCAACTTTGAAACAAGTTAAAACCACTCACCTCCCTTCCTTAGCAAATCGAACCAAACTCCCTACGAACCCGGATTCGGTCCCAAAGCCTCTTCCGCGCTTCCACTTGCTTCTAACCAAACAAAACATACATATTACTTCCCAATTCAAATGCTAAACTCAATCATCAACATACTTGCTAACACAACCCAAATTTCATGATTTCCAAACCACATAACATCTCTAAAAATCCCATTTTCGGACTCCCACAACTCAAGGCTGAAAATTCCACTTCCAAACATCCAAAAGGCTTCCAAATCATCCCAAAACACTCTCATACCATAGGTAGACCAACAGCCCATCAATTTCAACACAAAACCCACCAAAAACTCAAGTTTTACAACCTTAAACCTAGCCCTAAGACCTTACTACGAATTTTTATCAAAATTCAACCAAATTAAAGTATATGGTGTATTTCATCATGCTTAAACAAACCCCCAACATAATTTAACAAAACAATTTGAAAAACCCCATCAAAAGCCCTAAATTTCATATGAACCCTAATTTTCAAAACACTATTTTTTTGAAATCTACAACAAGGGATAGATAGAGAATGAAGAGGAGGTTTAGGAAACATAATTACCTTTGAGAAACACTTTTAATTGAAGCTAGAATGAAGTGGAAAAGTAGCCAAGCAAGAAGGGGTTTTGGGGAGAGTTTTAGTGAAAATGGTGTTGGAGAGGGAATGGGGGGAAGAAAGATGACAACTTTTCTATAAAGTTGTCTAGCTTTTTAAATTTGGGTCAAATAGCAACATAGGTCCCTCCCCTTTTTCCAAAGCTTCAACTAGGTCATTAATAGAAGTTGAATTATTTTAATTAAATTTAATTTGACTTGAATTATAACCCGGTTAACTCCTAGGCCCAAAACACGGGTGTTACAACCCTAAACCCTAAAAACCATAATCCATCAATATATATATATAATTAATGTAGGCATGTTTGTATTAATTTAAGATCACTAAACCCTACACACTAAACCCTTAAACCCTAAACCCTAAAAACCATAATCCATCAATATATATATATATATAATTAATGTAGGCATGTTTGTATTAATTTAAGATCATTAAACCCTAAACCCTAAACCCTAAAAACCATAATCCATCAATATATATAATTAATGTAGGCATGTTTGTATTAATTTAAGATTAGTAAACCCTAAACACTAAACCTTAAACCTTAAACCCTAAACCCTAAACGATAAACCCTAAAAACAATAATCCATCAATATATATATAATACATGTAGGTATGTTTGTATTAATTTAAGATCAATAAACCCTAAACCCTAAACCCTAAAAACCATAATCCATCAATATATATAATTAATGTAGGCATGTTTGTATTAATTTAAGATCACTAAACCCTAAACACTAAACCCTTAAACCCTAAACCCTAAAAACCATAATCCATCGATATATATATATATATAATTAATGTAGGCTTGTTTGTATTAATTTAAGATCATTAAACCCTAAACCCTAAACCCTAAACCCTAAAAACCATAATCCATCAATATATATATAATTAATGTAGGCATGTTTGTATTAATTTAAGATCAGTAAACCCTAAACCCTAAATCCTAAAAACCATAATCCATCAATATATATATATAATTAATGTAGACATGTTTGTATTAATTTAAGATCATTAAACCCTAAACCCTAAACCCTAAAAACCATAATCCATCAATATATATATATAATTAATGTAGGCATGTTTGTATTAATTTAAGATCAGTAAACCCTAAACACTAAACCCTAAACCTTAAACCCTAAAAACCATAATCCATCAATATATATATATGTAATTAATGTAGGCATGTTTGTATTAATTTAAGATCAGTAAACCCTAAACCTTAAACCCTAAACCCTGAAAACCATAATCCATCAATATATATAATTAATGTAGGTATGTTTGTATTAATTTAAGATCCCTAAACCCCAAACCCTAAACCTTAAACCCTAAAAATAAATCCAATAGTACCAACTATATATATATATATCACATATATGTAATCCCCTAACCCTAAACCCTAAACCCTAAAAATAAAAATCATAATCCGTCAATATATATAATACACATAACACAATAAACCATAAACCCGAAGGAACCCGACCTGAAATGAACCCGACCTGAAACGTAACCGACCTGAAATGAACCCGACCTGAAACAAAACCGACCTGAAATGAACCCGACCTGAAACGAAATCGACCTGAAACGAACCCGACCTGAAACAAAACCGACCTGAAATGAACCCGACCTGAAATGAAACCGACCTAAAATGAACCCGACCTGAAACGAAACCGACCTGAAATGAACCCGACCTGAAACGAAACCGACCTGAAATCAGCCTGTCAATTAACCGTTTTGACCCGACCTGAAATGAACCGACCTGAAATGAACCCGACCTGAAATGAACCCGACCCGAAATGAACCCGACCTAAATTGAACCCGACCTGAAATGAACCCGACCCGAAATGAACCCGACCTAAATTGAACCCGACCTGAAATGAACCCGACCCGAAATGAACCCGAACCCGAACTGAATCGAGTCAAAACAAAAAATGACCCGAAATGACCTGTAACCGATTTGACCCGACCTGACAGAGCCCGACCTGAAACCCAACTGTTGACCTGTTTTTACATCCCTATAAATAGGGGAGGCAGCAAAGCAAATGGAGGGACAAAAATGAAGTCATAGAAATGGCGCAAGTTTTAGGGGCAGTGCCCTTTCTAATGGTTCGAATAGTTGATTCGATTGGAGGCCTTGTCGAGGTTCGTTCGAATCAATTTTTGAGTTATAGCGAGGTGATGCGGAGATCCTGCTAGGGGTCGGGTGAAGTTTTTATTTCGAGCTTCTAGTAGAGTAAATTTTGATCCTTATCTTTGTATTTATTTTAATGTTCTATTTTTGTAATAAATATATTTGTATGCAATATAAGATGTTTTTATATTTGTTTGTATGTTTTTATTTTATATGTCATGTTTTTATATTTTAATTTTATTTTGTATGCAATGTTTTATATTCATTTATATTGTTTAATTGAATTTTAAATTAAAATTTTTTATTAGGGGTTATCATGAAAAACGTACCCCGGGCGTAAGGGGTGCCGCTTTCCTTTACTCCCTATTATAAAAGTATTATTTTTAATCTCAAATTATAATTTTTAAAGTAAATTTCCTTCAGTTGGGAATCTACCGGAAATTATGCTCCGGGCGTTGGAGTGTACCTTTCCTTTCATAAACATATATTTTTTTGTTCTAAATCTTAATTTTCAAAATAGATCTTATTTCAGTCGGGAGTCTAACGAAAATTATGCTCCGGGCGTTGGAGTGTACCTTTCCTTTCATAAATATATATTTTTAAATATTATTTTAAATTAAGGGATCATAATTTCTAAATTTAAATTTGAATTCATAATTCCACCATAAGACATTACGTAATCGACAGGTACCAATTTTTGGGCGTTGTGAGGGTGCTCACCCTTCCCCACACGTAACCGACTCCCGAACCTGTTTTTCTGGTTTCACAGACCAAAACTCGTTGTTTTAATAAAAACAAGTTTTATTAAAATAATCGGGTCTTTCAGGTGTTCCAATCGCACCTAAAGTAAAATAAAAGATTGGTGGCGACTCACCCGTTGTTACAACCATAACATTAACCTTAAACTATAAATGGTAAACCCTACTCTAAATTAAATTTTAAGCTCTAATCTTATACCCTAATTTCCTAAACTTAATTTTTTAGTATAAGATATAAATAAATGCACAAAAAATAAAACATATGATTTCTATTCAGATAATAAGGTCTTCCTCTAGGATGTTTTACACTTAATACAGATGGCGTGGTCGCTCAAATATCAAAACTCGACTCGGTAAGAGGACTCATTCGTGACCCCAGATTGTTAGCTTTAACAAATACCTTAGTTTGACATCCATTTTCATGCAATATTATGGAGCATCTTAAAGGGATTGATTATATAAGCCCAAACTCACTTTTTTAAGTAAAATCAATAGTAAACAATGTAACTTTTAGGTAAAACTCAGTTTACAAACGAGATTATAGACTCAAACTGAAAATCTATAATTTATAACTTGTTGGGTTTAAGAATCCCGTTTGAAACGAAAAAGTCCAAATTACCCCTCATCAAAACTTCAGCAAACAACGTCATTTTAAATTTTTAAAATATTTCGTATGTTTTTAAATTTTTGGTTGATTATATAAGCCCAAACTCATATTTCATATATTATTTTAAAATATTTATAAAATAATTTATATACTTAAAATTTATATTTTTCTAAAAAATAATTCATATTTTATATATTATTTTAAAAATATTTTAGTATAAAATAATTTTTTTTTATAATTTTAAATTGATCTATTTCATATGTTATAATATTAATGAATTTAAATATGATTAAATTAATATATTTTAAATTTTATAACATAGTATCTAAAATAGACATTTTATTTTTCTAAAATCACTTTTCTGACAACAATAACAAACACTAAAATCTTAAACTCAGCTTTTCAAAATCATTTTTCTACAACACTTTTAAAACCACTTTTTCAACTACACTTTTTAAAAGCAATGCCAAACAAGACTAAAGCTCGCATGGTCCAATGATTTTGAACAAATCTTATGTCAAACTAATAATGTTGAAGCTTACATCAACAATCTTTAGATTTAGGAGTGTTACCTTAAAAAATATGTTGTAAGGTGTTTAAATATTAAGTGAAAACTCTAAAAAAAATAATGAACTGCTAAGTATTTTACTCATAAAATTTTGATTTTAAATTTTTAAAATATTTTGTATTTCTCGAGAATTAGAAAAATTGTACTAATAAGAAATTAAATTATAATAATGAGTCTTCCCTTTTTCTTTTATTATTACTTTATAGATCAAAGTAGAAATGGAAAATTTTCTACTTCTCATATAAAAAAATACGATTGAAAGTTAAAACCCTGAGATTCTTAGGGCATTTTCCCATTTGTTGTTCATCGAAGATTGTTGAGAAACTAAATTTTCCCTTATAAAAAAATACGATTGAAAGTTAAAACACTCGAATATTGACTTCATCTCTAACTCGGTTATGGCATGTTCACTTATTTATCACTTTAGACCTCACTTTTCCCCCGAATTTCTATGTTTATACTAAGCTCTAATAGTATCACTAGATTTTACCGATATTAAAAAAATAAATTTAAAATTTTGGCGAGCTTAACGAGCAACAATTTTTTTAACGAGCACAAGTCGAGCAAAATTTTATCGAGCTTAATGAGAAATTATTCGAGTCGAGCAACAAATTTTTTTAACAAGCACGAGTTGAGCACTACTTAACTCGCGATCCACTCGTTCGATTAACACTCATATCTAGAATAAGTGGTTAAAACTCTCAATTGACATCCGTCTCTTTCCCTTAAATTGTGAGTTCAAAATATATTATGAGTAAGTTCTCTCTTCTTCCTATGTAGAAATTATTCAAAAATTAATAATGACAAAGGTTACAAACTGATTACGTCTCCGATGACATTGTGTAGTCCATTTTGATTGGTCCATTATGAAGACAAAGTTGGATTGATTGATGATCGACTCATTAGCTGTGAAACAAACGCAGTCGTTGATAGCCTCTCCAAAGATTCGAATTTTCAAGATGGCTCAACTCATTTTCCTCAACATATCTTCTACATGTATATTCATGGTCTCCATCCACCTATCTTTTATACACTTTCCCCACCTCAAAAAACGTCAACTAAAAAAACACATGATTTTTATTAAAGAAAAAATATTTTTAAGTATTAAATAAAAATAAATTTAATTAAATCAAATGTCTCAGTTTATTTGGTTTAATTTAGTACTTGAAAAGACTAATTTTTTATTAGAAGAGAGAAATTATTATCACGTGCCTCATTAAAAAACATTTATAACCCTAATAGAGAAAAAAAGTGCACATGATAATAAATAATAATAAATGGATTCCAAGCGAGGAGCACTCGACAATACAATCAAACAAAATAAAAACTAAACGGAACAGGTAACACACTAGCAACCCACACTAGTTATCGCCCATGCCAAGCCCTCCGCAAAGCCATCCTCTCTTACACAATCCATCGGCCTTCCCCATCCTTGTTTGTACAATACATGCCGAATATCAATGTGTTTGTTCTCTCTGTCTCCCATTTTCCCAGAATAAATAAATAAATAATATTAATTATATATCTTAAATGAATTCTCTCTAAACTTGACTCAACTCATCTTAAATCCGATTTTAATTTGTTTAACTATTCTTAATGTTCAATCATTTATATAAAATATGGCACACCACAGTTAGAGGTGGTACCTAATAGGAACCAACGGGGTTACGGCTTCTCAAATTTTTTAAAAAGTTAAAAAAAATAGAAGTTTGAATAATGATAAAACTATTTTTAATCCCTTAAAAACATATGATTTATATTATTGGCCCTTAAATTTAAATATTTTAAAATAATCTCCTTAATAAATAAGGTTGAATTCGACACATTCATTTTATAATAAAAAGAAAAATCTAATAACAGAATTGTAAAACGAAGCTTTGTAAAATTGATTGGTTTCACGATGTTGTGAGTTGAGAGAAGAAAGGAGAGTTGAGAGAATTGGGAATTTAGGGTTTTATTCATATGCGGTAAAGTGAATACAAAATTAACTGAGGAAGTTTGACTTTCCTCTTATTTAAACAACTAAAGAAAATAAAGAAAACACTTCTTTAAAATACAAATAAAATATTATTAATATATGTGACAGCTGGAATTTCTAATAGCCCCCCTCAAGGTGGAGCATACAAATTTTGTATGCCCAGCTTGTGTATTGACTTGGAAAAAACAGTTGGAAGGAGTGCCTTAGTAAAACAGTCAGCTAGTTGGTTCTGGGATGCAACTGGAAACAGCTTGATCATGCCTTTTTGAATCTTTTCCCGTATGAGATGACAATCAATCTCAATGTGCTTGGTACGCTCGTGTTGAACTGGATTTTCAGCTATCTTAATCGCAGATTGATTATCACAAAACACATTAGCTGAATCAACTTGTACCTGCAAATCAGAAAGCAAATATGTTAACCATTGAAGTTCACAAGTGACAGTAGCCAAAGCCCGATATTCAGCTTCAGTGGAAGATCGAGAAACAGTTTGTTGTTTCTTTGTCTTCCATGAAATCAAGGCTTCGCCTAAGAAGATACAAAATCCAGTGAAAGACTTTCTTGAATCAGGGCAAGAAGCCCAATCCGAGTCTGAGAAAGCACTGAGTTTAAGGTTATTAGTAGTAGGAAAAAACAGGCCTTGTCCTGGACTACTTTTTAAGTAACGTAAGACACGATGAGCAGCAGCAAGATGAACAGTAGTAGGAGTATCAAGAAATTGGGACAATTGTTGAACATCATATGTAATATCTGGCCTAGTGTTGGTCAAATATAACAGTTTGCCTATTAATCTCCTATATTATGTTATATCACTTAGAGAAGTACCATCAGTCTTATTTAATTGAGTTGAATAAGCAATAGGAGTGGAAACAACCTTAGATCCTAAAAAACCAGTGTCTTTTAACAGATCTAAGGTATATTTTCGTTGACACAAATTAATACCTTCTTTAGATCGAGCAACTTCTAAACCCAAGAAAAATTTAAGCTCTCCTAAATCCTTTATTCTAAAAGTATCATGTAAAACAGTCTTAACATCAGAAATTTCAGTCAAATTTGGACTTGCAAGGATGATATCATCCACATAGACAGCAAGAGCAATAAAGGTTGAACCAACACCTTTAACAAACAATGAAATATCAGAACTTGCTTGCTTAAAACCAAGTAAAAGTAAGGATTCAGTGAGCCTTTCATTCCATTTCCTACTAGCTTGTTTCAAACCATACAAGCTCTTCTTTAATTTACAAACTAATCCAGGTTTAGGAGAGTTAAAACCAGGAGGTAAATCTATGTAAACATCTTCTTGCAAATATCCATGTAAAAAAGCATTATTGATATCAAGTTGATGTAAATGCCATTGTTTAGCAGCAGCTACAGCAAGAAGAGCTCTAATAGTATTGATCTTAGTTACTGGGCTAAAAGTATCAAAGAAATCAATACCAGACTGTTGAGTGTAGCCCTTAGCAACTAATCTTGCTTTATATCTTTCTAATGTACCATATGACTTCAATTTAGTTTTATAGACCCACTTACAACCTATGGTCTTTTTATCTAAGGGAAGAGGAACTAAATCCCAGGTTTTATTAAGCTCTAAGGCATTAATCTCATCTTGCATTGCCTTTTTCCAACATTCACTCTTAATAGCCTGGTTATAGCTTTTAGGTTCAGACAGAATGGTAACATTATTAAGATAAGACTTATAACCAGTAGAAATATTATCATATGAAAGAACTTGACTAATAGTGTGAGGAGTAGATCTTACTTTTGGTATGGAAATAGAAAAATCTTTAAATTTCTGTGGAAGCTGTCTGCTTCTAGAAGGTCTGGACTGATGAACTTGCTGATTGGATTGAAGAACATCCATAGACCGAGACTGAGGGACATCAACAACTTGAGGTTCTATTAAGACATCATTCTCTGGAAAATGACAACCTGCAGGGCTGATACTTGGAATAGACACATCAATAGATAGAGAGGATTCATTATTCTGATAAAGATCATCATCAAGAGAAATATCACTATTATATGTGGGAAAAATTATATCTTTAACAACATTCTTAGTTTCTGAAAAAGGAAAAACAGTTTCAGAAAATGAAACATCTCTTGAAATGAAAATGTCTTTAGTTTCTAAATTATATAACCGAAAGCCTTTAACATTCTTAGGATAACCCAGAAAAACACATCTTACAGCTCTTTGATGCATTTTTGTTTTTGGCTTAGGCAAAACGTATGCATAAGCTAAGCATCCAAACACTCTCAGGTTCTTAAAATCTGGCTTAGACTCCTAAAGCATTTCAAAAGGAGATTTATTGTTTAGGACATGAGTAGGAGTTAAATTTATCAAAAAAGTAGCATGAATAACACAGTCAATCCAAAAACTTAAGGGTAAACTAGCTTGAATCCTCAAGGTCCTTGCTACAGCTAAAATATGTTGATTCTTCCTCTCAACAGTGCTGTTCTGTTGAGGAGTATAAGTGCAAGTAGTTTGGTGTAAAATTCCTTTATCACTAAAAAAATCTTTCATATCAAACTCCTTACCATTATCAGTCCTTAGTGTCTTAATTTTCTTAGAAAATTGAACTTCAACATAAGTATAGAACTGCACTATGAGTTTTCTAACTTCAGTTTTCTCTTTCATGGGAAAAATCCAAAGGAATCTACTCTTATCATCTACCACGGTAAGAAAATAAGAATGCCCATATAAACTTTTCACAGGAAATGGTCCCCAAATGTCCATATGGACTAAATCAAACAAGGATGCAGTAAAAGAATTACTTATTGGAAAAGAAAGCCTTCTATGTTTTGCCAAATGGCAAGTTTCACAATCAGTCAAAATACTAGAAGGTATAGCACTATGTAATTCAGAAAAAAACTTCATCCTTTAAGAAGATGAATGACCTAACCTAGTATGCCAAAGAACTAAAGAAGAATTACAAACAACAGATTGGACAGAAGAGTTGAAAATTTGCTCATCAAGTTGATACAAGCCTTGAACATTTCTAGCTAAACCAATCGTCTTCCATTGATGAATGTCCTGTATAAAACATGCATCTTCAGTAAAAATTAAAGAATACAAATTTTCTTTAACTAACTGTGAAACAGATATAAGGTTGAATCCAAAATTAGGTATGTGAAACACATTAGTTAAAACCAAAGAAGGATTAATTCTAACAACACCAATATGACATACCTTTACTAATTCATTATTAGGAAGTTTGACATACTTATTATGAACAACATTATAACTACTAAAAAAAAGATATAGAATTTACTATATGGTCGGTTGCCCCAGAGTCTATAATCCAAGAAACAACACAATCACCAGAATTAGGACAAAAAAGAGTAATACCTGTTTCTTGGGCAGATGAAGAACTAGGAACAAAATTGAAAGAAAGAGCATTAATCTGGGCCACAGGAGGCTGACAATCTGAATTACAAGTCGAAGAAGCTCTCTCTTGAAGTAAAGACACTAAGGTTTCATACTGTTCTTTTGTAAATGCAGGAGGTGAAACATTTGTACTAACCAATTCATCAGAATTCCCATTAGAAGCACAACCAATCTGATTAACTCGACTCCCTTGATACTTACTCTTATAGCCAGGAGGGAAACCATGTTTACGAAAACATTTATCAACTGTATGGCCAAATAACCCACAATGTGTACATACAGGTTTCTTATTGCTAGGATTATGGAAATTTCCAGGTTTTTTGATATTACTAGTTTCATTCCTATAAGCAACAGACTTGCCAACAGCAGAAGCATTAAAACGACCAGCCATTAAAACACTTGAATCATAAGCAGGAACAACATAATTCAAAGTACGTTCATGCTGGACCACAATTGCAAAAATTTCATTTATAGAGGGCATAGGTTTCATCATCAATATTTGTGCTTTCTGAACAGAAAAGGAGTCATTCAAGCCTCTTAAAAACCTAAGAATGAAATCCTGCTTTCTATATTTAACCGCAGCACATTCACAAGAACTTAAAGGATAGAGGTTAGAAATCTCATCCCACAGTACCTTCAACTGGGTATGGTAAGCTGTAACAAACAATGAACCTTGCTGAAGGGAATAAAAGTCTTGCATAAGATCAGAGACACGAACCAAATCCCCTTGGTTGAAGCGATCGAATAAATCCGACCACAACTCGTAAGCGTTATCAATCCAAATAACGCTTTGGGCGATTTCAAGACTGAGAGCACGCTGGAGCCAAGAAAGCACCAGGTTATTGCATTTCATCCAAGAATGGTACAAAGAATCGTCTTCTTTAGGCGCCTTGATAGAACCATCGACAAAAGAAAATTTGTTCTTTGATATGATGGACATCTTCATCGATCTCGCCCAGCCATGGTAATTTCCTCCGGTGAGTAAGGACGACGTTAACACGAGCGCCGAATTTTCATTCGGGTGAATGTAATATTCACTATTAGGATCATCAGCATGAGTGGAATGGGAGGAAGCGGAAGCTCTATCTTCTGATACCATAACAAAATTGTAAAACGAAGCTTTGTGAAATTGATTGATTTCACGATGTTGTAAGTTGAGAGAAGAAAGGAGAGTTGAGAGAATTGGGAATTTAGGGTTTTATTCATATGCGGTAAAGTGAATACAAAATTAATTGAGGAAGTTTGACTTTCCTCTTTTTTAAACAACTAAAGAAAATAAAGAAAACACTTCTTTAAAATACAAATAAAATATTATTAATATATGTGACAGCTGGAATTTCTAATATCTAATAAGTTGGAAAATTAGATGATGTAAATGTTTGGTGATTTATCTTAAATTATTAGCAGCAAAAATCGAAAGGTAGGGAAGAAGGGTTGGGGTGGCAAAACACAGAACATTGGCGGCACTACTGGCTCAGCCACTGCGGTGAACAAATGACTGGAACCCCGAGTAACCACGTAATCCCACCTCCCAACTTGGCTACGCATATCGAGAATTGCGTGGCCTCCAATTCCAACCCCAACCCTACTCACCCTTACCATATAAACAATATCTACGGCTCCATTTCCCTTATTTAAATCCACCCCTCGCCACCTTCACCTCCATTGATTCTCCACCATCCCCTTTTCCATTCAATATCTCCCATAATCCCTCGCTTTCACTCTTCTTTTCTCTCCCATTTGTTTTGCCATGGCAGGAACTGGGGTGGTTGCTGTTTATGGGAACGGGCAATTAACAGAGACCCACAAATCCCCGTTCTCCGTCAAGGTCGGCTTAGCGCAAATGCTCCGGGGCGGGGTGATTATGGACGTCGTCAACGCCGAACAAGCCCGCATCGCGGAAGAAGCCGGAGCTTGCGCCGTTATGGCTCTCGAACGAGTCCCCGCTGACATCCGAGCCCAAGGCGGCGTGGCGAGGATGAGTGACCCACAACTCATCAAAGAAATCAAGCAGGCTGTTACCATCCCTGTTATGGCTAAGGCTCGTATTGGCCATTTTGTTGAGGCCCAGATCCTTGAAGCAATCGGAATCGATTATGTTGATGAGAGTGAGGTTCTGACTCTGGCCGACGAAGATAACCATATTAACAAACACAATTTCCGGATTCCTTTCGTTTGTGGGTGCCGGAATTTGGGGGAAGCGCTTCGGAGAATCCGGGAAGGAGCCGCCATGATTCGGACCAAAGGAGAAGCCGGGACCGGGAATATTATTGAAGCCGTTAGGCACGTCAGATCCGTGATGGGGGATATTCGAGTTCTTAGGAACATGGATGACGATGAAGTTTTCACCTTCGCTAAGAAAATCCAGTCTCCCTACGATTTGGTTATGCAGACGAAGCAGCTTGGGAGGTTGCCGGTGGTGCAGTTTGCCGCTGGTGGAGTGGCGACACCGGCCGATGCGGCGTTGATGATGCAGTTGGGCTGTGATGGAGTGTTTGTCGGGTCTGGGGTTTTCAAGAGCGGTGACCCTGCTAAACGTGCCCGGGCCATTGTTCAGGCCGTCACTCATTACAGTGACCCGAACGTGCTTGCTGATGTTAGCTGTGGGCTCGGCGAGGCTATGGTTGGCCTTAATTTAACTGATAAGAAGGTCGAGAGGTTCGCAGCTCGGTCCGATTAGTCATCAAAGGTGAGAAACTTCACTCTAATTTTATTTCTGTTATTTTAGCTTTCAAGCATGAAAGTTGAAACCTTGATAATATATCTATTGTATTTGATGTTTTAGTTGATTTTGGTGTTAATTCTAATCATTTGGATCTTATCTTGGAATGGGGTTTGACTACTTTGGTGATTCTCTATGTAATATTAAAAGGTTGGTAGGTAATAAGTTGTTGAGATCCCCTGTTTTTGTTTGTTGGTATTGTTTAAGCATTCATGGATTTAGGTGCTATTATGATTTGGCTTAAATATATATTTGCTACTTGAACTAGACATCTTCTCCCAACTTGATACCTAGTTCAAGTACCAACCAACTTGGGAGAAGATGCATAGTTCAGGAACCAATTTGGGAGCAAAATTTCTTTAGGTACCAACTTGGAAGAATGTGTCTAGTTCAGGTACCAAATGTATATTTAAGCCTTATAATTTTGATGCGTATTGATATGGCTGGTGACTGACATGGCTTTACTCATTTGTAGTTTGATGCTATCTTTGTCATTTTCTTTGTTTGATTAGCAGAGGAAAACGATTGGGTATTACTGGGTTTTGACTTATATGATAAATACCATAACATGTTTCGAACTTCTAAATTTTGAACCAATATGGGTTGGTTTCAAGTTTTGTATATTAGTTCATTTGGTTAGCACATTGACAAACACTAAGGTTGAAATCAAATCAATAGGGGTTGGTTCAGGGTCAATATGGATTGGTTCTGGTTAAGTTGATTGACTACTCATTAGTACTCGGATAAACGTTAAGGTTCAAACGAAACCAATAAGGGTTGGTTCAGAGTCTATATAGATTGATTCAGTTGGTTGACTATTCATTAGCATCTTGAAAAACATTAAGGTTCAAATCTAATCAACAATCTCATTTAGTGTAGGACACTTAAGGTTCGAGTCTCATTTAGTGGATGATCTATAAGTATCACTTTCAACCCTCTACGAGACTGGTGGGATAGCCTTCAAATATGTTATTACATGCTTTAGTTCTTTGCATATTGGAACAATGTTTTGAGCATTGAACTCACCGTGGAGATGTTTCATGGCCTTTGCAGGAATCCTTTGGTGGTTCAACCATCACCACCTTCATCATGTGCTCTTCTTCCAATTTATCGTAGTATAAGTGTAGTCTCTCATTCAGGGGGATGCAATGTCCACCGGCTGCTGTTTCCTTATCTAAAATTTGATGTTTTTAAGATTTCTAGGAATAAAACAGCTTGTCTCTGAATTCTGCTACTATACTGGTGTATTTTCACATCGATTGGGCTCTATAGAAGCTTTGCCTGCAGTTTCACTTGGTTTTGCTCTATGAATTAAGGCCCTGCTTCGTTGCCAAATTTTATTTTTGGTTGCATGTTTGCCATTGAATGTGCTGATGAAATGTTTCATTACTTTGGCCACCTTGTGATCTTATACAACAATTGGGAGAAGTTCTATGTTGCTATGATTCAAAAGCTAGTAAGTGGGTGGGGCCAAGGCCGTCCCTGGGCATGGGCAATCCGGTCGCCCTCCCAGGTCCTATTTTTTTTAATATTTATAGTTTAGGTTTAATATTTTTAATAATAATTATTTAAAATTTAATTTTTTTAATAATTGTTATTAGAGTTTTATTTTTAAAATTTATTTTTTCCGATATTTGTTATTAGGGGTATAATTTTTTTCAATACTTGTTATTATAGGCTTATTTTTTCGAATACTTGTAATTAGGGGCCTATTTTTTATTATTTATTGTTATTTCAATACTTGTTATTAGGGTACAAAATTTTCAATACTTATTATTATGAGGCCAATTTTTCAATACTTGTTACTAGGGGCCTGCCTATCTTTTCTAATATTTGCTATTAGAGTTTTACTCTTAAATTTTATTTTTTTCGATACTTGTTATTACGAGTCTAATTTTTTTCAATACTTGTTATTTATGGTCTATTTTCCTTAATATTTGTTATTACATGCATACTTTTAAATTTTAATTTTTTAATACTTGTTATTAGGGTTACATTTTTTCTTATATTTGTTATTACAAGAATACTTTTAAAATTTATTTTTTTCTTCAAAATTTTTTAATAGAGATCTATTTTTTATATATCACTTGTTACTAAGGGTCTAGTTTCAAATTTTATTTTTTCCCAATACTCTATTAGGGGAAAGGGTGAGCAAAACTCCATTCGACTTGAAAAAACTGATTTTTTTGACTAGATTTGTCTTGACTCAAAAAAATTTCAAATAAAGTTTGAGTTGTAAAATAAAAATTCTAATAACTCAAAATTTTAGTATTTAGAAGATAAATTTTTAAGTTCGAGACGTAAGAACTTGTAAGCATAACTTGAAATTTTTTTACTCAACTTAACTCGATCGAACGTTCATCAATAATTCGGGGGAGCTATTTTTAAGTTCACTCATAAGCCACCAAAATCTCAGAAACGGACCTACCCGGTAGGGCATAGAATTCACTCCAAAATAACGAAAATTTACCTAAGCTCTTCCATAGGATTAAATCATAGTAAAGAGTGGCACATAGAAAAGGAAGATGGTGTTCATCTTACGATACTCGAGTTCGAACATCTTTGTTTGTAAGGTATATGTACTTTATTAAAGGGTTAAGATAAAGTACGGACAGATACTACATTATGATAAACATGGTAAACTTGACCCGAACCGAGACCCTAAACAAATCGAACCGAAATAGACCTAAATTTTAGTTGAACCGAAAATAGACTCGAACTGATTTTCAACTGAACTGAAGGCAACTCAAAATAAAGAAAAAATATTAAAATAAAGAAAGAAACTGTCGCACAACTCACCAAAAAAGCCAAATATACTTGTTATATAAAGTGATATATAGGGTGTAAAAATCTAACTCGACCAAAAAACCCGACTGAAACCGATCGATCTCATATTAACTTGATATTGACTCGACTCGATATTATTTGAACCGAAAATCAACCGACCCAATCTGATACCTGAACTAAAATTGCCATAGACTGAATTAAAATTGAACATTTAAACTAAACCTGAACCAAATATAAACCGAATATAGACCTAAAATAATTCTAGCTCAAACAAAATGACTCATTTGCTACCTCTACAATATAATCTCCTTAGGACTAAAAAATGGCACGTAGAATGACACTCTTCCTAAAATGGGTAATTTATACTTCGGATCTCATAATTTAGCATCAAATTTCATATAAGTCACATGTTTACAATTTTATCAGTTAGAAATTTGATTGAGACCTTTATATTATCTTAATTAGTATATCAGATACTGGTAATTATAGACAAAATTATGTACCATAAAAACCAAAAACAAAGACTTTAATTGATAAATAATCTAGGTTCATGCACATAATTTTCTTTGTTTTTAAGAAGGAAAAAGAAATTATTAGGGATGTCAATGGAGTAGATTTTTGCGGGAACTCGCCTTACTTCACATTTAATTGGATAAAGATGTTACAAATTTTACGGGTTATGGGGCGAGGATGAAAATAAAAATTAGATTCGCCGTGGGTGGTAGGGAAGGCGTGAATATGTCTTTGTACCCGCCCCTTCCTACCCATCTCGCATTGTCCCCACCTAAAATAATATCAGTTTGGATCCTAGTTAAATTTAAGATATTTTATATCGACTTATCTTGGAATATTAATGGAAAAAAAATCAATTTATATATATATAAGTTTGGGATTGATGAGATTAAATATATAAATATATTTTTTAAAATATCATTTTAAATCGGAGCGAAATTTAAGATACTTTAATTGACTTATCTTGAACTATATATATATATATATATATATATATAAAAGTTTAAATCAGAGCCAAATTATGTTGGTTTGTTTTTTTCTATTCAGTTCTTACTATAGGTATGTTATTCTTTTACATATATAGTGAGAGTTCGAATGATGGGTATTTCATACTTTTTAACAAATTGATTTATATTTTTAATTAATATTTATAAATATATTATATGGATGTGTCATGGGGAGGGTAAAGAGAAAATAAAATAGGTCTCGGGATCTACATGGGTGATGAGGCGGGAATAGTTTTAATTTTTCGGGTTGCGAGGCAATGATAATTTTAGATTTTATATTCGTAGTGGGTCGTGGCGCGAAAATGTAAAAAAAAAATTCTAAACGAAAATAAGTGTAAAGAGAATACCCTTTCCGCCTAATTGACACCCTAAAGCTTAGATGCTAAGCCTGCGAAATTATAGATGACGGGCCTTTGCCTGACCCATTTGGTCAATGTGTGCACTACTATCATTATCATATATGCAAATGCAAACTCCTTTTAAAACATAACCAATTCTCAAGTCTGGAGTTCAAAAGTCACCGAGCATCGGACGAGAAGAAATTGAAGAATGAGTAAGCACGCTTGTGATAAATAGAGGGCTTTTAAAAACTGCTTTTCGGAACCAAACCATCAAGCTGGCTATTCCATGTCCGTTTTTGAGATGCTGGTGACCTAATAACGAACTTAAATATTGACATCGGATAACGAGTATTGAAAAAATAAACAATTTTAAAGATTGACAAAAATAAATTAATATACTTGTAAATTAAACCTTCTAATAACAAATATTTGAGCTTCTTAATTATAGGCCCTAGGCAGGTACCCCTTATGTCCAAGCTCAACTACGACCTGAGATACTACATGTTTTTCGAAAGTATTTTTTAACTGCAATAATTAAGCTTACAACAAAGCAGAAAATCGTGCTAGAACAGTTGATATTTTCTTCTTGAGATTGGGTTATAACCTTTCATTGTCACCATCAGTCAACTCATGTAAGTTAACAGTTGTGCTCAGCTAAATTAGTATTGTAAAACAGTGTTTTTGTTTGATAATGTGACACTCTAAGATTGAATCATACCATCAAAATGACTAAAAAAGGTTAAAAGTCCAAGTTCAAGGCTAATGTGGACAAAAACATTCAAGAACCAATTTATACATAGTTATAAGTTCAAGGACCAAAAATTGATTTATCCCAATTTATACATAGTTATAAGTTCAAGGCTAATCTGGAACATCAAATTGTAGTAATAAATTTGGTTTAATTATGAATTTCATGTTACAGTAACTGAGATGTTAGTCATCTATTTTTATTGTTTGAATTTAATGTTTGTAATTTAAAAAAATTAAGAAATTAGTCCAATTGAGTCACACTGTTAAACCTTTTCTTACTATTCAACCGTTGTTTCAGCAGTTCAATACTTTATTTTCAAGGAATTAGCTGAATCGACGCTTCAGAACATAGTACTAAATTGAGAATGCGATCGTAACGTCGCGGTTGCGGACATTGCAGCCGTTGCGGCGTGATTTTTCTCTAAAAAATAACTATAATTTTAAACACGGTTGTAGTTTGCAGTGTTGCATGTTACGATGTGGCCGTTACGTTATGTTGCAGGAAAGATTTGAGTTTTCTTTCTATGCATGATGTTGATCATTTAAATACATGTAATTTCCAATTGTTTTTATCACGACTAATGATCGATTCGGAAAAGCTGCTAATCAGTTGAGTCATGGATGAATAGTTTAACAAGTTGTTGAGGGGTTTTATTATGGAGTATTATTTAAAGTTCAAAGGAAGTTGAAGATTAAAGATTGAAGCTGAGGTGAGAAAATCCTGGACAGAAACCAAGCCACCCTAACAAAACCTACCTTCAGTCCGTGATAACTGATAAGTCCGAGCCGAATGTAAACGATTTTGAAGGCGATTCAGGGCTCGGAATCGAAGATAATCTCTGGTTTCATTAAGTCCAAATGCCCATGATAAAATTGAGGGTAATCTTCACCAATGGTCCCTTTCGTTTAGGGTGTGTTTTATTTTAATCACCAGAATTTTAAAAAAATATTCTGGTCACTTATGTTTAAAATTGTTTCTATTTTGGTCCATTGACCGTTAGTCTCCGTTACTTAAAAAAAAATAGTTTCTAATTTAACCCCCAAACTTTCAAAATTTTATTTTTCACCATCTTCCCCAAAAATTATAAAACTAAAACCCCAAAAATTAAATCAATGGTTGTAACCAAGTTTCAATATTTGAGTAAAAGAAACCGCTACCCCAAAAAGTTATATGTTTCCTTTCAATCGTACATAAGGAAATTTATTAACAAACACATGAGACAAGAACAAATATGCTTGAGTTAATCCATTCCATTTTCATGCGTATTATGTGATGATCATGCTACAACTATTTTACACACATTATTAATGTTACTAAAGTTTTGTGAAACTTGCAGGGTTTTCTTAGGTCAGAGTGAGAACCTTGATGCTGAGGGCAATGAGCTGCCGAGTTAGTTTATGTTTCTCGTGAAAAGCGTCCAGGCTTCTAACACTACAAAAAAATTGGTGCTGTGAATGCACTTGTAAGTTTCTGCTTAAATTTCTTGTTATTTTGCAGTACTTGTTATCTATCTTATCTTACATGGCTGTCAATGAATCTTTCTTTCAGGTTTGAGTGTCCGATGTTCTTACTAATGGACCTTTCATGTTGAATCTTGATTGTGATTACTACATAAATAATAGCAAGGCTTTAAGGGAAGCTATGTGTTTTCTTATGGATCCAAACCTTAGGAAGCAAGTTTGTTATGTTCAATTTCTACAAAGGTTTGATGGTATTGACCAGAATGATCGATATGCTAATAGAAATAATGTTTTCTTTGATGTAAGCTCCATATCTTGTACCAAAAAAAATAGTTGCATCTTGTAAATGATGTTATTGCTGATGTAGAATGACTGGCGTGAGTCAGTTTTCATCGAACATACTGGCTATTGAAATCCTTTTGTGATATCTATTTTTTTGTATGAAATTAAAGATAAACTTGAGGAGTCTAGATATACTGGCTCAAGTAGCTTGAACGGATTGCATATGTTAGCACTATCATTTACCCAATCAACGCTATTTTTCTTTTCATGTACTGCACACTGTCAGCCGTCTGTCTGCTCACTAACAAGTTCATTATCCAACATGTTAGTCTATATGGAATTACTATTTCTAATTCGCATCGCTTTATTTAATTGTATTAGTATAGGAGAGCTAGAAATTATTGCATTGTATGCTCTTAATTATTTTGTTTGGTTTGTTGTGACTACATATTAGTAGCCTTGCGAGTATATGGTTTATATCTCTTATTCTTTCTCTCTTTGCAACTGGTATTTTAGAAATGAGGTGGAGTAGTGTGGGAATTGATGGGTAGCGGTTTCTTTTACTCAAATATTTAAATTGATTATAGCCATTGATTTAATTTTACGGAGTTTTAGTTTTATACTTTTTGGAAAGATGGTGAAAAATAAAATTTTGAAAGTTTGGAGTTAAATTAGAAACTATTTTTTTTTAAATAACAGAGACTAACGGCCAAGCGACCAAAATAGAAACGATTCTAAATGCAAGTGACCAGAATAATTTTTTTTTAAATTATAGTAACCAAAATAGAACACACCCTAAACGAAAAGAACCACCGATAAAAATTACCCTAAAATTGAACATGTTTCTTAACGTGGTAGAAAACATCAGCTTTCCGTGGAGATCCGAGTTTGCTCATCACCCCTTTGATCCGTGGTGCCCAGTTTTTTTGTGAACTTGGACACAAAATTTCAATATAAAATTGGACTTGTAAAATAAAAGATACTATATAATCATATTTGTATAGACTTGTATTGTGCAAGTTAAGGACGATAATGAAACGGGATGGACTGGATCCTATTAAATCTATTATCGCTTTATAATCGTTTTCATGCATATAAGTTAATATTTGATGCTCTATCGGTGTAAAAAAAATTTATACAAATATATTTATTTTTAAGCTTAAATTTAAAATCTAAATTTTTAACACTAAAATTTTAAAATTATAACCCAAAACTTAAAAGTTTAAATGAAAAATAAGTGCATAGAATATACCCTTTTCTGAACTTTAGATGGCTAAATTATTTTTTTTTATAAAAATAAGTGTTTAAAGTTTCAATCATTTTTAAGTGACTAGTAGTTAACTATCAATAAAAAAAAGTTAACCAATAAAATTTTTACACATGTTATTTTTAATTTCTTTTAATTAATTTTTTGTTTTTAATAATTTATTTTTTTTTAAAAAAAATCTTAAAATTCTAAAAAAATTAAAATAGTACCCAAATTCCTAAATCACCGCTAACGCTACCGGCCGTCGTCTCTGACCCCACCCTTTCGGTCGTCGCCGACCCCACCATTTCAGTCGCTAAATCCAGCTGACCATTTCCCCCGATGTGTCGTCGCCAAAAATCGGTGAATGGTGTGCCAATCGAACATTAAACATCAATATGACATAATTTAAGAATATCTTTTTAGTTAATTTATTTTATTTAGATATTGTATTTTTGTTATACATATATAATTCTTACACTAAAGATTATTTTACATTTATAATTAAAATATTCAAATTTATTTTACATTTTAATTAACGTTAAGATTTATTATTATATTTTAAAAATTTTAATATAATTATATAATATTTATTAATATATTTCCATAAATAAAATATACTAAGCACTACTCAATCCAATTCAATCCCATGTTCATGTTGTCAAATGCATGTCAACCAGAAACAATACATCAAAATGTTGGTATTGCCTTCCTAATTTAATTATGGCCACAAGAAAATTAACATTAGATGAGCCAGCAAGAGAGACAGAGGCAAACAATCACAAGTGACAAGAGAAAGCAAAGTCTAAGATATACAGGGAAAACAACTTCATCTACTACTTACTTTTTTCTTCCATGGATGAATTAAACCGCCGGCTAGTACGATTCTACTCGTTCCCCAGGTTCAGAGAACCGTCCTTCATCAGCTTTATGCTTAGACTGTTGAATCTCCCTCTCGAGTAATGTCGAGACGCCTTTCTCCAATCCGTACCTGTTTTCATCATGGCTGCAAATTCATCATAGCTGATGCGTCCGTCCTGCATTTAGAAACATAATTATATTCGGTTGAGCCGGAACAGGCTTTTGTATGATTTTATTAGTGAGGAAATATAGGGTCACCTTGTCCGTGTCCACTTCTCGGAAGATGTCATTCGCAACATTTGTACAATCGTCGGCTCCATCCTCCATTAATGCATCCCGAAGCTCATCCGGCTCTATGAAACCATTGCCATCTTTATCAAAGTAAGAAAAGGCTTTTCGAAGATGCTCGTCATTGGCCAGTCTTTGCAGATGGAGAGAAACGGCAAGAAATTCCCCGTAATCCAATGTTCCTTTCCCGTTAGCATCGACCTGTTGTCAATATACAACATTTTTAGAATTGAGATGCCACTATCCGTTTTAAATGAGATGTCAGATGCCAGAAATTCCCCGGCTTCTTGCTCAGATACCAGGAAACCTCAGCCTCCCAATTATTATGGTTTTTGTATGTGTGTTCATAAAATTGCAGGAGGTGAGGACATTCGTGCCCGAAAGCTACGCAGACAACAATGTTAATACTAATAAACAAAGTTGGCATAAGATACAACAGGAGCTAACAAATTGGCAGGCCTCCAATCTAACTCACATAAGTTCGACTCATAACATTGCTTGGTCAACTAATACTTGTTACGAAAATTGACTACACTTGGAAAAGGAATATCTGCCGTGAAAAAGATACTTCGACTGCTATAGTGCTATGTCAAATAGGAACTAGTACAAACTCATAAAAATATAGTATCACAGTACTAATTTATGGCAGCGTGTAAACCAAAACATACTCACAGCTTCAATAAGCATCTGCACTTCTGACTCTGCAAGCTGTGAACCAAAATTTCTAAATCCAGCTTTGAGCTCTTCGACGGAAACAATGCCATCATTGTCAGTGTCCATTTTATTGAACATAACTTTGATATCTTCAACTTCTTCAACAGATAAAAACTCCGCAATAACCTGATTCAAACTACCTTTTAAGATTCCCCTAGCTATGAAAGAAAAAGAATAAATTATCTAGCAGAATTCTTAGTATTAGTGAACCAACCCGCAAGGCTTTTCTTTTGAATCTGTTCATCATTGAAAATTGTTTAAGCCTTGACTTAACAACATCACCAAGAGGCACATTGGGAGCTTTTTTAGCGTTTTGCAGCCAAGGATGCTCTGTGAGAAGGTAAAAACAGAGATTAGGCAAACTATTGGTAATCATAAAGACATTTGATGTAGAGCAAACAGGAACATGATCTTGGTGTTTTAAAGTATCAAGTATCATATAAAGCTCATTTAATAAAGGTTTTAAATGTTATATTTGAAGATGCAGAAAAGGCTCATCAAGGTCAATAGAATTGTTTTGATAAAAAAAAAGGTCAATAGAATTGTGAAAGGATGTGCCTATGCACCTCCATCCACGTCCCTTCCCTAAAACATGCACAAGAGGAGTATCACATAGGAAATGTTAGTACCAAGAACTTGCTTTGCAGTGAGCCGGAGCTTTGGGTCTGGTTCCAACATTTGTCGGACTAGACTCTTAGCACTCTCTGAAATATTTGGCCATGGGTCACGTTTGAAATCTATTAACCCACGAATAATTGCCTGTGCAACACCTTGTTCAGACTCTGCATAGAGAACATTCTTCAGGTAGGAATAACAAATCAACTTACTCTGATACATCATACATTACACATCAACCAGATATGCACACATCTGCATGGAGACAAGCAAAACTCATCAGAAATAGACTTACCAGCCCAAAAAGGAGGAACTCCACACAACAAGATATAGAGAATGACTCCTGCACTCCATATATCAATTTCTGGCCCGTAATTCCTTTTGAGCACCTCAGGGGCCATATAATATGGACTTCCAACTATCTCAGAGAATCTTTCACCTGAAACTTACATATTGTAAGCTTTAGAACACGGTATTAAAGAATAAAAACCACAACCAGCAACAATAAAAGGAAAAGTGGCCAAACAACAAGTACAGAAACCTCATACAACTTCGCATAATATTTGCTCTTTCATACCCCCACCAGTATCCCCACACCACATCCTACCAAACCATGCAGTTTTTTTGCAATCAAAACTGAGAAACTATTTACCAGATAGAAATATCCTTAGGCAGAAATAAATGGATATAGTTGAAAATTTGGGGGAAAACATTTTTGAACAAGAAACCTTGGACTTGCTGTGCCTGTTATTCCAATTAACAAGCAATAGAAGCATGTAAAGAATTAGTAAAATCAAACTCAGCTACATCTTTGGCAATAGAACATGACAATCTTCACAAAACCAAAGCAGACAAGTTTATAGCATACTAAAGCATCCAGCAATAAGGCCAATCATATGGTGGAAGAGAAAGTTTCATAATTTGAGAGAATTAGCAAGAAAGGTTAACCAATTATTGCCCATAACAGCGCACCATATGAAATGAAAAATTTAGTATCATTCGAACAAATATGACCGGCCGTAACTATTAATCCTTACGCTGACAACTCAATGGCCCATGGTGGATAGATCAGTATGAAGAAAAAGATTAGAATTGAAAGTCAAGTCAGTGCATAGTGCAGTCATTTCCAAACCTAAAACCTATAGTGACAATCAACTTGTAGTCTAATTCTTCAGTGTGATGTAAGTAGAAAGAACTACATATTATAGAATTAAACCAAGAAGAGGTAAGTGTGTATATATATTTAATGATAAGAAAAGAAGTAAAGAAAGAAGAAAGAATTTTCAATTGGACCCAGGTAAAGGTAACGATTCGACGATGGGTAAATAACCAATAAAAATCAAATATACGACAATTGCAGAGGAGGAGAAAGTAGGCTTCCATGATGATTGATGAGAGGAAAGAATCAAAAGTAAATGAGGAAAATGCTTTAAGAAAGACCAAACCACGCATAATCTCCTTTTGTTTGTTTATTACAGGCAAAATAAGTGACTGGGAACATTGATTCAAAGGAATGGCACATAAAAGCTTCCTTTGAAGCATGAGCAAATAAAATTATCAAAGTGTCTGTTTCGTCACTACAAACACCATAAACAAATAAATGTAGGCATGTCCAATCCGAGAAACTTAGATCGTTCTTTATGTACTTTTTCTCTGTATTCAAATGTTTTGTGACAGCATCAAAACCCAGGTTTGGTCAAAATACTACATTTGATTTGCTACATGATTATATAATTTCAAGTGGTAATCTAGCATTATCACTAATAATTCTGACTAATTTGCGGCATTCTTGAAAAGGAACTCATTTGTTTATACACTCAAACTTTGAAACAACTTACCTGGCTTGAAAAATATTGATAACCCGAAATCGATAGCTTTTAACGGGGAATTCTCTTTCTTATTAGCGAACAAAAAATTTTCAGGCTTCAAATCTCTATGAATCACACCATGCTTATGGCAAAGCTGAACCACTTCCATGATCGTCCCTGTCACAGCCGCGGCCGCTCTCTCTGTGTAATGTCCCCTGGCGACGATCCTATCGAAAAGCTCACCACCTTCGCAGAGCTCCATCACCAAATGAACCGCATTGTCATCCTCGCACGCTTCTTTCAAGCTCACAATGCTCGAATTCTTCGGCAAATGCTTCATAATCGCAACTTCTCGCCTCACATCTTCGATATCCACGGCCGTCCTGAGCTTCCTCTTCGAGATTGACTTGCACGCGAGCAACTCGCGCGTGCCTCGATCGATGCAGAGGTAAGTAACACCGAACTCACCACGGCCGAGCTCGCGATCCACGAGGTACTTCTCCTCGATGTTCTCCTTGGGAACACCACTGAGAACGGTGATCGGCGGCTTCTGCTTGGAGACCGCATCCTTGCGGCCGTGATCCTGACCGGAGAAGCTCGTTTTCACGTCTTCTCTAGCGACCGCCGCCGGAGATCTACAACAATTCCCCATTTCTACCAAAAGAAACGCAACTTCTATCCTCCTGTCCCGATCTCGTGGAACTACCAAAAATCCCAAAACCCTAACTAAAAATGCTTAGCTAGGGTTTCACATTATAGTCGAAAAAGCTGGGGGAAAAAACAACCCCTAAACGCCGTAGCTTCTGCTCCTACAGAGAGGAATCGAAGAACAGAGAGAAATTGAGAAGAAAAAGAATTGGAAAAAAAAGAGAGATTTCGGAGTGAGAGAACAGTACGGCAGCAGAGCAGAGCAGACACTTTAGTGAGAGTTTCGTCTTTTGATATTATTATTTTTCAAAAAAATAACAAATTTGTACGAATTTTTAATTTTTTTTAAAGAGTGGATGTTCTTT
The DNA here is from genome assembly GCA_958450335.1 of Hibiscus tridactylites. Taxonomy (NCBI): domain Eukaryota; kingdom Viridiplantae; phylum Streptophyta; class Magnoliopsida; order Malvales; family Malvaceae; genus Hibiscus; species Hibiscus tridactylites. The sequence continues at coordinate 34,886,933 of OY288271.1, forward strand.
GTTTCTCTGAATTTGTCGGCTCATCGTACTACGAGAGAAATGGAAACGGGACGGTGAAGTTTGAAGAGGAAGAGGTGGGGGTGGGGGTGGTGGATTATTCATTATGCCGAAAATATTTAATTACGATAATAATCCTTCTATTATGTTAAAATTTGAAATTTATTCTTTTACTTTAATTTATAATGTTGAGTTAATTGTACCTTATGTGCCCAAACTATGACTCTCATTTTAAATTGGTCCTTAAAGTTTCACACACTCTAATTCCATCCTCAAGCTAAGTCTTTTACTCTAAATTGGACCCCAAAATTTTGAACATTTCAATTTCATCCTCAAACTATAATTCCCATTCAAAATCAGTCCCCAAACTTTAGAACATTCAATTTTCTTTCCAAAAATCCTAAAATTATTAGTATGTGCTAATCATATTCCATGCTCATAAAATTGTTATAAAAAATGTCATGTAAACATTGATGTCTATTATGTAATAATATGATGTGTTATAAACGATAATCTGATGATGAAAATAAAATATTTCAAAAGTTTGGGGGATCAATTTAGAATGAGAATTATAATTCAGGGATAAAATCAAAATATTAAAAGTTTAGGTATCAATTTAAAATAAAATCCATAATTTGAGGATGTAATTGAAATGCTTAAAGAATTTGGGGACCATGATGGTCGTAGTTTAGGACATGTGATACCATTAATTCTATAAGACTATAACGTTCAAGTTGAAAAACTTTTTAGAGTATTAAAATTGAACTATAATTTTTGAAAAGTGAAAATATAATTTCATCATTGTATTAACTTATTATTTTAAAAAGAAAGCTACAAATTTTATCATCTTAGGGACAGAAGATAATTTATTATTGTATTCACTTGTAACTACACAATTTTAAACGGACTCAAACTGAAATTTTACCATTCTTGCACCAAAAATGATAACACCGTTCGTATAGTACTAATATTGTCAATTTTAGTCCTGCTGATTACGTTATAAAAATAAATGATCCAATCGGGTCAGGCTAAAATTAAAGGTTTAAATCTTAAATTCCTTACAGTAATAGGGCTGATGTAAGAAATAGACCTTCAATTTCAGTGAGATGTTTTCTATAATAAAAAGGTAAAAAACATCATTGATCACTAAACTATTATTGCATTCTTGTTTTGGTCACCAAACTATTATTTTGAGCAAAATTGTCATTAACATTACGTTTTCCTATTTTTGGGCACTAATATTATTTTTTCTCGTTTTGGTCATCAATATGTTGCTTCTTTCCTGTTTTGGTCACCAAATTATTGTTTTTTCGTGAGTTTTTTAACGGTAGGTGACCAAAATAGAAAAAAATGTAACGTTTATTGACAATTTTACTAAAATTAATAGTTTAGTGACCAATGGTGTTATTTACCCTAAAAAGGGTTGGTTGAGTGTTTGCGTGAGATGGGGGACTTGTGGGCATTTCAACAAACAACTAGAAAACAGGCAGAACAGAATGAATGGATTTAAAATAAAATTGAATGAGCTTATTTAATTATCAACCCCTTTTGCTTTTACAAGGAATTCATTTCAACTGGTTGAAAAATGCTACTTTTTAATTGAGGTTTTTCAAAGGTAGTATAAGTATAACTAACACTATATATTAAAAGAGAATTTAAATTATCAACTATAAGTTGGTATTCAATTAAAAGAGAATTAGGACGGAGAACTACAAATCAATAAAGGAATGTGTTCTGGGATGACTATTTGTTTTATTGTTTAATTATTAAGTTTATAATAAATTTTGATTAATGATGATATTATAAATAGAAGTAGTCGTCAACAAAACTTGAAGCAGATGATTAAAGACTTTCGTTGACATTTAATCTCTTTCCTTAGGTCTTGAGTTTTAGTTCAAGTAAGAGCAATCTCCCCTTTCCCCTTTCATAAATAAAAATTGTTCAAAAATAAATTAATAAAAGTAAAAATAGTAAGGACCGAAATATGTGTATAGTGGGAGGGTCTTTTTAAATATTTATATTTAGTCTTCTAATTCTCAAGTCTAATTCTGTCTCTAAAAATAGTAACATGCTTTTAATAGGAAACATGAAACGAATATAAAAGATGAAAGAATGAGAATTTAATATTGACATTTTGATTAGGTTGTATATATTGAATTCATTGTGAAATCTCTTTTTATAAATGATGGTATTACTAGAGCACTATCTTTGAACACTTTTAAAAGATTTGAAGCAAGTCCCAAAGTGGGTCTCATTTGGTCCTCTATCAACCGACTATCCCTTTGTTTCTTGCATTTGATATCACCCAAAACTTGATTGTCATTATGATTTTTTTAATTATCAGTATCTAATTTATTGGTTGATTAATCTGAATCAAGTATTGCATAAATTTATTATAGGGCGGCTCTTACAACTTAATTTGTTTCATTAACAACGTCATAATTTATTTTTTGAAAATACACAACATCATAATTCAAATTCTTAATATTAATTAAAAAAATTAGACCAACTGATAGTCGGTTATGAACTTATGATTATGGATTTTGTTCTTTGAGGAAAATAAAGAAACACATTTCTTTGGAATTACAAGAATCCTTTGCTTTATTAATGGGCCCTCTTTGGTTTCACAAAGCCCTAACCACCTTACTATTGTTTTCCCAAAGCATTACACTCGCTATGCCCCCATCTTCTTCATCATTATTTTTGGTTTAATTCTACCGCTAGTCATGTATTATTTGAACTTTTGAAATTCAATCCCTCTATTTTTAGTTATGGAATCTACTTATCTGGTTTGAAAATTAAATTCTAGTTGATAACATCTTTTTGAACCGGCCAATTGGACTATACAAGGATAAACACCGTCAACCTAGCAAAGGTTCCAATTTCGAACACGACATATATATATAATAATAATAATAATTATGAGTACCTATCAAGGTAAGGGAATCAATCCAATGGTTCCAAACACAATAGATCAATAAAAGGACTAAATAACCACCAATTGAATGGATGACGTCAAATCTAACTTTAGAACAACACGTACAATTGTAATACAAAAACTTGTACAAAATAAAGCAAAAAAATCTATAATTTTCATAACAAAGAAAAATACTTGTTAACCAAAATAAATAATAAATATCATCAAAATAAATCACAAATATGAAAGGGGTCGATGACGATCGACGTTAGTCGACTAGATATACTGGTTTTAGATAACGAAAGGGGTAAGAGGAGGAAAAAAACTTTCATTGATGTGCTTTTCTTAATTTTGAATACATGGTAATTTAATATTTAAGAATTACAGAAATCAATTAACAATATTATTAATTGGATTTTAATTTTTCATGAGTATTATAAATAATAATCTTAAATATATCTAAATCAATTCTTTTAGAACTTTAGATTGTTACTGATTTTATCAACTAATTACATGAATTTTGTTAATTATTTTGTTTCTAGTTTTTCAGTATTCTAATTCAATTATAGTATAGTATTTGAGTTATTTTCTGTTAATATTCTGGTGTGATCACACAGTAGTATATAATTTTTACTCCTAGTCTTTTGAAAACTCACGTACATTGTGCAAACAAATTGCTTAAACCCGAGTCACTTAGGAAGAACAACACTTCCTTTTTGATCGGCCCCACCCAATGAGTTCGATTTTAATTTTTAATAAATTTACACATATCTACATACTAAAGTTATTTGAACCTAATTTTTTTTTTTACAAAAAATAACATCACTTTTTATCACTGAAATATTTTTTACCAATAAGATCACTGTATGGATTTCCAATAGTTGTAAGTTGGATGTCATACATTTTATATTGAAGACGGCCACTAAAATATCTGCCTTTTTTAAGGATTATTTATCAGCAATATGCTTTTGTCTGTGTTATTCACCCCAGGCCCAAGTAATGAATAATGCTGAAAGCAATAATAACATACTTTTATGTATCATAATTTTCAACTCTTATAATATAATTTTGTTAAGCCCTACTCCATGTTTTGAGGGTATATTCCTTTTGTTTTTTTATTCATGTTTTATAGTTTATATTTGAAAAAAAATTATTATTCTATATTATGATTTGATTTCTTAAAAATTATGTGAGGTGGTTTTATAAATAAATAAAGAACTAAGGGGAATCATTCATAAATAAACTATGTTTTGGAATTTTATGAATTTGGTGTCAAAATAAAAATTATTTTTATGAATTAGAGAATTTTTACGCTCTAAAAGTAAATGTCAAGATTAAAATTTATATAAGATGAGTTAATATGAACATTTTTAACCAATTGACTTATTAATAGATCTCAAATTTCAAAACAAAAATTTTAGTTCAAAAACCTTTTTAGTATAATAGAACAAACAACTTAATAAATCAATCTCTTACATAAATCAATTAATAGGTAACTAAAATCGATGGTGTAATAGAAGATCATAGTAATTAGGTTTTTTCTTCAAAATAATTTTTATTTTTCCTTTAAGAATATCGTCTTTGGAAAAAGCTTTAGTATGGTCGACTGTTTTTTTATTCATTTTTTTATTTATTTTTAGTTTCAAATAGTAAAAATTTTCTATGTTCTGGGTTCTTCTTTTTTATATATCTTGTTATGTTTGTTCGTATGTCTCTGTGGTATGAATTTTCGTCTACTTTTGTATTACGTTGACACTCGTGTAGTGATAATCATGGTGTACCCTTTAATTAGGGCTGGTGTGGTTATATTCTCATTTGTGATAGTTTGACAATGCAATCAGAAGTCAGAACCATTAACGAAACAATATCCAATATTGATTTTTACGTTAAGTTGGGTATAGACAAAAAAAAATTGATTATGATGAGTTTTTAGAGAAGATGAAAGCCATTTTTAAGAGAATATTTTGTTTTTCTTTCAATATTTTAATTTCTATCTTAGTTTTCTTGGTAGAATGGTTAGAGTGTATTATTTTATTGTACCTTTTGACCAAGAAAGCAGTAAGATTCTTGAGTCACTCGACGATGAAGGAGCGGAACGCCCAAATATCTACCAAGGTCGGTCACCTCCGCGAACCCAAATAAACCATTGATTTGAGCACGCAAACCAGCTTCTACATTCTTGGAAAAAAAGATACTAGTTTTATTGATACTAACCTTGTGTCCCGAAGCATCACGAAATAGCTCCATAACCCTTCGGACAACATCCAATTTCCCTAATGTAGCTTCAGCAAACAGAACCACATCATCCGCGAAAAAAAGATGTGAAATACGTGGTCCTTGTCTGCAACGTTTAATCACTTTCCAACGATTTTCTTGCACCTCAAGATGAATAGCTTGAGCCAAACGCTCCATACACAAAATGAAGATATAAGGCGATAATGAATCACCTTGGCGAATTCCTCGACTCGGTTTGAATGGTGCAATGAGATTTCTATTCCATAAAATTTGTGTCAAATTGGACGAGACACAATGCATAATGAGCCTCCGAAGCGTAGCCAGAATGCCAACATCACCCAACGTATCACCGATAAACCCTAACTCAAGTCTATCATAAGTCTTTTCCAAGTCAACTTTGATAACCATCCATCCCTTTCTACTCTTCTTGTTGCGCATGGAATGAATGGCCTCTTGAGCAATAACAATATTATCAAAAATTAATCTTCTTGGCACAAAGCTAGTCTGATTAGACGATATCCAATCATGGAGATAAGGCTCCAATTTATTTACTATCAACTTGGTTATAATTTTATACAACATCGTACATAAACTGATAGGTCTGAACTGAATTATATAATCAGTGGATTCGACTTTGGGAATACGAACCAAAATTGTACTATTAATTGCTTCATCTATAGGCTTACTGTAAAACCAAAACTTTGATTTTGTCCTTTCAAAAAAAAACTTTGATTTTGATATAACAAATAATTCAATGACTAATTTGAAAAGAAGATAAAATTTTAAGCCCTCAAACTTTCCAAAATTGACAAGCAAAATGTTCAAGTCAAAAAATCAAGGTCTCATACATTTTTCTAAGCGTATCCTAAGCCAAAACAGTGATTTTTGACTAACCGTTTTGATACACCCCTTAGGTGTTTCGAAATGATTTGAAACTGTAAAGTGAATTTTGAGTAGCCGTTTCGATACACCCCTCAAGTGTTTCGAAACGTTTTGAAACTGTCAAGTGTGGGCTTGAAACGAGAGAACTCGTATCGATACGGTAGTATCGAAATGATCTCACTTGTTTTAGTACGAGTTTTGAAAGTTGGTTTAAAAGTATGACCGTTGCTTGTCATAACCATTTTCTTGAAAGTTAGTTAAGCGTATCGATACGCTTTAGGTGCATTTCAATACAGGTTTTCATAGTTGCAAAATGTTTCAATACGGTCTTGTCCCGTTTTGAAATGACTCTTTCAGTTTCGGAACAACCACGATCGTTTCGACACGGTCTCTTAAATGCTCCCAACGGCTCTTTCTATTTTTTCTCCATTTCGATACAGGTGATGCCGTTTCGGTACGGGTAGCTGTAGAACAACATTAATGGTGGGAAGATGAAGTCCCAACGACTATATTTATGATGTCAACCACCCAAACGACTAAAAATCAATGAGAAGGTATAAAAGTAAGTATTTTGAGCACCAGCAACAACTATTGAACATACAAGAATCATCCAAGCATCAAATCCAAACCCTAGTGCCTTTTATTGTCAAATTCTTATACCCAACTCAATTGAGTGTTTCATTTTTATTTGTATTGTGAGTTTGGGGAGTGAAAAATCGTAATTGTGTAAACAAATCATCATTTGAGAGGAATTTGTAAGGTTTAACATTTTTTTCTATTGTAAAGAGTGTTTCAAGTTAAGCTTTGGGTAGAAAGCTTAATTTCTTTGTAAGGTTTCCTCCTCATCCAAGAAAAAGGGAAAAATCAATAGTGGATTGGTTGAAAATCCTTAGTGGGAGCTAAGGTAGTGGATGTAAAGTTCATTGGAGAACTTGAACCACTATAAATCTCTTGTGCCAATTTTTATTCATTCATTTCCCTTCATTCAAAATTTGAATTGCCAATTCACCCCTCTTGGCCAATTGCATTGTTTGAGCAACTCAACAATTGGTATTAGAGCTACACTCATTGGAAGGATTACAACCCTCTTGAGTCGATTCTAGGAGAGTTTGATCAACAACAAGTCAAGCAATGACATCCATCTCCACTTCCAACCACTACGAGTCTCAATCTACCACCAAACCACCATTCTTCAATAGGGATAACTACCCATATTGGAAGAATAAGATGCGACTCTTCATCAAATCCACTGACTACATGGTATGATATGAAGTTGAAGAAGGGCCATACATTTTGATGAAGAGAGATAATGAAGGAAGACTTGTCCCAAAGGTGAAAGCCGAAATGACCGAAGATGATAGAAGAAGAATACAAGTTAATGATAAAGCTTTGCATGCCATCTTTTGTGCTCTTGGTCCAGATATCTACTCTAAGGTGTCCTCAATCGAGAATGCCAAGGAAGTTTGGGATACCCTCGACAACATATGAGGGAACTAGCGATGTCAAAGAAACAAAGATCGGGCTACTCAATCTAAGCTATGAAAACTTTAAGATGGATCTCGATGAGAGTGTCTCCAAGATGTTTGATTGATTCTCGGTCATCGTCAATGGATTGAAAGGGTTCGGTGAAATCATTCCCAAAGACAAGCTAGTGAGGAAGTTGTTGTATTCTCTTCCAGAATCATGGGATAGCAAGAGAACAACCATTATTGAAGCTAGAGATTTGAAGACTCTCAAACTAGATGCTCTTATAGGATCTCTACTTACCCATGAGATCATGAAGAAGAGAAGAAAGGAAGAAAAGAAGATGGAGGAGAAGAAGATTGAGAAGAAGGAAGTTGAGAAAAAGAAGATTAGAATCGCTCTTAAAGCTTCATATCATGAAAGCGATTCTAGTGAAGATGGGGAGATGGCCATATTGGCCAAACAATTTTGTTGAGTGGATCGTTGAATTGATTTAAGCCAAGAGGGGGTGAATTAGATTTTTAGAAATTTTGGTGGTGAAGTGGAAAATAAAAATTTGCAAGACAAGGGATTTAGAGTGGTTTAAGTTCCAATTGAACTCTACATCCACTACCTTAGCTTCACTAAAGATTTTCCAACAACTCCACTAGTTGATTTCCCTCTTTTCTAGGCTTAGGAGGAAACTTTTACAAAAATGGTCAATTTTTCTATCCAAAAATTGACCCAATCCTCACTCAAATATTACAAAGAAGTTTAAGGCTAATAGCTAGTATCTCTCAATACAAATGTAGCCCTTTTTACAAGCACTCAACCCAATTTAACAAATAAGATTGGAAATACAAAGTTCTACAATTGAGGTTTACAAGAAAATATGAGATTTTAGCACAAGAGCTTGAATTTGATGTTTGGATGTTTCTCTAAGGATCAATGGCTGTTGCTGGTGCTTTTAGAAGTCCCTTTTATACATTCTCATTGAATTCTAGCCGTTGGGGTTGTTGCCTTCATTATTATAGCCGTTGGAATATTATCTTCCCACCATAAATGCAGTCTGCAACTACCAGTTTCGAAACGCCTGACCCTATTTCAAAACAGACCAAATTAGAAATAGCCATTGGGGTGTAATTAATAGGCCGTACCGAAACGGATACGATCATTTCGATACGCTAAGAGTTTGTTCCGAAATATGCTGAAGCCTGTTTCAAAACATTTTGCCACTGTCAAAACCTGTATCGAAATGGCTCAAAAGCGTTTCGATACGCTTTAACTGTCTCTTAAAAATTAGTTATGAAATTGCAACGATCATTTTTTGAAACCAAGTTTGAAATTCGTTTCGAAACTTTTGAGGTCATTTCGATACTGTCGTTTCGTTGTTCTTCATCCATTTCGAAACACAAAGACCTGTTTCGATACACCCGTATCGAAACGGGAAGGCTAGTTCCGAAACATAGGTTAACAGTTTCAAAATGTTCCGAAACGCCTAAAGGCCGTTCCGAAACGGTGACTCGAAAATCACTGTTTTGAATTGGTAAACACTTAGAAAAATTGAATAAACTTAGGTTTTGACTTGGACATTTTTCTTAGACACATAGGGAATTTTGAGGACTTAAAAATTCATTTTCTCCTTTTCAATTTAGTCTTTAAATCCTTTGTTATATCAAAATCAATTTATTAGTTTTGCACTCTCCCCCTTTTTGATATAACAAAACCAAGTATGAATTTTTAAGAATTTTGAAATCTTTGAAAAAGTTCTAACTCCCCCTCAATGCAAGATAGATTTTAAAGTTTTGAAAAGATTTAAAATTCAAGTGTTTGAAACTTAAAACCAACTTTAAAAATATTTTGGCTCTTAGATTACTTCTCCCCCCTTTTCTTAGATCAAAAAACAGATAATCATGGCTAATCAAGAGAAGAAACAAAATCATAAGCAATAAACCAAACAACATAGTATATATATATATATATATATTATTAAGTTCAAGAAACAAATAATCAAACCAAATAACATCCATAACACAAATATTTAAAGCATGAAACTTCAAGCTCAACCCCCCCCCCAAAAAAAATCAAAGCATAGGTCTTTAAAGCATAAAACGATAAATAGGTGCAAACTTAATCCTAATATGATAGACTAATATGATATGCAATATAAATCCTAAGCCTCGTCATCATCGTCCCCACCATCATCAAGAGAATCATCATTTTCCTTAGCTTGAGCACGATGATAGTTCCTCCAATCACCATAGAATGTGGAGAAAGATAGGTCCATTGATGTTTGTTAATTCTCAAAAGAGAAGACACGTTCCTCCAAGGATTGAATGCGAGTGTTGAGAGCACCAAAACCCGAAGCCATGTTCGTGTCTATCGAGTTGAACCGATCGGTAAGGAAGGCCATAAGAGCATCGTTGTTAGGAGTCGGAGCTTGAGGTGGAGGCTCAACTTGAGGTGGTAGAGCTCTCCTATCAACACGAACCCATTGGCCAAGAGTATAGCGAAACCCAAACTAGATAAGAGAAGATTCACCAATCTTTTGCTTGTGGGGTTCCGGAGAATCATAAGAATAGTCAAAACCGAGGCTACCAAAGACATAGCTCAACATAGCCCCATAAGTGAAGGATGTAAGTGCATCGGTGGTGCGAATCTTCACTTGATGGATCATCTCGGCGAACATGATTTTGACCAAGTTCGGGCGTTGTGCTTTACGAAAAAACTCTAACCAAAAGTAATCAACTTCATGAATGTAGGAAAATTTACCTCCTGAAAGGCGAAAGAACCAAGAGATCATCAAATGGAGGAATTGATCATGAGCATCCAATGTGAGAACAAATCCGGTGTGAGCACCAAAGTGGTTCTCATCCTCAATACCTTCATCTTTGAGCCCAAGAGCTTTCTCTAAAATAGATATATTAATAGTGAACTTCTTGCCCAAAAGGTATGACTCAATCCCAATAACCTCGGTATGATCTTCATTGTCAATGAGAATGACATTGGAGTAGAATAGCAAGACCATGTGCTTGTAGACAATATCCAAAATGCTAAAAAAGGCTAAGAAATTCCATTCTTGCAAGAGAGGTAGATAACAAAATTCAAAACGCTCGGAGTCAAGGAACCCGACATCCACAACTCGCTCTCGACGAACGGCTAAATCAATAATGATTTTGAATCGGTCCTTAGCTTCTTGATTCCTTAGACTCTTTTGAAAAAAGAGGGTAAGGTTTGGACGAATGTTTGCTTGGTTAGAACCTTCACTCGTTTGAGTCTTTCTTTTCATGTTAACGTTTTCCATTTGAAATTCCTAAAAACACAAAGCAAGCAATACGAAAAATTTAAATGTATGCATTTAAATCCTTAATTCAATCCAATGAAAATCTAGTAAGGTTTTAAAAACACTTTAAAACTTTTATACATATAAATATTTTTAAGGAGAAACAACTTTTGAAAAACAGTAAAAAAATTACGAGTAAAAATAATTATATTCGAATAAAAAAATTTAAGATTTTGATTTTTTTTTACAAGTTTTGAAAAACCCAAGTTGTTAAACATATATTCTATAAAAAATTAACATTTTCTAACCTAAGATTCGAATAAAATCAAAGGAAAAAGAAAAAAGATAGGAAATACCTCAAAAAATGATTTTTGGAAGAATGGATGGATGAAATTGCACCAAGTTGTTGAAGCTTGCTTAGACTTTAGTTTGTGAGTAAAAGCCCTCAAGATTTGATGAAAAACAATAAGGTTTGAAGGGTTTTATAGAGAGAAGCCGGATTAGGGCTTTTAGGGTTTGGGGAGTTTAAATAAAAAGTGAATTTGAGCAATTAAAGCCCTTAAAAAGACTTTCTGGATACGCGTTTCGAAACAGGCACGACTGTTTCGAAACAGGCGTACCGAAACGTTGACTGACATTTCAAACCCTATTGACCGTTCCGATACAGATTTGACCGTATCGATTCCCACGAGACATCCCGTATCGAAAATGTATATGGTTCGTTGCGATACATTCCTTGGCAGAGGCAAAATATTTCGAAACCCTTTAGGGCGTTTCGAAACACCCTGGTCACATTACATTCATTTAAGGCACTCGTATCGAAACAGATTGACCTTTTTCGATACGCCTAGGCCTAGAGGTGCAGATGAGGCTCTAAATTACAGAAAAATTGAATCATAATAAGTCCTAGATGTATAAATGATATCTATGAGCAAGAGAAACATGTTAAAAACATAAACATACTCTCCCTAACTATAAGCATGGATGAAATTAGGATCATAAACACACAAGCATGACATTTTTCAAGAAATCAAGCAATTTAAGCACAAAAGGTCCTAAAAGGTCATGATAGGCTAGTTAGACCTAACTCTCTCCTAAGGGATTAAAAACGCTCCTTATCTAGAGGTTTGGTAAAGATGTTCGCTAATTGATTTAAGGTGTCTACGAACTCTGAAACAACATCTTTCTTAAGGACATGATCTCTAATGAAATGATGCCTTATTTCTATGTGTTTGGTTCTAAAGTGTTGAATGAGATTTTTGGTTAGGCATATAGCACTAGTGTTGTCACACTTAAGGGGTATGATGTCTACCTTAATACCATAGTCTAAGAGTTGTTGTTTCATCCAAAGAACTTGAGCACAACAACTCCTTAAGGATATGTACTCGGCTTCGGTGGTAGATAAAACTACACTATTTTGTTTCTTAGAGAACCAAGATATGAGCAATATTATCTAGGAATTGGCAGGTGCCAGAAGTACTTTTCCTATCTATTTTGCAACCCCCGTAATCCGCATCCGAATAAGCATGAAAGTTAAAGGTTGAGTCTCTAGGGTACCAAATACCTAAACAAGGTGTATATCTAAGCTACCTAAAGATCCTTTTAACGGCTATAAGGTGAGACTCTTTCGGACTAGCTTGAAACTTAGCACACAAGCAAACACTAAACAATATATCCGGTCTACTTGCGGTAAGGTAAAGCAATGATCCAATCATAAAGCGATAAAGCTTAGAGTCGACACACTTACCTCCTTCATCTTTGTCAAGCTTTGTAGATGAGCTCATTGGTGTAGCTTGAGGCTTTGCATGCTCCAAGCCAAACTTCTTGAGCATATCCTTGATGTACTTAACTTGATTGATGAAGATGTCATCATTCATTTGTTTGATCTGGAGTCCCAAAAAGAATAACAGCTCCCCCATCATGCTCATTTCAAATTCACCTTGCATCAACTTAGAAAAATCTTGACAAAGCAATTCATTACTCATTAGTAGAACCAAATATAATATCATCAACATAAATTTGAACTACTAATATATCTTTGCCATTGTTTTTAATTAAAAGTGTTGTGTCCGCCTTTCTTTCTCAAAACCTTTTCCAACTAGAAAACTTGAAAGTCTTTCATACCAAGCTCTAGGAGCTTCTTTTAAACCATACAAAGCTTTTGACAATTTAAAAACATGGTTTGGAAAAATTGGATCTTCAAAACGCGGTGGTTGTTCCACATACACTTCTTCATTTATGAACCCATTTAAAAACGCACTTTTGACATCCATTTGAAAAAGCTTGAAATCATGAAAACATGCACATGCAAGTAGCATCCTAATGGCTTCCATTCTAGCTACGGGTGCATAAGTTTCATCAAAATCAATTCTCTATTCTTGAGTGTAACCTTGAGCAACAAGCCTAGCCTTATTTCTCACTATGTTACCACTCTCATATAGTTTGTTTCTAAAGACCCATTTAGTTCCTATAATATATTTATTTCTAGGCCTATCAACTAATGTTCACACTCTACTTCTCTCAAATTGATTTAACTCATCTTGCATGGCCATAATCCAAAAATCACATTTTAATGCTTCTTTAGCATTCTTAGGCTCAATGCATGAGATAAATGCAACATGATTAAGCATAAGAGAAGAGCGGGTAGTTACCCCCTTGGATGGATCACCCAAGATTTCACTACCTTTGACATAGTTATATTCCCTTGTGTAGCTCACTTTCTTTCCCTCAAGAGACATGTCTTGAAATGCTTCTAGAGGCGGTTCTTGTACTTCTTCCTCTTTAGTTGGAATCTCATTCACCTTTGATGATTCTCCACCATCATTAGCTTCAATGATCCCTACATCATCACCATCACAAGAATCCTTCCTCGGAAAGAGGTTATCATCGAAAACCACATGAATGGATTCCTCTAAAACTAAAGTTCTTTTGTTAAACACACGATATGCTTTAGAGTTTGAAGAGTAACCTAGAAAATAGCTTCATCACTTTTTGCATCAAATTTACCTAAATTGTCTTTTACATTGTTTAAAACAAAACACTTGCAACCAAAAGGATGAAAATAGATAATGTTAGGCTTTTTAGATTTTAAAATGTCATAAAGAGTTTTCTTTAAAATAGGCCTAATCATTACTTGGTTAATAATATAGCAAGCAGTGTTAGTGGCTTCCGCCCAAAAATTCTTAGGTAAATTATTTTCACAAAGCATAGTCCTAGCCATTTCTTCTAAAGTTCTATTTTTCCTCTCAACTACCCCATTTTGTTGAGGAGTTCGAGGAGCCGAAAAATTATGGCTAATCCCATTTTCATTACAAAACTCATCAAAACCCATATTTTGAAATTTCGTACCATGATCACTTTTAATATGTGAAAGTTTAAGTTCAACATCATTTTGAGTTATTTTTGAAAATGTGATGAAGTTTTCTAAAGCCTCATCCTTGGTGCTTAAAAAGAGAACCCAAATATATCTGGAGTAATCAACAACAAGCACAAAAGCATATGATTTTCCACCCAAGCTAGTAGTCCTAATTGGCTCAAATAGATCCATATGAATTAATTGCAAACACCTACTTGTATAAACATCATTAATGGACTTAAATGAGGTTCTATGTTGTTTACCTTTAGCACATGCATCACAAATTTTATCTAATGGGAACTTGAGCTTAGGTAGGCCTCTAACTAGATTAAGGGAAACTAATTTTTCCAAAACACTAATGCTAGCATGTCCTAGTTTCCTATGCCACAACCATGCATCATTTTCATTATGAGCAACTAAGCATGCATGTGATGTATGAATGTCATCTAGATGCACCATATATATATTGCATGTGCAATGACCAATGAGCATAGTTTTATTAGATTTAATGTCAACTAATCTACACCCATTTTTATCAAACATGACATTAAATCCTTTATCACAAAGTTGACTTATGCTCAACAAGTTATGTTTTAGACCATTGACATACAACACATTTTCAATGAGTATAGAAGAGTGATTACCTTTGGAGCCAATACCTTCGATGTGGCCTTTGAAGTTGTCACCAAATGTTACTACTCCTCCACTTTTTGGATTTAATTCCATGAATCGACTCTTGTCTCCGGTCATATGCCTCGAGCATCCACTACCAAGGTACTACAAATTTTGACTTTGTGATTTGGCCTTGTAGCAATGCTCCCCTTACAAACAAAGAAATTAGGCTTTGGTTTTTGGTACCCAAATCATTTTGGATCCATGTCTGTTAGCCCTTAAAACCTTGGTTCCCTTAGGAATCCAAGAAGCAATAGCATTCATGTTGTTAGAAATAATGTGTTCCTTAGGAACCCAAACACCCCTAATCCTTTGACCTCTAGATTGCTTAGAGAATTTTCTTTGTTTAGGATAAAAAGTTTTTATTTTATATATTGAGATTTAGAAGAATTTTCTTTTTCAAAACTATTTTTCCCAATAGTAATAGATGTTTTAAGATTATCCACTTCCTTTGTGTGATAATATTGAAAATCAGAAAGAAGTTTTTCAAGTTCAATTTTTTTTCTTTTTAAAATCATTAGAAAGATTTATCAAGTACAAAACATTATTTTCCAATTCCGACTTAGTTTTTGAAAGAGATTCATTTTGAGTTTTTAAATTGAAAATATTTTTCTTGTTCCTCAAAATTGACTCCTTATATGTTTCAACTAACTCATCATATACCTCTCGCAACTCATCATATACATCATGCAATTCATCAAAAGTAAAATCAATACAAGATGAGTTAGAGGTTACCATCGAATCCTCCTCAAGAGCTATGAGGCAAAGGTTAGCCACTTCATATTCCTCATCCTCGGATGACTCCTCATCACTCTAAGTAGCAAACTTGACTTTGAGCTTCTTCTTCTTCTTCTCAAAGCCCTTCTTCTTGAGTTGAGGGCAATCAGAACGTATACGACCCGACTTCTTGCACTGAAAGCAAATGATCGGATCCTTTTCTTCTTCTTTGCCTTTGTTCTTGAAGTCCATCATTCTTTGAAATTTTCTCCCTCGATTGGACTTCATGAACCGTAAGAATCGTTTGGTTATCATAGCCAATTCTTCAAAGTCTTCCTCCTCACTAGAAGAGCTCTCCTCTTGTAGAGAGGCTTTGAGAGCAAATCCTAGATTCTTCTTCTTTTCTACTTTATGCTTCTTTATTTTTCTCTCTTCCTTCTTCCTCTCTTCCTCTCTTCCTTGCTTCATGATCTCATGTGCAAAAAGAGACCCAATAAGCTCATCAAGCTTAAAAGTTTTCAAATTCTTTGCTTCAATGATGACCGTCCTCTTACCATCCTAAGACTCCATGAGAAAGTATAGAAGCTTCACCACTAGCTTATCTTCGGGAATTACTTCATCGAATCCTTTAATGTCGTTGATGATGATTGAAAACCGATCAAACATCTTTGAGACACTTTCATCGGGGTCCATCTTAAAATTCTCATAGCTCAAATTTAGTAGCTCAATCTTTGTCTCTTTTACATCGCTAGTGCCTTCATAAGTCGTCTCCAAAGTGCCTCACACTTCTTTTGTGCTTTCGATAGATGAAACCTTCAAGTAGATATCCGGACCAAGTGCACAAAATATGATATGTAGAGCTTTATTGTTGACTTGCATCTTTCATCTATCTTCCTCGGTCATCTCTGACTTTACTTTCGAAACTAGTCTTCCTTCATCGGTTCTTTTAACCGGAATGTAGGGACCTTCTTCCACTACATCCCAAACCATGTAATCCGTTAACTTGATGAAGAGATGCATCTGATTCTTCCAATATGGGTAGTTGTCCCATTGAAGAAGGGCGGTTTAGTGGTTGATTGTGACTTATAAAGGTTGGAGGTTGAAGTAGATGGCATGGCTTGTCTTTGGAATTGATCACACTCTTCTAAGAACTCCTCTTGTGGTTGTTAATCCTTCAAAGAGGTAAGCTCTGATACCAATTGTTGAGTTGATCATTGAATCGATTTAAGACAAGATGGGGTAAATTGGATTTTTAGAAATTTTGGTGGTGAAGTGGAAAATGAAAATTTGCAAGACAAGGGATTTAGAGTGGTTCAAGTTCCAATTGAACTCTACATCCACTACATTATCTTCACTAAGGATTTTCCAACAACTCCACTAGTTGATCTTCCCCCTTTCTAGGCTTAAGAGGAAACCTTTACAAAATGGTCAATTTTTCTACCAAAAAATTAACTCAATCCTCACTCAAAGATTACAAAGAAGTTTAAGGCTAATAGCTAGTATCTCTCAATACAAATGTAGCCCTTTTTACAAGCACTCAATGTAATTGAACAAATAAGATTGGAAATACAAAGTTCTGTAATTGGGGTTTACAAGAAAATATGGGATTTTAGCACAAGAGCTTGAATTTGATGTTTGGATGTTTCTCTAAGGATCAGTGATTGTTGTTGGTGCTTTTAGAAATCCTTTTTATACCTTATCATTGAATTCTAGTCGTTGGGGTTGTTGCCTTCATTATTATAGCCGTTGGAATGTTATATTCCCACCATAAATGTAGTCTGCAACTACTCGTTCTGAAACGCCTGATCCTGTTTCGAAATAGACCAAAATAGAAATAGTCGTTGGGATGTAATTAATAGGTCGTACCGAAATAGACACGATCGTTTCGATACGTTAAGAGCTTGTTCTGAAACGTGCTGAAGCCCGTTTCAAAACATTTTGCCACTGTCGAAACATGTATCAAAACGGCTCAAAAGCGTTTCGATGCGCTTTAACTGTCTCTTAAAAATTAGTAATGAAATTGCAACGGTCATATTTGAAACCAAGTTTGAAATTTATTTCGAAACGTTTGAGGTCGTTTTGATACTGCTGTATCGAAACGATTCAAACCGTTCTGTTGTTCTTCATCAGTTTCGAAACACAAAGACCTGTTTCGATACACCCATATCGAAACGGGAAGGCTAGTTCTGAAATAGAGGTTAACAATTTCAAAACGTTCCGAAACAGTGACTCGAAAATCATTGTTTTGACTTGGTAAACACTTAGAAAAATTTGAATAAGCTTAGGTTTTTACTTGGACATTTTTCTTAAGCACATCGGGAAGTTTTGAGGACTTAAAATTTTATTTTCTCTTTTTCAATTTAGTCCTTAAATCCTTTCTTATATCAAAATAAATTCATTAGTTTTACAAATTCACTCGCTTCATAAAGTCCAACCGAGGGAGAAAGATCAATAGAAAATGGGACTTCAAGAATAAGAGTAAAGAAGAGGAGAATGACCAAATCATTTTTTATGAGTGCAAAAAATCCAGCCACATCCATTCCGAGTGCCCTCAATTAAAGAGGAAGAGTTTTGGGAAGAAGAACAAGCTCAAAGCTTAAGTAGCAACTTGGAGTGACGAGGAGTCATCCGAGGAGAAGGAGGAAGTGGCTAATCTTTGCCTCATAGCCATTGATGATGATCCAAAGGTAAACCTCAACTCATCTAATTTTTTATTTTACTTATGATGAACTTCATGATGCATATGATGAGTTGCAAGAGGTCTATGATGAGTTAGTTGAAAAGTATAAATAGTCAATTTTGACAAACAAGAAAAATACTTCCGATTTGAAAAATGAAAATGAGTCTCTTTCAAAAACTAACTTCGAATTGGAAAAGAAGGTTTTATACTTGATAAACCTTACAAATGATCTTAAAAACAAAAACATTGATCTTGAAAAACTTCTTTTCGATTTTCAAGATTATCACAACTTCTATTACTTTTGGGAGAAACAATTTTGAAAAAGGAAATTTTTCTAAGCAAGCTAATAATAAAAGAATTAGTAGTGTTTGAGTTCCTAAGGAACTCATTGTTTCTAATAATATAAATGCTATTGCTTCTTGGATTCCTAAGGGAACCAAGATTTTGATGGCTAACACACATGGACCCAAAATGATTTGGGTACCAAAAACCAAAGTCTAATTTCTTTGTTTGTAAGGGGAGCATTGCTACAAGGCCAAATCTTCATGTCAAAACTCATGGTACCTTGATAGTGGATGCTCAAGACACATGACCGGTGACAAGATTAGATTCTTGGAACTAAAGCCAAAGAGTGGTGTAGTAGTAACTTTTAGCGACAACTCCAAAGGCCACATTGAAGGAATTGGCTCCATTGGTAATCACTCTTTTATTTTCATTGAAAATATCTTATACGTTAACGGTCTTAAACATAATTTGTTGAACATTAGTCAATTATGTTATAAAGGTTTTAATGTTCTATTTGATAAAAATGGTTGCAAAATAATGAACATTAAAATGAATCAATTGATGCTCATATGGCATAAGATAGGAAATATTTGCATGGTGCATTTAGATGACATTCACACATCTCATGCATGTTTAGTTGCACATGATGAACATGACTCGTAGCTTTGGCATAGAAAATTAGAACATGCTAGCATGAGTGTTTTAGAGAAATTAATTTCCCTTAATCTAGTTAGAGGTTTACCCATACTTAAGTTCTCTAATGATAAAATATGTGATGCATGCTCTAAGGGTAAACAACATAGAACCTCATTTAAATCCATTAATGATGTCTCTACTAGTAGATGTTTACAATTGATTCATATGGATCTTTTTGGCCAATTAGGACTATGAGCTTGGGTGGTAAATCGTATTCTTTTGTACTTGTTGATGACTATTCTAGGTTTACTTGGGTTCTATTCTTAAGTACAAAAGATGAAGCTTTAGAAAAAATCATCACATTTTCAAAAATAACTCAAAATGATCTTGAGCTTAAAATATATCACATTAGAAGTGATCATGGAACAGAGTTTCAAAAATTTAGGCTTTGAAGAGTTTTTAAATGAAAATGGGATTAGCCACAATTTTTTCGCACCTCGCACTTCTAAAAAAGGGTAGTTTAGAGGAAAAATCGAACTTTAGAAGAAATGGCTAGAACCATGCTTTGTGAAAATAATTTACCTAAATATTTTGGGCGGATGCCACAAATACCGCTTGTTACATTATAAATCGAGTAATGATTAGGCCAATTTTGAAGAAAACACAATATGCGATTTTAAAATCTAAGAAGCCTAACATTAGCTATTTTCATTCATTTGGTTGCAAGTGTTTTGTTTTAAACAATGGAAAAAACAACTTAGGTAAATTTGATGCTAAAGGTGATGAAGCTATTTTCTTAGGATATTCTTTAAACTCTAAAGCCTATCATGTATTTAATAAGAGAACTTTAGTAGTAGAAGAGTTTATCCATGTTGTTTTCGATGATAACCTCCTTCCGAGGAAGGATTCTTGTGATGATGATGATGTATGGATCATTGAAGCCATTGATGGAGGACAAACGTCAAAGGTGGATGAGATTCCAACCAAAGAAGAAGATACACAAGATCTACCTCTTGAAGCCTTGAAGGACTTGGCTTTTGAGGAAAAGAAAGTGACATACCCAAGGGAGTTCAACTATGTCAAAGGTGGTAAGATCTTGAGTGATCCATCCAAGAAGGTAACCACTAGATCCTCTCTCAAATTAATGAATCATATTGCATTTATTTCATGTATTGAGCCTAAAAATATCAAAGAAACATTAAAAGATGATTTTTGGATTTTGGCTATGCAAGAAGAATTAAATAAATTCGAGAGAAGTAAAGTATGAACATTAGTTGAAAGGCCTAGTAATCAATCTACTATAGAAACTAAATGGATCTTTAGGAATAAACTAGATGAGAGTGGTAACATAGTGAGAAACAAGGCTAGGCTTATTGCTCAAGGTTACACTCAAGGAGAGGGAATTGATTTTGATGAAACATATGCACCCGTAGCTAAAATGAAAGCTATTAGGATGCTTCTAGCATTTGCATGTTACAATGATTTCAAGCTTTTTCAAATGGATGTAAAACATGTCATTCTAAATGGTTTTATAAATGAAGAAGTGTATGTTGAACAACCACCTAGTTTTGAGGATTCAAAATTTCCAAATCATGTTTTTAAATTAACCAAAGCTCTTTATGGTTTAAAACAAGCTCCTAGAGCTTGGTATGAAAGACTTTCAAACTTTTTGATTGAAAAAGGTAAGGTGGACACTACACTTTTTATAAAAATATATAGTAATGACATCTTAGTAGTGGAAATTTATGTTGATGATATCATTTTTGGTTCTACTAATAAATGTTATTGCAAAGAATTTTCTAAGCTAATGCAAGATGAGTTCGAGATGAGCATGATTGGGGAGCTCTCATTCTTTTTGGGGCTCCAAATCAAACAAAGGAAGGGTGTCACCTTCATAAATCAAGCAAAGTACGTGAATGATATGCTCAAAAAGTTTGGCTTGGAGAAAGTAAATCCTCAAGCCACCCCTATGAGCTCTTCCATAAAGCTTGACAAAGATGAAGGAGGTAAATGTGTTGATTCTAAGTTTTATAGATCTATGATAGGTTCTTTGCTTTACCTTACCGCAAGTAGACCATATATTATGTTTAGTGTTTGCTTGTGTCCTAGGTTTCAAGGTAGTCCTAAAGAATCACACTTAGTAGCCATTAAGAGAATTTTTAGATACCTTAGAGACACACCTAACTTAGGTCTTTGGTATCCTAAGGATTCTTCTTCTAGCCTTCATGCTTATTCGAATGCGGATTATGGGGGATGCAAGATAGATAGGAAAATTACATTCGGGACATGTCAATTATTAGGTAGTATGCTTGTATCTTGGTTCTCTAAGAAATAAAATAGAGTAGCATTATCTACCACCGAAGCGGAGCACATATCCTTAGGGAGTTGTTGTGCTCAAGTCCTTTGGATGAAGCAACAACTCTTAGATTATGATGTTCAAGTAGAAACCATACCTCTTAGGTGTGACAACACTAGTGCCATTTGTCTCACTAAGAATCTCATCCAACACTCTAGAACCAAACATATAGAAATTAGACATCATTTCATTGGAGATCACGTGTTGAAAAATGATGTTGTTCTAGAATATGTTGACACATTAAACCAATTAGCGGATATTTTTACTAAACCTTTATATAAATAGCGTATTTAGACCCTTAGGAGAGAGTTAGGTTTAACTAGATTTTATTGACCCTTTTATGTCCCAAATAGTAAAAAATCTTGCTTGAAATTCATTGTTATTCATGCCTATGTTAATTTTTTTATTATTTTGCTTCTATGCTTGTAGCTAGGGGAGTATATAAATATTTTTGCTTATAGTCTTTGCTCATTCATCTTAATCATGCATCTTGAATCGATTAAAAATTGATTTTTCTGCAACTTTGTGCCCAAACTGTACATTCTAGCATACGTGTATCGAAACGGGTACCTCTGTTTCGATACGGGCTACCTTAAAGGATATCATTAAACCAAACTGTATCGAAACAAACACAGTGATTTCAAAACGTTTTGGTTCTGGAACAATCTGTATCGAAAAACCCTTCATCTGTTTTGATACGAGCATCTTTGTGGGAATCGATACAGTCAAGCTTGTATCGAAACGGTCATAGGGTTTTGGAACGGTCGATTTCGTTTCGATACGCCTGTTTCGATACGACTCTACCTGTATCGAAACACGTATCCGGAAAAGGCTCTATTTAAAGGGTTTCCATCTTTAAAACAACTTTTCATTAAACCCAAACCTCTCAAAATCCTAACCCTAATATTTTATTTAAATACTCATCAACCCTAAACGTTTTTCACTCAATTCTTAAAGGTTTTTAGTCTTCAACCCCAATCTAAGCAAGAGTCATCAAGTTTGTGCATCTACATTCATCTATTCCTCCAAAATCCCAAATCAAGGTATTTTTCTTTTTTCTTTTCTTTTTCAATTTTCGTTTGAATTCTTTGATTTAAAATTATCTCTTTTGTATATACTTTGGGTTTCAAAGTTTTTGCAACAGTTTCTTCAAAACTCAAAATTTTTAATTCGAATATAAAATTTTTAAATCGTATATTTTTATCTCAGTTTTCAAATCATCTTTGTAAATTTCTTTTATTGTATATATTTAAACCTTGATTATAGGATATCCATTGGATTGAATATGAATTTTAATGCATACATATTTTTGCTTGCTTAAAAAGGTTCTTAGGCTCTTTTCAATGGCTCACAAAAAGCGAAAGACTGAAGAGACGGGCGAATGATCTAAAGCTGCTGTTGATGACTCCTCTCGTCCTAACCTAGCCCTTCTCTTCACTAAGAGTCTAAGAAACAACGAAGCTTGTACGAACTTCAAGCTCTATCAAGACACCATTATTCATCGTGAGCGTATGGTTGATGTAACCTTTCTTGACTCTGAACGCTTTTACTTCAAATATCTACCTCTTTTACAGCGTTGGGGGTTCTTATTTTTCATGACTATACCCGACATTCTTTACCGTAACCTTGTTTTGCTATTGTATCCTAATGCCCGGTTAGTGAGTAACCAAGACCATTCCGAAGTCATAGCCATAGACTCCTATCTTATGGGGGAAAAGATTCGAATTGAACCATCAAACTTGGTAAATTTTTTAAGCCTTGTCGATGACGACATTGAATATGAAACTTCATTGGGCTCTCGAACCGGCTCGATTCTCTCCTTAGATGTTCATAATCGATTCTTGCATCTTATGATCTCTTGGTGGTTCCGTCCCTCTAGAGGCAAGTTTGCTCACATCCGCTAAGTTGACAACTTTTGGCTTGAGTGCTTTCGTCAAGAAAAGCGACCAAACCTCGTAAAGATCATGTTTGCCGAGATGGTGCATTTGGTTAGGCATCATGGTTCCGACTCCATCCAATCCTTCACCTATGGGACTGCTTTGAGCTACATTTTCTTCCGGTCCGGGATTGATTGTTTTTGTGACTACCCAGAGTCTCTCAAGCAAAAGCTCGATGAAAGCACCCTTCTTAGGTTCGGGTTTCGCTATGTTCTTGGTGAATGAGTTCGTATGGAAAGAGGGGCAAGAGATTCTTTGATTGATCCTCCACCTCAAGCTCCCATTGCTCCTCAAAACAATGATGCGCTTATGGATTATCTCAACACGCTATTCACCGGCTTGTGAACCGACATCTCTTCCGGATTTGCTATCATCGATACACGTTTCACTACTTTGGAGGAACATGTTCTTAATGTGGAAAATCGCCTCACTTCTCTTGGAAATCAACATGCCTCGATAGATCTCTCCTTAACCGGTTTCTATGGTGAATGGAAACACTTTCGGAGAAGTCAAGAGGATGACAAAGACGAAGATGATGATCATGGAGATGATGAGGATGATGCGGATGGTGGTGATATGGACCCCTAGATTAGTTTGCATTTCATGGCATATCATAGTATCTAGTTTTTTTTCTTATGCGCCTCTCTTTAGTTATTTTAACTATGTTTATTTCCTATGTCATGTTTTTAGGAATTAAGTTTGGATTTTTTTGTCTTATGCTTTGGATTAATAAACTTAATATATTATGTTGTTTGCTTTGATTTAATTGCCCTTTTATTTCTCATTGAATTATGCCTATTTTGATCTAACAAAAAGGGGGAGATTGTACAGCCAATTTTGAAACTTTGCAACTTAATTTTAAAAACCTATCTTAAATTGAGGGGGAGATTGTAAAACCAAAACTTTGATTTTGATATAACAAATATTTCGAGGACTAATTTGAAAAGAAGATAAATTTTTAAGTCCTCAAACTTCCTAAAATTGACAAGCAAAATGTTTAAGTCAAAAACTCAAGGTCCCATACATTCTTCTAAGTGTTTTCCAAGCCAAAACAGTGATTTTTGACTAACCGTTTCGATACACTCCTTAGGTGTTTCGAAACGATTTGAAACTGTAAAGTGAATTTTGACTAGTCATTTCGATACACCCCTCGGGTGTTTTGAAACGTTTTGAAACTGTCAAGTGCGGGCTCGAAACGAGAGAACTCGTATCGATACGACAGTATCAAAACGGTCTCACTTGTTTCGGTACGAGTTTTGAAAGTTGGTTTAAAAATATGACTGTTGTTTGTCATAACTATTTTCTTGAAAGTTAGTTAAGCATATCGATACGCTTTAGGTGCATTTCGATACGAGTTTTCATAGTTGCAAAATATTTTGATACGACCTTGTCCCGTTTTGAAACAAGCTCTTTCAGTTTCGGAACGACCATGATCGTTTCGATGCGGTCTCTTAAATGCTCCCAACGGCTCTTTCTGTTTTTGCTCCATTTCGGTACGGGTAGCTGTAGAACAACATTAATGGTGGGAAGATGAAGTCTCAACGGCTATATTTAGATGTCAACCACCCAAACAACTAGAAATCAATAAGATGGTATAAAAGTAAGAATTTTGAGCATCAACAACAACTATTGAACCTACAAGAATCATCCAAACATCAAATCCAAACTCTAGCGTCTTTTATTGTCAAATTCTTGTACCCAACTCAATTGAGTGTTTCATTCTAATTTGTATTGTGAGTTTGGGGAGTGAAAAATTGTAATTGGGTAAACAAATCATCCTTTGAGAGGAATTTGTAAAGTTACCACTTTTCTCTATTGTAAAGAGTGTTTCAAATTAAGCTTTGGGTAGAAAACTTAATTTCTTTGTAAGGTTTCCTCCTCATCCAAGAAAAGGGGAAGAATCAATAGTATATTAGTTGAAAATCCTTAGTGGGAGCTAAGGTAGTGGATATAAAGTTCATTGGAGAACTTGAACCACTATAAATCTCTTGTGCCAATTTTTATTCATCTATTTTCCTTCATACAAAATTTTAATTGTCAATTCACCTCCTCTTGGCAATTTGCATTGTTTGAGCAACTCAACACTTACCATCAAACACCTTGCGCACATATCGACAAACACTAGGACCCACCACACCCCAATTCTTCTGATAAAATGCCACATGAATGCCATTAACACCAGGTGCTTTCAGAGGACACATCTCAAAAACAACCCCACGAATCTCATCTTTAGTCACGCTCAGAGAGAGAGAGGCCAAATTATTGACTCGTGGTTGGGCGAATCTGCCCTTTATACTATAAGCATCAGCCGAACCACCAGTACTAGAGAACAACTTCTGGAAAAAATCAAGAGCCATAGATTGTAGTTTCCCTTGGTCTGAACACTAGGATTCATCCAATCTCCGAAGTTCCAAAATAGTGTTGGCCCTCCTCCTACTCAATGCACATGTATGAAAATACTTGGTATTACTATCCCTGAATAAATTCCATTGGTATTTTACCTTTTGAAACGAAAGACTCTTCTCATGTAAAAGCAGACTTTCAAGTTTCGCACGCAACGTACTCTCAAGATCAACAAGAAACAAAGAGTAGCCTCTACGCAAAGCGCGATCGATACCCCTTAGCCGAGCCATCAACTTACACTTTTTAACGGCGATATGGCCTAAAGTGTTGGCATTCCAGTCACCTATTTTTTCCTTATAGCCTTCAATATTAGCTAAAACATCTCCATCTACATTCCACGATTGCTGCAAAAAATTACCAAATCCGACTCTAAACGACCAAGGTGAATAACATGAGATTCTTGACACACTTGAAACCAAGCACGATTGATTAAGCATCTGTCTAATCTCTAAAATAAATTACCCCTCTGCCAAGTGAATAATCGCCTCTGAAAGGTACTTCCATCAGCCCTGAATCGAACATAAAATCTTAAAACAACTTACTAATGCCAGAGCTCGAACAATACCCACCACGATATTCATTCGATCTTAGAATTGCGTTGAAATCCCCCACCCAAAAGTCACGGTTTATGCGCTTCATGGTTTAGTTTGAGAAGCCGACCCTATAAAAGTTTCCGCTAATTAACAATTGGACTCGCATAAACTGCTGTGAACTGAAATTCCACCATGCTATTCACCTTACGCACCAAGCCATGTACAAACTGATTAGAAATTCTTTGTACATTAACCCCCACAGAATCAACCCACAAAATCCAAATGCCGCCACTAAAACCCCAAGCTTCGACCCGAAAGGAATTCGAAAAACCCAAACGTTGTACAACCCGACCAGCGACAATTTCGCTAATGCGAGGTTCCATAACAGCTACAACCTCAGGCTTATTAACACGGACAAAGTCTTTAAATTGTCGACGAAAAGGAGCGATTGCCGCACCCTGGTAATTCCAGAAAAAATAAACTGATCATTTAAAAATATAAAAAACGATGGAAAAGCTTACTACATAGGAGCAACATTCTCCTTACCTGCCTCCCAACGTATATCCATAGGTGTCGAGTCTACTCCAGCAACTTCATTACTAGCACGGACAAAAAATGGAGCTTGCGGGACCAATTCTCCCACGCTCGTGGCCATCTCAGACAATCTCGGCTGCCCCAATTCAATAGTAGCATCAACCCTTCGGGAAACCGATTGAATATAGTCTGCTAACACCGTACGTGGATGGGTTTTATACTCCGCTTATTTTTTTAATATGTAACCTTTTCCGACCACTATCCCCTTAACTTTTCTGAGCACCACCCTGAACTCGAGTCACCTTCTTAGCCCCAACACTTGTATCCGCACTATTATCCCTTATTGTAACCGTTGAATAATTCCTTTCACCTATTTTAGACTTCAAAGATGTTACTATAGGAACTTGCCCCTCCTTCATCGCCACGACAACAATAGGGTTAGTTTTCACACCCTTATCCTTGGACGTGAGACCCCCACCATTAATATTACCTCGAGAATCTTCAGTGTCAGGTTGACCAGGCTCAGCCACTGCCATACGGCGATTACTGTAAGTCTCTGGTACAAACTCCTCCCCTGATTCCGACACCCGTTCAATTGAATCAATTTCAAACGCCTCAATATCCAAGACTTGAAAACGAGAACCCCCAGCATTCCCAATTTTCCTAGATTGTTGCTTGTTATCATCCACAATATTCACTTAGGACTTTTGTGCATGTGTAAGCTTTCGCTCAGCTTTCATCCAAGGGCTAAAGAGATTAATAGGTTGATCAACCTCCGATTCATTTACCGCTTCTTCCGCCTTCGATATTTTTGATTCCTTACCAATACCACACATGTGTTCCTCGTGCCCATAAATCCCACACTTATAACAAATTTGTTGGAGACCTTCATACTCCAATTTTTGTAGAAACCCATCAATGTCGATGTATGGGACTAATGGTTTGTTCAAATTCACCATGATAGCGAGTCTAGAAAACTTACCTCTGTCCCCCGCCTCGGTGTTGTAGTCAATCTTAATAACCTTTCCAATCTCCATTGCAATTCGGAAGAAAAAGGCCTCCGAATAATATTTGTAAGATAGTCTAGGAAGCCTTACCCAAACGACAACATGCGAAGGATTCAACTCTAGCGGTGACCATGAACGATTCCAAGGTTGTACGGTGAGGTAAGAACCATAAATGGTTCATGGACCCGCCATTAAAGTATTGACATAGTCCTCCTCCAAAGTGAATCGAACTAGGAAATAGTCGTTCTCAACATCGACCACTTGGAATTCCCCCTTGGCTTCCAACGCATTCGGATTCGATTCAACAGTGCTCGGTAACCAATTGGACGACCTAGAAGCCTCACAATGAGCGTCTTCCTCATACTCTAATCCAAGAGTTCATGCGCTTTTTCGGAAAATTTGATACGCAGGAAGGGACCATCCATGTTCACTTCCACGTCCTCATCAGTCAACTCAAAATCAAATTCGATTGATTCCTCCCCTTACGTTCCGACCCTTTGTCCAATTCCTCAATCACCGTGTGTGCATAGGATCGCTTAGGAGGGGTATCATCCTTCTCCGCTGCGACCGATTGGTCCATCCTAATTCCTACACCTGGTTCCTGCGAAACATCACCCATCTGCTCATCCACATTCATACCCGGTAAAGGATCGCTCTCGAGATCCTGGGTTTTTCCTTCTAAGGCCTAGGACAAATCCAATTGATTCTTCACTTTTTTAAAGCTGTGATTTTCCTCTTCCCTTAAAGTGGAACCCGAACGTTCCAGGGACACCGGGATCGAAACATGTCGTCCCATCTCCTCAGAACTTGTTTTACGTAGGGGATTCGGAGGCATGCCACTAGCATGACCGTCAACTAGCGCTACCATGGAGGCGCCGCCGTCAGGGTTGACTTTCAGAGAATCTTGATTTTTCGGAGGGTACGTGAAGATCATACTTTTTTGTTGTATCTTTTCTTACTATTAATGAAATCTGACCTCATGTTCAAAAAATAGATAACCGAAATCGAATATATTATTATTCTACAGTTAAATACGAATTAAGCATTAATCATATTTGATATTAATTAATATTTTAAGCAAAATATTGAGAAGAAGAAGAGGGTTTAGTAAACTTTTTGGGTATCGGGATGTCTGTTTCTCTCAACAATATTTATATATGTTTGGTGTTGGCATTTTCTCGAACACCTTATATGTGTTTTCCATAATTAATTGCGGAAGCATAAAGATCAGTTCGGCATTCATCTCATCATCATCATCATCGATTATTTTAGTAGTCACTTTAAATTGTAAAGAAACTTACGACATCAAAGACAAAAGACAGCAATTTGGTCAATAAAGACAAAAGGGATTTGACTAGGTTTATTCTTGCATTTAACTTTTGAAAGAAAACTTGGGTTTTTAATTCAAGGATGCTCAAATCCCGAAGGTTAATTTGTTGTTTTGCTCCTTCTACAATGCTCAAATTTGATATTTAGTCTTACGGTTCAATTTAATATAATTTGATTAATGGGAAAATATATCATGTACCGACAGCGAAAACAAAATGTATCCAGAAATGCCTTAGTTTTAGGGTTTATGATTTAGATGTTTAGAATTTAAGGGTTCTGGTTTATGGTAATACGTTGGGATTTAAGTTTTAACCTATAAACCCTAAATTCTAATCATGTCCCTCAAATTCTAAACCCCTAAACATAAACTCATAAACCCTAAATTAAATCCATAAACTCTAAAACTATGGTGCTTGTAAAAAATAGTTTCACCGCAAGTGCATGGAATAATTATTTTTTATTTACTTACTTTTATAGTCATTTCAATTTGTCCAAATAAATGTGAGATGGATTCTATTTAATAAAAAAACACTCATTTTTTTTATATAAACACTGGTATTCAATCATTAACTGATTAATCTAAACTGAAAATTGTAGATGTTTATTATGAGGACAATCTTTTCAAGTCAATAACTATAATTTTTGTAAGAACAAATTATCATAACCCTAAATCTCTATATCAAAATCTAAGAACTCCTCAATTCTAACATATAAACCATAAATTCTAATCACGCCCTTTAAATTCTAAACTCTTAAATATAAACCCTTAAACCCTAAATTAAATCCAAACACTCTATAATTATGAGCTTGTAAAAAAATTTTATTTTTACCACCAGTGCATGGAATAATTACTCTTTATTTATTTACTTTTATAGTCCTTTCAATTTGTCCAAATAAATGTGAGAATGATTCTATTTAATAAAAAAAACACTCACTTTTTTATCAACATTGGTATTTAATCCACTGTCTGATTAATTTAAACCGAAAATTATAAACGTTTATTATGAGGACAATCTTTCCAAGTCAATAACTATAATTGTTGTAAGAACAAATTATCTATAACCCTAAATCTCTATATCAAAATTTAAGAACTCAAAAATGTTACAATAACAACATTATCGACAGAGCGAAGATTTAATCGACAATGCATTTGTAATTGTTGGGAGAAGACCTTCAAAATTCCAAATGTTTGAGAAATGAGAGTTGAATAGCGAAAGGCAAATTCCAACACACAAAGAAGCCCACTTTAAGGGCAGATAAAATTGCACGTAAGCCTTGGTTGATGTGATGAAAATTGGATTACTTAAGTTTGGGGGCATTGTAGATTGTAGAATACAAATGGCCCAAAAGGACAAAAATGGAAGTGTACACGTTGAATTTAATGGGCATGTGCTTTTGTCTTTTGAATCCCATGGCCCCATGTGGACTTCCTCTAATGAGAAAGTCGTGGTTATGGAATTTTGTTGTATACTCTTTTGACCATTATGTTTATGAATGTTTTTAGATATGAATTCGACATTTCTTTATGGAATTTAGGGTTGTTTTTTATAAATGTATTTTTAGATTGATTGATTTAAAAAAAATGTTTGATATGCTCATCCGCTTTGTGTTCTGGTGGCAAAGATAGATGTTCATCATCTCTTGAGACCTGGGTTCTCAAGCACCAGTAATACATGTTGTGTGTGTCGTCTTTGAAAAGACTAAGAAAGTTTAATAGATGCTACCTTTTCTTCACACCAGCATATTCAAAAAAAATATTTAATATTGTTGTTACAAAGTGTTTTTAAGTATATAAAATATTTATTTTAGACTATTTTTAAAAAAATATATAAAAGAATTTGTGGTATAAACTATGGTAGTTGAGTAATTTTATTCAAAATTACTTTTAGAAAAGCTGAAAGGTATAGATTTCATATTTTGATGAATGATGTATGACGTCAAACAGGACAACCGTACACGAAAATTTATTACGTGTCTCGTTAAAAAACTTTCATAAATTTAAATAGAGAAAAAAATAATACACTTGATAAAACCAAGAAAATTACATAATAAACCTAACATTATCGATACACGTAGGAGACGATAAAGGCTTTAGGTAGTTTGTATGAAAGGTCGGGAATTTTAGAGTGAGGGGAGATGAATCTAATATGAATAGGGAGACATCAGACAAGTGTTTGAATATCTTGTTAAGTGATTTTAGTGAGTATTTAAAGTTTTTTTTTTGGTAAGATTGAAAAATCACGTGTCACGTGAGATTAATTTATAGTCCTTCACAACTAAAAACGTTTTACATTTATCTCATCCTCAAATAATTTTTTAAAATAGATATTTGTTATGCTCGGTTCTCATGGTCGAAGTATGGACAAATTCATGATGCACTCAATCATGTTAAAAAATCTGAAAGTTACGAAAGTTGAAGTCAAAATTGATAATTCAAAAGCTTATCGGACCTTTACGAAAATAATCTTTAGCGCTTCATGATAATTTAATTGCGGAGGCTAGTCGATTTTTGTTTTCTTGCTATTAGAAGTTACGCAATGGCGGAACTTAAAGTAATAGTTTTGAGGGCAACTTAAAACTTTAAAAAATATAGGCTTAAATTAAAAAATTTAAATTTTTTGAAAGTTTAACTAAAATTTTTAATATTTTTGAGAGTTTTAATACAGAACTTTAAAAAATTGTGAGAGGAGATTTGATTAAAATTATTTTAAATTTTAAAGGTTAATATAATTTTTTTTTAAATCTTAAAGGAACCAAATAAAAAGCAATTAAAATTTTAAAGACTTTTTAACAAATTTTTAAAAATCTAGGAAGGGCCATGCCGTCACAAGCTATGTTTACGTTCCGCATCTGAAGGTACGTCTTCAACTTATAGGACGAGACCAAAATAAAGTTGTTGATGCTCTTGTAGTCTTGTTAGTCTAAATCGTGACAAACAGATTAGAGTAGTGATTTATACTAACTTCAGTTGTTGTGCGGGATATATTACGTCTCGAATGTTATTTTTAAATTTTTTTGTATTACCAAAAAATATATATTTAGGTTTAGTTTGCAGTTGCTTTTAAAAAGTGCGGTGAAAAAAGTGATTTTTAAACTAGCTGTTGAAAAGTAATTTTGAAAAGTTGGTTAGTGTTTGTCATTGATGTCAAAAAGTGATTTTGAGGAGATAAAATGTCTATTTTAGACATGATATTGAAAAGTAAAAGTAAACTTGGATGATGTTCAAATTAGTTAATGTTATGATATATGAAATAAATCAATTTTAATTATAATAAAAAAATTATTTTTTATAAAATCTAATTTGAAAATATAAACTACATTCTAAATTATATACGGACATATCACTTACAAATTAATAATAAATATAAAATAAATTACAAATAAAATAATTTTATTTTCAATATAAATATTATAAAATATATATTATTTTACAATTATGCATGCATAATGTATAATTAATTATAATTAAATAATAGAGGTAAAAAAATAATTTTATTTTTAAATTAGCTTTTTCACCCAAAAAATTATAAAATTTAATTTTTTAATTTAAGTGAAAAAGTTAGTTTTAAAATCAACCAAAAATAATAAAAAATAAATAAAAACTCTTAAAAATCTATTTGGGTTGCCAAACGCCAACGCAAACAGGGATTTAGTAGATGCGGAATCTATCGATCCTCGCGGCTGATTAGGAGACGAAATTTATTACATTTGTTTATGACAAATGTAACGGCAACCCGTCAAGGTGGGGGCAGGTGATCTAACTTTGACAGTCATAAAATTAAAAATTAAACTATTAATATGTTTTAAATATTTTATTTTGATGTTCATCTTGTTTATTTAAAATCCATATTATATATGTGATGATAATATCTATTTATATATATTATAAAATAAAATTTAAATCCAACTTAAATAACGATA
The DNA here is from genome assembly GCA_958450335.1 of Hibiscus tridactylites. Lineage (NCBI taxonomy): Eukaryota > Viridiplantae > Streptophyta > Magnoliopsida > Malvales > Malvaceae > Hibiscus > Hibiscus tridactylites. Next base: position 34,920,055 of record OY288271.1, read on the forward strand.
AATTCAAAATACATTGGAGCACAATAATACATATCAATATTAAAATATAATAACTAATGTGGTTTGTTCAAGTGGTAAGCAGTTTGATATTGCTTAAATATGTTTCGAGTTCGAAGCGTTGTGTATATAGAAAATCTCTGCTGGGAGACTCATCCACCAAAACTAAGTGTGCGACTCAGGTCAATCCAGATTAGTTAGAACAAAATCTTAAAAATCGGGAGGACAATCAAACAAATACTTTGTTAAATAATATTAAAATATTTATTAATATTTGTTTAAAACTATTTGATATACACTTTTACAATAATAATATCAAAAAGTAATTGTTAATAATTCTATATTACACATATAATATATCCAGGCTAAATCACCTATTTATTTATTAAAACAACTCCCCATCGAGAATATTTATGGAAATATTTTCTTTCTAAACACGTAGAACAAAGTTGTGTTTCGCCAAATACGACTTTCGAAAGTCACTTCTGAGAGAACACAACTTTCGAAAGTCGATGCATATATAACACAACTTCAATATTTTTTATTACATAAAATTATAATTGTGTTTATATAACATATTCGAGATAAAAAAAAAACTGAAGTCACGTTATACATGAAAGGACTTTTGAAAGTAGCATCCTCTCAAAAGCGACTTTTAAAAGTCTTGTTTGATGAGACGCGATTTCGTCCTACGTGTTAAAAAAGAGTATTTTTATTAAAAAATGATGTTGTTGTGAACAAAATAACAAAGAACAATGATAAGAACAAAGCACAAAGAACAAAATGGAAGAACAAATAGATAAAAGAAAGATAGAGATTTGTATTATTCTCAAATATAGACTTGTGTACAATGCCTTCATCAAGTCATCTATTTATAGGTATAAGAAGTATATATTATATTGAGCTCTAATTAAATGAGATAATATTTCCAATGATAAAGTAAATCAATCTTCTTATATAAAGTTATAATCATGATAGACATCCACATAGATAAATATTCATAACACTCCATCTTGGATGTCTATGTAGATAATGTGCCTCGTTAAAACTTTACTAAGATAAAAAAACCAGTGGGAAAAAATTTTTTAGTGAAGGAAAAAGAGTACACACATATTTGATACGCATAACATGTTGTCTCATTAAAAACTATACCAGGAAAATTCATTGGGACAAAACCTCGGTCAAAGGAAAAAGAGTGCAACGCGTATTTACCCTCCCTCATGAAAACACTACTAAAGATCTTTGAATCTTCATAATTCAACCTTGAATACTATTTTCTAAAAATCGTGAGGGATGAAACTTTGGAGTAATATCTTTCATGATGTATCTACCTTTCAATTGAGATATACATCTTGCATTATCTCTATACAAAATAGCTTTGTATCGTATCTTGTTAAAGTAAATCCACATATGTTTTGGATATGTTGGGTCAATGCTCTTAGCCAAACACATTTTTGATTTGCCCCGTGCTTAACAATTATTTTCTACAAGATTTGAGGAGCCATCGATGAATGTTTGAAGATCTAAAGGTAATGATCTTTGTATATCCATGGACATTTCTTGACCAACTAATATATGGTGCTTCAAGACCAAGAAAAAATATAATTATCTCTATTCACATCCAACAATTTTAAAATTATTAGGATACTCAATAGATATGCTTTATCCATATTGAATCGTCTTTCAGATTCTTTCAACTTATGTTCATTCATAGACAAAAACACATATTTAAGTGGTCGATCTTTAGGTCGAAACAAAATCACATCTCAAGATTCTTTTTTTTTTCTCAAATACTTTCATTAAATGCATTGAAAGTACTTCATGACTTTCCAATTTGAAGCTCTTCAAGATTTTTAATGAAAAATCATAATGAATCTTGATCCAAATCTTTTTATAAAATACCTAAGGAAATCTGATGATTCTTATAATATTTCCTCAATCAATACTCACTATGGCGATTATACCAAATGCGCCAAAATATAAATATCCAATAAGATATTTCTAAATAAATTTTCTTAAAAATTTTCAAATGCTTCTAGCATTTTAAATTCTTCAAGGATAAATATGGATCCACAAATAATTAGACACATGTAAAATATTTCATAATTGCCAAAGTAATTGCATCCACCATGAAGTAATTAAAACTCTTCATAAATCATAGTTCAAGTCGTATTTACGACTACTTATTTGTGCCTCACTTGCATTACACCTTTAGGTGTTTGGACTACTTCAAATCGTCTTTCAACATTGGCCAATTCAATATCTATACTTCTGGATAGATTTTTATACAAGATCTTCATTTTCTTTCTTTAATTCTATAGAAGTATTCTATTTAAAACTACTTGTAAAATTGTTGCCGATAACTTTTCAATTTTTTGGTTCTATTCTCGTATTGACATAACTTGTAACACCCGTGTTTTGGGCCTAGGAGTTAACCGGGTTTTGGTTCGAGTCAAATAAAATTTAATTATAATAATTCAACTTCTATTAATGACCTAGTTGGAGCTTTGGAAAAAAGGGAGGGGCCTATGTTGCTATTTGACCCAAATTTAAAAAGCAAGACAACTTTATAGAAAAGTTGTCTTCCCTTTTCCCCCCATCCCCTTCCCAAACGTGAAACCCTTCTTCCCCCACCTTCAAACTCTCCCAAAAATATTAGTTACTATTCCATCCTTTATCTCCTTCAATTAAAGGTGTTTTTTAAAGGTAATTATGTTTTCTAAACCTCCTCTTTATTCTCTATCTATCTCTTGTTGTAGATTTAAAAAAAATGGTGTTTTGAAAATTAGGGTTCATATGAAATTTGGGGTTTTGATGGGGCTTTTCAATTTGTTTTGCTAAATCATGTTGGGGGTTTGTTTAAGCATGATGAAATACATCATATACTTTAATTTGGTTGAGTTTTGATAAAAAAATTCGTAGTATGGTCTTAGGGCTAGATTTAAGGTTGTAAAACTTGAGTTTTTGGTGGAATTTATGTTGAAAGTAAGGGGCTGTTGGTCTACCTATGGTATGGGGGTGTTTTGGGATGATTTGGAAGCCATTTGGATGCTTGGAAATCGAATTTTCAGCCTTGAGTTGTGGGAGTCCGAAAATGGGATTTTTAGAGATGTTATGTGGTTTGGAAATTGTGGAATTTGGGTTGTGAATGTAAAGTGGGTTGAAGGTTGAATTAGCATCGAATTGGGAAGTAATATATGTGTTTTTGTTTGACTAGAAGCAAGAGGAAACGCGGAAGAGGCTTTGGGACCGAATCCGGGTTCGTAGGAAGATTGGTTCGAATTGCTAAAGGAAGGGCGGTGAGTGGTTTCAACTTGTTTTAAGTTTGGTTCGAGTATGTGTAGTGGGAGTGTGTGTGAAGTGTGCTTGGTAGGCCACTCATAGTTCATTCAAGTTGTTGATTTAACCTTTGATATCCATGAATGCTATTATGCTTGTTTGACAATGCTATTATGATTGTGGTTGGTAGATGTGAGTTTATCTTGATATACATCTATGAGATTGAGCATAAATGTGGTTGATGATATATACATGTTGTGGTTATGATAATTGGCACTAAAATAATTACCGGTTGTAAATGATCGATCATTAGGATAGTGTGCACACAAATTGAGTCAAAACGTACGTGGCCTTGATGGCGTTAAGTCATCAAGGAGGAGTACGGTGATGTAACATTCCACCGGAAGCTATTCATATATTTCTACGGGATGATGAGTGGAATCCCATCCGTAGGGCATGTGGCGATGAGTGGAATCCCGCACATGCAAGGTCCGGTGATGAGTGGAATCCCACCGAGGTAAAGTGTTGTCAAGGTTAAATCCGCACAATCGGGGTAATTAAAGTGGCCAATTAAACTTAAATCGTGAATTGTGATATATGATAGTGATATATGGTTGTATTATATTTGTTGCCACATGATGATGATATATGAGATTTGAACTTGTTAGGATCGAGAGACCATATATGCCACTTGAAAGACTAGCTAGGTCTACTTGATATTATGTCAATGTTTGATGTATGTAGACTAGGATTAACATGCTTGGACCCTGCATTGTTGTTGTTTTCCGTTTTAGAGCACCCTCACTAAGCTTATAGCTTACGCTCTCTATGTTCAACAATGCAGATCATTAGCGTGGTGTTAGCTCGAGGCAAGGCAAGAAGGGGCTATCCAAGTTGTTGCTCAAGTATGGTAGATTTTTAGTAGTTAAGCAATGTGGTATTAGGACGTGTTAGTATGAGCCTTGTATGACTCTTATGAATGATGTTGTTTGTATTGATGTTTGGATGGTAAAATGTGCAATATTTTGTTGGTTGATGTTGATTGCTAGGAGCTCGTTTAGACCCCTTAATATCTTGCTTACTTGAATGTTAGTCTATGCCTTAAGAGTTTTTTTTTACATATGTTGGAATGTTGCTTGAATGGATGCATGTTGTGGATTGATGTTTTAGTATTAGGCATGTCCAACCCTTGTTAAAGTATGCTAGCAGTGTTGTTGTATCTTGGGTTTAAATGCTTGGCTGATGTATGGTGTTTTGGTGATGTTTTTGGGCATCCTTGTGCCTTAAAACAGCCCAGAAAAGTCTGCAGACAGGGGGTGTTTCGGAACGGGTCCCCGTGTTCCGAAACGACCCCTGTGTAAATGGCCTGCCGTTTCGAAACGGATGAGGGTCGTTCCGGAACGTTTTCGCCACTGGAATTTTGAGAAATTGGCGAGATGAGGCCGTTCCGAAACGGGCCTTTGAAGTTCCGAAATGGTCAAATCTCGTTGACCACGAGATATTGACCGTCAAGGTCGTTCCGATACAGGTCTCCCCTGTTTCGGAACGGTCACCTTATGGTTGACCTTGGCCCGTTGACTAAGTCAGGGCGTTTCGGAACACCCTATGTATGTTTATGTTTGTTTGTTTATGTTTGTTTGGTCGGTGAATTGTTTCGTGATTGTATCTTCTGCTGTTGTGACACACTTAGGTCTAATTTATGTATGTAGACAAGATAAGATAAAAAGAAATTTTCTGGGTCGTTAACCGAGGGGAAACCTTAACGGGTTTCGCTTCGGTTTTCCCCGTGTGGCCCACTCGGACCGGTCATCCGACCAGACCGGGACGAGGGGGTTACGTTTGTTGGTATCAGATCCTGAGGTTACCGAGACCTCAGGCAGGTAAGTGAGGTAAGATTAATGTGTTAAATGCTTGTGTTGTTTGATGCATGATTTGCCATGAATCCTTGATGCTTGATTAATCGTATGATGTTTTGAATGCTTGAACTGTCGTGTCTGGTGTAGAGTGAGTGCCCATTGCTACTATTACTTAATTTTAAAAAGGATTTTTGAAAAAAAAGGGATACTTGAGCACTGTTGGACCCTTGCTTTGACTAACGTAATCCTTATCTGTTTTTTGTTGTAGTTTACCTTGCTAGTTGAACCATGAGACCACGTGGGAAGCCTAGGATGGTTCGACCGGAACCACGGGCAGAGGCGCCGAGAGTTGAGCCAGTTGTGAGAGTTGAGGCTCAAGTGGGAGAGCCAGTGGTTGGAGTTGGGGCTCCTCCACCACCTCCACCACCACCACCTCCTCCACCGGGAGTGGGAGGCGAGGCCGGGCCCGAAGGAATGGGACCACAAGGAGGCCAAGGTGGCCAAGGACCGGCCGGGATTGACTTAGCTCCGTTGGTTCAGGCAATAGCTGGGGCATTCCAGGCTGCAGTAGCTGGAGGTCAGGCAGCTCATCATTAGGGTGAGGGCACCAGGTTGCCATTAGAGAGACTTCGGGGCCTTGGGGCCGAAGAGTTTAGAGGTGCTACTCCGGAGAGGTCAGAGATGTGGTTTGAGAAGACCGTCCGTATTCTTGCTCAGATGGGATGTACTGGTGAGCGCAAGTTGGGATGTGTTGAGTCTCTGCTTCAGGGTGATGCCTACACCTGGTGGGTCACCGTTACTTCGGGGATGGATGAGACTGAGATCACTTGGGAGTTCTTTGAGACAGCTTTCCGGAAGAAGTATTTGGGTCCGCGATACCTCGATGAGAGGAAGAGAGAGTTTATGGCATTGCTTCAGGGGAGTATGTCCGTGACTGATTATGAGATCCGGTTCGTCAGACTGAGTCAGTATGCACCTGAGCTTGTACCTACTGAGGTGGAGCGTTGTAACCGCTTCCGATATGGGCTGAGTGAGGAGATCAAGACTTATACTCTAGCTTCTGATTACACTGATTTTGATGTCTTGGTCGCGAGGGCCAAGGACTTGGAGCACAGTTTGAGTTTGACCAGGCGGTCAGGTGGATCTAGTTCGGGTAAGAGGTCCAGCAACTTTGATAGAGGTGATGCCAAGAGGCATCAAGACAACCGGCATCAGTTTGATCATAGGCGTGGTGGCGGTAACCACGGTAGGGGCCATCAGGGTCAGAGGGCTGGTGGGAAGTTGCCCATATGTGCTACTTGCGGGAGGAACCACACCGGTGAGTGTTGGGGAAACTGTCATTCTTGTTGGAGTTGTGGTGCTAGAGACCACATTAGGCGTGACTGTCCACATCAGGTGGGACAGGCACCAGCTCAGGCTCCTACTAGAGCCAATGATTTTCAGAGAGGCCGCGGGCGCGGTAGAGGTAATTTCTAGCCGAGGAACGATGGTCAGAGGAATTTAGCTCATGTTGTTGCAGTCCAGGCGGAGGACAGGCTAGGGTTTACGCTCAGCGCGGGGAGCAGCATGACACCGATGTGATCGCAGGTAACTTCTCGATACAGTCTTTGGGTTTGCTTTCTTTGATTGACTCTGGGTCTACACATTCCTACATATTGAGGGAGCATGCACAGTCTTTGAATTTGCCTTGTGAGTTGCTAGAGGTAGGAGTTAGTGTTACTAGTTCCTTTGGGGACACGGTAGTGGTTAGGAAGATGTACCGAAGGTGTCCGTTGATGGTTCAGGGACATGTATTTCCAGTGGATATGATGGAACTTCCTTTCTATGGCTTTGATGTGATTCTGGGTATGGATTGGCTCACGGAACATAGAGCTAGGATAGATTTTGAAACTAAACGGATTTCTTTGAAGCTCACAGATGATTATGAGATTGTAGTGGTGGGTGAGAATGTGAAGTTCTTGTCCAATGTGGTTTCAGTGTTAGAGGCTAAGAGGTTAGTGGAGTTGGGGTGTGAAGCATACTTAGCGTATGTGATGAACCCTAACATGAGTGAGGTTAGACCTCAGGATATCCGGACAGTACGCGATTTCCCTAGTGTGTTTCCGGAAGAATTGCCAGGGTTACCACCGGACAGAGAGGTAGAGTTCAGCATTGAGACTTATTCTGATTCGGCTCATGTTTCGATTGCTCCGTATCGTATGGCACCGAAAGAATTGAAAGAGTTGAAGACTCAGTTGCAAGAATTGACAGATAGAGGTTTCATTCGACCTAGTTCATCACCTTGGGGTGCACCAGTGTTGTTTGTGAAGAAGAAAGATGGAAGTATGAGAATGTGCATAGATTACAGACAGTTAAATCAGCTGACAGTGAAGAACAAATATCCGTTGCCTAGAATTGATGACTTGTTTGATCAGTTGAGAGGAGCATCGGTCTTTTCGAAGATTGATTTGAGATCAGGTTACTACCAGCTAAAGGTTAGAGAGGTTGATGTACCGAAGACGGCCTTTAGGACTAGGTATGGACATTATGAGTTTTTAGTCATGCCCTTTGGGTTGACTAATGCACCGACAGCTTTCATGGACATGATGAATAGGATTTTTCATCAGTATTTAGATCAGTTTGTAGTTGTGTTTATTGATGACATCTTGGTGTACTCGCGAACTGAAGAAGACCATGACCGACATTTGAGACTTGTTTTGAAGACTTTGCTAGATCATCAGTTGTATGCGAAGCTCAGCAAGTGTGAATTCTGGATCCGGGAAGTAGTCTTCTTAGGACATGTAGTGTCAGCTGAAGGCATAAGAGTTGATCCGAAGAAGATTGAAGCCATTGTTGAGTGGAAGCAACCGAAGTCAGTGACAGAAGTACGTAGCTTCCTAAGCTTAGCCGGATACTATAGGAGGTTTGTAGAGGGTTTCTCTAAGTTAGCCGCTCCTTTGACGCAGTTACTTTAGAAGAGTGTTCAGTTTGAGTGGACAGATGCAAGACAGAGAGCCTTTGAGAAATTGAAAGAAGCTTTGACCCAAGCTCCGATCTTGATTCAGCCTGAGTCCGGGAAGGACTATGTGATTTATAGTGATGCCTCGTATGTAGGGTTAGGATGTGTTCTGATGCAAGACCGAAGAGTAGTGGCTTATGCCTCAAGACAGTTGAAGACTCACGAGCGCAACTATCCGACCCATGACATAGAGTTAGCGGCAGTTGTGTTTGCTTTGAAGATTTGGAGACATTATTTGTATGGTGAGAAATGCACAGTATACACCGATCACAAGAGTTTGAAGTACATTATGACTCAGCGAGATTTGAATCTCAGACAGCGTAGGTGGTTAGAGTTGCTAAAAGACTATGATCTTACTATTGAGTACCATCCGGGTAAGGCCAATGTAGTGGCCGATGCATTGAGTAGAAAGATGGCTGTAGACTTGAGAGCTATGTTTGCTAGATTGAGTTTGTCCGGAGATGATGGCTTAATAGCCGAGCTTCAGGTTAGACCTACTCTAGGTCAGTTGATACGAGAGAAACAGCTCGTAGATAGATCTTTGGCACCTCACGTGCAAGATATAGCCGAGGGTAGATATTCAGATTACAGCTTCAGCACTGATGGGGTTCTGTGTTTCAAAGATAGAATAGTTGTGCCAGAAGACAGTGACTTGAGACGTACGATCTTGACTGAAGCCCACAGTAGTCCGTTTGCTATGCATCCTGGAAGTACGAAGATGTACCGTGATTTGAAGAATGAGTACTTTTGGGTGGGTTTGAAGAGAGATGTAGCCGACTTTGTGAGTAAGTGCTTAGTGTGTCAGAGAGTGAAGGCGGAACATCAGGTTCCCTCAGGTCTGTTACAGCCGTTGAGAATTCCGGAATGGAAGTGGGAGAACATCACTATGGATTTTGTTTCGGGTTTGCCTTTGACTCCTACGAAGAAGAACTCAGTTTGGGTGATAGTAGATCGTTTTACGAAGTGTGCTCACTTCTTTGCAGTCAACACTACTTACACCTTAGATAGATTGGCCGATTTGTACATTGGTGAAATTGTGAGGCTACATGGTGTGCCGAAGTCCATTGTGTCAGATAGAGATCCGCGGTTTACTTCTAGATTTTGGGAGTGTCTGCATACAGCTTTGGGTACCCGTTTGAACTTCAGCACTTCTTATCATCCTCAGTCAGATGGTCAGTCAGAGAGGGTTATTCAGATCTTAGAGGACATGTTGCGCTGTTGTATCATAGACTTTCAGGGTACTTGGGAGAAGCATTTGCCTCTGGTAGAGTTTGCGTACAATAACAGTTTTCAGTCGAGCATTCAGATGGCTCCGTATGAGGCCTTGTATGGCCGGAATTGTAGAACTCCAGTGTGTTGGGCCGAGGCAAGACAGAAACTGTTACCTATGCCGGATTTGCTCAAGAGGACAACCGAAAAGGTAAAATTGAATTGTGATCGCTTGAAGGCTGCTTCGGATAGGCAGAAGTCCTATGCCGATTTGAAGAGGAAGGAAGTTGAGTTCTTAGTGGGTGAGAAGGTATTCTTGAAAGTGTCTCCGTGGAAGAAAGTGATGAGGTTTGGCCGAAAAGGGAAATTGAGTCCGAGGTATATAGGACCGTATGAGATTGTGAAAAGGGTTGGTCCCGTTGCTTATCAGTTGCGTTTGCCATCCGAGCTTGAGAAGATACATGATGTGTTCCATGTGTCGATGCTTCGCAAGTATAGGTCCGATCCATCACATGTTATGCCCGTAGAAGAAATTGAATTGAATCCGGATTTGACTTACGAGGAAGAACCAGTGGAGATCTTAGCTTCAGACGGCAAAGTGTTGAGGGGTAGATCAATTGAGTTAGTGAAGGTGAGGTGGCAACGTAGAGGTGTGGACGAGGCCACTTGGGAGAGGAAGGAGGATATGGAAAAGCAATTTCCGTATCTCTTTCGGTCAGGTAATTTCGGGGACGAAATTTCTTAAGTGGGAGAGAGTTGTAACACCCGTGTTTTGGGCCTAGGAGTTAACCGGGTTTTGGTTCGAGTCAAATAAAATTTAATTAAAATAATTCAACTTCTATTACTGACCTAGTTGGAGCTTTGGAAAAAAGGGAGGGACCTATGTTGCTATTTGACCCAAATTTAAAAAGCAAGACAACTTTATAGAAAAGTTGTCTTCCCTTTTCCCCCCATCCCCTTCCCAAACGTGAAACCCTTCTTCCCCCACCTTCAAACTCTCCCAAAAATATTAGTTACTATTCCATCCTTTATCTCCTTCAATTAAAGGTGTTTTTCAAAGGTAATTATGTTTTCTAAACCTCCTCTTTATTCTCTATCTATCCCTTGTTGTAGATTTCAAAAAAATGGTGTTTTGAAAATTAGGGTTCATATGAAATTTGGGGTTTTGATAGGGCTTTTCAATTTGTTTTGCTAAATCATGTTGGGGGTTTGTTTAAGCATGATGAAATACATCATATACTTTAATTTGGTTGAGTTTTGATAAAAATTCGTAGTATGGTCTTAGGGCTAGATTTAAGGTTGTAAAACTTGAGTTTTTGGTGGAATTTATGTTGAAAGTAAGGGGCTGTTGGTCTACCTATGGTATGGGGGTGTTTTGGGATGATTTGGAAGCCATCTGGATGCTTGGAAATCGAATTTTCAGCCTTGAGTTGTGGGAGTCCGAAAATGGGATTTTTAGAGATGTTATGTGGTTTGGAAATTGTGGAATTTGGGTTGTGAATGTAAAGTGGGTTGAAGGTTGAATTAGCATCGAATTGGGAAGTAATATATGTGTTTTTGTTTGACTAGAAGCAAGAGGAAACGCGGAAGAGGCTTTGGGACCGAATCCGGGTTCGTAGGAAGATTGGTTCGAATTGCTAAAGGAAGGGCGGTGAGTGGTTTCAACTTGTTTTAAGTTTGGTTCGAGTATGTGTAGTGGGAGTGTGTGTGAAGTGTGCTTGGTAGGCCACTCATAGTTCATTCAAGTTGTTGATTTAACCTTTGATATCCATGAATGCTATTATGTTTGTTTGACAATGCTATTATGATTGTGGTTGGTAGATGTGAGTTTATCTTGATATACATCTATGAGATTGAGCATAAATGTGGTTGATGATATATACATGTTGTGGTTATGATAATTGGCACTAAAATAATTACCGGTTGTAAATGATCGATCATTAGGATAGTGTGCACACAAATTGAGTCAAAACGTACGTGGCCTTGATGGCGTTAAGTCATCAAGGAGGAGTACGGTGATGTAACATTCCACCGGAAGCTATTCATATATTTCTACGGGATGATGAGTGGAATCCCATCCGTAGGGCATGTGGCGATGAGTGGAATCCCGCACATGCAAGGTCCGGTGATGAGTGGAATCCCACCGAGGTAAAGTGTTGTCAAGGTTAAATCCGCACAATCGGGGTAATTAAAGTGGCCAATTAAACTTAAATCGTGAATTGTGATATATGATGGTGATATATGGTTGTATTATATTTGTTGCCACATGATGATGATATATGAGATTTGAACTTGTTAGGATCGAGAGACCATATATGCCACTTGAAAGACTAGCTAGGTCTACTTGATATTATGTCAATGTTTGATGTATGTAGACTAGGATTAACATGCTTGGACCCTGCATTGTTGTTGTTTTCCGTTTTAGAGCACCCTCACTAAGCTTATAGCTTACGCTCTCTATGTTCAACAATGCAGATCATTAGCGTGGTGTTAGCTCGAGGCAAGGCAAGAAGGGGCTATCCAAGTTGTTGCTCAAGTATGGTAGATTTTTAGTAGTTAAGCAATGTGGCATTAGGACGTGTTAGTATGAGCCTTGTATGACTCTTATGAATGATGTTGTTTGTATTGATGTTTGGATGGTAAAACGTGCAATATTTTGTTGGTTGATGTTGATTGCTAGGAGCTCGTTTAGACCCCTTAATATCTTGCTTACTTGAATGTTAGTCTATGCCTTAAGAGTTTTTTTTACATGTGTTGGAATGTTGCTTGAATGGATGCATGTTGTGGATTGATGTTTTAGTATTAGGCATGTCCAACCCTTGTTAAAGTATGCTAGCAGTGTTGTTGTATCTTGGGTTTAAATGCTTGGCTGATGTATGGTGTTTTGGTGATGTTTTGGGGCATCCTTGTGCCTTAAGACAGCCCAGAAAAGTCTGCAGACAGGGGGTGTTTCGGAATGGGTCCCCGTGTTCCGAAACGACCCCTGTGTAAATGGCCTGCCGTTTTGAAACGGATGAGGGTCGTTTCGGAACGTTTTCGCCACTGGAATTTTGAGAAATTGGCGAGATGAGGCCGTTTCGAAACGGACCTTTGAAGTTCCGAAACGGTCAAATCTCGTTGACCACGAGATATTGACCGTCAAGGTCGTTCCGATACAGGTCTCCCCTGTTTCGGAACGGTCACCTTATGGTTGACCCTGGCCCGTTGACTAAGTCAGGGCGTTTCGAAACGACCTGCTGAAATGAAGAAAAAATGGACTGTTTATGTTTGTTTGGTCGGTGAATTGTTTCGTGATTGTATCTTCCGCTGTTGTGACACACTTAGGTCTAATTTATGTATGTAGACAAGATAAGATAAAAAGAAATTTTCTGGGTCGTTAACCGAGGGGAAACCTTAACGGGTTTCGCTTCGGTTTTCCCCGTGTGGCCCACTCGGACCGGTCATCCGACCAGACCGGGACGAGGGGGTTACATAACTTACCGAGATCTCTTCAAGATTTTAATCTTTATTTTAGGTACATGAAACTCTTCAAGAATTTTATTATTAGTTATGTCTTGGGTCTCTTCAGGAGCACCCGCCTCAAATATATGACCATCTCATATTACTTTCCATTTACGAAAATTTTAATCAATGGAACCATTTCAACTATCATGCTTCAATCATGATTTACATCCTCTCACTCTAACATGTAATTTAAACTTAGAGCATTTCAGCTGGTATATGAGACTTAGTTACTCTCATTAGGTTAGTAAATATGTTTGGCAGTTGACATGTAATAACATGAATTATCTTATGAACTTCTTGTTCATATACGAGGATCTAGATAACGATAATTCATTTTTCTTTATCCAGTTAATTATTATCTCCCATGATGTTGAGAAAAATCATGTCATAAATGATTCTCCAGTTAATGTTTAAGAGTTTAAACATAAAAGGAGACTCATACTCAATATATATTCTCAACCCTTTTTATTTACCCATTTTTGTGCGTTATGGTGAAGCAATTCATATTGCATTATCATGCTTCAATCATGATTTACATCCTCTCGCTCTAACATGTAATTTAAACTTAGAGCATTTCAGCTGGTATATGAGACGTAGTTACTCTCATTAGGTCAGTAAAGATGTTTGGCAGTTGACATGTAATAACATGAATTATCTTATGAACTTCTTGTTCATATACGAGGATCTAGGTAACGATAATTCATTTTTCTTTATCCAGCTAATTATTATATCCCCTGATGTTGAGAAAAATCATGTCATAAATGATTCTCCAATTAATGTTTAAGAGTTTAAACATAAAAGGAGACTCATACTCAATATATATTCTCAACCCTTTTTATTTACTCATTTTTGTGCGTTGTGGTGAAGCAATTCATATCGCACTATCATGCTTCAATCATGATTTACATCCTCTCGCTCTAACATGTAATTTAAACTTAGAGCATTTCAGCTGGTATATGAGACTTAGTTACTCTCATTAGGTCAGTAAATATGTTTGGCAGTTGACATGTAATAACATGAATTATCTTATGAACTTCTTGTTCATATACGAGGATCTAGATAACGATAATTCATTTTTCTTTATCCAGCTAATTATTATCTCCCCTGATGTTGAGAAAATTCATGTCATAAATGATTCTCCAATTAATGTTTAAGAGTTTAAACATAAAAGGAGACTCATACTCAATATATATTCTCAACCCTTTTTATTTACCTATTTTTGTGCGTTGTGGTGAAGCAATTCATATCGTACATTCAACAATTATAAAATGAGAAATGTATGACTTCTGACAAAAAATCAATCATAACGGGAAGTTTATTATAACTCGTTGGCTTGATGCGTATAAGTGTTGTTATATGGAAACACCATATGAATAATAACTCTTTTGTTCACATTGTTTAGCTATTAAATATGAGGCATCCAATTGAAATTTTGTTAAACTATATTTTTTTATAATCAATAGGCTTTGTAACAACTGATATAGCCTAAAATATAAACCCACTAGCTTTGGCAAGACGAATAGTCTAACTGTATAATTTGAATCTTTTTATAATCAATTTCATAAACTTCTAGTTGTAAGCTGATAAAACAATGTAGATGCATCTACTAAAACCATATAAAACTTTCTACATTTACGGATATATGGGCTCATATTTCGTTCAGATATGCAAGGCATGTAGTCTTAACTTCAACACAAGAACTTCAAGTTATAATTCTTTTGGTAAGTGGGATCAACTATATCCTTTAAGAACAAACAACACAAGAATTTCAGGTTCTTTTAGTAAGTGAAATTTAATCAATTTTTTTAAGCAACACAAGAACTGCAATAAGTGAAATTTAATCAATTCATTTGAGAATAAGCACCGCAAGAACTCTATATTCTTTTAATACATGTGCATGTAAATATCAATAATTTTTACATCATTATTGATTAAGATGGTCTAACCAATCATGCAACTATATATATATGTGTGTGTGTGTGTTTGTGTGTGTGCGCGCGCGCGCGTGTATCTCTGAATTTGTAAACTTCTTGTTTACTATAACATGTAATTCAATATCACTCGTACATGTCTAGTATGACCATCAAAATTATTCTTTTAAATAGGAATATATTTAGCTCTTTCGGAGCTTTCAATTGAAATTATCTTTTGGTAGCAATATATAGCTCTTCTAGAGCTTTCAACCGACTTTTTAGCTACCAGAACGTATATCTATATTTGCTTATTTCAAATGTCAAATGATAATTGATGTTATCTATAATTCTCAAAAGGATATTTTGCGAACTCATATTGCTCTCTTAAAATTTTTACTTCTAGTGGTGACGATGTTATTACCATTAGCGGTAATCATTGTAATATTCACAATTTTGCACTTTTCATAATGTGTTTTCTCTCAAGAATATATTGCTCTTCTAGAGCATCAATATTTTCAATACTTTGAGATATAATATTCATATTATTCCCTTGTATTTAAATAAGGAAATATATCTTATGCTTATGTTGATCATAAATCGTCACCATAGATTGTATTTGACATGTAATCATGTTAAATAAAATAAATAAATATCATAATATATAAATATAAGTATAAAACGTAAATAATTAATATGTGTAAAGTAAATAAACATAATAAAAATAAAAATAAATAATTCTCTTCAAAGTTATGAGAATAATTAGAAGATGATTTATTTCTCTCTGAGGGTTATAAGAAAATCAACAACGTCCAAATGAGTTGAACCAACAGTGTCTAAATAAAGTTTTACTAGTATCATTTTTGTCATGTTTCGCAAACAAAAGTTGCGTTTATTTTCTTTCATTTATCATTCAATCATTGTTGATTTTTTTAACATATGATAAGTACGAGACCAATGGTTTATAACATTACATTAGTAATAAAAAAAGATTGCACTTTCTTAGAATGATCTTTATCGCTTTTGTCATCCTTATAACCTCACTGCCAGTTGGTAGAAGTATTCTTAAAATGACCATAATGTCTATGTCCATGCCTTTATTCTTTCTATAATATAATCTCACATTCACTTCAGGAAATGGAGTAGAGTCAATGGGCCTTTGAAATCTTTTTCATGATATTGTGTCTGAGGACAATATTATTTGTCGTGAAAAGTGGAGTATGTTTTTATTAACATGTCCTTATTATAGAGAACAAAGATTTAATCCTCGTACACGACATTGTTAAACCAGTCCACAAGGTCCTTTAAAAATCTCCTTTGAGACCAGTAACCTCGCAGAACGAGATGTTCAGCCAATATACTTAGATTATATCGAAATTATGTCTCTAATTGAATAATGATTTATCATATTTACATTCACTTCAGGGAATTAAACAGTTCCAATAATCGCATGGAATAAACATCATGCTTGCATTCACTTCAAGGAATGCCTCATCATTGATAATCGCATGAAATAAACATCATGCTTTGCATTCACTTCAAGGAATGCCTCTCATAAAACTTTTGATCAAGACGAATTTTTGTAACTTGAAACTGGGAGAAGTCTATGGTCGAGTTTTTCGACGAAGAAGAAATATTGCTTTCAAGCAAATATAAACTTTATAACAATCTTTTTATAGATTGAAACTCACCATGATTTATCGCACATTAAACTCATAATTTAAAGAGAAAAGAATAAAGTTTACCGATAATAATTTTCCTCTCGAGGACAATGGAGACATAACAAATGACTAAAATAATTTCTCATAATTTCTTTATGTCACGTCTCTTTCCAAGTCATTTAAGCATATCATGTAAAACTTAAAATATGGTTAAATAAAATAAAAAAACATTCACCATATTATATATCATGAATCCATAAAAAAATACTTATCTGTAAATATACTCAAGATAATCATCTCCTCCCCCACGATCCCCTTGATATGGATTTGGGTCGCTTGAGAGGTCAATTCTTTGAGCGAGATTGGATTCGATGCGATTAAACATGCTTCTATTCTTTTTAAAAAATAAATAAAATTAAAATTAAAATATAAAGAGAAAGACAATCAATAGCTAAAAAAAATGAGAGGAAAAAAAAATTTATCTTTAGTTACATTCTATAATTGAATTTATTCTTTTCGGTAACTTCTTTTGGATTCGAACGATGAAGATCTCAATTGATTTGAGACTCGTGATGATAACGTGTCGTGAATAAAATAACAAAGAACAAGAATGGAAGAACAAAGAGATGAAAGAAAGAGGGAGATTTGTATTATTCTCAAATATAGACTTGTGTACAATGTCTTCATCAAGTCATCTATTTATACGCATAAGAAGTACATATTATATTGAACTCTATTTAAATGAGATAATATTCCTAATGATAAAGTAAATCAATCTCCTTAGATAAAGTTCTAATCATGATAGATATCCACATAGATAAATATTCATAACTGATGTGGTTTTATTTCAATAAATAATTATTTTAAAGGCAACATTTAGGTGATTTTGCCGTATATCCATAAAGTTTAAAAATATATTTTTTGAATAGTTTAAAGTTGATTACAAGATAACATACGCACACATACCTTGCAGATATTGCGATTGAACCTAATTTCATAGAATAAAAACCATCCACTTTTTCACTAAGACCACTTGTTAGGTTTAAATTTAAAAATAATTAAAAATATTCATTAATTTAAAAAAAAATGGGCTAAAATGTCAAATAATAAGATGGGAATGGGGGACTATGAACTAGAATGGGTAGTAAGTTATGGGCCAGTAGGTCGAGAAATTATTAAATAAATTCGACTCACCACATTATTTATGGTCCATCCAATAATATTCAGCTATTTTAGTATAATTTTTAAGTCACTATTCACTCCTTTGTTACATATAAAAAAAAAATTCACCTTAAAAAATCATGACATAAAAAATTATTATTAAATTGGACCATTGATGACGTAGTGAGTCAAGCCTACCTAACAACATTTCCATCATTCCCTCAATTTTTTCATCATAAATAATTACTTACATGCATGCACGGCACGTGGATGGTGATGGGAGGCGCCTACACATAGGTCATATCTAAATAGTAAATAACACGTAGATGATTATCGTCACAATCAAAAGCAAAGTATATAAGAAATTATTTCTAGAAAAAATGCTAGAAACTAATTGTTACAAATTTAAAAGGGTAAACTACGTTAAATGGTCACCAAAATTTTAGGATAGATTCATTTTGGTCACCGTACTTTTAAAATATATGTAAGGTCACTCAATTTTTAGTTCGATTTCAATATAGTCACAGAACTTTTAGTTCGCTTTCAATATCGCCCCTCTCGTTACCTTCCGTTAGAAGCTTATGTTAGTTCTCGTTTTTCCTTAATAAAAAAAGGGTAAACTGCACCTATCATCACTCAACTTTTTTCTCTCCTATTTTGGTCACTAGAGTTTAAAATTTTTCAATTTAATAACTTAACTTTCGAATTGTTCATATTTTGACCATTCTCAAATGGCATGTTTATACAAATAGAAAAATTCAATTAATCCTTAAAATATTTTGGTTAATTGGTAAATTTAAATTATTCAATTCTCAATCTTATATTGTATCAATTAAATCATATAATCGATTGATCGTTTAATTGGATTATTTGATTGAGTAATATTTTTTTACTTTGCTTATTAAAATATCAATTGTGGTAATATAGTAAATTTAATAAGCAAAGTAAAAAAATCATTACCCGGATTTTTTAAGGATTAATCGAGTTTTTTTATTTGTATAACTATATTTTTTTTAGAGTTGCCAAAATATGAACAATTCGAAACTTAAGCTTTTAAATTGAAAATTTAAACTTTAGTGACCAAAATATGTGTGAGAATAATGAATATATTTTGTTTGTTCTCGTGACATTATCTTTGCTCTTATGGTATGTTTTTTCCTTTTGTTTTTTTTTTATCAAATTTGGATTTGATGTCGTCTCTACCTATGACGTTCAATGTTTTATCTTGTTGATCTATCCTTGCTTTAGACCCTGATATTCATGATAGACGTTCGCAATCACTGAAATATGAAGATAAGTCACAATTGAATTATAGTATTGACAATTTGTTAATGAGCATTCATGTTGATGGTGTTTAACCTTCATCATCGCTAATGATGTTTGTTATTATTTATCGTTTTTAAGTTGTTTGGTTGAAGTTTTATCCATTTTGTCACGGGGTCAGAGTCTTCACGCAGGGACAACTCCCCCGTGCGGCAACCCAGGGCTCCCATAAGCCCGGGGCTCAGCCTTTTCCATTCGAAGCTTACTGGTTTCGCCCTCCCATGGGCTCATCAGGGAAGCGGGGACAGCTCCCGACCAGTGTGGTGCCTAACCAGCACGCCCTGTCCCCAGGACCGAACGGCTGTACGGCACGTACTACACCCTTAATGCTATCCCGCATCCCGACTTTAAGCACAACCAGCAAGCATCTCGTCACGGTCTTGCCTATCACGCAAACGGACCGTGACAATCTCCCCCACTCAATTCATGCACGCCCTCGTGCATGGGGAGAAAGCTCGTTCCCACTTCTATGAGGAACCAACCCAGATTGAGTGTGCAATTCCCTGCCTGCTCGCCCTCATTACCGAGGTTCTGCGAGTGCTTGGCGAACTTTCGCTGTAGCTTCCTGCCTACCCTACCTCGTCTCAGTCTCTTTCTAGAGGTCCCACTCGCGGACACCACTTCACTCGGGTGTGAGGCATCGCTCGTCCACTTGACCCGCTACGCGCAGCACATGGAGCGCTTGGTAAGTTCACAGCTAGCACACGAACTTGCTCTGATACCATCTGTCACGGGGTCAGAGTCTTCACGCAGGGACAACTCCCCCGTGCGGCAACCCAGGGCTCCCATAAGCCCGGGGCTCAGCCTTTTTCATTCGATGCTTACTGGTTTCGCCCTCCCATGGGCTCATCAGGGAAGCGGGGACAGCTCCCGACCAGTGTGGTGCCTAACCAGCACGCCCTGTCCCCAGGACCGAACGGCTGTACGGCACGTACTACACCCTTAATGCTATCCCGCATCCCGACTTTAAGCACAACCAGCAAGCATCTCGTCACGGTCTTGCCTATCACGCAAACGGACCGTGACAATTTCATGTTTGATCGTATTTTATTTTAAGTAGTTAATTTGTGCACTATGATAATTTTAGGAGAAATATCATAATTAATCTATTATCATTTTGTAGACTCTTTTTGAAATGGGTAATTATTCAATACACTGGCCATATAAATTAAAAGTTTTCACAAATGCCTTAGTTATAGAGTTAATTTAGGGAGTAGAGTTTAGGGCGGTGTAGTGGTTTAGAACTTAGGGATAATGGTTAAAATTTAACGTTTATGATTAGAATTTATGGTTTATAGGATAAAACCTAAATCTTCACCATATTACCCTAAAAACTAAACCCTAACCTCAAAACTCTAAAAACCCTAAACCTTAAATTTTAACTTATATCCCTAAATTCTAAACCTCTAAACCTAAACCCTACACTCTAAACTAACTCCTTAAACTCTAAAACTAAAGCGCTTGTAGAAACTTTTAATTTCAACTGCTTGTGTATCCAATATAAAATCCTTTTTGAAATTTTAAAATATTTCCTCTTCATTCAAGAAAATCGGCGACTACTATTGGTCAAAAATAATATATTTTTTGTATATTTTTTTCTTTAACCCAATTTGATAGGTATACCATTATTTAGTGTAAATTATTTGTAAAAGATTATTAAATTCTGTTATTTTCTCCTTAGAATAAGAGGTGGTTACATAGTATTTTTAATAATAAGCTTTATACTTTGATTTTTAAGTGTAATTCAATATAAATATAAATAATAAAATATATTTAATGTTCAACAAACAGTAATAATAATAATAAATGAAATATTTTAATGGATATAAAATTGACATTATAAAAAATAAAACAAAATAATAATTGTTCATATATAAAAATTTAAACTGATAAAGAAAGTTCAAATAAGAATTTATAATGGTATAAATCACTATATTGTGAAAATGATATTTGAATTTTTTTATTAAATAGAAAGGTAATATATTTTTATGCCAAAATTTGAACTCATACATAATATTTAGACTTTGTCGAAGCATCATTAAATCCCGCTTAAACTTTCGTTCTTGAAATATAGAAACAAATGATAAAAATAAATTTAACATTTATTTGTTCATCGTACATCATAATCCAATTCAATCAATCAATGAACAGCCTAATACTTAATCAATATTATTTACCTTTGTTACTTCTTTATGTTTGAAGAAAATATCAATGATAAAAACGTCCGAGTACATAAAAATAAATTTGAACTCAACAAGTGTTCCGGTAGAAAAATGAATGATATTTATTCTAGAAGACACGTGTTCAAATCATTTTATCTACAAGGTGTATACACATTGCAAATGATATCACCTTTAGACTATTAAAAAAATAAACTTGAACCACACTAAAAAAAATTAAGGGTTGACTACATCAGATACCATTAAATTATAGCTCATGAGTCGAAAACACCAGCGAACTTTAAAACTCTTCAAAACTAGCACTGAACTTTAATATTTGAGTCGAAAATGACACTCCGCCATTAACCGTTAACTCCCCCGTTAAGTCAAAATGTTACCGTTTTGGTGCGGCTATTTTGAAACCTAATTTGGCCCAAAACGACGTCGTTTTGCTAGAGAAAAAAATTAGAACCATGCACTTGGGGTGGTTTGAACCTAGGACCTTTAAAACATAAAGCTAAGCCTTAACCTTAAACCAACATAACATTATGTAGTATTTTACCACAAATAATATATATCTTAAACTACTTCAGATTAATTCAAATTATTTTATGAAATAAATAATATTAACATATAAATATATATTATTTGCACATATATATATATATAAATAAAACAATATTATATTTTATGTATTATTAATAATATAAATATATTAGTTTTAAAGAGCCCCAAATATTTATAAAAATAATATATTTATATTATTAATAATATATAAAAATCCTAAATCTTAAATTGCTAACCCACAAATCTCAACCCTCGAACTTAAATTCTAAACTTTAGAATTTAGGATTTAAGGTTTAAGGATTTTTTATATTTGAATTTTATATTTTTTAAAATATTATATTTATATTGTAAATAATATAAAAATAAAATAATTTTATTTCAATTATATAAACTTATCTATTTAGTTCAACCAAATTATTTTATAAAAAAAATAATTCTATAAATAATATAAAATATATTGTTTTTACATATATCAATAAAAAATATATTATTTTAAAAAACATATATTCATAAAACAATATATTTATATTATAAATAATATATAAAAAAACTATAAATCCCAAACTTCAAATCATAAAGTTTAGGGTTTGAGGTTTGGGCTTTGTAGTTTAAGGATTAGGATTTAGAGTTTAAAATTTTTATATAATATTTATAATATAAATATATTATTTATATATAAATAATATATTTTAATATTATTTATTTCATAAAATAATTTGAATTAATTTGAAGTAGTTTAAGATATATAATATTTGTGGTAAAATACTATATAATGTTATGTTGATTTAATGGTTAAGGCTTAGCTTTACCTTTTAAATGTCTTGGGTTCAAACCACCCTAAGTGCATGGTTCTAATTTTTTTCCTCCAGCAAAACAATGTCGTTTTGGGCCATATTAGGCTTCAAAACAGCCGCACCAAAATGACGTCGTTTTAACTTAACAGGGAAGTTAACGGCATAGTGGCATTTTCGACTCAAATATTAAAGTTCAATGCTAATTTTGAAGAATTTTAAAGTTCGATAGTATTTTCGACTCAAGGGCTATAATTTAGTAGTGTCTAGAGTAGGTAACCTGAAATTTAAACTTTTGTAAAGTTTTATAAAATATCAAATAATCACAATAAAAGTATCAGCACTAAAATATAAAAGTCAAATATATTTAATATTAAGAATATATATATACATATATATATATATATAATATTTCGATACACAAGTTTTTCAATTTTAGGATTTAGAGATTTATATTATAGTATCGATTTTATGAGTTTAGGTTGTAGGGTATAGAATTTAAGGTTTATGGTTTATATTATAGTATCGGGTTTATGAGTTTAGGTTGTAGGGTATAGAATTTAAGGTTTATGGTTAGAATTTAGAGTTTAAGGTTTAAGTTTTAGGGTGCTAGACTAGGGATTTAAGTTTTAAATTTTATAACTTAAATATGAATGATTGTGTAAATTTCTTACTTGTGTACCAAAATACAACCATATATATACACACATTATAGAGTAGATTATAAATATTTATTTCATATTTATGTAAATTATCATATTTAAAAAAATATTTTTTAAATCAACAATCTTTAGGTCAAGTGGTTAAAGCTCTCATTTGACACCACCCTCCCATCTACTATAGGTTGTGAGTTCAAAGCTCAATAAGAGCGAATTTCCCCTTCTAATCTCATAAGTAGAAATTGTTCAATTTTTTTAAAAGTTTATTTACTTAAAATATTAAAAATTTAAAATTATTATTATTTTTTGAGCATCTAATTCAATTACAAGGTAATATTCAATTTTAAACTTGAATAAACTATCACACACATTAGCAGACTATACTACTCAAACTCGAATTATTTAAAAAATAATGCAATCTTTATAATTGGGATTACTTAATATGCTCAAAATTATAATTATTTGACATAATCCAAACTAATTTTTATATAAAATAATTATATTAACCCCTTACCTTACATAACGGGGGGAAGCACCTGAAAATCCATGCAAAAGTAAAAAGCGTTACCGCTCCACGTAAGATTAAGAGTCGGGAAAGCCACTTTTGTCACCTTCACACGGTTTCAAAGCAGAATAGACCAAAGAGTTGACAATATCTATATTTATATTTATATTTATATTTATATTTATATTTATATTTATTAATATTAACACTTTAATTAATTTCGCCACCTCCAACGCAAGTGAACAAAAGCATTTTTTTTTATATAAAACATTTATCTATGCAAATTAAATTAATACTTGTAACACTAGCTTATATTATATTTAAGTAATATTTATATTATATTTAATTTATCTTAAATAATTATTATATAAAAATATATTTACACTTTTACTCTACAAAAAATAATAATATTAATTTTCAACTAATTTGATGTTAAATTAACTTGTAACACTAGCTTAATCATAATTTTTTTAGTTCATATCCACTTAGTTTGAGTTTAATATATAGCAAGTTTAGATGTATATATTTTTAATCACTTATATTTGACTTATTGATTGATTAAATTTGATCGGGTTTTGTAAAGGTTTAATATGGGGCAACCATTCAATTTAGTTTTATATATTCACTTTAAAATTTAAATTTTTGACCTTATTTAAGAGACCTAATATCTCATCCCGCTAAATAAATTTTAAACTACACAAATTTATTTATTTTTATGTCATTTGGTCCATTTAAGATTTAGAGTTTACGATTATAGAATCTAAAATTTAGAATTTAAAATTATGATCTAATGTTTAGGGTACAAAGATTTAAAGTTTAATATTAAAATAAAATAATTTCTTAATAAATATATATTTTAAATAATTTTTAAAAATAAAATCCAGGACCGTCAGCATGACGCCACGTGAACGCAATGGAACAAATAGTCCACACACAAATAATAATAATAATTATTATTATTATTTAGAAGAATATGTTCAAAAATTTTATTTAAAGAAGAAGAAGAAAAAAGAGAAAAGATTTTACGCGTAGAGAGATAGAGATAGGATGGAGATTGAGATGGAGATAGACTATTGGGTTGGTAAGACAGAAAAAAGGATAAACTACACAAATAGCCACCAAATGATTAGGACATTTTTATTTTGGGCACTGAATTTTTAAAATATGCAATAAGGTTATTGAACTTTTAAAACGCTTCATTAAAGTCACTATCACGTCAACATTTCTTAATAAAAGCAAATTCAAAGTGCAACATTTTTATTGCACGTTTTAAAAATGGTGACTAAAATGAAAGTGATTTAAAGTTATAGTGATTATTTATATAGTTTACCCAAAAAATATGAGAGAAAAAAGTTTTTTTTGATTTCATTTACTTGAAGAATAATAAAAATCCAGCTATCTTTCCCCCTTTCTTCTTCTGTTATACTTTCCGGCTAAGGTTTCTTCTTTCTCGATGGTTCACAATCACACCATACCCTTACAAATCTTTGCTGGTTTTCCCTTTTCTGGATCAATAATCTGTTGTTAGGCGCAAAACAAAAAGAACTAAACATGGAGGCCGCCGGACACCATCACCGGCATCATCATCATCCTGCGAGTGCTAGCGTCGAAGCTGCCGATAGGTTTCCTCAATGGAGTCTGCAGGAGACAAAGGAGTTTTTAGCAATCAGAGCAGAGCTGGATCAAAGCTTCATGGAGACGAAGAGGAACAAGCTGCTCTGGGAAGTTATCTCTACACGGATGAGGGAAAAGGGTTTCAACCGGAGCTCCGAACAGTGCAAATGCAAGTGGAAAAATCTCGTCACTCGATACAAGGTAAGATTTAAATTGAAGTTGTGGTCGTGTTTTCGATTGCGGGCATAACGGATGCTATTGTGATCTAAATTTTGTTGGATCGAAATAATGTGCTGATTATATTATTGCAGGGATGCGGGACGATTGAAGCAGAAGCTGCGAGGCAACACTTTCCCTTTTACGATGAGTTGCAGGCTATATTCACGGCTAGGATGCAAAGTATTCTATGTTCGGAAAGCGAAGGCGGAGGAGCCACGGCGTCGAGGAAAAAGTCTGCGGTGCCCGGGGCGGGGCAGTTTAGTTCTGATGAGGAAGAAGATATTGAGGAAAACGAGTTGGATGAAAAGTATAGTGTTAGGAAGAAGAAGAAGAAAGTGAAAACCGGTAGTGGTACCGGAGGTAGTACAAGCGGCAGAAACGATAATGTAAAGGAAATGTTGGAGGATTTCATGAGGCAGCAGTTGCAGATGGAGATGCAATGGAGGGAAGCGTTCGAGTCGAGGGAGAACGAGCGGCGGTCGAAGGAGATGGAGTGGCGGCAGGCGATGGAAGCGTTGGAGAAGGAGAGGATAATGATGGAGAGACGGTGGAGGGAAAGGGAAGAGCAACGGCGGATGAGGGAAGAAGCTAGGGCGGAGAAGAGAGATGCTCTCATCACTGCACTCTTAAACAAGCTTAGAAGAGAAGGTCAAATGTAACCAGGTTCACTTCGTTTAATTTTCCCTCCTTTTTGCCCTTTAGGGGCTTCTTTTGCTAGAATTTTTTCATTAGTTTTTTTTTAACCATAGTATTAAATTATGATTGCAGTGTTGCCAATGTTACCACAAATATGATTTGTTTATAAAATCATACTATTTTTAATATATTTTTAAAAGGCTCAAAGGGTTATCTTTGGTGGCATTAGCATAGTTGAAGAGATTGAAACAATTAATCTAACAGCAAAGGATCCACAGACTATAGTTTTGTTTAAATATCTCTGCATGTCTACATGCGCGCATACAATTATATATGTGTACATTTATTAAGTGTTTCAGTAAAAAAAATAGATGATACATTTTTGAGATACGAATTAAAATTATTTTGTTTACAAAATATATGTACATTATCAAAAGGTTAAAAATATATATGAACACATATTATCTTTTAGTCAATGAAAACTAAAGTTGTTTGAAATATATTAGTGTTATCTTTTTCTTGCTTTAATTACAATATCGAGAGATGGATGAGTGTCAAAACATGGGATTGACTTTTCTGGATGTGTTGCCTTTTGTGCCTTGTGCATTGTTTTGATGATCAGCTTAGGTAGGGTTAACTGACTAATAAAAATCATCTCTACTTTTCGGTGTTTTTATTTATGACTTACATTAAAAATTAAGTTTATAGTTTAAAGTTAGGGTTTAGGTAATTTGGGATAGAATGTATTTTATAAAGTTTAAGATTTAAAATTTATGGTTAGAATTTAAAATTTAATTTTTTAATACTAGGCTATAAAAAATAGCAGCGAAAAGGGGCATGAAATTTTTATCTTTAACTAACGAGTCTTACTAGTTATGTCTTCCAATATATATATATATATAAAAGGTTACCGTATGAGCACGACTCTCTAATACATTATATATTAATGTTTGATACATCAATATTGTATAATTTAATGTACCATTAATGAATCAGAAGTCCATCCTTCATCAAAAGTTTTGAAAACAAAATTGCTTTAAATTTAGTTTTATGAAATAATATCATTTAATTCACTGATGATATATAAAATTGTACACCACCAATGTATCTAATATTCACTCGTCCCCACTAAAAAACTAAACTATATCTACAAGCTTTTGGGTACTTATGTACCAATATTACCTAGCTAGGATTCATTTATTTGAATGTGATAGACATGAGTTATTGTTTTTTTCTTCTATCACACAATAATTGATGATGATATATCATATATGTGGGTTATTCATGACCCAAACTTTTTTCTTTAAGTTCATACCGGGAACACGAGACGTTATCTAGCACTGATTGTATTTGATTCATTGGAAGTTGAGTTTGAGTGGCTTGCAGTGTTAATATTTTATGTGAACCTAAGTTTATGTCTTGCTTCCTATATGAATATATGCATGTGTACATGAATAGACTCAGAGGGTATTTGGATAATCTAATCTCTTAAATTTTTTAAATATTTATATATTTTATATTGATAATTTAACTTTGAACTCCCTAAAATTTTAAAGCGTAATCTATTGCAGGGGTCACTTACGTTTAGCGTCTGTATAGAGTTAGTCACCACTTTTGAAAAATGCCAATTAGTAGCCCTCTACGTTTTCGATGTATAAATACTTGGTCACTCCGACGTTAACTCCGTTAGTCCCCTAACGGATTGCTGATGTGGCGAAATTAAAATAAGGATAAATTACTGCAATAGCCATTAAAATTTATCTCATGTACATTTTTTCTCCTCAATTTAAAAAAAGTAAACATTATAGTCACTAATAAAAATGTTTCTTTATAATTTCACCATTAAATTTTTAAAAATTTATTTTTCAATCCTAAAACTTTACAATCAATTAACACAATAATATTATAAAATGCTTAGATGAAAAATAGGTGCCCAAAGTATACCCTTTGAAACTTAGGTGCCCAAATTGCTCCTATTTAATAACTCAAACTTAAAATTTTAGTCCACTAACTACTAAAAAATTCGAGTTATTGGAATTTCTATTTTATAATTCAAACTTTATTTTGAATTTTTGAGTCGAGTTTATGAAATTATGAGTCGAGTATTTTCACATCAAACCAAAAAATTTAATTTTTCCGAGTCAAGTCTAGTTATTGGAATTTCTATTTTATAATTCAAATTTTATTTTGAATTTTTGAGTCGAGTTTATGAAATTATGAGTCGGGTATTTTCACATCAAACCTAAAAATTTAATTTTTTCGAGTCAAGTCGAGTTATTGGAATTTCTATTTTATAATTCAAACTTTATTTTGAATTTTTGAGTCGAGTTTATGAAATTATGAGTCGAGTATTTTCACATCAAACCAAAAAATTTAATTTTTCCGAGTCAAGTCGAGTTATTGGAATTTCTATTTTATAATTCAAATTTTATTTTGAATTTTTTAGTCGAGTTTATGAAATTATGAGTCGGGTATTTTCACATCAAACCTAAAAATTTAATTTTTTCGAGTCAAGTCGAGTTATTGGAATTTCTATTTTATATTTCAAACTTTATTTTAAATTTTTTAGTCGAGTTTATGAAATTATGAGTCGATTATTTTCACATCAAACCTAAAAATTTAATTTTTTCGAATCAAGTCGAGTGTTGCACTTCCCTACATATAATTTTTAATTTTAATCCGTGTTTGTCCCAAGAAAAACTTCGAATCAAGTCAAGTCTACTATTGCTTCGAGTCCAACTGACGTCGATGGAGCCTCTATCGGAGCTACGTAAGTTCCGACGACGACGGCCAAAGTTTTTCTTGGGACAAACACGGATTAAAATTAAAAATTATATGTAGAGAAGTGCAACACTCGACTTGATTCGAAAAAATTAAATTTTTAGGTTTGATGTGAAAATAATCGACTCATAATTTCATAAACTCGACTCAAAAATTCAAAATAAAGTTTGAATTATAAAATAGAAATTCCAATAACTCGACTTGACTCGAAAAAATTAAATTTTTAGGTCTGATGTGAAAATACTCGACTCATAATTTCATAAACTCGACTCAAAAATTCAAAATAAAGTTTGAATTATAAAATAAAAATTCCAATAACTCGACTTGACTCGAAAAAATTAAATTTTTTGGTTTAATGTGAAAATACTCGACTCATAATTTCATAAACTCGACTCAAAAATTCAAAATAAAGTTTGAATTATAAAATAGAAATTCTAATAACTCGAATTTTTTAGTAGTTAGTGGACTAAATTTTTAAGTTTGAGTTATTAAATAGGAGCAATTTGGGCACCTAAGTTTCAAAGGGTATACTTTGGGCACCTATTTTTCATCTAAGCATTTATAATATTATTGTGTTAATTGATTGTAAAGTTTTAGGATTGAAAATGAATTTTTAAAAATTTAAGGGTGAAATTATAAAGAAACATTTTTATTAGTGACTATAATGTTTATTTTTTTAAATTGAGGAGGAAAAATGTACATGAGATAAATTTTAATGGTTATTGCAGTAATTTATCCTTATTTTAATTTCGCCACATCAGCAATCCGTTAGGGGACTAACGGAATTAACGTCAGAGTGACCAAGTATTTACACATCGAAAACGTAAAGGACTACTAATTGACACATTTTAAAAGTGGTGACTAACTATGTACAGACGCTAAACGTAAGTGACCCCTGCAGTAGTTTACCCAATTTTAAATTATCATATAATTTTTCTAAATATAAACTTCGCACTCGTAACATAAATTACACGTTTTCCGTACATGATTGAATGCATGCAATATGTCTTTTGACTGTGTTTCTTTGATTTGATTTCACATCCAAATTTCAACTGAAAGACTAATAGTTAAATTAGATCGGTTATATAACGGTCGATATTGTTATTATATATGAATCGATATTTTTTTTTAATGTTGGGACTAATAGTTAGAGGCAAGTCTAATGTACAACAAGTACCGAAATTTGTCAAAAAATATAAAAATATTGTCCTAAAATATTATCAAAAAGTCTAACATTTTAATTTTTAGCCAAAATTTAAAATTTATCGTCTTTTAACCACATCCTAAATCTACTCTAATAGTTGGATTAGATACGACATTGAAAAGATGGGTCGCTGGACAGCTAACATTATAACCGTGTTTTGGCAGGCTGGATTCATGTTCCCTGTGAAATGCACCGACATATTTGTACCTTATTCGTGTTGGTGTCTTGTGCCAGGATTTATCAGTAGAAAGAACTTTTGCCACTACACCAAATTTAATATATAGCGGCATTATTTACGGTGTTTATAGAGCAATCACTGTTATAGAATAAAATCTACCACAACGTTTTTAACTAAAATGCCACTAATTGTTGCGACGCTGTTTTTAACGACAGTTTTCACGGCATTCTTTTAGCGTTGTAAGTATTTTTAACGACGCAAAAAATACTGCTATAGAATTAAAAAATACCATTAAAACCCTGTTCTATGTAGTGTGCAGACTTATTATTGATGCAAATTTTCAATCATGTTTATATTTGGCTCGTGATCTTCAATTTTTTCCCTTTCATGTTCACGTTTATATTTTGACAATAAATATGGTCTAATTGATCATTATTAAATACTATAGTATACTTTTCCTTTGCTTGAGGATTAAGGAAAAGTGTGGTCCATTAAGATTTTGATCGTCACATAACAAAAATATGAATCAGTTTTTGCCACTGGTTTTCTTGTCGTATTGAATTTGTCGATTCTTTATTTATTATTGGAATGTTTGCATGTTAGAAAGTCAAAAGGAGCTAAATCTGTACAACATTGACATTAATAGTTTAATATTCAATTTACGGTGTGAGCAAGCACCCCATCCCGTGCAACACTTTTCTTCTTTTTTATTTGATCCAAGATATTTACCGTCACGGTTGTTTTTAGTAAGAGGTAAATAATTGATCATAAAATGTATTTTATTTTTATGGACAAAGATTAACATATACAACACTTTTCTGATAATATTATTTAATAAAAATACAGTAGATTAATTACCTGTTGATTTAGTGAAATAAGACATTCAATCTTTTAAGTAAAATTAAAATTTTAAACTCTAATATTATTAATAGAGCAAATTAAGTTAAAAATATCTCAATCAAGCATGATCCATGGGGGAGCACCATGAGCTCCAACTCATGATCCCCTTATCCAGCTCATGACCCTCATAATTTCCAATAAATATTAAATTATACATTTTATAATTTAGTTAATATGTTTATTACTTGTATTTAAAATATTGTTTACCAAAACTATATAATCAATTGTCGGTTTTCTAAGTTTAATTCATGTAGATTCAATAAATTTCAAATTTAAAACTCCAAATTTAAGATTTTTTAGTTTTAGGATCACACTTTAGAAATGTATTTTTTAAAATATGTAATTACTTATTTTAACTAAACCAGATTGAATAAGAGACAAGTCGGTGACCCTACAAATTCAGGGAGATGCGTTATGATTTGAGATTGATTTGATGATTTATGGGGTTATGGACTTATGGTATTGGAATAAATTTTTTTTCTATTTTTTGGTTTTTTTTTATGAAACAATACTATAAAGTTAAATTTTAAATGAAAGTTTTAAATTTTAAATCATTAAATTTAAATCTTAAAAATGTATCTTACCCACAAAATTTTAAATCTTAACTCTAAACACCTATCTTAAATTTATTTTTTAGTGTGAAAGTATGAATAAAGACACTAAAAAAGACCATTAATTCATGATATTGTGATGGGTCGAAATCTTTATGAGAATTAATTGATGGGAAATAATCTTATCAAAAAAACGGGAAATAAAATTACTTTAATTAGCTAAATTAATAAATTATTTAGGGAGTGGAAAGCCTTTCTAACATGTAAATAAATTTTGATGGAACTATTGGGCTGACTTTTATTACATTTTCCCTTTTTTTTAGTCAAAAGCCTTCACTTTATTAGAAATAAAAAACAGTACATGAAACGACAGGCAAAGAGCACTAAGCCAGTCAAAACGGCACCAACAAAAGCAACAAACTTCGAGAACACTTTAGAAGGCTAAAATGCACACCTCTGAAACCAGACAAAACTGGGGAAACAAAACGATGAAAGCAGCAGAGGAATTGCAATTCCAAGAGCATAGGTCATTACATGCAACCAGTATCTTGGACAGAAACGAAAACAAATTTCAGCTTAACGGAGGCCGATCATCTGCCACCGCCTGTTCTACACAGTTAGAAACCTCCTCGACTCAGAAACGGTCACCTGAATTAAAGCAAGTGTCACCGACGATAAGATGGGCCATGGAGTTCGACGACCGAAAAGTATGTTGAAAGAAAATTTCTTCGAAAGAACTAGATCGTTTTTTAATTTCATGGATTATAGCACTAATAACTGAATAATCCTCTGACGGAGATTGCAATTTCCGAATAACGGAGAGGGAATCCCCTTCTACGAGCACACGTCGGAAACCCAACTCAGACAAGAAAACCATCGCATGGAGAGCCGCCACCGCTTCCGCGTGAAAAGCCGACGAGACATGGTACGTAACCCTCCTCCCTGCCCCCATAACCTCACCATCTGAATTACGAATTACCACTCATGACCATGATACATTTCCAGAATTGGGGAAATGGATGTCGAAATTGACCTTTACAAAGCCCTCAGCTGGTGGACGCCAGGACGGAACCGGAGAGCTCGAAACAGAATTAGATTGCGGTAAGAGATTTAACATCTCTAAACCATGTGATTTGATGAAAGCTGTTGTAATGTTGTGTGATTAAGATACTCCTTCGTTTACTCTTTTATTTCTCGCAAACCAAATAGACCATAGTGCTACTAGAATCTCTATGAGACGCGAACTAGGGACATAGACAAAGATCCACGAAAGCCACTCCTTAAAAGACATGGACACTACTGGGAATGGCCAAGCAAAACCTAGGGCCTCCCAAACCAAATAGGCGTATTGACAATCCCTTAGAACATGCTCAGTAGTTTTAGGTTCAAGGTTACATGTTGGGCATATTGGGTTAGAAGCAATTCAACGATTGTAGAGACTATGCTTAGTAGGCACAAAATTGTAAATAAATCTTCACACTTGAATGGGTACCTTCGATGGACAATTAATTGTCCACAATTTCTGGAAAATCGAGGCCTCAACAGGGGATGTGTTAAACGCATCCAGTAGCATCCTATAACCACTGCGAACTGAATACAACCTAGACTTTTCTCCACACCATACCAGACAATCATTCTGGGGGATAGCCCGAGATGGGAATAGAAAGGATTTGCAAAGCCTCTCCATGAGTAAACGATCTATGAACAAGCTCAACGTTCCAGGATTGCTCACCCAGGGTAAATAGATCAGATACCCAATGTAAACCTTCCACCGGAGGAGATTCCAGTCGACAAGGAGAAGAACACGGCAACCAACAATCATTCCAGATTGAAATGGCTCTACCATTACCCACCTTCCATCGAATATCATTTTCAATCAGACCCCTAGCACTCCATACACTCCTCCAAATAAGTGAAGGTTGAGATCCCAACCGCGACTGCATAAAGAACGAGTTTGAATAGTATTTAGCCTTAAAAATACGTCCTACTGGCGATGTCAAATACGAAAGGAGATGCCAAGCTTTCTTGGCTAACAAGGCAACATTAAACTTGGACATATCCTGAAATCCCAATCCCTCATCCTCCTTAGGGCGACATAGAAACTCCAGACTACACCAATGCATCCCCCGTTTATTATGAGAGCGCTGCCACTAAAATTTAGCCACGACATTCTCAATACTGCGGCAAAGAACTTTGGGGATGAGAAACACACCCATAGCATACACTGGAATGGCCTGCAGCATGGAATTGATAAAGACCTCCTTGCCACCTTGCGAGAGAGGAAAGACGTACTAGCTAGAAATCCGAGATTGAACCTTATCAAAAAGATTGACAAACGCCTGCCGTTTATTCCTACCAATCAATGAAGGGAGCCCCAGATATTTCTCTATGGAGGATTAATGACCGATCGACAACACATTCTGTATATTTGACCTAGTCGCATCAGAGACATTTGTGGAGAAGAAGAGCCCAGATTTGTCAAAATTTATAACCCGCTCTGAGCACTCAGTGTATTCCTGAAGAAGAAGTTTGAGATGGAGTGCTCCAGCCACTGATGCTTCCCCGAAAATAAGATTATCATCCGCGAACAACAAATGAGTCACAATTGGAGCATACCGATTCAGACGGAAGCCTTGTACACGGCCCAATAAATTCCCTTGCTTGAGTAGAGTTGAAAGACCCTCAGTACAGATTAGAAAAAGAAAAGGGCTGAGTGGGTCACCTTGCTGAAGGCCCCTGGATGGCTTAAACCTTTCACCCACCACACCATTAAGAATCACGGAATAAGAGACAGTGGACATACATAGATATGTTCAACCCACAGTGGGTCAAAGCCCAATTTCAACAGCACCTAAGTAACAAACTCCCATTCCACGCGGTCATAGGCCTTGGACTTGTCCAATTTCAACGCAAAATTCCCCGACCGGCCCAATCTTTTCTTCTGAAAGCATTGGAGGATTTCATAAGAAATCATAACATTGTCTAAAATTAATCGTCCTGGGACGAAAGCACTCTGAGCCTCGTCAATACAACTCGGAAGCAGACCTTGTAAGCAATTAGCAATGACCTTTGAAATAATCTTATATAGCACATTGCACAAACTAATTGGCCTAAAGTGACTCATCTGAGTAGGATTCGAGATTTTAGGAATAAGAACAATATGTGTACAATTAATATCCTCCATAGGCATTTCTCCCGACAACACACTAATGCAATACGTAGCTACCTCCTCACCCAAGATATGCCAAAAACGCTGATAGAAGACAGCACCAAGCCCATCCTCACCCGTTGTCTTTAAGGGCCCCATCGCCTAAACCTCCTGATACACCTCATCACTAGTATAAGGTCTTAATAGAAATAAATTAGATTCCACCAAAATTTTAGGGGCAATACCTTCCAGAATATTCGAACAATCTGCCACCCCGCCTACCGTAAATAAGCCTTGGAAATACTCACGAGCCGTGGTCTCAAGAGAATCTGGTGACGAACAATGGACACCTTGATCATTAACAAGGGTCGAAATACGGTTAATACGTTTTCGTTGAGAGGCATGACGATGAAAAAACACGGTATTTTTGTCACCATTATGGAGCCAATTTGCACGGGCCCGCTGCTCCCAATAGAATTCGGACTTATCCATTTCCAAATTCAGGGCCAGTTTGATTTCCATAACTTATTCCAATGACTCATCCGAGGGCTGCATATCTGCCAAAACTTCAAG
Source organism: Hibiscus tridactylites (assembly GCA_958450335.1). NCBI lineage: Eukaryota > Viridiplantae > Streptophyta > Magnoliopsida > Malvales > Malvaceae > Hibiscus > Hibiscus tridactylites. The sequence goes on from OY288271.1 coordinate 34,955,438, forward strand.
ACGTTTAGTCAAATCAAGCTTGGAAATTTTCCTGCTAGCTCGAAGTCTCAGAAACCAAACATCTAGACCTTAACCCACAAACCGGAGGCGCTCCAGAATCAGGCTCGAAGAAGCAACCCAAAGCCTTTTAACTTCAAACTCACAAGAGTCCTCCAAAAGCCATGCCGCCTCAAACTTGAAATGCCATTAAACACGAGGAACGAGTTGTACCTTAGTTGTCAGCAACAACGGACAATGATCCGAGAAGGAATCCGATAAATGAGATAAAGTAAAATCAGGGAAGAGGGACCACCAATCTGGATTCGCCACACCCCTATCTAACCGTTCACGTATATTAGTCTCTAAAAAATGTCCTTTTTCCCATGTATACCGCCGTCCTTGATAACCAATATCAACAAGCGAGCAATCCTCCAAAGCATCACGAAAGTCATCCATCTGCCGTTGACTACGGATACGACCTCCAGATTTCTCAAAAGAAAATAGGAGTTCATTGAAATCACCAATAATTAACCATAGAACATTAGGCAAGTCATTTAATTGACAGAGTAAATTCCACGAGGCTCGACGATTTTGTTCTTCTGATGCGCCATAGAAACCAGTACAACGCCACCACTGTCCCGACCCATCATCAAACACCATAAAATCAATATGTCGAACCGAAAACGAACGAATGTAGATTTGGCAATCGTTCCGCCAAGCCAAACATAAACCCCCACTCATTCCACGAGAACCAACTTCAATACCATTCGGAAAACCACACCTCTTACGAACTTTCAACATCGCATCAGCCTGTAGCTTTGTTTCAATCAAAAAGACTACAGAAGGGTTAACGTCTCGCAAAAAATCACGAAGACGTCCTACTGTTCCCCAAGCCCTGAACATTCCAACTTAAGAACTTCATTGCTCCCGGCGGGCATGACTATCCAGGCCGGCCGATAATGTGTCATTGTTTGAATGGGAGGCCCCCACATTATCAGGTAGAGATGAAACCGAAACCTTACGTGGACGCTTAAGCCCATCAGGAGAGTGGACTGGAAATTCTTCATCCACCTGTAACATGTCGATGTCAAAATGGGGGAGCTTAATGAGGTTGGAATCAAAGGGCCCAGACCAAAAGGCTTTGGCCCGATTACTCTAGAAGGGAAAGTGCCAGACGCAACAGATTTTCCTTTCTGGGATAATGAGGAAATCCCATTAATATCGGGTTGATTGGATGTGGGAGCAAGATTTTCGCCGCCTTATCTCTCCTCGAATCACTGCACAAACTACACCCTGAAAGACGAGACGCCCCTCCATCCTCTTCACGTAGCCATGTACTCGCCCGCACACTACGACCTCGTACCGGAGCCCTTAACGATGCATCCCACGGAAAGTGATCATCCTGCTTCAATTGGAGAACACGTAAGGGACAAAATCCCTCCCCGTGGCCTAACTTGCCACAACGAAAAAAAATAACTTGAGCTTTTCATACTAGAATGAAACAAAGACCGTGCCTCCTGTAGGCAATAACACCTTTTTACGACGTTTGAGGGATTTCAACAACGGGATACGAACACGAATACGCATACATCCCTTAAGACCTAACATTATGGTCGCTGAATCATACTCTAAAAAAGACCCAATAAAATCACCGAATTTCCTTGCAACAACTTCCGAGATGAAGCCACTAGGGACATCATTGACCAAGACCTAGAAATCCACCATCTTCAATTGAACGCTAATCGGGTCCTCTCCATCCCGCAATCGATGAAGAACTAATAGATGAAGGTTGAAATACCATGGTCCTTCCAACTCAATCCGATCTGCATCAATCGCATTAAACAGAAAAAAAAGATATCGTCCCTCACCCAGATTTGTGATCACGATACCACCAATCGGATGCCACACATTAGCCAGCGTCGCCTTCATTGATTGGAAGTGGATCTGACTAGAGGTAAGAAATGAACATACGAAGCAAAACTCAAAGGAAATCGAGTCCTCTTTCTGCCCCGAAGAGATAACCAGTTCCTGCTCCTCCTCTTCTTCTTCGAGAGAAAGTTCTGCCAATACATCGTCTACTGTCGCCATAACCACACGTACAACCTAAGCAAAACGAATTGGGCAAAAGCCAGAGAACAAGACTAAAGAATATGAGAAAACTGGGCAAGAGCCAGAGAGAAAGCTGGGCAAAAGCAAGAAGAACCTACATTTTCCCTTTTATTTTGTAGATTAGTTGGTCATATTTTTAGACATTAACATATGATTTTTCTCGAAATTGAATCAATATCATATAGGTTTTAACACAAAAGTAGCTCATAAATTTGGAAAACTTAATCATATTGGTTAATTTTATAGTTTGATTAGTCATTGAACTTGATAATTTTGATTAAATTATTCATTAAACTTACAAGTTAAAAAAAAACTCCAAACAAAATTGATCGAAGTTGTTAAGTTTAGGAACTAATTTGATTAAACTCGTTGAGTTTAGAGATCAATTTGACCAAACTTATCAAATTCAATAATCAATTTAATCCTAAAAGGTTTAAAAACAAATTTGGTCAAATTATCAAATTCAAGTGATTTTATGTTTTAAACTTATTAGAAATTATGTCAGTTTGGTTCATGTGGTAGTATGTTGGATTAAAAGTATAAGATGGTAGCTCATCCCCTTGTGTTCTGGTGGTAAAGGTAGATGTTTATCATCCCTTGGACTCGGGTTCGAGCACCAGTAATGTCATGATGTGTGTGCCGTCTTTGAAAAGACTTAGAGAGTTGAACAGATGCTACCCTTGCACACCAGCATATTCAAAAAAAAGTATAAGATGGTAACCAACGAGAGTTTTTAAGTTTGAGATTCTATTTATGCAGGAAATTATTGCTGAAAGACTTATCCACCAAAAGTACATGACGTAGATCAATTCGAATAGTCATGACAAAATTTTAAACAAAAAGAGGACAACAAAAGAAATATAAGATAATAGAGCGATGGAAACTACCCACAATTGACAATCTAAAATTACTGAAGACACGGTAAAAAGACTTTCTTACCATGACAATAAATTGACCAATTCAATTTTTTGACATAAAAGGATGAAATAGAGATTTAGGGTTCAAGAGTTTTTATGACGTGGCATAATACTCGATAAGTATTTAATTTATTTTTCAAACCAAATCCCAAAGGAGCGGGAGATAGTCAAAAGAGTGTATATTTTCTGCCATTAATAAAGCTTTGAAATTCTCAGTTCCAATTTTCAAAGCTCAAGAAACTCCATATTCTCTCTTACACGTCACTATCTTCCATAAATTCAGCCACTTGTCTTTTCTCAAGGTACGTACGGTCAATCTCTCCCAACGCTCCGCTTTTCAATTTCGTAGAATTTGATCTTTAAACCTGGGTCAACATTCTCCTACTTCGCCATTTTTTTCAAAGCTTTTCACTGTTTTATATCATTCCCAAGCTTTAATCATTTCAATTTTTCAACTTCAATTCTACCCTTTTGCACCCTCTTTTCTTCTGTTTCGAAATCTTTTGATTTTTTTAATCAAGAAATCTGTGCAAGAAAAACCGACATTTTACTACTTTTTAGAGGGTTTTTTTTGGTTCTTGTTGGTTTTATGATTTATTACATCTTCAGACTTTTCTCTTAATTATTACTACATTTTTTATTGTCTTGTTGGGTTTGGTCGTTGAGAAACCAAAAGAAATTAGACCCTGTTGAAATTATACATGTGGAAAAAGTAGTTTATGGGTTTGGGGTTTATTTGATGACCCCAACTGTTCCTTTTGGTCTCTGTGATTACATGAAAGTTACTGTAGTAATGACTACGACTATGTTACTCGGATTTAGATGTGAGTATCGAATTTAGATGCATACTATACGGGTATGATTAGATTTTTCCAAAGTTTTCCAATGCATTGTGAGTCTATAGGTCAAGAAAATGAAATCCAAGACACAATTGTACTATAGTCTATGTATATTATGAACAAATTTTCTTGAAGCTATACAGAATATAGTACAATGGGTTCATTCGTTAACTGTAACGTTCTGTTTGGTTCACAAGAAAATTGATGATGGGTAAAGAAAAGTATTGGTTAGTTTACAGTGTGGATCTATGGCTGATATATTATCTTAGTCTAACAATTATTGAACTGTGTGCTAAGCTTACTAGTTGAACTAAATGAAATGCTGCAAAAAGTGGGTTGATTACAGAAAGATGAGCACCAACAACGTGGGGAATCACAATGTAGATGCATCTAAGAACAAAGACAGGTCTCGATCGAATGTCGATGAGGCACAGCACGAGGGTGTTATTAAACTTGATTCGCCAGAAACAGACGAACTAGGATCGTTAATCAGCAGTTTCTTGGAAGAGTCTGTGGATGTACATGGTGCATCATTGAGTTTGGACTTGAGCTTGGGCTTGGCAAACCGAGAGACAGATTTGTTGGTACGATCCATTCATGCTGAAGAAGATGTCCCTACGCATGAACATGCTGAGGGAGTTTTACCAGACTTGAAGAAGCCATTACTAGAGGCAGAACACAATGGTCAAAGCTTGGGAAAGACAATCAATGACTTTGCAATGAAGGATGTCAAACCTGATTCATCAAGAGGACAAGAACTTCGAAGAGTCGAACCGTGTGAAAAATCCTCCAGCTCCTATGATTGAATGTGCTGAGGGAAAGACAATCAGTGACTTCAAAATCAAAGTTGTCAAACCTGATTCATCAAGAGGACCAGGACTTGAACTTGGAACCAGGAACATCAAAGAGTTAGAGCATGTGAAAATTCCTTCAGTTTCTATGTATGAACATGCTAAGGGAAAGACAATCAGTGATTTCAAAATGAAGGATGTCAAAACTGATTCATCTAAGGGAACTGAGAACTTCAAGTCAGAGAACCTGAAAATTCCTCCTGTTCTGATATTTGAACATGATAAAGGAAAGACAATCAGCGACTTCAAAATGAACGATGTCAAACCTGCTTCATCAAGAGGACAAAGACTTGGACTAGTAACAGATAACTTCAAAAAGTCGGAGCATGGGGAAAATTGTTCGGTTCCTAGGAAAGATGGCCATGCAGAAGACAATGCTCAAGTGGAGATGTCTCTATATATAAACATGCTAGGGGCAATGCAGAAAACAATGATCAAGACTTAAGAATGAAAACATGTGACTTCAAAACGAAGGATATCGAACCTGAGCATGGGAAAAACAATCGAGTTTATAAGCAAGAAGGTTGTTGCTCTAGAGCAGATGTCTCTATGCAAGAACATGCTGCTATATTGAAAGTGAACTTGGCAACACTAGGCACAGATTCATTGAAAAGATATATAAAACACTTCAAAGTTGAGGGAACAAATCCTCGTTCATCAAGGGAAACAATACTCAATGCCGTCACAGCCACAACTGAATGAGCAACAAGTGATTTCTGAATTTGTCATTGCAGCAAGGAAAATTAAGGGTAAACCTATAGGTTGAGGAAGCTTTTGATGCTCTTATCGAAACAGAGGCCTTTTATAGCTAATGCATAGCTTAGCTTTAGTGCTGTGAGGCAATAACTCAAACTTAGCTTTCATGCTGTGAGACAGTAACTCAAATACTGTTTACAATTTCTTTGCCTAAAGCTGCAGTATAAAACTATGCATAGATTGCAATTTTGTTCTTAAAAACTATCGTTTACAATTTCTGAAGATGTATCATGTTAAATCCTTGCTGCAGAGACAACTGGACTAGTAATCGAACTCGGTGAACTCCTTTCAAATGAGATTTAATCTTCAATTGTTATTTTTCAAGGTTTGGCAGTAGATTTGCGTTGTAAAACTCTGGTTTTCTGCAGAAACTAACCACCAAGTCCTTTTTCAAACATTCAATCCGACAAGTTCATCGACTACTTGGTGCAACATGAGATCAAGTATTTGGTCCTCAAACTCCACACAAATCTCTTCAAAGTCTTCAAAAGTGAACACTTTCTTGGTTATCCAGTTTGAGAATTTTATATCTTCATCTGTCAACTTGCGAGGCCTATCCACCAACTCCATGTGAAACACATTCTCCCCGTTATCTGTCAACTCGAAACTCTCCTCTAACTTCACTTCCAATGACTTCGAATCTTCTGTAAGGAAAAAAAAAACCCAAGTTAGATGGCAACAATGACAGTATGAAACTATCATCCATTTACTTTTTTGAAGCTCTATAAATTCTGCAAATGATAGTTTCACAAACCTGAAAAATCATTGATCTTGAGGACAGAAACTGGACTTGAACCTGAACCTTCTGAGCTATTCTCAGAGTACTCATCTTTCTTAACTTCACATTGATTCTTTTTCTTCTTCTTCTTTGTCTCAGCAGATACTTCATTCAATGGACTTTCCCCCCTCGAATTTGCTCTATGATTGATTCGAACATTCTTACCAAAAACTCTCCTTGGCTCATCTTTAAGCTTAGATATTTTCCTGTTTTTCTCTTCATGTTCATTCTTACAATCCAGTTTCTGGGATTTCAATTTCCTTGGCTCAAACTCCATTTCCTTATTTTCATCCATATAAACAACCAATAATTCATTATTCTGATTCTGCTGCTGCAATAGCACCTCACGAAACGACGTCGATGTTTTCACCCGGCGATGACCGGCTCGTGTTAAATCAAACTCCAGCATATAATCCATGAAATTGACCGACCTGCTCCGTGTAACTTGACCTGGAGTTTTACCTTTCGAAACCCAGTTTTTCTCCGGCAATGAGTCTAGTCCCATCAACTTCGCCACTATCCCGGGACAACTTTCAGATTGGACTCGAACCTTGGCCGCATTGTCGTCGGCGTTTGACTCCATAATCTTGTCGGATGGGTGTGTTTGAGGACTCCCCGTACAAAGAAGCCGGCGGAACACGGCGGAGAAACACCCGGAACTCGAACGATTTGTGTTACTCATGGCTCAATGGGAGGAAAAGGAGTGGCAAAAACAGCAATGAAGGAAGCGCAGATTTGCTTGTAGGATAGTGAGATGTTGTAATGCTGGAGACTGGTTCAAGATATAGTCAGCGAAAACAGCTGGCCCCGGGAAAATTAAAAAACACAGGGGCGGGCTTTGCGTTTGAATCGTACAAATGAGTATGATTTTTTGGTCTAATTTTGTTTTTGGTCCCTTCGTTATGTTCTAATATAAGATTTAGTTTTTTAATGATATGATTTGATTCTTCAACATTAGTTCTTCAAATTTGGGATTTAGTTTTATTTTAATTAATTATTTGACATTAAATCGTATATATAATTAACACCATTAATGTTTCAGTTAAAATATTAATGTAATTTTCTTAAAAACAACATTCTAACGCAATAAGAATTCAGTTCAACATAACGAGATAAAATTAAGAGGGAAATTTTCTAACTTAAAAAATTGAATTATACCCTTTTAAGAAAGTGAAAATATTAATTTATTTACGTGTTAATTTATAGTTTTTTATAAGTTTTTAAAATATATAACAATAATTTTATCATTTCAAAAGTAGAAGGCTATGTATGTATTTGGGATCACCCATGATCAGAAAGTGATTTTTTTTTAAAAAAATCACGTCAAGATTTTAATTGAAGGAGTTTTCCGTATTAACTATTGAACTAATTAATATTGTTATAAAAGTATAAACAAAATAATGTCAAATTAAAATATTAAATCTGAATTTTAAAATAAAGTAGAGGACTAAAACCAATATTTAACCTAACTATATATATATCATAGGATGGGGGAGAACTGAGAAGGTCGGTCGGTCTATAATCTACACAGCATAGAGAGATCTGTTTGTTCGTCGGATTCACATTAGAAAACGAGGAAAATGGCAGACCTACGCGCAATTAGGTCGCGTATTGAGTGTACGAGAAACTGTCCCTGCTGTCTTTAAGGTCACGTTAGCCTACGCGCTATGATTGGAGAGTAGAGAGTAGGAGGAATAAACGCGCGATGTTGACTCATACTCATGTAGCGTGTAATTTGACATTCACCAACTTTGGTCGTTGTTTCAATGGGGACACCTTCAACGAAGTTTCTCTGTTCATAGTTATGTTTTGGAATTAGGATAGAGTTGGTATCCATTCGATTCGGTCGGATTTTTTATGATCAATTATAGTATTTAGTTTGAGAAAATTTATTCAAATATTTCTCATTTTATAATGTTTAACTATTAATCTCCTTCAAAAATTATTTGATGAAATATTCTCATTTTAGATGAGTAAGACAAAAAAATCTCATCGTCTAACAAGTTTTTAGAAAGCGTGCAACTTCCAACATATTTAATTATATATATATATATATAATAAAAATGTAATTTTAAAAAGCGTGTTAGACAAAGAGCACTTTCTAAAAGCACGTCAGACGAAAAGCGATTTTTTCATACATGTTTGAAATAAATATTTTTAAATGTTATTTCGTTAAAAAAACAACAAAAAGAGAAATATTTGAACAAATTAGTCTAGGTTACTAATTTAAAAAACTCAAATTTAAAATTTCGTAAGTAGTACTAGCCGTCTTGAGATATTACGGTAACGTGATTCACAATAATTATGTCATGCGATATTTATAAATTTTTTAGAAAATTGTTTTTTTTACATTTTTTGATAAGTTTTTTAGATTTTTTAAAAATAAAATAAAATATTTCTGAAAATATAAGTGATAACACTGTAGCACAACACAATGCACTAACTAATAAAAAACTGTTAAATTTAATAGTCAACGTTAGTCAAATGCATAAATTGATAAAATTTTAGAATATAAAACCTAATTAGGTGCAAAAAATTCATTATGCAATGTATTTCATGTTACGAATAAAAAATAATAACTCAATCGATTGAATGAAATGATAAGGAGAGAATCTTGGAGAGTTAAACATTACATAACACCATGTTTATGTCATTGAAGCATCACATGCATTAGCTAATAGCTATGAATAGTAAAACCACAAACAAACAAATAAAATAAGAATGGTGGTTGAGGAAAATGGCATAGCCGCATAGCTATGAGCTATCAATAGTAATTTGATTCAAGTTTTGTATTATAACGTAATTTGATTGTTTTTATGGGTTTCGGGGTAAAATAGTAACCACAACGTGTGGTTTGGATCCATTTATTTTAAATAAGATTTTTTTAATTTGATATTTTTAATGACTTAAAGGTTCAATAAGCCCCTAAATTTTTGTAAAAAAAATAATTAAGCTCTCAAACCTAAGAAAAAAAATTAATTTAGCCTTTGACTAACGTTCACTATTAACTTTAACGATTTTTAATGAAAATTTCTTTTGACACTTGTCGCAATAGGATAATGCATCTTGTCATTTCTAAGAATTTTTAAAATTTATTTTTTAATATCTAAAAAAGAAAAAATTCTTATTTTTTTCAAAAATTATGGGGAATTATTAAAAAATATTTTTTAAATTTCAAAATTTATTTAAAAATAGCAATTTTTTTAAAATATTAAAGTATTTTTTAAAATTAAAATAAAAAAATAAAATATTATTATACAAGTATAAAAAATAATTTGAACAAATATAAAACAATAAAAGTTATTTTGATTTTTAAAATATATTTAAAACTATATTTTAAAAATATTAAAAAAAATTATTTATTATTATAATAATATTTAATATTTTTTATATGGTAATTTTTGTAAAAAAAATTAATCTTTTGAAATATTATTATTTATTATAATAATTTTTAAAATTGAAAATATTTTTATATTTTTAAAATAATTTTTTTACAATTTTTTAATTTTTAGAAATTTTCTGTTTTTTTTATACTTTTTAAAAATTAAAATTTGTAGAAACAACAAGTGACATTATTATGTTGCGACATGTGTCAAAAATAAATTAAAAAAATATTAAATTTAACGGTCAACGTTAGTCAAAGGGTCAAATTAATTTTTTTTTTTGAGTTTAAAGCTTAATTGAGTGGAAAAAAAATTTAGGGACTTAATTAATTTTAAAAAAAAAGTATAGGGACTTATTAAACTTTTAAACTTTTTTTAATCGATTGATAAAGGTAAATGAAGGACTCAAATTATATTTTTTTAATCAAAATTTTCTTATTTCTTATTATTAATCTCGACCATCAATTAACCAATTATCCAACAGTTAAAAAAATAGGTAAAACTTATAATTAAAAAATCGATGATTAAAATTAACAATAGGCAAGGACAAAAAATAAAAAAGTCATTCTTAATTATAAAGTTTTAATCTCGACTATTAAAACCAATCAATCCAAAAATTGTGTAAAACTGAAGTTTTACTCTATATAGGTAAATTTTAATCAGTATAAAATTCAATTACTTTTACACATTTTTAAACCATTAGATTAGAGTAAATAAGTGGACTAAAATTATTTTATTATTTTTTTATAATCTTCTTATTTTCTACCGTTAATCTCAACAATCTATTTATTTTTATCCAACAGTCCAAAAAATGTAAAACTTCAGAGTTTTACATAGGGTAAGATGAATATATTTATGCAACAACTAATAACTCTTTAAAGTGGACTCCTTTCTTCAAATTTTAGAAGAAATCAATAAGTTTTCATCTCCTTTGGAAAGAATAAAAATATACATTTCCCTTTACTAGTAGAATGCCAATATAGACCCATAGATAATAAGCTTAATAAACTCACCCTCTACTTTTCAACTTGAACATGGTTTTTACATATTCATGGCAATGAGAGCTCAATGCTTTAGGGGTCTTCTATGGTTAAGCAAAGCAAGTTTCAAGCTAAGAGTTTGAATTTTCCACCCATTATTTAGTGGCTGCAGACTTTTTTATGAAAACATCAACCTAATATTCTATAACTTAGAAGGCTCTTGTACTTCTGGGTCACTTTGGTAGTAAACAACATCTCCATTGTCACTAACAAAGTGATCTTTCTTCAAGCTTGTTTTCAAATTTCCAATCAGGTGGAAAGGTAAAGGACCTGATCGCTTAGGCTCCCGGTAGTATTTTCCGAGAACCGGCTTAGCTGCCTCCGTCTACGACAACATTATAACATTACAATTAGAAAATACAAAATAAGAAATGTCAGAGAAGGAAAAATATACCATGTAGGTACGAAGTACTAACCGCCTCGATTAAATGGTAGTGTGGGATTTGAGGAAACAAATGGTGTACGACGTGAGTTCCGATATCATGGTGGATGTTATTGATCCATCCGTAATCGCGGTCGAGCGTCGTAAGACCTCCCCTCAAGTAACTCCATTCCTACCCAAATATTAGTTTATTCGTAAGTTGCAGATTGAATTCTATATGATTCTCCAAGGTTTTCAACTCAAGTGTCTAGCAGATCGAATTTGACTGAGTTTCATACCTTCCCACGGTACCAAGGAAGCTTCTCTTCATGACCATGGTGATGCAAGTATGTAACTAAGTCCAGCCACATCACGAAAATCTAACATCAAAAGCAAGCAAAAGACAGGTCAAATTCTGTTTTCTTTAACGACAAAGATATTCATGTGGTTTTGTCATTTAAGATGTTGAACCTACCACGTATGGGATTCCATATAGTTTAAGCAACTGCATAGGACCCATTGTGAAACCCAAGCCAACGAGGATAGCAGCCATGGTCGTCCAGCAAACAGTGGAAGTGATCACATCTTTTCGTTCACTCGGGACGAACAAATCACTATTGGGGTCAAAGTGTGAACCACTCTTCCCTGGACTTCTGTTCCACTGTTATCGATCAAAATCAATCAACCATTAACATCTCAACATATGGGATCATCATCAGATTCATTCAATCAAAGCTTTGCAACAAAACTTACAAGGTAGAAAGGGTATGCAAGCATGGGAAACGGCAGCATGAACCGCAACATTCGTGTCGCATTATCCAAACTCCTGTATATCTTCTCAGATAACTGCAATCGAATCGAAAACGTGTTCGAAGTTTAGACAAAGTCCCATAATTGAATCATTCTCAATCAGAAAAATAAAAGACACCGAAAATAAACCAACCGGGTGCCACGATTCATCATTCTCGACATGGCCATGGTTTTGATGGTGAGTCCTATGGCTAATTCTCCTGTAAAAAGATGATCATAATGGAAATGAATTCAATTCGAACTAATTACACATACAAATTGAGAAGAGACAAACTATCAAACACTAGGCATACATAATTACATACCATCCATGATAAGGCACAAGGATTGAAGAATGCAAGAGATGTCCCACCACACTGTTTAACTTGGGATTGTTCGAAAAGCTACCATGGCCGCTGCAACAATGAAAATGAACAAGATATTATTAAGCAACAAAATCCAGAGAACATTAAACAGATCTCGTGAATGCATTTGTGAAATTTACCAGTCGTGGCCAAGAACAAAAAGAGCCCAAAACATGGTCCCTTGAGCAGCCCAGTAAATGGGCCAAACAAGCCAGTTATTAACATAAACCGCGGCGGCCGCCAGGCCAAACACCACGGCAACGTCCCTCACGACGTAGCTCATAGATTTCCATGGATCCTTCACCCAACAATGCTTCGGAATGGCAGCTCTTATATCGGCTAATTTAAACGGTGGCGCCGCCCCGGGGTCGAACCCCGCCTCTTCTTTTTCTTCTCCGAATCCATTAACACCATGATTTCTCTCTTTTCTTCCATCATCTTCTTCTACGGATGCAACTCTCAAAGGAGCGCTCACGTTCAGACCCCAGTTCCTAGACACCCCAGACGAGAATTCGATTCGGTTCGTCGTTTTTAGATCTGGGAAATTCTTGTTTGTAAGAAAAAATCTGGGTTTCGAACAATTCCTCGAAACAACGGGTCTATCGTGGAATAAAGGAAGAGGCTTTAAACCAGATAAAACGAAACCCGCCATTGAAAACCCAGGAAAAGCTCAATGAAAACAGGAAAAAAAAAACAGAATCTTTTAAGAAAATGATATATAATTTGGGAGAAATGAAATGAATGAGTTGCAAACTTTAAGGTTGGGATAAACCGAGATTCCACAACAAGACGCAATGTTTTGTTTGTACGAAAGATAGCCTTAGTGACCCTCCCTTATTGTTGGTGTTCTCTCTCCTCAAAGAAAAACAGAACGAAAGAGAAAAAAATGGCGACTTTTCTGAGATTTTTTTTTTTGAAGTGTTGCAGTGAGAAAGAGGGATGGCCAATCTGCCAAAACAGAGCTGATTACTTGGTTTTTAGACAGAAGTGGGGGACATTTATAATGGTTCCCGGGCTGCCCATCATATCCACGGTTTTGGTGACACTCGGTATTGATAGGTACAATACTCGGTCCGTTTCCAGTTCTGTGATTGGAGCGTTTATTCGAATTTAGGCCTCTTATTTAAAAAAACTCACTTTAAAAATAAAAAATTATTTGAGTTAAAGTTTTGAATAAAAAAATTGTAAAAGAAAATTGCCCTTGATATTTATAATTTTTTAAATAAAATAAATTTAAATAATTAATAAAATTAAAAAAATCACAAATAATAAGTTAATATATACACATAAATTTAATAATTAATAAAATTATATTCAAAATTTATTTTTATAAATAAAAAATTAATATATATCTAACTTTAATAATTATTAAAATTGTATTCAAAATAATTTCACAAATAAAAAATAACATATACATCATTCATATTTAATTTTCATAATATAATTAATATTAATTGATACAAAATAATAATAATTAATAAATTATTTAAACAAGTATTAAATATAATCGTGTCCTTGTATGTCATTTTGTTTGTCAAAAAATCAAATATCTATTAGCTATCAGTTAATTTTACCGAACACTTTTATACAATCAGCTAATGCAATTCGCTAGTCAAATCGGATAAAAATCATATATCCCTTTTCGGTGCCTTTTTTTTGTGCATCAACACTAAAAAAATTAAATTATAAGCTCTAACCCTAAATCCTAAACCCTACACCTTATGCCCTAAACAATCATACCCTAAATTTCATAAACCCTAACCACAACCCTTAACTTTAAACCCTAAATCTTAAACCTAATTTTTAGTGTGAAGGCATAAATAGGAGCACTGAAAAGAGGCAAAGAATTTTTATTCTAGTCAAATCAGCTAATGCTATCAGATATCCATTATCAGCTAATATAATCCGTTATCAGCTATCCGCTGATATGCCAAACAGTGCCATAGTTTGAACATTTATTTTAGTATTAAATTTTATTGTTTTTACCGTGTAGATTCAGACTCACAAAAAATGAGTCGATATTGCATCGTTAATCACTCGTTCAATTAGTAAATTTCAATGGATGAATATTGAATACACTATTAGTGCATTTTTTTACACAAATGTGTCTATTTTCAAGCTAAAATTTAAATTTCTAGTTATAAAAACTTTAACTTTAACTTTAAATTCTAAAGTGTATAACATAAACCCTAAATTATAAACACATAACCTCTAAACATCGTACTAAAACATTAAGCACTTAAATAACTCTACTTGTGAAAAAAATTTCCTGCCGCTAGTGTATAAGATAATAATACTATATTCAGTGACAAATTTATAAATATTTTTTAGGGTGAGCACATATGAAATCTAAAAGTTTCAGGTTGGGCACAACTTATAAATATTAAAAAAAAACTAAAGACTAACTCATATTTTTTTAAAAAATTGAAGTCAAATACGTGGAGTTTAAAAAATTCAAGGTGAATATGAACCCACCCTAAGATGCACTTGCATCTTCCACAGACTACATTTATTATTGCGTTATTTGTAATTGAATAGGATTTTATTTGTTGATAATTAGTTGGTATTTGTGGGACGAAATACTAGAGTCACTTATGTAAAGTTAGAAGTTTGAGTATTACCGTTGTGAATATAGAAAATTGAATTGGGAAAATCAGCTTATAATATATCTTAACATTACTCAGATTTATATTAGTCAATCAATGGATGGATACTGATGGTTATATAAAATAAAGAATTTTGTTTTTTATTAATGTGCATGGGGTGTGATTACTGCTAACTAAAAAATTGATAAAATTGAGATTCATTAATTGGTCGAGTGGTCAAGGATATTTATGTTATTTTATTTTATATCAGTTCAGATTCTAACATTTGTCTTGAGAATGCAAACCACTAATGACATATTGATTTAGTATTCTAAAAAGAATGATAAATTACCTAGATAGTCACTAAACTATTACTCCACTATTATTTTGACCACCGAGCTAAAAATAATTTGTATAATTACACATTTAATCTTCTATATTTACACATATAATCAATTTAGTCCTAATTTTAATATAAAAAAATTTTTAATCCATCCAATGCATTCGGAGTTGGACGGTAACATTTTTCCTATACAATCAATTATGTTAAATGAATTTTTAAAGAAGTTAAATTCTCAAATAAAAAAAGAGAGACAAAAGCCATAATTTGTAGTGCTTTTGGCTAGTGTGAAATCCCTTTCCATCATAGGCATATAGGAATTGGACCTCTTCTTGGTTCACTACTCATGGACGGAGCTCCCTTTTATGACTTTTATTTGTTTTCCCACGAGTTTCTTAAGGACGGTGTGCACACACAAATTGGACCCACCATTATTTTCTTAAACCGAACGGTAAAAATTTTGATTTTTTTAAAAAATTATATCATAAAATAGAGTTTGATATGGCTTGGTTTTAAATCTAATCAAAATTTTGAAATGTTTGTGACAATCGTACATCGAAAAACTTTTAGAAGAGAAATATATTTTAAAAGTTGAATGAAAAAGGAATGATTGGTTTTTTTTGACATAAAAAAGAAATGAATGATTAGTTAAACTTGTAAGATTTCAATCTCAAAATCATGTAGAATAACTCATGGAACGTGTTTTTGAAAGATACTCATACCTAACGGAACGTGATTTAAATTTAATCAATAATCTAAATTGTTTTGTACGTATTCCATGCTACCACAATTTCACGAAACATATTCTTTTTTCCCTTTACCATTAAATTAATTTTCGATGGTTAAAATAGATTTCAGGGTTAATCTAAGTGTTAAGCAACTTGATATGATTTAAGCGAATTTCAAGTTTGAAGCGTTGTGTATACAAAAAAATTTAACTGTAAGACTCATCCACGAAAACAAATTGTGAGACACGGGTTGGTCCGAATTAGTTTGAGCGGAATTCGTGAGGGCAACAAAAAAATAATTCCCCCAACTTGGCAATTATTTATTGTGTTGGTAATTTTTTTTTTGACATTTAAGCATGTCGGTCCATATTATTAATAAGAGATAAAACAAACAAAAGAAAAAGGCCTCACACACCCAAACAAAAACCAGGCCCATAAAAAGGAAAAAGAAAAGATAAACCAAGCGTAAAAACTAAACGAGAAAAACAATCAACATATACTAAAAGATGAACCTGCAAACACCCCCTGGCCATTGAAGAAAGCTTCAAGATGTGGAGACGAGAAGAAATGAGGCGTGGCAAAAAGGTCTGTTTGAGGTCGACACAACAGAAAAATAATACCTTTAGAACAAGACGCGGAAGAATTGACTATGGCGGATAAAGCCATCTTCTTTCCGCCGCCGCTACGGCTTCAATCCGAGGAGGAACCTCGTCAACCCAGAAGTGATCTAGCTCCACCGATTGACGGAATTTTGACAGTGCATGTGCGACGGAGTTCCCGGACCGGTGAATGAAGGAAAAATCGCATTTTCCGAAGTTGAGAGAAAGCCCCTTCGCCTCCGAAATCAGTGTTGCGACCTCCGAGGAGTACGATGACCCAGAAATCAACTTTGAAATAATGGAACACGAGTCTCCTTCGACCTCCACGTGTTCAAAACCCAGATCCAAAACAAGGCGGACACCCTGTATGACCGCTTGGGCTTCTGCAACAAATGAAGATGGAACCCGGTAAGTTACAGTACTACAAGCTCCCAAAAAATGTCCTTCAACATCTCTAATAGCTACTCACAAGGTTGCTGACTTTGTGTTCTTATTAAAACTGGCATCTACGTTCACTTTGACGCAAGGGGCTGTTGGAGCGGTCCACTGAGAGCACGCCGATGAGTTGTTGAAGCTGGTTCAGTTCGAGACCAAGCGGATATCCATGACATAACCCTTGATAGAGATAATTATGTCTATGGGCCTTGTAACGCCCCCTCAAAAATAAATTTGTTCCTCGCCATCCAAATAGCCCAAAGGGCTACTAAAATTTCAGTAGATTTATTGCTTCCGACTTGCTTAATTAAATCTAGTAGCCATGATGAAAAAGAAATATTTTGCTCTATTCTAGGACATTGAATATCCAAATTACTTCATACTTGATCTGCAAATGGACAATTTCGTAGCACGTGTGCCACATCCTCTGGTTCCTGTAGACACCGAGCACAAGTAGGGTCTGATATCACACGCCTAACACACAAATTGCACTTTGTAGGCACGAAGTTCCTTAAGAACTTCCAACACTGGACGTTCATTTTTGACGGGCAGTTCACTTTCCAAATTAACTTGAAAATCTCAAGTTCTATATTAAAAACAGTAGAGGAAGGTAGGAGAAGCCTGTACCCACTTCTTACGGAGTAGACCCCCGAATGCTCCCCTGTCCAAATTAAGCGATCCTGGGTGCAAAAAGACGAAAGATGAATGTTTAAAATTTCCTCTACCTCTTCAAGATTAAAAGCCTCACGAACCAAGCTAGTATTCCAAGAACCACCTGAAACATCAATTAGGTCAGACACCTTTGATAGCGAGGCTAAAGGAGTAGACCGAACCTTCTTAGGAATAGGCCCTGGTAACCAAAAATCGTTCCATATAGAAATGGACCTTCCATCACCGACCCTGTAGCCCAGACCCATTTCCAATAGGCCTCTCACGCTCCAGATACTCCTCCAAGTAAAGGACGGCGCAGAACCCAGGCTCGAATTCAAGAAATCAGAATTTGGATAATATTTGGCCTGATACAAACGACCTACCAATGACGTCGGGTTCTGTATTAATCTCCACCCCTGTTTTGCTAACAAAGCAACATTAAATTTGGACATGTCTCTGAAACCCAATCCACCCTCCTCCCTTAGCTGACATAAATCAGACCATAAACACCAGTGAATCTCCTTTTTCTCCTTCACATTCTGCCACCAGAAGCGGGCCATCACACTCTCCAATTCTGAACAAAACGTCTTAGGAACTAAGAAGCAGCTCATCGTGTAAGTTGGAATCACTTGCAAAATGGACTTGATGAAGACCACTTTTCCCCCTTGCGACAAAGAACGAGGGCTCCATGTCGAGATACAAGCAACTAATCGATCCTGAAGAGACATGAAGGCTTTTTTTTTATTCCTTCCCACCAACACAGGCAACCCTAAGTATTTCTCTGGACACAAAGGCACTAGAGATACCAAGTATCCTTCTGACATCCTCCATATTATCCTTAATACAATTGGCACTAAAAAAGATCCCTGACTTCTCGAAGTTAACAACTTGACCAGAACAACTCTCGTACAATTTCAACAGCTGCCATAACGTTGTTGCACAACGGGTTGTAGTATCCCTGAAAATCAAGCTGTCATCAGCAAAGAAGAGATTGTGTTGGTAATTAAGTATGAGTTCATATTTAATAATTAATGACGTGTCAATCATATTGTTTAGATAATTTTCTCTAAAAGTCATAAACATATAAGTTAAGACACGAGAAAAACATATTTTGACTCTCTAAAATAAAGAGTTATAAGTTATTTTTTAAAAGTTTTTTTATACATTAACTACACAATTTTATTGTCAAACTAAAGTAAAACATAACATATTACAAGTTTTAAAACATCTAAAAAGGAAAAATGATAATTCTAAAAACTAAAAGATAAGAGTTGTACCGATCAGACCATAAACTTTTTCTTTGTATCGAAGAAAATCTTTACAATCCAATGTAGGAAGGATTTTTTAGGAGTTGTCAAAACACGAACTAGATGAAATTCCCAAAATCAGCAACCACTTTTCACGCATATTCCCAAAGGCAACTATCCGCTATAGATAACATCGGCAAACAACCCAAAAGAGATCAAACTATACATGACCATTGACAAACACGAATCAGGAACAAACGCAAAAATAACCATAAAAATATGCAATAAAACGGAGTAAACATGCCACAAAAGCTGAGAAAAGCGCAATAAGATGTACGAAAAAAATTTAAAAAAAATATGAATTACAAATAGTTGGCAACCATCACCAAGAATAATATCATCGCTGATTAGACAAAATAAAAGAGAATAAATAAACGACTAGGTTATGGAGGCAAGTGACGAAAGGGAGAATTTTTTTATTTTATTTTAAAATTTATAAATTAATACAATAGTAAGATTATATTTTAACTTTCATTAAAATTATAATTTAATTTTGACTATTTTAAAATTATAATTTTTTTTGTTAAGTATGGCTCATATATTGTTAAAGGACAGATGCTAAAGCGGAGACAGAGTGTGAGCGAACGGAGCGAGAGCATCTGTCCCATAAAAGAATTCTCGAGTTAGTCTGCGGGCTTGGACTAAGTGGGTGCGGGGGCGAAGCCCCTGCGGTACGTACGGAGTATTTTGGTAAATGTACCGTGGAGGGTTACTTATACATATGCCTATTATTTCTAACCTAATTTGATTGATTGAATCAATAAAAAAAGGAAAATACTTTGATGCACAAGCTGTGTAAACTTTAGTTTACACAAGCTCTTTAATTTTAGGGTTTAGGGTTTAGGGTTTTATGTTAGGGTTTAGGGGTTTAGTATGTAGGGTATATAATTTAAGGTTTATGGTTAGAATTTAGAGTTTAGAGTTTAGGGCTTAGGGTTTAGGGTTTAGGTTGCTAGGGTTTGTGATTTAGATTTTAAATTTTATAAAAGGATTGTGTAAAAAAAATTTACACAGCTTGTGCATCAAAATAAAACCCATAAAAAAATAGTCGGTCTTGCTCCCGAGGACGTAAGCACATTGCTGAATCTCGTTAATCTCTTATGTTCTTGCTTGTTTATTTTCTTGTTCGTTTGTCTTATTTCATAACACACCGCTAGTTGACAACCATCACTAAGAATAATATCATCTCTGATTAAACAAAATAAAAGAGAATAAATAAACGGCTAGGTTATAGAGGCAAGCGACGAAAGAGAGAATTATTTTATATTATTTTAAAAGTTACAAATTAATACAATAATAAGATTATATTTTAACTTTCATTAAAATTATAATTTAATTTTGACTATTTTAAAAATTTAATTTCCTCCCGGATGCATAGTCAATATATCAAATATTAATTTATATATTATTATATACATATTTGATTGTTGTCGATGAACACGTTTTTATTTCTACAAAAAGATGGAGTCGCAAATGTGTTTTCAAAGTGAGAATAATTAATTGAAAAAATGGTATACTTTTTATAGTTGACATTTTTTTAACCTTAAAACCTTTCAAATGAAAACTCCATAAAAAATGGCAACCGACCAAGTTGGCAGGAAACGAGTTAAAAGAGAGCTTGACCATGCCCACCAACATTACGGAATTAATTAAATGATTATTATTCTATACATCAATGGTAGAAAAAATATTTCATAAGTAGAATTATTTAGAATTAAAAATTTGATTTATTAAATTTTTATTTATAGAGTTTAAAATTTAGTTTTAAAGTTTAAGATATAAAATTTTAAAGTTAATATATATATATATATATATATATATATATATATATTAACTTTTTTTGTTGTTGCAGTATCTCAAATAATAACCCTTTATTAATTAATAATTTCCTATTGTGACTTGTCAGCACAAAACAAATATACTTGTTACTAGGATTGAAAGAGAGAAAAAAAAAGAAATCACATCCACCAAATTATGACTCTTTTAATGCTCTTATTTTGAAAACCTAAATTTAAGGTTTAATGTTAGGATAGAATTTAAAATTAAAAAGATTTAAGTTTAAAATTTAATTTTTCAATATTTTTAATGCGTGTCATAGAAAGGGGCATGCATAGTTACGAGCAAAAGGATTTTTGTACAGAAACTAAGAACCGATACGAATTAGTAATTTTTATGATTCATAAATTTAAAACTTGTATATATTTAAGGATAATTATCTTATACACTGGCGGTGGAAATTGAAAGTTTCCACAAGCGATTTAGTTTAGGGTGTAGAGTTTAGGGGTTTAGTTGTAGTGGTTTAGAATTTAGGGATAGTTGTTGGAATCTAGGGTTTAGAGTTATAATTCAGAGTTTATAAGTTTTAACCTAAATCCTAACCATATTACCCCTAAAAACTAAACACCAACCTCTAAACCCTAAATTCTAACACTAAATTCTAATTACTATCCATAAATTATAAACCCCTACACCCTAAACTAATACTCTAAACCCTAAAATTAAGGCACTTGTAGAAACTTTTGTTTTACAATGTCAATGTATTGAATATAAATACTATATTTAAATCGAACATAATTTTATTTTTCTTTAATTTATAATTACTTTTTAAAAAATCACATGTACTGATAGTGTTTTTTTTAAATGTTGTTAGTTGAAAATTATTTAGAGAATTAGGGTGGTATTCACTAGGGGTGTGAAAAACTGACCCGACCTGGTAACCTGCCTGAAACCCGATCGAGTCAGAACCTGGTTTAATTCGAGAATTTAAAGACCGAACCCGACCTGCACCCGACCGAAACGAACCCGAACCCGAATTTGACCTGTAACTGTAGAAACCGAACCCGAACTGCACCCGACCGAAGTGAACCTGAACCCGAAATTGACCTGTTACTGTAGTAACCGAACCCGACCTGCACCCGACCGAAACGAACCCGAACCCGAGACTAACCTGCCAGATAACCGATTTAACCCGACCTGTTTGGACCCGACCTGAAATGAACCCGGCCTGTTTTGAACCCGACCTGTTTTGAACCTGAACTGTTATTGACCTGAACTGTTATTGACCTGAACTGTTCTTGACCTGAACTGATATTGACCTGAACTGTTATTGACCTGAACTGTTATTGACCTGAACTGATATTGACCTGAACTGATATTGACCTGAACTGATATTAACCTGAACTAATACTATTATTTGATTTGCTAATAATGATAATTATCTGACATTTAAAGAAGTTATATTTAATGAATATAAAATAATGTCAAGTATTGAAAAATTATAAAATTAATAATAATTTCAAGTATTGATAAATTACTAACTTAACTTCAATTAAAAGATAAATTGAATTAATAATAATTCTAAGTATTAATAAATTGTATTTCTAATTAACTTGACTATTATTTTAAAATAACTTCAAAGATAAACTATTATATTTAACTTAAGTGGAATGAATAACCATTATTAAATTAAAATTTTATACTTAATCAAATTAAGTTAAATGAGTAAAAATTATTAAATTAAATCTATATTCTTAATTAAAATAAGATGACTTAAATTTTTTATTATAAGAATAAATTAATGCTAAATAATTAACTTACATTCATTTTAATTGAAGTTAAGTTAGTTATTAAATTAAATTAACTTAAGATTAAAAATAAATTTAATTAACTTGCATTCATTTTAAGTTAAGTTAGTTATTAAATTAACTTAACTTGCATTCTGATAAAGTACTTAATTACATAAGTTGAATGAATAACCATTATGAAATATTTTTTTTATACTTAACTAAAATTAGTTTGAAGTTATTAAACTAAATATGTATACTAAATTAATATAAGATAATCAGTTTTTGCTAAGTCAATATAGTATGTAAACTGATTAACTTAAATGACTTAATTATGTTAACTTGCTTAAAATATAATAAAACATTAACTTCGGATGGAATCAGGGATACTTCTAAAAAACAGAATAAGGTAAAACTTACAAACTGAAACTTACAAACTTGCATTCTGATAAAGTACTTTATTAAATATTACAAGAAGTTTAAACTTACAAACTGAAACTTACAACAAACTGAAACTTACAAACTAAATAATCTTTACAAACTGAAACTTCAACTTTAACATTACAAAATTTACAAAACTACAAAAGTTTAAACTTTAAGCTCTCAGATCTTATAACAAAGTTTTACAAACTTTGCTACCAGAATTATCATCATCGAGCTTTGAAGGGCAACCAAGTTTAAATTATGGGCAACTTAACTTTTAAAGCTAAGTCACCAACATAATTAAAACTAGGAAAACCAGGAACCAACAACAAACTGCAACAAGCAATTAAAATCATTAGAAACATTAACAGACTGAAATAAAGCAAACCAAGCATATATAACTAAACAGAAACATACATACATTCATTCATATATAACCAAACATAAAACAGAAGCATACATACACAATACATAGTGAACAACTAAACAAAAACATACATGCATACATGCATATATAACAAAACAAAAAACAGAAGCATACATACACATTACATAGTGAACAACTAAACATAAACATACATTCATATAACCAAACATAAAACAGAAGCATACATACACATTACATACTGAGCAACTTAACAGAAACATACATACATGCATACATGCATATATAACCAAACATAAAACAGAAGCAGACATACACATTACATAGTGAACAACTAAACATAAACATACAAACATACATGCATATACAACCAAACATAAAACAGAAGCATACATACACATTACATAGTGAGCAACTAAACAGAAACATACATACATGCATATAAAGCAAACATAAAACAGAATCAATGAGAAATATAAAATTAAAAAAAAGAAAGTGAATAAGAACAACTTACCAAACATCTCCAGCTTTCAACAAATCAGAAACATACCTACCAGATCCATAGCTTCCTTGTTCTCAGAGGTCCCTACAAAAAAAAGAACTAATCAGTTATGAAATAAAAAAAAACAAAAAAAATAAGTTAAACAAATCAGAAACTTACTCTGCACTAGGATCTTCATCAACTGCACAATCTTTCATAACAGAAAGATATTCCTCATCCTCTTCCTCGGGCTCAAACCCATACAACCAATTACGGGTTGTCACAAATATCTCAACATTTTTAGGAAGGAGTTTAGCCCTTAGCTTATTTAAAATCCTACCACCAGTGCTAAAAGATGATTCAGAAGCAACTGAAGTGATGGGAATGGCTAAGATATCTCTAGCCATGAGAGAAAGTACAGGGAAAGACACAGATTGGGCTTTCCAATAATCTAAAATATCAAAGTCTGAATCATTAGCATGAGGGAGAAGGGGCAAACTAATAAAAGAGTCAACATCTGACTTCCCACTCCTTGAAGCAGCTAGATTAGCATCAAAGTTCTAGAAAGAAAAAAACAAGTCAGTAATTGAAACTAAAATAATAAAATAAAGGAAACTGAAATAACAAAAAAAACTAACCTGAAAAAGGTTAGACTTCTTAAATGTTCGAGGCCGACCAGTGGAGGACTCGGTTGTACTTAGAGAGGAGTTACTTCGAACAGAAGATCCAGAATTGCAAAGGACAGATTTTGAATAATAAACATACATGTTTACAAATTCATTGTAAACAATACTTACCCTTCTCTCAACCTCATCCTCAACATAGAGGACAGAATACAATTCCTTCAGGAGTTGTAATTTATACCTTGGATCAAGCAAAACAACAAAGGACAAAATGGTCGAGTGCTCAGACCAATACTTCTCATACAACTCAAGCATAGGTCCAGCCATTACAGAGATGGCCTCACAAGGATCATTGTGAGCATCATACAACAGTTTCTCAATGGCAACCACATTAGCCAAAAAAAGGTTAGAAGTAGGATACTTAGAACCAGAAAACAGTGTAGTAATCTCAAAAAAAGGCTCCAGAAAATCATAGATCAATTGGGAAGTTTCCCACTCAGAATCAGCAATTACATCTAAACCATTTTCCCTATTAACAAACAAGTTTATGGCTACTTTAGCATCAATGGCCCTACGAAGCATTAGATATGTAGAACTCCATCTAGTAGGGACATCTAGGATTAATTTACCAGAAAAAGAAGAACCACAGTCTTTAACAGCAGAGTCAAAGTTACAAAGTCTAGCATCAGAAGAATCAATGAACTTAACAATTTCACGCAACTTAAGAATAGAAGAGTCAATTACCTTCAAACCTCTTTGAACAATTAAGTTCAAAATATGGGCAGTACACCTTACATGAAAGAACTTACCACCGCAAGGTAGGGGAGAAATAGCATTCAAGTCATCCTTAAGCCTCTTCACCATTCGATCATTGGCAGAAGCATTATCAACAGTAATGGTAAAGGCTTTTTTCTCAAGACCCCATTCACATAACATTTTTTTCACAAACTTATATATAGACTCACCATCATGTGGAGGGGGGAAACGCCTAAAATTAAGTATTTTAGACTGAAGTTTCCAGTTATTATCAACATAATTAGCAGTCAAAGCAAAATAAGAACGTGAAGTATAAGCAGACCATCCATCACATGTAAAGCAGATACGACTAGGAATAGAACTCATAGAATCAATGAGCAATTTTTTTTTATGTTTTTCATGCTTTAACATGCAATGTTTAGTAATGGTATACCTAGAAATATGCTTAACATTAGGATTCAAATACTGATGCAGAACCCTAAGTTTATCATGCTCAACAATACTTAAAGCATAACCATGACAGAGTACAGCTTCAGCAAACAGTTCACAATATTTTTTTTGATCAAAAACAGATGCAGAACTACTACTAACATTTTTAGCAAGAAAATCTTTATAGGCTTGGCATTTATCAGTATGTCTTTTAGGTGTAGAAGTACCAACATAAGAATCAGCTTTATAGCTAGCAGTTTTGCAATACTTACATTGAGCAATGACACCATCAGCAGTCTTAATAAATGTATAGTGATCCCACACAGGAGAAGTTCTTCTCCCAATGTCAGTTGAAGCCCTCCTCCTAGAGGAAGGAGCAACTATTGACACTTGATCATTAGCTTCCCCTTCAAAAAACAACTACAGAGTTAGTAACTTTAACACTGAAAACAAGTAAAGAATAAAGAAAATAAAAAGAAAGAAAGAACCTTACCAGTTTCACCAGGATAGTTCATCTCAAAAGAATCAGAATCCATTGCAGAACCCAGAAACGTACCTGAGATCAAGAGGAACCACAGTTAGTAAAAAAATTAAAACAACTAGCAAGCATACTAAATCAACAACACAGAAACCCTAGCATGCATACTAAACAAACAATACAGAAACAGAGGGTGGTTTCAGTTTAATCCTTGTATGTGGCGTTGTTTACACCGAACCCCAGGGTCCTTTAAAAACCCCCTTTGGCACCAGTAGCCCCGCAGGTCTGGTATTTCAGCCTATATACTCGGATTAAACCAAAGAAACCCTAGCATGCATACTAAATCAACAACACAGAAACAGAAACCCAAGAAAAACCAAACAAAGTAGACATGCAAACATATAACAAGACTCAAACATGCAAACATATATACAAATCAGAAACATGCAAACATATATCAAAACTCTAACATGCAAACATATATCAAAACTCTAACATGCAAACATATAAACAAACCAGAAAAACAGAAGCATAAATCGAGACTGTAACATGCAAACATATATACAAAGCAGAAAAAAAAACATGCACACATAAATACAAATCAGAAAGAGAAGAAACATGCAAACATATAAATGAAAACATATATACAAATCAAGACAGAAACATGCAAACAAAAATCAAGACAGAAACATTTAAAAAATAAATAAAAGAGGAAGAGAAGAAACCCTAAACCCAAACGCAGATATGGAAGAAGACTCTTGAAGAACCCAGAAACGTACCTGAGATCAAGAGGAACCACAGTTAGTAAAAAAATTAAAACAACTAGCATGCATACTAAATCAACAACACAGAAACCCTAGCATGCATACTAAACAAACAATACAGAAACAGAGGGTGGTTTCAGTTTAATCCTTGTACGTGGCGTTGTTTACACTGAACCCCAGGGTCCTTTAAAAACCCCCTTTGGCACCAGTAGCCCCGCAGGTCTGGTATTCCAGCCTATATACTCGGATTAAACCAAGGAAACCCTAGCATGCATACTAAATCAACAACAGAAACAGAAACCCAAAAAAAACCAAACAAAGTAGACATGCAAACATATAACAAGACTCAAACATGCAAACATATATACAAATCAGAAACATGCAAACATATATCAAAACTCTAACATGCAAACATATATCAAAACTCTAACATGCAAACATATAAACAAACCAGAAAAACAGAAGCATAAATCGAGACTGTAACATGCAAACATATATACAAAGCAGAAAAAATACATGCAAACATAAATACAAATCAGAAAGAGAAGAAACATGCAAACATATAAATGAAAACATATATACAAATCAAGACAGAAACATGCAAACAAAAATCAAGACAGAAACATTTAAAAAATAAATAAAAGAGGAAGAGAAGAAACCCTAAACCCAAACGCAGATGTGGAAGAAGACTCTTGAAGAACCCAGAAACGATCCTGAGATCAAAGCACAAGAGAGTTAGTAAAATGAAATTTAAAAAACTAAATAATTAAATGAAATATGAAAGGGTTTTGTACTTACCGAGAGAGAGAGAAGAAGACAACGAACAGTCTGGACAGTGGAATGAGAAGGGTCAGAGTGGATCTGAAGAGGTTTAGGGTTTGCAGATTAGGGTTTAGGGTTACATGATTAGGGAATAAGGTTTGGGGTTTGAGGATCATGGGTAAGAGTTTAGGGTTTCAGGATTGGGGTATAAGGTTTAGGGTTTGTGGATCAGGGGTAAGTGTTTAGGGTTTCTAGATCAGGGGTAAGAGTTTAGGGTTTCTGGATAAGGGTTTAGGGTAAAACAGAATTGAATTGGGGATTAGGGTTTGAAGGATTGAAAAGATGGAAATGATGGAAATGGAAGAACATAGGGTTGTTCTTGAGAAAAAATTAGGTTTTGATCGAGAACAAACAGATGGGGAGTGGGCTAAGGTGTTTGTATAAGATCTGGAGAGGGGAAATTGGATGAACAAGGAAGAACTTTGAAAAAAAAGATGTTTTGATCGAGAATAAACAGGTTTTTGGTGGGCTAAGGTGTTTGTATAGGATCTGGAGAGGGGAAAGTGGAAGAACAGGGAAGAACTTGGTAAAAAACCAAGAGTTTGATCGAAAAAGAATGAAACTTTCTGGGAATTTTGTGTTTTTAGAGGAGAGAGAAGATGAGAGGATATTTTGGCAGAGTAACGGTAGGGAAAAAAGTGTAAAATGAAGGGGGGGGTGAAGGTCTATTTATAGAGTGAGTCCGGGTCAAAAGATCCGCGCGTCATTATACGGGTCACGCGGGTCTTGCTCCGCAAGCACTCTTAGTTTCAATTCTTTCATTTTAATCTTTTTTATTTGAAATTGAGCTAATAATTTTGTTTTCATTTCAATTTCGTCATTAATGCAGTTTTAAGCTTTAGTGTATGGATTTAATTTAGGGTTTGGGGTTATAGTTTAGGGTTTTCTTTATATATTATTAAATTTTATATTTTAGTTTTAGGGTTTAGATTTGTGTAATTATTTTTAGGTTTAGGGTTAGTCTTTGAATTAAGATTTGGGGTTTATGTTTAGGGTTTTAGGTTTATTTTAATTAATTTTTAGGTTTAATATTTCATTTAATTAATTTAGGGTTTTTGGTTTATTTTAATTAATTTATGGTTTAGGGTTTAATAAACCCTATACCTAAACCCTAAATATTAAACCCTAAAATACTAAAAAACCTAAACCCTAAGCCCTAAACATGAATCCCTAAAAAAACCCTAAACATGTAAGTTGTGGTTTAGGGTTTATTTTAATTAATTTAGGGTTTATGATTTAATAAACCCTAGATCCTAAACCCTAAATCTTAAACCCTAATCCTAAACCCTAAACAATAACCACTACCCTCTAAACCATTAAACCCTAGATCGAGGGTTTAGTGGTTAGGGTTAATTACTTATGCTTTAGGGTTTAATGCTTAGGGTTTAGAATTAGACGTTAGGGGTTTAAACCCTAAACCCTAATCTTTAATCAATGAACCATAGTCCCTAATCCTAAACCCTAAACAATAACCACTACCCTCTAAACCATAAAACCCTAATATTTAATCTATAGCTCATAGTCCGTAATCCTAGATCGCGGGTTTAGTGGTTAGGGTTAATTACTTATGCTTTAGGGTTTAATGCTTAGGGTTTAGAATTAGACATTAGGGGTTTAAACCCTAAACCCTAATCTTTAATCAATGAACCATAGTCTATAATCCTAAACCCTAAACAATAACCACTAACCTCTAAACCATAAAACCCTAATATTTAATCTATAGCTCATAGTCTGTAATCCTAGATCGAGGGTTTAGTGGTTATGGTTAATTACTTATGCTTTAGGGTTTAATGCTTAGGAGTTAGGGTCGATAATTAGACATTAGGGGTTTAAACCCTAAACCCTAATCTTTAATCAATGAACCATAGTCCCTAATCCTAAACCCTAAACAATAACCACTACCCTCTAAACCATAAAACCCTAATATTTAATCTATAGCTCATAGTCCGTAATCCTAGATCGAGGGTTTAGTGGTTAGGGTTAATTACTTATGCTTTAGGGTTTAATGCTTAGGGTCGATAATTAGACATTAGGGGTTTAAACCCTAAACCCTAATCTTTAATCAATGAACCATAGTCCCTAATCCTAAACCCTAAACAATAACCACTACCCTCTAAACCATAAAACCCGAATATTTAATCTATAGCTCATAGTCCGTAATCCTAGATCGAGGGTTTAGTGGTTAGGGTTAATTACTTATGCTTTAGGGTTTAATGCTTAGGAGTTAGGGTCGATAATTAGACATTAGGGGTTTAAACCCTAAACCCTAATCTTTAATCAATGAACCATAGTCCATAATCCTAAACCCTAAACAATAACCACTACCCTCTAAACCATAAAACCCTAATATTTAATCTATAGCTCATAGTCCGTAATCCTAGATCGAGGGTTTAGTGGTTAGGGTTAATTACTTATGCTTTAGGGTTTAATGCTTAGGAGTTAGGGTCGATAATTAGACATTAGGGGTTTAAACCCTAAACCCTAATCTTTAATCAATGAACCATAGTCCATAATCCTAAACCCTAAACAATAACCACTACCCTCTAAACCATAAAACCCTAATATTTAATCTATAGCTCATAGTCCGTAATCCTAGATCGAGGGTTTAGTGGTTAGGGTTAATTACTTATGCTTTAGGGTTTAATGCTTAGGAGTTAGGGTCGATAATTAGACATTAGGGGTTTAAACCCTAAACCCTAATCTTTAATCAATGAACCATAGTCACTAATCCTAAACCCTAAACAATAACCACTACCCTCTAAACCATAAAACCCTAATATTTAATCTATAGCTCATAGTCCGTAATCCTAGATCGAGGGTTTAGTGGTTAGGGTTAATTACTTATGCTTTAGGGTTTAATGCTTAGGGTCGATAATTAGACATTAGGGGTTTAAACACCAAACCCTAATCTTTAATCAATGAACCCTAGTCCATAATCCTAAACCCTAAAAACCATAATCCATCAATATATATATATAATTAATGTAGGCATATTTGTATTAATTTAAGATCAGTAAACCTTAAACCCTAAATCCTAAACCCTAAAAATCATAATCCATCAATATATATATAATTAATGTCGACATGTTAGTATTAATTTAAGATCAGTAAACCCTAAACCCTAAACTCTAAACCCTAAAAATCATAATCCATCAATATATATATAATTAATGTAGGCATGTTTGTACTAATTTAAGATCAGTAAACCCTAAACCCTAAACCCTAAAAACCATAATCCATCAATATATATATAATTAATGTAGGCATGTTTGTATTAATTTAAGATCAGTAAACCCTAAACCCTAAACCCTAAAAATCATAATCCATCAATATATATATATATAATTAATGTAGGCATGTTTGTATTAATTTAAGATTAGTAAACCCTAAACCCTAAACCCTAAAAACCATAATCCATCAATATATATTTAATTAATGTCGG
The DNA here is from genome assembly GCA_958450335.1 of Hibiscus tridactylites. NCBI lineage: Eukaryota > Viridiplantae > Streptophyta > Magnoliopsida > Malvales > Malvaceae > Hibiscus > Hibiscus tridactylites. The sequence continues at coordinate 34,986,416 of OY288271.1, forward strand.
CATGTTTGTATTAATTTAAGATCAGTAAAACCCTAAACCCTAAACCCTAAACCCTAAACCCTAAAAATCATAATCCATCAATATATATATAATTAATGTAGGCATGTTTGTATTAATTTAAGATCAGTAAACCCTAAACCCTAAAAACCATAATCCATCAATATATATAATTAATGTCGGCATGTTTGTATTAATTTAAGATCAGTAAATCCTAAAACCTAAACCCTAAACCCTAAACCCTAAAAATCATAATCCATCAATATATATATAATTAATGTAGGCATGTTTGTATTAATTTAAGATCAGTAAACCCTAAACCCTAAACCCTAAAAATAAATCCAATAGTCCCAACTATATATATATATATATCACATATACGTAATCCCCTAACCCTAAACCCTAAACCATAAACCCTAAGCTGTAAACCCTAAACTGTAAAAATAAAAATCATAGTCCGTCAATATATATAATACACATAACACAATAAACCATAAACCTGAAGGAACCCGACCTGAAATGAACCCGACCTGAAATGAAACCGACCTGAAATGAACCCGACCTGAAAGGAAACCGACCTGAAACGAACACGACCTGAAACGAAACCGACCTGAAACGAACCCGATCTGAAACGAAACCGACCTGAAATGAACCCGACCTAAAACGAAACCGACCTGAAATGAACCCGACCTGAAACGAAACCGACCTGAATTGAACCCGACCTGAAACGAAACCGACTTGAAATCAACCTGTCAATTAACCGTTTTAGCCCGACCTGAAATGAACCGACCTGAAATGAACCCGACCCGAAATGAACCCGACCTGAATTAGACATTAGGGGTTTAAACCCTAAACCCTAATCTTTAATCAATGAACCATAGTCCCTAATCCTAAACCCTAAACAATAACCACTACCCTCTAAACCATAAAACCCTAATATTTAATCTATAGCTCATAGTCCGTAATCCTAGATCGAGGGTTTAGTGGGTAGGGTTAATTACTTATGCTTTAGGGTTTAATGCTTAGGGTCGATAATTAGACATTAGGGGTTTAAACCCTAAACCCTAATCTTTAATCAATGAACCATAGTCCCTAATCCTAAACCCTAAACAATAACCACTACCCTCTAAACCATAAAACCCTAATATTTAATCTATAGCTCATAGTCCGTAATCCTAGATCGAGGGTTTAGTGGTTAGGGTTAATTACTTATGCTTTAGGGTTTAATGCTTAGGAGTTAGGGTCGATAATTAGACATTAGGGGTTTAAACCCTAAACCCTAATCTTTAATCAATGAACCATAGTCCCAAATCCTAAACCCTAAACAATAACCACTACCCTCTAAACCATAAAACCCTAATGTTTAATCTATAGCTCATAGTCCGTAATCCTAGATCGAGGGTTTAGTGGTTAGGGTTAATTACTTATGCTTTAGGGTTTAATGCTTAGGAGTTAGGGTCGATAATTAGACATTAGGGGTTTAAACCCTAAACCCTAATCTTCAATCAATGAACCATAGTCCCTAGTCCTAAACCCTAAACAATAACCACTACCCTCTAAACCATAAAACCCTAATATTTAATCTATAGCTCATAGTCCGTAATCCTAGATCGAGGGTTTAGTGGTTAGGGTTAATTACTTATGCTTTAGGGTTTAATGCTTAGGGTCGATAATTAGACATTAGGGGTTTAAACACCAAACCCTAATCTTTAATCAATGAACCCTAGTCCATAATCCTAAACCCTAAACCCTAAAAATCATAATCCATCAATATATATAATTAATGTAGGCATGTTTGTATTAATTTAAGATCAGTAAACCCTAAACCCTAAACCCTAAACCCTAAACCCTAAAAACTATAATCCATCAATATATATATAATTAATGTAGGCATGTTTGTATTAATTTAAGATCAGTAAACCCTAAACCCTAAACCCTAAAAACCATAATCCATCAATATATATATAATTAATGTCGGCATGTTAGTATTAATTTAAGATCAGTAAACCCTAAACCCTAAACCCTAAACCCTAAACCCTAAAAATCATAATCCATCAATATATATATAATTAATGTAGGCATGTTTGTACTAATTTAAGATCAGTAAACCCTAAACCCTAAACCCTAAACCCTAAAAACCATAATCCATCAATATATATATAATTAATGTAGGCATGTTTGTATTAATTTAAGATCAGTAAACCCTAATCCCTAAACCCTAAAAATCATAATCCATCAATATATATATATAATTAATGTAGGCATGTTTGTATTAATTTAAGATCAGTAAACCCTAAACCCTAAACCCTAAAAACCATAATCCATCAATATATATTTAATTAATGTCGGCATGTTTGTATTAATTTAAGATCAGTAAAACCCTAAACCCTAAACCATAAACCCTAAACCCTAAACCCTAAAAATCATAATCCATCAATATATATATAATTAATGTAGGCATGTTTGTATTAATTTAAGATCAGTAAACCCTAAACCCTAAACCCTAAAAACCATAATCCATCAATATATATAATTAATGCCGGCATGTTTGTATTAATTTAAGATCAGTAAATCCTAAACCCTAAACCCTAAAAATCATAATCCATCAATATATATATATATATAATTAATGTAGGCATGTTTGTATTAATTTAAGATCAGTAAACCCTAAACCCTAAACCCTAAAAATAAATCCAATAGTCCCAACTATATATATATATATATCACATATACGTAATCCCCTAACCCTAAACCATAAACCCTAATCTGTAAACCCTAAACTGTAAAAATAAAAATCATAATCCGTCAATATATATAATACACATAACACAATAAACCATAAACCTGAAGGAACCCGACCTGAAATGAAACCGACCTGAAATGAAACCGACCTGAAATGAACCCGACCTGAAACGAAACCGACCTGAAACGAACACGACCTGAAACGAAACCGACCTGAAACGAAACCGACCTGAAATGAACCCGACCTGAAACGAAACCGACCTGAAATGAACCCGACCTGAAACGAAACCGACCTGAATTGAACCCGACCTGAAACGAAACCGACCTGAAATCAACCTGTCAATTAACCGTTTTAGCCCGACCTAAAATGAACCGACCTGAAATGAACCCGACCTGAAATGAACCCGACCCGAAATGAACCCGACCTGAATTGAACCCGACCTGAAATAAACCCGACCCGAAATGAACCCGAACCGAATCGAGTCAAAATAAAAAATGACCCGAAATGACCTGTAACCGATTTGACCCGACCTGACAGAGCCCGACCTGAAACCCAACTGTTGACCTGTTTTTACATCCCTAGTATTCACAGTAACTGTCAAAGTCGACCCTATATGTTGATGTTCTTGACTAAGTATCATATGTCGTGTTTTGATAAAAATAAATTCGGACTGTGTTCATTACGTTTAGATTTTTTAAATTTACTTAAAAAGAATACTTGATTTCATCTGAATACTATTTGTAATTGTTTTAACTGACCATATATCAAATAATAATCTTATTACTTTATGATCACATGTACCAATAGTGAATTTCTTTTTTAAATGTTGTTAGTTGAAAATTGTTTAGAGAACTAGGATGGTATTCACAGTAACTGTCAAAGTGTCCTCAGTCGTGTTAGAAAATAATTTGATATATTGTCAGTTGAAAAAATAATAAATTGATATTAAATGCTCATTACATTTAAATTTCTAGATTTACTTAAAATATACTGCTTGTGAGATTTTTCGACCAACAATATATCAAATAATAATTTTATTAATTTATTATAACATGCACCGGTAGTGGTTTTTTTTAGAAAATGCCAAATTTCTCATTTTTTTTATAATTCTTAAATTTATCATAAGAACACTTGTCATGAATATGTTCCTACTTACTTTTTTCTGGGTAAAAATCTCCTACCCCTAAGGCCCTAATCATACCTCCTTCTATGCCCCATGCCTAAAAATACTTAAAAAATAAATATTGCCCCATAACCCTATTTTTTATTTCTTAAACCCCAAACCCTAAAAAAATACACCATACCCCTAATTCCTTACACCCTAACCCTAAGCCCCAACCTTAAACTCTAAACCCTAAACCCACTATTTTAAAGTGGGGGCACAAATAGGGGCAGATGATTTCAATACCTTTTTCCGTATATAACTTAAAATGGAAAGGAAAATAATCTGAATCTATCAAAGATATAGCCATGGTGTGGCCATTCTTTGGAATTGAAAAACCAATACTTCATCAAACAAAATGGAAAGTTGATTGTTTCAAAGTAAGAATTTTACAACTTTATACTTGATCAGCAACAATCCCTTTACATTCTATAATCACCATGCACTTCAGGGAGAAAAAAAATAATCTGAAATTCAAACCAAGAATTCTTTAATCAGAATGAATCATTGACTTGTGTTGATTTACATCAGATACCAAAGAACTCTCCAACACGATTGTGTTGAAACTTCAACCCAGAAATTCCCAAGCAGATGCATATGGTTTTGTAGGAAGTTTTAGCTGTGGAATGGTGATGGCCCCATTAAAGATCAATCGAGTTTGTCTCATGAGCTCAAAAGTGATCGAATGACATGGAGCTTGAAGAATAATCTCAGAAGATATAATTTAATTCCTCGTTTGTTTCACCTTATATCTGCCACCATTTTCGATTTTCCATTGCCTTGGCAAGTTCATCTGCTAAAGATGCAAAGTTTTCAGCCCCGCTTTGCAGCTCTGCGGTTCGCCTGCTGATTCTCTGATACAAATCATAAGCAACCACAAAGAAGCATGGTTAGACTTGGAGATGAGCCAGAATCCGCTGTTTCGACAGCTTTTAGATTATATCAACTGCAGTAAAATGTTCATCTTGTGGCTTTAATTGCACTATTTACCAACAGTTCTGTACCTTTTTGAATTTCATCTCATTAACTAAGAATAATAAAAGAGCAGGCAGTTCAAAAATTATAATGAGATCTTTTTATTCATCCAACAAATGACAAACTTCATTTCAAGGGAAAACCTTTTTACCTCCAGCTTTTCTCCCCTCTCTGCCAGTTTATTTCTTGCCTGCGCGGCTGCTGAAGAGGCATCCTACAATATCGGATAATGGAATCTGCTTAGAAAGCTATTACAGTGAAACAGACGAATCGGCAAAAGCAATAGGTGTCTAAATTCATTACCCCAGTCTTTCTATATTTCGCAATAATTTCTTGGGCTGTTCGAACTCTGGGTGTTGAATCATCTTGTGTACCTAGTAATTTTTCTCGGTCTGTTTCTTTTCCTGCAAGGTAAAGTGAATATTCGGCAATTTCATTTTGAAAGTTCAGCAGTATAGAAAAGCGAGTTAGAAAGTCAGGTTTACCTCCTTTCGATTTAACAGCTTCATGAGACGAGTAGTTAATCACAAGTGGAGTTTCATCTATGTCAATGTCATCTGGTGCCAAAAGAAGAATGTTTTGTTAGAGAAAAACAAAGAATTAAGAAAGAGTGTGGCTGTAAGCGTGGACCAAACCTATGTCAAGCTCAATATCTTCCTGCTTATTAACATTCTGGGTTGTGTCTATGAATGGAGTCTTTAAAAATTTGCTCTCAAGATGAGTAAAATCAGATTCGGGTGTTGCAGATGTATTCACTTTTCCTTTAAAGCCTTTGACTATACCACCAAGAATCCCCGGTGCAATACCCTGTGTTAATAAGGTAAAATGATAAGCAGTTTTGTTTTGTCGGAAACTGAACCTAGAAGAGATATTTCTATGGACCTGTTTCTTCTTCTGATTTGAAGAGAAATTAATGGCAGCATCGGCAGCTGCTGCAAGAACCTGATCATGGAGACAAGGCAGAGATTCGGGAATCCTAGAAACAATACAGCAAGTTCTCAGAATCATTTTCTTCATTAGGTTCAAAATGTTCTCAACAGCATCGGTTAATTAAATGGTGGTGGTACCTGAAATCATTTGAACCAGCCAAGAGAGAAACGAAGGCCACTTCGCATCCACTCGTCTATTTATGCCAAACAATAGGCATATATCATCAGATGAATCAGCGAGAATACAAACATGCGGACCAAAGAAAGGGGGTTTTAGTATTAGAGGTAATTTTGGTTTTGTTAGCATAATAGCATAGTTAATGCATGTTCTTAAATCGATATTCAATAATGACATGGCATAGTGCAGTAAACAAAGAATCGCTTTCCTAAGAAAAAGATTCCAAGAGAATGTACCAGTGTAAGTTGAGCATCATCAGAAGTCATCAACTTATCCATGCTTGCCTTGTAGTTCCACCTTAGGATCGACTTTATGGAGCTTTCTTTAACTAATTCCAAGTCTGGCAAGGATCTGCATGGAGATAGGTACTAACATTCAGTCATTTGATAAACATTGATACTGATAATGATCCCCAAAGGAACATAATCTCTCTTTAAAACATAAGAATCGAGTGATATGATAAGGAAATCAATACCCTTGTTAAGGACAGAAGGAATATATATCAAAATTTTACCTGATCTCAAGATCCCCTGTTTGAAACAGCAAGAGCAGTCCGCAAACTCTTCCGTCTTTCTTAAAAGTGGTGGTCCAACAGCAAGGTTTTGTATGATTTACCTTATGAATTGTTTTATCTTTCCCCTGTAGAAATCAAATCTGTTTAGAACACAAATGGAGGCACAACAATGTTCTGAAGTAAAACACAGCAAAGGCAATAAAGGCACCTGAATCACAGACTTCATGGAGTACAACCGCAATGAATTTTCACAACAAAGCAGAACAAGCGTATCAAGTGAGCGATCCAGAGAGGAAGCAGTTTCCGAAGAGGAGGGATGTTCAGTCCCAGTTGAAGAAGCATCAAGCTCAGCCTCACACTTGGCAGTGGAATCCTTGCTGGATTCCTCCAGATGCTTCTCACGGTTTAATACCGGAAAACTGCTCGCTGGAGTTCGAAAAACTATTAGAATTGCATCTTTGTACTAAGTGCAAAAGAAGAGCTAACTATAAGCATCCAGCTTTATTATGGTACTTGCCTATGATGTACATGGAGAGTGCAGTTTCTTCTTTTTTCAAGTGCCATGGATGTGGGTGTATCATCTCACCATTGGCACCGTCAATAGAGAAAATTTTTGCATCCTTGGTTAAGATAAATATTATTTCCTCTTCAGGTTTGACTGCAACTTCTGTTTCTGATTTCTCTGTGCTTTTTACATGGCTATGAGCATTTTTAAACTCTAACCAAGACAATGAAATGATCGGAGATGATGAGCTAGAAACACAGTCAGCAGCAAACAAAATTGCTGGCGAACTCACATCAAGCACTGCAACCTGTGGTGGAAGTACAAAGAAATGAGTCCTCAAATAGAAAGCTAAAATAGCAAAATGACCTAGCTTCTTAGACAAATGAAGAGTACGTCTCAAACAAAAAGAAGACAGATGAAATTTACACGACCAAATCCAAATCCAACAGCAAGCTTGGCTCCACAATTCCCAAACTGCAGGGCTTGAACTGGTGATTTAAGAAGGAAAAATACAGCTTTACACTCGGGTCCTTTTCCTTGCGCACAACTCTGAACTGTAAGGCAAGTTGAATGATATTAATTTGAGAAAATAAAGGCACCAACTAAAGCATCATTAGATGAAAGCTTACCTTCACATTTGGTCTCAGTGACGTAGTGAAAGCTTGTTGTATTGGAGCTGCCAAGGTTATAAATGCGTACCTACACAAGACAGAATGTTAAAAACATATATATATCAATAACCTTGAAACACTAAAAGAGGAAGAGGAAATGTGAAGAAATAGTACTGACCACACCACATTCATTACCAACAGCCAAATTTAAAGTCTGCTGACAGAAGTCCAGGGTTGTCACTGGAGCACTTGAACTAGCCACATCTGTACCTTGAACCTGCCATTCAATAGAAGTTATTTGGTGCAAACAAAGTTGCATTGAAAGAAATATTGCTGAAACTTACTACTCCTTCTAGGACAAAGAGAAGTGTCAGTATAGGATATGATGCATCCCAGATCCGAACCGATCCATCCTGGTAACCTGCTATGTACAATCTGTCAATACTATTATCTTTAGAGACAGATAGTTGAGTGGGTACACCCCCTGTCAAGGGCCACTTTATGCCAGTAGCTGTGTTTGGTGTTAAGCCAGGTTTCATTATTGATGTAAGCTGGTGGAACATGAGGGAAATGTTAGGCAATAGAAACTTAAGGGAACACAATGACATCAAATAATGAACATATTTATGACAGAAACACAATACCTCTGAAAGAGATTTTGACGAGTTTCCACCAGCTGGTAGCACACTTAACTTTCCAACAGTCATTGATGGGTCAACTGTAGGTATTACCAGCGGAAATTCCACAGGACAAGCAAATTGTTTCCTCTCTTTCTCGGATAACAAGGTAGACAAGTTCGTACCATCGTAAAGATGCAATTGTCCAGGGTTTGTCAACACAAAAAGGTCAGCTTTGTGATTGCCCCCTGTTGCCCCAGCAGTTGGTGACAAGATCATGTCAGCAAAAGAGCCAGTCAATGTAAGGTCCACACGACCAACACATCTAACAGTGTCCATCCCAGATGACCATTCAAGACTCAAAACCTGTACCAGCCACATCAAGCTCTAAATATTTATAATAATAATTTTGCAATATATTCCTAATTAGCTTATACAAATCAATGCTCAACAAATTTTATTTGTCCACCATCAAAAAGCAAGGATAAAGTTAATTTGACATAGAAACTTCAAGTAATGACTACTACTATCATCATAGAAATTGGAGTTCCAAATTGCAAACTAACGCATTACGCACCGTCAAAACTTCTTCAGATCCTATTTCATCACCACCATAGATAAAAAGTTGGCCATTATAATCATTGCGTGAACTCTTGTTTGAGGACCATTGTAAGACTATGACCGGAAGTCTCCTCTCAGAAGATGAGAGTCGCAGCTTAACAACATTTTTGGTTTGTCCATTCCGTTCACCTTTAGAAGAGGCAGTACTTGTATTCCAAAACAAGATATCCCCATCTATGTATCCCACTGCGAGAATGGATCCATCAGAAGATGCCCAACAAATAGCACTTATCTCCTTTTCTTGGAGATGAATCTCAGATGTATCATCTTGGACATCTGAATCCACTGCATCCTTTAACTGAAGATCCTTTCCACCTCCAATAAAGGGAATTTGAGATTTAGAAACATCCCAAAGAATTATCAAACCATTTGCATATGCAATTACGACTCTGCAAAAGAGTATGGTTCAAAAGTAATAAGAAGAAGCTAAACCAATCATGATTGTTTTTTTCCTTATTGTCTATAGCAATTAGGTTCTAACTTTAGACGATAGTTTCATCCTAGTAATGCTGCAGCCATATCAAGATGCTGATGGAATGAAAGACTAGATCCAATTTACATCTTAATATAAAATATGTTATTTGACGGTAATTCATCGATTCGCCCTAGTTCCTTTCACATATAGCATACACGACGTAAAAGTAATGGGGAAGGATCAAATTCAAGCATTCTAGATAAATCGACTTGATGTTAAGTTGAGCCTCAGTCTTTATCAATTCCAAAGGCTGAGCTAATAAGTGCATTTGCACCATACCTATCCCCAGAAGAATGGGGTTGAGGAAGAATCCCAACAATAGGTTGGTCATCAGGAACTGAAAGTCCAGATGCTTCTGCGAGACAGTGTAAAATAGTCCATTAAAAGAACTTTCTGAATCAGCTGAAATTATTTATCGACCATTAGAAAGGAACAAAGAAACTACCACTTAAAGAATTTGCTGATATATTATAGGGTAAGTGCGAAAGTTTTCCATCTTCACCATCGAACTTAACCACCGAGAGCAAGCCATACTCATCTCCGATATACCTGTGAGAAAAGATGAGCAACAATGTAGTAAGCATTGCCAAATACCACTATCATAACTACCATATTCGCAGCTGAATTTATAAATATATTAGATCATTGTTTTGCAATCATATTATACATGAAATGTGAGCCACCAATGAGACAGAAGGCAGTAATGTTCAATTCCCACTGTAAACAACATGCTAGACACCTGTCCTCCAGATTCCAAACCTGTAAAAAAATACGAAGTTGTTGAACATATGGGTATGATGTCTTAAGACCTAATCCCTGCACATGTTATAAAGAATACCTGAATATCATTATCATTTGAGATGCCGATTAAAAAGCCTTGGTTTTGTATGAACTGCCATGAAAATACTAAAGTTTAGTTTCACAATATATGTATAAGAAGTTACAATCTTCAATATCTCTTTATTTTGCAACGCATTCCAAATGCAACATCGAAGATGAAAAATCGAATCTATCTCAACAGAGAAGACTTTATCTTGGAGTTCCTCGAAGGAATTTACATACTGAACTTGGAGTATAAAGCAAGAATTAAGAAAATATTTGTGCAGAACAAATTCAAACCTCTAGATATTTGTAAGGCAATTGCTTGGGAGATATGAGAAGCCCCTCAATTCCATCACCACCAATAACTTTAATCCGTCCATCTCTATAATAAATAGAAACCAAAAATAGCAAGTAGTGAAACACCGTTTAGAGCCAAAAAGGAAAGGGTATATGAAGCAATTCTTCAAGATACTAAAATGGTCAAAATTTGAAACATTCTTATCTAAGACAATTGAAGGATCGATATGATTTCTTAATGTTCAAGTAGTTAAAGCTTAAAACTTTAAACTCACAGAGTCCCGATAGCCAAGAGGCGCTGAATAGGATCAAAAGCAAGAACTGATGAAGTAGAGGGGACCCCATAGTGGATAGCAACTCGCAAATCCAAATCTTGTGGTTTCAAATCCCCACGCTGCACATTTAGCTGAAACCAAGAAAGCTCCCATCAGATGATTTACTAACAAAAAAGGGGGAAATGTAAAGCTAAAATAAAGCAAGGAATTTCATTCTTTTGTACCTGGGGATGGTGGTGAACCGCTTTCTGAAGCAAGCGCTTGGCGAACATGGCAAAAAACCAGATTGAGGTGAAACGAAATCGCAGGAAGATTTTATCTTTTTTCTAATTCAAAGGGGATTTTTGGTTCGGATCAAAGACCTTTTTTCTTTTTAGCTTTGTTTAGTTTCAGTGATTAACCCAATGAGAAGACGTAAAAATTGAGACTTTGTCAAGCAAGCTCTGGTCAAGAAATAATATAACTTGTTTTTATCAAAAATAAGTAAAAAGATTGCTGAATCATGTCGGGTGCTAATCTTCTGCAATTAGCCTTCTCCTTAAGTCCAAACTTGTGAAAGTCGTGACTTTGTTGGACAGCTGTCGGGACGTGATTGCTGAATCATGTGATTGCAGGAGCTTTCAAATAAACTCATTGCATGATATATGACACTCTTTTGGCAACTTTCTAATTTGGATTCGATGACGTTTTGTCTTATGCTAAATATGTTACGAGTAATATACATTGTTTTGAAGTTTACCTCCCAAAGGGGATGTAGCTCAGATGGTAGAGCGCTCGCTTAGCATGCGAGAGGTACGGGGATCGATACCCCGCATCTCCATGAAAACAAGAGCTACTTCTTTTTTGGATATTTTCAGCTCTTGTTTTACACGAGAGAAGTAACAACGAGCAATTGGTATGATTTGCTTTAAGTTATAGCTTTTGGCCCATGTTATCGCGCAGCCGCAGTAGCTTATTCGGTCTAAACGAGTTGGTTAATGGGTGGATTTTGTGACGGTGAACAGCTACCAGTACCACCAGACGGTTTCCATTATAAGAAGTGCGGTTAGTGGTTAGTATAGGAGAGGTCCATTCTTTTGTTGTTTTCCTTTCATTTATACTTCACTACAGCATCTTTAATTTCTCTTGTATCGCAAGGGAAAACATCTGCAAAAGTTGAAATATGATTTGCCATCAGGCACTGGCTCTGGTGCTTGGTAATGTTTCAAGCATTTGCGTGCCTAAGTAATAAACACTTGGCCAAATTCCAAAGCTTAAGGATCAATTGCGTCCCATTCTGCTTCGGTTTCAGTATGTCTTCATTGTTGTATTCATCGATCTTCGGCAGATCTCCTACCGCCACCACTTGTTCCAATCCCTTCCTCAATGCGCGTGGCCAGGGCAGCCGCCAAGCTCTCTTCAAACCTCGCCTCCTCCATCAACCTCTTCATCCTTTCATTTGAAGCTCTCTTCAAAGTGATTTCTATTATTCATGGCATTTTTTGTCAACATTTTACAGTTTTCATATGATCGAGTGTATTGGGCCAGATTTTTCCGACGCACAAACCCAGAAAATAATAGAACATCACTTTGAATGTTCAGACGACTTTGAGCGGTAATGTTTTTTCCCTTTAGATTCTCAATAGAATACTGATCCAACAAACTGAATGTGAATGTAGCTTAGATGGTAGAGCGCTTGTTTAGTTCCTAAAGGTATAGGATTGACACCCCGCATCTCCAGCTTTTTATTTTTACCCCAATTTACCTTTTTTTACTCTCTGTTGCTTCATTTGTCCTGAAGGAATCCAATGAGTTGCGTTGGATTCATGGGTCTTCAGATACTTTGTTAAACGAAGATTCTGATTTTTGAAATTCATGGGTTTTATAATAAAAATGCTTGCCTATTTATAGAACATAAATTCTCTACCTTTTAGTGTTTATATCTATTTCTCACCACTAAAAAAATTAAATTAAAAGTTTAAAGTTTAATTGTAGTGTTAGAATTTAAGATTTAAAGTTAAAATTAAAATTAAGGCTTATGTTTTAGGGTTTTTTAGTGTTTGATGTAGATATGGACACCATAAAAGATATAGGATTTTTGTTTAAATAGTGTCAAATCTTAGTTTTAATGACTCTAATTGTAATATTAATTATATGATAAATAATTTAAAATGATTTTTTATTTTAATTTATAATCAATAATCTTATAGATTCAATCTTTTATTAGTTAATAATATATATATAGGAAAACGGGCCAAAACTCATCTTTCTTGAATTTCATTTGATTTAAAAAATATAAGAAAAAGCCCCTTCATTAGAAATTATAAGTTAGATAAATTAAAAAGTTAGAAAAGGCCCACTAAAAAAAAGGATGGCTAGAATCTACACATTGATTTTTTTTCCGCAATTTTTGTTGAACCGTATACATCAAAAGGTGTCTGTACGGCTACTAAGGGATACAATTTTATCCTAATCAACCGACTTTATCGAGAAAGACTACTTTTTTTAGGCCAAGAGGTTGATAGCGAGATCTCGAATCAACTTATTGGTCTTATGGTATACCTCGGTATAGAGAATGATACCAAAAATTTATTTTTGTTTATAAACTCTCCTGGCGGATGGGTAATACCCGGAGTAGCTATTTATGATACTATGCAATTTGTGCAACCAGATGCGCATTCAATATGCATGGGATTGGCCGCTTCAATAGGATCTTTTCTCTTATGTGTAAAGATAATTTTTTGATGTTATATTTTAATAAAACTTTAAAAGTAAGTGTAATTATACCACAAGTGCCTTAATTTTAAGGGTTAGGTAATCATTTTAGGGGTTTAGGTTTATGTGCTTAGAATTAGGGAGTGTGTTTTGAATTTATAGTTTAGGGTTATTAGAATTTAGTAGTTATAGGTAAAAACCTAAATCTCTACCATATTACCCTAAAACTAAACCCTATACCTAACACTAAACCCTAAATTTTAACTACATACTCTAAATTTTAAACTCCTAAACTAAATTTCTAACCCCTAAAATTAAAGCGTTTGTGAAAAAATTATTTCCACCGCTAGTGCGTCATATAATTTCCCTAAAAGTAATGGTCAATCTAACTTGATATACTATCATGTTAATTAATATTATTTTTACTATTATTACATACTAATAATTACTAAAAAGTTATAAATAATTTTAAAGTTGTTTAATTATAGAATGTATAAAAATAATAAATTATTTTAATGTTGTTTAATGTAATATTAACAACTTGAGTTAAAAGTTTTTAGTTGATATATCCCCTTCTCTTAAGTTGTAGGTTTTAGACCCATTACAAATATAAATTTTCTTTTTCTCGTCCCCTTAGGTACGACTGTTTAAAAAATGTATTCAAATAGTATTGTAAATTCATAAAATTCTTTTAACTCTGTACTTTTATACGACTTAAAATAGGGATGGAAATCATCTGCCCCTAAGTATGCTTTCATTTGTGCCTCCACTTTAAAATAGTGGGTTTAGAGTTTAGGGTTTGGGGTTTAAGGTTAGGGCTTAGGGTGTAGGGAATTAGGGGTAAGGTGTATTTTTAGGGTTTAGAGTTTAGGGTTTAGGATATAAAAATTAGGGTTATATGGTAAGATTTAATTTTTAAGTATTTTTAGGCAGAGGACATAGAAGGAGGCATGGTTAGAGGCAGGAGATTTTTACCCCTTAAAATAGATATTATTTGAAAAGCAAGCGGACAACATTTAATTTTATTTGTTTTAAATATAAAAAGGAAAATCTCATATATACTTATAAGAAATCCAAGGATTATAAAATTGTCTTTTTTCTGATTCAAGTTTTTAAGAAAGAATATAGCTTATATATTATATATAGTTTGGTTTGGATGAGTATACCAGGTGTGTCGTACAACGCTAAATATTATTAAATTGATCAATAAAAATTAAAAATTTCAAGAATTCAACATCTATTATAAATTATTTAAAATAAGATTTTAATTAAATTATTTTTTATATATATTATATTTTTTAATTTTTTTCCTTCAAATAATTAGATCAAATACCCATCATAGTCCATCACTAAATTAAAAAAACCCTAAACCTCGTTCCTTTGCTATTTTAGTCGCCTTTGTTAGCCATCGTTTGCCAATGAAATCGTTGTCGTCGTATCTCTGTCCTTACGTGACCACCGTTTAAGCTATAGTTGGGGCCTGGGGGCTCCCATGTTCGACGGTTCGCCACCTTAGCCACTCGTTAGCCATAAAATCTTTTGTTGTTCCTAGGTTTTATTACTAAACATCGAGCCATTTTTTTCAAGCAACGGCTTCCAATCTCGTGCTACATGTCCCCTTGTTTGGTTTTTCCTAGTGTCAACGCTTCAAACAAGTAGAATGATCCTGTTGGAAATTTCGTAACTTGATAGCCTAAAAACAGTGCTTCTTAGTTACTTTCACTTTCACAAATAAACCAAATTTGCTGTGCGAACGGCGGGAAATAACGGCCAGGCTCAAACGGTGGTCAGGCAGGGATGAAGGCGCGGCGGCGACAATATCGTCGTCGAACGGTGGTGGCAACTGGAATGGCAAAGGAATTTGTCAAAAAAAAAATTAGGAATTAACTATATTTGGTATTTGATCTAATTATTTGAAGAAAAAAGATTAAAAATATAATATTGTTGACTATTAAAGTGAACAAGAGTCGGAGACGGTGATCGGATGGTGGCTCGGGTGGTAGTATTCGATCGGAGCTTGAATACGACCTCCTTGGCGTAGGTAATGATGCATAGAATGGAAGATCTTGGCCTTTCTTTGTTGCATGTCCCTTTTTATACTACCCGGACATGTGTCGTGACTAGGTTGTCGTGGCGTGTTGATTGGACCGGTTATGATGTGACGTCTTAAGTTTACGTTGTCATCCATAGCAATCATGTGCATCGTCTCGTGATCGCTGAATGTGATGTTGCTCACAGTCTTGCTTGTTTGTCGTAGGTTGCGAAGGGTACTTGGGCGGATCGCGGGCGAGCACCTGCGTTGTTACGTTACTCGCTGAAGAGCGTACGCCGTTGTCCGCAGCGATTACGTGCGTTGTCACGTGATCGCCGAATATTCTTTATATGACATCGTTTGCAGTCTCATTTGCTCGCTGCGGGTTGTGTGGCCTTTACACGTGACGGTAAGTATTAACAAATATATATAAAAATATTTTAATTAAAATTTTATTTTAAATAATTTATAATTATACGTTGAGTTTTTAGTCTTTATTAATCAATTTAATAATATTCAACAGTGTTCCACAACGGTTTTAAAATTTTCCTTAAACAAAATAACAAATTGCTTGCTTTGCTATCCTATGCTGCTGGTGTTGGGTCGACTTGTCGGGGCCTCTTGGGTGTTAATCTGCTGCAATTAGCCTTCTCCTTAGTGAAGTTGTGACTTTTGTTGGATAGTCAGGATGTGATTGTTGGTCCATGTGAATGCAGGAGCTTTCAAATAAACTCGTTGCAACATATATACCCTGCATCTCCGTTTTACAGTAATTCATTACTATCTTGGAACCAATTATTTTTTAGGGAAAACTATACCAGTAGTCCCCAAACTATTACCGTCTTCTTATTTTGGTCTCAAAACTATGTTTTTTGGCAAAATCGTCCCTTCTGTTACATAGTTCTCCTGTTTTGGTCCCACATTCCAAGCAACCCAAGCTAATAGGTTAACCATTGGGCTAAACTTCAATTATTAATGTGTTTTAGCACAAATTAGATTTAAAACAATCAAATGAACCCTTATTGTTGCTGTAATTGGAGCGCGTTGTTCAAAGAGACAATCGTTGCTTCGTTCTCTTGCACCACTCTTTGCCATGCTTGGTTCTCCATATGCAAAGACTACTTCATCCAACTTAGCAGAGTGTGGAATCGTAAATTTCGGTTCTATCCCTAATGCTGTCAAAGGCCAAACTGAAACAGTATTTAAAGGAGTGATTAGTTTGCTAATAAAATGTCGGGATACACTCGAGTAGAACGTCCACAAATCGTTACAACAATTTGGAAACCAATTTCGATGACATTCAATAAGAACATGAATTCTCAAAAAAGATTCTTACCCAGCCACCATAGTGCTACGAGTGTTAAGAGTCCAATGTATCCAAACAACTTTTGAACATCGACTTTTTCTCCTTCTTCACCTGCAAACTTTTTAAGCAGCACTGCAACATATTTGAGAAAAAAGGAAGAGAAGATGACAACTTTCATTAAGAATGGAAAAAAAATAAATGGATTAAAATAAGAGATTCAGCCAGACCTGTAAATAGCCCATATGATATGGCGGAGAGGAGGCCGAAAAGATCGCCAACGAGAGAGCGTTTCCCATTGCTAAAAACAAACATCAACGGTCAATGTTAAAAACATACATGACAAAGATCAAACTAATAGGAGGATAAACTTAAATATCACTTTCGTTTATGATAATAACAAAAGCCATACAGTTCATGGAAGCAACCAAGAAAATTTTTGAATTACAAAAGAAAGTAATTCCAGTCACTAATCTTTTCTTTTTCACAATCAAGAAAATTGTTGCAGAAACTAGTAGTACCAACTATATATCATTAGTGCATAAACATATACGCAGAGTTCTATCAGCACAACATAATCCTGAATAACAAGCTGCAAGCACACCATGTTAAGGCATTAAAGATAAATATGAACTTACGCGGATCCTGTTGAATCATCAGCAGCCCAAGTTTTTCCAAGAGTGGTCATAACAACACCGGCCATGCTGACAAATACAGCAACCACCTTTCCTACATTTAATGAATCTTGTCCCAGAAAAGCACCGATAAAAAGTGTAAAAAGTCATGAAGTAGAGGACATCACCGTTGTACTTGCTACACTTGTACGTGCAAGAGCAGCATTTGATAAATACTGCAACAACCGAAAACCATTAGCAATAACTATTTTGGTTCCTTTGCTTGTGTGTTTCATATCCAAAAAAGTGCAGAATTTTTAAGATTCAACAACACATCAATAATTGTTGGAATCGAAGTTACTATAAAAGACGAAGAGCTCGCGAAAGCAAGGAATAAAACAATGGAGCTACAAAATCTTGTAAACAAACTGGAGATGGAGAACCAAGCATGGCAAAGAGTGGTGCAAGAGAACGAAGCAATGGTTGTCTCTTTCAACAACGCGCTCGAACAATCACAGCAACATCAGAGGTTCATTTGATTGTTTTAAATGTAATTTGTGCTAAAACACATCAATAATTGGAGTTTAGCCCAATGGTTAACCCATTGGCTTGGGTTACTGGGGATGTTGGTTTGAATCCTAGCCCCCCCTCTACATTTAATTTATTTGCTTTGTTATGGTGGTGACACATGTCACCACCACATTAGTCTGAATAAAAATTTAAATAATACATATATAGTAGAGAGAAAATAAAATAAAATAAAAAATTCCAAAATTCTGTTAGTTTTTACCGAACAGAAGGGACAATTTTGCCAAAAAAATATAGTTTTGGGACCAAAATAAAAAGACGGTAATAGTTTGGGGACTACCGGTGTAGTTTTCCCTATTTTTTAATATATTTGCCGCTTTTTTTTTTTGAAGCAGTTCTGCTCACACAAACGAACAAAGGAAAAACTGTTTGTTAGGATGTGTTTCTAATATGTTCTGCTTATTCGAGCAGGTCGGCTTTGTTGAGCATTAGAAGGAAGTTTTTTCTCTCAAAGATTAGACAATCGACTATACTTTCGACATCGTTCCTAGTCGATTGTTTTCTTTGTTTTGGTGATTGCGAGAGCATCCTCGTTTGGTAGAGTGACTGCGCAAGTTCTTGCTTTTGGGCCCAAGTTTTTTACTTTGTTTTCGACCAACAAAAGTTGGTTGTTTAATGGAGGGATCTTTCGACAGTGACGTTTTTTTTTTTCTGCTGTAATGATACGGATACGAAAATAAATACAAAGACGGGAATAGAGAAAAAAAACGATAATTTTAAAATTATATAGTAAGATAAGGGTACAATAATTATAAAATAATATATATATAATAATCTATTCAAAATAATAACAATAACAATAATAATAATATCTAAAAGAACCAATAAAAATAAAATGTTGATAAAAATTAAAGTAAAAAAATAATCTCATTTCTTATAAATTGTTTATAATTGAATAAAGTGTTCATATAATAAAAATAATTATAATAATAAAAATAATTTATTGAGCCCGTAAGATGAATAATATTTTTTTTGAAAGGTAACTATGGGCCTCGTTAAAAACCCCTTCCTAGCGAAGGGGAAAAGAGTACCCGGCTAAGAAATTTTATTCATCAAAGATTAAGTTCCAAGATACAAACCCTCAAAGAAAACCCAATACAACCTGAAACAAAATAACCTGCGGCCTACTACCCCCATTCTAGCCGATACCTTTCTTAGCTAATGTGTCCGCAGTAACATTACAATGCCTAGGGATCCATCTAATGCAAGCTCCAAACTTTTTTAGAAAATTCAATATATCTTCAATTTGACCGGACAGGGGAGGGGGAGGGAGCAGTTTCGCGGAGCACCACTTGACAACCTGTTGGTTGTCCAATTCCACGATTAGACGACGGTTCCTAGACCATGAGGACAACTTGAATAACTTAATCCCAACCACAACAGCTTCCAATTCCACCCATGAAGGAAGAGAGGCTGAAGCTTTTCGGGAAAATTCGAAGATCATTTTACCTTTATCATCTTTAAGCACGCCTCCCACACCACCATGCCCACTGCTGTCCAAGGCGCCATCAACATTTAGTTTCACATGGCCAGCTGGGGGGGGACCAGACTATAGGGGGTTGGTTTGAGTATTTACTTGGCATAAAGGAGGCAGCAAGGAAGAAATTCTGAATTAGGGAGTCCATGCTCACGGAACAATCCGACTGGGAGGCATAAAACCAGGAGGCGAGTCGGTTCAACCACGTCGACCAAATCATATTCTTAAGATTAAAGACTATCATTGCGGAACAACCACGTCGACCAAATCATAGCAAAAGGAATAAGAGAGAACCATCTGAACTGTCGCTTCAAACCAAGATTACCCCAAGCTTCCAAAAAGGCCATCGGCTCTCGAGGGAGGACAGTGGATATCCCTGCCAAATTAGCAAAATAATTCCATGTTTTCCATATACCATAACAATCAAAGAAGAGATGGGAAACTGTTTCAGTTTCTTTCCTACACAGCGGGCAGCAAAAGTCTGGTAAATTCGATACCCCACGCTTCGATAGTTCCCCTTTAACCGGAATGTGACCCCACGCAACCAACCACACAAAAATTTCCACTTTCGGTGGAGCTAAGCCCAACCAAACATGCCTCATCCAGAATACATTTTCGCAACTATTATTATCCAGTGCTTTCCTTGCCGATTTAACTGAGTATATTCCATCATTCGACCTCAACCACCTAACACCATCATTTGTCGCAACAGTAGTTATAGTGCTATTAATGCAGGCCAAAAAATCAAGCCAGTATTCTAATTCCCAGTCGAAAATCCGACGCCTCAAAGGAATTGACCAAGTCCAACCATGATCGTCTTTCGTTCCAAAATCTATCAAAGCACCAGATTTGAGTAAGGACAGTGCAAAAATGCGCGGAAATCTATCCTTAAGTGCAAAGTTCCCCGCCCAAGGATCCGTCCATAATAAAATTGTTGAGCCATCACCAACTTGGATAGCTAAATTCTGTATCAATGATATTCCGGCAGCGTTAGGTTCATGAAAATTGGCCGAAATACCTCTCCATATCCAAGACGTGTGACAGTGAAGAGGGGGCGCAGGGAAACGACTTAATTCCGAAGAAGGGATCTTCGCTGCAATGGCCCATGTCCATAGATTAGTGTACTCATTTCCGAATCTATATATCCATTTGCCTAATAATGCTGAATTTTGATTTTGAAGGTTTACCACACCAAGACCCCCCGCCTCTTTGGGAGCACACACCTGCTTCCAGCTAAGCTAATGAATTTTAGATTTTGCCTCCGTACCACCCCATAGAAAGGCTGCGAGAATACTATTTAACTTGTTGCAGACCCTTACAGGCATTCGAAACAACGATAGGTAATACATTGGGAGACTACTTAGAACCGCCTTGATTAAAGTAAGGCGCCCACCAATGGATAGGAAATTCGACTTCCAACCTCCCAACTTGCTTGAGATATTCCTGAACACTGGTTCCCACAGGGAATAAGAGTTTCTTACCGCCCCCAACGGTAATCCAAGGTACTCCGTAGGAAACTTGGAGCTAGAACAACCGATAGCTTGGGCCCATTCTTTTGTAGTATCATCACTTAAATTAATACCAAAAATCTTACTTTTCTTCAGGTTAAGCTTTAAACCGGAGGCGATTTCAAAGACGCGCAGGATACATTTAACATTTCGGACCTCCTCCAAATTCCCACCACAGAATATCAGTAAGTCATCCGCAAATTGCAGATGGGAAATGGACAAAGAGGACTCCCTGTGATTTAACGAAAAACCCGAGAAAACACCAAGACGGACATCCTTTACCAACATGAGATTTAAAACTTCTCCCACTAAGTTGAATAGCAGAAGAGATAAGGAACACCCTTGCCTAAGACCCTTTGCGATTCGGAAGGAGTTGGTGAATCGTTGACTAGCACAGAAATTGTAGCAGTGGAAATACATTTCCTAATCCATTTGCACCACCGAGACCCAAAGCCGAATTCCTTCATAATTCGAAGCAAAAACTCCCAACTTACTGAATCATAGGCCTTTTGGAAGTCAATTTTGAAGGCTATACCACTCGAGCCGGACTTCGCAACAGAATCGATGGCTTCATTAGCAACCAACGAGCAGTCAAGTATTTGCCTCCCAGGAATGAAGGCGAATTGATTCTCACTGACCAGATCCCCCAAAATCGGACTCAGTCTTCTTGCTAAAACTTTGGACAGTAATTTATACATACCCCCAACTAAACTTATCGGTCTGAAGTCATCGATAGATTCCGGATTCTTCATTTTTGGAATTAAGGTAATGTAGGAGTGATTGATACCCCCTCCCAAGATTTGCCGAGATAGAAGTCTTCAAAGAAACTCATAATATTGGGCTTCAGCAAATTCCAGAATTTTTTGAAAAATCCTAGATTGAACCCATCCGGACCCGGAGCACGATTGCCATCTGAAGATTGTAGAGCATCCCAAATTTCTTGTTCGCAAAACCGTCTTTGTAGATGAGTGGCTTGAGAACTGCTGATTTTTTTTAAGTCTAACTTTATATCTTCAACACCAAGAGCCGAGCAATTATTGTACACCTTGTGGAAATGCTCACGGACATTATCTTTAATCATCGCAGGATCCTGAATAATAACACCACCCTCATTCAGGTAGCTTATTTGATTGACTCGCTTTCTTTTCGACGCTACCAAATGGAAGAATTTCGTGTTTCGATCACCTTCGGCAAACCATCTTAGACGAGATTTTTGCCACCAATCACCTTCCTCCTTGCGAATTGCAGCCCAAAGAGACTGTCTAAGTGTTTTAAGCAATTTCATAGAATTTGCCGTAGTCGTTCCCCCTTGAATACGTGTTTCCAATTTGGAGATCTCCACTTCAATAGCCATTGAATTATAAGCAGCCTTGGATCTTACCTCCTCATCCCAACTCTTGGCCGCTTCTTTCATAACCCTCAGCATTCCCCCAATGCGGATATTTGCTCTATTTCCCATCACCCTCTCCACTGTTTTCGTTATAGTATCCAAAAATGAGTCATCCTTCAACCATGAATTAAAGGCCCGGAAGGGTTTCGGACCCCAATTACAGCGATCCTCTTTTAGAATAATCCCATTGTGATCCGATATCGAACGACTCGCTAATACCTGTTTAATACCAGGAAACTGAAGACTAAATTCAGCCATGATGAGGAAGCGATCTAGTCGAATGAAGGTGGGCAGATCCCTATTATTACACCATGTATAACGACCACCACATAGCGACAAATCAATGAGATTAGCTATCGAAACAAAATTATGAAATGCAGACATCAAACTAAGATTTAACGATAATCCCATATTTTCCTCAGGGGCGAGAAAAAGATTGAAGTCACCACCTATGCAACACAGAAACTGACTGCAACTCAAATAATCCAATAGTTCCTTCAGAAAATCCTCCTTATCCCTATCCAAGGAAGGGCCATACACATTTATAAATTCACAACAGAAATTCGATTGTATCAACTTCCCCGAGATAGCTATGAACCTACTGTGAATGGATTTACCAGTTACCTGAAAAGCACCAGCATCCCACATTGTAAGTAGGCCACCTACCGAACCAACCGCCGGCGATACCATGAACTCAATGGAGGACTGAGACCATATCTGTCTGACTTCAAAATCTTTAACCTCTTGCATTTTTGTTTCTTGGACAAAGACTACTATAGGATGAAATTTCCTTATCGCATTCCTTACCGCAACTTTCTTTTCCTTCTTCCTTAGACCCCAAACGTTCCACGAGAAAATAGAGAAATTTGTAGACATAATGATAAGATTGGGTAAACCAGAACAAGAAACCTAGCAACGAGAAAGCTTATCCCTTTCCAATTCACAGACCTTCTTAATCACCGCATCTTTCCCTCCCATAAATGAGATTTCCAAGAAGTTACACATTTCCCAGACGGACTCCGCTTCCAGACCAACGATTGAATCCACATCGATTTGTGAGAAGTGGGGCTTATGGGAGCACTCGGAGACAGTTGGCTCCTCCAGGGAATCCCTAACCAATCTACAAAAAATACGACGAGTCTGAGCACGAAATAAACTCCTAACCACCGGCGTCGGATGCGCCACAGCAACATTATGAGGAAGCCTCTGAGACCCAGATACGGGCGCCCCCAAATTTCCTCTGGCGAGCTCATCCAGACTATCCGGCACGACATCAACCGAAAGAGATAGGAGCCTATTAGATTGGGCAGTTGTCCGAGGGGATCCATACCCGGGGTCATTGTGAGAGCCCAGGCTGGATACGTTAGCCCTGATAATGGGATCCCCACCCAGCCCAATAGCCGACTCAATATTTGCAATATTATTCCCATTAAGCCCAAGCCCAAAGGATTTGGGGAAAGAGCCCGCAAGCCCGAGGGAGTCATCCCAGGATTCGACTTCATCAACTTCTATATTCTTGGGGGACCCACCAATTATTAATGGAGACTTCGAAGCATGAGAATCATCTTCCCGATGCCCTTGATTATTCAGAGGAATGTTTTGAAAGTTGGGGCCAGATCCCAACGAATCACCGACACCACCCATGCCCTTCTCCGTCGGTTGGTGGTTAGCGCCCCTTCTTTCTCACCCATTCCAAACTCATCATCTTCCGACATAGAATCTGCCCAGACGTCCTCAAAGCCTTTATCAGAAGGATCGACGCCATTATCGGCATCATCGGAGTCGATAATTCCCAATCTGACTGAGATAACATACGAAAACCCTAAAGAAGAGATCTTTAGTTTTTCTGGTATAAGAGCGGTACTCGCCGTACGTATGACAAACCTAACAATGTCAAGCCTCTCTTTATTCCTGGTAGAAGAATCCGTACCTACATATAATCCCCATCAGTTCCCTAAACTAGCAAAAAAACTGTCGTGCCAACAGACTAGAGGAACACCCTGCAGCTCAATAGTCACGAAATAATGAGGAATTCCATTAACCATCAAAGGTGCCAAGAAAGAAAACTAGTAAAAAAGAGCCTCCCGATTATTATTCCATGCATCTTCTAAGGCATCAGTCGAGATAAAGCTTACAATAACGGACCCATTATCGGAACCCCATTTGGATACTTTAACTTCAATTTTGTCGTTGATAAGAGCCCTTTGGACGAAATATAAATCAAAACCAGGTTTCAAAACACCCACTAAACAGTGTCGAAACCATGCATTCTCCACTGCCGCAATCCAGAACTCCTGCAGATTTTCCACCTTATTGTGATGACTCTCATCGTCCGATGATGACTGGGAGTTCCCAAGGTTACCCCTGTCAGTAGGGGACTCATAAGGACATCGCGGTAGGTTTTGTGTTCCGACCGATTGAGGGGTGCCCTATCACAACCTCCCGGACCTGTAGGAAAACCCTGATGCGGCCCAGCCTTGCCATTGTTCTTCTCAACCCAAGCCTGCCTACTGTTGCCATTGTTGCTCTTTTCACGGGGGAACCTAGCTTTGGACACCTGAATAATCCGACCATCCACCTTAGACTGATTGGTTTTCTGTATGACGTTACGCATGTCTTCGAAGGAAGCCAGTGATACAAAAGCAAAAGTTGAGGATTTGTATTTGGCCTTCTGGTTCGTAAACGGGATGTAAACTCTCTTCACTGATCCATGGAGACTTATCAAATCCCTCAAAGCCCACCTCGTGACCCTCCTACTCAGATTATCAATAAACACCGTCCAAACCTCCTAAACCTTGCTTGCTGCTCCCACTTCAAAATGTTTGTCCGATCCAACCCTGGCTTCGTACCTATGAGAACGAGTGTAACACCCGGGTTCGGGGGTCGGGTGAAAATATTAATTTAAAAATAGTTCGGGTTTCGGTTTCAAATTTTAAATAATAAAATAATGACTTGGGCCTCGGGTTTTATTTAGTTGGACCCTTTCCCCAAAACAAGCCTAATTGGTCATGGGTGTCATCCATTGTAATTCCCTTGATTCATTAAGGGCATTTAAGTCTTTAGCCTTTTAATTTCAAATAAACCCAAAAACAATATTTGAGTCATCTTCTTCCCCTCTCCCCACTATTCACTTCTACGTCAAAACCCCCCTCTCCTTAGGTTACTATTTCATCCAATGTCTTGCTCGTTTTGAAGAATTTCGCGAAGGTAAACACGTTTTTGACTTACCCTTGTTCTTCCCTTCAAGTTAATACCATTTGTTTTCATTTTTAGACATGTTTTGAGATTGGAGGTTTGAAGGATTTTTGGATTAAAAATGTTGCCTTTGGAGTCTTTGATCTAAGCTTTCTATTTGTTTAAGTCATATGGGTTGCCTACAACTAAAAGGGTCCAACAAAACCGATTTTTATAATGTTTTATGGAATTTTCGGATTTGGGAGAAAATGGGGTTTTTGGGAGGCTTTAAGTTGGGTTTTGAGGGTTTTTGAGGTGGAATCTTGAGAGCTAGTGGTTAGGCTATATGTGAGTGATGTTTTGGAGGCTTTTGGGAGTAAATTGAGGGTTGGAATCAATGGTTTTGAAGGGTGTGTAAGGGCTGCTCGGATTTTGGAAAAATTGAGCTTGTTTCAATGGAAAAATTGGTGTGTTGTACTTAGTATGTTATCCGGGTTGATCATTTTAGAACATGGACTGATTTGGGGTTATTTGCTTGGTGTTGAAATGCTTAGAATCAAGGAATTTGGTTGGTGAAGCTTCGGGGGCAAATCCGGGGTAGATGTCACATGGGAGTTTTTCAGGAATGCTTTCAAAAGGAAGTACCTCGGAGTCCGGTACTTAGATGAAAAGAAAAGGGAGTTCATGGCTTTGGTTCAAGGCAATAGGACCGTGTCCGAGTATGAGATCCAATTTGTGAGGTTGAGCCAGTACGCGCCAGAGTTGATTCCGGATGAGAAGGTGCGATGTGAGCGCTTCAGATATGGGTTGACTACTGATGTGAAGACCTACATGTTGGCCGCCGACTACACTGAGTTCGATGTCTTGGTTTCTAGAGCCAAGGATGTAGAGCAAAACCTAAGCTCTAGAGCACGTGCTGGTGGGTCTGACTCCGGGAAGAGACATGCGAACTGGGATAGAGATCATGCCAAGAGGCATAAGGATAGGAGGTATCAGCCGGATACGAGGCCTAGGGGTGGTAACCATGGTCAGGGCCGTCAGGGCCAAGGGGCTGTTGGGCACATTCCGGAGTGCACTAGGTGCGGGAGACACCACCCAGGTGAGTGCATGGGTATGTTTGGGGTGTGTTGAAACTGTAGCTCCCGAGATCATTTGAGGCGTGATTGTCCACACCCAGTTAGAGGAGGACCGGCTCCAGCGAGGGGTTTTGAGCATCAGAGAGGTCGTGGGCGCGGCCGTGGGAACTTCCAGCCAAGGAATGAGGGTCAGAGGAACTTGGCTCATATGGTAGCAGTCCAGCCCGAGGGAGGAGGACCGACTAGAGTGTACGCTCAGCGAGAGGCTGGGAATGACACTGATGTCATTGCAGGTAATTTCACATTACAGTCTTTGAGTTTGCTTTCTCTAATAGATTCGGGGTCAACACATTCGTATATTCTGGGTGAGCATGCAAAGTCATTAGGACTACCTTGTGATTGGTTAGAAGTAGGTGTAAATGTCACTAGCTCCTTTGGTGATACAGTGGTAGTCAGGAAAGTGTATAGGAGGTGTCCCTTGATGATTCAGGGGCATGTATTTCCAGTCGACATGATGGAGCTACCCTTTTATGGCTTTGATGTGATTTTGGGCATGGATTGGCTTGTAGAGCATAGAGCTAGGGTTGACTTTGAGACTAAGAGAGTCTCTTTGAAGCTTACCGATGACTTTGAGGTTGTGGTAGTTGGGGAGAATGTTAAGTTTTTGTCTAATGTGGTTTCGGCTTTAGAAGCTCAGAGGTTGTTGAGTTCAGGGTGTCAGGCTTACTTGGCTTACGTAATAAACCCGGATATGAGTGAGGTGAGACCTCAGGACATCATGACTGTGTGTGACTCTCCGAGTGTTTTTCCGGAAGAACTACCAGGCTTGCCTCCAGACAGGGCAGTTGAGTTCGCTATTGAGACATATTCTGATTCCACACCGGTGTCGATTGCTCCGTATAGAATGGCCCCGAAAGAGTTGAAAGAGTTGAAGACACAGCTTCAGGAGTTGACTGACAGAGGCTTCATTAGGCCTAGTGTTTCCCCGTGGGGTGCTCCGGTCTTGTTTGTGAAAAAGAAGGATGGTAGCATGAGAATGTGCATAGACTATAGACAGTTGAATAAGGTGACGGTGAAAAACAAATACCCCTTGCCAAGGATAGATGACTTGCTAGACCAGTTGAGGGGCGCTTCCGTGTTTTCAAAGATTGATTTGAGGTCTGGGTATTATCAGCTAAAGGTAAAGGATGTGGACGTACCGAAGACATCTTTTCGTACACGATACGGGCATCATGAGTTTTTGGTGATGCCTTTTGGGTTGACCAATGCTCCAACAGCCTTCATGGATATGATGAACCGGGTGTTTCATAAGTTCTTGGACAGGTTTGTGGTAGTGTTTATCGATGACATCCTAGTGTACTCTAGAACCGAAGAGGAGCACGATGAACACTTAAGGTTAGTGCTTCAGACCCTACTTGAAAATCAATTGTATGCCAAGCTAAGTAAGTGTGAGTTTTGGATTAGAGAGGTGGTCTTCCTTGGCCACGTGATCTCAGCTAGTGGGATTAGTGTAGATCCCAAGAAGATTGAAGCCATTGTAAATTGGAAGCAACCAAAATCAGTGACAGAAATCCGCAGTTTCCTAGGCTTGGCGGGATACTATAGGAGGTTTGTTGAAGGGTTCTCAAGGATAGCGGCTCCGTTGACCAAGTTGCTACAGAAGAATGTTCCGTATGAATGGTCAGATGCAAGACAAGAAGCGTTTGAGAAATTGAAGAAAGCTTTGACCGAAGCTCCCATTTTGATTCAGCCCGAGCCGGGGAGAGAGTTTGTAATTTACAGTGATGCATCTTACGTGGGGCTAGGTTGTGTACTTATGCAAGGAGGTAAGGTAGTGGCATATGCTTCCCGACAGTTGAAGGTTCATGAGAAGAATTACCCCACACATGACATAGAGTTGGCCGCAGTGGTGTTCGCGTTGAAAATTTGGAGACACCATCTTTATGGTGAGAAGTGCACTGTGTACACCGTCCACAAGAGCTTGAAATATTTGATGTCCCAAAAGGAGTTGAATCTTAGGCAACGAAGGTGGTTAGAGCTCCTTAAAGATTATGACCTTACCATAGAGTATCATCCGGGCAAGGCGAATGTGGTGGCCGATGCCTTGAGTAGGAAGATGGCCGTTGAGTTGCGAGCAATGTTCGCAAGGTTGAGTGTGTCTACGGATGGTGGGCTAGTGGCCGAGCTTCAGGTTAAGCCATCATTGGTTCAGTTGATTCGTGAGAAGCAGTTGCGAGATGAGTCCTTGGCACCTCACGTGCAAGACATAGCGGAAGATAGGCCTACCGAGTATTGTTTTGGAGAGAATGGGATCCTATGTTTCAAGGATAGGATAGTGGTTCCGGAGGATGCCGAGTTGAGGCGTACGATCTTGAGTGAGGCTCACAATAGCCCTTTTGCTATGCATCCGGGTAGCACGAAGATGTATCGAGGATTAAAGGAAGAGTATTATTGGGTTGGTTTGAAAAGGGATGTAGCCGAGTTCGTAAGTAAATGCATGGTTTGTCAGAGAGTCAAGGCTGAGCACCAGTTTCCCTCAGGGTTGTTGCAACCGTTGAAGATTCCAGAGTGGAAGTGGGAGCGTATCACTATGGACTTTGTATCAGGACTTCCGTTGACTCCTTCGAAGAAAAATTCAGTGTGGGTGATTGTAGATAGATTCACCAAGTGTGCACACTTCATACCGGTTCATACCACCTATACGTTGGACAAGTTGGCCGAATTGTATATTCGGGAGATTGTGAGACTACATGGGGTACCGAAGTCAATTGTGTCAGATCGAGATCCGAGATTCACCTCTAGATTTTGGGAGTGTTTGCATCGAGCCTTAGGCACTTGGTTGAACTTCAGCACTTCGTATCATCTGCAGTTAGATGGGCAGTCTGAGAGAGTGATTCAGATTTTGGAGGATATGTTGAGGTGTTGTATCATTGACTTTCAGGGGTCATGGGAGAAGCACCTACCATTGGTGGAGTTTGCGTATAACAACAGCTTCCAGTCGAGCATCCAGATGGCTCCTTATGAGGCCTTGTATGGTAGGAAGTGTAGGACCCCGATTTGTTGGGCTGAGGCCGGGCAGAAACTAGTGCCGATGCCCGAGTTACTCAAGGGAACCACCGAGAAGGTGAAATTGATTTGTGATCGCTTGAAAGCGGCTTCAGACCGGCAAAAGTCCTATGTCGATTTAAAAAGAAAGGAGGTGGAATACTCCGTGGGGGATAGGGTGTTTTTGAGAGTCTCACCTTGGAAGAAGGTGATGAGGTTTGGAAGGAAGGGCAAGTTGAGCCCAAGGTACATAGGGCCCTATGAAATAGTTGAGAGAATTGGTCCGGTTGCCTATAGATTGAGACTCCCAGTTGAGCTAGAGAAGATTCATGATGTGTTTCATGTATCGATGCTTAGGAGGTATAGATCGGATCCGTCCCATGTTATGCCAGTGGAAGAAATAGAATTAAATCCGGACTTGTCTTACAACGAGGAACCAGTTGAGATACTTGCTTCTGATAGCAAAGTATTGCGTGGCAAGACTATAGAGTTAGTCAAAGTCTTATGGAGACATAGAGGTGTGGAGGAAGCCACGTGGGAGAGGAAAGCTGACATGCTTGAGCAGTTTCCGTACTTGTTTCCGTCAGGTAATTTCGAGGACGAAATTTCCTTAAGTAGGGGAGAGTTGTAACACCCGGGTTCGGGGGTCGGGTGAAAATATTAATTTAAAAATAGTTCGGGTTTCGGTTTCAAATTTTAAATAATAAAATAATGACTTGGGCCTCGGGTTTTATTTAGTTGGACCCTTTCCCCAAAACAAGCCCAATTGGTCATGGGTGTCATCCATTGTAATTCCTTTGATTCATTAAGGGCATTTAAGTCTTTAGCCTTTTAATTTCAAATAAACCCAAAAACAATATTTGAGTCATCTTCTTCCCCTCTCCCCACTATTCACTTCTACGTCAAAACCCCCCCTCTCCTTAGGTTACTATTTCATCCAATGTCTTGCTCGTTTTGAAGAATTTCGCGAAGGTAAACACGTTTTTGACTTACCCTTGTTCTTCCCTTCAAGTTAATACCATTTGTTTTTATTTTTAGACATGTTTTGAGATTGGAGGTTTGAAGGATTTTTGGATTAAAAATGTTGCCTTTGGAGTCTTTGATCTAAGCTTTCTATTTGTTTAAGTCATATGGGTTGCCTACAACTAAAAGGGTCCAACAAAACCGATTTTTATAATGTTTTATGGAATTTTCGGATTTGGGAGAAAATGGGGTTTTTGGGAGGCTTTAAGTTGGGTTTTGAGGGTTTTTGAGGTGGAATCTTGAGGGCTAGTGGTTAGGCTATATGTGAGTGATGTTTTGGAGGCTTTTGGGAGTAAATTGAGGGTTGGAATCAATGGTTTTGAAGGGTGTGTAAGGGCTGCTCGGATTTTGGAAAAATTGAGCTTGTTTCAATGGAAAAATTGGTGTGTTGTACTTAGTATGTTATCCGGGTTGATCATTTTAGAACATGGACTGATTTGGGGTTATTTGCTTGGTGTTGAAATGCTTAGAATCATGGAATTTGGTTGGTGAAGCTTCGGGGGCAAATCCGGGGATTTCGGAGTCTTGAGCTCGGTCTTCGATCTTCTCTTGGGTAGCAACGGTGAGTAGATTCATTGGTTTTTACTTTGTGCTTGATATGGACTCCTTTGGGGTTTGGGTAGAACCTTGAGAGGTTGCCTAAACCCGTGTGTAAGTCTCCCTACTCATAAGTTGTTGTGACAAGTTGATTGTATATACATTGTGACCATTGAATGCATTTTAAGTTGTCAATGTTGTAGTCGTGTTGAGTTCGTGCCTCACGTGATGGTGGTCTAAACTACGGTGATGTGTAGTCCCACCGGTAGTGACTAGTAGGGTAGTACTTTGATGTGTAGTCCCATTGGACATCCACTAGTCGAAACGGTGATGTGTAGTCCCACCGTAAGTGTATGTTGGTTGTGCTTGAGCAAACCAAGAGTAGTGGTTGAGATAGACCCTTGTGCATCCATAGTTTTCTCGCATACAATTCGTATTTTGAAAAACTGCATGTTGTGAATTGTAGAGCCTCTCTCACTAAGCTAGTTGCTTATGCTCTTTGTTTCCAACGTGCAGATCGTTAGAGTTCGGGAGGCGAGCGGGTGAAGGAGGAGCTTTTGGGAGTTCTCAAGCAAGTTTAAGTATGGTTTGCTTTTGTAATAATGTCTAGACAATGGGGTATAGAGTGTTAGGAGTTGGGGTCAAACTCCTTAGGAAGTTATGTTTGAAATTGTTAAACCTATGTTGTGTTATGATTTGCTTCTTGGATTATGCTCTATGATTCTTATGTGGATTATTTGCTTATGCCTGATTTTGTATGAGGATTGGTCTATGCATGCCTTAAGTTTGTCAACCATGTGTATGATGCCTATGCTTGTTAAGTGGTTTCTTATGATATTGCTTGAAGTCTAGATAAGTATGATTGTTGTTATATTCAATGCTTGTAAGCTAAAATCCAACTGTGATTGTTGTATGTATGCTTGTTAGAATGGTCGTATGTGTGAGCCTTGTAGTCGTTGAATCATGCTTTTGGTCTTTTTAAGCTTCTATACATGTCTATGTATGATCTTAACGTTTTTCTTGGGTAGGAAGTCCTTAAGTTGGGCAGTAGGTGACCCCCTGCACTAAGGTTTCGAAACCATGGGTAAGGTTTCGAAACCTTTGCAGAAATTTTGGTTCCAGGGGTCACTGCCAGCCAAAGTTTCGAAACCTTTGGGGTAGGTTTCGAAACTATGGTCAAAGGTTTCGAAACTTTCCCCAAGGTTTCGAAACCTTTGGAAGAATTTGGGTTCCAGGGCATTCTGCCAACCAAAAGTTTCGAGACCTTGGGAAAGGTTTCGAAACTAAGGTCCAAGGTTTCGAAACCTTCCCTAAGGTTTCGAAACTTTGGGTGAGAAATGGGTTCCAGGGGTTTCTGCCAGCAAAAGTTTCGAAACCCTTGGTAAAGGTTTCGAAACTTCTGCTTAAAATTGTACTGTTTTGACTTGTTGACCTTTTTAATGGGATAAATACATAGGATTTAATGTGCCTTTAGTCAAGATTGAATTTTGGTCGTTTGATTGTGGTTTGGGGTTCGTTTATGACAAGTCTAAAATGAAAAAAAAAATTTAGGGTTGCTAACCGAGGAGGAACCCTTTGGGTTTCGCTTCGGTTTTCCCCGTGTGGCCCACTCGGACCGGTCATCCGGCCAGACCGGGACGAGGGGGTTACAACGAGACTCATTCACACCGAGATTATAGCTAGCACCCTCCTGATGCGGCGGAACCCTAGCCACGTCCGTCGGACGAGAATTCCCAGGGACACTCTCCTCTTGCCGCTCCAGAT
This sequence comes from Hibiscus tridactylites, assembly GCA_958450335.1. Lineage (NCBI taxonomy): Eukaryota > Viridiplantae > Streptophyta > Magnoliopsida > Malvales > Malvaceae > Hibiscus > Hibiscus tridactylites. The sequence continues at coordinate 35,019,362 of OY288271.1, forward strand.
TCTCCTCTTGCCGCTCCATTCCTTTTTTACATGTAAGGATTTTTGTAAGATGAATAATATAGTTTTCTTCACATGAAAATAAAGCAGCAAAGACAAAGTAATTAAGTAAATTGTTTATGTATATAATAATAATATAAACAAGGGTTAACTATACTATTGACCACCGAACTAATTGGGGATTCCTATTTTGACCACTGAACTAACGAAGTTATAAAATCAACCTATTTTAACCACCACAGTTAAAAATTTAACGGTGGAGTGACGGAACTGTCACATGGCAATTAACGGAAAAATTTTAAAATTACACATTTGGTCCCTATTATTTACATATTCTTTCAATTTAGTCCTAATTTTAAATTAATAAAATAGTAAATTATTTAATTAGGTGGTGACACGTGTCAACACCTTATCGGAAGACTTTAATTATTTATATTTAATTTTATTAATTTATTTTCTTCCTCCAATCAGGTGGTGACATACATTGGAATATGTATCTCTTCCATAACTTTTAAATCATCAAATTTAATATATATTTTTTCCATGACTTTTTTAACTGCAAGTAACATATCCCAAGTACATTTAAAAGCATCAAAGTTGAGAGCTTTTATGTCGAGTGTGAGAAGAGCGATGATGGTTTCAGAGTAGCAGAACAGTGTCTTCACCAACTTCACCGTTTCAAGTTGTATTTTAATTTTCAACAATTTTCCCTCCCAGTTGACTGTTTGTCATTGAAGAGAAATGGAAAGTAGCTCAGTTTCCAAGCTGTTGTTTTTCTTCTTCATTGCCTTTCTAGGGAGTTCTCAGCTGATCCAGTGCAGCATTACCTACGACAACAAAGCTATTCTCATCAATGAACAAAGGAGAATCCTCATCTCCGGCTCCATTCACTATCCCAAAAGCACCCCTGGGTATACTCTTTTTACTCTGTTCTTTATTTACTTTTTTAAATAAAAGACTGATTTCCCCCCCTGAATGTAGATGTGGGAAGATCTTATTAAGAAAGCTAAAGATTGAGGTTTGGATTTCACAGACACCTATGTCTTTTGGAATGCTCATGAACCTTCGCCTGGCAATGTACTACCTTAGATCTCAGATGCCTTAACATGTTTTTTTTTTTTTTCAGTTCAACTTCTTCAAAATTTCATTGGAGTTCTTTTTTTTTTTTCTGTGTATTTTTCAGTATAATTTCGAGGGGAGATATGACCTGGTACGGTTTATCAAGACAGTGCAAAGATTGGGACTATACGTTCATCTTCGCATTGGACCTTATATTTGTGCATAGTGGAATTTCGGGTACTTACTCGTAGAAAATTTGGTGATTTAAAGCACAAAGTTGTGCTTGCATGTTGAGGGATTTTATTTTCTTTCTCCAATCAAGTGGAAAATAAATTAATAAAATTAAATATAAATAATTAAAGTACTCCAATAAGGTGTTGACACGTGTCATCACTTAATTAAATAATTTATTATTTTATTAATTTAAAATTAGGACTAAATTGAAAGAATGTGTAAATAACATGTCCCAAATGTGTAATTTTAAATTTTCCCGTTAATTGCCATGTGGCAGTTCCGTCACTCCACCGTTAGGTTTTTAACGACAGTGGTCAAAATAGGGTGATTTTATAAGTTCGGTGGTTTGACTGACGAGTTCGTTAGTTCAATGGTCAAAATAAAAATCCTCAATTAGTTCGGTGGGCAATGGTATAATTAACCCTAAAAATAATTTCTTGGGCCCTACAAGATGAATAGTCCTCGAAAGACAGTCTTTTCACGCATTCTTCTTCTTCTCCGACCCTTCTTCTTTTTCTTTGTTCTACACTACTGCACCATGTATTTTCTTTTGAATTTTCTTTTTGTTGGTCGCTCCGAATCTACTAGCGAGGTTGCCATCGAAATATATGTCAAAGCTCGTGAGTCTCTCAACTGTAAAATGACCTTGGGGACGCTCGTGAACAGAGACGGAGCCAAAATTTTAGGTTGTGGGACAAACTATAAATGTTTAAAAGTGAGGGACAAATTCATAAATAAACCAATTTTTTTTTTTTTTAAAATAAGGGGACAAAGGTGAAGAAAAATTTCTTCGGGGGTGGAGTCCATCCCTGCCAGTGGCGGGTCCAGAAATATATTTGAGGGGGGCACATATAAATCTCGAAATTTCAGGGTGGGAACAAGCCTTGAATATTACAAAAATTTAAGGACTAATCGATAAAAATTAAGAAATTTGAGGGCAAACATTTGAACTTCAAAAAGTTCAGGGTGGGCACAAGCCCACCCTACACAATACCTGGATCCACCATTGGTCCCTGCTCGTGAAGGTCACCTGATGTCCCCGAAAATATTCAATTTTTCTTTGCTCTACTCGTCCCCTTGAAATATAATGTCGCTTTCTTTCAAGAGCCAAGAGCTTTCGTTCGATGAGCACACCATAGTTTCAGACGATTCGTGCCTTCTTTCGTTTGTATTTTTTTCCTCCGAACTCTTTGTTTTGGTTGTGCTCTGGCTCGATTCTGGGCTATGACAATAAGGGCACCCGCATAGGACCTGCCTCTCAAGAAAGTTACATGTTTGTAATTTTTTCGAATTATATTTGTTATTAAATGTGTAATTTTTAAGAGAAAAATTCAATACACAAGATTACACAAGGCTTTTTAATTTTAGGGCTAGAGGTTTAGTTTAGGGTGTAACACCCGTGTTTTGGGCCTAGGAGTTAGCCGGGTTATAGTTCGAGTCAAATAAAACTTAATTAAAACAATTCAATTTCAAATAATGGCCTAATTGAGTTTTGGGAAAAGGGAAGGGACTAAGGTTGTAATTTTACCCAAAAGTTTTGAAAAGCAAGACAACTTTAATAAAAAGTTGTCTTCCTCCCTCTTTCCTCCCCCCTTTCACGTTAGAAACTCCCCCACCATTTCTAAACCCTTTCAAACCTTGTTACTATTCCATTGATCTTACTACTTGATTTCAACACCAATTTAAGAGGTAATTACGTTTTCTTAATCTCCTCTTCAATCTCTATCAATCCCTTGTCTTAGATTTCAAAAATATGGGGTTTTGAAAATTAGGGTTTATATTAAAGTTTGGGTTTTTAAGGGGATTTCGAATTGGTTTTGATAAATTGAGTTGGGGTTTTAGTTAATCATGTTATAATGAGTAACATATATCAAATTGGTTGAATTTGGGTGAAAATTCGTAGCATGTTCTTGAGGTAGATTTTAAGGTAGTAAAATTTGGGTTTTTGGTGGGTTTTATGTTGAAATTGAAGGGCTGATGGTCTACCTATGTTAGGAGGGTGATTTGAGATGTGTTGGAAGTCATTTGGATGTTTGGAAATTGAATTTTCAGCAAGCCTTTAGGGGAGCACGAAAATTGGGATTTTAGGAGATTATGTGATTTGAGAAATTGTGGAATTTGGGTTGTGTTAGCAAAGTATGTTGATGGTTGAGCTTAGCATTGAATTGGGAAGTAATGTGTATGTTTTGTTTGGCTAGAAGCAAGTGGAAGCGTGGAAGAGGCTTTGGGACCGAATCCGGGTGCATAGGAGGATTGTTCGATTTGCTAAGGAAGGGCGGTGAGTGGTTTCAACTTGTTTTAAGTTTGGTTCGAGTATGTATAGTGGGAGTGTGTGTGAAGTGTGCTTGGTAGGCCACTCATAGTTAATTCAAGTTGTTGATTTAACCATTGATATCCATGAATGCATTTATGTTTGTTTGACTATGCTATTATGATTGTGGTTGATGGATGTGAGTTATCTTGATATGCATCTATGAGATTGAGCATGAATGTGGTTGATGATATATATATGATGTGGTTATGATAATTGGCACTAAAATAATTACCGGTTGTAAATGATCGATCATTAGGATAGTGTGCACACAAATTGAGTCAAAACGTACGTGGCCTTGATGGCGTTAAGTCATCAAGGAGGAGTACGGTGATGTAACATTCCACCGGAAGCTTTTATTACATTTTTACGGGATGATGAGTGGAATCCCATCCGTAGGGCATGTGGCGATGAGTGGAGTCCCGCACATGCAAGGTCCGGTGATGAGTGAAATCCCACCGAGGTAAAGTGTTGTTGAGGTTTAAATCCGCACAATCGGGGTAATTAAAGTGGCCAGTTAACTTGTTTATACATTGTGATATGTGATGATGTTATATGTTGGTGATATATGGTGTTGCTATATGATGTTGATATTGATATATGAACTTGGTAGGATCGAGAAACCATATATGCCACTTGAAAGACTAGCTAGGTCTACTTGATTCTATGCCCATGCTTGATGTATGTAAGAATAGGATTAACATGCTTGAACCCTGCATTGTTGATGTTTTTCGTTTTAGAGCACCCTCACTAAGCTTATAGCTTACGCTCTCTATGTTCAACAATGCAGATCATTAGCGTGGGGTTAGCTCGAGGCAAGGCAAGAAGGGCTTTCCAAGTTGTTGCTCAAGTATGGTTAATTTTGTAGTAGTTAAGTAATGTGGCAATAGGGTGTGTTTGTATGAGCCTTGTATGACTGTTTCAAATGATGTTGTTTTGGATTGATGTTTTGGATTGTAAAGCATGTAATACTTTGATGATTGATGGTGTGTGATGGCATGCTTTAGATGCTTAGGTTGCCTTGTGTATGAGTGCAAACCTCTTGTGTTGAATTGTGCCATTTGGGCTCTTGAGCTTCCATGTTTGACCTTAAATGCTGAATTTACTCTTTTGTTGGAATATCATGTTCGAATGCCTTGATTCATGTTAATTGCTACGTATGGCTCATGTGTGATTGCTTAAATGATTGTATGTGCGAGTCTTGTGAGTGTTAATTCATGCCATTGGTCCTTTTTAAGCTTCTACATATGTCTATGCATGATCTTAGTGTTTTTCATAGTTAGGAAGTCCTTAGGTTGGGCAGTAAGTGATCCCCTGCACTAAGGTTTCGAAACCATGGGTAAGGTTTCGAAACCTTTGCAGAAATCTGGGCTTACAGACCTTACTGCCAACCAAAGTTTCGAGACATTTGGGTAAGGTTTCGAAACTATGGTCAAAGGTTTCGAAACCTTCCCCAAGGTTTCGAAACTTTTGGTGAAAATTGGGTTCCAGGGGTCACTACCAGCCAAAGTTTCGAAACCTTTGGTGAAGGTTTCAAAACCTTCGCTTAAAACTACACTGTTTTGACTTGTTGGCCTTTTTAAAGAGAAAAACACATAGGATTTAAGATGCCTTTAGTCAAGATTAAAAATTGGTTGTTGAATGTGGTTTGGGGTTCGAACGTGACAAGATTAAAATGAAAAAAAAATTTAGGGTTGCTAACCGAGGGGGAACCCTTTGGGTTTCGCTTCGGTTTTCCCCGTGTGGCCCACTCGGACCGGTCATCCGGCCAGACCGGGACGAGGGGGTTACATATGTTGGTATCAGAGCCTGAGGTTACCGAGACCTCGGGCAGGTAAGTGAGGTAAGATTAATGTGTTAAATGCTTGTGTTGTTCAATGCATGATTTGCCATGAATCCTTGATGCTTGATTGATCGTATGATGTTTTGAATGCTTGAACTGCCGTGTCTGGTATAGAGTCAGTGCCCATTGCTACCATTACTTAATTTAAAAAGGATTTTTGGAGAGAGGAATACTTGAGCACTATTGGACCCTTGCTTTGACTAACGTAATCCTTATCTGTTTCTTGTTGTAGTTTACCTTGCTAGTTGAACCATGAGACCACGTGGGAGGCCTAGGATGGTTCTACCGGAACCACGGGCAGAGGCTCCGAGAGTTGAGCTGATAGTTGGGGTTGGAGCTCAAGTGGGAGAGCATGTGGTTGGAGTTGGAGCTCCTCCACCACCTCCACCACCACCACCTCCACCACCGGGAGCGGGAGGTGAGGCCGGGGCCGAAGGTGAGGGACCACAAGGAGGTCAAGGACCGACCGGAATTGACTTAACTCCGTTGGTTCAGGTGATAGCCGGGGCATTCCAGGCTGCAGTAGCTGGGGGTCAGGCAGCTCATCATCAGGGTGAGGGAACCGGATTACCATTAGAGAGACTTCGGGGCCTTGGGGCCAAAGAGTTTAGAGGTGCTACTCCGGAGAGGTCAGAGATGTGGTTTGAGAAGACCGTCCGTATTCTTGCTCAGATGGGATGTACTGGTGAGCGCAAGTTAGGATGTGTTGAGTCTCTGCTTCAGGGTGATGCCTACACCTGGTGGGTCACCGTTACTTCGGGGATGGAAGAGACCGAGATCACTTGGGAGTTCTTTGAGACATCTTTTCGGAAGAAGTATTTGGGTCTGCGATACCTCGATGAGAGGAAGAGGGAGTTTATGGCATTGCTTTAGGGGAGTATGTCCGTGACTGATTATGAAATTCGGTTTGTCAGATTGAGTCAGTGTGCACCTGAGCTTGTACCTACTGAGGTGGAGCGTTGTAACCGCTTCCGATATGGGCTGAGTGAGGAGATCAAGACTTATACTCTAGCTTCAGACTACACTGATTTTGATGTATTGGTCTCGAGGGCCAAGGACTTGGAGCACAGTTTGAGTTTGACCAGGCGGTCATGTGGATCTAGTTCGGGTAAGAGGTCCAACAACTTTGATAGAGGTGATGCCAAGAGGCATCGGGACAACAGACATCAGTATGATCATAGGCGTGGTGGCGGTAACCACGGTAGGGGCCATCAGGGTCAGAGAGCTGGTGGGAAACTGCCCACATGTGCTACTTGCGGGAGGAACCACACCGGTGAGTCTTGGGGAAATTATCATTCTTGTTGGAGTTGTGGTGCTAGAGACCACATTAGGCGTGACTGTCCACATCAGGTGAGACAGGCACCAGCTCAGGCTTCTGCTAGAGCCAATGACTTTCAGAGAGGCCGCGGGCGCGGTAGAGGTAACTTCCAGCCGAGGAATGATGGTCAGAGGAACATAGCACATGTAGTTGCGGTTCAGCCAGAGGGCGGAGGTCAGGCCAGAGTTTATGCTCAGCGCGGGGATCAGCATGACACCGATGTGATCGCAGGTAACTTCTCGATACAGTCTCTGGGTTTGCTTTCTTTGATTGACTCTGGGTCTACACATTCCTACATATTGAGTGAGCATGCACAGTCTTTGAATTTGCCTTGTGAGATGTTAGAGGTAGGAGTTAGTGTTACTAGTTCCTTTGGGGACACAGTAGTAGTTAGGAAGATGTACCGAAGGTGTCCGTTGATGGTTCAGGGGCATGTGTTTCCAGTGGATATGATGGAGCTTCCTTTCTATGGTTTTGATGTGATTCTGGGTATGGATTGGCTCACGGAGCATAGAGCTAGGATAGATTTTGAAACTAAACGGATTTCTTTGAAGCTCACAGATGATTATGAGATTGTAGTGGTGGGTGAGAACGTGAAGTTCTTGTCCAATGTGGTTTCAGTATTAGAGGCTAAGAGATTGGTTGAGTTGGGGTGTGAAGCATACTTAGCGTATGTGATGAACCCTAACATGAGTGAGGTTAGACCTCAGGACATCCGGACAATATGTGATTTTCCTAGTGTGTTTCCGGAGGAATTGCCAGGGTTACCACCGGACAGAGAGGTAGAGTTCAGCATTGAGACTTATTCTGATTCAGCTCCTGTTTCGATTGCTCCGTATCGTATGGCACCGAAAGAACTGAAAGAGTTGAAGACTCAGTTGCAAGAATTGACAGATAGAGGTTTTATTCGACCTAGTTCTTCACCTTGGGGTGCACCGGTTTTGTTTGTGAAGAAGAAAGATGGAAGCATGAGAATGTGTATAGATTACAGATAGTTGAACCAGTTGACAGTGAAGAATATATATCCGTTGCCTAGAATTGATGACTTGTTTGATCAGTTGAGAGGAGCATCGGTCTTTTCGAAGATTGATTTGAGATCGGGTTATTACCAGCTAAAGGTAAGAGAGGTTGATGTACCGAAGACGGCTTTTAGGACTAGGTATGGACATTACGAGTTCTTAGTCATGCCTTTTGGGTTGACTAATGCACCGGCAGCTTTCATGGACATGATGAATAGAATTTTTCATCAGTATCTAGATCAGTTTGTAGTTGTGTTTATTGATGACATCTTGGTGTACTCGCGAACTGAAGAAGACCATGACCGACACTTGAGACTTGTTTTGAAGACTTTGCTAGATCATCAGTTGTATGCGAAGCTCAGCAAGTGTGAATTCTGGATCCGAGAAGTAGTCTTCTTAGGACATGTAGTGTCAGCCGATGGGATTAGAGTTGATCCGAAGAAGATTGAAGCCATTGTTGAGTGGAAGCAACCGAAGTCTGTGACAGAGGTACGTAGCTTCCTAGGCTTAGCCGGATACTATAGGATGTTTGTAGAGGGTTTCTCTAAGCTAGTCGCTCCATTGACACAGTTACTTCAGAAGAGTGTTCAGTTTGAGTGGACAGATGCAAGACAAAGAGCCTTTGAGAAATTGAAAGAAGCTTTGACCCAAGCACCGATCTTGATTCAGATTGAGTCCGGGAAGGACTACGTAGTCTACAGTGATGCTTCTTATGTAGGGCTAGGATGTGTTCTTATGCAAGACCGGAGAGTAGTGGCTTATGCCTCAAGACAGTTGAAGACTCATGAGCGCAACTATCCGACCCATGACATAGAGTTAGCTGCAGTTGTGTTTGCTCTGAAGATTTGGAGGCACTATTTGTATGGTGAGAAATGCACAGTATACACCGACCACAAGAGTTTGAAGTACATTATGACTCAGCGAGATTTGAATCTCAGACAGCGTAGGTGGTTAGAGCTGCTAAAAGACTATGATCTTACCATTGAGTACCATCCGTGTAAGGCCAATGTAGTGGCCGATGCATTGAGTAGGAAGATGGCCGTGGACTTGAGAGCTATGTTTGCTAGATTGAGTTTGTCCGGAGATGGTGGCTTGATAGCCGAGCTTCAGGTTCGACCTACTCTAGGTCAGTTGATTCGTGAGAAACAGCTCTTAGATAGATCTTTGGCACCTCACGTGCAAGATATAGCCGAGGGTAGATCTTCAGATTACAGTTTCAGTACTGATGGAGTTTTGTGTTTCAAGGATAGAATAGTTGTGCCAGAAGATAGTGACTTGAGACGTACGATCTTGACTGAAGCCCACAGTAGTCCGTTTGCTATGCATCCTGGAAGTACGAAGATGTACCGTGATTTGAAGAATGAGTACTTCTGGGTTGGCTTGAAGAGAGATGTAGCCGACTTTGTGAGTAAGTGCTTAGTGTGTCAGAGAGTGAAGGCGGAACATCAGGTTCCCTCAGGTTTGTTACAGCCGTTGAGAATTCCGGAATGGAAGTGGGAGAACATCACTATGGATTTTGTTTCAGGTTTGCCTTTGACTCCTACGAAGAAGAACTCAGTTTGGGTGATAGTAGATCGTTTTACGAAGTGTGCTCACTTCTTGGCAGTCAACACTACTTACACTTTAGATAGATTGGCTGATTTGTACATTGGTGAGATTGTTAGACTGCATGGTGTGCCGAAGTCCATTGTGTCAGATAGAGATCCGCGGTTTACTTCTAGATTTTGGGAGTGTCTGCATACAGCTTTGGGTACCCGTTTGAACTTCAGCACTTCTTATCATCCTCAGTCAGATGGTCAGTCAGAGAGGGTTATTCAGATCTTAGAGGATATGCTGCGTTGTTGTATCATAGACTTTCAGGGTACTTGGGAGAAGCATTTGCCTCTGGTAGAGTTTGCGTACAATAACAGTTTTCAGTCGAGCATTCAGATGGCTCCATATGAGGCCTTGTATGGCCGGAAGTGTAGAACTCCAGTGTGTTGGGCCGAGGTAGGACAGAAATTGTTACCTATGTCGGATTTGCTCAAGGGGACAACCGACAAGGTAAAATTGATTTGTGACCGTTTGAAGGCTGCTTCGGATAGGCAGAAGTCCTATGCCGATTTGAAGAGAAAGGAAGTTGAGTTCTCGGTGGGTGAGAAGGTATTCTTGAAGGTGTCTCCGTGGAAAAAGGTGATGAGATTTGGCCGAAAAGGGAAGTTGAGTCCGAGATACATAGGACCGCATGAGATTGTGAAGAGGGTTGGTCCCGTTGCTTATCAGTTGCGTTTGCCGTCCGAGCTTGAGAAGATACATGATGTGTTCCATGTGTCGATGCTTCGCAAGTATAGGTCCGATCCATCACATGTTATGCCCGTAGAAGAAATTGAATTGAATCCGGATTTGACTTATGAAGAAGAGCCAGTGGAGATCTTAGCTTCAGACAGTAAAGTGTTGAGGGGTAGATCGATTGAGTTAGTAAAGGTGCGGTGGCGACCTAGAGGTGTGGACGAGGCCACTTGGGAAAGAAAGGAGGATATGGAAAAGCAGTTTCCGTATCTCTTTCAGTCAGGTAATTTCGGGGACAAAATTCCTTAAGTGGGCGAGAGTTGTAACACCCGTGTTTTGGGCCTAGGAGTTAGCCGGGTTATAGTTCGAGTCAAATAAAACTTAATTAAAACAATTCAATTTCAAATAATGGCCTAATTGAGTTTTGGGAAAAGGGAAGGGACTAAGGTTGTAATTTTACCCAAAAGTTTTGAAAAGCAAGACAACTTTAATAAAAAGTTGTCTTCCTCCCTCTTTCCTCCCCCCTTTCACGTTAGAAACTCCCCCACCATTTCTAAACCCTTTCAAACCTTGTTACTATTCCATTGATCTTACTACTTGATTTCAACACCAACTTAAGAGATAATTACGTTTTCTTAATCTCCTCTTCAATCTCTATCTATCCTTTGTCTTAGATTTCAAAAATATGGGGTTTTGAAAATTAGGGTTTATATTAAAGTTTGAGTTTTTAAGGGGATTTCGAATTGGTTTTGATAAATTGAGTTGGGGTTTTAGTTAATCATGTTATAATGAGTAACATATATCAAATTGGTTGAATTTGGGTGAAAATTCGTAGCATGTTCTTGAGGTAGATTTTAAGGTAGTAAAATTTGGGTTTTTGGTGGGTTTTATGTTGAAATTGAAGGGCTGATGGTCTACCTATGTTAGGAGGGTGATTTGAGATGTGTTGGAAGTCATTTGGATGTTTGGAAATTGAATTTTCAGCAAGCCTTTAGGGGAGCACGAAAATTGGGATTTTAGGAGATTATGTGATTTGAGAAATTGTGGAATTTGGGTTGTGTTAGCAAAGTATGTTGATGGTTGAGCTTAGCATTGAATTGGGAAGTAATGTGTATGTTTTGTTTGGCTAGAAGCAAGTGGAAGCGTGGAAGAGGCTTTGGGACCGAATCCGGGTGCATAGGAGGATTGTTCGATTTGCTAAGGAAGGGCGGTGAGTGGTTTCAACTTGTTTTAAGTTTGGTTCGAGTATGTGTAGTGGGAGTGTGTGTGAAGTGTGCTTGGTAGGCCACTCATAGTTAATTCAAGTTGTTGATTTAACCATTGATATCCATGAATGCATTTATGTTTGTTTGACTATGCTATTATGATTGTGGTTGATGGATGTGAGTTATCTTGATATGCATCTATGAGATTGAGCATGAATGTGGTTGATGATATATATATGATGTGGTTATGATAATTGACACTAAAATAATTACCGGTTGTAAATGATCGATCATTAGGATAATGTGCACACAAATTGAGTCAAAACGTACGTGGCCTTGATGGCGTTAAGTCATCAAGGAGGAGTACGGTGATGTAACATTCCACCGGAAGCTTTTATTACATTTCTACGGGGTGATGGGTAGAATCCCATCCGTAGGGCATGTGGTGATGAGTGGAGTCCCGCACATGCAAGGTCCGGTGATGAGTGAAATCCCACCGAGGTAAAGTGTTGTTGAGGTTTAAATCCGCACAATCGGGATAATTAAAGTGGCCAATTAACTTGTTTATGCATTGTGATATGTGATGATGTTATATGTTGGTGATATATGGTGTTGCTATATGATGTTGATATTGATATATGAACTTGGTAGGATCGAGAAACCATATATGCCACTTGAAAGACTAGCTAGGTCTACTTGATTCTATGCCCATGCTTGATGTATGTAAGAATAGGATTAACATGCTTGAACCCTGCATTGTTGATGTTTTTCGTTTTAGAGCACCCTCACTAAGCTTATAGCTTACGCTCTCTATGTTCAACAATGCAGATCATTAGCGTGGGGTTAGCTCGAGGCAAGGCAAGAAGGGCTTTCCAAGTTGTTGCTCAAGTATAGTTAATTTTGTAGTAGTTAAGTAATGTGACAATAGTGTAAAACCCGTGTTTTGGGCCTAGGAGTTAACCGGGTTTTGGTTCGAGTCAAATAAAAATTTAATTAAAATAATTCAACTTCTATTAATGACCTAGTTGGAGCTTTGGAAAAAGGGGAGGGACCTATGTTGCTATTTGACCCAAATTTAAAAAGCAAGACAACTTTATAGAAAAGTTGTCTTCCCTTTTCCCCCCATCCCCTTCCCAAACGTGAAACCCTTCTTCCCCACCTTCAAACTCTCCCAAAAATATTAGTTACTATTCCATCCTTTATCTCCTTCAATTAAAGGTGTTTTTCAAAGGTAATTATGTTTTCTAAACCTCCTCTTTATTCTCTATCTATCCCTTGTTGTAGATTTCAAAAAAATGGTGTTTTGAAAATTAGGGTTCATATGAAATTTGGGGTTTTGATGGGGCTTTTCAATTTGTTTGCTAAATCATGTTGGGGGTTTGTTTAAGCATGATGAAATACATCATATACTTTAATTTGGTTGAGTTTTGATAAAATTCGTAGTATGGTCTTAGGGCTAGATTTAAGGTTGTAAAACTTGAGTTTTTGGTGGAATTTATGTTGAAAGTAAGGGGCTGTTGGTCTACCTATGGTATGGGGGTGTTTTGGGATGATTTGGAAGCCATTTGGATGCTTGGAAATCGAATTTTCAGCCTTGAGTTGTGGGAGTCCGAAAATGGGATTTTTAGAGATGTTATGTGGTTTGGAAATTGTGGAATTTGGGTTGTGAATGTAAAGTGGGTTGAAGGTTGAATTAGCATCGAATTGGGAAGTAATATATGTGTTTTTGTTTGACTAGAAGCAAGAGGAAACGCGGAAGAGGCTTTGGGACCGAATCCGGGTTTGTAGGAAGATTGGTTCGAATTGCTAAGGAAGGACGGTGAGTGGTTTCAACTTGTTTTAAGTTTGGTTCGAGTAGGTGTAGTGGGAGTGTGTGTGAAGTGTGCTTGGTAGGCCACTCATAGTTCATTCAAGTTGTTGATTTAACCTTTGATATCCATGAATGCTATTATGCTTGTTTGACAATGCTATTATGATTGTGGTTGGTAGATGTGGGTTTATCTTGATATACATCTATGAGATTGAGCATAAATGTGGTTGATGATATATATATGTTGTGGTTATGATAATTGGCACTAAAATAGTTACCGGTTGTAAATTATCGATCATTAGGATAGTGTGCACACAAATTGAGTCAAAACGTACGTGGCCTTGATGGCGTTAAGTCATCAAGGAGGAGTACGGTGATGTAACATTCCACCGGAAGCTATACATATATTTCTACGGGATGATGAGTGGAATCCCATCCGTAGGGCATGTGGCGATGAGTGGAATCCCGCACATGCAAGGTCCGGTGATGAGTGGAATCCCACCGAGGTAAAGTGTTGTCAAGGTTAAATCCGCACAATCGGGGTAATTAAAATGGCCAATTAAACTTAAAACGTGAATTGTGATATATGATGGTGATATATGGTTGTATTATATTTGTTGCCACATGATGATGATATATGAGATTTGAACTTGTTAGGATCGAGAGACCATATATGCCACTTGAAAGACTAGCTAGGTCTACTTGATATTATGTCAATGTTTGATGTATGTAGACTAGGATTAACATGCTTGGACCCTGCATTGTTGTTGTTTTCCGTTTTAGAGCACCCTCACTAAGCTTATAGCTTACGCTCTCTATGTTCAACAATGCAGATCATTAGCGTGGCGTTAGCTCGAGGCAAGGCAAGAAGGGGCTATCCAAGTTGTTGCTCAAGTATGGTAGATTTTGTAGTAGTTAAGCAATGTGGCATTAGGACGTGTTAGTATGAGCCTTGTATGACTCTTATGAATGATGTTGTTGGGATTGATGTTTGGATGGTAAAACGTGTAATATTTGTTGGTTGATGTTGATGCTAGGGGCATGCTTAGACTCTATGTTATGTTGCTTTTGCGTGGCTTGTGATGCCATGTTTAAGTTGTAAACCATGCCTAATTTGCTCTCTTGTATGTGGATTGAATGCTTTAGAAACCATGTTTAAAGTTGGATGTTGTTTGAATGGATGTATGTGTGTTGATTGTTGCCTTTGTCTTAGACATATTAAAGTTGTGTCAAAGCATGATGGTAATGTTGTAGTATGTTGGGTTTAATTGCTTGGCTGTTGTATGGTGTCTTGGGGATGTTTTGGGGCATCCTTGTGCCTCAAAACAGCCCAGAAAAGTCTGCAGACAGGGGGTGTTTCGGAACGGGTCCCCGTGTTCCGAAACGGCCCCTGCGTAAATGGCCTGCCGTTTCGAAACGGATGAGGGTCGTTCCGGAACGTTTTCGCCACTGGAATTTTAAGAAATTGGCGAGATGAAGTCGTTCCGAAACGGGCCTTTGAAGTTCCGAAACGGTCAAATCTCGTTGACCACGAGATATTGACCGTCAAGGTCGTTCCGATACGGGTCACCCCTGTTTCGGAACGGTCACCTTGTGGTTGACCCAGGCCCGTTGACCAGGTCAGGGCGTTTCGGAACACCCTATAAGTGTTTCGAAACGGCCTGCTGGAATGAAGAAAAATGGACTGTTTATGTTTGTTTGGTCGGTGATTTGTTTCGTGATTGTATCTTCCGCTGTTGTGACACACTTAGGTCTAATTTATGTATGTAGACAAGATAAAAAAAAGAAATTTTCTGGGTCGTTAACCGAGGGGAAACCTTAACGGGTTTCGCTTCGGTTTTCCCCGTGTGGCCCACTCAGACCGGTCATCCGACCAGACCGGGACGAGGGGGTTACATTTGTTGGTATCAGAGCCTAAGGTTACCGAGACCTCGGGCAGGTAAGTAAGGTAAGATTAATGTGTTAAATGCTTGTGTTGTTTGATGCATGATTTGCCATGAATCCTTGATGCTTGATTAATCGTATGATGTTTTGAATGCTTGAACTGTCGTGTCTGGTGTAGAGTGAGTGCCCATTGCTACTATTACTTAATTTTAAAAAGGATTTTTGAAAAAAGGGGATACTTGAGCACTGTTGGACCCTTACTTTGACTAACGTAATCCTTATCTGTTTCTTGTTGTAGTTTACCTTGCTAGTTGAACCATGAGACCACGTGGGAGGCCTAGGATGGTTCGACCGGAACCACGGGCAGAGGCGCCGAGAGTTGAGCCAGTTGTAAGAGTTGAGGCTCAAGTGGGAGAGCCAGTGGTTGGAGTTGGAGCTCCACCACCACCTCCACCACCACCACCTCCTCCACCGGGAGTGGGAGGCGAGGCCGGACCCGGAGGAATGGGACCACAAGGAGGCCAAGGTGGCCAAGGACCGACCGGGATTGACTTAGCTCTGTTGGTTCAGGCAATAGCCGGGGAGTTCCAGGCTGCAGTAGCTGGAGGTCAGGCAGCTCATCATCAGGGTGAGGGCACCGGATTACCATTAGAGAGACTTCGGGGCCTTGGGGCCGAAGAGTTTAGAGGTGCTACTCCGGAGAGGTCAGAGATGTGGTTTGAGAAGACCGTCCGTATTCTTGCTCAGATGGGATGTACTGGTGAGCGTAAGTTGGGATGTGTTGAGTCTCCGCTTCAGGGTGATGCCTACACCTGGTGGGTCATCGTTACTTCGGGGATGGATGAGACTGAGATCACTTGGGAGTTCTTTGAGACAACTTTCCGGAAGAAGTATTTGGGTCCGCGATACCTCGATGAGAGGAAGAGAGAGTTTATGACATTGCTTCAGGGGAGTATGTCCGTGACTGATTATGAGATCCGGTTCGTCAGACTGAGTCAGTATGCACCTGAGCTTGTACCTACTGAGGTGGAGCGTTGTAACCGCTTCCGATATGGGCTGAGTGAGGAGATCAAGACTTATACTCTAGCTTCTGATTACACTGATTTTGATGTCTTGGTCGCGAGGGCCAAGGACTTGGAGCACAGTCTGAGTTTGACCAGGCGGTCAGGTGGATCTAGTTCAGGTAAGAGGTCCAGCAACTTTGATAGAGGTGATGCCAAGAGGCATCGAGACAACCGGCATCAGTTTGATCATAGGCGTGGTGGCGGTAACCACGGTAAGGGC
Source organism: Hibiscus tridactylites (assembly GCA_958450335.1). Classification (NCBI taxonomy): domain Eukaryota; kingdom Viridiplantae; phylum Streptophyta; class Magnoliopsida; order Malvales; family Malvaceae; genus Hibiscus; species Hibiscus tridactylites. The sequence continues at coordinate 35,035,594 of OY288271.1, forward strand.
CATCAGGGTCAGAGAGCTGGTGGGAAGTTGCCCACATGTGCTACTTGCGGGAGGAACCACACCGGTGAGTGTTGGGGAAACTATCATTCTTGTTGGAGTTGTGGTGCTAGAGACCACATTAGGCGTGACTGTCCACATCAGGTGGGACAGGCACCAGCTTAGGCTCCTGCTAGAGCCAATGATTTTCAGAGAGGCCGCGGGCGCGGTAGAGGTAATTTCCAGCCGAGGAACGATGGTTAGAGGAATTTAGCTCATGTTGTTGCGGTCCAGCCGGAGGGCGGAGGACAGGCTAGGGTTTACGCTCAGCGCGGGGAGCAGCATGACACCGATGTGATCGCAGGTAACTTCTCGATACAGTCTTTGGGTTTGCTTTCTTTGATTGACTCTGGGTCTACACATTCCTACATATTGAGTGAGCATGCACAGTCTTTGAATTTGCCTTGTGAGTTGCTAGAGGTAGGAGTTAGTGTTACTAGTTCCTTTGGGGACACGGTAGTGGTTAGGAAGATGTACCGAAGGTGTCCGTTGATGGTTCAGGGACATGTATTTCCAGTGGATATGATGGAACTTCCTTTCTATGGCTTTGATGTGATTCTGGGTATGGATTGGCTCACGGAACATAGAGCTAGGATAGATTTTGAAACTAAACGGATTTCTTTGAAGCTCACAGATGATTATGAGATTGTAGTGGTGGGTGAGAATGTGAAGTTCTTGTCCAATGTGGTTTCAGTGTTAGAGGCTAAGAGGTTGGTGGAGTTGGGGTGTGAAGCATACTTAGCGTATGTGATGAACCCTAACATGAGTGAGGTTAGACCTCAGGATATCCGGACAGTACGCGATTTCCCTAGTGTGTTTCTGGAAGAATTGCCAGGGTTACCACCGGACAGAGAGGTAGAGTTCAGCATTGAGACTTATTCTGATTCGGCTCCTGTTTCGATTGCTCCGTATCGTATGGCACCGAAAGAATTGAAAGAGTTGAAGACTCAGTTGCAAGAATTGACAGATAGAGGTTTCATTCGACCTAGTTCATCACCTTGGGGTGCACCAGTGTTGTTTGTGAAGAAGAAAGATGGAAGTATGAGAATGTGCATAGATTACAGACAGTTAAATCAGCTGACAGTGAAGAACAAATATCCGTTGCCTAGAATTGATGACTTGTTTGATCAGTTGAGAGGAGCATCGGTCTTTTCGAAGATTGATTTGAGATCAGGTTACTACCAGCTAAAGGTTAGAGAGGTTGATGTACCGAAGACGACCTTTAGGACTAGGTATGGACATTATGAGTTTTTAGTCATGCCCTTTGGGTTGACTAATGCACCGGTAGCTTTCATGGACATGATGAATAGGATTTTTCATCAGTATCTAGATCAGTTTGTAGTTGTGTTTATTGATGACATCTTGGTGTACTTGCGAACTGAAGAAGACCATGACCGACATTTGAGACTTGTTTTGAAGACTTTGCTAGATCATCAGTTGTATGCGAAGCTCAGCAAGTGTGAATTCATGATCCGGGAAGTAGTCTTCTTAGGACATGTAGTGTCAGCTGAAGGCATAAGAGTTGATCCGAAGAAGATTGAAGCCATTGTTGAGTGGAAGCAACCGAAGTCAGTGACAGAAATACGTAGCTTCCTAGGCTTAGCCGGATACTATAGGAGGTTTGTAGAGGGTTTCTCTAAGTTAGCCGCTCCTTTGACGTAGTTACTTCAGAAGAGTGTTCAGTTTGAGTGGACAGATGCAAGACAGAGAGCCTTTGAGAAATTGAAAGAAGCTTTGACCCAAGCTCCGATCTTGATTCAGCCTGAGTCCGGGAAGGACTATGTGATTTATAGTGATGCCTCGTATGTAGGGTTAGGATGTGTTCTGATGCAAGACCGAAGAGTAGTGGCTTATGCCTCAAGACAGTTGAAGACTCACGAGCGCAACTATCCGACCCATGACATAGAGTTAGCGGCAGTTGTGTTTGCTTTGAAGATTTGGAGACATTATTTGTATGGTGAGAAATGCACAGTATACACCGATCACAAGAGTTTGAAGTACATTATGACTCAGCGAGATTTGAATCTCAGACAGCGTAGGTGGTTAGAGTTGCTAAAAGACTATGATCTTACTATTGAGTATCATCCGGGTAAGGCCAATGTAGTGGCTGATGCATTGAGTAGAAAAATGGCTGTAGACTTGAGAGCTATGTTTGCTAGATTGAGTTTGTCCGTAGATGGTGGCTTGATAGCCGAGCTTCAGGTTAGACCTACTCTAGGTCAGTTGATACGAGAGAAACAGCTCTTAGATAGATCTTTGGCACCTCACGTGCAAGATATAGCCGAGGGTAGATATTCAGATTACAGCTTCAGCACTGATGGGGTTCTGTGTTTCAAAGATAGAATAGTTGTGCCAGAAGACAGTGACTTGAGACGTACGATCTTGACTGAAGCCCACAGTAGTCCGTTTGCTATGCATCCTGGAAGTACGAAGATGTACCGTGATTTGAAGAATGAGTACTTTTGGGTGGGCTTGAAGAGAGATGTAGCCGACTTTGTGAGTAAGTGCTTAGTGTGTCAGAGAGTGAAGGCGGAACATCAGGTTCCCTCAGGTCTGTTACAGCCGTTGAGAATTCCGGAATGGAAGTGGGAGAACATCACTATGGATTTTGTTTCGGGTTTGCCTTTGACTCCTACGAAGAAGAACTCAGTTTGGGTGATAGTAGATCGTTTTACGAAGTGTGCTCACTTCTTGGCAGTCAACACTACTTACACCTTAGATAGATTGGCCGATTTGTACATTGGTGAAATTGTGAGGCTACATGGTGTGCCGAAGTCCATTGTGTCAGACAGAGATCCGCGGTTTACTTCTAGATTTTGAGAGTGTCTGCATACAGCTTTGGGTACCCGTTTGAACTTCAGCACTTCTTATCATCCTCAGTCAGATGGTCAGTCAGAGAGGGTTATTCAGATCTTAGAGGACATATTGCGCTGTTGTATCATAGACTTTCAGGGTACTTGGGAGAAGCATTTGCCTCTGGTGGAGTTTGCGTACAATAACAGTTTTCAGTCGAGCATTCAGATGGCTCCATATGAGGCCTTGTATGGCCGGAAGTGTAGAACTCCAGTGTGTTGGGCCGAGGCAGGACAGAAACTGTTACCTATGCCAGATTTGCTCAAGGGGACAACCGAAAAGGTAAAATTGATTTGTGATCGCTTGAAGGCTGCTTCGGATAAGCAGAAGTCCTATGCCGATTTGAAGAGGAAGGAAGTTGAGTTCTCAGTGGGTGAGAAGGTATTCTTGAAAGTGTCTCCGTGGAAGAAAGTGATGAGGTTTGGCCGAAAAGGGAAATTGAGTCCGACGTACATAGGACCGTATGAGATTGTGAAGAGGGTTTGTCCCGTTGCTTATCAGTTGCGTTTGCCATCCGAGCTTGAGAAGATACATGATGTGTTCCATGTGTCGATGCTTCGCAAGTATAGGTCCGATCCATCACATGTTATGCCCGTGGAAGAAATTGAATTGAATCCGGATTTGACTTACGAGGAAGAACCAGTGGAGATCTTAGCTTCAGACAGCAAAGTGTTGAGGGGTAGATCAATTGAGTTAGTGAAGGTGAGGTGGCAACGTAGAGGTGTGGACGAGGCCACTTGGGAGAGGAAGGAGGATATGGAAAAGAAGTTTCCGTATCTCTTTCGGTCAGGTAATTTCGGGGACGAAATTTCTTAAGTGGGAGAGAGTTGTAACACCCGTGTTTTGGGCCTAGGAGTTAACCGGGTTTTGGTTCGAGTCAAATAAAAATTTAATTAAAATAATTAAACTTCTATTAATGACCTAGTTGGAGCTTTGGAAAAAGGGGAGGGACCTATGTTGCTATTTGACCCAAATTTAAAAAGCAAGACAACTTTATAGAAAAGTTGTCTTCCCTTTTCCCCCCATCCCCTTCCCAAACGTGAAACCCTTCTTCCCCACCTTCAAACTCTCCCAAAAATATTAGTTATTATTCCATCCTTTATCTTCTTCAATTAAAGGTGTTTTTCAAAGGTAATTATGTTTTCTAAACCTCCTCTTTATTCTCTATCTATCCCTTGTTGTAGATTTCAAAAAAATGGTGTTTTGAAAATTAGGGTTCATATGAAATTTGGGGTTTTGATGGGGCTTTTCAATTTTTTTTGCTAAATCATGTTGGGGGTTTGTTTAAGCATGATGAAATACATCATATACTTTAATTTGGTTGAGTTTTGATAAAATTCGTAGTATGGTCTTAGGGCTAGATTTAAGGTTGTGAAACTTGAGTTTTTGGTGGAATTTATGTTGAAAGTAAGGGGCTGTTGGTCTACCTATGGTATGGGGGTGTTTTGGGATGATTTGGAAGCCATTTGGATGCTTGGAAATCGAATTTTCAGCCTTGAGTTGTGGGAGTCCGAAAATGGGATTTTTAGAGATGTTATGTGGTTTGGAAATTGTGGAATTTGGGTTGTGAATGTAAAGTGGGTTGAAGGTTGAATTAGCATCGAATTGGGAAGTAATATATGTGTTTTTGTTTGACTAGAAGCAAGAGGAAACGCGGAAGAGGCTTTGGGACCGAATCCGGGTTTGTAGGAAGATTGGTTCGAATTGCTAAGGAAGGACGGTGAGTGGTTTCAACTTGTTTTAAGTTTGGTTCGAGTAGGTGTAGTGGGAGTGTGTGTGAAGTGTGCTTGGTAGGCCACTCATAGTTCATTCAAGTTGTTGATTTAACCTTTGATATCCATGAATGCTATTATGCTTGTTTGACAATGCTATTATGATTGTGGTTGGTAGATGTGGGTTTATCTTGATATACATCTATGAGATTGAGCATAAATGTGGTTGATGATATATATATGTTGTGGTTATGATAATTGGCACTAAAATAGTTACCGGTTGTAAATTATCGATCATTAGGATAGTGTGCACACAAATTGAGTCAAAACGTACGTGGCCTTGATGGCGTTAAGTCATCAAGGAGGAGTACGGTGATGTAACATTCCACCGGAAGCTATACATATATTTCTACGGGATGATGAGTGGAATCCCATCCGTAGGGCATGTGGCGATGAGTGGAATCCCGCACATGCAAGGTCCGGTGATGAGTGGAATCCCACCGAGGTAAAGTGTTGTCAAGGTTAAATCCGCACAATCGGGGTAATTAAAATGGCCAATTAAACTTAAAACGTGAATTGTGATATATGATGGTGATATATGGTTGTATTATATTTGTTGCCACATGATGATGATATATGAGATTTGAACTTGTTAGGATCGAGAGACCATATATGCCACTTGAAAGACTAGCTAGGTCTACTTGATATTATGTCAATGTTTGATGTATGTAGACTAGGATTAACATGCTTGGACCCTGCATTGTTGTTGTTTTCCGTTTTAGAGCACCCTCACTAAGCTTATAGCTTACGCTCTCTATGTTCAACAATGTAGATCATTAGCGTGGCGTTAGCTCGAGGCAAGGCAAGAAGGGGCTATCCAAGTTGTTGCTCAAGTATGGTAGATTTTGTAGTAGTTAAGCAATGTGGCATTAGGACGTGTTAGTATGAGCCTTGTATGACTCTTATGAATGATGTTGTTGGGATTGATGTTTGGATGGTAAAACGTGTAATATTTGTTGGTTGATGTTGATGCTAGGGGCATGCTTAGACTCTATGTTATGTTGCTTTTGCGTGGCTTGTGATGCCATGTTTAAGTTGTAAACCATGCCTAATTTGCTCTCTTGTATGTGGATTGAATGCTTTAGAAACCATGTTTAAAGTTGGATGTTGTTTGAGTGGATGTATGTGTGTTGATTGTTGCCTTTGTCTTAGACATATTAAAGTTGTGTTAAAGCATGATGGTAATGTTGTAGTATGTTGGGTTTAATTGCTTGGCTGTTGTATGGTGTCTTGGGGATGTTTTGGGGCATCCTTGTGCCTCAAAACAGCCCAGAAAAGTCTGCAGACAGGGGGTGTTTCGGAACGGGTCCCCGTGTTCCGAAACGGCCCCTGCGTAAATGGCCTGCCGTTTCGAAACGGATGAGGGTCGTTCCGGAACGTTTTCGCCACTGGAATTTTGAGAAATTGGCGAGATGAAGTCGTTCCGAAACGGTCAAATCTCGTTGACCACGAGATATTGACCGTCAAGGTCGGGTCACCCCTGTTTTGGAACGGTCACCTTGTGGTTGACCCAGGCCCGTTGACCAGGTCAGGGCGTTTCGGAACACCCTATAAGTGTTTCGAAACGGCCTGCTGGAATGAAGAAAAATGGACTGTTTATGTTTGTTTGGTCGGTGATTTGTTTCGTGATTGTATCTTCCGCTGTTGTGACACACTTAGGTCTAATTTATGTATGTAGACAAGATAAAAAAAAGAAATTTTCTGGGTCGTTAACCGAGGGGAAACCTTAACGGGTTTCGCTTCGGTTTTCCCCGTGTGGCCCACTCGGACCGGTCATCCGACCAGACCGGGACGAGGGGGTTACAAATAGGGTGTGTAATACTTTGATGATTGATGGTGTGTGATGGCATGCTTTAGATGCTTAGGTTGCCTTGTGTATAAGTGCAAACCTCTTGTGTTGAATTGTGCCATTTGGGCTCTTGAGCTTCCATGTTTGACCTTAAATGCTGAATTTACTCTTTTGTTGGAATATCATGTTCGAATGCCTTGATTCATGTTAATTGCTACGTATGGCTCATGTGTGATTGCTTACATGATTGTATGTGCGAGTCTTGTGAGTGTTAATTCATGCCATTGGTCCTTTTTAAGCTTCTACATATGTCTATGCATGATCTTAGTGTTTTTCATAGTTAGGAAGTCCTTAGGTTGGGCAGTAAGTGATCCCTTGCACTAAGGTTTCGAAACCATGGGTAAGGTTTCGAAACCTTTGCAGAAATCTGAGCTTCCAGACCTTACTGCCAACCAAAGTTTCGAGACCTTTGGGTAAGGTTTCGAAACTATGGTCAAAGGTTTCGAAACCTTCCCCAAGGTTTCGAAACTTTTGGTGAAAATTGGGTTCCAGGGGTCACTGCCAGCCAAAGTTTCGAAACCTTCGCTTAAAACTGCACTGTTTTGACTTGTTGGCTTTTTTAAAGAGAAAAACACATAGGATTTAAGATGCCTTTAGTCAAGATTAAAAATTGGTTGTTGAATGTGGTTTGGGGTTCGAACGTGACAAGATTAAAATGAAAAAAAATTAGGGTTGCTAACCGAGGGGGAACCCTTTGGGTTTCGCTTCGGTTTTCCCCGTGTGGCCCACTCGGACCGGTCATCCGGCCAGACCGGGACGAGGGGGTTACATAGGGCTTAGAGTTGTAGGTTTAGAATTTGAGGTTTATGTTTAATTTTGATTTATAGTATAAATAAGCAAGCGTGTGTAAAATTTATTTACACAACATGTGTGTTAAATTTAAACATTTTTAATACTTGTTATTAGGGGTCTAATTTTTTCAATATTTGTTAACAAAGAGCTAATTTTTCAAATATTTGTTATTAGGGATCTACTCTTAAAATTCAATTTTTTCTAATATTTATTACTAGGGGCCAGTTTTTTTTAATACTTGTTAACAAATGGCTAATTTTTTCAATATTTATTATTAACAGATTACTCTTAAAATTTATTTTTTTAATACTTGTTATTAAGGGTCAGTTTTTCCAATACTTATTAATAAATGGCTAATTTTTTAATAATTATTATTAGGGGTATACTATTAAAATTTATATTTTTCTAATACTTGTTATCAAGAGCAATTTTTTTTTCCAATATCCCTTATTATGGACATACTTTTAAATTTTAATTTTTTTAAATATTTATTATTATGAATCATCTCTTAAAATTTAATTTATTATTATTATTTATTATTAGAGACAATAATTTAAATAGTGATATACGATCGTAATACAACCGTTGCCGTCGAGCGTTGAGTTTGGCTGGCGAGGCAGCGCCGCCAAGGAACGGTGCAAAGGGGCTAGGGTTTGTCGCTTTCAGAACATGGGCACTTTGTTTTTGGTTTCGTAAAAAGGAAGGTTGGAATTGTGGGAATGAAATCAAACCCCTTTTCTTTTTTTTTTCTTTATCTAATTTGTTTTTCCCTATTAAATTTGTTTTTTGTTTTTTTTAATAATTTAGAGGTGATTAAAAGGTAATATTTGTTCATAAATAAATATTATCTGTTTTTCTACTGAGATACTTGTTGGTTGGGTTCTATTTTTTTGGGGCATAGCTTATAAATAGTCACTAAACTTTGATCAATTATTCAATTTGATAACTAAACTTCCAATTGTTTCAATGTCACTATTAAACTTTTAGTTTTATTTCAATTTGGCCACTAACCCGTTAAAAACCGTTAAAAGAGTGATGTGACTGTTAAAATATTTTGTATAATAACAAATTTAGTCCTACATGTTTACACATTCAAATAATTTAATCTTAATTCAAAAAAATAATAAATTTAACCCTCATTATTTCAATTTGACCCTATTTTAATTAGAGATAATTTAATATTTTATTTTGATCCCTCAATTATAACTAATGTTATCTTGTTCTTTCAATCTCAATCATACCCAATCCTTCCTTTAAAATTTCATAACAGATCATAATCATCTTATAAAAGTGTATTCAAAAGATAAACTGATATTTGTTATAAAACTACTAAAAACAATGAGGGTTAAATTGAGGGAGAGAACATCCTTTTACTTCGGAGGAAACCGATAAATTAGAACAACAAATTCACATCCCTTCTATTTCTGGACCATGGAACAATGAGGATTAAGGAAACCGATATATTAAATTAAGTGCCCTAATTTTTAATTTTTATTAGTCATAATTGAGGGATTAAAATAAAATATTAAATTATCTTTAATTAAAAATAGGGTCAAATTGAAATAATGAGGGTTAAATTTATTATTTCATTCGTATTAGGAATAAATTGCTTGAATGTGTAAATGTGGAGGACTAAATGTGTTATTATACAAAATATTTTAACAGCCACGTCACTTTTTTAACGGTTGTTAATGAGTTAGTGGCCAAATTGAAACAAAACTAAAAATTTAATTGTAACATTGAAGCAATTGGAAGTTTAGTTACCAAAATAAATAATTGATCAAAGTTTAATGTCAATTTATGAACTTTACCTTTTTTTTATTTTTATTTTTGGTATAAAAATGATTTTAACCCTTAACGTTTACAATTTTTTTTATTTTGGCATTTATCTTTTGTTGAGGATAAGTTTGACCCTCGACCTATATTCTTTTGTCAAGTTACTCATTTTTAATTAAAATGTTAATTAGAGCATTAAATAATTAATGGTGATGACATGACACATACATATAACTTACATTTTAAATAAAATGACATTTAACTTATAACATAAATGGAATATAATTTTATTTTAATTTAAATATAAGAAACAATTAAAATTTAAATAAAATATTTAATAATTAAAAATAAAACAAAAAATGAACGTGGGAAAGAACTCCCTTAATCCTAGAATCTATAACCCTAATTAAAAGACTCACGAAATCAACTGAAAATTATCACGTTGTAATATGAAGGATGTGTCGAAATATTATATTATTTCTTTTAATATGGTGTCCTTTGCCTTGTTACAATGTTACTGAACAAAGTTCATGATTATGACAAGAAACTCTTACTTTCTAAGTTCATGATATGGTAGAAATCCTTTAACAAATAGGAAAAGACGAAGATAATATAGCAACTTTGTAATATCAAGACAATTGTGTAAATAGAAAATCAAGGTAGAGGGAAAGCGTTGTAGGAGATCATGTCTGAGAAAATTTTATTTTATTTGAATTTTAATTGTTTCTTATAGTTTAAATATTTTATGTGATAAATTAGGTTCATGTCATTTAAAATATATGTTACATGTATGTGTGCTATGTCATCACCGTTAGTCATTTAACGGTTTAATTAATACTTTAGTTAAAAAGTGAGTAATTTGACAAAAAAAGATATACATTGAGGGCCAAACTTATCCTAAAAATAGGATAAGGGCCAAAATGACAAAAATTGTAAACGTTAAGGGTTAAAATTATCCTTATGCATTTATATTTTTAATAGTCTAAAGGTGATTAGATTGTAATATCTGTTCATAAATATTATTAATCATTTGACAATGCAGATACACCACATAGACACAATAATTTAAACTCGTGTCTCCCCAGATGAACATCATCCGCTTTTTCACTGGGGCACTTGTTAGGTTTTTTTTTATTAATTGATTTTCCTTTTACGTGTAATAATATATATTATATGTATAATTGTTTTTATTTTAACCCCTATTACATATAGTGTGTATATATATAAGGGTAAAATATTTTTTTTGAAAGGCGACAGGCCTCGTTAAAAACCCCCTCTAAACCTAGCTAGGGGGAAAAGAGTGCCCTATTTATTCAAAACTTAATCGCAAGTACACATACATCACGTAAAAAACTCGCAACCAACCCCCTCTTACAACCTTGCCCTCATTACAAACACAGGCCCGACATGGGTTCTACCCCATCGACACATTTAGCCTTAAAACAGTGCTAACCCTAACAACACTACCCCTCCCTTGCTTCTGTTAACATTCCAGACCTGGTTACCCAGCATGAACCCGCCCATCACAATAGGGACAATGCTGAAGAACATTGACAACTCTACCTTCTGCTCTTGGCCACGTCCAAGCTGCTCAAATTTGGATTTCTGTAGAAGTCATTTAGAGAAGGGATAGACCGCGACCATTTACATTGGCACCAATGTCCAATGCGAACTAACATCAAGTCACATATTTTCTTTTCACACACACTAGTATTATTGAAAATTACCTCATTTCTTTCCAACCAAATTGTCCACGCGATACCGAAAAAAGCAATCGACCATATTAGTTTTGCCGATTTTCTAACGTGAGTATAGTTCCACGCTAGGAGAAACTCTTTGATACTCGCTGGGATTACCATCTGAATTCCCCACCTTTCGCACCAAAATTGCCAAATCCTCCGCGTAAACCTACAATGGTAAAAAATATGGTCGCAAGTTTCAACGCATTCTCCACAAAAGACACACATACCTTCACCCGCGATCTCAACACCTCTTCTTTTTAACGCACTAACCATCGGCAATCTGCCGAGAACCGCTCTCCACATAAAAGTCTCGACCTTTGGTGGAGCAAGGATGGACCAAACCATCTTCCAAATTACATCCTTGTCATACTCATTTGAAACAACCAACGAACAAAAGTCCTTCGAACTATATACCCCCTTACTAGATCCCTTCCAAGATAATCGATCCGGAACCGACATTGAAACCGTAAACCTATTAATGGTTCTCATAAAGCAGTCCCACACCTCCTCCTCCCATTCAAATAGTCTTCTTCGAATGTTGACCACCCACTCCCATCTACCATTCACCATTCTCCCAAATTCCCTCACCGTCCCCACTCGGTTAGTTGCAAGATTGAAGATCCTTGGAAACCTCACCCTAAGTGATGCATACTCGGTCTACCTATCGTCCCAAAACTTAATCATTTTTCCGTCACCGAGAGTGAAGATGAGGTTCTTCGTAAGGGCATCATCATGGATCTGCAATGGGCTCGTTATATTCCTCCACACCCATGAAGATTTTCTACCGCCACTATTAGATGGCAGTAAACTACTTCCACTGTACTCATATTTGGCGTTTACCACTTTCCTCCAAAGACAGTCCGCCTCTTGACCAAAACACCAAACCCACTTATTCAATAGAGCGCGATTCTTTGTTTTTGCGTCAACTAACCCCAGACCTCCTGCACATCTTGGTTTGACAATATCTTGCCATTTTACCCAATGGATCGACTTGGAGGAGTTTGGTCCCCAAATAAACTGAGCACTCAGCTTATTCAACTTATCCGCTATCGCACTCGGCAATTGAAATAAACTTAAATAGTACATCGAGAGACTGCTTAACACAGATTTAACTAGGCAAATTCTTCCGGCTATGGACAAACACTCCCCTTTCCAACCCGCTAGTCTCGCTGACACTTTATCAATTATGGGCATCCATAACTGTATCGTATTCCTAGGGGCACCCAACGGTAGGCCAAGATACATTGACGGTAATTTTCCAGCCATACACCCAAGCTCCTTAGCTCATTCCTCCACACATTCCTGCTCCACGCAACACCCATTACACTGGTTTTCTTAATATTGAGGCTAAGCCCCGATGCAAGTTCAAAAATTCTCAGTAACCTCTTGATGTTTATCATATTTTCCCGGCTCCCTTTCGCAAATATGATGAGGTCATCAGCAAACTGTATATGTGACAAAACCAGTCCATTCTTGCCTATTTGAACCTCTTCAATGATTTCAGCTTTCACTGCTTTATGCAGCAACGCGCTAAGAGCCTCTCCAACAATGTTAAAAAGCATAGGGGACAGCGGACACCCCTGTCTCAGCCCTCTTCTAATCGGAAATAACTTAGATTGTTTACTGTTTACCTTAACCGAAATCAACGCAGTAGACACACAGATATGAATCCGTTTTCTCCATCTGACTCCGAATCCCATTTTCTGCAAAACAAGATCTAAAAACGACCAATCAACTGTGTCATACGCCCTCCTGAAATCAGCTTTGAATACAATAGATTCATTCTTTCTGCACTTGAGGTCGTCAATCACCTCGTTAGCAATCAACACACAATCCGCAATCTGTTTGCCCGGGATAAATGCAAACTGATTGTCACCGATTACCTCATGAATCACCAATCCGAGCCTCTTTGATAAGACTCTAGCAAGAATCTTATACGCACTGCTCACTAAGGAGATGGGCCTATAATCATCAACAGTCACAGGGGACTCATTCTTCGGAATCAAAGAGATGAACGAATGGTTAAAAAATTTGTCTTTGACCTTCCCTTCAAAGAACTCGTTAAAGAACTGCATCAATTTATCTTTAACACACATCCAACATTTCTTATAAAAGTCTAGATTAAATCCATCCGGTCCCGGTGCTTTATTTCCATCGGCGGACCAAATAGCTGCTTTAATTTCATCCACTGTAAATGGGGCTTCCAAGAAATTGCTTGCTTCGACACTCAGCTGCTTCAATTCACAGTCGAAACTCCTCAAAGGGAGTGTATTGGATGCGCTGAAATTATGTTTAAATACCTCTCCGAACACATTCACAATCTGCTCATCCTCTAAAAAAACAGTATTCTGTCATTCTACCTTCTGAATCAGATTCCTACTTCGACGAAGAGAGGCCACTAAATGGAAATACTTCGTATTCCTGTCCCTGTCCACATACCATTTCACGCGCGACTTCTGATGCCATTCCCTCTCTTCCCTTCTGTACGCGGCCCACAACTCATTCCTTAGTGACTTCAGCGCACTGCCTATTTCCTCATTATAACCATTGCCTCGCGACTGCTCTTCCAACGCTGCAATCTTGACTTCTAAATCACGAGTCTTCCTTAGCTCATTAGCTCTAAAGTTCGAAACCCATTCCTTTAAAGCCTCCCTTACCTTCTTCAAATTGTGGCTCAGGTTCTTTCCCCTTTCTGTCGAACATATGTTCTCAATAATTTCAACCACCTCCGGCACATCAAGCCAATGGGAGAACAACTTAAAAGACCCACTGCTCTCACTAGCTCTCGCTTCACCCACGACAATAGGCTTGTGATCAGATAAGCTCTTTCGAAGCGCTCGTTGAGTAACCATGGGGAACCAATCCACAAAATCATGCGACAACAAAATACGGTCAGTTCTCCTTGCGGACTTCGAAGCTCCCCCTCTGAACCAGGTAAATCTATCACCCATTAATGGTAGATCCACCAGCGCGTTTTGGTGAATAAAAACCTTCAGCATTGCCCCCTATCGTCCCACTCATCTGCCCCTTGCCTCTCATTCTCATTCAGCACTACATTGAAGTCTCCTCTTACGATTACCGGGATATGGACATTTGCAATCAGGGATGAGATTTCCTCAAAGAAAACCCTCCTTTCCCCAGGCTCATTTGGAGCGTACAAGTTTATTAAGCATCAATGTTTGTTTACCGAAACCATAGTTCCCATACTTGCGATAAATCTTCGCTTTACTATGGTCGACTCTGCCACAAAAAACGACTCATCCCAAAGGGATAATAAGCCCCCTGAAGCACCTTCAGCCGGAGACCACGCAAGGCCGCCGAACCACCTCTCATGTAACCGATTTGCCAGACACGGTTTCATCAAACCTAGTTTAGTTTCCTGTACAAAACACACCTTACATCTAACTTCGCTCAGAAGATTGATCAGTGCCCTCACTTTCTCGGGCCTACCCATCCCCCTCAAATTCCAACTTAAAACAATAGAATTCATCAGAGAAATAACCAGTTAACACACCCAGAAACCATCACCACCTCTTACCTTGGCACCGCATCACCACCATTGTCAATCTCTACCAGCCGCACCAATATACACTCCTCAGAAGCATCAAAGGATACCCCCAACACCTTGCCCGTCTCCAGAGTAGCTGAAGCTTCCTCCCATTGAATCGACTTCACGTCTTGGGTCGATGGACCAATAACCGACGAACGCGGGGGGCTCATCGTCATTCTTCTCGCATACCGGTTTTTCTTACGGATTTTTTTACTCAGATTTTTTACCCCTTTACTTTTCTTTAGTCTGTTCTGTTTGGTCCAAGGGCAGGTCCTATTAAACCCTGCTCTTAGACCTCCCCTCCCACCTCTAATGCGGGCCGAAAGCCCACTTCATATCTCCAAGGGCGCCGAGGCCACCACGGGCCTATTATAACCAATCTCAACACAACTCACTTCAATGTCAACAAGCTTAGATCCATTAGGCACTTCAACACAATGTTCGTTGGGCCAACCTGATGTATTATCGACATCCCTTCGGCCTTCCTCAAAAGGAATGGACCCAGTCGAATTAATTGGAACTTCATGCAGCCCAAGCCCATTTAAGCTGCCCTCACCCCACCTTCTAGAAAAACTAAGTGACAACCCTCCGACAACTGGGTCCCAATGTCGGCCGCCTTCAAACCCTCTAGTAAATTAGGATTCCCGAAAGCTGACTCCATCGCCTCGGGCTCAACCACGACATTTATCTCTTCATCATTGCTAATGCCATTCCACGAAGCGCCAAAGCCCCCCCCCCCCCCCCCCCCCCGCGGAGACTGGGTTCCCGGACCGCCACCGTCGGTGAAAACCCTCTCCTCCTCAAAATCTTGCACCGTCACCTTGATCCGGGAACATACTCCATTGAACAGAATGTTTACTCTGTCCGGTATATCTGACACATTATGAACTTCCATTAGCATTATGGCTTTGTCAAATCGGTTCCGCCATATCGTATCGTCATCGATCTTAGACACTCTTCCCCATCTATTGCCTAATTGAAGGAAGAACTCCTTATTCCACAGTTGTAACGGCACATCCGCAAGTTCGACCCAAACCTTCACCCACCGTTTACCTTCATATCCAACCAATAATTCGGCTTCGTCAAACCATACTCTTAGAAGTTCTGTTCTAGTGTACCATAACTTTTTAAGGGCTTCAACGCTTTCCGCTCGAACTATGACCAGCATTCCATACCAATGGCAAATTTTAACGTCGAATCCATCTGATCGAAGGGCCTCTTGCACTAGCTCCCCATTATACATTGCTTTTATCCTGCCCACCATGCAGCACTTAATCCACGACAGTTCTTCATTGCATAACTTAATACATGACGATGAAGAGCCCAAGCTACAATTCTCCTGATCGAACTCCTCCTTCTCCACCGCCTGCACCCTGATCCACTCATCTACGTTTACAAAACCATCAACACCAACTTCAACCTCCTTTGCGCCTGACTTCAAATGCCGGCCCAGCTTGGATTGGAATTTTTGAGGAAAGTTACCACCCTTGACCCCCAATAACACATCCTTGAAAGACCTCCCGTCACGCAAAGCCTCGCGACAGCTAAGATCATTCTTCGCCAGACTCCTGCCCTTAAGAACTCTTTTCTCCTTCTGATCAGCCAGGAACATATTAACCCTATACCCGTCCATTATTCTACCATTGCCTTTCCGGACAGCCTCTAAGGCCTCTCTCACGCTCCTAAAACGAGCAAAGGCGAACGTTGTTGGATTGTTTCTTCTACTCCGATTCCAATAAGCAATGTACGTATCAGTCACCACACCATACCCTTTGAGCGCCTCCTTCAGTGTATTAGGGTGAATCCTTTTGCTCATATTGTCGATGAAGATGGACACTCCCGAACGGCGGCGGACATGTGCCCCACCCAGCCCACTTGCGCTCTCACTCCTCCCGCTCTCTCTCCTCACTCTCTCCATTGTCTGAAGCCATAAGGGTAAAATATTTAAATCATCACTTTACTTTGCTCTATGAATTATTTGTCCCTGAACTTTAAAAATGACCAATTTTACTTATTTTAGTTACTCCCTTAATGATATGGATTATTTTATTATTTTTATTATGATATGTCATTTTTATTAAGGCTAAAATACACAAATGATCACTTAACTATCTATTCACTCCTATTTTGCTCACTCAAATTTTAAAAATTTCAATTTAATAACTATCTTCTCACTCCCCTATTTTATACCTAAATCTACCCAAACCCTAAACCTCAAATTACAACCCCACCTTCTCCTACCCTATCAACCTTTAGATTACACTGATGCATTTTACCTGAGATATCTCTTTTTCTTCTCTTTGCTTCCGTTTCTTTTCGATTCTTCATAATCTCTTTTAATTTAAACCCAAAAAATAGGTGTTTCTCCTCTCGTCGAATCAAAATTTATGGCGACGATGGCATTGATGAAGAAAAGCAGGGATTGGGTGATAAAGAAAAATCATCCACCAAAACCAATGGGCAAAATCATGGCTAGTGCCATCAACTCCACGCCATGGTCAAGTGACCTTGAATCCTTTATTTCATCTCCATCTCCCCCTCTTTTCAAAACCACCGTTTTGCAAACACATCGCCTCATTAAAAACTCATCTAAAGCTCTTCAATTCTTTAACTGGTTTCAAAATATGGGCTTCCCTCACGATGCTCAATCATTTTTCTTGATGATTGAAATATTGGGAAGAGGAAGAAATCTCAGTGCAGCTCGTAATTTACTGCTTTCATTCAAGAAAAGGTCTAATGGGTCTGTTAAACTCGCGGACAAGTTATTTAACAGCTTGATAAGGAACAAATCATAGAGATGAAGATGGCGATGAAGATGAAGTTTTTGGTGATGAAAAGAGAAAAGTTCATACAGGTCCAAATCCTTTGCATAATATATGCTTTAGACCAACTTTTTGCTTCTATTTTATGCTTTTTTTCATTTATTTTTCTAATATATTGGAATGGATATGAGATTTTCAGTTGTTTTGTTTTTATAGGAATTAATTAGTGGAATTTGAAAGTAAAATTTTAGTTATTAATAAAATAATAAAGTAGGACTAAAATTGGAGCAATTCAAAAGTTTAGTTATTAAATTGAAAATTTTGAAAATTGAGTGAGCAAAATAGGAGTGAGAAAATAGTTAAGTGATCATCTGTGTATTTTACCCTTAATAAAAGTAACATGTCATAATAAAATAACACTAAAATAATCCATATCATTAGGAAGTGACCAAAATAGATCAATGTATAAAGTTCAATGAATAAATTGATCATTTTAAAATATAATGACCAAAATAGGACATAAAGCAAAGTTGAGTGATAATTTAAGTATTTTACCCTATATATAATGTGTCTTCTTCTTCTTTTTCGTATAATATATAAGCATAATATATATATATGTGTGTGTGTGTGTGTGTGTGATGCGACTAAAAACTTACGAGTGTGGGTGTATTTACAAATTCCTTTTGAAATGAAAATAATTATTTGTTTTTTATTTTTTAAAAAATAAAAATAGAGTCGTCACTGATCATTTAAAAAGAGGTAGACCAGACATCACGAAAAACACAACGAGAGATTATTTCTAAAAAATGGGTCCGGGAGTCGGTTACACGCGAGGAAGGATTAACACCCTCGTCGTGCCCAAAACTTGGTACCTAAGGGTTCAAATTGCATTTAACAAAATAATATAATTTCGACTTAATTTAATTTAAAACCCCTAAATGCGTGAATGCATGGTCATATAAATTCAACCACCTAACTCGTGCCTACGATACCAAAAGAGACGACACCCGAATACTCGGGATGACGCTCCCACTAAGATAACGAGGCACCGAGTACTAAATAAATAAATATAATAAGTAAACATGATATTTAATGTATGAACAAGAAATGAACATGAGCACGTGAATAAACAATATGATTCGAATTTATTACAACATTATACCATATAGGAGTTGTATAATATACATATAATAAGGACCATGCACATGCTAATATTTTTTTAACGTTCAAATATATGAGAAAAAGTTCAAGTTTTGGCAGTCCATATATATGTCTTTTAAACTACATATTATGTTATGTATATATACAAAACACGTTATATATATATATAAGTCATAATATTACACAACATAATCATGATATTAAATGCATACACTTCAATCGTATAATGACTATATAAAAACATGCGCTACACATTCTATATTATATGGAAAAATCATTTTAATATGTGCGTATTCGTTCACTACATATTATATGTTGTACAAAAAACAAATATCACATACCAAGAAACAGTTTTTTAATACATATATATTAGCTGTATATTATATTATATAACATGTGCATACCAAACTACAATAGGGCAAGAACATGCACGAACCAACTTGACTCAGTGGTTAAGAGAACAATTGTTGTTCCTAGAGGTCACGGGTTCGAGCACCAGCAGCTGGAACATGGTGATTGAGCGTTCATTGTCAAATGGTTGAGAGTATATTTAGAACATATACTACTTGTAATCACTTTAGCTTTCATAAAAAAAAATAGGGCAAGAAAGTTAATATAATGCTAAAAGAGACTAAAAGAAAGCAAAAATACAAGACAATAAATTTTAATATGCATGATAAAAAAGAAAAGGTTTTACCACTAACTCCGGGACTAAAATAAAATAAAAAACTGAAATTAAAAGGGGTTAGACAAAGTTTTGAACCATTTGAAGTTGGATTTAACTTAAAAGGGGATGAAATTGAAGTCCTTTGGAAAGATTGAAGGGCTGCAGAGAGAATTTAAAGAAATGAAATAGTTAAAAAACTTACTCAAAAAAATGGAGGGATTACTAACTAATAAATCCATTTTTATTTAATTCAGCACTTAAAGGGTGAGATTGAAAAATTTTAAAAACATACTACTAGAAGTGTATTTAAAACAACCGAAAGCCCTCCATACATGGTTTCCAAAACGCGGAAGGACCTATAGGCAAATGGACCATTTTTAAAAAGGTCGAAGGGGTATAAGTACCCTCTTTCAGCCGAAAATTTCTTCTTTTGGACCCTTTTTTAGTTCGAAACAAACAACCACCCTCTCATCCTTTCCCTTTTTTTCCCTCTGTTATGGTCTGAAAAAAACAAAAAAAAAACTCCATGTCTGAAGCCTTTTCTCGTTTCTCTCTTAAAAACCAACAGTGAAGCAAAGAGATTTTCGACTCAAATCTGAAAACAAAGAAAAAAAACAAAGGTTTTTCAATCTTGAAACATGACCGAAAGAAAAAAGAATCCTCTTTGGAAGGATTCTTGGCGGTTCACATCACAGTTTTCGAACGAAAACCGAATGGCTTGTCACCGTCGGAATTTGAAGATACAAGGGAAGCCACAAGCCTCAAAGGTAAAAAAAAAACTCGAAACTTATCCCCTTTTTTCTATGCATGTACTGGAAAATTGAAGAAGAGAAGGATACCTCAAAGTTTTTTTTTTTTTGCTTTCGATTGCTCTTTTCTCTAATACAATATGGTTTGGCTCGGTTTTATATCCGAAGTTACAAAAGGATTAAAAAAAATCGAAAAACTTGTTATTGGTTGTTTTTTTTGCCTCTGATTTCTGCTCTTCGTGGTATTTGAAACAAGCTTAATTGTTTTTTTGTCTTTGCTTGTTGTTTGAGTGCTATTTTCGGGTGTTCTGGCCTTCTCTTTTTTGTTGCATGTCTGATTTTTTCGTGAAGGAGGTCAGATCCGTGGGGTGCGTGGGCGCGTCGAAATCAGAATGGTCAGTGCATCGGTCGGCACGCGCGCGTGAAAGGGTTTGAAAGGTCGTGTGTCGGTCACCGAACCGTCGCGCGTGAGGGCGTGGGCTCTGGAAGCTTCCCATATTGATTTAGGGTCGTCAGATCGTGTTTGATCCGACGATTGTGAATGCTTGCGACGCGAGACGGGGGGGGGGGGGGGGGGGCTAGTGTCTAGGGTGTAACACCCGGGTTTAGGGGCTAGGTGAAAATAATATTTTAATATTATTTTGGGTTCGGTTTTATACTCCAAATAATGTTTCGGGTTTTGTTTCAAAATTATAAATTGGGTTGACCATGTTTTAAGATTTAAACCCCAATAAACCATGGTTTTCATACTATTGAGAATACCCCATCTCATTAGGGGTACAAAGGACTTTTGGCTTTTAAAATAAAACAAAACACATAAAACTTCACTTTTTACTCATCTTCCTCCCCTCCCTCTCTTTCAAAATTCACGATATCTTCTCCCCACCATGGATGGTTACTATTCCATCATTTTCTTGCTTCATCTTTGAAGATTTTTGAAAGGTAATGACATTTTTGAGTTGTCCTCATCTTTCCCTCTTTAAAAGTACTTTCTATTTTCATTTTCATGAGGGTTTTAGAAAATGGAATTTATGGAAGTTGGAATAAAAATGGGAGCTTTATGTTGTTAAAGTAAATGTGTTGATTTTGTATGTTTAGATAAGTTATGTAGAGGTCAAATGGTATGGCATATATGAATTTCAAGTGATTTTAATCAATTTTCGGAATTGGGTACCAAGGGGGTTTTGGGAGGGTTTTAAAGGGGTTTTGGGGGTTGGTTAGTGTTGGAATTCGAGGGCTGGTGTTAGTATTATATATGAGGGCTGCTTTGGGTGTGTTTGATGGTCATTTGGATGCTTGAAATGGAAGATATTGGTGGGCTTTAAGGGCAGCTCGGAAATTCTGTTTTGGGATATGTTTTGAGTATTGGGTGCTTGAAGTGTTGATCCGGGTTGTTTCCATTGATGAGGTATTTATTGTGAATGTTTTGTTTGTGTTTGAGATTGATTAGAATCGAGTTTGGGCGTCGGTGAAGCTTTGGAAGAGGATCCGGGAATTTGAAGAACGGTCGCTTGCTTGGTCTTCGAGCTTGGAAGCTTAGGTGAGTGGATGTTTACTTTAAAGGTTTTAAATTAGTTGGTTCGAGTATGTGGACTAGGTTGGGCTTGGTAGACCCACCTAGAGTTAGGATTAGGGTGGTAGCCTAATCCTAAGCTTGATCTAAGCCTTTGGATGAACTCAATTGTGTGAATGTATATGCCTCGTATGCCATGTGATATGAATGTTTATGTATATTGTTTTATACAAGTGAGTTGAGGCATGGGTTGTATTGCTTAAAGCATGCATGGTGATGGTTTATGGTTGTGTCCATGGTGAGTACGTGCTAAGCACGGAAATGATTGAAGTGTGTGATGTGGAATGAGTAAAATATTGGCACTAGTATACTTAAATACAAATGATCGATCATTAGGATGTTAGTGTGTACACATGAGTCGAAAGTCGCGCGTGGCCTTGGTGGCGTTGAGTCACCAAGGAGGAGTACGGGTACGCCCGGAAATGGTATTTAAATATAGTCGGTGATGAGTGGAATCCCATCGACGGGGCGTGAGGATGAGTGGAATCCCCTCCGCGAGACCGGTGATGAGTGTAATCCCACCGTCAGGTAATGGTTGTGTTGTTGGATATGAGTTCCAACGGTTGTCCGCGTATTTGAGTGATAACTAGGTGCCAATGTTGATTGATATATGTATCAATGTGTTGAGATATATGAGCTGTTTGGATGTTTATATGTGATTGCATGTATGGTAGTATTGAGCTCATAATTAAGGCATACATGTGATACATTGCTCATGCATTTATACCTTGTGGACCCTTGGTAAGTGTAAATGGCTTTGGCTAGATCGTGCTCAGACCCTGCAATGTTGAGGTTTGTTTTTAGAGCTTACCCTCACTAAGCATCATTGCTTACGCTCTCTTTGTTCAACATTGCAGATCCTTAGTTCGTGGGTTGCTCGGGCAAGTGGAGGGCCTCCAAGTGTGGTTTTTGGGACTTGAGTTCACCAAGTATGGATTTCAAATGTTAGACTTGTAATAGCTTAAGCAATGGGACATGTATGGTTGTTGGATTGTTGTTGGTTGTTTGGAGCATGTGTAGACTCCTTAGTATCTTGCTTTTGCATGGTTGTGTTGCCATGTTGATTGTTAACTCATGCCTAATTGCTTGCTTGCATGTTAGCCTTATGCATTAGGAGTTTATATATGTGTTTGATCTATGTTTGAATGAATGCATGTTTGTGGGAATGTTGCCTTAGAGTTAGACATGTCTAAACCATGTTGAAGCATGCTAGTATGTTGGTATATCTTGGGTTTAAATGCTTGGCTGTTGTATGGTGTTTTGGGGCATCCTTGTGCCTCAAAACAGCCCAGAAAAGTCTGCAGACAGGGGGTGTTTCGGAACGGGTCCCCGTGTTCCGAAACGGCCCCTGCGTAAATGGCCTGCCATTTCGAAACGGATGAGGGTCGCTCCGGAACGTTTTCGCCACTAGAATTTTGAGAAATTGGCGAGATGAAGCCGTTCCGAAACGGGCCTTTGAAGTTCCGAAACGGTCAAATCTCGTTGACCACGAGATATTGACCGTCAAGGTCGTTCCGATACGGGTCACCCCTGTTTCGGAACGGTCACCTTGTGGTTGACCCAGGCCCGTTGACCAGGTCAGGGCGTTTCGGAACACCCTATAAGTGTTTCGAAACGGCCTGCTGGAATGAAGTAAAATGGACTGTTTATGTTTGTTTGGTCGGTGAATGTTACGTTGTTTGGTTCTTCCGCTGCTGTGCTTCACATATGAATTATAATTGCATCTAGATAAGACTAAAGTTAAAAGAAATTTTCTGGGTCGTTAACTGAGGGGAAGCCTTAACGGGTTTCGCTTCGGTTTTCCCCGTGTGGCCCACTCGGACCGGTCATCCGACCAGACCGGGACGAGGGGGTTACACTTGTTGGTATCAGAGCCTAAGGTTACCGAGACCTTGGGCAGGTAAGTAAGGTAAGTTTAAGTTTTTAAATTGAATTGCACGGTGTTTGCTTACTCTACAAGAATGGTTGCTTATATGACAAGTATGCTGATTGTTTTATTTTAAAGCATGTGTGTGTGTGGGTCCCATTGCTACTATTACATTGGAAAAAATGATTTTTAGTGAGGAAACATACTTGGACACTTGGAAGCCTCGCCTTGCTAACCCAACTTGTGTGTTGTTGTTGTGGTTGTAGTTAATATCTGAGAGAGCAATGTCTAGACCGAGAGGTAGACCGAGGTTGGTTCGTCAAGAACCACGAGTTGTAGCTCCTGTTGAGCCGGTAGTTGGTGCGGGGGCTCACATAGAGGGACCGGGGGCAGCGGGAGTTGGCGCTCCTCCACCACCTCCACCACCACCACCTCCTCCACCTGGAGCTGGAAGAGAGGGACCTCAAGGTGGCCAAGGTGGCCAAGGTCCAGCTGGGGTTGATATGACTCCGCTAGTGCAAGCGATAGCGGGAGCGTTTCAGGCCGCAGTGGCGGGAGCTCAGGCTGCAGTTCAGCCTAGGTGTGATGATGCTAGTTTACCTTTGGAGAGGCTCCGTAGCTTAGGGGCCGAAGAGTTTAGAGGATCTACTCCGGAGAGGTCGGAGTTATGGTTAGAGAAGACAGTTCGTATCTTGGCTCAGATGGGTTGTGCGGGCGCACGTAGATTGGGTTGTGTGATCTCACTGCTTCAGGGTGATGCCTACACCTGGTGGGTCACCATCACTACCGGGGTTCCAGAGGCCGAGATAGATTGGGATTTCTTTGAGTTTGCTTTCAGAAAGAGGTACTTGGGACCGAGGTACTTGGATGAGAAGAAGCGAGAGTTTATGGCTCTTACTCAGGGGGATGCTTCTGTGACTGATTATGAGATCCGCTTTGTTCGCTTGAGTCAGTATGCCCCAGAGTTGATTCCTACTGAAGTGGAACGCTGCAATCGATTCCGATACAGATTGAATGAAGAGGTTAAGAGGTACACATTGGCTTCTGACTACTCAGACTTTGATGTGTTGGTCGCGAGGGCCAAGGATTTGGAGCATAGTTTGGGTTCAGCCAAACGAGCTGGTGGTTCTGGTTCTGGAAAGAGGCATAACCACTTTGATGGTAGAGATGCTAAGAGACACAAGGGTGGCGGACATCAGTTTGATCAGAGACGTGGCGATGGCCACCATGGTAGGGGCCATCAGGGCCATAGAGGAGGAGGGCGCTTGCCCGAGTGTGCACAGTGTGGGAGACAACATACTGGAGAGTGCTGGGGTAACTTTCACGCTTGTTGGAACTGTGGTTCGAGGGACCACTTTAGGAGGGACTGTCCACGTCAGGCAGCTCAGGCACCGAATATTGCTCAGGCTCCTGCGAGGGGTACTGATTTTCAGAGAGGCAGTGGGCGCGGTCGTGGCTACTTCCAGTCGAGGGCTGATGCACCTAGGGTAGATGCTCAGAGGAACCTTGCACATGTTGTGGCTGTGCAGCCAGAGGCGGGAGGACCAGCGAGGGTCTATGCTCAGAGAGAGGCCGGGAATGACACCGATGTGATAGCAGGTAATTTTGAGTTACAGTCTATGTCCTTGCTTTCTTTGGTTGATTCGGGTTCTACGCATTCCTACATTTTGAGTAAGCATGCACAGAAGTTAGATATTCCTGTTGAGATCTTAGATGTAGGTATGCATGTTACTAGTTCTTTTGGTGAGACAGTTGTGGTTAGACGTATGTATAGGAGATGTCCGCTGAAGGTTCAGGGTCATGTGTTCTCAGTTGATATGATGGAACTTCCTTTCTACGGTTTTGATATTATTTTGGGTATGGATTGGTTGGTTGAGCATCGGGCTAGTGTGGATTTTGAGATAAAGAGAATTTCCTTGAAGCTTTCTGAAGACTACGAGGTAGTGGTAGTGGGCGAGAACATTAAGTTCTTGTCTAATGTGGTGTCAGCTTTAGAGGCTCATAGGTTGATGGACTCTGGATGTGAGGCCTATTTGGCTTATGTTATGAATCCGGATATGAGTGAAGCTAGACCGAAAGATATCAGAAAAGTGTGTGACTTTCCAGATGTGTTTCCTGAAGAGTTGCCGGGTTTGCCTCCTGACAGAGATGTTGAGTTTGTGATTGAGACAGTTTCAGGGTCTAACCCAGTTTCGATAGCTCTGTATCGTATGGCTCCGAAAGAGTTGAAAGAATTGAAGAGTCAGTTGCAAGAATTATTAGACCGTGGTTTCATTAGGCCTAGTAGTTCTCCGTGGGGTGCTCCAGTGTTGTTTGTGAAAAAGAAGGATGGTAGCATGCGCATGTGTATTGACTATAGACAGCTGAATCAGTTGACTGTGAAGAACAAGTATCCGTTGCCTCGTATAGATGATTTGTTTGATCAGTTGAGAGGTGCTTCAGTATTCTCGAAGATAGATTTGAGATCCGGGTACTATCAGTTGAAAGTGAAAGAGTGTGATGTTCCGAAGACAGCTTTTAGGACTAGATATGGTCACTATGAGTTTCTTGCGATGCCATTTGGGCTCACGAATGCACCAGCAGCATTCATGGACATGATGAACAGAATTTTTAGGGACTATCTAGACCGGTTTGTGGTTGTCTTCATTGATGATATACTAGTGTACTCGAAGACAGAAAAAGAGCATGATGAGCACTTGAGATTTGTTTTGCAGAGATTGTTGAGCAATCAGTTGTATGCGAAGCTCAGTAAGTGTGAGTTCTGGATTCGAGAGGTTGTATTTCTTGGCCATGTTGTTTCGGCCGAAGGCATCCGAGTTGATCCATCGAAGATTGAGGCTATTGTTGAGTGGAAACAACCTAAGTCCGTGACCGAGATTAGGAGTTTCCTAGGATTAGCTGGTTACTATAGGAGGTTTGTTGATGGCTTCTCTAGAGTAGCTGCTCCCTTGACTAAGTTGTTGCAAAAGGGAGTCAAGTTTGAATGGTCAGATGCAAGACAAAAGGCCTTTGAGAAGTTGAAGGAAGCTTTAACAAATGCTCCAGTGTTAGTACAGCCTGTTTCAGGTAAGGAGTTTGTGATTTACAGTGATGCTTCCTACATAGGCTTAGGATGTGTTTTGATGCAAGATAGGAGAGTTGTTGCTTATGCTTCTAGACAGTTGAAGATTCATGAGAAGAACTATCCTACTCATGACATAGAGCTAGCCGCAGTTGTGTTCGCATTGAAGATTTGGCGTCACTACTTGTATGGCGAGAAGTGTGTTGTTTACACCGATCACAAGAGCTTGAAGTACTTGATGACACAGAAAGAGTTGAATTTGAGACAGAGGAGATGGCTAGAGTTGTTAAAAGATTATGATTTGACTATTGAGTACCATCCGGGTAAAGCAAACGTAGTGGCCGATGCTTTGAGTAGAAAAGTGGTCGTTGAGCTGAGAGCTATGTTTGCTAGATTGAGTGTGTCCGATGATGGTGGTTTGATCACCGAGTTACAAGTGAAGCCTTTTTTGATTCAGTTGATTAGAGAGAAGCAGTTGCAAGATGCGAGCTTAGTTCCTCATGTTCAAGACATAGCCGAAGGAAGACCGACTGAGTATAGTTTTAGTGGTGAGAGCTTGTTGTGCTTTAGAGATAGAATTATGGTACCGGAAGATGTTGAGCTGAGACGTCAGATTTTGAGCGAAGCACATTCGAGTCCCTTTTCTATGCATCCGGGTAGTACCAAGATGTATCGAGATCTGAAGAATGATTACTTCTGGGTTGGTTTGAAGAGAGATGTAGCCGAGTATGTGAGCCGTTGCATGGTTTGTCAGAGAGTAAAGGCAGAACATTAGGTTCCTTCAGGTTTGCTACAGCCTCTGAAGATTCCGGAATGGAAATGGGAGAGAATCACCATGGATTTTGTATCGGGGTTGCCTTTGTCTCCTTCGAAGAAGAATTCAGTTTGGGTGATTGTTGATAGGTTCACTAAGTGTGCTCACTTCTTAGCAGTGAACACTACGGATTCCTTAGATAAGTTGGCAAACTTGTACATTCGTGAGACTGTGAGACTTCATGGAGTTCCAAAGTCTATAGTTTCAGATAGGGATCCTAGATTTACTTCGAGATTCTGGAGTTGTTTGCATAGTGCTTTGGGTAGTCGTCTGCATTTCAGCACATCTTATCATCCGCAGTCCGATGGGCAGTCAGAGCGAGTGATACAGATTCTAGAGGATATTCTCCGTTGTTGTGTGATTGATTTTCAGGGTTCTTGGGAGAAGCACTTACCGTTGGTTGAGTTTGCTTACAACAATAGTTATCAGTCTAGTATTCAGATGGCTCCTTATGAGGCTTTGTATGGTAGACGGTGTAGAACTCCGATTTGTTGGGCTGAGACAGGTCAGAGGTTGTTACCTATGCCAGACTTGCTTAAGGGAACCACAGAAAAGATGAAGTTGATTTGTGACCGTTTGAAAGCGGCTTCGGATCGTCAGAAGTCCTATGCAGATTTGAAGAGGAAAGAGATTGAGTACTCAGTGGGTGAGAAAGTGTTTCTGAAAGTATCTTCGTGGAAGAAGGTAATGAGATTTGGCCGAAAGGGCAAGTTGAGTCCGAGGTTCATTGGTCCGTATGAGATAGTTGAGCGGATTGGGCCCGTAGCTTATCGTTTAAGGTTACCTTCTGAGTTAGAAAAGATCCATGATGTCTTTCATGTATCTATGCTTAGGAGATATAGGTCAGACCCTTCTCATGTGATGCCCGTTGAGGAGATAGAGTTGAATCCGGATTTGTCCTATAATGAAGAGCCCATTGAGATACTTGCTTCTGATAGCAAGGTGTTGCGTGGCAAGACCATAGAGTTGGTCAAGGTGTTGTGGAGGCATAGAGGTGTGGAAGAGGCCACGTGGGAGAGGAAAGCGGATATGGTTGAGCAGTTTCCATATCTGTTTCCACCAGGTAATTTCGGGGACGAAATTTCCTTAAGTGGGGGAGAGTTGTAACACCCGGGTTTAGGGGCTAGGTGAAAATAATATTTTAATATTATTTTGGGCTCGGTTTATACTCCAAATAATGTTTCGGGTTTTGTTTCAAAATTATAAATTGGGTTGACCATGTTTTAAGATTTAAACCCCAATAAACCATGGTTTTCATACTATTGAGAATACCCCATCTCATTAGGGTACAAAGGACTTTTGGCTTTTAAAATAAAACAAAACACATAAAACTTCACTTTTTACTCATCTTCCTCCCCTCCCTCTCTTTCAAAATTCACGATATCTTCTCCCCACCATGGATGGTTACTATTCCATCATTTCCTTGCTTCATCTTTGAAGATTTTTGAAAGGTAATGACATTTTTGAGTTGTCCTCATCTTTCCCTCTTTAAAAGTACTTTCTATTTTCATTTTTATGAGGGTTTTAGAAAATGGAATTTATGGAAGTTGGAATAAAAATGGGAGCTTTATGTTGTTAAAGTAAATGTGTTGATTTTGTATGTTTAGATAAGTTATGTAGAGGTCAAATGGTATGGCATATATGAATTTCAAGTGATTTTAATCAATTTTCGGAATTGGGTACCAAGGGGGTTTTGGGAGGGTTTTAAAGGGGTTTTTGGGGTTGGTTAGTGTTGGAATTCGAGGGCTGGTGTTAGTATTATATATGAGGGCTGCTTTGGGTGTGTTTGATGGTCATTTGGATGCTTGAAATGGAAGATATTGGTGGGCTTTAAGGGCAGCTCGGAAATTCTGTTTTTGGGATATGTTTTGAGTATTGGGTGCTTGAAGTGTTGATCCGGGTTGTTTCCATTGATGAGGTATTGATTGTGAATGTTTTGTTTGTGTTTGAGATTGATTAGAACCGAGTTTGGGCGTCGGTGAAGCTTTGGAAGAGGATCCGGGAATTTGAAGAACGGTCGCTTGCTTGGTCTTCGAGCTTGGAAGCTTAGG
Source organism: Hibiscus tridactylites (assembly GCA_958450335.1). Taxonomy (NCBI): domain Eukaryota; kingdom Viridiplantae; phylum Streptophyta; class Magnoliopsida; order Malvales; family Malvaceae; genus Hibiscus; species Hibiscus tridactylites. Next base: position 35,064,669 of record OY288271.1, read on the forward strand.
TGAGTGGATGTTTACTTTAAAGGTTTTAAATTAGTTGGTTCGAGTATGTGGACTAGGTTGGGCTTGGTAGACCCACCTAGAGTTAGGATTAGGGTGGTAGCCTAATCCTAAGCTTGATCTAAGCCTTTGGATGAACTCAATTGTGTGAATGTATATGCCTCGTATGCCATGTGATATGAATGTTTATGTATATTGTTTTATACAAGTGAGTTGAGGCATGGGTTGTATTGCTTAAAGCATGCATGGTGATGGTTTATGGTTGTGTCCATGGTGAGTACGTGCTAAGCACGGAAATGATTGAAGTGTGTGATGTGGAATGAGTAAAATATTGGCACTAGTATACTTAAATACAAATGATCGATCATTAGGATGTTAGTGTGTACACATGAGTCGAAAGTCGCGCGTGGCCTTGGTGGCGTTGAGTCACCAAGGAGGAGTACGGGTACGCCCGGAAATGGTATTTAAATATAGTCGGTGATGAGTGGAATCCCATCGACGGGGCGTGAGGATGAGTGGAATCCCCTCCGCGAGACCGGTGATGAGTGTAATCCCACCGTCAGGTAATGGTTGTGTTGTTGGATATGAGTTCCAACGGTTGTCCGCGTATTTGAGTGATAACTAGGTGCCAATGTTGATTGATATATGTATCAATGTGTTGAGATATATGAGCTGTTTGGATGTTTATATGTGATTGCATGTATGGTAGTATTGAGCTCATAATTAAGGCATACATGTGATACATTGCTCATGCATTTATACCTTGTGGACCCTTGGTAAGTGTAAATGGCTTTGGCTAGATCGTGCTCGGACCCTGCAATGTTGAGGTTTGTTTTTAGAGCTTACCCTCACTAAGCATCATTGCTTACGCTCTCTTTGTTCAACATTGCAGATCCTTAGTTCGTGGGTTGCTCGGGCAAGTGGAGGGCCTCCAAGTGTGGTTTTTGGGACTTGAGTTCACCAAGTATGGATTTCAAATGTTAGACTTGTAATAGCTTAAGCAATGGGACATGTATGGTTGTTGGATTGTTGTTGGTTGTTTGGAGCATGTGTAGACTCCTTAGTATCTTGCTTTTGCATGGTTGTGTTGCCATGTTGATTGTTAACTCATGCCTAATTGCTTGCTTGCATGTTAGCCTTACGCATTAGGAGTTTATATATATGTGTTTGATCTATGTTTGAATGAATGCATGTTTGTGGGAATGTTGCCTTAGAGTTAGACATGTCTAAACCATGTTGAAGCATGCTAGTATGTTGGTATATCTTGGGTTTAAATGCTTGGCTGTTGTATGGTGTTTTGGGGCATCCTTGTGCCTCAAAACAGCCCAGAAAAGTCTGCAGACAGGGGGTGTTTCGGAACGGGTCCCCGTGTTCCGAAACGGCCCCTGCGTAAATGGCCTGCCGTTTCGAAACGGATGAGGGTCGTTCCGGAACGTTTTCGCCATTGGAATTTTGAGAAATTGGCGAGATGAAGTCGTTCCGAAACGGGCCTTTGAAGTTCCGAAACGGTCAAATCTCGTTGACCACGAGATATTGACCGTCAAGGTCATTCCGATACGGGTCACCCCTAGTTCGGAACGGTCACCTTGTGGTTGACCCAGGCCCGTTGACCAGGTCAGGGCGTTTCGGAACACCCTATAAGTGTTTCGAAACGGCCTGCTGGAATGAAGTAAAATGGACTGTTTATGTTTGTTTGGTCGGTGAATGTTACGTTGTTTGGTTCTTCCGCTGCTGTGCTTCACATAGGAATTATAATTGCATCTAGATAAGACTAAAGTTAAAAGAAATTTTCTGGGTCGTTAACCGAGGGAAAGCCTTAACGGGTTTCGCTTCGGTTTTCCCCGTGTGGCCCACTCGGACCGGTCATCCGACCAGACCGGGACGAGGGGGTTACATAGGGCTTCTTCGATCTAAACGATCTTGGCTGTTGGATCTACCCTCTAGATCTAACGGTTCTAGGTGGGCTCTGGAAAAGAAAATGTTAGAATTAGGGTTTTCTTGTAATGGGCTATTTGGGCTTGTAATGGATTGATTATTTTAATAATCTTGGGCTATTAGCCTTTTATTTGTATCAATGTATTTTAGTTTCCGTAGTAGTAGTAATAATAATAATAACAAAAATGAAAATAATAATAATAATAATAATAGTAACACACAATAATAATAAATGTAATAATAATAATAATAACAAATAATAAAGGGATAATAATAACATATTAGTAATGTTTAGGGTTTTTTCTTCAAATAGACAATAACAATATGATAAATAATAATAGTGATAGTAACAATAATAGTATAAGGTGATAATAGTTGTAATATATATATATATATGTGTGTGTGTATTTCCTTTTTATCCTTTTTCTCATTTTTTTTGTTTTTTGTTTTTAAATTACCTAACATCCCATTAAAAGCCCATTAATCAATATAAACTAAAGTGATTTTAAAGCCAAGACAAAATTAGTGATTACAGTTGCCCCCCTTTGCTTATACTTGTGGAACAAGAATAAAGTAAAGGCCATAGGCACTAATTTTGTCCTACTACCCTGTCGAACGGTTTGTTCTCCCAAGGCAACGCGCGAGCCCAAGTAGCATTCTTTCTGAGGCCTTAAGATCATGAGTTCCTTCTCCAAATGCCCAAACAGATACGCGGGTTCTATGCTTCAAATGCCCGATTAGGTGGGCAGGGTTCCATTCTTCATGTGCTCGAACGAATAGGTGGGTTCTATTCTCAACGTGCCCGAATAGATGAGCATATTCCATTCTCCAAGTGCCTCAACGGATAGGTGTGTTCTATTCTCAACGTGTTTGAATATATGAGCAGACTCCAAATATTTTTATCTTCCCTTCACGGTCAAAAAACAAGTTGGTCATCCAAATAACCTCACCTTCCTTTCGCTATCAAAAAGCAAGATGAAACTCCAAATATCTTTGCCTTCCCTTTAAGGCCAAAAAAATTGGGCGTCCAAATAACCTTGCCTTCCCTTCGCGGTCGAAATGCAAGCTGAAACTCAAAATATCCTTGCCTTCCCTTCACGGCCAAAAGATGAACTAGGCACCCAAATGGATTTGCTTTCCCTCCACGACCACAAAGCAAACTGTCATCTAAATAACCTTGCCTTCCCTTAACGGCCAAAATGTGAACTAGTCGTCCAAATGGATTTGCTTTCCCTTCACGGCCACAAAGCAAACTGTCATCCAAGTAACCTTGCGTTCCCTTCGCGATCAAAAAGTAAGTTGAAACTCTAAATATCTTTGCCTTCCCTTCTCGGCCAAAAGGCGAACTAGGCGTCCAAATAGATTTGCTTTCCCTTCACGGCCACAAAGAAAACTGTCATCCAAGTAACCTTGCCTTCCCTTCGCGGTCAAAAATCAAGTTGAAACTCTAAATATGATGCATGAATGGATTAATCATTTTTAGAGATATTGGGGAAAATCCTCGCTTGAAGGTTGATCGCCCTTAACTTTCGCAAGATTTCTGTCTTTGCTTTTCATCCTATCTTGAAAGGACATGATCGGCCTATACCGGATGAACTAAAACATGTCACCTCATGAAGTTCTCTTTCCTTACCCCATTCAACCCGAGCTTAGGCATTATCTTTTCTCAATAGATCTTCATGACGAGCTCCCTAAATCTTCTGAACCCTTTTATTTCCATAAGGTCTTCAATTTTCTTTACTGGATCTTTCTCTTTCGTTTCCTTTTGGAAGGAGATATCGAATTACACCGGTCAAAATTCCATTGCCCCTACTTAATTCAAGCTTAACTGTTGCTTCTTCACGGATTCCTCCTAATGAACTGTCGCCTCGTACCTTCGGGCTGACCTCCGGTTAATGTTGGTCGATTTAAATGTTGTCTTCCGTCCAAAGGTGCTACAACTTTAAGCCCTCGTTCCTCTAAATTTGTGATCAAAAGCGTCTTTTCTGAATTTCACCCCGTTCCCCCAAAGTGCCTTTTAGGTTTTCACCATGACTCCTCTTCTTTCCTTCTTCTCTATCCTCTTTCTTTTCTTAGGCATACTTCTGTCTTCATGCCTCTTTGTTGAGTTTGAGTTCAGACGACACTTATTATCTCATTTCGGTGCGTGCTCATAACGCGGCACATGCAGTCCTTCTCGGGACGTCCCTTTCGGCAAGATGCTTATACCCCAAAGTTAACTTTTGTCCCTCAATTCTCAACGTCAAATTTTCTTCATTCACGTTCTATTTTGACCTTCACTAGCATTTCACCGAAGGTGGTCTTTTCATTTCAAATGGTGGTATTCATCATCTAGAATCAATGCCTGAAACTCCGAGGATGCCCTTCCAGGTACTACTGGCTTTACCTCGAGTCATAGTCAGTCCGCTTGTTCATTCCAATGTAAAAGACTTATGAAAATGATAGGGTAAAAATAATTTTATTATGTATATACATTTTAAAGAATCACGACAAGTGATATTTAAGAAAATCAAGTTTTGGGTCTTTGAAAAAAAGTCAACCCGAATAACATTTTTCGAATGCTATGGGGACAAACACATGAAATCCTTTCTCGGCTTATTAGGCTTCCGAGAGGAGTGACTCTCATACCTAGTTTCTACCCAATTTAAAGGTGGCTCTCTTTAACTCACTAACTCATCGTGCCCCATCCTTCCCTCTTTTCTGATCTGAATCAAGCATTAGAAGTGTGGCAATCCTTGAAGAAAGGTTAACCCCGACAAGCGGGATGTGATCTGAAGACAAATTCATCCATCCGTGTATGGTCAAAATGGTCTTTTAGGGCTTGTAATGTAGGCTATGGCTCATGGTTCTGAAAGAAAGGGTAAATAGGCTCAAACAAGTGTTTGAGGGTGGTGAAACCAAGGATCAATTCTTGCAACTGAAAATCTTCATTACGTACCGTCTGATCTGAATATGCTTAAATGAAAAACATTTTCCTTCCATTTGTCGAATTGCTCTAGACTGCCCATTTTTGGGTTTTCACCCTAGAGTTCACTTTCTTTCGTCAATCGTTGTTTCAACTAAAAAATCTCTATTAGGCACTGTCTGATCTGGATATATTCAGATGAAAAACCACTTTCCATTTTCATTTTTCGGATCGCTCTAGATTGCCCATTTTGGGTTTTCACCCTAGAGTTCATTTCCTTTTGTCAAGTGTAGTTTCGGATCAACTTGCACCTTCACATTGAATTGGTGCACGCTTTTATTCAAAGGCGATCAATCTTTCGAGGCTCTTCTAAGTAAAGGTTTATTTGGGTGAAGAGTTTCTATACCCCTTCTTCTCTATTTACAAAACAGTGCTTCTCAATTTAGCATCTCCACTTTTGATTTTCTTCAACTTTCATGTTGATAACTTTCAACGTGGTTCGAGTTGGCTCTTTGAGCACAAACTTTCATTTCGCCGTTTCCATTGTATATCTTTCTTGGTAAAACTAGATCAAGTATTCCATGTATCCATTCTCTTTTATTGCACTATATCATTTCCATAGCATGATTAAAATCGAAAATCGCTCATTTGTCCATAAGCTTTCATCTTCCTTGCATGCAGTGTGAAGGTGATCCTTGGTTTGGGTTCAATTGAAAGAAAATTTCCAGGATCAAAAGGGAACCACAAATGATATTTTTATTATTTTCTTACTTTGTGAAGTGAAAATGAAGGAATGCCAAATGTACTCCTATACATGGATATCAAAATCGGTCTTCAGGTGGTAGAAGTTTTAGGGTTATCACTTCATGAATACTCATTATGATTTTTCCCTTGGCTTAAGTAGAACAGATAGCGTTTCCATTTGTAACATCCTCACAACATTCGGTTTTTAAATTTTGAATTAAAGTTATTTTTGCAAAAAAATATATACATGTATGTTTTTAACAGAAAAACAGTAGGGTTGTAACCATAAAGAACAAATGAAATGTTAAAAAGAAACCAAAGAATATAAAATGCTTGCAAAAGTCTCCTTGATTGAAATTAGAACAAACAGACATAACATTGACCCTTGCAAAATCCTTGCTATCTTCAGGCACATAATAGCAAAGTTCATTACGAGGAAATGCAACCTGCAAAATAACTCAAAAATGAAATCCTAAAACTGGAGACCATCACGTTTGTGATTTGCTCATCAAAAGACTGCTTTTTGACCGAACTTCTGACCATGGTCTTCATGGTTTCTAGTTCCTTTTAGCGCGGCTTGCGCTTCCCATGCGACGGTCATAACTGCCATGATTGTCGGGACGAGGAACGCCTTTCGGTTTGGACCATATTGGGCTTGAAAATTTCCCCTCAACAACTGTTAGAACCAGATGAGAAGCATTTGGAGGCTTTGCAAACATAAGCGGTTGACCTTGAGAGTGATCATGGGACCGGGTGCTCGGATGGGGCTCTTCATACAAATTGGGGAGGCACGCCCCTTCTGAGCGTTTGAGCTTGGTTCCCCTAACTGTACTACCCCCACTTCTGACATATTCTGGACTAGCCTTTTAAATGCTACACAATTTTCAAAAGAATGTCCTTGAACATTGGCATGGTATTCGCAATGAGCGCTAGCATCAAACCAAGAAGGGTAGGGTGGTTTTATAAGGAGTCACATGATAGGGCCGAACCAAATTCGCATGGTATAGTTGCGCATATATCTCTTTGTATGAAATTGGCATAGAGGTAAACTTCTATTTTCCTTTCTTGATCCCTTTTATCTTATTTGAACTCCAAGGACTCTCAGCCATAGTTCGGGATTGTGAAGTCGTAGCAGCGCTTTTCGGGGCCTTCTCATGATCTTGTTGGCTTCGATTTTCTGGGGAAGCCAAGATTTTCTAAAGAGAATCTTCGATTTTGTCCAATGCCAACTCAACGGGGCATTCGGAAACAGTGCGATCTACTTCAAACTGGTCGATAATGGCCTGGTCTTCCTCCGAAAAAACTTCTTCCATCATGATGTCATGGCCCTCATTCTCACTCTCTTCGGGCCTAAGGTCCCCTTCCATGTCGTTTCCTTTGGTCATAACATCTATCATAGCCTTCAATTCATTAATTTGCCCACTAGTTTCCTCTTGGAACCTCTTCACATATGCAATTGTCTCCTTCTAATTCCAAACCAACTGTTCATGGACCTGTTCGAGCTTGTCCACCCTTGCCACTAGGTCACTCATATTTCCGAAGGTGTACCGGCTAGAAATCGTTCCCTTGTCCATTCTTCCCATTCTTTCTGAGATGAGTGTTCTCCTTCAATTAGTTATGATGTAATGGATGGATTTAAACTAATTTTAATGTTCAACTAACAATGGGTATGAAGTAATGAGTGCATGATTAAAATTGACTATTTTAATGTCGTGAATAATGCACAAATGTCAACAATGATGAATGCAAATAAAGGTATTGATTCATGAACAACCCTTAGAGAGACATCGTTTAACGGGGGAAATGTCCGATTGCAAGAAGCTGAATTAATGAATTACGGATAGTCGGCGACTTCTCGTTTTGATATCTTGGTTTTGATGCTTTTGGAATGGGGGATGACATCACCATTCTTATTCTTCTACCGTTCGAGAGGCTCATGATAGTGCATCCTACGCATTTGAGAGATTTTGAAAAGATCGTTAACTCGTGGAGATGAAAACCTCTTTTAGAGACGGGTCTCGGCAATTTAACTTGACGGTGCATTATTGAAAATTTTGAAGGCTCAAGATTAAAATTAACATTTCTGATGATTTTAAAGTTTTTAATTTGAAATTATCGTAAAATGTAGGGTTCACCTAAACTTTGAAAGGGAAAAGAACTTTGTCAATGCCACCTTAAAAGATGGGTTCAACCGAAATTGTTTTAAAATTTTGAAGAACTTTGAAAGGGGAAAGAAATTTGTCAATGCCACCTTAAAAGAAGGGTTTGACTGAAATTATTTTAGAATTTTGAAATGCAAGAATAATTTTCCAAAAATTGGGGGACCAAATAGTATTTCCCGAAATTTTAGGGGTCACATGTAAGATTTTCAAATGTTGGTTTTAATAAGGGTCCACCTCTATAACCAAGGTATACGATCTATGTCTCCGACATGCGCCCCTTTGCAAATTTTCCTCTCTCCTTGGTCAGTCTTTGTCGGCCTAACTCGATACTGTAGCATTATCACTCTTGACATCACAAACTTCCCTTTTATCTCGAATGCCTTCTAAATTGGATCGTTCTTGAATCAACAATATGTAATGATATGCAAATAATAACTCAAAAACAAAACAACCACTACAACTGACGTTAGTTCGGTTAGTTATCGAAAAAAGGATGCGAAAATTGAAAGGCAAGAAACATGTCAATAAATCAACCACGAAGAGAAACATGTCATAGCATGTATTGCACGAAAAATCATGTAACCCCCTCGTCCCGGTCCGGACGACTGACCGGTCCGAGCAGGCTACACGGGGATAACCGAGGCAAAACTTGTTAAGGCTCAACTTCGGTTAACAACCCGAGAAAACTTTTTCATTTAATTATTATCTTGTCTAGATGGATTAATACACCATATGCGAACCAACGACAGCGGAAGCAACAACCGAGGCGAACAACCAAACAACAAAACAAAAACAACCCATTTTAACTTAAACTACATGTCGTATCAATACGCCCAAAGAGAGTATCGATATGCCTTGACTAGGTCAACTGGCCAAAGTCAACTCGAGGAGACCGTATCGATACGTTGGTTGACCGTATCGATACGCCCTCAACGGTCAACTTCTCGTGATCAACGCTACGAAGATCGTTTCGAAACACCTAAGCCCGTTTCGATACCCTCAATTTCTCGTCAAAATCTCAGATTTCCAGTAGCAAAATGGTATCGAAATGCCCTTCCCATGTATCGAAACGCTTAGCCTGAAACAAGAGGACCGTATCGATATGGGTCCAACCGTATCGATACCTCTGCTGCGAACAGACAGGTTTTAGCTGGTTTAAGGCACAAGGCTGCCTCAAAAACACCAACCAAGACCTCCAACCAAACATGCAATAACTCTAAAGGCAAGACACCCTACAACAAGCATGCTTAACACATAACATACATATAATACATTAAAAGGAATCATCATTCACCATAAAAGAGGCATACAAAGCATATTAAGGTTTCATGCTTTAGACAAACATTCACAAGCATCCATGATAGGGGCACAAGGCCAACACACAAGGCATAAGCAAGACTTAACCAAAACGTCCACAAAACATAAGAGTCTAAACATGCTCCTAACACAACAACAACATAAATCAAATACTCAAATCCCATTGCTTGTCTATTACATCTCATAACTTAAAAATTCATACTTGATGATATCAAAAGCTCAAGTAGCGCACTTGGAGGCCCTCTCCTTGCACAAGAAACCCACGAACTATGGATCTGCATTGTCGAACAGAAAAGAGCGTAAGCATAAAGCTTAGTGAGGGTAAGCTCATAAAACAAACCTCGACAATGCAGGGTCCAAGCACGAGCAACACAACCAAGGTAGAATGCATGAGTTCTTACCTTTGAAACCACAAGAGTCAAATATAAATGATGCGTGAACACAATATCAATATCATGCCATGCTTAACAAGTCCATAAGCACAACATATGGAAGCATATATATTAACGTATTGACAACACATTCAACAATCCGTATTGGCACCTAGCTATGACCCGAATACGCGGATAACCGTTGGAACTCACATCCAACAACACAACCATTACCTTACGGTGGGATTACACTCATCACCGTTTCACGCGGAGGGGATTCCACTCATCCTCACGCCCCGTCAATGAGACTCCACTCATCACCGACTAACATTTATATGAAGATTTCCGGGCGAACCCGTACTCCATCTTGATGACTACCATCACCAAGACCACGCGCACATTTCGACTCTCGTGTGCACACTAAACATCCTAATGATCGATCATTGTACCCAAGCATACTAGTGCCAATACTAACACATTCCGCAACACAGTTTCTTACCAATTTCCGTGCTTAGCACGTACTCACCATGATTTACCATCATGCACATACCACATTCCATAACCATATGCATATAATAATGCATCAAATATCATGCCTCAACGCACATGTATAACACAATATACATAACCACATTAATCATAATTAATATGAAACAAGAGGCATACTCAACATTTAAAGTTCAACCAAAGGTCTCCTATACTAAGCTTGAGATTAGGCTACCACTCTAATCTCAACTCTAGGTGGGTTTACCAAGCCCAACCTAGGTCCACATGCTTGAACCAACATTTGAAAACCATTTTAAACCAAGCTGAAATCATTAACCACTCACCGACTAATCCAAGCTCAACACTCTAGCCGATTAAGCTCCCAACGGTTCCAGATTCGTTCCCGAGGCTTCACCGACACAATTCCTTGCTTCTAATCATCCCAACACAATCAAAATAACCACTATTCAGTCCACAAATCAAAGTATCAAACCCGGAACACAAACCAAGCACAAAACACATGATTTCAAGCTAAAGACAACCCCAAAAATGCCATTTTCGAGTAGCCCTTAAGCACAGCCAAAACCCATTGATTCCAACACTTATAACACTCCTAAAACCACAAAAACCCCTAACTATCAACCAACCATCAGCCAACAAATTCCCACATCAAACAGCCCCTAAACTCACCTATAAACCCCACTAAAACCCAATTTCGTGAATCATTGTAAAACCTTGTAAAAATTACATATGTTGGACCATTTAGGTAGCAAACAACTTATCTAACATCAATAAACCGAAAACTTAAGTTAAAGCTAATAAAGATGACATTTTTAAACCAAAGCTTCAAAACTCCAAAATACAAAACCATGAGCTATTATGAAAAATAAAGGTATATACTTGTAGAGAATGATAAGGACAAGTCAAATATGGGTTTACCTTTCGAAAATTACCAAAGATGAGAGAGTATGGTGATGGAATAGTAACTCCAATGGTGAAGGGGTTTTTGTCGTGTAAAAAGTTTGAAGAGGGGGAAGAAGAAGATGAAAAGGCTATTTTAAAATAAATGGGGTTTTTATTTTACAAGGCCACTTATTTACAAAATTGCTATTAATGAGATGGTTATCTCCCAATTTCTAAAATCCATGGGATTTGGGTTTTAAATCAAAACAAACCCAACATAAAATTATTTGTTTTGAAAACACGAGGCCTACAATATTATTTTATTATTTTAATTCACCCGACCCCCAAACTCGGGTGTTACAAAGCATAAAGTAACCATAGAAAGGCCTAACAGGGTCATCACTAGGGAGACAATATTTCGACATGGCTCTAAAGGGTTGGCTTCTACAGGCCACTATATGCGGTTCGGTTCTAGAGTAATAAGGGTACCCGAACTATCGCTGTTACCTACTAAGGTAACAGGACATCGATTCGGGAGGATTCGGGTCCTTATATCATACGAGGACGTATGTCCCACAAAATATAAGAATCGAATCCTGAAAGTGGATCGTAATCCCATACAGGGGCATCGACCCCACGAAAGATAGTGACCACTTTCACTTAAAGGTGCTTAGAACTAATGTATGATGACAATCTATATCAAACACCGTGCGGATAAAGTGGAAGACAAACAAGGTTTAGGAATTCTAAATCAAATTTTCTTTGAAAAATGTGATTCGAACCCAAACTAAGGTTTGACTCTCTTTTTTATTTTTGAAAACAAATTTTTTTTTCCCAGCGGAGTCGCCATGCTGATGCGACTAAAAACTTACGAGTGTGGGTGTATTTACAAATTCCTTTTTGAAATGAAAATAATTATTTTTTTTGTTTTTTAAGAAATAAAAATGGAGTCGCAACCGATCATTTAAAAAGAGGTAGACTGGACACCACGAAAAACAAAACCAAATATTCTTTCTAAAAATTGGGTCCGGGAGTCGGTTACACGCGAGGAAGGATTAGCACCCTCGTCGTGCCCAAAACTTGGTACCTAAGGGTTCGAATCGCATTTAACAAAATAATATAATTTCGACTTAATTTAATTTAAAACGCCTAAATGCGTGAATGCATGGTCATATAAATTTAACCACCTAACTCGTGTCTACGATACCAAAAGAGACGACACCCGAATACTCGGGATGACCCTCCCACTAGAATAACAAGACACCGAGTACTAAACAAATAAATGTAATAAGTAAACATGATATTTAATGCATGAACAAGAAATGAACATAAGCACATTAATAAACAATATGATTCGAATTTATTACAACATTATACCATATAGGAGTTGTATAATATACATATAATAAGGACCATGCACATGCTAATATTTTTTTAACGTTCAAATATATGAGAAAAAGTTCAAGTTTTGGCAGTCCATATATATGTCTTTTAAACTACATATTATGTTATATATATATACAAAACACGTTATATATATATATGAGTCATAATATTACACAACATTATCATGATATTAAATGCATACACTTCAATCGTATAATGACTGTATAAAATCATGCGCTACACATTCTATATTATATGGAAAAATCATTTTAATATGTGCGTATTCGTTCACTACATATTATATGTTGTACAAAAAACAAATATCACATACCAAGAAACGGTTTTTTAGTACATATATATTAGCTGTATATTATATTATATAACATGTGCATACCAAACCACATCAAGATACGTTATACACATAGATCCACAACACAATATGGCAATAAAATTAATATAACGCTAAAAGGGACTAAAAGAAAGCAAAAATACAAGACAATAAATTTAATATGCATGATAAAAAGGAAAAGGTTTTACCACTAACTCCGGGACTAAAATAAAATAAAAAATTGAAATTAAAAGGGGTTAGACAAAGGTTTGAACCATTTGAAGTTGGATTTAACTTAAAAGTGGATGAAACTGAAATCCTTTGGAAAGATTGAGGGACTACATTGAGAATTTAAAGAAACAAAATGGTTAAAAAAATTACTCAAAAAAATGGAGGGACTACTGACTAATAAATCCATTTTTATTTAATTCAGCACTTAAAGGGTGAGATCGAAAAATTTTAAAAACATAAGAGGACTAGGAGTGTATTTAAAATAGCCTAAAGCTCTCCACACATGGTTTCCAAAACGAGGAAGGACCTATACGCAAATGGACCATTTTTAAAAAGGTCGAAGAGGTATAACTGTCCTCCTTCAATCGAAAATTTCTTCTTTTGGACCCTTTTTTAGTTCGAAGCGAACGACCACCCTCTCACCCTTTCCCTTTTTTTGCTCTGTTGTGGTCTGGAAAAACAAAACAAAAACTCCATGTTCGAAGCCTTTTCTCGTTTCTCTCTTAAAAACCAGCACTGAAGCAAAGAGATTTTCGACTCAAATCTGAAAACGAAGAAAAAAAACAAGGGTTTTTCAATCTTGAAAATATGACCAAAAGAAAAAGAAATCCTCTTTGGAAGGATTCTTGGCGGTTCACATCACAGTTTCCGAACGAAAACCGAATGGCTTGTTACCGTTGAAAGTTGAAGAGACAAGGGAAGCCACAAGCCTCAAAGGTAAAAAAAGAAAACTTATCCCCCCTTTTTTATGCATGTACTGGAAAAATGAAGAAGAGAAGGATACCTCGAAGTTTTTTTTTGCTTTCGATTGCTCTTTTCTCTGAAATCCCTGAATGTGTTACAATATGGTTTTGCTCGGTTTTTATATTCGAAGTTACAAAAGGATAAAAAATCGAAAAACTTGTTATTGGTTTTTCCCTCTAATTTCTGCTCTCCGTGTTATCTGAAACAAGCTTAATTGTTTTTTGGGTAAACTACATAAATAGTCTCCCGACTATGGTCCAATTATCTTTTGTGTCCCCCGACTATCAAATGTTACAAATTGGTCCCTTAACTAAAATTTACATACAAAATGGTCTCATTCCGTTAAAAAATTAACGGACGTCTTACGTGGACGTTAATATGCTGACTAGGTTCAGATAAAATTATTTTTTTATTATACTAAATTTCCATGTCATTAAAAATATTAGTTAAAAAATCCCCTTTAAAAAGCCCTAATCAGAGGACCAAATCCCACAAAACTCGGTCTCATTTTTCTTCTTCTTCTAAACTTTATCTAGGAAAGAAGGAAGCCAATATGAAAGATGGACTCAAGAAGAGAGATTCCGAAATGTGATTGTGGAGTGGAAGCTGATCTCAGAACATCATGGAGTAATGCTAACCCGGGTAGGAGATTTTTCGGCTACTCCAAGTATGGTGTTGGTCGTAATTGTAAATTTTTTCTGTGGTGTGATTCAGAAATTGGAAATCGAGAAAGAATTGTTATTGTTGGATTGTTGAAGAAAATCAGAAAAGTCGAAGAAGGGAGAAAAAAAGAACGAATGTTTTGGATTGCTTGTTTGGCTATGTGCGTACTGATAATATGATTTTTTTATGTAGGTTTCATTAGGGTTCTGAATTTTCATTTTGGGGGTTTTGGGGAATTTGTATGGGTTTGTGGGGATTAAAGGTTTTAGCAGTTAAAAATCTTGTGGGGAAACTTTTTGTAATTGTTGCAGTGATGAAAATCTTAGAAAATCTTGTGGGAAAACTTTTTGTAATTTGTATGGGTTTGTGAGAAAACTTATGTTAAAGTAATGGAAATTTAAGAGTTTGACTTCATCTGCGAATTTTTTGTATTTACATTTGGCTATGAAACATAATTTCCAGCATATAATGCATTTGGCCTATGAAACATAATTTCTAATGCATTTGGCTATGAAAATTTCTGTTAAAGTAATAAAGATTTTCATTTTCATATAATGCTTGTACAAAATAGTAAAGCATTAACGTTTCTACAAAATGAGATGTGGCCAACAAAGTATTAAAGCATCAATGTTTCTACAAAATGAGATATGCCCAACAAAAAGATTTGTGCCTATTCAAAAGAGTTAATTGGCCATTAAACTAATACTTGGCATTTTTCAAAAGAGTTACTTGGCATTAAATTAATACTTGGCCATTAAACTAACACTAGTCCACCCTAGTGTTTGTAACATTGCTTCTGGTTGTGTCTGAGGTTGTACCAGCACTATCTTGAGTGTTCGTTGACATCCATCTAACTGTGAATGCATTTGACTGCCTTGTATGTTTTTTTTCTTGAATCTTGCTGGACTGTATGTTCCTTCCTCTTTATAGGTAGCTTCTGCCTTAGCATTCTGGGTTGCTGTTTGAGATTGCTGAGTTGGAGGTTGAACAAATGGAGGTTGTTTCCTTGTTGTGGGAACCTATAAAACATAGGAAACAAGTTCTAATGTTATGAAGAAAACAAAATAAATACATAACTAAGAAGTAAGCAAAAATACATTACCCTTCGAGCATTTTTTTATTCCCACCCACTTCACCCTTGCAAGTTCTGATGTTATGACCAGGTTTGCCACACTTAGTACACTTAATTTCACATATTTTCGACTCAGCTTTGTGGAAGCAGTGGCAGTTTCATCAACTTCTTTTTTCTTGATTTACGAGGTCTTCCAGGTGGTCTTCTCAATGGTGGGGGCAATATAGGTTGACAATCATTTTGAGGAGTCCACTGATTTGGTCCTCTAATTGGGTTGAGGAAGTTCGAATAAATTCTTCCTTGTGTTGTCTTGGTGTAATATTCATCAACATGTGATTCTGGCCTAACTC
Source organism: Hibiscus tridactylites (assembly GCA_958450335.1). Taxonomy (NCBI): domain Eukaryota; kingdom Viridiplantae; phylum Streptophyta; class Magnoliopsida; order Malvales; family Malvaceae; genus Hibiscus; species Hibiscus tridactylites. The sequence goes on from OY288271.1 coordinate 35,080,263, forward strand.
TAATTAACAACATCACTGACACAAAATGGTTGCATGGGATACCAGTTAACTCTCATCTTCTACATGTACAAGTCAATGCTTGCATGTTGACAACATGATGGTTGCCATATCCACATTTAACTTGATATTGTTCACCACCAGCATTTCTAGGCCAACACCTACATTATTTTTGAAGTAAGCAAATGACATAAAAATTTTAGGTAAGTAAACTAAAGATTAATTGAAATCAGTTTTGATTACCTATTGGATAGTTCAATTGTAAGCTCCAACTTCTTCTGAATTTTGGGACAGAGAAGCCCAACATATTTTTCAGCTTGTGATTGTTTCTTTGCAATCCTTTGCATGATCATAGTCCTTATGGTTTCCATCATGGTAAGGATAGGCTTGTCCCTTGCTTCGAGTATAAACTTAATAAATAAAAAAAAATAAAATGTTAGTATATATCAATTATTAGTTCAAACATTATTTAGGAAATAATACATACCTTGTTAAAACATTCACATAGGTTATTCAACAACATGTCAGTTTTGGTGTTACTTGTGAAAAAAGCCTTACACCATTGGTCAGGATTGATCTTGACCAACCAATCATAAGACTTCGATGACACAGATTTAATTTTTTCTAATGTGTCTTTGAACTCTTTAACAGTAGTTGATCTTGCAGCTTTCAAGAAAAGATCCTTCAGATGTTTTCCCTTGTTGCAATCTTCAGACTTGAAGTTTGTATACAAATGTCTAACACATGTCATGTGTTGAGAATGTGAAAAAAGTTCTGCAATAACATCCACAAGCCCCTGTAAACTCCAACCAAATTTGTTTGTTAGTCATAAAAACATGCAAATAAGAAATAAAAATTGAAAATATTATATTATGTATCTTTTGTCTGTCAGATATGAAAGAGATGTGATAAGAGTTGGTAATATTCACATCATCCTTCAAAATGTCCAAGAACCATGCCCAAGAGTCACCACACTCACTTTCCACACATGCATATGCAATAGGATAGATGCAATCACCAGCATCTATCCCAACTGCTGCCAAAATATGCCCATCATAATATCCTTTTAAATGGAATCCATCAAGACAAATAATTGGTCTGCATCCAGCTTTGAATCCATCTTTGCATGCTTGCATGCAAACATACATTCTCTGAAAGAGACACTCATTTAAGTAGCATATGGTAGTGGTCCCTCAATTGGTATGCCTTAGCTCAGCAAGATAGTCTTATATCTTTAAATATTGTTGCTTCTGACTTCCCATTATCTGCTCAAGGGCATAATCTCTGGCTCTCAGACATTTAGTGAGAGACACACGAGCAATGTGGTCCTTGTAAACATCCTTCATTAAATAATGTGGGTGGATAATTGCAATCTTCCAAAAACTTATAAAAATACTCTTTTGCAATCCATTTAGCTGTCACATGCTTATTCTTAAGGTCTCTAGCACATCTATGTTGTGGAATATAAGTTTTAATCTGCCATCATGTGTCTACTGGGTCACTTGGGTTCATTGGTGAAGCCCTTACTGTCCATGGACATCCTGGTTTGCATGCTGCCACTAATCTTCCTTTATCATTTTTCTTGAATTTCACATTATACTTATTTATCCTTCCATATTAACAAATGGCTTCTTTCAAAACCTTTTTATCAGCAAAAACTAAACCAGTTTCAAACCTAGGGTTAATCATATCGGCAGTACTATTGAATTCAGGAAACCTATGATCATCAGAGTCTGACTCATGCACACTGTTTAGTGAGTAAGATTTTTTACTATCACTATCACTCACCACTTTAGATCCAATTTCTAAATCAGATAACCCTATGCCAAAATACTCTCTCTCAACTTCATTTGCTACATTCTCAGTACATGTTTCTTCCTCACCAACATCATTATCAGAATCCACAAACACAGAATCAGAATTGTTTGAACTAGAATCATAATCAGCAGACTCAACATACACAGAATTAGAATCAGAATCATTATCAGACTCCACAAACACATTCTCAGTATGTCCTAAATTAGGTTCCTCACCAATCTCAAATTCATCATTCAAGTCATGCTGCCCTAACTCAGATTCATCAGTTGAGTCATTATGCCCTAAGTTAGGTCCATATACAATGGATTCTTCCACTACGTACACATTTAGGTAGTGGTCTCTAGGCATATTGTTTATCAAACTCAGGACATCTTGGTCAGTATTTAACTGCCTGATTGATTCTCTAGTTAGATTATCTGCCATTTTCCAATATAATTTGAATAGACACCTATATCCTAATATAAATATCATATCAACAAACTCAAGCATGTTCATTCCATCAATTCTGCACCAATCATAATGAGCAATAAATTTTTCAGTGTACCTAAATGCAGGATCCTCAACAAAACAACCCCATGATGCATAATTGTTGTGCATAACTCCGAATTTGTCTCTGAAAAACAATAAAGAAAATAAAAATGTGCACATTAAACTATTGAATCATCATGTGAACAAAACTTTAAAAGCAATGCACATTAAACTATTATATCAAACTTAAACAAGAATTTCTCATTAAAATAATTAAATATCATACATACACATTAAACTAAACTAAAATAATCCACAAAACTAATGCACAAAAGTCAGTTTCATACCATTAAAGTACTAAACTAAACAATAATTTAAGCCTAAACTAAAGTACATAGTAACAGAACAAAACTAATGCACAAGAATTTAAACAATAATTTAAACCTAAACTAATCCAAACTTAAACAAGAATTTATCATTAAAGTGCACAGTAACAGAACAAAACTAATGTACTAAACTAAACAATAATTTAAACCTAAACTAATGCACAAAAGTCAGTTTCATACCATTAAAGCACAAAACTAAATAATAATTTAAACATAAACTAGTCCACTGTTAGTTTTATATCACTAAAGCACAAAAACTAAGTCAATTTCAGTAAAATATTCAAAGTCAGTTTTATCAGAATATTCAAAGTCCTCAGAATATTCAAAGTTAGTTTTATACCACTAAAACCCTAAACTAAACAATAAGTAAATCCCTAAACAACATTCAAAGTTATCAGAATATTTACAAACTAAACATATATTTCCCATAAATATAGCAACTCACTAATTAGAAACACAAATTCGCTGGCACATGATAAATAGCTATGTAAAGAACAGATTCAGCACAATCCAATAACAGTCCAGAGAGGTTAATATTATCAAAAGCGTCAAATATGCAAAAACTAATAAACAAAAGTAAATTCAAGACAACGAACCTTAGTAGTCAACAAAAACTCTAAATCAATTGAACTTACAAAAACCCTAAATCAATTAAACCCTAAATCGCAAAAATTAAACACAAAGTCGATCGAATCAAAAAAATACAAACTTAATATCTTACCATAGCGAACAACTCCTTGCCCTTTCGATCGAAGTTTGCGATAATACATCCTTAACCTTAATCTATGTTGAAGAACTCACAAAATCCCTCAATTAATTGAACCCAATTTCACAACACTCTAAAGCATTTTCTCTGAGAGAAATTTTCTTTCGTTTTCAATTTTTTTGTGTGTTTTAGGGCTAATCTGATGATAGAGGATAATGAACTGTTGTTTAAGTGTTTAATCAAAACACACCGTTTTGAGGAGGCAACGTTAGCATCCTAGTCAGCGTATTAACGTCCACGTAAGACGTCCGTTAATTTTTTAACGGAATGAGACCATTTTGTATGTAAATTTTAGTTAAGGGACCAATTTGTAACATTTGATAGTCGGGGGACGCAAAAGATAATTGGACCATAGTCGGGGGACTATTTATATAGTTTACCCTTGTTTTTTTGTCTTTGCTTGTTGTTTGAGTGCTATTTTTGGGTGTTCTAACCTTCTCTTTTTTGTTGCATGTCTGGTTTTTTCGTGAAGGAGGCCAGATCCTTGGCGTGCGTGGGCACGTCGGAATCAGAATGGTCAGTGCATCCGTCGGCACGCGTGTGTGAAAGGGTTCGCAATGTCGCGCGTCGATCACCAAACCGTCGCGCATGAGGGTGTGGGCTCTTGAAGCTTCATGTGTTGATCCGGGATTGTCAGATCGTGTTTGATCTGATGGTTGTGAATGCTTGCGGCGCGAGACCGGGGGCTAGCGTCTAGGGCTTTTTCGATCCGAACGATCTTGGTCGTTAGATCTGCCTTCCAGATCTAACGGTTCTATGTGGGCTGCGCAAAAGAAAATGTTAGAATTAGGGTTTTCTTGTAATAGGCTATTTGGGCTTGTAATGGACTGATTATTTTAGTAATCTTGGGCTATTAGCCTTTTATTTGTATCAATGTATTTTATTTATATCAATGTATTTCAGTTTCTGTAATAATAATAATAATGATAATAATAATAATAATAGAACAACAACAACAATAATAAAATAATAATAATAAGAGCAAATAATAAAGGGATAATAATAACATGTTAGTAATATTTAGGGTTTTTTTTCTTCAAATAGACAATAACCATATGGTAAATAATAATAGTGATAGTGACAATAATAGTATAAGATGATAATAGTAGTAATATATATATATATATATATATATGTATGTATATTTATTTATTTTTCTCTTTTTCTCATTTTTTTTGTTTTTTGGTTTTAAATTACCTAACAATCCATTAAAAGCCCATTAATCAATATATAAACTAAAGTGGTCTTAAAGCGCGAATAAAATTAGTGATTACAACATGTAGTATATTAATGCTTTATATTATATTTGTTCATATATATATTATTTTATTTCATGTTTTCAATTCTTGTTCGAACTCGATTCACCTACAACTTTACAGTGATCGACAACATGAAATGATTTGTATTATTCATGGCACATTTAATTTGGTTAACGAACTAACCTCTAACTCGCTAACAGGGCCGGTCTTGGACTTTTGGTGGCCCAGGAAGAAAATAAAAATAGGCCCCAAATTAGAAATTTAAATTGCGGTAGTGGTCGTATTTACTATCATGTTAGGTTTTATTGTAGTTGCATACATTATAGATGCTATTTCGGTCACTACGAGTATCACAGTTGTGAAATCTCTTAATATCATACGCTATTGTGGGCATAACATTTGTGGGTATCACAGTTTCAGATGGTGGCGTTACCCATTGGCGGATGTAGCATATAAATTGGGAGTGCAATTGATTCCACTTGATTTGTTGGGGCATGAAGTTTTCAAGGAGGTGATATAGATTTTTCATAAGAAATATTAGATTTGACCTCACTTAATTTGTTGGGGTACGAGGTCAACAATGCTTATTCTAGTGGTATAGAAATCCTCAATACCTTATACTTCACTCATGACCCCACTATAAGAAAATCTTGGTTCTGCTACTACCGCTATCGTCATGTAACAGTCGGTGTTGCGGTTGCATACCGTTATTTAAATCTTTGTCCCTAATAGCTAAGGGTGTTCAAAACTGGCCTAATGGGTACCCAATGACCCAATAAATCTAATATCACTACTATATTATTACTATGTTTCACCATCCCTCCCACTTTTTAACTTGAATTATGAACTTATTGGACCATTATGTATTCATTGGGCCGGTTTTAAACACCCTTACTAATAGCAAGTAACGAAAAAATTAATTTTAAGAGTATGTTCATAATAACAAGTATTGAAATATTGGGACCCTAATAACAAAAATTGAAAAAAAAATGAATTTTAAGAGTATGTCCAAAATAACAAATATTTTAAAAAAATATGGCCCCTAATAACAAGTATTAAAAAATTGAATTTTAAGAATAAACCCCTAATAATAAATATTGGGAAAAAAATTAAACCTCTATTAACAAATATCGAAAAATTAGACCCTAATTACAAGTATTATAAAAAATAGACCATTAAAAACAAATATAATCTGAATAAAATTAAAAACATGTAACTTTCTTGAACGGTAGGCCCTGGACGAGAGCCCTTTTTATCCTTGCCCAGGGCCGGGCCTGCTCACTAACATCTAACCTTTTAATTTCCACATCTATTTATTTGCTCATTCTTCATTCTCGTATTTATTTTTAGGGAAAACTACACCGGTGGTCCCCAAACTATTATTGTTCTCCTATTTTGGTCCCTAAACTATGTTTTTCGGCAAAATCGTCCCTTCTGTTACATAGTTCTCCTATTTTGGTCTCCCGACGTTAAATAGCTAACGGTTTTGCTGACGTGGCATTTTTTAAATATTTTTTAATCATTTCTCTCTCCTCTTAAAAAAATGCCACGTCAGCAAAACCGTTAGCTATTTAACGTCGGGGACCAAAACAGGAGAACTATGTAACAGAAGGGACGATTTTTCCGAAAAACATAGTTTGGGGACCAAAATAGGAAAATAGTAATAGTTTGGGGACCACCGGTGTAGTTTTCCCTTATTTTTATTGCCCTATTTATTTGTTAGCATAATATTAATGGTTCATGCATTTTTTATTTCACCCATGCATATTTTTGTCATATTTATTTGTATACGCATATTTGCTATTGTAATTATATTTGGGGTAAAATACCTAAATTATCACTCAATTATGCTTTTTGATCTATTTTGGTCACTCAACTTTAAAAAAAGCTCAATTTTATCACTGAAATTTTAAAATTGACCTATTTTGGTCACTTTGCTATAAAATCTATAACTCTGTTATGACATAGAAATAAAAATAATAAAAATATATATTTTATAATATTTTAATACACCTAATTAATTACATAAAACAATTAGTTCCTCGCCTCACCCCTTCACCATCACCCCACCCTTTCCTCACCTTCACCGGCAATCATCTTCTTCATTCCAATAATGTCGCTTCGGTGAGCTTTCCGTCGAATCAAAACCATCGACCGACTCCCTTTCTTCTCCATTTTCCTTCTACTTGTTCATTATTTTCGAAAACCACCCTTAAATGACCCAAAAATGAGTCAAACCCTTGCGTCTTGAGAGTGCGATTCGCTGTCATTTACCGTTGGATCGACCTAAAATCAAGGTATGTTGATTTTCTCACCAAGGCACCTCGAATGACTATTGGAATTTACCGTTCGATGCTCCGATCCTCGAAACCGAAATAGGACGCTAAAACTTTCTTATCTTTTAGGTCTCAATTTAATTTCTTTTCTTTTTGGCTCTGATTTGTTCCGATTTCTTTTAATTTTTTGGGGTTTGATTATCAATTTGTTGTTGAGTGGTGAAGGGTGATGGTGGTTCGGTTAACGACAGTGGAGGACTCAATGAAGGAGTTAAAAGGGGCTTTGATGATGGTACTTGGATTGGTTCACTAGTTTGGTGAAGATGATGATTCTGAGGAAAGCAGTGATGAATCTCAAAATAATAACTCAAATGCAAATGGACATAAAAATCATTTTTGGTTGATTTTTTAGAGTAAGGCTCTTGAATTCTGGCCGTTTGTTGGTTTAGCTTTTTTTTTTTGCCGATTATACATGGTCTTGAATTCTTTCTTTGTTTGAATTTTAGTTGTTTTTTTTACACTTGTTGATGTTCAAAGTTTTGAGCTTTTTTCTTTTTTACAAAAAATTTTCAAAATGACTCTCATTTCTATATTTGTCATGTTTATGGTTGATGTTTGATTCTGTTTGATAGAAGGAATTGTTTCAGACATTTGGTTTTCTACTGGGGTGTTTTTATTTGTCAGAAATCTTGTTGGAAATGACACTATTAGAGAAAGAAGAAAAAAATACAATGTTTTGATATAAAAATCAATGAGCTTCCACTCTTTTATGGTTTTTGATCAATAATTTTTTTAACTTTCATTGTTCTGATGAATAATGTTTCCTTCAGTTCTAGGAACTTGTTGTTGAAATACGGGTTTACAAAAGTTTTGGTTCGCCGAAAAACTCACTGAAACGGTGTTATTGGATGGAGAAGAAGGTTGTCGGTGAGGGTGAGAGAGGGGTAGGGTGGGAGTGAAGGAGGGTGAGGTGAGGGAGGGTTTGCTTTTTTTTAATTAAATAATAATAAAATTGTCTATTCAGAATAAAGAATAATAAAATAATCCACGTCATAACGGTGTTAAAAATTTAACGGTGGAGTGATGAAAAAAGTTCAATGTTCAAAGTTGAATGAGTAAATTGAGCATTTTTAAAATTGTGTGACCAAAATAGGTCACATAGCAAAGCTGAGTGATGATTTTGTATTTTACCCTTATTTGTTTATACTTATTACAATGCCTTGTTTAATTTATCGCAATAGTCAAGTTTAGTACTCGAGGTCCCTATATCCTAGTGGGATTGATGTCCTGAGTCTTCGGGCGTCATTCCTTTTGGTATCGTGGGTTGCGGGTTAAGTATATTCGAATCACATGTTTATGCATTCATGCATTTTTAGGAATTAGATATTAAATTAGACTGAATTTATATTATTTCTTAGTAAATACGTTACGAACCCTTAGATACCGATTTTTGGACATGGTGGGGGTGCGAAACCTTCCCCAGTCGTAACCAACTCTCGAACCCCTAGAATCTTTGGTTTTCTTTTCAATGTCTGGTCTACCTAAACCAAGTGACCGATGGCAACACCCACTAATTTTATTTCAAAATCAAAATCAATTCTTCCAAGTGACACCGATTTTTTTTAGTCGCTATACACTCTAAAAATATCTCACCCTAAAACTACTCAATAAATTATATTTATGAAAACTTAGAAAAAGATGTACTATAATATCATTACCAAATACCGTACATGAATGGTTGACAAAACAGCCCATGTGCTCTAAATTTTGACTAAAAAGCTGGTTTGAACCTAAAAAACAATCCCAAACAGCTCACATTATGTATAAAAGTAAAAGAGCTTTTAAAATTATGGTTTTGAACGAAGTTTTTTTTTTTTAAAGTGATTTTGAAAAGTTCTTTTAGAAAATAATTTTGAGAAATGCTTTAAAAAGTTAAATTTATTTTTAATATTTAGCATTGCCGTTAAAAAATACTTTTAAAAAGATAAAATATTCATTTTAGACATAATATTATAGAATAAAAATAAATTAATTTAAGTGATGTTTAAATTTGTCAATAATATGATATAGTGGGAAATAAATAAATTTAAATTATAATAAAAATATTAAAAATATATATGACAACACATTAATAATAATTTGATCTATAAAATAAATTGAAAAACAAATATACAACAACAAAAAAGAAGGTGAAAGAACAAAACAAAGAAAATATAAGGATGACACTTTTCTGTAGCTTAAGCGTAAAAAGGTGAAATTCACCCAAACGCTTTTGCAAACTGAAAAGCCACAATTTTTTATTTTTAATTTGGTTGGAAAAGCTAGTTTTAAACCTAACTAAGCAAAAGTTGAATTTTTTAAGGTAATCTTTATTCGTGGTACATTTTGTTTGGGATTTGTTTTATTTTGGTCGCCCAAATTCAAAAAAGAACATTCTTGGCACTTACGTTTTGAATCGTGTCTGTTTTGGCCCTTTGGCCGTTAATCTCCATTAATAAAAAAAATTAATTTCCAATTTAACCCTCAAACTTTTAAAACTTTATTTTTTATCATCTTCTCCCAAAATTTGAAAATTTTATTTTTCCGCCCACCACACGATTCCGTTCTTTAGGCGCAACGTTAAACATATAAGGAATTGGCTTGAAGAAGAATCTTCTGCTGCTTCCAAGTAAGCATTTTCTTTACTATCTCTGATTAATTTATTTGTATTGGCTTTTAATTAATTTGTTTCAACTTTTTTTAGTACTTTGAGTAGGGTTTTTTTGGGTTTAATCTGAACTGTGTTGAAATTGTATGATAAAAAAGAAAGAAGAATCTTCTGCTGCTTCCAAGTAAGCATTTTCTTTACTATCTCTGATTAATTTATTTGTATTGGCTTTTAATTAATTTGTTTCAACTTTTTTTAGTACTTTGAGTAGGGTTTTTTTGGGTTTAATCTGAACTGTGTTGAAATTGTATGATAAAAAAGAAAGAAGACCCAGAAAGAGGCGGTTAGTATTGGAACTGTGGTATTTTCTTATGTGTGTTGCAGAGAATATAACATGAGAAGAAACAGCTTGTATTAGAATCAAATTCTCAGATTAACTACGGGAGCTTTTGGAGTTCATTTTATCTGTAGAACTTGTTATTATATTAGTCTGGTTTTGCTTCACTTAGCTTTTATTCTGATTATGTTTTTAAAAGCTAAGCTGAACTGCACATATAACGACCAAATTTATTATGGCTTAAGTTCTGCTTCAAATTTTTTTAGTAAAAAGAGTAATTTTGTAAAATTTCTTTCATAAGACCAGTAGGGATATTTTGTGTTTTGATTCCATGTGTCTAATTGTTTTTGAGGTATTACGCGTAGCAAGTGTAATGGATGACATTCTTGTCATGAATTTGGTTTAAACACAATCATATCTTCGTCCAAGCTTCCACCAGTTCTTCTTCCTTTAATTTTATCATGTCTAATGTTTGCAAGAGTGATTGTTTGTGCATGTGGATGGAACTGAAAACTTGTAGCTAAAACTTACTGGCACATACATGTTACCTTGTCAAAGAAAACTTGTAAAAAGTAGTTGTTTCATGAATGTTTGTAAGAACATTACTCATCACCATCAATTCTGGTGCTGGGGTTAAGTTTTTTGAACATTATAATTGTCCGTGAATCACTTAACCTGAGAACTTGTTTTTTTCTCAATCATGCTTGTGTCTGTTCAAACCATTGGTCGCTAACGTTCTATGTTTAACACAAGGCTTAGTTCTCACGTTGATTTTTTTTTTCAGGGCGGCGGACCCTTGGCGGTAGAAAGAGGGTCGGGATCGGGTGGTGAACGGAAAAATAAAATTTTCAGGTTTTTAGGGAAGATGGTGAAAAATAAAGTTTTAAAAGTTTGAGGGTTAAATTATAAATTAATTCTTTTTTATTAACGGAGGTTAACGACCAAAAGACCAAAATAGACACGATTTAAAACGAAAGTGACAAGAATGATATTTTTTAAATTCGAGTAACTAAAATAGAACAAATTCTAAACAAAAGAAACCACAGGTAAAAATTACCCATTTTTTAATTTGCAAAATACAAATGTGGCACTGATGTCGGTCCTAAAAGTATTACCGACAACAGGTGTTGGATTGTAAATGCGGCATAGAAGAAATAGACTCGAATTTTGCAGAGCATAAATATACGCTATTGATATTATAAAAAATAATAGTAAGGATTTATACATGAGTTGAGGTAGGTCTACGGTACGGCAGTTTACGGTACGATTATAGTGCGACACCAACTGAAAATGTTATAAAATGAAAACACGACACTGAAAATGTTTAAAGTATTTTTAAGTTTTAAACCTTGAATTTAAATCCTTAAATCTTTTTAAAACTTTAAAAACCCATCTTAAATTGAAGGAAGTTAGAATGTATTCAAAATTTTCAAAACTCTTAAAAATTCTAACTTTGGTTTTGTTATATCAAAAAGGGGAGATTGTGAAACCGATATTTTAATTTTGATATAACTAAAGAACCTAAGGACTAAATTGAAAATGTGAAAACGAATTTTTAAGTCCTCAAATCTCTCTATATGTTTTAAACAATATGCCTAAGTTTAAAACTAAATTTATCAAATATTTTCTAAGTGTTCTTAAAGCCAAAACAGTGATTTTCGAGTCACTGTTTCGAAACGGCCTTAGGCGTTTCGAAATAGTTTTGAAACTGTGAGTTCATGTTTCGGAACGGGTATCGAAACGATTTCAACACTGTCAACCCGTGTTTCGAAACAAGTTTCGAAACGGCTTAAGAACATTGAGACACTGTATCGAAATGACATCCAGTGTTTCGAAACGGCTTTAAAACTGATTTGAAAAATATGACCGTTGAATGTTTTTAACTGATTTTTAACAAATCGTTAAGGCGTATCGAAACGATCTCGAGCCATTTCGATACGATCCTTGATGGTGGCAAAATGTTTCGAAACGGGTTTCGAAATGGCTCTTAGCGTATTGAAACAAGTCTAACCGTTTCGATACGGGCTCTTTAATGCACCCCAACGACTCTTTCTATTTTGGTATGTTTTGAAACAAGGTTGGGCGTTTCGAAACGGTTGATTGCAGACTGCATTTATGGAGGGAAGATAACATCCTCAACGGCTCTATTGATGAATGCAACAACCACAACGGCTAGAATTCAATGAGAAGGTATAAAAGGGACCTCTAAAAGCTTCAACAACAACTATTGATCCTAAAGCAAACATCCAAACATCAAATCCAAGCATTTGTGCCTAAATCCCATTATTGTCTTGTAACCTCAATTGTATTTCTTATTCTTATCATTTCAATTGAGTTGAGTGCTTGTAATTGTGCTATATTGTGTATTGAGAGATACTTGTTTAGCCAACAACTTCTTTGTTTCAATTGTGTGAGGATTGGGTCAAATTTTGGGTAGAAAATTTGACCGAAAATTGTAAGGGTTACCTCCTTAGCCTAGAAAAGTGGAAGAGTAATTAGTGGAATTGTTGCAAATCCTTAGTGAAGCTAAGGTAGTGGATGTAGAGTTCAATTGGAACTTGAACCACTCTAAAATTCCTTGTCTACCATTTTTATTTGCAAATTCCACCACCAAAAACTTTAAAAATCCAATTCACCCCCACTTGGTTTATTTCGATCATTCGATCCACTCAACAGTAAGAATTTGTGTAAGTTATATTTTGGGTAAGAATATGTGCAGCTACACATATTCTTATATGATAACCTAAATTCTTACCATTTGTGTAAGAATTTGTGTAGATTGTAAGGATTTGTGTAACTACACAAATCCTTACAAAATTCGTAAGAATTTGTGTAAATCCGCTTAATTTTAACCTAATGGTAAGGTTGTCTAATTTTAGACCCATAAGAGCCGATTGTCGCGAGTATTTATTATTTTCCTAGTTTTCTAATCCCCTGCCTGTCAATATGGTTGTGCAATGAATACATTCTCTCTTGGGCAATGCTACGTCTACCCACTAGATCATCTACTCCAGCTGAAGAGGTACACAAGACAATTGATACTACAATACAAATTTTAATATTTAATTCTTAAAACAATAAATACAATACAATTGATGAATTTTTTAAGATTATAAATACAATACAATTAATACATTTTTTACACAAAAAATAATTTTTTATTTTTATTTGAAAGCTAAGGTGATTACAAATAGTAACTGTTCTTAAATATACTCTCAATCATTTAACAACACATGCTCAATGACCCTGCTGCAACTGTTGGTGCTTAAACTCGTGACCTCCAAAAACATCAATCGTTCCCTTAACCACTGAGGCAAGTTGGTTCGTGCACATTTTCAAAACTTTAAATGTATTATAATTAATATTTTTAATATAACAAGAAGGGAACTAAGCTAACTCAAATACATCTTAGCTTGTATTTTCTTTTTGCTTAACCGGTGGCAACAACCAGTCTTAGTACTGGGTTGTTGACTACATGTGTTCATTATTTTTCTTGTTATTTTATCTTTTATTTTTTAATTTTAATAAAAATCTTTTCTCTTGTGGCACGTGTTTTCTCTGCCTTTGTGGTTGGCTTTTCATTAGATTTTGTGGTTTGTTTCATCTGTCGTTTGGCACGATTTCAACGTACTTTAGCGATCGTTTGGTGCTCGTATAGAGATCCTCACGTCGCTAGCTTTCTAATTTGATTTTGATCGTGGTCATATAAAATATTGATCCTCACTCGTTTGATGGTTTGTTAGCCGATGTAACCAGAATTGTGTAGAGGAGCAATTTGTCTGATAGTTTGATTCGCTCACCACTCCTTTTCATCCCGTAAAGCATCTAGTTTGGCTAGAGACAAAGAGATTTATGAAGATTTCTGAGTTTTAATGGTATGTTAAACTCCATGGAAGAGTTTGCTTTTCTTTGCACCTTTGTATGAAATTTTTAGTGGACTAGTCCCCTTTTTTATCTCTTTTTGATGCATTATATTTGTAATATCTTTCATGCTGATTTATAAAATTCAGATGTCATTGTTAATAAAAATACATCTTAGCTTGTCGTTAGGGTGTTCAAAAATATCCGACCCAGTTGACTCGGCCCGGTACTTTTATTATATTTACTTTTTAAATTTTAAACTATATTTTTATTATAGGTTCCTTCATATTTTCACCCTAAAACTAAATTTAAATCTCTAAGTTCTTTCTATGTTTGTATTATGTACTTTTAAGTTTTAAAATTTCTAAAATATTTGTATTTATTTGTTAATACAAGATTAGAAAGAAAAAAATGAGATTAAGACTGTTAATAAAGTTCAATAACCATGTGTGAAACTTTACCCTAAAATTATTTTAATGTACAGGTATTGGGTTTAGTCATAATTTTTGGTCATATTTGACTCTCCACTTAACTGCATTTTGGTTTCATACCAATTCTTATAATTTAAATTATTTTTTATTATACAAATTAATATTTACAAGCTTTTGATCAATAGAGTATATTTGGAGCATTGAGGCAGGCAATTCTTTATTAGTACAAATCTATTGCTTATTTCTGCAACCTTTCTCTTTACAAATGTATTCACAAGCTTACATCAAATCTTTGGAATATAAAAGAAAGGTTGTAGGAATAAGCAATACATTTGTAAAGAGAAAAAAGAAGAAGAAGGTATATTTGGAGCATTATGACCGTCTATGTTCTGTTAGAAATAGGAAAGGGAAGAATTTAGAAGAGAAGGAAAAGTTGAGTCTCATTTCATGAAAATATTCAAAAAGCATTCTCTGTTTATTTAATAATAGACAAAATCTGTTAGAGCAACGTGGCTTCATTCTCTCCCCGGATCCCCTATGCACACCCTGGCCTCCAATCTGTTGTACAACTGTAGCCTGTAGGATTCACAACACTCTATTCTTTCAAGTCATAAATCAGAATGCAAGGTACTGAGTTCATGGCCATACCATCATTGTTCAGATCAGTGATAATTCTAAAACTGTAACCAAACTAAAGCGTTTACAAAACAGGTATTTTGACAGGTTTAATTTAAAGTGAACAAGTATTTTCGATCTACATAAGTTTATTTTTTTTAACTTTCGTTCAGGTCCCGAAAATATTTTAAACGACTCTAACTTAATTATGTGTTACATATAAAAAAAAATAGGAGTATCGTATAAATATATGTTTTTTTTATTACGAGTTTAAGTATTTTTGTTATTTAATTTGATCCAAAAATCTCAATTATTTGCGCTTAAAATCTCCAAAGTACTGAGTAATATTACTTATAAAGTATGGTATTAAGAAGTTTCTATGCAGCCTCCATGGTATAAAAGGAAGGACAAAAAGGACTCAAATCTTATGTGAAAACAACTAGCCGGGGGCTGCTGCTTCCTTCACTATCATCTAATGTATTACTATTTTCTACGCATTATTAATTCCTCTAATTAATCAATTATCTTATTTTAAAGTATTTAATTGGATCCAACGTGAAATATATATCTTGAAGTTTCATTGATTGCCGGTTAAAATTATTTGTAGAATTAAATTAAAAGTTATATATATATATATATATATATTCTTTTGCTTTAGACCAACCGATTGTTGGTTCATAAGATATTGTATTTCTTTTAAATATATCATACATTATACTTTAAATATTGAGTAATTAAGAATTATTTGTATCTTTTACTATTGTTGTTGTATAAGATTTGTTCATTTTTAGTGTCATTTACATAGAGCTTTATTTATAATAATTCTTAATTAATTACTCATTAGTCAAAGTATTGTGTATGATGTCAACAACTAAATCATAATCAGAGCTTTCAAGTAAAATATACTTTAACAATAGGGGAATTTTAGAACGGGTGACGTTGTAAAACTTAATTTGATTTTGATATAACAAAGTATCTAAGGACTTATTTGTAAAAGTAAATAATTTTTTAGTATTTTAAAGTCTTGTAAATTGACAAGCAAACTTGAACAAAAACCATTTCTAAGCTAAGTAAACTTTTCAAACAAATTTTTTTAAGTGTTCAAGCCCAAACTCTACTTGTACGCGAAGGCGTATCGATACGCTTAAGTCGTATAGTTACAGTTTTAAGGTTCTAGAATTTTAATCGACAATAGCGTATTGATGCGGTTATACTCATATCGATACGATATTTTATCTGGGCTTAACTTTAAGGCATAGCGTACCGATACGGTTGTCCCCTATCGATACGATTTGATTTGATTCGATAAACCTTTGCATTTAAAGTTTTCGACCGTTGCTTGCCAGTTATGATTTTAGCAAAAATTCAAGCGGTCATTGGACCGTATCGATACGCCCATATAGCGTATCGATACACTTTTTGCTAAAGTTTTCTCAAAATTTCAGTGAGTAAAAATCGTAT
Organism: Hibiscus tridactylites; assembly: GCA_958450335.1. Taxonomy (NCBI): domain Eukaryota; kingdom Viridiplantae; phylum Streptophyta; class Magnoliopsida; order Malvales; family Malvaceae; genus Hibiscus; species Hibiscus tridactylites. Next base: position 35,096,585 of record OY288271.1, read on the forward strand.
GGATACGGTCTTTGAGTATCGATACGCCCCTATTTTTACACTATATTCATATTGATACGCCTATCGATACGCCCCTCTTAAATGTGCACAACAACTCTTTTTGTTTTGAGACAGGTATCGATACAATTGTTCCAGAACGGCTAGAAATCTATGCAAGGGTATATAAACAAACCTCTAAAGCTACAACAACAACAACTATTAAACTTATTTGCAACATCCAAGCTTATATCCAAACCCTTGAGCTATTATAGTCAAATATTTGTAACCCCGCTTGTGTAATCTTTCATTGTATTATCTTATTTTAAGTTTGTTGAGTGTTTACTTGTAATTGGGCAATTTATCAACCTTGTGAGAAGCATTTTTTAGATTGTCAAACTTTCTTTATATTTGAGAGAGTCTTGGTTAATCTTTGGGTAAAAAGATTAATCGGTTTGTAAGATTTCCTCCTAATCCGAGAAAAGGAGACGAATTTCTAGTGAAATTGGTTGAAAATCTTTAGTGGGAGCTAAGATAGTTGATGTAGAGCTTGTTCTAAGCTTGAACCACTATAATTTGACTTGTCCTTTATTTTTACATTTTCAATTTGCTCCCTTCCAATTTTAAAAAGTCAATTCACCCCCTCTTGGCCACTTTCGATTCGATTGATCCACTCAACAGATGCACACTGTTAAACATCAATAACGCAATATACCGCTAAACACCATTAATTTTAATAATTTTAAATAATTATTCAAAATCTCAAAGGCTCGACATGTAATTAATAATATTTCAAAATAAAATTAGAAAAAATTATTCTATGAACCATTCTTATAATCTCATCCATAGTTCTACTCAATTAAATAAACTCACATCATCTTAATTTTTCACATAATATTTTTTTTATAAGTTTAAATTTACAAAACATCATCTTCTTCTCTGTAACTCATATACTTAAAAAAAAAACTAAGTATGTTTTTTTTTAAATGGTTATTTTCATATTTTATATAAAAAAATGCTTTCGACAACTAGGAATTGGTTTTAGTCTATTTCAAATTATTTAAACCTTTTTTTAATCTCATATTTTTATCTTCAAGGAAACAAGTTGCAAACAATTTGGTGCCTTGCTCCCATTAACTTTTTTCTTTCCTTTTTAGATATTGAAATCGATCACTGATTTCATTCTCATTTAGGACATACTCCACAAGACCTAAACTAGCTTGCTTTGCTGTCAAAAACAAGCTCGAAATTATAATTTGAGCTTTTGACTCTCCATTTCCTTTCATTTAGGTTTCATACCAATTCTTACAATTTAAAATTGTTTTTTTATTATGAAAATTAATATTTACAAGCTTTTCTTAAAACTAAGCCTGGCACACAAACAGGAGCTTACTACACCCAAAACTGATCTCAGCACTCTTTCAATAGCTTTCGGCTACACCCAAATCCGATAAAATAGTAAAATTTGCATAGATCCATCAGATGATGAACAATCTCACAGTAAAACTTAAGATTCTTCCTCAGACAATTTCTTTTTTCGAACAAGGGGCAAACTGTTAAACAAACTGATTTGTGCTGAGTTGTAAAAGCAGTTAAGCTGTTATGGTGTTGTTATGTGATTCTTAACAGCTTAACTGATTAGGGTTTTAGCTATTCTTTGTGTATAAAAGGATGGTTTCATCTTCTCTGTAATTCATCCATTCTTGTATCAATGAAATAAACTTCTTCTTCTATTCTCTATATTTTTCATATACTGCATTACAAATTTCAACATGGTATCAGTCGCTTTGTGTTAAGCTTTTCTGGCTTTTTCGTTTATTTTCTCTCTTTGGGTTTCTTTCTTTCTTTTTCTCTTTGGTTCTTTAATCTTTCTGTCATCACTCTTCATTTTGCATGGCTCCTTCTGAGGTTCCACTTATTACGGTTGATGATGAACATGTTCTTGAAGCCCAGCTGTTCTCCAACAATAGGGTCAATGTCTGTTTAAACGAGACCAATTACCTTCTGTGGAAGCAACAAGTTGTGCTCACGATCAGAGGTCTGGGTCTGGAGGATTATCTGGATGGTTCAGTGCCAATTCCTTCCAAGATTGCTCGCAACAGAGCTGGGGACACTGTTCTTAATCCGGCGTACCTTCAGTATGTCAAACAAGACAGTTCCCTTGCCTCGTGGTTGTTGTCAATGGTGAGTTCTTCAGTTTTACCTCAGCTGGTGGGATCGGAAACAACTGCAGCTGTTTGGAGTGCTGTCACGCAAGCTTATTTCACACTTTCTACAACAAAGATTATAAACATGCACTGTCGTCTTCGGTCTTTGAAGAAAGGATCTCAAACAATGCGTGAATACACGATGACCATCAAAGAAATTTGTGATCTGTTAGGGTCTTGTGGCAATTCTGTTTCTGATGTTGAACAGATAGCTACGATCCTAAATGGGTTTCCTATTGAGTATGAACCAACGGTTGCAGCTATAACAGCCAGCAAAATGGTTTATACTGTTGATAATATGGTATCAATTCTTGTTGATGCAAAAACAAGGCTTTAAGATACTTCCAGATTCCCAATTGGTATCAATTACACTAAATTTGCAACCAAACAATCTAATTCTCACGCTTCTTCAGGAAATGGTGATGAAGAATGCAAGAGTCACACCACTACTGCTACTCCATACAAAGGGCAAAGTCAGACCACAATGTCAACTTTATGGCAAGGTTGGTCACTTGGTTGATCGGTGTTGGCACATATTTGATAAGAACTTTAAAGGAGTCTTTGCTCAGTCCAGGGATGATACTGCTGGTACAAAACCTCAGACCAATATGTGTACATGTTGCTCTACTTCCAAAGAGGCGTCCTACAATCCTTATGTTGCTTGCTCTAGAGAGGATTCGAATGATGGCATGGAAGAAGGTGCTCAGGTTCATTCCTTGACTGTTGCAGGTAAGCCTTCACTCTCTGAATGGTTTCCGGACTCGGGTGCAACGCATCATGTTGCAGGCGAGTCTGAGCTGCTTATTTCTAGTCGCGTGTATAATGGAAATGGCAAAGTACAGTTAGGTGATGGAAGCTCTTTAAGTATACATCATGTTGGTCAATCTTATTTGGATACTAATGATAGAACTTTATGTCTTGATCAAGTTCTATATGTTCCTCAAATTACAAAGAACCTTATGTCAGTTGCTAAATTTTCTAAGGATAATAGGCCTTCTTTGAATTTCATGAAGATTTTTGTTGTATTAAGGATTCAAGAACACATGTTGAGCTGCTTCGGGGTCGACTGGATGGTGGCTTGTATAGCTTCAACTGTCTCGATGGTCAAGATTCTTCTTCTGCTTTGTGTTTACATACTCGTGTGAAGAGTGATTCAGAATTCTGGCTTTGGCATAGGCGTTTGGGACATCCTTCTACGGAAATTGTCAAGGAAATCTCCAATAAAGCTCAACCAAATTTCAGTTCTAATGTCTGCATGGCATGTCAATTAGGCAAAAGTCATGTGTTACCTTTTGTTCCTTCTACATCTGTGTATAATAAACCATTCGAACTTGTTGAAATAGATGTTTGGGGGCCTGCACCCATAAGTTCAAATGGTTTTAGATACTTTGTTATCTTTGTTGATTTGTACTCTCGAAATACATGGATGTATCTTCTCAAGAATAAAAGTGATGTTTCTACTGCATTTGAACTCTTTGTTAGCTTGGTTGATACTCAATTTGATTCTAAAATTGCTGCGTTACAAACTGATGGGGGAGGGGAGTTTCGATTTCTTGAGTCTGTTGCACCCAAGTTGGGCATCAATTTGCGTAAGACATGTCCTCACTCTTCCCAACAGAATGGAATCGTTGAAAGGAAGCATAGGCATGTGGTGGAAACCATGCTTACTCTCATGGCTCAGGTTGGTTTGCCATTAAAGTTTTGGTCTTATGCTGCTCTCAGCTCAGTGTATCTTATCAACAGGATGCCTACTCGTGTTCTGGGGCATATTTCTCCATTTTAGAGGCTTTATGGTGCAACGCCTGACTATACCTTTCTCAAAGTCTTTGGATGCTTGTGCTATCCGCATACACGATCCTTTAATAGACATAAAATGGATCATCGATCTACTCCTTGCACATTTCTTGGATATTCTCCTCTTCATCATGGATATATTTGCCTGGCTCAAGATGGGAAGATTTTCATCTCTCGAAATGTGGTGTTTGATGAAAATGTATTTCCTTTTGTGAATGCAGGTGGTGCTGATGATTCTCCTAGTGCCTGTTCTCAATCATGTAATGTACCTGTTCTTGGGACTAGAGATGGCAGCCATGGTAATTTGGCACGTGAAGAGTTGACTGATCATACAGTTCATGCAGATGACCATGCACGTGGTGCTCCAGCTGCTGACCATGCAGTTCATGCAAATGATCATGCACGTGATGCTCCAGCTGCTGATTCTCAAGCTCCAACTACTGGGTGTACAACTCCTATCAGCCCTAATGAATCTGTTGGTCCATGTGATACTCATGATAATATTTCTTCTCCTCCTATAGACTCTAATGTGTATGATGATATGCATCAGAGGCAAGAATCTGTTGGTTCTGTGCTTGGTACAACACCTGATGGTGAGTTTTTAGTTGATCAGTTGGGTAACAATACAATCATGGATGATATGCAGGGCAACAATGAGGTGTGTGCAGGTTTAGATGTTGAGGAGGAAGTGTCTAATTGTTCTCATGCTCAGGATGATGTGAGCAATGACCTGCAAGCTCAGCCTCGTGATCCAGTGCCACAATTATCTTCTCTAGCTCCTGTTGGTCCAAGCAACATTCATCCTATGATCACTAGAAGGAAGAATGGCATCAGCAAACCCAAGATCTTCAATGTGCAGCTTCATGAGACTCCTGTGGATGTTCATCATGCACTTGTTGATCCTAAGTGGAAGGATGTTGTTCTAGCAGAATATGAAGCTTTGTTGAGCAATGGTACATGGGATATAGTGGAATTGCCACCTGGAAGGAAGCCTGTGGGTTGTAAGTGGCTCTTCAGAGTGAAACTCAAGGCTGATGGCACGGTGGATAGGTACAAGGCACGACTAGTTGCCAAAGATTTTGCTCAGGTTCCTAGCTTCGATTTCCTGGACACATTCACTCCAGTGGTTCGATTTGCAACCACTTATATTCTTCTCTCTTTAGCAGTCACTCACAATTGGGAAATCAGGCAGGTGGATGTCAATAATACATTTTTAAAAAGGGATTTACATGATGATGTGTATATGCAGCTTGTGCCTGGCTTTGAAGAAGATGCAGGTGATGGCAGGAGATTAGTGTGTAAACTCAAAAAGGCACTATATGGACTACGACAGGCGCCAAGAAATTGGTTCCTTAAACTTTAAGAGTTCCTCTGCAGCTTAGGATTTATGTCTTCCAAAGCAGATAATTCCCTATTTATTCTTAAGTCTGAAGCTTCAGTGACATATCTTGTTGTGTATGTCGATGATATAATCATCATTGGTAGTGCTCAGTCTGTGGTTGAGCATGTAATTCACCAGCTTCATGAACGTTTCTCTTTGAAGGATCTAGGCACTCTCAGATTTTTCTTGGGGATTGAAGCTCACAGATCTGACAAAGGTTTGTTTCTCAGCCAGAAGAAGTTTATCTTAGAACTCCTGAATAAGGTGCAGCTTTAAGACTCTAACTTTGCCAGCACTCCCATGGCAACATCAACTAAGCTTAGCAAGCATGATGAAGTACCCCTGACTGATGTTCAGTTGTATCGAAGTGTGGTAGGTGCTCTTCAATATGTCACCCACACTCGCCCAGACATTTCCTTCGCGGTTAATAAAGCAGCCCAGTTTCTTCAACATCCCACTGATCTACATTGGTTAGCTGTAAAGCGAATTTTACGATATCTAAAAGGTACAACAGGTTTTGGTCTTTGGTTTCCTGCTCAAATACAGGATGGTGTTCAACTTGCTACATTTTCCGATGCCGATTGGGGAGCAGATGTAGATGATCGACACTCAGTCTTAGGATATTGTATCTTCAATGGCAATCATTTACTCACCTGGAGCTCCAAAAAGCAGCGTGCGATTGCTCGTTCCACCGCTGAGGCTGAATACAGGAGCCTGGCCGATGCTGCAGCTAAAGTAACATGGCTCAAAGTTGTTCTTGTTGAATTGGGAGTAGGATTAACTGGTGTCTCGAAGATTTGGTGTGACAACACCAGTGAAGTGGCAATGGCTGCCAATCCTATCTTACATGCCAAAACCAAACATATTGAGTTGGATCTGCATTTCGTACGTGAGAAGATTGCAATGCAAGAATTACAAGTAAATCACATTCCCGCTTATAGTCAGGTTGTCGACGTGTTAACAAAACCTCTAGCAGCTAGCTGGTTTGAGACTTTTCGAAGCAAGCTTTTTATTTTTGACATTGAAGATGTTTTTCCGACCTCAGAAAGCATAGTGAATGTTAAACAAACTGATTTGTGTTGAGTTGTAAAAGCAGTTAAGCTGTTATGGTGTTGTTATGTGATTCTCAACAGCTTAACTGATTAGGGTTTTAGCTATTCTTTGTGTATAAAAGGATGGTTTCATCTTCTCTGTAATTCATCCATTCTTGTATCAATGAAATAAACTTCTTCTTCTATTCTCTATATTTTTCATATACTGCATTACAAATTTCAACACAAACTGGCTTACAATCGGGCTGAAGAAACACTTATAGTCGGGTACCCGATGACCTAATTTAGTTGTTATTTTTTTATATTTTATTAAATATATATTTTTATATAAAAATATTAAAAATTTAAATTATGTAATCAATTAAAATTCCTAAAATATTTTTTATATAATTTGAACTTTTGTTAGGTATAAGTTTTTTTTAATAAAATTTAATGATTTAAAAAAGATAAAAATACGAGCACCTATTACCTGATTTAGCGGATACTCAATTAAAGAGGACCGAAAAAATTTATTATCCGAAAGACTGGATATCCCATATTTTGGGTACCCAAAAATGAACACGCCTACTTACTATTACTAACATAACAGATTTAAATGAATAAAAAAACTTCATAATCCAATAAAATATTGCAAAAACTAAACTTGTCCAAAAGAAAAACGCTTTGAACCTCATCAATTCAAACATTACGGACCACAAAAACTTTGGCTTCAATTTATAGACGTCATTGCATATATTTATAGGTCTAAAATTTTTAATGTCACAAGGATTCTCCAACATATGTCAATAAGATTGATAAAAAAAGAGAGTTAAAATACCATCCATCATACCTGAACATTTTTCAAGGTCCCATTTTTTAAACAACCTTGTGGGTCTCGTCAAGGAGGCAAATCTGGAACAATTTGCTCCAACTCGTTACCACTTACCTGTCCCATGCTAGATTCTCTAAACGTTCGTGTCAACTATTTATTTATACATAGGCTTAAGTATATTAAATAAGTGTCTCAATTATATATTTTTTCAGATAAATGTCTAAAATATTTTTTGGACTAAATGGGCATTTAACGTTTTTAAAATTTCTATTTAAGTGTTTTGCCGTTAACATCTGTTAAAAAATTTCATTAGCTACTAAAAACATAACATGCAATATGTTTTATTTTAAAAAATATCCTAAAATTCTCAAAAGTGCCTAGATTTCTAAATTCTTAAGTCCCAAATCTTGAATTTCAGTCATTATTGTCGCCAATCGACGACAACATACCCACTACTTTTGTCGCCGGATCCTACGATCATTTCTCTCATCTCTCCGTCGCTGATTGTTGAGTGTGTAAAAGTTCTATTATTTACACCCTACTTAACCCATATTTCTGCTGCATTCAAGCATTATTCATTGCATTTAGGTTAGTTTACAGCAAAACATCACAAATATATTAAAAGGCACAATTTCTACTAAAAATGGTTGTTTTTGCAGGTTGCTGCCGTAGCAGACGGAAAGGGCAGGCGCTGGGCAGTGAAGCAGAAGAGCTGAACTGGACAAGCAGACAAAGAGGACGATGCTGCCATGGTTGCCGTCGTGACAGCAGAGGACGACAGCAATTTTGAGGAGAAAAAGCAAAGTGGACCTCGACAGATAGAGAAAATTCAGCCCATCTTTCGTGTGAAAACCCTATATTTTTCCAAGCCCCAGATCAAAAAAATGTCAAGCCCAAAGTTCAAGGAGAGAAAATCCCAAGCAAGGAAGATGACGGCTGGAAAGTAGATTCCTTGAAGATTTAGTCTTTATTAGAATCATACTTTCAATTAAAGTTGTATTCTTGCTAATTTAGATAACTTGAGCCCAAAGCTTATATAAAGGCATATATTTTGACCTAGAGGGCATAACCGATTACCCTAGCCTTCTTCCCAAAAACTCTAGTCGTTTTCCTTCCCACATCATGTTCTAAATTTCTCCTAGGGCCACGGGTTGATTTGTAAAGTAGTTGCAAGGGTTGTTTTGTTTTAGGAATTTTCAGTTCAATAAAATAAACTTCAAGTTCTCTTATTTTGGTTATTAAAATCTTGCAAGAGCATCGAGAGAGCATTGTGAGGTTATCTATTTACTTAGCATCAGGAGAGTTAAGTATACGAAAGAAATAAGAGCAAGTTCTCTAGTTTATAGTTGAACTATCTCGGACCTAGGGATAGGACGAGGTTAAGTGGCTAAAGAAGAATTCATACACATCGGTGTTCATCCTTCGATTCACGCCGGGAGGTATCATCAAAGACTTGATCATCGACAGACTTGGACCTAGGGATAGGCCAAGGCACATCTGGGATTCTTGCCAAACTTGAAGTACTTAGTTGAGTGTTTGCTGCCGCGACGGGAAGCGGCGACAGAACTAGATTTCCTAAACTTCGCAATACCTGCACTACTGAGCAATTCAATACCAGCCCATTCTCTCTATCTTGATATCTTTACTCTTTTATTTACGTTTACTTCATTATTCTCGTGACAACTTTCTCAATTATTTTCTTTACTTTCGTGCAGTGAATTAAGGTGAATCTATTAGCTCAATCCCTATGGAGACGATATTCGATACTTCGTATCACTTTACTACTTGCGTCGTGTATACTTGCACTACCATTGCGATAGACTATTTTACACGCAACAAGTTTTTGGCGCCTTTGCCGGGGATTGGCAACATAACTCTACCTTTTCTTTTACTGCACTTTTCGTTTTTGTTTTTATTTTTCTGTTTTTCTTTGGTGCATTCAACTCTTGCTTTTCACAAGATTTCTTATTTATGCGCAGATCGAACCGAGGTAAAGATCCTGATTATCCATTAGATCCGGAAATCGAACATTCATTCAATCTCAAGAAACAACTTCGTCACTTACTAGCCAGGAACGAGTACCTTGAGGAACAGTTAGAGACGATGGCCCACAATGGAAACGACCCGTCTGTTGGAGATATTATACCGCCTATCGGCAACCCTGTTGCCGCTTCCGGACGACGGTCCTGTCGTGACTACATGTTGAACGATCATGTAGAATTGGAAACCACGCTGCCGAATATAGACGTTGACAACTTCGAGCTGAAACATGTCATGTTTAGCATGATCAACAATGCTGGTCAATTCAGTGGTGCTGTTACAGAGGATGCTAGGGAGCATCTAAAAACGTTCCAGGAGATCTGTGGTTCGTTTAGACTGCCAGGAGTTAATCCGGAGATACTGAGGCTTCGGTTATTTCCCCATTCATTGAGTGACAGAGCAAAGACTTGGTGGAATAAACTTACGCCGGGTTCAATTAGAACTTGGGCAGATTTGTCTCATGAATTTCTATCTCGTTTTAATCCTTCACATTTATCTGAGCGATTACGTAATGAAATTGCTACTTTTCAACAGGAAGATGACGAGCCAATGCACGAGGCCTGGGACAGATTTACTACTCTTCTACGGAATTGCCCAATGCATGGATTCCCCGTCTGGAATTAGGTAACAAAGTTTTATAATGTTGCCATTTTACAACCTCGCATTCGAATTGATTTAGCAGCAAACAGACTATTATTGGATAAAGATCCGGACGAGGCAATGCAAGTATTGAAAAATCTGGCTAAGAATGAGGAGCAGTTTTCGATAGCAAGAAGAGGGGGTAAACGGGTACTAGCTGTTAAGGATTATGAGGCCGACAACACAATGAAATCACAGGTAGCATTCCTTACTAAAGTAATGAAAAAGCTCTTGAATGATGATGCACAACATGGATTTGCTGTTGAGGAGGTATGTGAAATCTGTGAGGGAAATCATAATTCGGATGAGTGTCCTATACAGTTAGAAGAAGGGAAGTATGTTGGAAACTACAAGCCGAATTACAATTCCAACAATTATAATCCCAACTGGAGAAAGGATCCCAAGTTTTCTTTGAGCAATCATAATAATGCCCTGAATCCTCAAGCACACAATAATCAGAACCAGGGAGGACCTAGATTGCTGACTCGACAGCAACTGCAGCCACAACAGCAGCAACAACAACCACCAGCTGCCACGAACAGTATACTGGAACAGACTCTGGCCACCTTTATGTCTCAGACAGGTACTTATATTGAGAACATGAATCAGTTTGTCAAGAAAACAGAGACATTCATGGATAAAACAGAGATGCGGATGACGAATCATGAAGCTACTCTGAAATCTTTGGAGACACAAATGGGCCAGGTTTCCCAGCATATCAAGCCAAGGCAGACTAGAGGATTCCCTAGTAATACTGAAAATGCTAGGCAGCCCACACATGAGCAATGTAAGGCCATTACTACTAGGAGTGGGAAGAAATTACCAAATCCGGAAAAGGAAGCTGAAACAGTAAGAAAACCAGCCTTGGACAGACCTGCCGAGGAAGCTGCCCCGACAGGTAACAAACAGACTGCTGCCGATGAACCTGTCACGACAGCAGAAGCGACAGAGGAGAAAAGTGATGAACCCAAACCTCCTCAGATTCATATGCAGTGGGAAGGATGTATTGCTGATTATCGTCCCCCACCTCCTTTTCCTCAACGGTTACAGCAAGCAAAGCAAGAATCTCAGCTCAAAAAGATTTATGATATTTTTAAGCAGGTTCATATTAATATTCCGTTGTTAGATGCCGTTAGGGAGATGCCCGGTTACGCCAAATTTCTCAAGGATGTCATGTCAAAGAAATCTAAACTTGGGGAATTTGAAACAGTTAAGATGACAAAAGGATGCATGAGTATTCTTCATAGGCAGCCACCCCAGAAAAAGAAGGATCCGGGGAGCTTCATCATACCTTGTGTAATCGGAGACAAATATGTGGGTAAGGCACTTTGTTATCTTGGTGCTAGTATCAATTTAATGCCAAAATCTGTTTTTCAGAAATTAGGTATTGGAAAGGCGCGGCCCACGACAGTAATTCTGCAGCTGGCAAACCGCTCTTACGTTCATCCGGAAGGAAAAATCGAAGATATTCTGGTAAGAGTGGATAAATTTATATTTCCTGCTGACTTTCTTGTTTTAGATTGTGAAACAGACGAAAACGCACCAATCATCCTTGGGCGACCCTTCTTAGCCACGGGAAGATCACTGATTGATGTGGAAAAAGGAGAACTCACTATGAGAGTGAACGACCAAGAGATTAAGTTGAATGTTCTACAAGCTATGAAGCATGCTGATGCAGACGAGGAATGCAAGGCTATCACTAAAGTTACCCTTGATCAACCCTGCATCAGGTCGGGCTGTCACGACATCAAAATTGGTCACTGCCTCGGCAGCCACTTACAGGACTATCACGACAGCACTGACGACAGCAACTCCTTAGAATCTGATACATCTGATACTGAAGATCAGGAGGAGGTAGACTGGATAGGCGATCGTCCAGGTAAGTTATTCGAACCTTTAAATTATACTTCGGATAACCATGCAATCCAAAAGCTATCTACTGTTGAGCCCCCTGTTTTAGAACTGAAGCCCCTGCCAGGGCAGCTAAAATATGCTTTTCTTGGTTCAAATGATACGTTGTCCGTAATCATCTCTTCTAAGTTGCTGCAGGAACAGGAACAGCAGCTAATAGGGATGTTGCGGCAGCACAAAAAGGCAATTGGATGGACGATAGCCGATATTCAAGGCATTAGTCCGGCGTTATGCATGCATAAAATCCTTTTAGAGGAAGATCATAAGCCGACTATAGATGCTCAAAGGCGGCTAAACCATGTGATGAAAGAGGTGGTGCGTAAAGAGATAATAAAATGGTTAGATGTTGGTATTATTTACGCCACCTCCGACAGCAAATGGGTGAGCCCGGTGCAATGTGTTCCCAAGAAAGGCGGAATGACGGTGGTGACCAACGAAAACAATGAGTTAATCCCAACCAGGACTGTGACCGGTTGGAGGGTTTGTATGGACTATCGGAAGCTTAACAAAGCTACCCGAAAGGACCACTTTCCTTTACCCTTTATTGATCAAATGCTTGATAGATTAGCGGGTAAACCTTACTATTGTTTTCTTGATGGTTATTCAGGTTATAATCAAATAGCTATCGCACCGGAGGATCAAGAAAAGACGACTTTCACATGCCCCTACGGAACGTATGCTTTTAGGAGGATGTCGTTTGGATTATGCAATGCACCCGCCACCTTCCAAAGGTGCATAATGGCCATATTCTCCGATATGGTGGAGGACTTCCTTGAAATATTTATGGATGATTTTTCAGTCTTTGGGGACGATTTTAAGAGCTGCCTAGGCAATCTACAAAAGGTACTTGAAAGATGTGAAAGAGCAAATCTAGTTTTGAATTGGGAAATGCCACTTTATGATGGATGAAGGGATAGTCCTTGGCCATAAGATTAGCTGTCGTGGCATAGAAGTCGACAGGGCCAAGATTGAAGTGATCGAAAAGCTGCCACCGCCGACTACAGTCAAGGGTATAAGAAGTATCTTGGGACATGCTGGTTTTTATCGGAGATTCATTGCAAATTTCTCAAAAATCACCAAGCCCCTATGCCATCTTTTGGAGCAGAACCGACCCTTTGACATTAATGATGAATATACTGAAGCATTCAAGGTTCTGAAGGAAAAACCGGTAACAGCCCCAATAGTACAGCCACCAGACTGGACACATCCATTTGAGATTATGTGTGATGCTAGTGACTACGCTGTCGGGGCAGCACTTGGGCAGAGGAGAGACAAGTTATTTCATGTCATATATTATGCCAGTAAGACACTGAACGACGCCCAGGTGAATTATACCACCACAGAAAAGGAGTTATTAGCTGTGGTGTTCTCCATTGACAAGTTTCTTTCTTACATACTTGGGACGAAGATAATAGTGCACACAGACCATTCTGCCCTGAAGTATCTGTTTGCGAAAAAGGATGCAAAACCTCGATTGATACGGTGGATCCTGCTATTGCAAGAATTTGACCTTGAAATCAAGGACAAAAAAGGGACAGAAAATCAGGTGGCAGATCACTTGTCAAGGTTGGAGAAGGGACAGAGTCTACCAACAGATGAGACAAACATACTGGAGACCTTCCCAGATGAGCAGCTCTTTGCTGTCGCGACAGCCATGGCGGCAGGTAAGTCTTCTGAACTCCCCTAGTATGCTGATTTCGTTAATTTCTTAGTTAGCGGAATAATTCCTTCTGATTTTAATTATCAAGCCAGGAAGAGGTTTCGAAATGATGTTAAGCATTATTATTGGGACGCACCTCTTCTTTTCAAAATCTGTGCAGGTCAGGTTATAAGGAGGTGTGTACCACAAGAAGAGCAAGAAGACATTCTTCATCACTGCCATGCTTCACAATATGGAGGTCACTTAGGAGGCAACAAAACTGCTGCCAAGGTGCTGCAGTCAGGGTTCTACTGGTCGTCACTGTATAAAGATGCACAAATCTTCTACAAGAGCTGTGACAGGTGCCAAAGGACAGGAAACATCTCAAGGAGAAACGAGATGCCGCTGCAGAACATTCTAGAAGTCGAGATCTTCGACGTTTGGGGGATTGATATTATGGGACCTTTTCCATCTTCATGTGGAAATCTATACATCCTCCTAGCAGTAGATTATGTCTCCAAGCGGGTTGAAGCTATCGCCACTCAAAAGAATGATGCCAAGACAGTCCAAAGGTTTTTACACAAAAATATCTTTTCTCGGTTTGGCATCCCTAAGGCGATTATCAGTGATGAAGGGAGACATTTCGACAATAGGGTTATTGCTGCTGCCTTGAAGAAATATGGTGTTAAGCATCGGATCGCGACAACATATCACCCACAGACCAATGGACAAGCTGAAATATCTAATAGGGAAGTTAAGAACATTCTTGAGAAAATGGTTAAGCCAACTAGGAAAGATTGGTCTTTACTCCTCAATGATGCGTTATGGGCATATAGGACAGCCTTTAAAACTCCATTGGGCATGTCTCCGTACCGGTTGATTTATGGGAAAACATGTCATTTACCTGTCGAGATAGAGCACAAAGCATACTGGGCAATCAAGGCAGTGAATATGGACTTGGACAGGGCAGGACAGAAAAGGCTGTTAGATCTGAACGAGATTGAAGAAATACGGACAATGGCCTACGACAATGCAAGAATCTACAAGGAGAAAACTAAGAAGTGGCATGACAGGAAGTTGCTTCCACGATAGTTCTGCCCAGGGCAGCTTGTATTGTTGTTCAATTCAAGACTGAAACTTTTCCCATGGAAACTGAAATCTAGATGGTCTAGCCCATTCCAAGTCGTACAAGATTTCCCCCATGGTGTCATCACAATTCGATCATTAAAAGACGGACACCAATTCAAAGTCAACGGACAGCGCCTCAAGCATTATCAGGGGACTGAAGCCCCAGGAATGCAGGAAGTGGTTACCTTAGGAGATGCCCCACCTGGCATCCCTAATTTAACCTAAATTTTACTTCTATTTATTTTTATTATTATTATTTATTAATTATTAGGAAATAAGAATTATTTGATTTGAATAATGTTTTTATTGTTTTTAGGAAATAAAGGAGTCAAGAAGAACAGGAGAAGTGAACTCAGCCCACCATCCATCCATCAGCCCAGCAAAGCCCAAGTGTTGACGCCTGTCATTACAGCTGTCGCGATAGACGCGGAACATACAGGCTGTCATCACGCTGTCACGACAGACGTGGAAACACGTCACAGACGCGTAACAGACGCGGAAACGTGTGTCAGACGCGTCAGACACGCTAAAGCACAACAGCGGCCCCGTTATTCGCGCCTGCCGTTACAGCTTCAACGGGCAGCAAATTCTTTTCTATATAACCCTGTTTCATTTTCATTTTCACTCACTTCTACCTTTCTTACTTGCTCTCCTTTTTTAGTTTTCATTTGCTTTCATTTACTTTTCACAACCCTTGCACTAATATGTCTTCTAGGAAAACCCGACGCAATGCTGCCTTTACTTCCTCACCAGCAACAACTCCCCCACAGTCCTTTGCTACCAGAGACATGTGGGAAGAACGAGGTTTTATCTATACACCAAAGGCGAAGAATCTGGGCCTCAATCCATTCATAGCCCGGAAGATTAGAGCTTTATTGTGGCACACATTTGCGGAACAGCCGGAGGAAATGAACGTGACGCTGGTGAGAGAATTTTATGCTGCCATCAACAGCAGAACAACGACAGCAATGAGTGTTCGAGGGAAAGAAGTGTCGTTTCAAGCAGAGTACATCAACTCCTTATATGGCCTCTACATAGGCCACAATGACGATGCACACCAGCAGTTCCTCAACACATTAGACACTACTGCCTATGACGCTGTCATGGCAAAACTGACCGACGAGGGAACCCAATGGAATACCAGCCAGAAAAATCCACACACGATGAAACGGAGCCAGCTGCTGCCGGAGGCAAAGTTATGGAATGCCTTCATAAAAAAGAGGATCATGCTGTCATCCCACCATACCACCGTCGACCAGCAAAGGTTAGCATTGATACACTCTATTTTAAATGAACGACCCATTAATGTGGGCAGTTATATTCGAGAGAGTATTTTGGGAATGTGCACATCGACCGACGGGCCTCATTTTCCTCCCATACCTCATCACTTCGCTCTGCCGTGGCCATAACGTGCCGGAAGTACACACTGATTTAGTAGTCAAAGGACGAGGTTGGACGGAAAAGAATATCCTCAGCCTTATGTAGCTGACCGTGGCCACCCTTCTGTCGTTATTCAACCCCGCCGCCGCAACAGCTGAAACGACAGAGCAGCAAAATACTGAACCTGCCGCCGCAGCAGCTGCTCCGAAAGACTCCTCCAACCAGATACTAGCTGCCATTCAAAAGCTGGAGGATAGACAGTTGGGCTTAATGACCTTCATCAGGGACTTTACCGCCTCTACGGTAACTTTTATTCAAAGTACTTTAAATTTCCCTAATGCTGCTTTCCCTACTTTTCCTGCCCATTACTTTACTGTCACTACCCCTGTCCACACTCCTACACCTGCTGCTACCCCACGAACACCATCTGCCACCTCGACACCATCGCCTGCCCCGACAGCAGCAGGCAGCACTCATGCTGAACCATCTGCCCGAGGCACAAAACGACGTACGACATCGGAGGATCTTGCTGCCTTTGTTGCTGGATTCTTCTCCTCTTCTGTTTGGGCAGACGATGACGATGAACCCTCTATTAAGAGAAATCTGTCAAAGGAGTTCACACCGGTGAAGAGGTAGAAGCGGATGGCAGATAAAAACCACATGCCAAAAGCCAGCAGCAGCGGTGGTGACAGCAGCAGTGAGAGCAGCAGCAGCTCTGATGTTCAGGTTATGGAGCAACCACCTCACATCTCTCCAACCAGACCCCAGCCCGCCCCGAGAGCTAGAGTCCGCCATCAGATCAGACTCAGCAGCAGCAGCGAAGACAGCGATTAAAATTTAAGTTTCTTATCTGATTATTGATGCCTGCTATATATATTTTGTGATGTACTGCCTTTATCTGTTTTCATTTTTATTTTGTCATTTGCATTGAGGGCAATGCAATCCTCGAGTTTGGGGGTGGCAACCCTCCATATTAATGGAGTACATCTTAGTTAAAATTTGTGTCTTTTACTTAATTATTTTTCTCTAAAAAAATGATGAAAATTTTGGCATAAAACTGTGAGTTGAACTTACCTGTCGTGGCAGTGACTTTAGGATAGTTTCTAGGAGAAGTTTAGAGCCTTTCTATAGTTCTGAAAACTTAAACACCATTGTGACTGTTATACTGCTTAGACTTTTTTTAGCCAAACTAGAATAGGAAGCTTAGCACTCGAATAACCCCTAGAGGTGCCTAACACTGGCTCTAGGAAAGAAGTTTAGCAAAAGAGACTCAACAGCCCTAGAGGTGCCCGAAACTGGCTCTAGGAAGTTAACTAGAGGTGCCCAAAACTGGCTCTAGTGAAACTTTAGCAAAAAAAATAGAGAAATCGAGTCAAAATAAAAAAATCAAAGGAGCATGAAAAAGTGCTTTCAAAAGATAAACTTTGGCATAAAAATTCGAGTTAAGAGTTGAATATTCTAGTGAAAATAAGATAGTCTTGGCATATAATTGTTCACAAGCATGCACACACTGCACGAGGACTATAGTGAGACTCCGAACAGATCCTAAATTATCCGACAGGTTGCTGCCATCACAGGAAACGAACGACGGATAAGGGAAAGTTCACTGTTTGAAAGCCAAAACAAAAATATTTCATTTTTTCTTTTAGGTCTTAGTTGCTTGAGGGCAAGCAAAAACTTGAGTTTAGGGGTGTGTTGAGTGTGTAAAAGTTCTATTATTTACACCCTATTTAACCCATATTTCTGCTGCATTCAAGCATTATTCATTGCATTTAGGTTAGTTTACAGCAAAACATCACAAATATATTAAAAGGCACAGTTTCTACTAAAAATGGCTGTTTTTGCAAGTTGCTGCCGTAGCAGACGGAAAGGGCAGGCGCTGGGCAGTGAAGCAGAAGAGCTGAACTGGACAAGCAGACAAAGAAGACGATGCTGCCATGGTTGCCGCCGTGACAGCAGAGGACGACAGCAGTTTTGAGGAGAAGAAGCAAAGTGGACCTCGACAGATAGAGAAAATTCAGCCCATCTGTCATGTGAAAACCCTATATTTTTCCAAGCCCCAGATCAAAAGGAATGTCAAGCCCAAAGTTCAAAGAGAGAAAATCCCAAGCAAGGAAGATGACGGCTGGAAAGTAGATTCCTTGAAGATTTAGTCTTTATTAGAATCATACTTTCAATTAAAGTTGTATTCTTGCTAATTTAGATAACTTGAGCCCAAAGCTTATATAAGGGCATATATTTTGACCTAGAAGGCATAACCGATTACCCTAGCCTTCTTCCCAAAAACTCTAGTCTTTTTCCTTCCCACATCATGTTCTAAATTTCCCCTAGGGCCACGAGTTGATTTGTAAAGTAGTTGCAAGGGTTGTTTTGTTTTAGGAATTTTCAGTTCAATAAAATAAACTTCAAGTTCTCTTATTTTGGTTATTAATATCTTGCAAGAGCATCGGGAGAGCATTGTGAGGTTATCTATTTACTTAGCATCGGGAGAGTTAAGTATACGAAAGAAATAAGAGCAGTTCTCTAGTTTATAGTTGAACTATCTCGGACCTAGGGATAGGACGAGGTTAAGGGGCTAAAGAAGAATTCATACACATCGGTGTTCATCCTTCGATTCACGCCGGGAGGTATCATCAAAGACGTGATCATCGACAGACTTGGACCTAGGGATAGGCCAAGGCACATCTGGGATTCTTGCCAAACTTGAAGTACTGAGTTGAGTGTTTGCTGCCGCGACAATCAACGGACTGCTGCCGCGACAGGTGCTGCCGCGACGGGAAGCGACGACAGAACTGGATTTCCTAAACTCCGCAATACTTGCACTACCGAGCAATTCAATACCAGCCCATTCTCTCTATCTTGATATCTTTACTCTTTTATTTACGTTTACTTCATTATTCTCGTGACAACTTTTTCAATTATTTTCTTTACTTTCGTGCAGTGAATTAAGGTGAAGCTATTAGCCCAATCCCTGTGGAGACGATATTCGATACTTCGTATCACTTTACTACTTCCGTCGTGTATACTTGCACTACCATTGCGATAGACTATTTTACACGCAACACCGATAGCTGATGGATGGCGTGCCTATTATTAAATTGTTCAGGGTTTTGCATATTTGATTTAAATGATGTGTGGGGCGTGATGGTGGCTGGTGAAGGCGAGAATGGAGCGGGAGAAGAAAGGTAAAGTTTTTTATTTTGTTTTTTAAAGGTTAAGGACAAAGTTAAAAAATCTATAAAATCTATAAATGAAGATATTTTTTTATAAAAAGCATACGACATGTCAATTTTTGACTGGTTTAAAAGTCTATATCATTTCTCGTGACAGAAAAAAGATAAATCCGTTGACATAAAAAAATTATGTATAAAATTAGAAACGAAAAAGGTAAATGTACGAACTGTTGAATTGAGTATAATTCATGTACCTATGGATTATTTCACCCTAAAAATGTTGAAATATCATCCACTGACAATTTTATATCAAAAACTCCTTTTAAATACTTATTTATGTAAATGACCTCCCCAAATCTATCACGTATGGCGGCCTCACGTTTTACAAAAAGCGAGTTTTAAACTCGCTTTTCACAGAATGTGAATTTTTTGTTAAAAACGTGGAAAAATATATTTTTTACCAACTTATTTAACACAGAACTCGCTTTCTGTGAAAACCGAATTCGTAAAGCGACCTTGCATTTTAAAGAAAGCGAGTTTTTTGTTAAAAAATACGATTTTTTTTATTTTTTTATTTTTTACAAATTTATTTAACATATATGAAAAGCGAGTTTGAAATTCTCTTTTTTCAGAACGCGAAGTCGCCTGCGTAACAAATTTGAAAATTATTTTTTTAAATAATATTAACGACAGGTCATTCACGTAAATAAATATTTGAAAGGGGTTTTTCATATAAAAAGCCACCATCTGAACATTTTTCAAGGTCCCATCTTTGAAACAACCTTGTGGGTCTCGTAAAGGAGGCAAATCTGGAACAATTTGCTCCAACATGTTACTTGTCCCACGCTAGATTCTTTAAACGTCGTGTCAACTATTTATTTATACATACGTTTAAGTGTCAAATAAATGTTCAAATTATATATTTTTTAGATAGATATTTAAAAAAAATTTTAAATTAAATATGTGATTAACGTTTTTAAAATTTTCATTTAAGTATCTTGTCGTTAATATCTGTTTAAAAAATCGTTAACTACTAAAAACATGACACGTGACATGTTTCATTTTCAAAATATCCTGAAATCCTCAAAAGTCCCTAAATTCTTAAAATTTTAAGTCCTAAATCTTGATTTCAGCCATTATCGCCGCCAATCGCCGGTGACGTGCCCACCACTTTCATCACTGGATCCCATGATCATTTCTTCTATCTTGATGCCGCCGATAGTCGATGAATGGTGTGCCTATTGTTGAAATGAAGTCTAACTCGCAAAAAGAAAAAAAAACGATCGATGGAAAACGGCGGCCGATCGACCAACGAACGACGCTCGAGTCTTGCGGCAAGAGAAGGAGATTTCATTCTGTCATCGACCAATCACGATGAATGGCGACGATAATGGCCGGATTTGGAGATTTAGAGAATTTGGGTTATTTTGTGAATTTTGAGAAATATAGAATTTAAAAAAAAAAAATTAACGGCGGACCACCTAGACGGGTAACGTTGAATACGTTAGTCACTTAGTTAGTCTGAAAAATACTCTGAGCACATATCTAAATATAAAAATATAATTTGAGCACTTATTTAACACTCAAAACCTTATGCATATAATGATATTAATTAGATTTTCCCTAAATTAGTTGACTCAGTAACCTATTCATAAGGTAGGTACATATATTATATATGGATTCAAAAATTTTGGGTTGGATAGAATCAATAAAATAAGAAAATTTATATTTCGTTAAAGATTTTTATGTGCTTAAAAATTTTTAGTTGACACTCTCAAAATAAAAATTTCAAATTCCAAGATACATACCATCAATAAAATAAATAACTAATTGAAAGAATTTCAAAACGAGAAGTTGCCCATCCTGAATTATAATCTGCCACATAAAGGAACATAGATTTAGAGTTATGTTTCAAATTTCAACAGTCGTACACACAAAATCCAACCGAATTCCAAAAAGCAAAAAATAAATGCAGCAATTAAACCTCCAAATTTTGGTGCTAACCGTGGTGGGACCACACCATCAACTTAAAGCCCATTTTGTGGTTTTACTTGAGAAGATTACAGTTAATCCTCGTTGAATGATTTGCATTTTTAATTTTTTTTAGAATAATCTGGTGTATTATTAAAACTTTTAGAATGATTTGTATCTTGTATTCACACCTATCGCGAGACAAAGAGTGTAGGGGATCGAGAATTGATGTTTCGGATTTTTTACAAATCATTCTAAAAGTTATACAAGACAAACGGTAAAACTTTTAGAATGATTTGTAACTTTTAGAATAATCATGCTGTTTCTTTGGCTCGAAAGGACTGGTTGTAGGCGTGAGTACGCTGGTGAATGCTGCCCTTTCTTTGGCTTTGGAAGAAGGAACAAAACAAGCAAATCAATCCATACATAGAACACAAACGGGAACAACCGAGGCCTAGGAAGCACAGTACTAGTACTACTACTAAGGTTAAGCCAGTAAAGGCTTCAAAAAGTAGAAAACAAAAACAAGAATACCTGCCTGAAACCCAGAAATCACATACTCATAAAATGCAGATTTGTATTTTAGTTCCATTTCCTCTCTAAATCCTATGCCAATAAAGGTTTCATTGATGGATTCAAAAAGTAGAATCAATTTAACAAAATCTCACAATAAAATTGAGATGAATCAGAATTCAGATTCTTCCAGTCACCTCGATTCGGTAGAATCCCTCACTCTCATCTCTGGAATATAATGTGACCTGAGGGGAAAATAAAATCAATCAACAATTCAACATGTGAAATCTAGAGAATCAACAACACCTTGAATTTTTCATTCATACCTTGTCATTAATGTTTGCTCCAAGGAAAAAACGAGTCCAATCTCGGCCGGATATGTAATACATGTACCCTCCTAAGCGCTTGCACTCAAACAACCATTGCTCCTGCCCATCGGAAACATGTAACCGAATGTTACCGCCGGTAGCTTTAGGAAGGGAACGGCTATGATCATGAATTCTCAAACCTTTCTTATCGTTTTCATTCAAATAAACTTCATCGATCACCGCCGTTTTCGCCATTTTGTTATTACTCAAACAGAGACAGTGAGAGAGTAGAGAAATGGAGAGAAACAGAACCAGAGGAATTTTCGACATTTTCTATGGGAGAGGGAAAATATAGAGGGAGAGAGAGAGCTCGATCTGCCGCCGCCTACCCAAATAAATAAACGCTCATTATTATAACCATAACCCATTTACAAACCCAAATACCCATTTAATACCCATAACCCAAATACACCCAAACCCACCTACCCATTTACCCGGCCCAATCCAAATACCCAAAACCCAATTAGTAATGCAAAAGAGAGAATCCCAGTGGGAAACTAACATGTGAAAGCATTTATAGCCTTCATCTTCCCCTCTCTTACCGAGTGATAGAAAACAAGGACTAGTCTTGCGCGCCGTCGCCACCGCCGTCCGTCTCGGCTCGTGGCGTGTGGCGTGTGGCAATACGTGTCTACAGATTATTTTACCAACAGCCTGCTCAGATTTTGACAACACTGGGGGGTTATAATGCAGCTGTGAACTGCACCCATTGCCTTCCAAGTAACAAGTTTGCATTAAAAGGTACAATTTCCATTTTGTTGTTTTATTTGCAGATGGGTGTAGATTTATTAAATTGGAACATGTTTTGTTTGGTTTTGTAATTTTTGTTTGAGTTTATATATATATATATATATATATATATATATATATATATATATATATATTGTAGCCTGCTCAGATTTTTACAGTGGAGGCTTGTTTTACAATTGCCACAATCGCATAAGAAGGGCATAACATGCATTACTTCGTTTATGGTTTCTCAAAGTGATGCAATATATTATTTGCTACTTCTTCTGAATTTGATGGAACCGTTTGCGTATGGGATGCTGTGTTTACAACTACTTCTGGGGTTGAGTCAAATAGGTTATAATCAAAGTAGCGTTCCTTCTTTAACCCAAAAAAATATTCTTTGGGTTATCTTTAAGTTGGCTGACAATCTTATATTTGCTTGCTTTCAGATAGACCTTTTATTACGAGGTCACTAGAGTATGACTTCAAGGACTAAATTGAAAGAATGTGTAAATATTGATGGTTAAATTTAATAAATATTTTTAATTTAGGACTAAATTAATTGAATGTGTAAATATAGAGAATTAAAAATGTGCTATTATACAAAATTTTATAACATCCACGTTAAGTACTAAACGGCCGAATTACTATTTTATTACAAAACATAAAGTTTAATTGCAAATGAAAAACAAATATGGACTAAGGGGTACTTTTGATGGAGTTTAGTTAGCGAGATTAAATTTTAAATTTTTCTATTCAAACAAATACGACCATTTTGGTCTATCCTCATCTGTTTCTGTCTACATGATCCCTTGAAATACTAGCCGATTCTTTCGGCCGCCAATTACTTTCATTCGAAGATCATATTGTAAGTTCATATGACTGGTGCTTTTTTTTCGTCTATAGATTTTTCTTTCGCCTACTTTTTCCTCCGACTTTATTTTGGTCATGTCTCGTATGTCGTTATTATGTTTCAGGTCTCGTTTGAGCCCTTTCTCTTTAGGGCTTTTGTTTTGCCCTTTGTATGTTGGTTGTTGTTATGGAATGAATATTTCATTTTTATGTTAAAAAGGTAAAGTACATAAATGGTCATTAAATTATCTTAAAAATATAAAATGGTCACTAAACTTTCAAAAATTATATAATGGTCATTAAATTTTAGTTTTTATTACAAAATGGTCATTGGACCTTTAATTGTCGTTAATTGGGAGACGTGTCAGTTCCGAAAAATTGTATAATAACATATTTAATCATCAATATTTACACATTCAATCAATTTAGATATCAATAATGAGGGTTATATTAGGAATAAATTAATTAAATGCGTCAATATGAAGGATTAAATGTTATATTATTTAAATTTCTGTAAGTGTCACATCACAAAATTAACGACAGTTAAAGACCTAGTGACTATTATGTAATAAAAAATAAAATTTAATAATCATTATATATTTTTTGAAAATTTAGTAACAATTTTATATTTTTAAAGATAATTTAGTGACCATTTGTGTACTTTACCCTAAAAAAAATCAAAGAGATGCAAGTAATTACAACCAACCTAACTCCCATAAAGGTCAAGCTTGTACAACATAGCTTCAACAAAACCCACTAAGTTCTATAGTAAACCTTATTCACATCTAACTCGAAACGGTTTATTTATTATTACTATTAGCGATGTTTGAAAATATCCAACTTGGTTGTAGGCGTGATTGCTTGGTGAGTACGCTGGTGAATGCTGCCCTTTCTTTGGCTTTGGCATGTGGGTGAGTACGCTGGTGACTGGGTGGTGTGAATGCTGCCCTTTCTTTGGCTTTGGCATGTGGGTGAGTGTGTGTGTTGCTCGGTGCTTTGGGTGTGCATGTCATGCTTCTGGTTGTTGGCTTTATTGAGTAATTTAAAAAAATCAAAAGGAAATAAAGAGCAAAACCGAAAGAAACTCTGGATCTTACTAAACAGCAAAAATTCAGACCGATTGGCTTGCCATGAAAAATTGAAAGTACAGAAATCATGGAAATTTGGTCATTATTTAATAGTAGAAAAAAAATACTTTACAAATATGTTTAATATTATTTTTTAATTTCTAAAGCCTAAATTTTGTACAAGAACCTCGCAAAAACTAAAGCTTTTAATCAACAAACAACTACTGTATAAAACTTTGGAATATAGCGAAAGATTGCAAGAAACAAACAATACATTTGTAGAGGGAATTAATATTTTTCTAGAAAAAGATGTACTATATTTGGGAGGTTCTGCGGTACGGCGCCTAGTATGCGGCTAATATACGGCGTAACCGGCTAGGGCGGTGACCGGTTAAAGATCATGTTTCCGGTAAAAGTTACCGATTATGTTGATCCGAATATCCATATAATCGGTAGCGCCGAATTTGTTGTTAAGTTGGAGCGGATGGGGACTCGGACATTTGGACTATAACAAAACCGGTAAAATTACCGGTTATGTTGATCCGAATTTCAATATATTCGGTAGCGCTTAATTTGTTGTTTATTTCGAAAGTATCCATACTTGATAAATCATTATCGATACTTTTTGAATACCAATGTAACCGCGGTTGAAAAAAAATGTCGAAAATATCGATATTTTTTTAAGAGCGTGCACAAAAGAATCGGTACAATAAAAAAAATTCTACATAACCGGTTACATTATTAATTCATATAATCTAACCGGTAAATCTTACCGGATATATTGTTTGGTTTCGATACGTTTTTTAAGAACGTGTGCAAAAGAATCGGTACAATAGAAAATATGAAAACATAACCGATTACATTATTAATTCATATAATGTAACCGGTAAATCTTTACCGGATTTATTGTTTGGTGTCGAAAGAATCGACACAATTCAAAAACGTATCGAAACTTTGGGGAATTGTATCGATTATATATATCATAATGATATAACCGGTTAAAAGTATCTATTCTCCGAATTTTTCCCACTCGCCTTTGTATTGGTTGCATTTACAGAAAACCTAAGAGAGGAGAGTATTTGAAATCGACCCGAGTTTGGTTGCTGTGAAATCGACCCGAGTTTGGTTGCATTTAGAGAAAGCCTAATTTGTTGTATCAGAATCGAAAGGAAAGGTTTAGGGTTTGGGGACTTTGAAGTAAAAGGTATGTTGTCGAAACCCTAGTTTTTTGGTAATGTAGTATTGGGTAGTTGGGGATAATGTTTTGGGTTTAGTGATGTTGAAGTAAAATCGGAATTCGGATCGATATAGGTCGAAATTGTGTAAATATATTTAGGAAATAAATATCGGTACTTTGTTCTGAGAACTTATCGGTAGAAATTAATAATGTTGGTAGAAATTATATATCGATACTTTTGTCAGAAAACTGAAGCGAGATGGGTTCTAAGGATCATGAAGATGTTGTTCAAGATGAGACTGAAATGATTCAAATGGAGGCGGAGAGAGTAGATAGGGAGGAAAATCCGAAGAAACCAAAGGGTGGATTTTTGTACTTCTAGTAAGTAGAAATTGTGAAATAATTAATCTGTAAATTGTAATTGGATGAAAGTATTTAAGAACATTTAAACTTTCCTATCATGACAGTATTGAAGAATTGCAGAGGATGAGGGATTGTGGGACTTACACTGTCGGTTCAATATGTAAATTGAAATTATTGTGAATATATTGGAGGTTGAATATTTTGATTGTTTATGGTTTATGCATAATTTGCAGGTGAGAGACGTGGTGGTGAAAAAATGGTACACGATGAGTGAAACTGAGAAGCAACCATTCAACATGTTGTCTCTAATTGCTAGAGAAAACTATGGGGCGAAGAAGAAGAAGAAGAAGGTATTCATTATAGTTGTAAATATTTTGATAAATGATATATAAAAACTCTGACATTATATGAATATTATTTACATAGGAAGTGTCGACTAGGTGTAGCATAAAACGAGTGCACCACATAGTAGAGTAGTTGAAAGCGAAGGGTAAATCAAATCTGTTGGAAGAAATGGGGTTTGGATCTCTTATTGGGATTCAGGACCGACCAATTCGGAGGGAATTGTGTCGGTTGTTGATGGGAGATTTTGATTTGCAGAAGTGTGATGTGCGATACGGAGAATATTCATTTCATTTTAGTGTCCGAATTGTTGAAGCCGTATTGGGGCTACAAAATAAAGGCCAGAGTGTGGATGAAGTTATAAAGAGGGAGGATTGGAAATTACTTGTGCAGAAGTATGGCCTAACGTCTAATGTGTCATTTGCTACACTTGAGGACGAAATAAAAAGCGACAAGTATGAAGGGGATGATCTGAAGGCCCGGGTACTATTGTACATTGTCGGAGTATTCCTTTGTCCAACGGGTGATTCATCCCCGAGCAAGGATAGTATGAAGTTATTGTGCGACTCCGGGTTTAGAGGTGAATTAAATTGGGCTTCATATGTGTATGACAAATTAATTGATGCAATCAAGACTTTTCAAAAGTCCAAAAACCCCTCATACCCCAAAGGATGCATTGCTGTCTTAGAGGTAAACGAGTTGAATATTGGTATTGGTTTAGAAAACTTTGTAAGTAGTTATTATAGAAAATGATAAAGTTTATAGAAAATGCAGGTTGCATTGTATGATTTTTGGTCAGATTCTTCTTGTGTGCCGACATTCCGAAAAACCGGAGTGGCACGCATCACTGCCTGGGGCAAGGAAGAAGTTGTTCGAGTTATGGCAAAGTTAAAGTTGGAATTACCGAAAAAGAAGGTTATGGTAATTTCAATATTTATAGATTACTAAGGACTTAAAAAAGAAAGATTCTCTAATAATGTTGTTTATTTGTGAAGGTTGGCGAGGAGGAAGAGGAGGAAGAGGAGAAGGTAGAATATAAGGTGAAAGTGAATGAAGGGGGAAGTAAAATTGACATATTGATTGTTGAGTTGGCGGAGGTTAAAAAACTCGTTTCTGATTGTTTGCAAAGACAATCTAGAATCGAACATGCTATTGAGAGCTTAAAGGGGGAAGTAGGGGAAAAGTGTAATGGTTTTGTTAAAGAAGTGGTGGAATTGAGGGGTGAGTTAAAGGGGATACATTTAATTCCTGAAATAAACAAAAAATTGGATGAGGGGATACATTTAAGTCCTGAAATAAACAAAAAATTTGATGTGGGGATACATTTAAGTCCTGAAATAAACAAAAAGAGGAGTTATGTTGAGGCAAAATATGATGAACTTATAAAAAATGATGAAGAAAATGTAGAAGAATTGAGTAAGATGGTGGAGGAAAATATAAGAGAGGTCCACCATGAAGATACGAGGACACCGGGTCATGCAATACATGTAGAGCTCGATTCAGGGTGTCCTGCACCAAAGAAGCAGAAGACTAAAAAGTTAAAATGAATAATACAAATGACATCCATTTTGATTATTGTGTTGTGGCTAATATCTATTGATATATCGTAGGTTACAAAGGTCAAAATACCAAGTGGAATTGATGACGTCGAGGCTGCGATGTGTGATTATGTATGGAATAGTGGATTGTTAGAATCATCGTGAGTTATATATATTGCTTTGCGATTGATATTTATATAAATGTGGGAAAAAATTAATACAAAAAATTGCTTCTATAGAGATGTTATCCTAGATTACGGGCTCGAGCACGACACAGTAGGCGACCTTGGCTGCTTAAAACCCGGGGAATGACTAATAAGTCCGGTTATTAATTTGAAAGGCTGGTTGTTGGGTTACGATTCGATGAAGAAAAGTTCAGCGAAGCGGAAGATTTGCTATCTACCATCCGAATTTGTGGTAAGTTACATTTTTACACATTTTCGTGTCCAATTTGGTCATGGCTGGTCAATTAATGGAGATTGTTTTTTAAAATGCAGAGCGCGTTCATAATGGACGGTCAAAATGCGTCGTTTCTTATAAAGTCCTATTCTAGAACATTGATGGGCCATAATAAATTCACCGATTGTGACATGGTAAGATATTTTTGCGTACATGTTGTTAAGTATTTAAATAATAACAATATATGTTCTAATATCTTGTGTGACAATTGTTGTAGATCTTCATGCCAATAAACGATTCGAATAATCATTGGTGTCTCTTGGTGTTGGATATGGTTGATCGTGTAGCATCGTTTCTTGATAGTCTACATAGATCTCCCCGGCACAAGACTAGAGTGGAGCAAACCAAGAAAACAGTATGTGTCGATACATTTTGTAATTTATAATGCATAAATTCTTCGTAATCTAATTTTAAATTTTTTTTTGACGTAGTTGGAATGTTTACATAAATTTAGTGAGGACGAGGCGTTTTGTGCCCAATTTGGGAAGATTAAGGTACCACCGAGGGATTTAAAATTCGTGGTCCGTAAGACGAAGGTGCAAACGAACGGACATGATTGCGGAATGTATGTGGTCATGTGGATGGAAGCTATTTCTGAAGGGAGGTCACCGGATGATTTGGTAAGTGGTCCGAAAAGGACTTCATTTTTAAAAAAATTTGGCACTGACATTCACTCCTAATTTGAATGTAGGTTGTTGGGGGTTTTGATCGTCCGAGAGTTTTAAACGATCTCATAAATCACGATTGTAATAGAAGGAGAGCGAAGTTCACAACTGCTTGCCTGGGACGTATGAAAAAATAATTATGTTACCATAATTTTTCCCACTATGTAAATGATGATATCATAGTTAGTTTGTTGTAAATTATGTTAACATATTAGCTTACTCTTGTAAAAATATCATACTTATTTTCCTTTAGGAAACAATTGTCGATACTCTTGTAAAAATATCGAAACTTTTATACGAAATATATGTATCCTTAGATTAACAATCCCCTTTAAAATCGATAGTTTTTTTCCTTCATTATTAAATTATCGAAACCTTTTGACACAGACGGACTGCCATAGCTTACTGGAATTAAAGTGTCGATACTTTTCTGCCGCAATGAGTAAAAATATCGAAACTTTTATACGAAATATATGTATCCTTAGAGTAACAATCCCCGACAAAATCGATACTTTTTTTCCTTCATTATTAAATTATCGATACTTTTTGACACAGACGGACTTGCTTAGCTTAGCGGAATTAAAGTGTCGATACTTTTCTGCCGCAATGAGTAAAAATATCGAAACTTTTATACGAAATATATGTATCCTTAGAGTAACAATCCCCGACAAAATCGATACTTTTTTTCCTTCATTATTAAATTATCGATACTTTTTGACACAGACGGACTTGCTTAGCTTACTGGAATTAAAGTGTCGATACTTTTTCTGCCGCTTTGAGTAAAATATCGATACCTTTATACGAAATATATGTATCCTTAGAATAACAATCCCCCACAAAATCGATACTTTATTTCCTTCGTTATTAAATTATCGATACTTATAATCTAAATCGGAAATTTAGGCGGGATTTCTATTTAAACCAGCACTTAACTTAAATCAAACCTCCATTTAGGAATTTTATCGATACTATTGCAGAGATCTCTTCAACTCCAACGACGATTACCACCGTTCAGAGAAATTGCACCGTTCAACCTGGGTAAAATCAACACCGACGTGGACGATTACTACGATCATATTTACAGGTTAGTAAAAGTGACTGATTTTGCGTACTTTAGGGTTAGGGTTTTGCACGATTATGGAGTAACCGATCCTCTTCTGCATATAACAGTTGTAATGGCACCCAAAAAAGGGGCACTCAAACGGAAGAGAGCTTCTGCTTCGAAGACAAAGTCATCTTCGAAATCAAGGTCTGCTAGTCAAGTAAGTTCAAGTTCTTCTGAAGAAAATTTGTCTTTTGAATCGCAAAACTTTAGAAGCACCGATGACAAACTGACATATGATAGCAATTTCAAAACAAGGAAGATTCGTCCAGAACGTGTTATTGACTTGAACTTCTTCTTCGATGAGAAAAACAAATTTGGGTTTAAAGATACATTTACAGATTGGGGGTGGCTTGAACTGCTTGGTGTAGAACCAAAATATTACCCCAATCTTGTTAGAGTTTTCAATAGTAATGCAAAATTAGACCGGCAGCCTGGTACGGGAAAAATATTAGGATTTACGACTCATGTCATGGGTAAGGACATATATATAGATGCGTCATCTATTGCTGCTGGTATAGGAGTGAAGAATGTAGGAGATTCCGATGAACATGTTTTAGATCCTACCATGAAACGTGTGGATCGGAATACTCCCACTCGCCTTGGTGCGGAGGGCAGATTGTTCCACTTTCTTGTCAGTTGGTTTCTTCGGCCGTCCGGTGGGAAATTTTCACAAATTCGAGATATTGATTACTGGTGGTTGTCTAAATATGAATCAAGAACCGCTCCAAACATAGCAAAACTGATATATGAGACAATTCTACATATAGTGAAGAAGGGTGCTTCCATTACAACCTCACTACCATATGGATGCATAATTTGCCATATATTGAGGAAGAAAGGAGTGCAATTCAATCT
This sequence comes from Hibiscus tridactylites, assembly GCA_958450335.1. Classification (NCBI taxonomy): domain Eukaryota; kingdom Viridiplantae; phylum Streptophyta; class Magnoliopsida; order Malvales; family Malvaceae; genus Hibiscus; species Hibiscus tridactylites. Next base: position 35,127,720 of record OY288271.1, read on the forward strand.
TGACTACCCTCTTCGACTATCCAGGAAGATCGACATGATTACCTTGAAAAAAGCGGGATACGATTTTATTGAAAACGTCGGTTGGATAAACAAATGTGTAATTGGAGCGGAACAAGGCAACGACCAAGTGGAGAACGTTGAAGCAGAACAGCACGAGCGGATGCAAGAAGATGAGATCGAAGGGGTGATTACCATGAAGTCAGTGATGGATTACATGGTTCATTTCCACGAGCATATGGATGCTCGTTTTGGCGATATTAATGACCAAATCGGCCAAATGCGAGCAGATATTTCCTCACTTCGTGCTGACTTCTCCAACTTCCGTAATCAATGGCTTCAAAGCAAATACAAACCCATAGGTAAAATAACCTTTCAATTTACAATTGACATTCGGTTATTTGACTATTGACATGCTTATAACAGAAGTGGACAATCCAGTGGTGCGTGAAGAGGATAATACGGTGCCTGAAGAGGAGAATGATGAAGAGGTAGGCAGTTCAGATGAGGATGACAGTGAAGACCTCAACAGATATATTATTTCTGTAACACAGAACAAAAAACTTGTCATTTTTTATGTCAACGGAGTCCTTGCATATTATACAAAACAAACTCCCAGAGGTAATTAAATGTCTGCAAATCTGTTTACGGCTATAAAGAAAAGAATTATGTTTAATTTCCTTTCATGTTGTAGATGTTAAACTGAGGCCAGGTGTAGAAGAATTTATGCAATTTTGTTTAGAGAATTTTGTTGTTGGAATATGGTCATCGAAGTTGAGGTAAGCACCGTTATGATTAAAATTGTTAACATTTAATGTTGACCTCTTAAATAATTTGAAGTTTATCGTGGTAATTGTTCACGATTGCAGGCATAACATTGACCTTGCTCTTACCAAACTACCCGTACAAAAAGAACGATATTTTTTCATCTAGGTAAGATGCTTCTTACATATTGGTAATTGAATTTGTTATGATTCTTACATATTGGTGCTTTACAAGTTACTATTAACAGGATCAAACAAAGTGCATACAGGAAGAGGAATACACCTTCTGCAAAGACTTGCATCAAGTTTGGAATGAGTATCCTCAATTCAAAGAGGAGAATACACTGTTGGTGGATGATTCTTCCGAGAAAATAAGGCATAATCCAGTGAGTAATATTTTTTACATTCAATTTATTAATAACATAATATGCTATTATTTTGTTAATTTATCTTTTCTTTATAGGAATACAACTACATATGTCCGCCTCCCTATAACCAATCATCTTCCAACGATAATGCGTTAGGTATGACAGTTACATATGTGACTAATTCCATTGGTTTATTTATATATTGAAGATGTTGACAGGAGAGTCTGCTAATTTGGGTTATTTTTATATATCCACAGAAAAGGGCGGAAGCATCCGAGAATTTTTCGAAAAGTTGGCGAATGACCAGAGTACTGTTCCCGAATTTGTAAAAAATAACCCTTTACACATTTGAATGTTATATCATAATGTTGTATGTAGTCACCATGTCTGTTGATGGGAACTTGCTGTATTCCAAATGTCCTCGTTGCCCTGAGACATAAAGAAGTGATTGATATTAAAATTAACCATAAAAAAACACTTGCAGACAATATGTTGTAGAATAGATATAGTAACTTACATTATAATCCTCATCTGCGGGGCCGTAGGACCATTCCGCATCGTTAGCAAAAAAGTCAGTCGAGGTAGGTTGTGTAAAAGAATCCAGACCCAGCTTTAATTTAGGACACGTTACTCTGTTATGTCCCTCATTATTGCAGAAAGAGCAACTCCTACTTTTCTTCTGGACTATCTTATTTTGGACAACTTTTCTCTTTCCTTGTCTTCGTTTAGGGTCGCCAACGCGAACTCCATTATCAACATTTCTTCGTTTACTTGAATCTTTCAAACCGAACGAGTGTTCAAATTCGGCAGTTAGTCTTTTCATCTCATCTCTTGCGGTTATGAAAGATGCATCTGTCTTTGATGCAATGTAGCACAAACGACTTGACGTTGCACGTAGGGCCGTGAACCGTGCCATTTGCATAACATCAGGTGCTACATTGAAGTCAAGGAAACTTGGTGCAGCAGCCTTCGCCTCTTTCGTCCATCGAGTTAGAATCAACGAATTTGGAATACATGTGTAATCCAAGTGCTTCAGAACATGCAGTTGATGGCAACATGGAATTCCTACAGTCTCAAACTTCCTACACGAGCATGTGACGGTTTCCGAGACAACATCAAAAGATACATCAAATCTAATGTTCTTTTCCTTGTACTTTGACAGAACAAAATGTAGAGAGTCATCTGATAAGGACTGAATTTTTTCGTCAATCCGGTACAAAGTCTCCTCTTGAAGTTCTTCTTGGAAGAAACCAAATGATGCTCGCGTATAAATTTGACCAGCATGGCTTTCTAGGTCTGTGAGTTTAGTGATCTGGTAGGGCGTTGTCTGCGAACTTAAGCAATCTGCTTCCAACTCGTTGATACGAATTTTACCAATAGTTTGTTCAATTGTACGAACTACGTCTACATATGTCTTCTTCTTTATCAGGGCACGTCCGAGTGCAGCATTCAAGTACTCACTTCTTTGTGTGGATCGCAAATTGGCAAAGAAATGACCCGTTTGATATGCTTGAGCCCATAAGTTCCGAGTATTTCACTTCTCTATCACCCATGGATGGTTTTCGACGTTGAATTCGGAAATCACCCTAGACCATTCTCTATCAAATTCGCTGGTTGTCCACCACGAACTCATACATCTATTAAATGATGTGCTAAATTTGTTGTCACCAATGTTAGCTTGTACATTGCGAGATAGATGCCAAGAACATAATCTGTGCTTAGCATAAGGGAAAACAAATTTGATAGCCCTCTGCATTGCCCTATCCCCATCTGTCACAACTGAAAGAGGCGCTTGTTGAGTGTGTAAAAGTTCTACTATTTACACCCTTTTTAACCCATATTTCTGCTGCATTCAAGCATCATTGCATTGCATTTAGGTTAGTTTTCAATAAAACATCACAATTATATAAAAGGCACGGATTCTACTAAAAGATGATGTATTTTGCAGGTAACTGCCATGGTTGACAATGAAGGCAGGCGCAGGACAGATAAGCAGGAAAGCTGAACTGGACTAGCAGCTGAAGAAGACGAACCTGTCATGAACCTGTCGTGACAGCATGGTGACAGCAGATTTATGAAGAGGAAAAGTCAAGTGGACCTCGATAGATAGAGAAAAATCTGCTCGTCTGTCGTGTGAAAGCCAAATATTTTTCCAAGCCCCGGAACAAAAGATATGTCAAGCCAAAGCTCAAGGAAAGGAATTCCCACAAAATAGGGATGCGGCTGGAAAGTAGGAGACTTTAGAGATTTAGTCTTTATTAGAATCCTACTTTTAATTAAAGTTGTAATCCTTGTTACCTTAGATAACTTGAGCCCAAAGCTTATATAAGGGCATAAATTTAACCTAGGAGCATAACCGATATCCCATAACCAAAACCAAAACCCTGCCGTCCACCCGTCACCGACATGTTCTAAATTCCCCCTAGGGCCACGGGTTGTTTTGTAAAGTAGTTGCAAGGGTTGCTTTGTTTTAGGATTTTTCAAGTTCAATAAAATAAACTTCAAGTTCTTTTATCTTGGTTTTAATATCTTGCAAGAGCATCGGGAGAGCATTGTGAGGTTATCTATTTACTTAGCATCGGGAGAGTTAAGTATACGAAAGAGATAAAAGCGCGTTCTCTAGTTTATAGTTGAACCATCTCGTGCTTAGGGATAAGGCGAGGTTAAGTGGCTAAGGAAGAATTCATACACATTGGTGTTCATCCTTCGATTCACGCCGGGAGGTATCATCAAAGACGTGTTCATCGACAGACTTGTGCCTAGGGATAGGGCAAGGCAGATCTGGGATTCTTGCCAAGCTTGAAGTACGGAGTTAGTGTCTGCTGCCGCGACAACTAACGGACAGACGCCGCGACAGGTGCTGTCGGCGACGGGAGCAACGACAGAACTGGAGATCCTAAGCAATTCAATACCTGCACTACGGAGCAATTCAATACCGGCCCATTCTCTCTATCTTGATTTCTCAATCCTTTTATTTACGTTTTTACTTTATTATTCGTGACAACTTTCTAAAATATTTCCTCTACTTCGTGCAGTGAAATTAGGTGAAGTCATTAGCCCAATCCCTGTGGAGACGATATCCGATACTTCGTATCACTTTACTACTTGCGTCGTGTACACTTGCACTACAATTGCGATAGTCTATTTTACACGCAACAAGTTTTTGGCGCCGTTGCCGGGGATTGGCAACATAACTACATCTTTCTTTTATTGCACTTTTTGTTTTTACTTTTATTTTTATTTTTCTTTAATTTTTATTTTGTGTTTTCAACTCTTGCTTTTCACGAGGTTCTCTTGTTTATGCGCAGATCGAAAAGAGGCGAAGATCCTGAGTATAAGTTAGATCCGGAAATTGAACGATCATTCAATCTCAAGAAACAGATTCGCCACCTTTTAGACAGGAACGAATACCTTGAAGAATAGCTAGAGCAGATGGCCCGTAACCAGCCTGCTGGAGGAGACATACCGCCTGTCGGCGACCCGCTGAGGGCAGATGGACGACGATCATGCCGTGACTACATGCTGAACGATCATGTAGAGCTAGAGACCACACTGCCGGATATTGATGTTGATAACTTTGAGCTTAAACCTGTCATGTTTAGTATGATCAACAATGCCGGACAGTTTAGTGGTTCTGCGACAGAAGATGCTAGGGAGCATCTCAAAACGTTCCAGGAGATCTGTGGTTCGTTTAGGCTACCAGGAATTAGTCCGGAGATACTGAGGCTTCGGTTATTCCCCCATTCATTGAGGGACAGAGCTAAAACTTGGTGGAATAAACTTACACCGGGTTCCATTATGACTTGGGCAGATCTAACTCGTGAATTTTTATCTCGTTTTAATCCTTCACATTTATCTGAGCGATTACGTAACGAAATTGCTACTTTTCAACAGGAAGATGACGAACCAATGCACGAGGCCTGGGACAGATTTACTACTCTTCTTCGGAATTGTCCAATGCATGGATTCCCCGTCTGGAATCAGGTAACTAAGTTTTATAATGCTGCTAACTTACAAACTCGCATTCGCATTGATTCTGCAGCAAATGGACTATTATTGGATAAAGATCCAGACGAGGCATTGCAAGTTCTAAAAAATCTAGCCAAGAATGAGGAGCAGTTTCCGACAGCTAGAAGAGGGAGTAAACGGGTACTTGCTGTCAAGGACTATGAGGCCGACAGCACTATGAAATCTCAGGTAGCATTCCTTACTAAAGCAATGAAACACTTATTAAGTGAAGAGGACTTACGAGGATTTGCTGTCGAGGAAATTTGTGCTACTTGTGAAGGAAATCATAGTAGTGAAGAGTGCCCTATAAATATAGAAGAGGGCAAATATGTTGGAAATTACAAGCCGAACTACAATTCCAACAACTACAACCCTAATTGGAGGAAGGATCCCAAATTTTCCTGGAGTAATCCTAACAATGCCCTGAATCCGCAAGCATATAATCAGAATCAGGGGGGTCCTAGATTGTTGACGCGACAGCAACTGCAGCCGCAGAACCTGCCGCCTCAGCAACAACAGCAGCCACCACCTGCCACGAGTAGTGTATTGGAGCAGACTCTGGCCACCTTTATGTCTCAGACTGGCACGTATATGGATAATATTAATCAGTTTGTCAAGAAGACGGAAAATTTTATGGATGAAACTAAGATGAGAATGACAAACCATGAGGCCACCTTGAAATCTCTAGAGACACAAATGGGTCAGGTGTCGCAGCATATTAAACCGAGGCAGAATGGAGGTTTCCCTAGCAATACTGAAAATGCTAGACCGCCCCCACATGAGCAATGTAAGGCAATTACTACTAGGAGTGGGAAAAAGCTACCAGGGCCGGAAAAAGAAGTTGATACAGAAAAGGAACCTGCCTTGGATAAACCTGCCGAGGAAGCTGCCCCGACAGGTGACAAACAGACTGCTGCCGATGAGCCTGTCACGACAGCAGAAGCGACAGAGGAGAAAAAGGATGATTATCGTCCTCAGATTCGTATGCAGTGGGAAGGACGCATTGCTGATTATCGTCCCCCACCACCCTTCCCTCAACGGATACAGCAAGCTAAGCATGAATCTCAACTCAAAAAAATTTATGATATTTTTAAACAGGTTCATATTAACATTCCGTTGTTAGATGCTGTTAGGGAGATGCCCGGTTATGCTAAATTTCTCAAGGATGTCATGTCTAAAAAATCTAAACTTGGGGAATTTGAAACGGTAAGGATGCAAGAAGGTTGCATGAGTATTCTTCATCGGCAGCCACCCTAGAAAAAGAAGGATCCGGGGAGCTTCCTCATACCTTGCGTAATCGGCGATAAATTTGTGGGTAAGGCACTTTGTGATCTCGGTGCTAGTGTTAATCTAATGCCCAAATCTGTTTTTCAGAAACTAGGTATTGGCAAGGCGCGGCCCACGACAGTTACCCTACAGCTAGCCGACCGCTCTTACGTTCACCCCGAGGGAAAAATTGAAGATATTTTGGTAAGAGTGGATAAACTTATTTTTCCTGCTGACTTTCTTATTTTAGATTGTGAGGCAGATGAAAACGCACCAGTCATCCTTGGGCGACCCTTCTTAGCCACGGGAAGATCATTGATTGATGTGGAGAAAGGAGAACTCACCATGCGCGTGAACGATCAAGAAATTAAGTTGAATGTTCTCCAAGCAATGAAACATGCCGATGTGGACGAGGAATGCAAGGCCATCATTGAGGTGACCTTTGATCAACCCTGCATTAGGTCGGGCTGCCGTGATATAAAGTTTGGTCACTGCTGTGACAGCCACCTACAAGCCTGTCATGACAGCGACGACGACAGCAACGATGACAGCACCGACGACAGCGACTCCTCTGAATCCGATACATCTGATACTGAAGGTCATGAGGAGGTAAACTGGTTAGACCATCGTCCAGGTAAGTTATTCGAACCCTTGAATTACACTTCGGATAACCATTTAATCCAAAAGCCCTCTACTGTTAAACCACCTGTCTTAGAACTTAAGCCCCTGCCAGGGCAGCTTAAATATGCTTATCTTGGTTGTGATGACACACTGCCTGTAATCATCTCTGCTAAGCTGCCGCAGGAACAGGAACGACAGCTGATCGACATGTTAAGGCAGCATAAAAGGGCGATAGGATGGACGATAGCAGACATTCAGGGTATTAGTCCGGCAATCTGTATGCACAAAATCCTCACAGAGGAAGATCATAAGCTGACTATTGATGCCCAAAGGCGGTTAAACCTTGCGATGAAGGAGGTAGTGCGTAAAGAAATAATTAAATGGTTAGATGCAGGTATTATTTACGCCATCTCCGACAGCAAATGGGTAAGCCCGGTGCAATGTGTTCCCAAGAAAGGAGGCATGACCGTGATAACCAACGAAAACAACGAGTTAATCCCAACCAGGACTGTGACCGGTTGGAGGGTTTGTATGGACTATCGGAAGCTTAACAAAGCTACCCGAAAGGACCACTTTCCGTTACACTTTATTGATCAAATGCTTGACAGATTAGCGGGTAAACCTTACTATTGTTTTCTTGATGGTTATTCAGGATATAATCAAATTGCTATTACACCGGAGGACCAAGAGAAAACGACTTTCACATGCCCCTATGGAACATACGCATTTAGGAGGATGTCGTTCGGCCTCTGTAACGCACCTGCCACCTTCCAAAGGTGCATGATGGCAATATTCTCCGACATGGTAGAGGACTTCCTCGAGATCTTCATGGATGATTTTTCCGTCTTTGGAGACGATTTTGAGAGCTGCCTCGGCAACCTTAAAAAGGTACTTGAAAGATGTGAAAAAGCTAATCTTGTTCTTAATTGGGAAAAATGCCATTTTATGGTAGATGAAGGGATAGTTTTAGGCCATAAGATTAGCTGCCGTGGGATAGAAGTCGACAGGGCAAAGATTGAAGTCATAGAGAAGCTGCCGCCGCCAACAACAGTCAAGGGCATTAGAAGTTTTCTAGGGCATGCTGGTTTTTATAGGAGATTCATTGCCAATTTCTCAAAAATCACGAAACCCCTATGTCATCTCTTAGAGCAGAACCGACCCTTTGACTTTAATGAAGAATGTACTGAAGCATTCAAGGTTCTGAAGGAAAAGCTAGTGACAGCCCCCATAGTACAGCCACCAGACTGGACACAACCGTTTGAAATTATGTGTGATGCTAGTGACTATGCTGTCGGGGCAGCACTTGGGCAGCGCAAGGACAGGCTGTTTCATGTCATATATTATGCCAGCAAAACATTGAATGATGCCCAAGTGAATTATACCACCACAGAAAAGGAGCTGTTAGCTGTGGTGTTCTCCATCGACAAGTTTCGTTCTTACATACTTGGAACGAAGGTTATAATACACACCGACCACTCTGCCCTCAAGTATTTATTTGCAAAAAAAGATGCAAAGCCTAGGTTGATACGGTGGATCTTACTATTACAAGAGTTCGACCTTGAGATAAAAGATAAAAAGGGGACAGAAAATCAGGTGGCAGATCACTTGTCGAGGTTGGAGATGGGACAGAGTCTACCTTTAGATGAGACACACATACTAGAGACCTTCCCAGATGAGCAGCTCTTTGCTGCCGCAATAGCTGTCGCGACAGCCATGGCGGCAGGTAAGTCTTCTAACCTTCCTTGGTATGCTGATTTCGTTAATTTTATAGTTAGCGGAATATTACCTTCTGATCTTACTTATCAAGCCAGGAAGAGGTTTCAAAATGATGTTAAACATTATTATTGGGAAGAACCTCTTCTTTTCAAAATGTGCGCAGATCAGGTTATAAGGAGATGTGTACCACAAGAAGAACAAGAAGACATTCTCCATCACTTTCATGCTTCATAATATAGAGGACACTTGGGAGGCAATAAAACTGCTGCCAAGGTGCTGCAGTCAGGGTTCTACTGGCCGACACTGTATAAGGACGCACAGGAATTTTACAAGAACTGTGACAGGTGCCAGCGGACAGGTAACATCTCGAGGAGAAACGAGATGCCACTGCAAAATATTTTGGAAGTCGAGATCTTCGACGTTTGGGGGATTGATTTTATGGGACCTTTTCCATCTTCGTGTGGAAATCTTTACATCCTCCTAGCAGTGGATTATGTCTCCAAGTGGGTAGAAGCAATCGCAACTCAAAAGAATGATGCCAAAACGGTCCAAAAGTTTTTGTACAAAAACATCTTTTCTAGATTTGGCATCCCTAGGGCGATTATCAGTGATGAAGGGAGACATTTTGACAACAGGGTAATTGCTGCCGCCTTGAGAAAATATGGTGTCAAGCACAGGATCGCGACAGCATACCACCCACAGACCAATGGACAGGCTGAGATATCCAATAGGGAAGTGAAGAACATTCTTGAAAAAATGGTTAAACCAACTAGGAAAGATTGGTCTTTGCTTCTGAATGATGCATTATGGGCATACAGGACAGCTTTCAAGACTCCATTGGGCATGTCTCCATACCGTTTGATTTATGGGAAAACCTGTCACTTGCCTGTCGAGATAGAACACAAGGCATATTGGGCGATCAAGGCAGTAAACATGGACTTGGACAAGGCAGGCCAGAAAAGGCTGTTAGATTTGAATGAGATCGATGAAATACGGACAATGGCCTATGACAATGCAAGAATTTACAAGGAAAAGACTAAGAAGTGGCACGACAAGAAGTTGCTGCCACGACAGTTCTGCCCAGGGCAGCTTGTGTTGTTGTTTAATTCTAGGTTGAAACTCTTTCCAGGGAAGCTCAAATCTAGATGGTCTGGCCCGTTCCAAGTAGTTCAAGTTTTTCCCCATGGTGCCATTACAATTCAATCACTAAAGGACGGGCACCAATTCAAAGTCAATGGACAACGCCTCAAGCACTATCAAGGGACTGAAGCCCCAGGAATACAGGAAGTGGTTATTTTAGGTGATGCCCCACAAGGCATCCCTAATTTAACCTAATTTTTTATTTTTATTCTTACTTTTATTATTAATATTATTTATTAGGAATTAGATTTATTTTATTCGAATAATATTTTGTTTTTATAATTTCAGTTTTTAGGAAATAAAGGAGTCAAGTGAGAAAGAAGAAGTGGCCCAAGCCCACCGCTCATCCACCAGCCCAATAAAGCCCATTTATGGTAACCTGTCGTTTCGGCTGCCGGCGCAGACGGATTTGACAGGCTGTCAACAGACGCACAGCAGACGCAGAAGCGTGCGACAGACGCACAGCAGACGAATAAATGCCTGTCAGACGTGTCAGACACTCTACATTCAATCTGCCGCCCCGTTATTCCCGCCTGCCGTTGCGGCATTAAATGGGCAGATACCCAACAGCTATATAAACCCCTTCCCATTTTCATTTTTCATCACTTCTGATTTTTCTCTCTTGTTATTCTCCTCTAGTTTTATCTATTTTCTCTCTTTTTCAGCCCTTGCAACCAAAATGTCTTCATGACAAACCCATCAAAAAGGAGCTATGGGAGGAGCGCGGCTTCATTTACAACAGAGATGCCCCTCTTTTTGGACTCAGGCCGTTCATTATGAAGGCCATAACAGCACAACTTTGGGAGGACTTTGCCGAGTAGCCGGCAGAGCTTAATGACACTCTGGTCAGGGAATTTTATGCGGCGATCGAAAGTAAGACGGCGACATCTGTCACCGTCCAAGGAGTGACAGTTCCTTTCAGCGCTAGCAGCATCAACCATGTGTTCGGCCTCTTCTTCGGCCCCAATGATGATGCTCACCAACAATTTTGGGACACCCTCGACACTGCCGGACATGACGCTGTCATGAGGGAGCTGACAGAGGCTGGTACGACATGGAGCACCAGTAAGAAGAACCCCCACTCTGTCAATAGGGGGCAGCTACTCCCTGAGGCAAAACTATGGAACGCTTTTATCAAAAAGCGTATCCTGCCCTCGTCCCACCATACGACAGTCAACAGACAGCGGTTGGCCCTCATCCACTCTATCATGCATGACAGGCCCATCAATGTGGGCAGGTACATGCGGGACAGCATTCTCGATTGTGCCTTCCGATCAGACTCACGACTCTGCCTGCCCTTCACCATCACTGCCCTCTGCCGCTGCGCTGCCGTACCGGAGGACCCTTCAGACAAAATCAAGACGGGCAGCGGATGGACAGACAACAACATCTCCAGCCTCATGGAGATCATAGTCGTATCGCCCCTCAACGCCTTCGATCCAAACGACCCTCCTGCTGAGTCTGATGATGAGCCTGCCACCGAACCTGCCCCAGAAGCTGCCACCAACACCGCTCCGGCAGATCAGAACGCCCACATCCTTGTTGCCATCTTGAGGATAGAGGAGCGCCAGATGGGTTTGATGACTTTCATCCGTGACTTCTCCAATGCAACGGTAAATTTCATTACCAATACTTTGAATTTTCCGGATGTCATCTTCCCCACCTTCCCCGCCCATTATTTCAATATCCCCTCCCCCACTCCCACACCACCTGTCTCTCCCCATACACAATCTGCCACTTCCACACCATCCCCTGCCCCGACGGCAGCCGGCAGCCCACCGGCAGACACCTCCCCTCGAGGAACCAAGCGAGCTGCCACTGATGACAGCCCTCTTGTCCGGCGGAATCTGGAGAGCGACTTCACGCGTGTCAAACGCATTAAGCACGTGGCAGACAAGAGACGGTTGTCCAAAGCCATCATACCCAGCAGCTCATGGGACAGCAGCAGCAGTTCCGACATCAGGCTAGTGGAGCCACCTGCCCTTCAACCTGCTGACGACCCTGTCCCCCAACCGGAGGAAGAACCTGCTGATGAACCTGCTCCGGAACCTGCCCAGCCACCTCCACAACGCAGACGCCGCCATCAGATCCGCGTCAGCAGCAGCAGCGAGGACAGCGAATAAAATTTAAGTTTTTATTTCTTTTTCTCCTCTTATTGCTGCCTGCCCTTATATATTTGTGATGTACTTTTATTTATCTTGTTTTTCTTTATTTTTTTTGTGTCATTTTGCATTGAGGGCAATGCAACCCTCGAGTTTGGGGGTGGCAACCCTCCATATTTAATGGAGTCTTTAGCACATCTTTTGATTATTTGTTGTGTCTTATTATTTACTTATTTTTCTTAAAAAAAAATCAGAAAATTAAAACTGTTGGCTTAAAACTGTGAAGTTAACTTACCTGTCATGACGGCTCTGTCGTGGCAGCATCTTTAGGACAGGTTAAGGAAAAGTTTAGAGCCTTTCTATAGTTCTGAAAACTTAAACACTTTTGTGACTGTTATATTGCTTAGATTTCTTTTAGCCAAACTAGAATAGGAAGCTTAGAACTTGAATAGCCCCTAGAGGTGCCTAACACTGGCTCTAGGAAAGAAGTTTAGCAAAAGAAAAATAAAAACCTAGAGGTGCCCGAAACCGGCTCTAGGAAGCTAACTAGAGGTGCCCAAAACTGGCTCTAGAAAAATTTAGCTTGAAAAATAGAAGAAAAAGAAGCATGAAAATGTGCCTTCTAAAAAAATAAAAAAACTTTGGCATAAAAATTCAAGTTAAGAAGTTGAATATTCTAGTGAAACTAAGAGAGTCTTAGCATATAACTGTTCACAAGCATGCACACACTGCACGAGAGCTATAGGGAGATTCCGGACAGATCCTAATCTTGCCGACAGGATGCTGCTGCCATAGAGAATGAGCGACAGGTAAAGGGACAGTTCACTGTTTGAAGGCCAACACAAAAATTTTCATTTTTCTTTTAAGTCTTGATTGCTTGAGGACAAGCAAAAACTTGAGTTTGGGGGTGTGTTGAGTGTGTAAAAGTTCTATTATTTACACCCTTTTTAACCCATATTTCTGCTGCATTCAAGCATCATTGCATTGCATTTAGGTTAGTTTTCAATAAAACATCACAATTATATAAAAGGCACTGATTCTACTAAAAGATGGTGTATTTTGCAGGTAACTGCCATGGTTGACAATGAAGGCAGGCGCAGGACAGATAAGCAGGAAAGCTGAACTGGACTAGCAGCTGAAGAAGACGAACCTGTCATGAACCTGTCGTGACAGCATGGTGACAGCAGATTTATGAAGAGGAAAAGTCAAGTGGACCTCGATAGATAGAGAAAAATCTGCTCGTCTGTCGTGTGAAAGCCAAATATTTTTCCAAGCCCCGGAACAAAAGATATGTCAAGCCAAAGCTCAAGGAAAGGAATTCCCACAAAATAGGGATGCGGCTGGAAAGTAGGAGACTTTAGAGATTTAGTCTTTATTAGAATCCTACTTTTAATTAAAGTTGTAATCCTTGTTACCTTAGATAACTTGAGCCCAAAGCTTATATAAGGGCATAAATTTAACCTAGGAGCATAACCGATATCCCATAACCAAAACCAAAACCCTGTCGTCCACCCGTCACCGACATGTTCTAAATTCCCCCTAGGGCCACGGGTTGTTTTGTAAAGTAGTTGCAAGGGTTGCTTTGTTTTAGGATTTTTCAAGTTCAATAAAATAAACTTCAAGTTCTTTTATCTTGGTTTTAATATCTTGCAAGAGCATCGGGAGAGCATTGTGAGGTTATCTATTTACTTAGCATCGGGAGAGTTAAGTATACGAAAGAGATAAAAGCGCGTTCTCTAGTTTATAGTTGAACCATCTCGTGCTTAGGGATAAGGCGAGGTTAAGTGGCTAAGGAAGAATTCATACACATCGGTGTTCATCCTTCGATTCACGCCGGGAGGTATCATCAAAGACGTGTTCATCGACAGACTTGTGCCTAGGGATAGGGCAAGGCAGATCTGGGATTCTTGCCAAGCTTGAAGTACGGAGTTAGTGTCTGCTGCCGCGACAACTAACGGACAGACGCCGCGACAGGTGCTGTCGGCGACGGGAGCAACGACAGAACTGGAGATCCTAAGCAATTCAATACCTGCACTACGGAGCAATTCAATACCGGCCCATTCTCTCTATCTTGATTTCTCAATCCTTTTATTTACGTTTTTACTTTATTATTCGTGACAACTTTCTAAAATATTTCCTCTACTTCGTGCAGTGAAATTAGGTGAAGTCATTAGCCCAATCCCTGTGGAGACGATATCCGATACTTCGTATCACTTTACTACTTGCGTCGTGTACACTTGCACTACAATTGCGATAGTCTATTTTACACGCAACAGCGCTTTATTCAGCATGGCTTGTAGAAAATTTCGCAGCACCCACTCGAACGATTGAGTCGTTTCGTCAGCTATGATCGCAGTAGCAAAAACTATTGTGCTATGGTGATGATTGACACCGACAATAGGCAAAATTGGTCGTGCATAGTAATTACCTTTGTAAGTTGTGTCGAAGGCAATAACATCACCGAAGCAAGTGTAATCTGATCTCGATGTTGAATCAGACCAAATAAGATGCTGCAATGCCCCTGATTCATCTGTGGAGTATGTCATAAAAAACTCTGGATCATCATCTTTCTTGTACTCAAAGTAATCAAGGAGTGCATTCACATCCCCATTGACAAGCTCCTTTGCTTTACCTCTATCAAGTGCATTGTACAGGTCTTTACTAGTAAATCCAACATTACGAAATCCCCCTGCCTGATTCATGAAATATTTCATTACCTTTGATGTCCCAACACCAACATCTTTCAACGTTGTTACCTCAGCCACATCAGCCTCAGTCACACCTCTATTTGAACGCATAAATGGTGTCATAAGAGGTGTGCACAATGCATGATTATGTTTGTGGAAAGACTTACTTAGAACCCACTGATCTTTTGTTTTTGTTGCTGTGACAACGATTTTGGCCTTGCATCATGTTCGTGTGACTGGCGTATGCGCACGTCGACGATTAACATTTTCGACTTTCGAACACCTAAACCCTTCTTTTGAACAACAAAATTATTGTGTCTTCACATTCCCTTCGCCATCCAGCCGTGATGTTCCTCGACGTGCACTAAAACCTTGTTTCATTGCGTATTCCTTGTAAAAATTCCAAGCTTCCTCACGTGAAGAAAAGAGCTGACCTACCAACCGTTCCGAATCATCAACGGTCAACTTTTCATCTTGCAAATTCCTGCTACCATTAACATCGTTGGATGGAATATCTTCCATTTTCTTAAACACGATCGGTTGAAGTGGTCCAAACTTTTCCTGCACAAGACTTCTGTTGTGTTGCTTTCATTTTCAGGTACTAAATTCGGTAGGTGGTGGTGGTTGATGGTGGTTGAAAGCATTTAAAGCAATTTATTTCTTCCTTCCTACAAAGTTAACGTGCAATAAATTCTATTTTATTATCGATACATTTTTTCCCTCTACTGAAAAAGTTTCGATCCTGTTGTAAAATTCCATGATAAATTACCAAATCTGCGCGAAAATATCGAATCTTTCTTTCCTTCACGATAAAATTTATCGATACTTTCAGAAACAATGAATTCTCATAGGTTACTGTAAATAAAGTTTCGATACAATTTTCCCCTTTCTGAAAATGTTTCGATACTGTTGTTAAATTCCCTGATACGTTACCGAATCTGCTCGAAAATATCGATTCTTTCTGTACAGGACGATAAAAATTATCGATACTTTCAGGCAACATTATTCCAACTTACTAAATATGTTTCTATACTATTGTAAAAAGAAAGTATTGTTAAATGAAATGCGAATTAAAGTTTTCATTTCAGTTAAATTTACTTATGTGGTGTTTTGCTTTCCTATAAATACCCACGAATTCCACCATCAATTACTCATTCCAAATTCTCTCTAAACACCGAGCCCAATCTTTGCTCACCTTATGGCAAAATTTCAGGCAACATTTTATTTTCTCGATACTTATTTTCAGTCAACAATCACCACCAAAATGTCACTAAAAGATTTAATACAGTTGACAACAATCAAGGTTAGTAAACACGGCCACAAACAAATTTCTTCCATGGAATGTCGAATCCCAACACCGTCAGCAAACAAAACACACTACGTTATGAAGCTTACGAACGAAACAGACGTTCATAACATGTATGACCGCCTCAATTCCGTCGGAGCTACAGACGTCGATTTACATGTTAAGTTTGACGACGTCAACGCTGGCGAAGGTAGTTCGTCTGCACCCGTACAACCTGATCCAAACACTGAACGCGCACCGTCTTCACCGGATGTTGATGCGGT
Organism: Hibiscus tridactylites; assembly: GCA_958450335.1. Classification (NCBI taxonomy): domain Eukaryota; kingdom Viridiplantae; phylum Streptophyta; class Magnoliopsida; order Malvales; family Malvaceae; genus Hibiscus; species Hibiscus tridactylites. The sequence continues at coordinate 35,143,958 of OY288271.1, forward strand.
TGCGGATGAGCTGCAACTTTTTATGTACAGGCGTAGACAAAGAAAACAACAGCTGATCGAAGAACTAAACATAAGTTCAGACGTGTCCACTGACTACGATGATTCAGATTAACAATAAACTTCTGAAATTATCTTCCAATTATGTTATATGACGTCTTATTTCATCCTTTAACCCTTACTTGTCCACTACCTCCAAATAAAATTTCGATACATTATTCCCCCTTTCTGAAAATGTTTCGATACTGTTGTTAAATTCCATCATACATTAGCGAATCTGCTCGAAACTATCGATAGTTTCTTAACGTTACGATACAAATACCGATACTTTAAGAAACAAAGGATTCCCATAGCTTACTGGAAGAAAAAGTTTCGATACGTTTTCACCCTTTCAGTAAAAGTATCGATCCTGTTCTAAGATTACATGCTACGTTAGCAAATAGGGTCGAAAATATCGATACTTTACTCCTATTTGCAAACAATTATCGATACTTGTAATTCACATATGGATCCCCGTTGCATACTGGAACCAAAGTTTCGATACGATTTACACACTATTAATAAAATACCCGATACTTTTGAAAGAAAATCAATGTTCCGGTACGAATATCCTTCGAAAATATCGATGCTTTTACAAAAATATCGATAATTAACAAAAACTAAAGGCTTCCCATAGCTTAATGGGAACAAGATTTTCGAAACTTTTTTCCATGTTTTAATGAAATTATCGATAAGTTTGCAAAAACATTCATGTTCCTGGTATATTTTTACTGTATTCTTTGTTCATTACATCAATGTATTCGGTTTATTATTACCGTTTTCATTATACACTTCTACAACTTTGCATTCCAGTGTTATGTCATTTCACTTGTATCACATGCACCGTTTACTGCTCCTCCTGTATAAAGCTGAAACCCTTAATCCCCACAACGAATCTGATTCTTCCTTTTCAGTATCGTGTCTTTTCACTTCTACCTCCCTGTATCACGCATGCACCGTTTACTGCTCCTACTTCTCCACATTTACTTCTATAACCCCGGAAAACGAGGAGAAGAACGAATCTGATTCTACCTTTTCAGTTTCGCGTCTTTCCAATGTATCACATGCACCGTTCTGTTCATGTACCTTCTCCTCATTTATTTCTATAACCCGGGAAACGAGGAGAACGAACGAATCTCTGCCTTTTTAGTCTCATGCATGATCACTTTCCCTCCCAAACGGAAATTGCCTATAAATTAACAACTCCTCTATTTGCTCTTCACAACATCTTCAATTTTATCTACTCAACCCTTTCCTTTGCTTTTATAATCGGTTCTCTTTCACAATCTTCTATTATAAAATGAGTTCAAGCATAAGTTCGGGTAAAAATCCTCAGTCTTTCGCAAAGAGGAAGATTGAATTCGACACATCATCAAACAGTGATGATGATTTCTATATTGATTCTGATTCTGATAATGACGAACAACTAAGCCACGAGGCATTGAAATCCAGCAAATGCTTCAGGAGTTTCTTCGAGGCATTCGATCGAATGAACTCTATCAACGACCCTACTACTTCATGGTGGTGTCCAGCATGCCACAGAGGTCCTGGTGCCTCTAAGTCGTTTTCTGGCCTTCAGTCCCTACTCACCCATGCAAAAACCAAAGGAGGAGAAAAGCTGAAACTTCATCGCCTCCTTGCTCAGTTGTTGGACGAGGAATTACGAAGAAGGGGTACTTCGGCCAGTCCTCAACCTCAACGTCACGCTTCAGGCCAATGGCGTGGTCTGAGTAATGATGCTGCTATTGTCTCCCCCCCGCCTTCAAGCCACCAGGAAGCTCATCACCAAATACTCTGGCCACCCATGGTGATGATTAGGAACACACACAATCATAGAGATGGAGATGGGAAGGTAGTTATATAACTTCTGAATTATTTTTTCATTAATATTATAATACTTAACTTCTTATTTCTTTAATTTTTTGCTTCAGTGGATTGGCATGGGAAACCAAGACCTTCTCAACACTTTCAGTTCCTATGGTGCTGTTGCCAAGGCTCGCCATTCATATGGTCCAGAAGGCCATCGTGGGATGAGCCTTCTGATTTTTGAGAGCACGGCAAGAGGTTATCTAGATGCTCAGCGTCTTCATAACCAGTTTGCTGCCCAAGGTTTCGGGTTAGATGCTTGGCAACGTCATGCTCCATCCCCTCCAGCCAGCCAGCGCCAACTATATGGTTACATGGCTGAAAAAGAAGACATACACATCTTCAACCGCCATCTCCAAGGTTTTCTCTATCATTTTCTTCTATTATTAATAACAAGATAAACTTCTGCTCATACTTATGCAAAAAAAAATTTGTTCATTAGGCAACCAAAAGGTCAAGTTTGAGATGCGACCATATGCAGAGATGGTTGGACAGCAAGCTGGTGCTGGAACAAGTTCCAAGGGTGGCAGGGGGACTTGAAGGGAGGAGGCTTGAAGGGACAATGAATTCAGAATAAAGAAAAGATTGATGGTCTAATATTTATGTGAAGTTCAAAGACCGTGCCAGATTGTTTCCAATATCATAAAACTCTATTACATGATATTGGAAACAATCCGGCTTGGTCTTTGCATTGCACATAAATATTAGAAGATCAATATTTTGTTTCTTCTCAATTTCTTTTTATTTCCGTTTCCATCTCGTTTTGTAATCTTTTCCTTTTGTAATCTTTTCCTTTCTATCTGATGCACTAGTATTTTCTTGATTCTAATTCATATAAACGATTTAATAGTAGTTTCCATAATTTTTATAAAGTATCCATACTTTTTCGAAAGTATCCCTACCTCTCATAGAAGTATCCAAACATTTAATATAAGTATCCATATGTTTCATTTAAGTATCCATACTATCAACCCACAATTGAACCAGTTCCAATGTTTTTCTTAAATTACCGATAATATTGTATAAGGTATCAATTCTTATTGGCTACCCCTAGTACAACATATATTGATAAAAAGTATCGATAAACTTTTCAAAAGTATGGATACTTTCGAAATCAACATATCCGGTACCGCTTTACCGAATACATTATATACCTTATAACAAATTAGACGCTACCGGTTTTGTTATGTCTGACCTTTTACTTAAATTTGCCGGTTACCATTATTTTATCATTTTTTAGTGGTTTTTACCGGAAAGATCATTTCATATCAACATATCCGGTACCGCTTTACCGGTTACATTATATACACAATCATGTTTCTGGTAACGCCGTATATTAGCCGCATATTAGGCTGCCGCATGGTAGAAAAATCCACTATATTTGGACCATTGGGGCCGCCTATTTCTTCATTTGTAAAGAGAAAAAAAGGTATATTTGGACTTTTGTGACGTCTATTATTTCAAGTCATTGAATGCGATGTAAGCTGAAGATCATCGGTTGGACATGACTGTATGAATCCATCAAAATTAAAATTAGTCAAATTAAGAGGCTTCAATTAATTATTTCACTTCAATAAAATTTACATGTATTTCATAAATTCATGATTAAATATGTCCTAAAAACATTGTATCTTAGATTTGAATTACCCAACAGGTTTCGTCGGATCCGTTCCACCTTGTACCCAATTAATTTACTTTAAATAGCAGTAAAGTTAGTATTAAAATCGAACTTAGTTGTTATTTTTAATCGGGTCGAAGAAACACTTTTAATCGGGTACCCGATGACCTAATTTAGTTGTTATTTTTTTTATATTTTATTAAATATATATTTTATATAAAAATATTAAAATATTAAAATATGTAATCAATTAAAATTCCTAAAATATTTTTTATATAATTTGAACTTTTATTAGGTATAAGTTCTTTTATAAAATTTAATGATTTAAAAAAGATAAAAATACGAGCACTTGTTACCTGATTTAGCGGATACTCAATTAAATAGGACCGAAAAATTTAATATCCGAAAGACTGGATATTCCATATTTTAGGTACCCGAAAATGAACACGCCTACTTACTATTACTATCATACCAAATTTAAAAGAATAAAAAAAACTTCATAATCCAATAAAATATTGCAAAAAGTAAACTTGTCCAAAAGAAAAGCTTCATTAAGCGCGAATTGTAACTTTATTGAGAGTTCAACTTTGATACATTAATTTAGTAGAGTATGTTTTAAAAGAGGTCAGAAAGTTTTATTAATTTACTTAATTATTTTCCAACCATACGCCAATATGCAGAAATCCAGTATAATATCCAGAAAGACTTACCCTAGGCCCGTCGGGTGTAGGAGCTTACAGAAAGGCTTACCCTAGATAATATACCCCAGATGATTTCAATTTATATTCAGAAGACAATATTACAGAAAATAGATATCAGATCTATTTTTATACCAGAAGACATATGTCAAATTTATTTTATTATTATTATTATTATTATTTCGTATTCAATGTCATATATCATATATATTTTTCATACCAAAGGTCAGAAACCAGTGAATTGCTTTCTTTTCAAATAATAGAGTCGTACTTTTAATTTTAGGTAGATGGTCTTGGTTTAGAATAGAAAGTATTTACAGATACATGATACATGCTTTATGACCCAATTCATTTCTCAGAGGTACTTGATAGATATCAGAAAGATGACATTTGACAATTTTTGATTGATTTCAGAACGAGGAGCCTACGAATAGGGGAGTTCGATAAGACGAATCGAATTAACATCGGAAGTTGATGCATCAGGATCATTGGGATTTCAAATATATCGTGAGCAAAATCAAACGTTATAGCCTACAAGGGTATTATGGTCATTCTGACCTTCAGAGGTAATCTAGTAATTTGAACCAACAAGGTATAAACGGTGATGTACAGAATTCAGGAATTCTAGTTGCTCATCAGGTTTCCGCGTCCCTTTGAACCAATCGAAACCCATTAACACAGTGTTTAATATCTCACCGGATAGGTACACCTCAATCATTCATTTCTCAGAACTGACTACGGAGTATAACAGAAATAGTTCGCCTTCACCAATCTTCCACTGAACTTATTACTAGAAATTGAGCATATATTCGAGCAGTATTTTCCAAGTATTCAAGCATGTGCATTGTACCTGAACTCATTCCAAAACATCGAATGTGCCTGAGGAGAACAGATCTCTCTCAATATTAACTATGTACTTTCTCCAAATAAATTACACGTGCATTCACATGGTATTCTTCCACTATCATCATTGTATCTGAATCGACCAATTGACATGGGTCGTATTTTACCACTCTTGGAGCCATTACATTTTTTTGGCTTTATTGGGATTTCTAATTCCACGTCTTAGAAGTATTCTCTGATATTCTAGTATTTAAGAGTATTTCAGACATTATGATACTCGAAAATGTTTCAATTGTTTAGAGTTTCTCGGTTCTTCCATCTATTCATTCGTTTCAAACCTCGAGGTTATATCCCATATGTCGGTCGATTGGCAATTAATGCCCAAAAAAATATCAGTCTTTAGGGTCATTCTGACCCATTTTAACTTTATCAGTATATTCAATCCTTTTTAGTCGTTTCAATCAATTCAATCTTTTCCGCCTAATTGCTCAATTCATACATACGAATATTTTTCCGTAAGTTTATCGTCGTCGAATTATTCAGATTTCTAGCAACTCAAATACTTTACAAACTCAAGGGTTTAAGTCTTGTTACCAAGACATTTCAGTAATCCGAGGTTTTCAAGTGTATCAGATGTCTTACCGGATCAAATATAGCTTCCTAGGTTATTTTTATAGATAAGGGTATTTTCGTCATTCATTAATTGAATTTTTGACATTTCTTTTAAACAAAAGGATAATCAGACTTAAAAATTAACCGACTCATTAATCTTGCACTAAACTTGAAAGTCCTTTCGATTTATCAAACCTCTTATTCGAATATTTATCTTGCCCATTATTATTTTTATTTCATAATTGATCGATATATGCGGAAATAGTCATATGCTCAAATATGGTCATGCAAACATTGACCGAATACCAGCATGTTACTAAAGCATGTAGAAGTTAGTAATATATTACCTTGAATCCTTGCTGTATCAATCAACCCTTGAACGAAATTCGAACTCTCTTGAACCCGAATTCGACATCCTTCAACATCTCGTATTCAAGAGATCGAGAATACCTTTAATCACACAATATCCCATTTCAGTCCTTATTCAAAGTACTCTTAACTGAATAAATAAATACATATACAAGTTTAGGTTTAAGGTCAGATTTGGAGGGTTTTGGGTCAGAATTTCACGAAACGAGCTTCAAAATCGGACTCAGGATGTCAAAAAACATAAAATAGGGCTTTTCAGAAAATTTGACTTTTGGGTCAAAGTCAACGATGGCGTCATCATCGGTCAACGTTGACGTCATCATCAGTCAACACTGACGTCAGCAGGTAACGATCAACCGAGTTGACTCACTGAGTTAACTCGGACGGGTTAACTCACTGAGTTGACTTGGATGGGTTAACTCATTGGGTTGACTCGGACGGGTTAACTCGGTGGGTCGACTCGGTCGGGTCGGATCAATTATTCCTTTTAGAAGTTATAAGGAAAATAAAATAAATGGTAAATTATTCCCTTCAAGGGTTATGAGAAAATTAACAATATTCAATTGAGTTGGACCAATAACGCCATAATTATTTTCGCCATAAACATATTTTGTTTATATTTTATTTCATTTATCATTCATGATTATGGATAAAGTCTATAATACTTTGGCGTTTGACAAGTACGAAACCAATGGTTTATAACATCATATTGGTAAAAGGATTTCACTTCCTTAGAATGATCTTTATCACTCTTGTCATCCTTATAACTTCGCTACCAGCGGGTAGAAGTATTCTTAAAACGACTATATTTTTTCATGTGTATATTCATAGCCTCGACCACGACCACAACTTTTAATGTGGTTTTTTATTCCTTCCATAAAATAATCTCACATTCACTTCAGGGAATGGAGTAGAGCCAGTGGGCCTTTGAAACCTTTTTCACATATCCTTATCACATAGAACAAAGATTTAATCCTCGTACGCGATATTGTTAAACCTGTCCACAAGGTCCTTTAAAAACCTCCTTTGAGACCAGTAGCCTCGCAGAACGGGATATCCAGCCAATATACTTGGATTATATCGAAATTATGTCTCTAATTGAATAATGATTTACCATGTTTGCATTCACTTCAGGGAATGAAACAGTTCCAATAATCGCATGGAATAAACATCATGCTTGCATTCACTTCAGGGAATGCCCCATCATTGATAATCGCATGGAATAAACATCATGCTTGCATTCACTTCATGGAATGCCCCATCATTGATAATCGCATGGAATAAACATCATGCTTTGCATTCACTTCAGGGAATACCTCCCATAAAACTTTTTGGATCAAGACGAATTTTCGTAACTTAAAATTGGGAGAAGTCTATGGTCGAGTTTTTCGACGAAGAAGAAATATTACTTTCGAGTAAATATAGACTTTATAATAATCTTCTTGTAAATTCAAAATCATCATGATTTATCACACTTTAAAATAATAATATAAAGAATAAAAATAAAATTAAAATTTACCGATATTGATTTTTCTCTCGTGGACAATGGAGACATAGCATATGACCGAGATAGCTTCTCATAGTCTCTTTATATCACATATATTTCCAAGTCATTTAAGCATATCATGTAAAACTCAAAACACGGTTAAAAATAGTAACTTTTACCAAATAAAATAACATAAATAATAATATGAAAAATATCAAATATAATCATATAAGTAAAAGTATGAATAAGCATACCGCTAATTAACCCTTTTAGGAACAAGAGAAAACATACGTAATTTACACCAAACGCAACATCTTCGTCTCTTTCGATCCATCTTTTGGTTTGTGAGAAGCCACAAATTTGTCTCTTTCCAATGTTCGAATAAAATCAAACATACTTCCAAACTTTTTTAAAAAAAGTTAAAATATAAAGAAAAAGACAATCGGTAATTTAAAAAATGAAGAGAGAAAAAAACTTATCTTTGGTTTATCCTAGAATCAAATTCTTTCCAATAACTTATTTTGGATTCAAACAATGAAGACCTCAGTTGATTAGAGTCGTGCTGATAACGTGTTGTGAATAAATAAAGAAGAACAAGAATAAGAACAAGAAGAACAAAGAGATGAGAGAAAGAGCGAGATTTGTATTATTCTCAAAAATAGAATTGTCTACAATGCCTTCAATGAATCATCTATTTATAGGCATAAGAAGTACATAATACATTAAACTCTAATTAACAGAGATAATATTCCTAATAATAAATAAATCAAACTCCTTAGATAAAGTTCTAATCATGATAGACATACATAGATAAATATTCATAACAAAAAATTATATTTATTATATTTTGGAGGAAATCACAAATTTTTAGGTAGAAATCTCCAGAAAGTGTCCTTTTTTTTTAATTTAAGATTTAAATTTTTGACTGAATAGGTGTAATTTTTTGGAAAAAAATATATTTTAGAGGGAATGAAAAAAATTGGTAGGAATCTCAGGAAAATTGCCGCCTCTTTTTCTTTTTTTGGAAAATTAAGGTTTAAAATTTCGACGGAATAGATATAATCCGTCGGTAACGTAAAATATGATATTTTATATATATCTATTTCTGAAGGAATTTGAATGTCCCGTTAGTAAATTGATTTTTTTCTGAGGGAATGATGAAATCCGTCGGAAATATAAAACATAATATTTTATATAGTAAACTTTTCGACGGATTTTAAATATTCGTCACAAAACTTCTGATGAATTTCTGTCACATAATTTCTGACATACTATTTTATTCCACCAGAAATATTGGTTTCGACCAGAATTTTCTGACCCTTCTTTTCCCTCGAAAATTCAATTACTAAAACTAAATTCTCTTACAAATCCGGTCACAAATTCTCTCATAAATCACACATTTTATTAGTATTTCTAAAGCATGTAATATTCGGGTATATAAGAAAAACCTTATCGTTGTAAATATACGAATTCACAATCAATACAAAGAAAAAAAATACCTTCTGAGATAATTTCTATTTTTCTCATTTCGAATAAAAAGAAGAGAAAGACTAGGGTTCTACCTTTCGGTCTAAGGCTGCTGTTGCACACAACAGCCAAAGACGTGTCACCGATGGATGACACCGTAGATGTCGCCTCTCCGCTTAGAGTTAGAGGCCTTTAAGGTTTTCAAACATTTTTTAAAAAGGGAAAAGAGGGTTCCGGTCTTAATTGTTGTATTAGTTAGTTCTCATAATTTCGGTATTCCTAATGGGAGTGTTATCTCGGGTCTCTTGGCATTATCTTCTTTGGGTGTCGTAAATCGCGAGGTTTTATATATATTCGAATTACATGACCATACATTCTTACATTTTTTAGGGATTAGATATTAAATAAAATCAAATTTTAATTTATCTTGGTAAATACGATACGAACCCTTAGGTACTAATTTTGGGCGTGATGGAGTGTGAACTCTTCTCCACACGTAATCATTCCCGAACCTAATTAATCTTTGGTTTGCCTTTTAATGTCCGGTCTACCTCGCCCAAGTGACTGATGGTGACTTTATCATTTTATTTATAAAAAATGAGCATTCTTAAGAATTTCCCTGAAACCAAATTTTTTTCAAAATATTCAAAAATTTGTAATTTTTTTGTCGCTACAGGTACCTGATGTATTTTTAGATTCATATGTTCCTTAATGATTTTACTGTTACCCTTTTGTTCTATGTCGTTACCCCCATAACATTTTTAAACAATAACATTATGTCACATCAGCTCCTCTTTGACTAAGTCAACCCACCTGGTTTTATTGAAAAGTAAATATCATGTCAAGTTTGTTAGGTTTTTTTTTTTTGGTTCAGCTTATTCACTGAAAAATCTATTTTTACCTAAAATTGATTTATGTTTGTTTCTAAATTTTATAATTTACTACAATATTTGTTATTATTCATAATATTATTTTTTAAATGTCAATATTTAATAAAAATAAATTAAATTAAATTAAATATTTTAATATTAAATTAGTAAATTTTTGATAAATTAAATTCTCTAAAATTAATTCCTAATAATTATGTATTCGAATATATTCATTTTTAGCAAAATTCGAATGATATATTTTATATTAAGTTTTCTCTATTCTTTTTAAAGAGTTGAAAAGCACAACTATTTCATAATAATTCCAGTTTGATTGGTTTTTTTTACGTATATACTAAATGTTGCGATCCAAATCACAAAAAGTTTTATTTTGGATTATTGAATTCTATTACTCAAAAAGTAGAAAACTGCTAAAAAACAGTTAATATATCAATAGACCAAAACCGACACTTTGCGGTTTCATTATTTCCAAACAAGATATATATAGGCTAATGCCCAGTTCAAAAACTCAGATTTAAATCCCACGTAGGTCATTACTTCTTTGCTGTATTTTTCTTTTTCAATCAAGTGACACGTAATGCCACTTGATTGGATGATTAATTTTTTTAATTAAATTATAATTAAGACCAAATAATTTAATATAAACATAGAAATTTCGACGTAGAAGGATCCTGAGAGAATGGAGAACGGCAGGAGGCATGAGGAGCCGATTTGTCCACATCAGAACGGTGCCGGAGATTCTCATCGGAGCCAGGAAAAGTGGGTAGTTTTCGTCGACAACTTAAGCAAAAGAGTTTCCAGGGGTGCTCTGAGAGAATTCTTTAGTCATTATGGTGAAGTTAGGAGAGTGTTTATCCCTTACGATAATAGGAAACCAAGATACAGAGAGTGTACATTTGCGTTCGTACATTTTGCGGATGAGAGGGGGATGAGTAGGGCTATCGATCGAGTTAACAACTCTAAGATAGATAACAGATTGGTATCAGTTTCCAAAGCGAGATTTCAGAAACGCAGTAGGACGGTGGGCGGACAAGAGGCGGACAAAGTCAACAGAGCATTTGGTAGGAACTTTAATTTTTAGGGGAGGAGACAGCCACAGAGATTCAGGGATGATAGATCCTTCAAGGATGCCCTTCTATCAGAGTTGAAACCAGCGGGCGGTTCTTCATCCGGGACTGCCCCCCATCAGTCGGAGGAAGAGAACAAGAATCCGGATGTCATTCTCGAGGAAGTTCAGATTCTTGGAGTCAAATTGGATTGGATTCGGAGGTCGTTAATGGGTATTATAAAGCCGAATTTTGATATGGACTTTGTTGAGAGAGCGTTAGCAAGTGATGGCATGAAAGTGAAAATTGCAAAGTGGGGATGGGCGGAAAATGCTTGTCTGGTGTCTTTCAACTCGCCAGAGGAAAAAATTGAGGCTTGAAGGGAGAAGAAAGATGAGCTCTCCTTCTGGTTCTCCAACATTCATGAGGAAGTTTTATGTGATGGTATCCCATTTATGTATGTCTCAGTCAACATCGCTGGCATTCCTATTCATTGCTGGTCGGTGGAATTCTTTAAATTATTGGCAAAGAGATGGGGTAAATTAGTGAGTATCAGTGAAGAGACTATGCTGAAAACTGATCTTACAATGGTCAGGTTCATCATTAGAGCACCAAATCATCTTGTTATTCCGACATTCATCAGTTTCGTGGTGAATGGATTTAGATTCAGAGTACGCATATACACGGGCTCAGGGAAAGGGTCTCACGGGGAGGGAGTGGAATGGCAGAGGGAGGATAGGGAGGATGTTATGGCCTTTGAAGAGGGTAACCAATCGTGGTCGGAGCCGGCAGACCAGGGCGATCAGAATAGCGAAGGTAGAACGTCACCGGATGATGTTTAGGGAGCCGACAATCCACAGCCACCAAATCTGAGGAATGTTCAAAATACAGTGGGAAACACGCCTGGGGCCTCTTCCAATGATGGGAATAATGAGGTAGTTAAGGAACCGTCACATTAGATGGATCCATTGAATACGCACGTGGCTGCCAACGTGGATTTCTCTGGGGAGGAGGTTGAACCAGCTGATGAATTATCGGGCCCTCTTTTGGGCCAAGTGCAAAAGTTAGGTGGGCCTTATTCGGGTGGTGAGAAAAATGTGGATCCAAATATTAATGCAGGAAGAGAGAAATTGATAGATTTGGCAAGAACAGAAGTGCTTTTTCGGGGTAATGAAGCTTTATCTAGAAATTCAGTTGAAACTATAAATTCTTTCTCCCCTCGCGTGGAGGAGATTGTTCAGGACACTTTTGAAACTGAGCGTGCTGGGGGCTCGGATGAATCAGTATAGTGGCGCAGGGGGTGGGCTATCTTTAAAGATGGGAGCGCGGAGCAGTAGGAGTATGTGTCGGGAGGAGGAGATGTTGGCCGAGGGAGGGTCGAATTTTCTCAAGGCAGGTCACCGCCACATTCTTAGGCGTCAGATCAGAGATTCGATTGAAGGAGATTTCGGTGGGTCGGAGAGCGCTGGGACTAATTCATTGGGTTCTTTCCATCTCAGTTATGTAGAGGAAGCCTTGCATGTTTGGGGAGTGAGTAATATCTTAGGGGTCTCTTTCAAGGGGGGACAAGAGGCTTTCGTCAAGAGGGTCAGGGAGATTGAAGGGAGATGTTGATCGGAGTAAAGCAGGTAATCAGTTTCCGGTTATAAGCTATCTGTTTTTTTATGGATCTGAAAATCATTTCATAGAATATTAGGGGGATGGGAAGGCCAGAAAAGGTTAGGGCGATTAGACGGGTAATTAAGGAAAAGAAACCTCGGGTTGTTTTTATTCAAGAATCGAAGCTAGCGGACATAACACAATCGGTGTTTAGGCGCTTGGGGTGTGATAGAGATTTTGAATACATATGGTCTCCAGCTATAGGAGCATCGGGTGGGATCATCAGCATTTGGAACCCGTCTTTTTTTATTAAAACGGGCGAAGTAGTGTCCAGGAGATTCACGGTTTTGTTGGGTAAATTCAGAGGCAGTAGCGTAGAATGCGGATTAATCAATTTTTATGGTCCGTCGAATGAAGAGGAAAAAAAGGGGTTCTTTCAGGACATTCTGGAAGTAATGCGGAACCATACAGTGGCGTGGTGTTTAGGCGAGGATTTCAACGCCATCATCGGTATTGAAGAAAAGAAGGGGTTATCGTGGAATTTCTCATCTATGGAAATGTTTAGGGGTTTCATTCAGTCAGCAAGTTTAATAGATTTGCCATTAATTGGGGGCGAGTTCACTTGGTCGAATAACCGAGATACTCTGACCTTTGTCCGACTTGACAAATTCTTAGTGGACAATGAATTTTTTAAAGAATTTCCAAGTTTGAATCAATTTCTGCTATCCAAAGTTATTTCAGACCATAATGCAATTTATCTGGAAAACATGAGTATTAATTGGGGGAGGAAACCGTTCCGATTTTACAATTATTTGTTGGCTGAAGAGGGGTTCGAGGAGATGGTGAATGAAAAATTGAGCAGTTTTCATCAAGACAATAAGGATGGTGGGATAGGCAGCATGTTGAACATTGCCAGAGGCGTTACAAAATCCTAGTCAGCCTCCTTGTCGAAGATCAATTCTACAGATTCCAGTGCTATTGAACATCGAATTGCTGCGATTGAATTGCGGCAATAGAAGGGCCAAGCGGAGGCTTCGGATGGAGCGGAGCTAATTGAGCTTAGGAAAGGCTATGGATCCTTTTGAGGAGGGAAGAAAGTATTTGGTTGCAGCACTCGCGCTTGAAATGGTTTCTTGAGGGAGATAAAAACACACATTTTTCCACTCGGTAGCGTCAATGAGGAAGAAAGCCAATAATATTCTGATGCTCAAGCACAATGACAGGGTGGTGTCGAATCCTGACGAGATCAAAGGTTTGATCCATAAGCACTTTGAAGAGTCATTTAAATATTGTAGCACGCTGGAAATTGAGGATTTGGACGTGCAATTTAAAAACATCAGCATTGATCAAGCTTCGTCTCTTGAACGCGACTTCTCAGAGGAGGAAGTGTGGGGCGTGATTAGTTCTTTTGACAGTTCACGTGCGCCAGGCCCAGATGGTTTTAATATGGGATTTTTTAAGAGATTTTGGCCGATGATGAAAGGGCAGATTATGCATTTTTTTCCATAAATTCCACAGTGGAGCTGAGTGGGAGAAGGAGATTAATTTTTCATATATATCTCTCATTCCGAAAAAAGCTAATCCAGAATCCATTGAAGACTTTCGTCCGATAAGTCTAGTTGGAGGAGTGTATAAAATGTTGTCCAAGGTTCTTTCGCTGCAACTTCGTGGTTTGATGGACTCAATTATTAGTAAAACGCAGTTCGCGTTCATTCCCGGGAGGCACCTAACGGATTGTTCTTTTCTTGCGAACGAAGGAATTGACTTTTTGAGAAAGAAAAATTTAAAGGGGGCGATGTTTAAAATCGATTTTCAGCGAGCTTACGACTCGATTGATTGGTTCTTTTTGATGTTTGTTATGAGGAAAATAGGGTTTGGTGAGAGGTGGCGTGCTTGGATATTGAAATGCATCTCGACGACATCCATTTCGATTCTTGTTAATGGCTCTCCTACGCCACAATTTTCAGTTGCTAAAGGGCTAAGGCAAGGATGCTCTTTATCGCCTTTGCTCTTCAATTTAGTGGGGGAAGCTCTACATTTGTTGCTAGAAAAAGGGGTTGGAGTGGGTTTGTTCTCCGGTTGGCAAATTGGGAGAGGTGAGAATTTATATTCGCTCGGACACCTTCAGTTTGTTGACGATCTTACAATTTTTTTGTGAAGCATCTATCAGGGAGGTGGAAAATGTGAGAAGAACACTAAGGGTGTTCGAAGTGGCATCCGGCTTAAGGTTAAATTTGAAGAAAAGTAGTCTTTTCGGGGTAAACATTGAAGATAATTTGCTGGATTCGTGGGCTAAGAAAATTAACTGCCAAGTCGGGAAATTCCCAACAGTTTATCTTGGCTTGCCCCTTGGTCCAAAGTCGAATTCTTTTGCTTTATGGGAACCGGTTTTAGAGAGATGCTACAGCCATTTAGCGACATGGAAAGCAAAACATCTATCAATTAGTGGGAGATTGGTCCTCATTAGATCGATACTAACAACTCTTCCTTCTTTTTTCATGTCTTTATATCGGATGCCTGCGGAAGTAATAAACAAGATAAACAGTATAATGGCGGGTTTCTTGTGGGGGGACTCGACGAATGGAAAGAGAACTCACTGGGTTAATTGGCAATCTATTTGCCAACCTTTGAAAGCGGGAGGTTTAAATGTCAAAAACTTGGCGATCCAAAATAAGGCATTGCTAGGGAAATGGGTGTGGAAGTTTGCGATCGACACCAAATGTCCGTGGAGGGAGATGCTATGCTGCAAGTATAATATCAATCCCACTACCCTTATTGCGCATGACAAATGTCCTAGAACGGCATCGTGGCAGTGGAAGAGTGTGTTAAAAGCGACATGTGAGGGGGATGATTTTGGCTCCACGTTTCGAAACAACATGCGAACTCAGGTTGGTGATGGTATGATGATTTCATTTTGGTCGGAATTATGGACTGGGATTGTTCCCTTGCGGGAAGCCTTCCCCCGTATATATGCTTTAGCAAGGAATAAAGAGGGCAAGATTGCCGCGATGGGGTGCAAGGTAAATAACAGGTGGGTGTGGAATGTTATTTTGCGCAGGGAACCGTTTGATTGGGAAATCTCTCAATGGCATGAATTTCTGGCTAGCATTAGTAACTTCAGTTCGGAAGGTTTTGCCCGAGACAGCTTGGTATGGGAGGGAGCTGGTGACGGTACTTTTTCGGTTAAGTCATGTTACAATCTCTATATCGGGTGTGGCCAGGAAGATAATTTTTGGAAAGGGTGTATTTGGAATGGTCTTGTTCCTCCGCGCGTCGAGTTTTTCATGTGGCAAGTGGCTCGGAAGAAACTAGCAGTGAAATGGGAATTACTGAAAAGAGGGATGGGGGTGTTGGCAGACGGCTCGTGTCCATTATGCTCATCGGCGTTCGAGTCGGTGGAACACCTTTTCATCACATGCCCTGTATCGTGGAGAATTTGGATGGCAATGGTCGCATGGTGGGAGTTGCGTATGGTGATGCCTGGAGATTTTTGCATGCTGCTAAGGATGTGGTTCGACAATCCTCCCACGAATGACAAAAGATCCATCTGGTTCCTAATTCCTGCGGCTGTTACGTGGACATTGTGGTTATTTAGGAACGACATTATTTTTAAGGGCAACAAATTGGATGTATTACAGATTGATTTTATTTTGAAATTTAGGTTGGTCAGTTGGTTCTTTGCCAAGTATCCAGAGGTGCAGGTGGCGCGGGTAGATGTGCTGAATAACTTGAGAGCCGCAGATGGGTTTGCTCCGCGGTCGAAGCAGTGTGTTCCGTCTGTTGTTTGGCGTCCTCTAGCAGAGGGTTTCATTAGGATAAACGTGGATGGTGCCATGAAGGCGGACAAATCGGCCGATGGGATTGGTGGATTAGCGTGGGACAATAAAGGCAAGGTTGTATTTCAGTTTTCGGAGCACTGTGGCCCGGGCCCTCCGATATTATCTGAACTGCTGGCGCTGAAAAGAGGGCTTCATATTTTTCTGTCATCTCCAGAATGTCGGGAGGGGAGACCAGTGGTGGAGAGCGATTGTGCGTTGGCGTTGTCTTGGATAAAGGATCCGGTGAGTTGCCCCAACATCTTTAAGGATTTGGTGGAGGATATCAAGGTCATGGGGGAACGGAGGGGTGGCATTTTTAGAATCATTCCTAGACGTTGCAATGGTAAGGCCGACTCGTTGGCAAAAGTGGGTATTAGTTAACATTAGAGACCCCAAGGTAGTCTATTTTTTTCGATTAAGGGTGGTGCAAAAGGGTTGGGTTATAGGAAGTGGTTAACAGGTTGTAATATGTTGCTTGACATTGTATTTGATCTATGGTGTTTATGAATAAATTGGCACTCTTTTCCCCCTTCCGCTATTTTTCGATCCTTATGGGATCGAAGGATATGAGGGGTTTTTAACGGGGCCACCTATTATAAAAAAAATTATAATTAAGACCAAATTAATAAAATATATAAATACTAAAACCAAATGTGTAATTATCAGTTTTTTAATTGTTATGCCAATTTTTCTATTAATTTTTAAACGTCAATCAAGTGACCTATAGTTTGGTGGTCAAAGTAAAATTGACTCTATAATTTTGTGGCCACTTGTATAGTTTCCTTTTTTTTATAGAAGTCATTAGTTTTATTAAAAAGATGAAGTATTCAAAAATTATAGTGAGGAATTATAACCATAAAAGTAAATTAAACACACGAGATCCATGAATTAATTGAGTGGTCAAAAATGTTTATATTATCTCATCTTGTATGAGTTAAAAATTTCACTTTAACCTTGAAAATGTAATTATATTTATAATTAATCAAAAAAGTAAACTAAAACATATAATCAGTAAATTTTCCTACAAGACACGTTTTGGGATAAAACGTATGTTTAAAACAAAATATAAAACTCGATTTTGCAGGGGTTGTTGTCATGTTTGACTTGGATGAAGAATAGCATGGGGGCAGAGAAGAAGCCAAATTTGAAGATTGATAAGATAAACATAAATATTTTAAAAATGGAGACAAATATAAAATAGTAAAATAAAGTGTCACACAAAAATGACAAAGAAGATTTAAGAAAATGGGAATTGAAGAAATACATAAACGGGATAGAGGCGGAGGCGGAGGCGGATGCACATTGCTATGGAGGGGAGCACTTGTATCCCATTTTAGGGGAGAAATTAGTTTAGTGTTATTTTTTTACTGAACTCTAAAAAGTACAGCTTATTCTCAATTTCCTAAATCCTAGTCATAAATTTTAGGATAAATTATATAAATAGTCACCGAATTTTTAGGGTAAATTTATTTTGGCCATCATACTTTTAAAATATTCGATAAAGTCATGCAACTTTCAGTTCAATTTCGATACGGTTCCTCTCGTTATTTTTGCGTTAACTGATGCTGATGTGGCAGTTAAAAACTATTCCAGCACTATTCACCTCACCCTCCTCCACTAAAAACTATTTTTAGAACATATTCATATTTACCCTCATCCACTAATATTATTGAAGGTTAGATTGTATTTATTTTTATCTCTTTCACTAATGATCACGATCTTGAGATTTTATTAGAACATATTCATATTTAGCTTTGAACTATTTTGTATATGTTTTGGATTTGTGAATGTTTATTTATTTGAATGTAATAGTAACAAAGCATGAATGTAAGATTCCGTGTACAATAAAACTGCGTTGTGTGTGTATTATTGTTGGAGTAAGACGCGTTCTTACAGGAGATGTGGCCTTCCTTTCATAAAGAAGAGGCCATGCTCCATAGTTGATTTTTGAAAGGAAAAGCTTTAAGACTTGTGTTTGAGCATGATGCATGATGCATGATGCAGAGCAGAGGGAAAGCAGCAATCACTTGAACAACAAAAGGCTACAAAACAGAGAGCACAAAGCATCCCAGTAAACATCAACTCTTACACAAATCCAAACCTAACATGACAAAAACTTAAAACCAGAGCAATGTTCAGGCAGCAGAGTGAAGAGTGAAGACGCTTCTTATTTGCCTAAAATAGAAGAAATGACGGCTTTATTTCTGAGCTAACATCCTCCTCCCTGGAGTCCTACCACTCCAGTTTCTGGGATCCAGCTTAGGGAAAAACCAGTAAAGAACACGATCAGTGCGCTTATAATACCGTATCCTCCACCTCTTGCAAAACACAAGAGGTAAAATGACAGCTCCTATACCAAACACAACTCCTATCTCAACACTTATGAAATTCCACCCCACATGGTTACCGGTCCTGGAATTTGAAAGTTCGTCTTTAGAAGTTGGAGGGGATTCACATTGTAGCTCCAAAGGTCGTCCACATAGTCCTGCATTGTTTTTGAATGAAGCTTCAGTAAACGACTGAATCTGAGTACCTAATGGGATCCTTCCCCTCAATTCATTGTTGGAGAGATTGAGGAATGATAAGAAATTTAAGTTTGCCAGCTGCAAAGGAATCTGCCCACCTAGGTGGTTGCTCGAAAGGTCTAAGGCTTCAAGCTGTGGCAAGTTTCCTAAAAATGAAGGGACTGGGCCGGTGAGCTCATTATTTGACAAGTTAAGCAAGTGTAATGCTTTGAAATCCCCTATAGCTTCAGGTATATGCCCTTCAAATTTGTTGGAAGAAAGGTCAATGCAGGTGAAGATAGTTAGGATTTTCACCAGCTCCGACTCTCGACCTTTCATGGTAACTCTCACCGAATCCTGAAAATAAATATCATTCAGTAGCGCCACTTCATATCGGAGGTGTTCTGAATAGGGTTCAACTCTGTGGGCTTTCATAGAATTCCAGGACATCAACAATCCTTGCGGTAGTTTACCACTAAAAGAGTTGGAAGCTAAGTCAATAATCTGAAGCATCGGCCATGCCACATTGTTCCCTGGACAATTAACATCTCCTCTAAAGTTGTTGGATCGTAAAACAAGAACACGCAACTTGGATGTGGTGTTCAAATGGCAAGGAAATGTGTCATCAATTTGATTGTTCCCAAGGTCTAACACCTCCAACATTCTGCAATTGGCCAAAGATTTTGGAACCTTTCCAACCAGTCGGTTTTGATTGAGATCTAGAGTTTGTAATCCGCAGTTTTCTGGAAATGTGTCAGAAATGATACCGCTGAGATTGTTTTGCTTCAGATTCAGTACTCCAAGCGACATACTCATCTGCGTCATCAGGCATTGAGGAATTGAGCCACTCATAGAGTTATTAGACAGATCAAGTATATGAAGATATGAAGTGTTGCATATGGACTCGGGGATACTCCCATGAAAATTGTTTCCCGAGAGCGACAAGAAAAAAGCATCCTGGAGGAAGTCACCAATATCGGATGGTATAACAGAGCTGAAATTGTTGTTTGAGTAATCCAGGTAGTAAGCATCTTGCGGAAAAAATGGTATTTTCCCCTCAAGCTGATTGCCGTGAAGGTCAAGCTCAAACATATATGGAGTTATGTGCGAAGGTGTTTCAAGTTGTACAAGAGAGTTGAGAGAAAGATTTAGATGCTCAACACGAGTTTCCCAAATCCAACTTGGTATTTCCCCCTGAATCCGATTGCTTGAAAGGTCTAGGTAGACCAAATTGGATAGGTTTTTGACCAATTCTGGGAACTTGGTTAAATTACAAGAAGCCAAGTTCAAGTGCGAAAGGTTGGGGAAGGGAGGCAACAAACTAGTAAAGCTTGAGTCAATAGACAGCTTATTGTATGAAAGATCGAGAAGGTCAAGATTCTTCAGCTTCTGAAATGCACTCAGTGGTACTAAGCCACTCAGCTTGTTCCAAGAAAGTGACAGGATCTCCAGACCTTGGATTTCAGATACAAACATCGGAAACTGACCTTCTAACCCATTGTGACTCAGATCAATGACTTGAAGCAGCGAAGAAGGCTCGCCTTTGACCTCACCGAGTCCACCACCGAACTGGTTTTCTGCAAGCTCCATTACCTTCAAGGATTTACTCTGAAACAGAGTTGGTGGGACAGTTCCACTGAAAGAGTTTCCTTGTAAGTTAAGCCTTACGAGATTCGTAAGGCTTGACCAGTTGGTGGAAAGAATAGAGCCCTTTAATTGGTTGTCAAGAAGGATTAGCTCTGTAAGATTCCTTAATGATGTGAATAAGGGAAGTGGACCAGAGAAATTATTGTAGGAAAAATCCAGATGGATCAGCTGTGTAAGTTTCTCCAGTGTTTTTGGTATGGGACCTGTGAACTTGCAATTTGCCAAGTTTATCCATGTCAATTGCCCAAGGTTGCCTATAGATTCTGGTAATTGTCCCCCAAAATCTGTGTCAACAACTACGAGCGACTGAAGAGATGCATTTGGAGGGAACTTCTGAAAAGAACCTTGAAGGAATTCGTTGAAAGACAAATCCAGAGTCTGTAACTTGGGTGACTCAAGGATTTCTTCTGCTACTCTTCCACTCAAGTTATTCCCTGCAAGGTGCAAGGAAGTCAAATTCTGAAATTCTGCCATGAATTTTGGAAATGGACCGGACAGATTGTTGTCGTCCAAATGAATTTTCGAGAGAGACTTAAGCTTGGCAAGGGAAGGACTAATAGGGCCTGAAAGATAACCGCTTCTCATGCTCAGCACTTGCAGATTAGGCAGCCAAGTTGATAAAGCCTGGCTCCAATCTTTTCCGTCTGCTGATATATATATGCCATCAAAATAGAGATTATTTAGCCCTGAGAAACTTCCAACAAGCATCTTCAAATTTGGCTTCTCCAGTTTCAAGAGTGGTCTTATCTGAGATAAGTCGAGAGTAACCAACTTTGTCAGGTATGAAATCCCAATCGGAATTCGCCCGGTGAAGCCTGCATTTGACAAATTAAGATACCTTAAGTTTGTCAAATATCCAAACCCTGTAGGAAACTCGGAATAGAAACTGTTATGAGCCAAATTAAGTTGCTGAAGATGCTGAAGATGGAAAAGACCATTTGAATTGTTGATTTCTCCGCAAAGCCATTGGCTGCTCAAGTCAAGTTCCGTAACTCGACCACTTGCATCGCAGGTTATACCATCCCAAGAACAGCAATCCGTGCCTTGATTCCACTTCCGCAACTTTACAGATAAAGAAGAATTGATGCTATTTTTCAGTCCCAGCAGCAACTGTTGCTGACCACTTTGACATTGACCAGAAACTGAAAGTGCAGTGATGCTAAAGAAAGTTGCAATGTATAAATTGAAGAAGAACCATGAAATCAGTGAAATCCTCATTGGCATAGCTGGACTGTTACAAATTAAGATTTAAGGTAAGGGTAGACCAAAAAAGGTCGGACGAAATGAGTAACTCAAGTTCAACCTCTCATGAAAAAACATAAGGTTTCCATTAGAGTTCAACCTGGCCTGAAATTAGTCTAGCTTGGAAATTTTGATCAGATCAGTTAACACCAGCTTGGAAATTGCCTTCTTTTATCCACTTTTCTTCACTATTTATTTCCATGAAGACTGGGGTTTCGTTGAGTTTGAAGTTTCAGCTAAATTTGAAAAATCTAACCAAAGAGTCGATTGATATTTAAATTAATGGAGGTCCCCCCCTCCTATATGAGTTCATTGCGGAGAAGGTCCCCAAACTATTACCTACGTTCTAAACAGTCTCTAAACTTTAAAAACGTTCTATATTATGACTCACTCTAAATTGATCCCTAAATTTTAAAACATTATATATCAGTCCTTAAACCATCAATATCATTCCATTTTGATCCTCCTATTAACATGCCATTACTTCTACTAAACAAATCAATCTCTTTTTATGGTCCTAGTAATTGAACTCTTGACCTTCTAAAATAATCAATCTGTTTTTGACCAGATTTACAAGTTCAATTCCCAGTACCTAAAATATTAAATCTAATTTTTTAACCAATAGAGTTAACAACATGTTAATGAAAGGATCATAATTGAATGATATTGATAGTTTAAGCATGGATATATAATGTTTTAAAGTTTAGGACCAATTTAGAATGCCATAGTTTGGCGATTGATATAAAACGTTTTAAAGTATAAGAACCATTTTATAATATGAGTCATAATTTTGGGACTTCTTGTGAAATTATATCCAAATATGAATGAATGTTTAGTGATTATTTTTAGTCGAAATCTATTATAATACATTCATGTAAGCATACTAATTCCGAAAGTATTAGTCGATGGGAATAAGGGGTTAAACTTAAAACTTTTAGTTGATATTTTCTCTTAGATCGTAAGTTTGAAATATATTATGAGCAAATTCTCCCCATCTTCCAAAGTAGAAATTATTCAAGAAAAAATCGAAATTATTAGTTTAATAGTTTTGACACAGTTAGTATAATCGGTCAATTTTTTTTTTTTGAAAGTTAATTTTATCGAAATCTTATTAAGGATCCTTATCCCAGAGCCTCATTAAAAAACCTCCTTAACCTATATTGGAGGAAAAAGAGTGCATCCGGGGAAGGATAACATAAACACACGACTGTAACATCCGGCACTGCGTTTAAACAACAATACATCTAAAACTTACAATGATAGGCAAAGGACATCAACATTAAGTGTACAAGATTATATCCTTACTGCTTGAGCCTATCCGCACCAGCTATCATATCCGCACAGTGAATCCGAGAACCAGCACAGGGGAGACAACCTGGAGATTTCGGCTTTAGCCAGTTTATCCGTCGTTTTATTAGCTTCGCGTGAAATTACTCTTATTTCCCACTCAGTTCCTGCTAAAAGATTGGATACCTCGGTGAGAATCGGTTTAAACATACAGGGAGCATTGCGGGGTAGATTCAACCAAGCCGCGACATTGTTGCAATCGGTTTCCAAAATCACCTTCATCTTTATCAGCTGTGTGGAGTCTTTAAATAACTTAGCAGCCTCCCAAAGTGCAAGAAGCTCGGCTGTTGTTGCGTCGACAAAGCCGATGTGTATGGAAAACATGATCAATGAACGTCCAACACAATCCCTGAGCAAGCCACCAATGCCCGCCTTGCCGAAACCACCATTCACAGCACCGTCAACATTGAACTTCAACTCACCAGCGGAGGGAGGAACCCAACTGCTTTTCAGCTCTGTTGTTCTTCCAACGAAATTATCAGGAACAATACGTAGATTTTGGAGTAGATCATCTGTGGAATTAAGGGAATGTGGCCACTTGAACTTGCACCACCTGCCAAGACAAGAAATAAAGGAATCGAAAAATTGATTTTCATCAACCAACTTCCCCTTGAAAACCACCTCGTTTCTGAAAATCCAAACCGTCCAAACGTAAGCAGCGAAAGCTATGAACCAAACTTCTTTGAACCGATGATTGGTAGCCCCAAAGATCCAGAACTCGAATAAGGATTGCGTATCCCCCGGAATAACCCTGCTGAGACCCCAAAGAGATAACCATTTTTGCAGCAGTCTCCACACGATTGGACATGAACAAAACATATGATTAATAGATTCAGCTTCCGTCTCACACAATGGGCACTTTTCTGCTGATTGAGGCAGAATCTTCCTCTTCACAAGCTCAACTTTCGTTGGAACGCGTTTATGCAAAACTTTCCAGAGAAAAGCCTCGGCTTTAGGGGGGCTAAGTTAGCCCACACGTTCTTCCACATAAAACTTCCATGGACAATCTGCGAATGAAGGCTACAGGAGAAACTCTTCGTTGAATAGCAACCGTCCGCGCTTTTAACCCATCGAATGCTATCCTCTCTATTAACGTCAATCTGCACTTCATTAATCCTTTCTAAAAAGCGGTTCCACATGTCAAGTTCCCAATCAAAGGTTCTTCTGCGCAATTCGATTTGCCAATGCCATTTACCATTAATCAAAGCACCGAAATCTGAAACAGGCCCTGACTTAAGAGTAGCCAAAGCAAAGATCCTAGGAAAAACACATTTCAACCAGTCCACCAATCGTTCCAAAAGTCTGTCCTTTTCCCATTTCCAACCAGCACTCGAAGATTTCTAGTAAGTAGGTTACCTGAATCCAGCAGTGGAGCAGTAATGTACCTCCAAATCCAAGATTTGCCTTTCGTATTTAGATTAGAGGGGAGTAGTTTGAAGGAATCCTTTTCGTATATTGCGGAAACCACCTTCCTCCATAATTGATTAGGTTCCGAAGCGAACCTCCAAACCCATTTATTAAGGAGGCCTCTATTCTTCACCTTAAAGTCGATCAAACCCAGTCCACCGTACTCCTTCGGACGACACACCGTTTCCCACTTCACCCACCCAATGAGTACGCCTTCCCTCAACCGAGCCCCACAAAAATTTGGCAACCAACCTTGAAAGTGTAGAATTAATAGAAGATGGCACTGGGAACAATGACATAAAATAGGTGGGTAAATTAGCTAAGGCTGCCTTGATCAGTGTGATTCTTCCTGCAAACGAGAGGAGCACTGGTTTCCAACTAGCAAGCTTCTTCTTGAAATTCTCCACGATCGGATTCCAAATCTGCACTGAGTTTTTCTTCGCTCCTAGAGGCAGTCCTAGATACTTGCAGGGTAAGCATTCTTTTTTACAATGAAATAAGGAGGCCCAAGCATCCACAAGGTCTTCCTTCACATTAATGCCAATCAATTTTGATTTTTTCCTATTAAGTTGGAGCCCAGCCCCAACCTCAAAGCCCTTCAAAATTCTCAGAACGTTCCTGATTTGGATTTCGCTGGCCTCACAGAAGACGATTAGATCGTCGGCGAATTGGATATGCATCACTTTTACTTCGGATGACCCAAGACGTACTCCCCTGATCAGTCCGCAAGAACTTGCTTTTCTAAGCATTGCACTTAAAGCCTCTGCTACCAAGTTAAACAACATTGGAGAAAGGGGGCAACCTTGTCTGAGGCCCCGTTTGATGGAAAAGGGGGGGGGGGTTGCTACACCATTTACAAGGACTGAAATAGAAGCTGTTCTAATGCAACTGTCAATCCAACTGCACCACAAAGAACCGAAACCCATATGCTTCATTACGATGTGTAGAAAATCCCAGCTTACTGTATCGTAAGCCTTACGGAAGTCAACCTTGAAACATATCCCTTCCAAACGCTGTCTTTTGGAGTAATCAACTACTTCATTTGCTATTAATGCGCAATTGAGTATCTGTCTTCCGGCACAGAACGCGGACTGGTTTTCGCCTATAACATCCCCAATTACACCTTCTAATCGGATGGCAAGGGTTTTGGCCAACAACTTATACACACTCCCGACAAGGCTTATAGGCTGATAATCCTCAATGGAACTAGGATTTTGAGTTTTCAGGATCAGGGATATAAACGAATTATTAAAAGAAAAATCTTCAATCTCACCCCTGAAGAAGCTGTTAAAAAAATTTAGCACCCCGGCTTTGAGCTCATCCTAAAACTGTTTGAAGAAACCTAGACTAAATCCGTCTGGACTGGGCGCTTTGGACGAAGCTATTTTAGACAAAGCAAACTGAACCTCCTCCAAAGAGAACGGTCTCTCCAACCAGGTTGCTGCCTCGAGCTTTATTTTCTTCAAATTAAAATCAATATTTCTAACTGGAATCGTCTTCTCCTCATTGTAAGCCTTTTTAAAATGTTCGGCAATTGAGGCTTTAATCTCAGAAGGCCTAAACAAAATGTTGGACCCGTATTGAATGTTGTTGATAAAATTGGCCCGTCTTCTAGCTGAGGCAACTAAGTGAAAAAAATTTCGTGTTTCGGTCACCTTCAACAGCCCACTTGACCCGGGATTTCTGGATCCATTCCCGCTCCTCCTGTCTGTAAGTTTCCCATAACTTTTGCCTCAGCTGCTTCATCTCCGAAATTAGGCTAGCTTTCGAACTGCCTTTTTCATTTTCCACTTCGATGTCATGAATCTTTCTTTCCAAGACAGGTATGGATTCCTCCTTCTTCATGATTTTAAGCTCCACCCAACTCTTTGTTACTGCTCTACAACTTCTCAACACCGATGATATGCCTTTTCCTTGTTCTTTAACACACATCTTCTTAATCAACTCTGAGTACTGATTATCCTCCGCCAAGTAATTAAACCATTTGAAGGGTCTCGGACCCCAGTTTTCCCCATCAGAGCAAGACCAATGGGATTATGATCAGATAAACTTTTGGGATAAGGACACTGCAAGAGATTAGGCCAAGCACAAAGAAGATCCGACGAGAGAAAAAACCTGTCAATCCGGCTAAAAGAGGGTGTTTCCCTATGACTCGACCACGTAAACTTACTGCCCTGAAGCGGGAGATCAACTAGCGAGAGAGCTTCGATAAATTCAGAAAACCGCAACATATCTTTCTTATTGAAGCTATTTCCAAATCTCTCTGCCTCATTCAACACAACATTAAAGTCGCCCCTATTAGACAGGGAAGACCTGCCTGCTCAACAAACCCCTTTATTTCAGCAAAAACTCGATTCCTTTCTTCAGCCTTGTTAGGTGCGTAAACATTAATCACTGTACATTTCAAATTTACCTCAACGATTGTACTCACCATTGCTATGAAACTTGTACAGATTGTGTGACTTGTGACCCCGAAAAAAGATTGATCCCACAGCGATATTAACCTTCCTGCAGAGCCCACCGATGGGGAGAAAAGAAAGTTAAAATTGGAGGCTCTGCCATAAATTTTCTTTTGCACCCATTGATCCACTCTCTGTAACTTCGATTCTTGAAGAAAAACCAATTTGGTTTTAGTTTTAGAAACGAGAGCCTTATATTTCGCCTTCTTCTCCTCATTCCCCAGCCCCTTAATATTCCAAGTAACAACAATGACGTTATTCGACATAATAATTTTACTACCAGGAATTCACCGATAAACCATGCTTCAGAATGCTTCCTCCCTTTCAATCTCCAGAAATCTGTTAACGATGACATCCTCTTGGGCATTGAAGGTTAGCCCAGCATATCGCAGATCTCAAGAGTGTCCCTGGCCTCCTGCTTTCCACCCTTTGGAACCTCCTGGTGAGGCACCAATGGAGAGCTTAAACTTCCTGAGGTTGGGTTGTCCCCAACTGGAACCGCCTTACTGTTTTTGCCGTTCTTAGAAAATATAGACTTTACAGGCAATAGGAGTTGCATTGGACTGTCCGCCTTTGAAACACTCCCTCTATGTGTCTTGCTCTGACGATGACGTGTGTTTAGCATAGAAGGACTACTTGATTTATTTTTGGCCCATTTTGGCTTAATAGAATAAAGTCCAGTTGACTGGTCATACACCGGTTCTATAGAAACACTGTGGGCCGAGGACGAAATGGACCCTTCTTCCATTGCAATTGGGACATCCAAGAACTTATCACTACGATTGGGCTTCACTAACACAGTGGCGGGCTTTGCCCCCCCCCCCCCCCCGACCCAGCACTTGTCTCCATCCTAGCTTCATCAGAAAACCCACGTGCCAAAAAATTGACGGCGCCGCTTATAGAGATTCCAACTGAAGATTCGTTCGGGTTGCCCAGCAACAAAAAAGGCTGCTCCACATTATTAGCTGTAACAGCATTAATGAAATCGTCTGCCACCACCTCCGGGTGACTCTTCGATTGGCTATGGTCGATCCAAACCCGATCATCTTCGAATTCCGCCGTGGAGACCCTTTAATGGTAAGCTTCACCACCAAAAAAGTTGGTGGCCGACGGTGGGATGTCTGAAAGGCAGCTAACACCTAAAAGGATTTTGGCTGCATCCAAATGACTTTTATCTTTCGTTTCTTCGTCCAGTTTCAGAACATTCCCCCATCGAATTCCAATAGAAACGAAAACAGAATCCTGCCAACGGGATGCCCTCAATACGAACCCATATTTTCAGCTTTTTCGCGTTCATGAAGTGGTCGACCGTATCTATATCTCTGAACCACGACTTGGTCATCGACTCCCTCAAATCCCAGAAGATGGGGAGTTGTTCTTCCTCCTCAAACCTGATTATGGCGAAGTGTCCCGACCAGTAATAGACCTGGACGTTAAAACCCTCGGACCTTAGCACTTGCTGCACAAAATTAACATCATACATTTCATGTATTTGGCCAACCAGACACCATCTCAGCCATTCATAGTCGGACTCTTTCACTGTCACCCTAATCTGCTCCTTTTTGTTTTCGCTCGACGCCGGTTGGTAATCCTGGAACACAGAAGATTCTGTTGATGCTCGAACTGGATTTGCCTTCGCCTCCTCCCTGCATCCATTGAGTACTTCTTTATACGACCTTCCGTCTCTGATGCTTTGGGGAGGATTGTTCCTACTCGACCCAAGATTTAAGACGTCCCTGCCATGTTTCACCATAGGTGGCTTCACGTTTCTTTCGAGAAAAACTTTCACTAAGAGACCATCCATCCTACGGTTATTGCCTTGCTCCGCAGCCCTTTTGGCCTCAGCATAGTTGGAGAACCTAACGAAAGCAAAGGTGTGGCTAGACCTTCTGTGTGTTGGGTTGTTGTACGCAATATAGACGTCCAGAACTCTACCGTACACTTCGAAAGCTTCTTGGAGGACCTTGTTATGGATTTGTTTACTGACATAGTTCACAAAGACCGTGAAACCTCTTCTAACGGGTTTGTGCCCTGACCCTTGGGTATTGCTTCTTCTGACATTCTTGAAACTTCTGTAGCCGCCGAGACCACTCCGGTCACCTCTCCATTGAGCCTCCATGCCGATATTTTTACTAGCAACTGAACCATACTTATCGCGTTCACTGAAACCCGCCTGAGAACTCCAGCTGCTCATCTCCATGCTCCTCTCGAAATGAAAATTTTAATTTATTGTATCGGTCAAAATTTATTATAATACATTTATATAATTATATTAAATTCAACAACAAATCTTTATAAACTCCGTAAATATACTTGATAGTAAATAAACTCTTTTAAAAAATATTTTTTTAAATTTTTAAGTGACACAAAATCTCAAATAGTCTACTATACTATTATTTATTTGTTTGTTTGTTCATCTCGGCCATTTGCAAATTTTATTAGATGAGTCTGGTTCACCATATCATCTATGATCTTATCCAATAATTTTTTTATCTCATCTTGTGTCAAGGTGAATTTTCACCTTTTTCTTACATGTAATTAAAGAGTGGATGGTTACTTAAAAATTACGGTGAAATAGAGAGATGTTATTAGATGGACCATAAATAACGCGGTAAACCAGGTCTATCTAATAATTTCTCGGACATTTGAGACTTTGAAGAAAACAATTTAATTTGTGGACCAAATCTAACAAGTCCAAACACTGTTATATCATAATAAACCCAATCATACGTTAAATTTTAGATTTTCCATTGTGGGACTGAAATTAAAAGAATGTCTAAATAATGAGGTTAAAATTAATAATTTATTTTAAATTAAAACTAAATTAATTGAATATGTAAATATAGAAAGTTAAATGTTCTATTATACAAATTTTTGTAACCGCCGCGTCATTCATTTAATGACACTTAACAGAAACTAACATTTGAGTGAGTATAACGGTTAATTTTAAAAATCCGTAAAAGGTATATATTTACTAAATGACTGTTCTATTAATTTACTCTTAAAATCAAATAATTTTATCGAGTTAAGCATAATTGTATGCGTGATAGCGTCTACCATACTAGAAATATCAATGAATCTGATTATTGTAATTCTCAAAATACTTTTTACTAGTTTAACTTCTTGTTGGCTTCTAGAATCTCCGATAGACACAATCGTCCAATTAATTTCATCACCGCGATAGTTATGATTCATTGAAGAATATATTAAAATTTACATCAACCAACGTTATGACTGGATGTTAGACCATATTTATTTTATCGTTTGTGTTTATATTTATAATTTTAAATTTTGTCAACAATCTTTAGAGTAAGTGGTTAAAGCTTTCAGTTGATTTCATCTCTTTCTCCTAAGTTATTAAGTTATGAGTTATGAGTTCAATCAAGATCCAGTAGGAGCAAAATTACCTTTAGTTCTCTTAAGTTATTAAGTTATGGGTTATGGGTTCAATCAATCAAGAAAAAATAATTTTAAATTTTTATTGAAGATAATTATGTTTAATTTTCTACTATTTATTTATTTATTTATTTGGATCTATTTATAACCTCAAATTACTTGTAGGAATATAGGATTATGTGGACAATAAAGTTGCGCTCCCTGTGTATTATTCGTGTAGACTTTTTTTCGTATAAGACACATTTTTTATTGGCTTTTCTTTAGTGTTATTTTCATGGTGACTTGACTTCTTCTGTAGTGTTATTTTCACGAAGACTTGGCTTTTCCTTAGACGTAATACAATTTTATTAGAAAATTTTTAGAAGAAACTACACACCACTACATATTATTAACACTATACACGATAATTCACCATTAATTTTTAATAATTTTTAAACAATTAAAAATATTGATAACTCGACATACAATTAATCATATTTTAAAATAAAATTAGAATTTGAATAAATAATTTTTTAATCTATAATTTCAACATCTGTTGTTTTCACATGCATTACTTTGTTTTGGACCTACTAATGATAATTCAAAACTAAAGTGATTAAACCTCTGATTTGACATAGGTATGACCTAAGAGACTAAACCCGTAATTAAATCAGAGGAATTAAACAAGTCAATAAACATGATAGTATATCTTTTGTCCTCTTTGTTCTTCAGTTTTTCTTGGACCATATGCTTCTTTCTTCAACAACCTTTCAGATGGAATCTCCAATGACTAATACTACTTTGATAGACAATTTTAATAGGGAGAACCACACAAATTATCTAAAAGCTATGAAGTAAGCGTACGATGACCCAAGACAGATCATAACAAAATAAGCTATGAAGTACGCATACGATGACCAAATTGATAGAAATGTATAAGTTTTAGAGATTAAAATTGTGATTATTCCAATTAAAAATAAGTTATGTCATCATCTACGTTTGGTTTTAACGGTTGGGTACTAAACCAGAATAAAAACGTAACGTTAAATACTATTTTGCCAAAAAAATAAGTGGGTACTAAAATAAAAACGCGAAAATAGATGAAGTACTAAATATGTAATTATCCCTTATCTAAAAGTTATGAAGTACGCGTACGATGACCCAAGACCGTCCCATGTATTCGATACATCTCCGGAACAGGTATGGTTTGGGTATAATTTACGTACATGTTGGGACGTCTTATGTTTAAAGGGTATGAGATATTATAGGGGACATATCGAGGATAGATTTTGAGCTTCACTCACGTACCGAAGTAATTTATGAGTTAATGTCTTTCAATCATCCCTGGTTCACGAAATAACTTGCTATCCACTACAATTAAGTCATTATTTTTCTCCACAACATTATCCCCAAAAAATGACCATATTAGTACCTAAAGTCTTTCCCTATTATAATTTAGTCTAAAGTTTCAGCACCGTTGAAATAAAAACAGATGGCACAACCAATCAATAAGAACATTCCACGTGTCTTTCTTGTTTGGGTACTAGTAAAATGTTGAGGATTTGTTTATAGAAAATAGTGACAAAAATGGACTGGAATGGAACTAAATCAGAGGAATACTTTAGGTATCAAAATAGGACAAGAAATTAGGTAAAGAAGAAAAAAAACTTGGGAAGAGTAAGACTTAATAAATATTTAATCTAAAATTTGAGAGGAGTGAGACTATGTTCCTCAGTCACTGCACACTAGGACATGTTTCGGGGATAAAACGTGTATTTTACAACAAAAGATTGAAACTCGATTTTGTAGGGTTTGCTGGTAAGTTAAACTTGGCTTAGGTGATGGATGGAAGGGTGTTGAAGGGGCAGCTAGGACTGTAAACGAACCGAACGAACACAAACGAAGGTGTGTTCATGTCCGTTCGTTTAACTTTAACTGAACAAATGAACGAACACGAACATAAACGAACACACAATTTCTTGTTCGTGTTTGTTCATTAAGAAATGTAGCTTGTTCGTGTTCGTTCATGTTTGTTCGTTTAAATGGTAAACAAACATAAACGAACATATATAATTTGTTAAATATTTAATATTTTTGGTTAGTTTGATTAATTTAGTTAATTAACCGATTTTAAACCAAATTAATCGATAATTGAAATTTGAAAAATCTCTTAATCATTAGTCGAAACCTAAAATTATATGATAGATTAACCAATTTTGTTTTGGTTCGGTCGATTAGTTTGGTTTAACCCAATAATGAACACCCCTAGACATATGTGAATAAATTTAAATGAACATAAACGAACATAAATGAACGAACATAAACGAACCAACATAAATTAACATAAACGAACGAACATAAATGAACATAAATGAACGAACATAAACGAACGGATTACCGAACGTTCATGAACATAAATGAACGAACAAGCCTTTTGTTCGTGTTCGTTCATTTAATTAGACGAACAAAAAATCTTGTTCATGTTCGTTCGTTTAATAAGTAAACGAACATAAACGAACTTCTCGTCGACCTGTTCGCTGAACGTTCGGTTCGTTTACAGCCCTAGGGGCAACCGCACCCCTTAAAAAATTTTAAACTCTTATATAGTTTATGTATTTTTTATCGGTGATCTATGTGCACCCTCTAAATATATAATATAACTCCCTAACCTTTCACACCCCTAACATAAAATCTTGTAATTAGTTATCACATAATTAAAAAAAATTAAATAACATAAATGTGATTAACGAGAAAACATATGTAATACCCGAATTCTACCCGAAATGTCATATATTTTCTCGTATTAAATAAATAAATAAATAAATGGTAGCTCAATGCATTAATAGTCCAAATCCTATACCCAAATCTCCATATTACATTACAAGCACGAGATATAATTACAAAAAGCCCAAAGTCTTCTCATTTAATTCTCTCGCCCAAAATTCGAAATAATATAACCCAACATGTTCGGAAATGCCGGTATGACGCACCAAAAATTATCCGGCAAATTCTGCCAGTGATTTATGTACAAAGGAGGAATTTGGGGTGAATAGAAATGAAATATTACCTTAATAAATCTGACATCTTGATATACTTAAAGAGTTAAGATAAACCAAATCAAATCTGAGTCGTCACAATAACGTTTTGACCTCTATATAGTCCACCCGAACGAAACGAACAATATTTTCTCTTCTCTAACTGTTAGAGAGGTTTTTCGCAAAAGCATACTTTGGTTGCTAAACCTTATGCCTTTATATAACATTCAAAAACCTAATTCTAATTAAATTCGGATTCATTAAATATATAATATATTTAACCGAATATAATTAAATATGTAGAACATAATTCTACTTTAATTCGAATTCATTAAATACAGGGTCTACGGGGATGTGGCCCCCGCCAACTTTTTCTTTTGAACCGTAGTAGCATGTTAATTTCTTTAGAAAAAAGGTAAAATCAGTGTTGTAACCCTTCAATCTTTATAAAATTTTATTTTAGCCCCCCTCAAAATTTTTAATTTCGTTTTGGTCCCCTTCTTTACAAATTCCTAGTTCCGCCCCTGATAAATATACAATATATTTAACTGAATAGAATTAAGGGAAAACTACACCGGTGATCCTCTAACTATCACCGTTCTCCTGTTTTGGTCCCTAAACTATGTTTTTCGGCAAACTCGTCCCTTCTGTTACATAGTTCTCCTGTTTTGGTCCTTTGCTGACGTGTCATTTTTTAATATTTTTTTATAATTTCTCTCTCCTCCTATATTATTTTTATTTAATTTTATTCACCCAATCATATCGTGACACGTGACACTATCCTATTACTTGAAAAAAACCCCAAAATCCTTAAAAATACATTTGGTGTTGCTGGGATTCGAACCCAAGAACACCAGCGCAAAAAGCAAACACATGAACCAACTAAGCTAAGCTAGTTACTTGATTTAAGTCTACTAACATTTATATTTAAGCTATACAAATTAACCCAAAAAACCTAAAAACAAAATTGGTGCCACCAAGATTCGAACCAAGGTAACTAGCATGGAAGGCCACCGTGTAAACCAGTTACACTAGGCCAACTATTTGGTTTAAATTTTCTAACATTTATATTTAACCTATACAAATTAGAAACAACACATTCGAACACAATATCTTATTGATAAAATTTTAAATATTTAACCACCAAGTTAAACTAATAAATTGTGCTATTTTTAAATTAAATATATTTAGCTAAATTATGTTTAAAATTAAAAAATCAAATTAGATATTTTTACTTTGTTCGATAATAACAAAACTAATTAAATATTTATTTATTATTATAAAATTATTATAAAATTAATAATATTTTATGCGCTCTGATCTGCAATCTCTACAAGAAATAGAGAATGAGGAAGTCTTTCCTCTTCCTACTTTGGCAGATGATTATATTAGTGGATTATGTTGGAAATTTGGCTGTATCTGAGAGGCAGAAGGATGAGATGTCTGCACCTGTAGGTTTAGGGTCTCCAATTTCTGGTGGAACCATGTATGGCTTCGTAAATGCACATCGAGAATATTCAAATTATCCCCCGGTAAAGATACAGAGCCTCATGCTATAACAAAACTAAATACAGAGACCCTTCTCTCTGGTCAAATGGATAGTTTGGAAGGCACGTCGAAAACTGAACATGAGCCAGATCTCTCTTTTGCTGCTGCAGCCACATCTTTGGAGATTCATGGGGTCCAATCAGACTCCACCAGAAGAGTTGTGGATGTTGGTCATGACCTTTCAGTTGATAATCAGAGCAACATGAAAAGTATAAATGTTAGTAGACTTGAATTAAGTAACCAGTCTAGCATAACTGGTTCACATGCATGCCTTTTCTGCTGGTGTTCTTGGGTTCAAATCCCAGCTACACCAAATGTATTTTTAAGGATTTTGGGTTTTTTTTTTCAAGTAATAGGATAGTGACACGTGTCACGACATGATTGGGTGAATAAAATTAAATAAAAATAATATAGGAGGAGAGAGAATTGATTAAGAAAATATTAAAAAATGCCACGTCAGCAAAACTATTAGCTATTTAACATCGGGGGACCAAAACAGGAGAACTATATAACATAAGGGACGAGTTTGCCGAAAAACATAGTTTGGGGACCAAAACAAGAGAACGGTGATAGTTAGGGGACCACCGGTGTAGTTTTCTCTAGAATTAAATATGTAGAATCTGATTCTACTTTTATTAGGTTTCTTTAGGGATATATATATATATATATTAATAGTGTTTGATAGTTACAATAATTAACTAGTATTAAAAAATATATAAACAAAATTATCTATAATTATAATAATTTCATTTTAATAATTATTACGTGTACAACAAGTTTGTGCACATGCTATCTAGTCGATATTTGTTCGTTTCAATCATAGGGTGCGACCCTTGTAGGTTCATGTAACGTAAGTAGTAATATCTAGAACAATTCTAATATTGCAAGCAATGAGTGGCATCAAGCAACACTGTTAGGTTATTTGGTGCTTGATTCCTTCAACCGTTCTTGCTCGCCAAGTGGTGGAGAAGTGGAAATTTGGGTGAAACCTAAAAAGATTAAGGACACAAAGATTTATAGTGGTTCAACCTTCTAACCAAGGTCTACATCCACTACCTTAGCTTTCCACTAAGGATTTCCAATCAATCCACTATTGATTCATCCCCTTTTCTAGGCTTAGGAGGAAACCCTTATACACCGATCAAGCTTTCTACCCAAAGCCTTGATCAAACCATCTTTACAATAGAAAAGATAAGCAAACTCAAATCCATATAATAGGTATTTGTTTGCACAATTTAGCTCTCACTCAAAACCTAAAACACTTGAGCAAATTTAACAATTTTGGCTCACTAGTGTTTGTCTATACAAAGAAATGACAAATAAGCACTAAGACAATTTCTTGATCATTTGTTGTTGACAATTGAAGCATTAACCATTACTTGATGCTTGAAGGTCCCTTTTATACTCCTCTTTGAGTTTGTAGCTGTTACTAGCCGTTGGGGTTGAATTAGAGCCTTTGGAGACTTTATTTTCCATCTTTAATACTATTCTGCAACCTTCCATATCAATACGTGTGGACCCATATCGGTATGGCCTTCATCAAAAACTAGCCGTTGGGCTCTTGCCAGCCTAGGCGTATCGATACGTTTGGGGGCGTATTGGTATGGTATGACATTTAAAAGACCGTTGGGAAAGTAGCCGTTGGGGTTGTTAAAAAGGGGATCGGTACGCTTACCAGGCGTATCGAAACGACCAAACCTGTTTCGATACGGGTTTTGGCAGTGACCAAACTTGGACAAAAAGGTATCGATACGAGTTATACCGTATCGGTACGGGCAGCTTGAAAAGTTAATTTTGGCTATTTAAAATCATTTAAAAACTTTGCCAAAAACCTTTTAAGATCCCTCAAACATAAATTCAAGTTGTTTGGACTTAAAGACAAGTTTTAAATTCTTTTCAAATTAGTCCAAAACATTTTTCAATTATTATCAAAACACTAGTTCTACTAATACATAATTGTTGCCTAAGTTATATGAAGTCGTGGTTCGACTTTACCTTTTTCCGTGATTAACTTCTTTTATGTATTACATCCTTTTGTCTTTATATCTAGATCGAACACAAGTCATGAATTAGTCACACTTGTACAATCCATTTAACATTTCTTGATATCTTGAGTAGACTATGATAAACGAATTACTATGCTATCTCATATCAATTTATTCGAGCATGGTCAGGCACTTTATAGTCTCACTCAATCAAGTGGCCTATGATATTACTCCTATTATGTAGGTAGGACAAATCCTATCTTGATCAACCATATTTTGCTATATTGATTATGACATATCAAATATCAGTCTTTATAGTGTAGTCTGTTACAACACACGTTTGACCTCATCAAAATACGTCACTCTCGAAATTGAAATAATGATGATCTCAGGTCTGTGGATCATACACTTAGTTATCACCATGAGAAATATTGTGGATGTCACATAATAATCCAATAAACATGCTCATAGTGGGTCAATGCAGTATGTCATTCTGTAGAACTAATATTTTGATATAATAATTGAAAAATGTTTTGGACTAAGTTAAAAAGAATTCAAAACTATTTCTAAAGTCCAAACTACTTGAAACTATGTTTAGAGGATGTTTTAAAAGGTTTTTACGTGTTTTCAAAGCCAATTAAAAAAACCATCCAAGTGTTTCGAAATACCCCTAGGTGTTTCGATACGGGGTCTTACATTGTCAAAGTGTTTCGAAACGGGTTTCGAAACGGGTCTTTTCTGGATGAGAATTTTGCCAAGCGTTTCGATACGGGCTATGCCGTTTCGATACACCTACGTGGCATCGACCACAACGATCATAAACCCCCAATGGCTATTTCCCAACTAACATTTAAATGCAGATCGTTTCGATACGAGGACAGACGTTTCGATACGGCCAAGAGCGTTTCGATACGGGTGCTGCATCAAACTGCAACGACTCTTTCTACTTGAAGAGCGTTTCGAAACGGGTTCGAGTGTTTCGATACAGAGAGCTGCAGAACTGCATTTATGGTGGGAAATTAAGTCTCCAACAACTCCAATTCAACTCCAACGGCTAGTAACAACTACAAACTCATTAAGGAGTATAAAAAGGACCTTCAAGCATCTAGTAATGGTTAATGCTTCAATTGTCAACAACAAATGATCAAGAAATTGTCTTAGTGCTAAATTGTCATTTCTTTGTATAGACAAACACTAGTGAGCCAAAATTGTTAAATTTACTCAAGTGTTTTATGTTTTAGGTGAGGGATAAATTGTGCAAACAAATACCTATTATAAGGATTTAAGTTTGCTTACCTTTTCTCTTGTAAATAGGGTTTGATCAAGGCTTTGGGTAGAAAGCTTGATCCGTGTATAAGGGTTTGCTTCTAAGCCTAGAAAAGGGGACGAATCAATAGTGGATTGATTGGAAATCCTTAGTGGGAAGTTAAGGTAGTGGATGTAGACCTTGGTTAGAAGGTTGAATCACTATAATTCATTGTGTTATTAATCCTTTTAGCTTTTACACCACTTACACCAAAAATTCCACTTCTCCACCACTTGGCGAGCAAGAACGATTGAAGGAATCGATCACCGAACAACCCAACAATTGGTATCAGAGCTTGGCTCAATTGAAGAGGATTAACATCCTATTGAGAATATCCGACAAGCTCGATCAACATTTCAAACAACCGGCTCAATGACGCAATCTATCGAAAACCGCCCTTCTTCGACGGAACTCACTATGCCCATTGGAAGACAAAGGTGAAGTTCTTCATTAAGTCAAGAGACTACAAGCTATGTGACATAGTTGAAGATGGCCCATTCGTGCCTCAACGAAGTAAAGCAGAATGGAGTGCCAAAGATCGCAAGAAGATGAAGCTTAATTGCAAAGCCTTGCACATCCTATTTTGTGCTTTTGGCCCCAACATCTATGAGAAGATGTCTTCTTGTGAGAGTACCAAGGAAGTATGGGACAAGCTTGAAGTCACATACGAAGAAACCAACGATGTAAAGGAGACCAAGATCGGACTCCTAAACCTTGAGTATTAGAACTTCAAGATGGATCCGGAAGAAGACATCGAGAAGATGTTCGATAGGTTCTCCACCATCACCAATGGACTCAAAGCCTATGAAGAAGCCATTCCAGAAGAGAAGCTTGTCCAAAAGCTCATCTAATCACTTCCCGAGTCATGAGACTTAAAGAGGACCGCCATCATCGAAGCTAAGAATTTGAAGACCTTGAAGCTTGATGAACTCATGGGGTCACTTCTCGCTCAT
Source organism: Hibiscus tridactylites (assembly GCA_958450335.1). Classification (NCBI taxonomy): domain Eukaryota; kingdom Viridiplantae; phylum Streptophyta; class Magnoliopsida; order Malvales; family Malvaceae; genus Hibiscus; species Hibiscus tridactylites. Next base: position 35,183,111 of record OY288271.1, read on the forward strand.
CAAATAATGAAGAAAAACAAAGAAGATGAGAAAAAGAGGGAAGAAATTAGAGCTATGGGGGACAATAAGCACAAAGGGCTTGGCATCAAGACAAATGTCATTGCTCTCAAATCCTCCACTTGCCACCATGTAGATTCAAGTGAAGAGGAGGATGAAGAAGAAGAGATAGTTTATCTCTTCAAGAAGTGTGCCCCATTCATGAAGAAAGCCTTGAGAGAGCTTGAATAAGAATTCATGAAAAAGAAGAGTGCAAGCACTTCAAGCCATAAGAAGAAAGCATATGTGGCTACTTGGAGTGATGAAGACTCCACCGACGATAAACAAACCAATCTTTGCCTTATGGCCATCGAAGAAGATTTAAGGGTAACTTCTAATTCATCTACTTCATGTTCTTACTCTTTTGATGAATTATAAGATGCCTATGATGATTTGATTTTAAAGTTTAAAAATCACATTTTGAAAAACAATAAAATGATTTCAAAGTTGAAAATTCAAAATGATTTGATTTCTAAAACCAAACTTGAACTTGAAGCAAAACTCGAAGAGTTTGAACAAAAATGTGTTGATTTATAAAATTTTCTTCATAAAGTTCAAGAAGAAAAATATTTGATTTCCAAAGAGCTTGAAAAGAAAAGTAATTTTAGAAAATCAAACTTTTATGTAAGACAATCTAGTGCCCCTAGATTTGTAAATAGTAATTGTTTTAGAAGTGTTTGGGTCCCAAAAGGACTAACCACTTCAACTAAAAAGGATGAAATTGAAAAATGGATTCCTAAGGGGACTAAATTTTGTGCTACTAACGTTTATGGATCCAAAGCAATTTGGATACCAAAAATTACTTGATTGTCTTTTGCTAGGTGTGACGAAGAGTGATCAAAAAGTCAAAAATTGAGGGGGAGCTCCATGCACACAAGAAAGAACACTTGAAGAAGGAAGGCTTCACATCCTCCCTTGGATTCAAGTGTGGTAAAATCTAGTTGTTTTTGCTTTCATTTGATTTATTTCTTTATATTTCAACTAGATGATCATAAATGTTGGACTAACATTTTAATGATGCTTTGAGTAAGGGGAAGCCATTTTTAAAACTAAAATTCTAAAATTTTGACATCTTTTCAAACCTCTTAAGTTATTTTGAACTTAATGTCTTTTGAATTCTTTTTTATATAACAAAAAAGGGGAGAAATAGTTTGAAAAATTGAATTTTCAAATGAATAAGGGGGAGCTCAAACTGATTTCAAATTTTTCATTTCTTATTCACATTTTTAAACTTAAAGGGGGAGAATCCCAAACAATTTTTCAAGTTGGTTTTATTATATCAAAAATGGGGAGATTGTAGAACTAATATTTTGATATAATAATTGAAAAAATGTTTTGGACTAAGTTAAAAAGAATTCAAAACTATTTCTAAAGTCCAAATTACTTGAAACTATGTTTAGGGGATGTTTTAAAAGGTTTTTACATGTTTTCAATGCCAATTTAAACAAAACCATCCAGGTGTTTCGAAACACCCTAGGTGTTTCGATACGGGGTCTTACAATGTCAAAGTGTTTCGAAACGGGTTTCGAAACGAGTCTTTTCTAGATGAGAATTTTGCCAAGCGTTTCGATACGAGCTATGCCATTTCGATACGCCTACGTGGCATCGACCACAACGGTCATAAACCCCCAACGACTATTTCCTAACTAACATTTAAATGCAGATCGTTTCGATATGGGGACAGGTGTTTCGATACAAGTGTTTCGATACGGCCAAGAGCATTTCGATTCGGGTGCTGCATCAGACTGCAACGACTTTTTCTACTTGAAGAGCGTTTCGAAACGTGTTCGAGCGTTTCGATACAGAGAGCTGCAGAACTGTATTTATAGTGGAAAATTAAGTCTCCAACGGCTCCAATTCAACTCTGATGGCTAGTAACGGCTACAAACTCATTAAGGAGTATAAAAGGGACCTCCAAGCATCTAGTAATGGTTAATGCTTCAATTGTCAACAACAAATGATCAAGAAATTGTCTTAGTGCTAAATTGTCATTTCTTTGTATAGACAAACACTAGTGAGCCAAAATTGTTTAATTTGCTCAAGTGTTTTAGATTTTGGGTGAGATCTAAATTGTGCAAACAAATACCTATTAGAGGGATTTAAGTTTGCTTATCTTTTCTCTTGTAAAGAGGGTTTGATCAAGGCTTTGGGTAGAAAACTTGATCGGTGTATAAGGGTTTCCTCCTAAGCCTAGAAAAGGGGACGAATCAATAGTGGATTGATTGGAAATCCTTAGTGTGGAGCTAAGGTAGTGGATGTAGACCTTGGTTAGTAGGTTGAACCACTATAATTCATTGTGTCATTAATCTTTTTAGCTTCCACACCACTTACACCCAAAATTCCACTTCTCCACCACTTGGCGAGCAAGAACAGTTGAAGGAATCGAGCACCGAACAACCCAACACATTCTCTAACACATACTTATGTATTGATTTTGACATCTCTATATCAATAACAACATTTTCTCATCAATCAACTACATATTAGTCTTAATATATTATTGTTATCCACGCCCACAATAATTCTCGACTAAGGACATTCAAGAATAACTATATTATTCTAAGGACTTTATTATAATTTAGTTTATTTATAGATGCACAGAATAAGACTGAAATAATAATAATGACTTTATTAATAAACAAAATAAAATAAGTATATCTTTTACAACCATCTCATGATTGGTCTTTGTGCATACTCCAACAATCTCCCACTAGCACTAAGACCAATTACTCATGTATATAATACCAAGATACTTAGTGTGACGTTCATGCTTCTGCTGTGTATGAGGCTTTGTGTAACCCCCTCATCCCGGTCTAGCCGGATGACCGGTCCGAGTGGGTCACACGGGGAAAAGCGAAGCGAAACACGTTAAGGTTCCCCCTCGGTTAGCAACCCTATTTTTTTAGTTTTAATCTTGTCACATTCGAACCCCAAACCACATTCAAACAACCCAATTTTAATCTTGACTAAAGGCATCTTAGTACCTATGTGTTTTTCTCTTTAAAAAGGTCAACAAAGATCAAACAGGGCATTTTTAAGTATAGGTTTCGAAACCTCCCCAAAAGGTTTCAAAACCTAGACTGGCAGTAAGGTCTTGAACCCAAATTTCTGCAAAGGTTTTGAAACCTTACACATGGTTTCAAAACCCTCTTCCATGGTTTCGAAACTTAGGCTGACAGTGAGGTCTAGAATCCCAGATTTTGCAAAGGTTTCGAAACCTTACCCATGGTTTCGAAACCATTGTGCAGGGGAGCACTTACTGCTTAACTCTAATGACTTCCTATGGAAAAAGAACACCAAGAGCATACATAGTCATACATAAGAGCTTAAAAAGGGCTAAAGGCATGAATTAACACACATGAGATTTGCACATACAAACATTTAAGCAATCATACATGAGCCATAGGAAGCAATCAACTAATAGCAAGACATCCTTACATAGTATTCATACAATTGGGCAATTTATGCATATTTGGACATACAAGCACTCAAGATCTCATGCCTTAGCAACCAAATCATGTAGACATTCAAGGCATGTAACACAAGAAATATTTACAGATCAAACAAGGCATCCAAGTGCCAAACCTTTATCGACATACATCAAAACTCAAATCAACAATACCTATCCCATTGATTAACTATTACATCATATCACTTAAAATTCATACATTGAGCTCACCAAAGCAAAACTTGGAGACCTTTCCTTGCCCTTGCCACCCACAAGCTATTAATCTGCATTGTCGAACAAAAGAGAGCGTAAGCATAAAAGCTTAGTGAGGGTAAGCTCATAAAACAAACCTTCGACAATGCAGGGTCCAAGCACGAGCAATTTCTATAATGAAATGCATGTTCTTACCTCCGATCCGCATAAGCCAAGATGATCATGATGCATGAACATATAATCAACATTATACCATGCTCAACAACCCATAAGCTCAACGCACAAAGATACATAACTCCATGCATTAACCACATCATATATCAATTCGTAAAGGGCATCACATTTCGCATCTTATAAACATATATACATAATCTCATATGGGTATACACATACAACCTCATATTGGCACCTAGCTATGACTCGAATACGCGGATAACCCGTTGGAACGCATTTCCAACAACAACATTACCTCGGTGGGATTCCACTCATCACCGGTCATTGCATGGGCGGGATTCCACTCATCACCACATGCCCTACGGATGAGATTCCACTCATCATCACATAGAAATGTATAAAAGCTTCCGGTGGAATATTACGTCACCGTACTCCTCCTTGGTGCCTTAACGCCACCAAGGCTACGTACGTTTTGACTCGATTTATGTGCACACTCATCCTAATGATCGATCATTGTACCCAAGCATACTAGTGCCAATATAAATCAAATTCCACAACCTTTCACAATATAAATTTTAATATCATTTTCGTGCTTAGCACGTACTCACTATGATTCTCCAACAATCATGCAATCCACCTCATAACCTCATTTCACAAGCCAACATCACATGTATATCATCCAAACAATTATCACATCATATATCCACATACATGTATCCACATTATATTTGTTACCAACATACATATAACAATGCATTAAGCCCTACCTCAACATAAATGTATATCACATTATACGCAATCATCACAACACAAACCATCACGAGGCATAGCATCGATTAAAGAGTTCATCCAAGGTCTCTAACTAAAGTTTAGGATTAGGCTACCACCCTAATCCTAACTCTAGGTGGGTCTACCAAGCCCAACCTAGTCCACATGCTTGAACCAACCACTTAAAAACCGATTTAAAAACATTAACCACTCACCTCTACCTCCAAGCTCAACTACCAAGCAAGCATCACCTTCAAGCTTACGAATTTCTTCCCGAAGCTTCTCCAACGCAAGTTCTCGCTTCTAAACGACCTCAATACATTTCAAATAATCCTCAAATCAGCCCAACATCAAAATACCAACCCGGAATACAAATTCAAATATCAAACTCAACGTTTCAAGTCATGACCAAACCCCCAACTTTATCTAATCCAAACAGCCCATAATCCTTGCTCAAAACCCAAGTTTCCAACACATTTTATACTCACAAATGATTGCTAAATTCAGCCACAACATCAACCCATAGGTGCAAGCCAAGCTCCAACAATTGCCAACCCAAATGTTGAGTGGATCGAAAGATCGATATTTACCAAGAGGGGGGTGAATTGGAAATTTAAAGGATTTTAGTGGAAATTGGCAAATAAAAATTGAAGAACAAGGGATTTAGAGTGGTTCAAGTTCCAAATGAACTCTACATCCACTACCTTAGTCTCACTAAGGATTTGCAACAATTTCACTAAATTGATCTTCCCCTTTTCTAGGACAAGGAGGCAACCCTTTACAATATCGGTTGATTTTTCTACCCAAAAATCAACCCAACTCTCACTCAATAGAACAAAGAAATTTGAAGGCTAATTAGGTATCTCTCAATACAAATGATAGCCCCAATACAAGCACTCAACCCAATTTTACAAGATATGAATGAAGAACACAAATTGTGATTTTACACAAATTTGGGATTTTTGCTCAAATGCTTGAATTTGATGTTTGGATGTTTGCTTGAAGTTCAATAGTTGTTGCTGATGCTTTTGGATGTCCCTTTTATACCTTCTCATTGATTTCTAGCCGTTTGGGTGGTTGGGAACATAAATGGAGCCGTTGGAACCCTCTCTTGCCACCATTAATGCTGTCTGCACCAACCCGTTTCGGAACACAGGAAACCTGTTTCGGAACGGACTAAAATAGAAAGAGCCGTTGGGGTGCATTTAAGAGCCCGTTTCGAAACGCCTTAGGGCCGTTTCGGAACGGTTTTGCCACTGTAAAAGGGTCGTTTCGGAACGGTCCTAGACCGTATCGAAACGCCTTAACGGTTTTGATAAAATCAGTTAAAACATACAACGGTCATATTTTCAAACTAAAACCTAGCCCCTGTTTCGGAACGGTAGTGATCCGTTTCGAAACGGAATGGCTACTGTCAAAGGGTCGTTTCGGAACGGGCTTGATCCGTTTCGAAACACCCCTTATATATTTGAAAATATGAAATATTTGAAATAATTTTAATTCTTTTTAAAGCCAACATGAAGAACAGTTTCGAAACGAGTTGTGCCGTTTCGAAACGCTTTCAAGTGTTTCGATACACGTTTCGGAACGGTGGTCGACAGTGGTGATAATGTTTCGAAACGCCTTAGGGCCGTTTCGAAACAGGTGCTTGAAAAACACTGCTTTGGCTTGAAACACTTAGAAAAAGTATTTGAAAATGTATGTTTTTAACTTATGCATAATACTAAAATTATATGGGGATATTTTATGGACTTAAAATTCGTTTTGACTTTTTCGATTTAGTCCTTAGGTTTTTAGTTATATCAAAATTAAAATATTTGTTTCACAATCTCCCCCTTTTTGATATAACAAAACCAAAGTTAGAATTTTTGAGAATTTTGAAAGTTTTGAAAATATTCTAACTCCCCCTGAATTTAAGATAGGTTTTTTAAAAAAATTTGATTTGAAGTTTAAGTTTAAAAACCTTTTAAAATTTAAAAACGAATTTTAGTGTTGTGGCTCTTAAATTTCTTCTCCCCCTTTTTGTTAGATCAAAAAGAACAACATAAGCTCATAGAGAAGATAAAAGATTAGTACCAATAAGCAATAATAAGCAACCATAGAATTAATTCATAATAAAAATATCCAAAACATAATTCAAACATGAAGTTCAACATAATTCAAACAATAAAATCCCAAATAGAAAGTCATAAGCATAGGTTCCTAAAAACATGAGAAAACAAAAAGATGCATTCTTAATCCTAAAAAGCATAAATAATATGATAGGATATGATATGAAATTCCTAAGCCTCATCATCATCATCCTCGTCATCATCATCATCGTCCTTGGCTTGAGAACGTTGAAACTTCGTCCATTTCCCATAAAGAGTGGAGAAGGAAAGATCCAAGTTGGAATGAGAAGTCTCAAGAGAATGAAGACGATCCTCGACATTATTCAACCGATTGCCCATAGTCTCAAAGCCCGAAGCAATGCTAGTGTCCAAAGCATTCATCCGAGTGTCCAAGGCATTGAACCGCTCGGTAAGAAAAGTTGTGAGAGCTTCATTGTTTGCCATTTGAACTTGCGGTGGAGGAGCAACGAGAGGAGGAACCGCTTCTCTATCAATTCTTTCCCAAATACCATTCACATACGTGAACCCGGACTTGCGAAGGGATGACTCACCAATAGTGGTCTTGCGAGGTTCCGGAGAGTCGTAGGTACAATCGATACCAAGATGGTGAAATAAGGCGCTCAAGACAATGCCATAAGTAAAGGATTTCAGCTCATTTGTGTCAATAAGTTTGATATTATTGACTATCTCGGAAAAGATTATCTTAGGGACATTTGGGCGCTCACCCCTACGGAAACACTCTAGCCAAAAGTGATCGGTTTGACGGATGTGGGAATACTTACCGCCGGAAGGGCGAATAAACCAAGAGACCATTAAGTGAAGAACACGATCATGCACATCCAAATTTAGTGCCTTACCGGTGAAAGTGCCAAAGTGGCGTTCATCCTCAAGACCCATATTCTTAAGTTTAAGAGCCGATTCCAAAAGAGCAACATTAATAACAATCTTTTTGCCTAGTAAGGATGACTCAATTCCTATGATCTCGGTTTTGGACTCATCATAAAGAAAACGAGCATTGGAGTAAAAGATGAGTACCATAATTTTGTAGCAAACATCCGGAAGGCTCAAGAAATCCATGAGATTCCAGTCATCCAAACGATGGAGATAACGAAAAAGGAATCGCTCGGAATTGAGGAACTCAAGATCAATGACTCGTTCCTTACGAACCGCAAAATCCTTGACATAAGCAAAGCGAGCACGCGCGTCCGGAGTCTTAAGAGATTTCTGAAAAAGCATCGTGATATTCGGACGAATGCTTGAATCACCGGATTGAACGGCCTTGCGCTTTTTGTTCGATTGATCCGCCATCTAAAAATATTAAGCAAGTGTTTTAAAATTAAGTGTATGCAGTGATAATTAAAACCAATCCAATAATAAATCCCACTTAGGTTTTTGGAAACAAAATTAAAATAAAAACAGTTTAAAAAAAATACGATTGAAAAAATTTATATTCGAATCAAAAAATTTGAGATTTGAAAAAATTTTTACAAGATTTTGAAAACCCACAACCAAAAACATATAATTTATACAAAAATAAAATTTTCTAACCTAAGATTCGAACATGAATTGAAAGAAAGAAAAAAATTGAAAAATTACCTTAGTTTGGGATTTTGGATGATTTTGAAAGAAAAAAATTGAAAAATTACCTTAGTTTGGGATTTTGGATGATTTTGAAGAAATCCTTGCACAAGATTGATGAAACTTGCTTAGACTTGAGTTGAAGAGTAAAACCCCTCACAATTTTGTGAAAATCAAAGAGTTTTAGAGGGTATTTATAGAGAGGGAGGCGGTTTAGGGTTTTAGGTTTTGATAAAAAGTGAAATTATGTCATTAAAAGACCTAAATAAAGTAGTCCGCGATGCCGTTTCAGAACGGTCAAGACCGTTTCGGAACGGGCGGCTAGGGTTTTGACCATTTTAAAACCATAAACAGAACGTTTCGATACGCGGTGACCGTATCGAAACTCCCTTTGACCCGTATCGGAACGCGTTCCGATACACCCCCTTGGCAGAATCAAAAACGTTTCAGAACGCTTTTGAGACGTTTCGAAACGCCCTTCTCTCAGAGCTGGATTTAAGGTATCCGTATCGAAACAGGTTCACCCGTTTCGATACACCTGGGCCTGGAAGTGCAGATGAGGCTCTAAAATTGCAGAAAAATGATCTTTTAAGAGGCCTAACATGCATAAATGTCATGAATGAGCAGGCAAAACATATTTAAGCATAAACATACTCCCCCTAACTATAAGCATGGATGAAATTAGGAGTTTAAACACATTAACATGGCATTTCACAAAATCAAGCATATTTAAGCACAAAATAGGTCCTAAAAGATCAAGATAGGCTAGCTAGACCTAACTCTCTCCTAAGGGACCAAAAACGCTCTTTGTCTAAGGGTTTTGTAAAAATGTCCGCTAATTGATTCAAGGTGTCTACATACTCTATAACCACATCTTCCTTAAGGACATGATCTCTAATGAAATGATGCCTTATTTCTATATGTTTGGTTCTAGAGTGTTGGATGGGATTTTTAGTTAAGCATATTGCACTAGTGTTGTCACATTTTAGGGGTATGGTTCCAACTTTAATTCCATAATCTAAGAGTTGTTGCTTCATCCAAAGGACTTGAGCACAACAACTTCCTAAGGATATGTACTCGGCTTCGGTGGTAGATAAGACTACACTATTTTGTTTCTTAGAGAACCAAGATATGAGCATACTACCTAAGAATTGACAAGTTCCCGAAGTACTTTTCCTATCAATTTTACAACCCCCATAATCCGCATCCGAGTAAGCATGAAGGTTGAAGGTAGAGTCTCTAGGGTACCAAAGACCTAAACAAGGAGTGTCTCTAAGATACCTAAAGATCCTCTTAACGGCTATAAGGTGAGACTCTCTAGGACTAGCTTGAAACCTAGCACACAAGCAAACACTAAACAAGATATCCGGTCTACTTGCGGTAAGGTAAAGCAAAGATCCAGTCATAGAACGATAAAGCTTAGAGTCAACACACTTACCTCCTTCATCTTTGTCAAGCTTTGTAGATGAGCTCATAGGAGTGGCTTGAGGCTTTGCATTCTCCAAGCCAAACTTCTTGAGCATATCTTTTATGTATTTTGCTTGGTTGATGAAGGTGCCATCCTTCTTTTGCTTGATTTGGAGTCCCAAAAAGAATGAGAGCTCCCCCATCATGCTCATCTCAAATTCACCTTGCATTAACTTAGCAAACTCTTGACAATGACATTCATTAGTAGAACCAAAAATAATATCATCAACATAAATTTGAACTACTAAGATGTCATTTTTATACATTTTTATGAAAAGTGTAGTGTCCACCTTGCCTTTTTCAAATCCTTTTTCAATCAAAAAATTTGAAAGTCTTTCATACCAAGCTCTAGGAGCTTGTTTTAAACCATAAAGAGCTTTGGTAAGTTTGAAAACATGATTTGGAAATTTTGAATCTTCAAAACCCGGTGGTTGTTCCACATACACTTCTTCATTTATAAAACCATTTAAAAATGCGCTTTTAACATCCATTTGAAAAAGCTTGAAATTATGATAACATGCATATGCAAGCAACATCCTAATGGCTTCCATCCTAGCTACGGGTGCATAGGTTTCATCAAAATCTATTCCCTCTTCTTGAGTGTAACCTTGTGCTACAAGTCTAGCTTTATTTCTCACAATGTTACCACTCTCATCTAGTTTGTTCCTAAAGACCCATTTAGTTCCTATTGTAGATTGATTACTAGGCCTATCAACTAATGTCCATACATTACTTCTCTCAAATTGATTTAACTCTTCTTGCATAGCCATAATCCAAAAGTCATCTTTCAATGCTTCTTTTATGTTTTTAGGCTCTATGCATGAGATAAATGCAACATGGTTCATTAATTTAAGAGAAGAACGAGTGGTTACCCCCTTGGATGGATCACCCAAGATTTCACCATCTTTGACATAGTTCAACTCCCTTGGGTAGCTCACTTCCTTTTCCTCAATAGCCAAGTCCTTCAAGGCTTCAAGAGGTGGATCTTGTGTGTCTTCTTCCTTTGGTTGAATCTCATCCTCCTTTGAAGTTTGACCTCCATCAAAGGCATTTATGATTCCTACATCATCATCATCACAAGAATCCTTCCTAGGAAGAAGGTTATCATCGAATACAACATGAATAGATTCTTCTACTACTAAAGTTCTTTTGTTAAATACTCGATAGGCTTTAGAGGTTAAAGAGTAACCTATAAAAATAGCTTCATCACTTTTTGCATCAAATTTACCTAAGTTGTCTTTTCCATTATTTAAAACAAAACACTTGCACCCAAAAGGGTGAAAATAGCTAATGTTAGGCTTTTTAGATTTTAAAATCTCATAAGGTGTTTTCTTTAAAATTGGCCTAATCATTACTCGATTTACAATATAACAAGCGGTGTTTGTGGCTTCCGCCCAAAAATATTTAGGTAAATTATTTTCACAAAGCATAGTTCTAGCCATTTCTTGTAAAGTTCTATTTTTCCTCTCAACTACCCCATTTTGTTGAGGAGTTCGAGGAGCCGAAAAATTATGGCTAATACCATTTTCATTCAAAAATTCTTCAAACCCTAAATTTTGAAACTCGGTTCCATGATCACTTCTAATGTGTGAAATTCTAAGTTCAAGATCATTTTGGGTTAATTTTGAAAATGTGATGAATTTTTCCAAAGCCTCATCTTTGGTACTTAAAAAGAGAACCCTAGTAAATCTAGAAAAATCATCAACTAACACAAATGCATAAGATTTACCACCCAAGCTCATAGTCCTAATTGGCCCAAATAAATCCATGTGAATTAATTGTAAGCATCTACTAGTAGAAACATCATTAATGGATTTAAAGGAAGACTTATGTTGTTTACCCTTAGAGCATGCATCACAAATTTTGTCATTTGAAAATTTAATTTTGGGCAAACCTCTAACTAGATTTAGAGAGACTAGTTTTTCCAAAACACTAATGCTAGCATGTCCTAGCTTCCTATGCCACAACCATGCATCATTTTCATTTTGAGCAACTAAACATGCATGAGATGTATGTATGTCATCTAAATGCACCATGTATATGTTTCCTATGCGATGACCTATGAGCATAATATTATTAGATTTAATGTCAACAATTTTGCATCCATTTTTGTCAAATAAAACATTAAATCCTTTATCACACAATTGACTTATGCTCAATAAATTATGTTTAAGACCATCGACATATAAGACATTTTCAATGAGAATGGTAGAGTGATTACCTATGGAGCCAATACCTTTAATGTGGCCTTTGGAGTTGTCACCAAATGTTACTACTCCTCCACTTTTTGGCTTTAAATCCATGAATCGACTCTTGTCTCCGGTCATGTGTCTCGAGCATCCACTATCAAGGTACCATGAGTTTTGACTTTGTGCTTTGGCCTTGTAGCAATGCTCCCCCTACAAACAAAGATATTAAACCTTGGTTTTTGGTACCCAAATCATTTTGGGTCCATGAGTGTTAGCTCTCAAAACCTTGGTTCCCTTAGGAATCCAAGATGACATAGCAATAATATTATTAGATTTTACAAGTTCCTTAGGAACCCATACACTTCTAATTCTTTTAGCTCTACTATGTCTAGGGTAGCTACCTTGTTTGTAGTAATTAGTCCTTTTCTTAGGTTGGTGTGTTCTAGAGGATTCTCCTACTTCATGTTTGACACTACCAACATTTTTTAAGGACTTTTTGAGCTCATTTAGCTCACCTAACACCTTTTGGTGTTTACTATTGCATTGAGACAAAAGATTATTAAGATCAACATTTTCATCTTGAAAGAATTTAAGTTCATCTTTTAATCCTAAAATCTTTTTCTCAAATTTAGAATTAGCTTGAGTGAGTGAGTCATTTTTCTCATTTAGCTCTAAAATGATTTTCTTGTTTTTAATGACCGACTCTTTAAACTTCTCAACTAATTCATCATATACCTCTTGTAACTCATCATATGCATCATTTAATTCTTCATATGAAAAATCTAAAGTAGATGAGTTAGAGGTTACCAAGGAGGAATCTTCCTCAAGTGCCATGAGACAAAGGTTAGCCACTTCTTGTTCGTCATCCTCCGATGACTCCTCATCACTCCAAGTAGCAAGCTTGGCTTTGAGTTTCTTCTTCTTCTCAAAGCCCTTCTTCTTGAGTTGAGGGCACTCCGAACGGATGTGACCGGATTGTTTGCACTCATAGCAAATGATGGGATCCTTCCCTTCTTCTTTGTTCCTTCCTTTGAAGTCCATCTTTCTTTGGATTTTTCTTCCCCGGTTGGACCTCATGAAGCGTGAGAATCGTTTGGCTATCATAGCCAATTCTTCAAGTTCATCCTCCTCACAAGATGAGCTCTCATCATGTTGTGAAGCTTTTGCCTTGAGAGCTATTCCCATCTTCTTCTTCTTTTCAACTTCAAGCTTCTCTACTCTTTTCTCTTCTTTCTTTTTCTCATCTTCCCTTCCTTGCTTCATGATCTCATGAGTAAGGAGAGAACCCACAAGCTCATCAAGCTTTAATGTCTTCAAGTTCTTTGCTTCGATGATGGCGGTTCTCTTCCCATCCCAAGCTTCGGGAAGTGAATAGAGTAGCTTCCGGACAAGCTTGTCTTCCGGTATGATCTCTCCATAGCTCTTTAGCCCGTTGACAATTGTGGAGAATCGATCAAACATCTTTGACACCGTCTCATCGGGCTCCATCTTGAAATTTTCATAACTAAGATTGAGAAGTCCAATCTTAGTTTCTTTGACATCATTGGTGCCTTCATAATTGGTCTCAAGTGTGTCCCACACTTCTTTGGCATTTTCAATGGAAGAGACCTTTGAATAGATGTCCGGACCGAAAGCACAAAAAAGCATGTGGAGAGCTTTATCGTTGACTTGAATCTTCTTCCTCTCCTCTTCACTCATTTCGGCTTTCTTCTTCAACACCATCTTGCCTTCACCATCTTGCTTCAATGGAATGTATGGCCCATCCTCAATGACATCCCATACAAGGTAGTCACTTGACTTGATGAATAGCCTCATTTTGTTCTTCCAAAAGGAGTAGTTGTCACCATTGAAGAAAGGAGGCTTGGTGGTTGATTGTGACTCGTACATGCCGGAACCGGAGGTTGAAGCCATCTCTTGATATTTTGATGATCACACTCTTCCAAGGATCTCCTCTTGTGGTTGTTAATCCTCAAAGAGTTAAGCACTGATACCAATTGTTGAGTGGATCGAAAGATCGATATTTACCAAGAGGGGGGTGAATTGGAAATTTAAAGGATTTTAGTGGAAATTGGCAAATAAAAATTGAAGAACAAGGGATTTAGAGTGGTTCAAGTTCCAAATGAACTTTACATCCACTACCTTAGTCTCACTAAGGATTTGCAACAATTTCACTAAATTGATATTCCCCTTTTCTAGGACAAGGAGACAACCCTTTACAATATCGGTTGATTTTTCTACCCAAAAATCAACCCAACTCTCACTCAATAGAACAAAGAAATTTGAAGGCTAATTAGGTATCTCTCAATACAAATGATAGCCCCAATACAAGCACTCAACCCAATTTTACAAGATATGAATGAAGAACACAAATTGGGATTTTACACAAATTTGGGATTTTTGCTCAAATGCTTGAATTTGATGTTTGGATGTTTGCTTGAAGTTCAATAGTTGTTGCTGATGCTTTTGGATGTCCCTTTTATACCTTCTCATTGATTTCTAGCCGTTTGGGTGGTTGGGAACATAAATGGAGCCGTTGGAACCCTCTCTTGCCACCATTAATGCTGTCTGCACCAACCCGTTTCGGAACACGGGAAACCTGTTTCGGAACGGACTAAAATAGAAAGAGCCGTTGGGGTGCATTTAAGAGCCCGTTTCGAAACGCCTTAGGGCCGTTTCGGAATGGTTTTGCCACTGTAAAAGGGTCGTTTCGGAACAGTCCTAGACCGTATCGAAACGCCTTAACGGTTTTGATAAAATCAGTTAAAACATACAACGGTCATATTTTCAAACTAAAACCTAGCCCCTGTTTCGGAACGGTAGTGATCCGTTTCGAAACGGAATGGCTACTGTCAAAGGGTCGTTTCGGAACGGGCTTGATCCGTTTCGAAACACCCCTTATATATTTGAAAATATGAAATATTTGAAATAATTTTAATTCTTTTTAAAGCCAACATGAAGAACAGTTTCGAAACGAGTTGTGCCGTTTCGAAACGCTTTCAAGTGTTTCGATACACGTTTCGGAACGGTGGTCGACAGTGGTGAAAATGTTTCGAAACGCCTTAGGGCCGTTTCGAAACGGGTGCTTGAAAAACACTGCTTTGGCTTGAAACACTTAGAAAAAGTATTTGAAAATGTATGTTTTTAACTTAGGCATAATACTAAAATTATATGGGGATATTTTATGGACTTAAAATTCGTTTTGACTTTTTCGATTTAGTCCTTAGGTTTTTAGTTATATCAAAATTAAATATTTGTTTCACACCAAACAATCACCAAAATTCTCATTTTCGTACTTCTATTTTACCCAGCAGAAAATTTCATTTTCAAGCACCCAAATGACATCTAAATGGTCCCAAAACATCCCTCTAGCATACATATACCATCAGCCCTCTAATTACACCCTAAAATCCACCAAAAATGAACTTTTTGGCACCTTAAAAATAGGTCTAAGAACCCACTTCGGATTTTCATTAAAATTCAACCAAATTAACATATAATGAGTATTTCAACATGATTAAACAAAACCCCAATTCAATTTATCAAAACAAAATGAAAAACCCATTAAAAACCCAAACTTTGATATAAACCCTAATTTTCAAAACTCCATAACTTTGAAATCTAAGACTATAGATAGATAGAGGATAAAGAGGAGATTAAGAATATGATTTTACCTTTCAAAAACCCCTTGAATCGAAGTTGAAATCGAATGGAATATAAGCTTTGAAGTTTGAGAGGGTTTGAAGATGGTGATATGGTTTCCAACGTTTGGGAGGGTGAGTTGGAGAGAAGATGACAACTTAAATTTTAAAGTTGTCTTGCCTTTTAAAAACATTTGGGTAAAATTGCACTGCAGGTCCCTCCCTTTTTATTAAAGCTCAATTACACCACATTTTAGGTTGAATTGTTTTAATTATATTTTATTGACTCGAACTATAAACCCGACTAACTCCTAGCCCCAAAATACGGGTGTTACAACTCTTCCTCACTTAAGGAAGTTTCGTCCCCGAAATTTATCGGACAGTAAGAGTCACTGAAACATGCTCCTCCATACTTCCCTTGTCTTCTCACCACAACATTTTAACCAACTCGAATGACTTACCACACAACATTTGCTATCTGACACTAAGATCTCAACTGACTCTTCAAGGCATGTCAATTTCAAACTCAACTCAATCTCTTCTACAAACATAGCACAGAACATGTCTGACTCACACTCCCGAATTATGGATTCACAGACACATCACAAACCTCTTTCTAACTCTGGTGGTAACCGCAACAGATAAACAACAGATCTAGCCCGACTCGCAACTCATACAACACTGTTTAAAAACTTGACCGATGACTTTCTCTGACTGATCATCTGACTTCATCAACTAACCAAACACTATGCAGACGTCTCCAAAAACAATCTAATTGAAGTCTCGAATCTCTATTACCCACTTCCATTAAGAACCTTCCACGGATGTAACAAACTAGAAGAAAACTGACGCTCGGTCTCAACACACTGGTAATTCACGCACTTACTCTCATACGGAACCACATCATTCATCCACTTAATTCAGAAGCATTCATCTTCAACCCACAATACATCTTCATACTACTCAGATGCAATACAAATGAACTACCGTGTGCTTCGGCTAAAACAATACGTCTCAAAACACTATGTCAATCGGTACAACTATTCTGTCTCTAAAAATACAAACTCTATCATATCTGAAACTGTATTCTGACGGTCTTCCTTCCACTATGTCTTGCAACTGTTTCTCTTCAAGCATTCTGACTCAATGTAGGTTCAACATGAAACTCGGCCACAAAACTGTTATCCTTCGGTAAACTGAATTTCAGCAAATACATCTCGCAACTCAACTATTAATCTAACAAAAATTACACTCGTAACATCGGTCACTACATTGACAATCTTCGGATGGTACTCGATCTTGATATTACAGTCTTCAAGCAGTTCTAACACTTCAGGCTGTTCAAGTTTCCACCATTCCTAAGTTTTCAAATATTTCAAGTTCTGATGATACATACATATACACTGTGCATTTCTTACTATACGACTTTGTCTCTAACTTTTCGAAGCAAATACAACTGTAGTTAACTCTACGTCTCATATCGGAAAACTCTTCTCACGGTCTTTCAATTATCTCGATGATCAAGCCACAAATCTTCCGTCTTGCATAAGCACACAACCTAACCCTACATGTAATGCATCACTATGGTTCACAAACTCTTTCTCTGACATGTCTGGATCAAGGTCGAAGCTTTCTTCAAAGTTTTTTTCGGTTTCTCAAGGGCTCATTGTCTCGCATCTAACCACACAACTGAACATTCTTCTGTAGCAACCTATCAATGGAGCAACTATCTTCAGAAGACTATTTACAATTCTCTGAAAGTAACAATGCTAGACCTAGGAACTATAGATATATCTGTCACAGTCTTCAATTTCTTCCAACTCATATCTTCTTTTGCCTACTTGGGATTTACTCTAACACACTCGGCTGATCTACATGTCCTAGGAGAACACCTTCATTACCTCTAAGTTCACGTTGCACAACTTGGTATACAATTAATTCTATAATAGAATCTACCACACTAACTTCAAAGTTCGTCATGATCTTTCTCGGTACTTGAATATACTCATGTGACATCTAGAAGAGCCACTACAACTGATCAAGAAACTCAGGAAAATATTCTGCTCAACATCTCTATGAAGGTAACTAATACACTAGTCAAACAAAACGGCATAACTCAGAGCTCAAGGTGATCACATCTTGCCCCTAAAGTTGTCTTCGGTACTTCAACTTTTCTCACTTTCAACTGGTAGTAAACGGATCCCATACTAATCTTCAAATAGACTGAAGCTCACACTAACTGACCAACAAACCACTGACACTCGAAAACTGATGCTAATCATTCACTGTCACTTGTTTTAACTGTCTGAAATCTAAACATATTCTTGTATTGTCCTCTCTCTTCTTCACAAATTGCACTGTTATACTCTAAGATGACGTGCTAGGCCTAATGAGTCTAAGGTCCAGCTAATCTCGAAGTTATTTCTTCAACATTCTCAATTCTTCAGGGATTCATAAGTTACAGAGCAAACAAAACTGAAGCAACCTCGGAGACGGTCTCAATAACGAACTCTTCTTCCCTATCAAGATACAAACCGGCAATTCTTCCAAACACTTCTAGGAAAACACAAACTATTCTAGCATTCTGCGGTCTAATATTCATTCAAAATCAAATTCATCACACTTGCTAAGCAAGCCTGCCAACTAAACTCAATCAATCTTCGACCTCCAAAGTTGGATCAACATTCGACAAGAAGTTCACCTCCTCACCTACTACTACAGTCACACAGAAATCTGCAACTTCAAGGCAACTATCTCTTTGTCTCAACGTATACACTAACTCTGTGTTCTTCAAGCCAAACCTTGTCAAAAGGTACATCAAAACCGTATGAAGACAATCACTTCACATCTATTAGAAACTAGTAACTCTGAACCACCAACAAACATTTTCTGTACCTCTTTCTGATCACTACTATCTCCCAAAGGCTAGTCACATGTGTCCATACATCTAAGGTCTTAACAAGGATATCTAATTTCCTTACATGCTCACACAAAAGGAGGTATTCACGGAAATTGCAACTTCACATGTACACAACTGATAGTCTTCTGTCCTCTTGTTTTCAGACTGGTTCTTCAACAAAATATGACTCTTCTAAACTGTTCTTAGAGCATCTCGTATCTTCAAGATTCAATTCTGATCACGCACAAACAATCATGCTGGACTTGTCCTACCCCTACCAAACAACTTGGAGTCAAAGCTCAAGACTCCCTTCTCGGCTCAACTGTATCGGAAGTGACTTCATCTCTCCCGCTTGCTGAAAGACAACTCAACGTACATTGACCCAAACACACAAACTAGCTCTCACTCTCGGACACTGACCGACTGTCTTGCATTAAAATTATAGGCTGAACCCCAACGGTCACCAACTAACACTTCTGAATTTTAGGTTACTCACACGAGACCCCTACTTTGATCTCGCTAAAAGAACCAAGGTACTCGTACCTACCTCTAACACTTCACCAGACATATTCAAACTTGCATACTTGCTAACGATGTACAAAAGCACAGATTTAGAATCAATTGGAGGAAACCAACTTAATACTGTACCAAGGGCTTATCGGTTAGAACATCAACACCACTCTAACTCCCACTCATGTGCCTTCACTTCTTCTTACCGACTAATGCAAGAGTTGATCACATCGTCCCTCATACACAGCAATCAACCCACATACACGTCGTCTCAAACGGACGAATTGTACCCCAATTCCGGCACAACCATACCTCTGTAACTACCGTGATAGACTCCCTCAACATCGTCCACCCTTTCAGAAACTATGACTTCTACTTACCGAAAAGCAATTAAATCAACAACAACATCAACAGTAAAACATACAAGATTGGGTTAGCAAGGCAAGGCTTCCAAGTGGCTCAAGTATGTTTCCCTCACTTAAAATCTCTTTTTCGATGTAATAGTAGCAATGGGACTCTACGAAACATGTTTCAAACAAATCAACACACATACATGCTCAACCAAGCATATAACAAGATTTACTTGCTAAACAGGCAAGCATATGCGTACAATCAAACAACATACAACACAACATTCACGGATAACGAGCAACATGCTTACATGGCAAGAAAACACCGTGCATATCAATCGCAGAACACAACTTACTTCACTTACCTGCCCGAGGTCTCGGTAACCTTAGGCTCTGATACCAACAAATGCAACCCCCTCATCCTGGTCTAGCTGGATGACCAGTCCGAGTGGGTCACACGGGGAAAACCGAAGCGAAACCCGTTAAGGTTCCACCTCGGTTAGCAACCCTATTTTTTTAGTTTTAATCTTGTCACATTCGAACCCCAAACCACATTCAAACAGCCCAATTTTAATCTTGACTAAAGGCATCTTAGTACCAATGTGTTTTTCTCTTTAAAAAGGTCAACAAAGATCAAACAGGGCATTTTTAAGTATAGGTTTCGAAACCTCCCCAAAAGGTTTCGAAACCTAGACTGGTAGTAAGGTCTTGAACCCAAATTTCTGCAAAGGTTTCGAAACCTTACCCATGGTTTCGAAACCTTCCTCAAAGGTTTCGAAACTTAGGCTGGCAGTGAGGTCTGGAATCCCAGATTTTGCAAAGGTTTCGAAACCTTACCCATGGTTTCGAAACCATTGTGCCGGGGAGCACTTACTGCTTAACTCTAATGACTTCCTATGGAAAAAGAACACCAAGAGCATACATAGTCATACATAAGAGCTTAAAAAGGGCTAAAGGCATGAATTAACACACATGAGATTTGCACATACAAACATTTAAGCAATCATACATGAGCCATAGGAAGCAATCAACTAATAGCAAGACATCCTTACATAGTATTCATACAATTGGGCAATTTATGCATATTTGGACATACAAGCACTCAAGATATCATGCCTTAGCAACCAAATCATGTAGACATTCAAGGCATGTAACACAAGAAATATTTACAGATCAAACAAGGCATCCAAGTGCCAAACCTTTATCGACATACATCAAAACTCAAATCAACAATACCTATCCCATTGATTAACTATTACATCATATCACTTAAAATTCATACATTGAGCTCACCAAAGCAACACTTGGAGACCTTTCCTTGCCCTTGCCACCCACAAGCTATTAATCTGCATTGTCGAACAAAAGAGAGCGTAAGCATAAAAGCTTAGTGAGGGTAAGCTCATAAAACAAACCTTCGACAATGCAGGGTCCAAGCACGAGCAATTTCTATAATGAAATGCATGTTCTTACCTCCGATCCGCATAAGCCAAGATGATCATGATGCATGGACATATAATCAACATTATACCATGCTCGACAACCCATAAGCTCAACGCTCAAAGATACATAATTCCATGCATTAACCACATCATATATCAATTCGTAAAGGGCATCACATTTCGCATCTTATAAACATATATACATAATCTCATATGGGTATACACATACAACCTCATATTGGCACCTAGCTATGACTCGAATACGCGGATAACCCATTGGAACGCATTTCCAACAACAACATTACCTCGGTGGGATTCCACTCATCACCGGTCCTTGCATGGGCGGGATTCCACTCATCACCACATGCCCTACGGATGGGATTCCACTCATCATCATGTAGAAATGTATAAAAGCTTTCGGTGGAATATTACGTCACCGTACTCCTCCTTGGTGCCTTAACGCCACCAAGGCCACGTACGTTTTGACTCGATTTGTGTGCACACTCATCCTAATGATCGATCATTGTACCCAAGCATACTAGTGCCAATATAAATCAAATTCCACAACCTTTCACAATATAAATTTTAATATCATTTTCATGCTTAGCACGTACTCACCATGATTCTCCAACAATCATGCAATCCACCTCATAACCTCGTTTCACAAACCAACATCACATGTATATCATCCAAACAATTATCACATCATATATCCACATACATGTATCCACATTATATTTGTTACCAACATACATATAACAATGCATTAAGCCCTACCTCAACATAAATGTATATCACATTATACAGAATCATCACAACACAAACCATCATGAGGCATAACATCGATTAAAGAGTTCATCCGAGGTCTCTAACTAAAGTTTAGGATTAGGCTACCACCCTAATCCTAACTCTAGGTGGGTCTACCAAGCCCAACCTAGTCCACATGCTTGAACCAACCACTTAAAAACCGATTTAAAAACATTAACCACTCACCTCTACTGCCAAGCTCAACTACCAAGCAAGCATCACCTTCAAGCTTTCGAATTTCTTCCCGAAGCATCTCCAACGCAAGTTCTCGCTTCTAAACGACCTCAATACAATTCAAATAATCCTCAAATCAGCCCAACATCAAAATACCAACCCGGAATACAAATTCAAATATCAAACTCAACATTTCAAGTCATGACCAAACCCCCAACTTTATCTAATCCAAACAGCCCATAATCCTTGCTCAAAACCCAAGTTTCCAACACATTTTATACTCACAAATGATTGCTAAATTCAGCCACAACATCAACCCATAGGTGCAAGCCAAGCTCCAACAATTTCCAACCCAAACAATCACCAAAATTCCCATTTTCGTACTTCTATTTTACCCAGCAGAAAATTTCATTTTCAAGCACCCAAATGACATCTAAATGGTCCCAGAACATCCCTCTAGCATACATATACCATCAGCCCTCTAATTACACCCTAAAACCCACCAAAAATCAAATTTTTGACACCTTAAAAATGGGTCTAAGAACCCACTTCGGATTTTCATTAAAATTCAACCAAATTAACATATAATGAGTATTTCAACATGATTAAACAAAACCCCAACTCAATTTATCAAAACAAAATGAAAAACCCAAACTTTGATATAAACCCTAATTTTCAAAACTCCATAACTTTGAAATCTAAGACTATAGATAGATAGAGGATAAAGAGGAGATTAAGAATATGATTTTACCTTTCAAAAACCCCTTGAATCGAAGTTGAAATCGAATGGAATATAAGCTTTGAAGTTTGAGAGGGTTTGAAGATGGTGATATGGTTTCCAACGTTTGGGAGGGTGAGTTGGAGAGAAGATGACAACTTAAATTTTAAAGTTGTCTTGCCTTTTAAAAACATTTGGGTAAAATTGCACTGTAGGTCCCTCCCTTTTTATTAAAGCTCAATTACACCACATTTTAGGTTGAATTGTTTTAATTATATTTTATTGACTCGAACTATAAACCCGGCTAACTCCTAGCCCCAAAACACGGGTGTTACACTTTGTTAGTGGATCGATGAAATTGTCATCCGTTGGTTCTCTGCATATTTCTACAACTCCTCGATAAATGATTTCACGAATGAGATGGTAACACCTAAGTATGTGGCTGGATCGCTGGTGAGATCTGGGTTCTTTTGCTTGTGCGATGGCTCTATTGTTGTCACAACGTAGATCTATAGCATTAGATATGCTAGGCACGACCCCTTGTTCAGATATGAACTTTTTAATCCAAACAACCTCTTTTGCAGCATCGTTTGCTGCAATATACTCGGCTTCTGTTGTAGAATCTGCTACTATTTCTTGCTTTAAACTTTTCCAGCTTACATCACCTCCATTAAGGCAAAACATAAAACCCGATCGCGATTGGGAATTATCCTTATCAGTTTGAAAGCTTGCGTCAGTATAACCTTTTATACTTAGCTCTTCCTCACCTCCATACATAAGGAATGTATCCTTAGTTCTTAAGTACTTAAGGATGTTTTTTTACTGCAACCCAATGACCTTCACCGGTATCTACTTGGTACCGACTTGTCATACTTAGTGCATATGATACATCTAGACGTGTACATAGCATGTCATACATGATAGAACCAATGTCCGAAGCATATAGAATCTTACTTGTGCGTTCTCTCTCTTGAGCCGTTGAAGGACACATTTCCTTCGAGAGCGAAATACCATGTCTCATAGGTAAGAATCCTCTTTTAAATTCTTTCATACTGAATATTTTCAGTACTTTGTCTATGTATGTATTTTGACTTAGTCCTAGGAGTTGTCTTGATCTATCTCTATAAATCTTGACTCCTAATATGTAGGTTGCTTCACCCAAGTTTTTCATAGAAAAACATTTTCCTAACCAAGTCTTTACAGACTGTAAGGTAGGTATGTCATTTACTATTATTAGTATGTGTAGAGCGTTTGGGTGTTCTCTTTTTATGAGCGCAAGTACACACTTCTGTCAAGTTATAGTATATAAGATATCGTCTCCCACAGAGATTGGACAGCTTGATTCGAATTGTTGTTCCTGCACAAGGAAATAGTAAATTGCACAATTGAATCAAAAGCATAAAAGTAAAAACACAAGTAATTGAAGAGAGAGAGAGAGAGAGAGAGAGAGAGAGAGAGATCATGTTGATAGATTGGGTCAGGTAGTTGTAGCTCAATAGTGTGTAGACTGCGTTGTAAAGATTAAGTGTGTTTTGCGCTGCCACAATCTGCTGCCTTGGCGGGTAATAGCGAATTGAGGCAGCGACAACTTTCGCTGCCACGGTGGCACTCTGCTCTTGCAACTTTTGTTGTCCTGGCAGGTGAGATGGAGAGAAGTCCCAGCGGCAAGTCTGGCAGATACTCCAATTTCGGCGAAGCAATTATGAAGTGATCCTACCTATGTCTAGGCTAGGATTTTGTTGTTGCGTGATGTAGGTAATACCTAGCAATCTCAGCGTAAACCTAACACAAACAATCAACGTTTGGTTTATCCTTTTAGCCGCTGAAATTCTAACTTATGTCTAAGCTGAATTAGTCAACACCTCTTCATGATGAGACCGTGCTTAATTCTTTCGTGAGTTTGACACTGTCGTGCCCGACAAATGGATTCTTCAACTGGACTTTTGGAACTAATTGAAGGAAGTGAAGCACATGAATTAAGCAAACTAAGAGTATTTTATTGCAAAAACAACTTAAACTAGTACTACCGTTTCTCACAACTACTTTACATACAAAAACCTAAACCCTATAGAAGAATTAGAACATGATAAACTAAGAGGCAGCTAAGGTTATCTAAAAACGTGATCTCCACCTCTATACCCTCAAATACATCGGTATATATAGGGCTCATGGCCTTAAGTTTGAGTCCTCCTTGGAGTTGAAGTCTTTAAAGCTGCTTTACATTGAATTCTGACTTCTTTGGCTTGAATGTGGACTCCTTTTGGACGTTACCTTCTCTAGCAAGTAAAGATAAGTAATTCTACTTATCAATCTTTAATCTGCTCTGCACCCCGTTCTATGCTTCAGAAAATTGCAAGGCTAGGCTTGTTGGATTCAGAAAATCATCCTCTATAAATCGAAGCCCATCTTGGCTGAGTCGGTGTATTGTCGCCTAGGCGGCTGGCTGCTATGGCGGCGTCCTTGTCGACACTTTGGAACTGCTTCAGTACAACTCCTTTTGCTCCCTGCTTTCATGTCCTCTCCTCCTCTACACAACTACAACACCTGAAAATGAAAACTAAACTAAAACAATATATTTTCTTAACCAAACATAGAATATTCAATAAAAGTATGGTAAGAGAGCAAATACTGTTATTATGCATGCAATCCACCTAAATATGCCTAAATGAGCTTAAGAACAACAATAATAAGGGCAAGAATGTGTACAAAATATAGAACTTATGGACACTCTACACATCCCCAAACTCGAACTATTGATTGTGCTCAAGCAATGCAACCTAACTAGTAAACCTGCCCCTTGCACAAAAATTAACAGAAACTTAGCCTTTAACTTGATTTCTTACCTCAAGGCAGTGACACCTATTTTATGTTAGTGATAGGGAATGACATGAAATAACTTAGAATTTAATTTTTTTTAGTGCCAGTGCAGTGTGTGCAGTTCTGTGTCCATGTTAAACATGCTGAGTATACTAAGTAAACAAAGAATGCTAAAAATAATTAAATACGAAAAAAGGATATGAGTTGCTGCCATGGCAGCACAATTAAGCACTTCTTTCCTCATTTTTTTGATCATGGCCTTAAGGGCTTCAGCTCATCACAACTATTCTCCATGTCTGAAGCTAAGCTAGGAGCATACTACAAAACTCTGAACCCTTTGAATAGAGTCATCCCATGAAGGTTTTCATTCACTCTTGCTAATTTGTTCGTCACTTCAAATAATTTTGTTAATGAAATTGAGGTTAGTTCTTTTAGGGTAGACTACACTGGCGACCACTAAATTATGGGATCGATTCTATTTTGATCACCAAACTATAAATTTTGTTAATCATAGTATTAAATTGTTTAAATAATATGAAACAAGCCACTCGCCATTAAAAACTAACGAATAAATTGACATAACAGTTTAAAAAATTGATATAATTACACATTTAGCCATGTTACTTACACATTTTTTTTATAAAATTAATCATCTAATCAAGCGGCGCAACATGTAAAATAAAGAAAAGAATAAATGAAATTGGTGGGATTTGAACTTGTACTCTTCAAGAAGAGTAGACGCACCACAATCACTAGACTAAGAAGAACCTTTGAGATTTGGATTGCAACATTTATTATATATCTTAATTCTAGAAAGAAAGAAAGAAAAAGATTGTGCAAGCTGATACTTGTGTCCTTTATGCATTATAGAATATGATACTCTGGAACATCTCTATGTCAACTGAGGATGGAGCAGTTTAACCTGGATAGTTTGGGTGACTGGATATTTCAATGTACTCAAATGGAAACCATAACCATGAAGCTAGGAGCCTCTACCCTAGCTTTGCATTCAATAATGTGTTAGTACCGGCGAACTACGACCACACGAACACTCAATTACAATCCTTTGCAAACGTACTAGCGAATCACGACTGTGTGAACTACCAATCACTACCCTCTGCAAATTCGACATGCGAATGCTACCTCAAACCACGTGATAATACACGTGATCTATATCGACATCTGAGCCACGACAACTCGTCAAAACACTTGTCTTCCTTAATAGACACGTTTCTTTACCTCATCCAGCCTCTTATAGAGAGCCATGCACCTCTAAATGACTACATCCTCCTCATCCCTACCAAAAAACACTCCTTCATCACCGTCCGTACCACTTGGCTCCTCCACCTAAGACTTTTGTGATCAACAATATGACTTCATGTGAAAAGCAGTGATACTTGAGCCTGAGAAGTCGGTCTAGAGATGTAGAATGTAACATCTCATAGATGATTTTCGTGTGGCAGCGAAACAAATGAAGTGTATGTGTACCATAAGGTAAAAGGAAAACCGTCAACTAACAAATCATCATCGATTTTATTTAGGTAAATTATTGTAGTGGCCACTTATCTTTATCTTATGTGCATTTTTATCATTGTCGATTATAAAAAAATTAATATTTTGATCATTTATATTTTTGTTTTTTAAATTTTTTTATCACTAAAATGTTTCCTGCCGTTAAGCTTTAATAGGAAGTTGACTTGGCAGGGCTAAAAATAAAAAATAATATAGATGAGGCAACTTTGGAGGGCTTCAGTCATGATGGTGACCCATGAATATCAGAATAACCAGTTCCGACATTCTAAAACAAGCAACAATCTGCTTGAGCCGGAGCACACACAGTAAGAAGAGGCAACGGCAAGCATAGTCATTTCAGATGTTTTTTTTGGGAAAACTACACCGGTGGTCCCCTAATCATCACTGTTCTCTTGTTTTGGTCCCCAAACTATGTTTTTCGGCAAACTCGTCCCTTCTGTTACATAGTTCTCATGTTTTGGTCCCTCGACGTTAAATAGGTAACGGTTTTGCTGACGTAGTATTTTTTAATATTTTTTTAATCATTTCTCTCTCCTCTTATATTTTTTTATTTAATTTTATTTACCCAATCATGTCGTGACACGTGTCACTACCGTATTACTTGGAAAAAAAACCCCAAAATCCTTAAAAATGCATTTAGTGTCGCTGGGATTCGAACCCACGTGAACCAGCTATGCTAGACAAGTTACTTGATTCAAGTCTACTAACATTTATATTTAAGCTATACAAATTAACCCAAAAAAAAACTTAAAAACACAATTGGTGCCACTGGGATTTAAACCCTGGTAACTAGCACGGAAAGCCAGCGTGTAAACCAATTACACTAAGCCAACTATTTGGTTTAAATTTTCTAACATTTATATTTAACCCATACAAATTTAAAACAACACGTTGGGCTCGTCAAACTATTCAATTCTCCATTTTTTATTATTATTTTAATCTTTTTAACCTGAGTCCACACCTAGAGGAGATATAATTGCTTTCTTTAGTTTTTCCTTATATATTGGTAAAGCTTCTTCCCTACAAGTGGCTACAGCTTCACTTTCAACAAGCTTCACATTTTGACTCTAACACTGCTTCAACCTACAGGTATTTAACCATCTCCTGTCTTCTTTTTTTTTTCTTTGCCAGACTTCTTGTTTTAATGTTGGAATTTTGGTTATTTTCAATTATGGTATTGTATGAATCTGAAATATAGGGCTTACTTTCCTTTTTTTAGTGAAGAATGAAATAAAGTTGAAGTTATAAAGATGGTTTGTAAAGATTGTTTCTTTATGGAGAGGCTATCTAGGGTTAACTGGTTCTCTTTTTTGTTGTTTCTTTTACTGCAAATTGAAGGATCTTTATCAGCTTCCAATTATTTGATTGGCCTTGGAAGCCATGACATAACGGGGCCTGCTGCTGATGTTAATATGATGGGTTATGCAAATATGGAACAAATCGCATCCGATTATTCTAATTTGTATAGGTTAAATATAAAAGTTAGAAAATTTAAACCAAATAGTTGGCTTAGTGTAATTGGTTTACACGTTGGCCTTCCATGCAAGTTACTTGGGTTCAAATCTTGGTGGCCTTAATTGTGTTTTTAGGTTTTTTTGGGTTAATTTGTATAGCTTAAATATAAATGTTAATAGATTTTAATCAAGTAACCAGCCTAGCGTAGTTGGTTTATGCATATGCCTTTTACATTGGTGATCTTGGGTTCGAATCCTAGCGATACCAAATGCATTTTTAAGGATTTTGGGGTTTTTTCCAAGTAATAGGGTAGTGACACGTGTCACGACATGATTGGGTAAATAAAATTAAATAAAAATAATATAAGAGGAGAGAGAAATGTTTAAAAAATATTAAAAAATGTCACGTCAGCAAAACCGTTAGCTATTTAACGCCGGAGACCAAAACATGAGAACTATGTAATAGAAGGGACGAATTTTCCGAAAAGCATGGTTTGTGGACCAAAACAGGAGAACGGTGATAGTTAGGGGACCACCGGGAAAACTTACTTAGAGGAGGGGGAAAGTTGCTCCTACTATGTCTTGAACCCATAACTTAGGGAATGAGAGGTGTCAACTGAGAGCTTTTAATAACTTGATCTAAAAGTTGTTGACAGTTATTTTAGATGTCTTGAACTATAAAAAAACACTTGATAACCAACGAGTAAAACAAAAACAAAAAATAAAACCATGCAAATTAAGAACCACCAGCAATGAAGAACAAGAAGAAAAAAAGAGAGTTTAATAGGTATAAATTTGAGCTTCATTTGATAATTGATACGGACAAAGACAAAGTATGCATATTTCCAAAAGATCTTCAAAAAGCCTTGAAAGAATCCAGTCAAAAGAAAGAAAGAAAATCAGTTAATAGCATCACGCCTACTCCTAATCTCTCATCTCCTCCCAGTTTTGATCCTATAAAGACTAAGCTTGTGCATAGCTCTAGCAAAATCTCGAAAGAAGTGGAGCAGATAAACGCATGATCACTATACAACGCATGATCTGATTCCAAAAGCCCCAAACCCTTTGGCAGATTATGGTAATACAAGTTATCGAACTTGTTGGGACTCATAAATTAATTTCATTAAAAACAGATAAACGGGTTATTCGGATAATTAAAAATGAGTTATTATCATGGTGAACTATTTGTGCCGACAGGTAATGCTGTTATTCAAAAAGTGGAGCAGTTGTGTAGTAGATTTCTATGGAAATGGAGAAATGTTTTAACTTAGGGTGCTCGAGTTAGTTGAAAGCATATTTGCCTTCCTAAAAGTGAATTCGAATTCGAATTTATGTCAATATCCACATTAGCGAATTCGAATTGTTAAATTTCCCATTCAAATGCACCGAATAAGAAATTGTGCAACGAATCAACAATCAATCCAATTCTCATAGCTTCAACAAAACCCACTAAATTCTATCGTAAGCCTTGTTCACGTCCAACTTCAAACCATTTATTTATTATTACTAATACTATTATACCAGATCTTTAAACAACGTAAAAACATCATATTCATTACTTAATGACGTCATCTCCAACTGATTTGAGCCTCCTTTTAACACTTTGAAATCCATCTTAAAGCTTGATTTCATTTTCATTTAGTACATCCTCCTCAAAAAATCCAAACTATTATGATTCTCTAAACGTCGTGTCAACTATTTATACATTTAATAATATTAATTAGATTTTCCCTAAATTAGTTGACACCAATGACGGATTCACGAACATAGGCACACATATATTATATATAGATCTAAAAATTTTAGATTAGATACAACCAGTAAAATAGATAACTTGCATAAAAAATTTAGATTCTAAAATATATACAATTAATAAATTAATCAGATAAATTTTAAATTTCAGAATATGTACTTGCCCATCCTGAAAATCTGCCACTAGTTTGACACTAATTAGACCAAGCTAAATGTGTCATATGTATCCCTCAAAAAAATAAATGTGTCATATGTATCACCTCGTTTAATGATTTTTTCTTTTTATATAAAAAAGTGAATCATAAGTAAAATTAATATCTTGAAATATAAAAAAGAAACATTTTAAGCTCCTCCTTTCAATGCTAAAGTAACGATCTATGGACGATGACATAAGCTTTCTTTGAATATGAAGAAAAACAAAAAAGAAGTTTGCTGAAAAGTTTAGTCTTATGTTTCGGGTTTCAACAATCGTACACACACAAAAACGGATAAAAATTATATGTAATTTTTCGGTGTTTCTACTTATGTCTCAACACTAAAAAATATTACAAAATTAAATTTCAAGCTCTAACTTTAAATTCTAAATCCTAAACCCTACACCCTATGTTCTAAAAATATATTTTACCTTAAATTCTTTAAACCCTAATTATAAACTCTAAATTTAATTTTAAACGTAAAGCACAAATAAAAGCACACAAAAAAATAGAAAAATTCCATCCCACAAAAATCAACCCAAGTAAAAAAAAAACAAAAATAAATGCAGGAATTAAACGGTTAAACCTTCAAATATTGGGTGATGGGTTGTACACGTGGTGGGACCCACACCAACATATTGAAACCTAACTCTTTGGTTTTATTTCTTTGATCTCACCCTACGTAGGTCGAAGAATCAATGTTCTAAGTTCAATATGCTATTAATCCTTCGTTGTATTATTATTATTATTATTATTATTATTATTATTATTATTATTATTATGCTAGTGTATTATTAAAACATAAAGTAATGCAAAATTACCAAAAAAAATCAAAAGGAAAGAAAGAGCAAAAGTGAAAGATACTCTGGATCTTTCTAAAGACCAAAAATTCAGACTAACCGATTGGCTTCTTCTGTCAATCACCATGAAAATTTGGTTAGTAGAAAAATACTTTACAAATATGTTTAATATTATTTTAAAAATTAAAATTTTAAATCTATATATACAAGAACCTCGCAAAAAAGTAAAGCTACACGCTAACAAGGTTTTAATCAATAAACAATTACTGTATAAAACTTTGGAATATAGTGAAAGTTTGCAGGAAATAAGCAATGCATTTGTAGAGGGATTTAGTGATAGTTATTTATTAGTATAATCTTATAAACTAAAACCCCGGTCTAGCATGCATCTGATTTTATGTGGCCTGGAAGGCTGCATTATCAAGATTATGAACCTGGGATGATGAAGAAGACTCCCATACTGGCTTTCTCTGCAAGCGGGATTGGTGAAAATAGAGGGAATTCAGCAACAACAACCAAATAAGCCCAAAACACTGGGAACCCGTGAATGTTGGTTAATGATCAAATCCCAACAGTTTCTTCTTCTTCTTCAATCGGTGTACTGAATTTTTGGTCTTTTACCCGCTGCTGCAAATATTATAGAACGTCCGAAATTCAACAATGTTTCAGCGGGAAAGTGGGCACTTTTTCCGGATATACTCACATTTCTGTGCTGAGGTTTTTGCACCATATTTTCTTTCAAAAAGGAAGGATTTGATGAGAAGATGAAAATGGAGGGTGGAGAAGGAACGAGATGAAGATGAAGAGAAATAAGAGGAAGGTATCGGTGGAGAGTGGAGACGCTTTGAAGGTGTCGTCGGCAGGGGAAGAAAAGGAAAGATCGACATGAGACAAAGCAGGAGATGGAGTGGGAGAAGAAACAAACGAGAAAGGGGGAAGGCAGCCGCTAAAAAGAGGAGTCGGTGGCCATCCGCCTAAAGCTTGAAAAAGATTAGGGTTATGACTTATGAGAATGAAGAAGTAGAGCATTTTAGGTTAGAGAGAGAGCCTTATTCTGGGATTTGTATTTTTATTCCATTGAAACTGCTTAGTACTAAGCCAATAAAGATTAGGGTTATGACTTATGAGAATGAAGAAGATAGACCATTTTAAGGTTAGAGAGAGAGCCTTATTCTGGGATTTGTATTTTAATTCCATTGAAACTGCTTAGTACTAAGCCAATAAAGATTTTATTGATAACTTCAAAAGCACAAACAAAAAGGGCCCTAAGCAACAAGCCAACAATGAAGCAGTAAGAATGGCTGCCTCAACAAAGTTACACAGCAGAAACACAAGCTTAACTGATCTACTATGAAAGAAAAGGAGAAAGATCCCACAATACAAACTTAAGACAATTCGATCAAGCACTCCGCACCACCTCCACTCTGTGGAAGTTGTCACCCTCTTCTCTGGAATAAAGCGTGACCTGATGAAATAAACATGTAAGAAATCTATGGTGAAATTAGAGAAGGTAGCCATTGTTAAAATCAAACATGGTTGGATTTGGATTTCTTACCCTATCATCAACCCTTGCTCCAGCGAAGAAACGATTCCACCCACGGCCGCTGATGTAGAACCAGTTGTCTCCTAAGCTCTTGCACTCAAATAGCCAGCTTTCAGACCCATCGGAAACCGGTAACTCAATTCTACCACCAGGAAGTGTATGGCTTTGATCACGAATCATCAGCCCTGCGGCATGGTTTGCAGCAAGATGAACTTGATCGATCACCTCCATGTTCTTTCTACTCCACACTTTCTTGTAAGAAATTTAGCTGCACAGAGAATGGAATACCATGGGTTATGGCCTCTCACTCTTATAAGTAAACCATATTTTAATTTATTCTACTGTTTCAAAGCTTTATTTATGACTAAATCATATTTATGAAAACCTAGAAAAAGAGTGTTTTTAAGAGCTTTGTTACACGTTACTGTCAACCTTTATTGCCTCTCTCGACCACTCCCCAAATAATCCCTCTTCTTCCCCTCATTTTATTTCTTTTTAAATCCCTTCAAAATCAATAAAATTCAACAATCTTCACTCTCTATCTTTAATCTCAATACAATTTTTTTTAAACTTAGGAGAATTTTGCTTTTTTTAAGATGATTTTTTCATATTTAAAAATAAATATGCTTTCAAAATTTGGACAAGTTTACACAAAATAAATAAATATTTTAATTTATGCTACTGTTTGAAAGCTTTATTTATGACTAAATCATATTGATGAAAACCTAGAAAAAGATGTTACGACACTATTTGCCAGATAGTGGATAGCTGATAGTGTATTACATTAGCTGATAGTTGATAGTTGATTGCATTAGTTGATTTGACTAACGAATTGTATTATTTAATTGTATAGAGAAGTGTTTGGTAAAATTAACTAATAACTTATAGCTATTTGATTGTTTAAAAAAGAAAAATGACATATAAGGACATGATTATATTCGATAATTGTTTAATTAATTTGATTGTGAAAAATAATTTTTTAATAAAATATTACTAAGCATATTTGAAAGATCTATATATTAATTTATTATTTATATAATTATTTTTAATACAATTTAATTAATTATTAAGTTTAAATATAAATATAAATGTGTGAGAATAAAAAGAAAAAAACTATTAGTTTAAAAAATGTCACAATGTAAATACGTGATGGTGAAGAATTAAAATAGAAAATGTTAAAATTTGTTGTGAATAAAATAATGAAAAACAACGAACAAGAATAAAAGAAGAAAGAGATGAGAGAAAAAGGAGATTTTGTTGTGAATAAAATAACGTAGAGCAACGAACAAGAATAAACAAATGCGAGAAAGATGGATATTCTTATTATTCTCAATATGGATTTGTGTACAATGCCTTCAGTAAATCATCTATTTATAGACATAAGAAGTACACAATACATTAAACTCTAATTAATGTAGATATTCCTAATGATAATGTAAGTCAAATTTCTTTGATAAAGTTCTTATCATGATAGGCATCCACATATATAAATATTCATAACACTCCCCCTTGGATGTCTATGAAGATAATGTGCCTCATTAAAACCTTACTAAGATAAAAACCCAGTGGGGAAAATTTTCTTTAGTGAAGGAAAAATAGTACACGCATCTTTGATACGCATAACGATACGCATAACATGTTGCCTCATTAAAAACTTTACCAGGAAAACCCATTGGGACAAAATTTCAGTTAAGGGAAAAAAAGTGCAACGCGTATTTACTCCCCCTCATGAAAACACCACAAAAGATCTTTGAATCTTCATAATTCAATCTTGTATACTTTTTTCTAAAGATCGCGAGGGATGAAACTTTGGAGTAATATTTTTCATGATGCATCCACCTTTCATTATCTCTACACAATATAGCATTTGTACCATAACATGTGATTCAATCTCACTCTTACATGTCTAGTATGACCATCAAAATTGTTCCTTTGAATAGGAATATATTTAGATCTTCCGGAACTTTCAATGAAATTTATTCTTTTTGGTAGTAATATATAACTCTTTTAGAGCTTTCAACGGACTTTTTGGCTACCAGAACTTATATCCACATTGAATTATTTCAAATGCCAATTGATAATATATGTAATCTATAATTCCAAGAGAATATTTTGCGAACTCATATTGCTCTCTTAAAATTTCCACTTCTATTGCTCTTCTGGAGCATCAATATTTTTAGTACTTTGAGATATAGTACTCACATTTTCCCCTACATTTAAATGAGAAAATATAGCGTATGCTTCTGCTAAGCATAAATTGTCACCATAGATTGTATTTGACAAGTAATCATGTTAAACAAAATAAATAAATATCATAATATATAAATATAAAACGTAAATAATTAATGTGTGTAAAGTAAATAAACATAAAGCAAAATAAATAAAAGATAAATAATTCTCTTCAAAGTTATGAGAATAATTAGAAGATGATTTATTCCCTTCGAGGGTTATAAGAAAATCAACAACGTCCAAATGAGTTGGACCAACAATGTCCAAAGAAAGTTGGACCAATATCATCTTCATCATTTTTCGCAAACAAAATTTGCTTCTATTTTCTTCCCTTTATCATTCAATGATTGTTGAATTTTCAACGTACAACAAGTACGAGACCAATGGTTTATAACATTGCATTGGTAATAAAAAGGATTTTACTTCACTTATCCTTATCATAGAGAACAAAGATTTAATCCTCGTACATGACATTGTTAAACCAGTTCACAAGGTCCTTTAAAAACCTTCTTTGAGACCAATAGCCTCACAGAACGGGATGTCAAGCCAATATACTTGGATTATATCGAAGTTATGTTACCAATTGAATAGTAATTTACCATGTTTGCATTCACTTCAGAGAATGAAACAGATCCAATAAATGCATGGAATAAACATCATGCTTGCATTCACTTTAGGAAATGCCTCCCATAAAACCTTTTGGATCAAGACGAATTTTCGTAACTTGAACTTGGGAGAAATCAATAGTCGAGTTTTTCGACACATGGGAATTATTGATTTTGAGAAAATATAGACTTTATAACAGTCATAATGTTAATTAATCACGCTTCTATTTACTTGAGTAATTGGAATAAATATAATCGAACAAATCAAATCGAATAAACATAAACATAACAAGGTAATGGAACACCATTATATATATCACGCGGACATAGACGCAACGCCCTCTGACCCTCGACTCAATCTCACAAATAATATGGGTTTTCCCAAATTAGCCAATAGTATAAAACTCACGCTTCATCTTTAAAAACATAAAAAAATTGATCAAGTGACAATGTGATGCATATATATGATATTTGGCAAAACAATGAAACAATATCATATGAACAATTACCTCGATATAATGATCGTATGGAATCAATAAATTTGCTAGCTTCAAGTCACAATGAACCAAATGAGGAGAACATAAATATTCCAGGACTAGAATCGTACTTATGTCATGTCTCAGAATTTCTGTATTATTTAGTTTGTCTCTCAACGAATCTATACTTTTTGGATTCAATAGCAGCAGCAATATGTTTAGGCCATGGTGAATGACTCTACTTTCGCGAGGTCTTTGAATGCCTTCAAAATTCCTAACTCGCTCAAACCTTCAAAACATGCCACCATGCTTTTTCAAAAATAAAGACCAAGTTAAAATATCAAGATAAAGACAATCAGTAATAAAAAATGAGAGGAAAAAACTTATCTTCAGTTCAACATAGAATCAAATTTGTTTCGATAATTCCTTTGGGGTTCAAACGAAGAGCACCAAAATCTTTCGAGCGAATGTGTGCTGATAACGTGTTGTGAATAAAATAACATAGAGAACCGAACAAGAATAAACAAATAAAGAGATGAGAGAAAGAGGGAGATTCTTATTATTCTCAATATAGACTTGTCTACAATGCCTTCAGTAAATCATCTATTTATAGGCATAAGAAGTAGATAATACATTAAACTCTAATTATTGTAGATTATATTCCTAATGATAATGTAAGTCAAATCTCCTTAATAAAGTTCTTATCATGATAGACATCCACATATATAAATATTCATAACAGATTTCTATTATTCTCAAATATAGACTTGAGTACAATGCCTTCAATAAATCATCTATTTATAGGTATATTTTTAGGCATAAGAAGTACATAATACATTAAACTCTAATTAATGTAGATAATATTCCTATTGATATAGTAAGTCAAATCTCCTTGATAAAGTTCTTATCATGATAGACATCCACACAGATAAATATTCATAACACTCCCCCTTGGATGACTATGAAGATAATGTGCTTCGTTAAAACCTTACTAAGATAAAAACCCAGTGGGAAACAATTTTTCTTTAGTGAAGGAAAAGAGTACACACATCTTTGATCCGCATAACATGTTGCCTCATTAAAAACCTTACTAGAAAAATCCATTGGAACAAAACCTCGGTTAAGGGAAAAAGAGTGCAACACGTATTTACTCTCCCACATAAAAACACCATAGAAGATCTTTGAATCTTAATAATTAAATCTTGAATATTATTTTCTGAAGATCGTGAGGGATGAAACTTTGGAGTAATATGTTCCATGATGTTTCCACTTTTCAATTGAGATATAAATCTTGCATTATCTCTACACAAGATAGCTTTGTATCATATCTTGTGAAAGTAAATCCACATATCTTCTGGGTATGTTGGGTCAATGGTCTTAGCCAAACACATTTTTGGCTTGCCTTGTGCATAACAATTATTTCTACAAGATTTGAGGAGGCATTGACGAATGTTTGAAGATCTAAAGGTAATGATCTTTTTATATCCATGGATATTTCTTGACCAACTAATGTATGGTGCTCCCAAACGAATTATTTATTTATCTTTCTTTCGAAGATAAATTTATTCACACCCAATAATCTTGCGATCATAAGGATACTGAATAGATATGTTTTATCCATATTGAATCTTCTTTAAAATTCTTTTAGTTAATGTCCATTCATACAGAAAGAGATATTTAAATGCTCGATCTCCAGGTCGAGATAAATCTTGATGTCAAGATTCTTTTTCTCGAATAATTTCATTAGATACATTGAAAGCCCTTCATGAGTTTCCAATTTGAAGCTCTTCAAGAGTTCTAATGAAATTCAAATTATCATAATGGATATTGATCCAAAACTCCTTTATAAAAATACATAAGGAAACCTTATCATTCTTACAATATTTCCTCAATTAGTACTCACTAAGATGATTATACCAAATGCGTCAAAATATTCAATGATAAATAGGGATCTACAAAATAATTAGACGCATATAAAATATTTCATAATTTCTAAAGTAATTGCATCCACCAGGAAGTAATTACAACTCTTCATAAATCATAATTCAAGTCGTATTTACGACTACATGTTTGTGCCTCACTTGCATTACACCTTTAGGTGTTTAGACTACTGGTCTAAATACTTCTCTTTTAGAAGTTCAAAGTGTCTTTCTACGTTTCCAATTCAATATCTATCCTTCTGGATAGATTTCTATACAAGATCCTCGTTTTCTTTCTTTACTTCTATAGAAGTATTCTATGTAAAATTGTTTGCAAAATCGTTGTCGACAACTTTTCAATTTTTTGGTTCCATTCTCGTAGTGACATAACTCACCGAGATCTCTTCAAGATTTCAACCTTTATTTCAGGTACCTGAAACTCTTCAAGAGTTTTATTATTAGTTATATCTTGGGTCTCTTTAGGAGCACCCGCCTCCAATATATGACCATCTCATATTACTTTCTATTTACGAGAATTTTGATCGGTGGAACCAATTTTAACTATCATGCTTTAGGCATGATTTACATCCATTCGCTCTAACATGTAATTTAAACTTAGAACATTTTCAGCTAGTATATAAACCCATAAGCTTTTACAAGACGTATTGTCTAGCTACATAATCTGAATCTTTTTCTAATCAATCTCACAAACTTCTAGTTTTAAGCTGATAAAACAATATAGATGCATCTATTAAAATCATATAAAACTTTCCACATTTGTGGATAAATAAGCCCATTTTTCATTTAGATATACAGGACATGTAGTCTCAACTTTAGTATAAGAACTTCAAGTTCTTTTGGTAAGTGGGATCTTAATCATTTCCTTTGAAAACAAGCACCACAAAACTTCAGGTTCTTTTAATAAATATGCATATAAATCTCAATAGCTTTCGCGTCATTATTGATCATGATGGTCTAACCAATCATGCCAACTATATATATATGTGTGTGTATTCTGAATTTGTAAACTTTTGGTTTACCAAAACATGTGATTCAATATCACTTGTACATGTGTGGTACAAATTTTAAAATACAAGTTTCTTTGAAAACTTGATAATACATTGTCCACCAAAAATTGTTCCTTTGAATAAAAATATATTTAACTTTTTCAGAGCTTTCAATGGGAATTATCTTTTGGTAGCAATATAACTCTTCTAGAGCTTTCAACTGACTTTCTGACTACCATAACTTATATCCATATTGGCTTATTTCAAATGTCAATTGATAACATATGCTATCTATAGTTCCCGAAAAATTATTTTGTGAACTCATATTGTTATTCTTAAAGTTTCCACTTCTAGTGGTGACGATATTTTTACCATCGGCGGTAATTATTACAATATTCACAATTCTGCATTTTTCATACTGTGATTTCTTTTAAAAACATATTGTTCTTTTAGAGCATCAATATTTTCAGTACTTTGAGATATAATACTCATATTATCCCTTGCATTTAAATGGAAAGATATATCTTATACTTCTGCTAAGCATAAATCGTTACCATAAATTGTATTTGATAAGTAATCATGTTAAACAAAATAAATAAATATCATAATGTATATAACCTAAATAATTAATGTGTACAGTAAATAAACATAAAGTAAAATAAATAAAAGATAAATAATTCTCTTCAAGGTTATAAAAATAATTAGAAGATGATTTATTTCCTTTGAGGGTTATAAGTAAATCAACAACGTCTAAATGAGTTAGACCAATATCATCTTCGTCATTTTCGCAAATAAAATTTGCTTCAATTTTTTTTCCTTTATCATTTAATGAT
Source organism: Hibiscus tridactylites (assembly GCA_958450335.1). Taxonomy (NCBI): domain Eukaryota; kingdom Viridiplantae; phylum Streptophyta; class Magnoliopsida; order Malvales; family Malvaceae; genus Hibiscus; species Hibiscus tridactylites. The sequence goes on from OY288271.1 coordinate 35,222,792, forward strand.
TTTTGATTATTCAACGTACAACAAGTATGATACCAATGGTTTATAACATCGCATTGGTAATAAAAAAGATTTTACTTCCTTAGAAAGATCTTTATCACTCTTATCATCCTTATAACCCCACTTCTAATGGGTATAAACATTCTTAAAATGACCATATTGTCCATGTCTATATTCATGGCCTCGACCTCGACCACGACCACAACTTCTAATGTGGCTTTTATTCTTTTCATAATATAACCTCTCATTCACTTCAGGGAATGGAGTAGAGCCAGTGGGTCTTTAAAACCTTTTTTCACGATATTGTGTTTGAGGACAACATTATTTATCGTAAAAAGTGGAGTATGTTTTTATTAACGTATCCTGTCACATAGTACAAAGATTTAATTCTCGTGCGCGGCATTGTTAAGCCAGTTCAAAAGGTCCTTTAAAAATCTCCTTTGAGACCAATAGCCTCGTAAAACGGGATGTCCAACCAATATATTTTGATTATATCAAAGTTATGTCACTAATTGAATAGTGATATACCATGTTTGCATTCACTTTAGGGAATGAGACAGATCCAATAATCGCATGGAATAAATATCATTCTTGCATTCACTTCAAGGAATGTCTCCCATAAAACTTTTTGGATCAAGACGAATTTTTGTAACTTGAACTTGGGAGAAATAGTCGAGTTTTTCGACATATGAGAATTATTGCTTTCAAGCAAAATCACCATAATTTATCTCACTTTAAAATCATAATTTAAAAAATCAAAATTTATCGATATTGATTTTCTTCTTGAGGATAATGGAGGCATAACAAATGACCAAGATAGCTTCTCATAATAATCTCGTCTCTTTCCAAGCTATTATATCATGTAAAACTCAAAACACAGTTAAAAAGATCAACTCATCATTCTAATATTATAAACAAATATTAATCTTATAACAAAGAATCAATTGTTATAATCAATTCTCTCATTGAAAATATTTTCAATATTTCTTTGTTGATGTATGTGTTGATTTTTCGTATCCTCGGTAATTAAGTAGCAAGTATTTTCAACAGATCATATGAAATAAATAACTAATAATAAACGAAGGTAATTAACTTGTACTAAAACCAATTCATCAACCACAAAAAGTTTTAATTTTTCAATTACTTTGCTGCACTTAAATGAACATGTGAAATAATTTTTAATAAACCTATTTTATAAAATAATCATTTCACTATTAATTTTTTTATAAAATGATCATATATTCAACTAAATTTGGAGTTACGATAGTATTATCCATACGTCTAATATGTCTAAAAGTTGTTGATTTCTACAAAAACAATTTTATGAGTAAAATAAAGGCATATTTTACCATGCGCCCTACCATGAAACAGAGACGGCTTGAGGCAAGATTGTGCTTTAGTAGGGTGATCGGTTGGTGCATCTTTATAAGGCGAGTGAAAAATAATTCAATCTCACCTTTGTTCTTAATTTAAGAATGACTAACCAATCAAGAAATCTTTTCGAGAATCACCAACAAGAACCACAATAATAGAACGAGATTGTGTTGATAACGTATTGTGAATAAAATAACGAAGAACAACGAACAAGAATAAAAGAAGAAATAGATGAGAGAAAAGGGAGGTTTGTATTATTCTCAAATATAGACTTAAGTACAATGCCTTCAATAAATCATCTATTTATAGGCATAAGAAGTACATAATACATTAAACTCTAATTAATGTAGATAATATTCCTAATGATAAAGTAAGTCAAATCTCCTTGATAAAGTACTTATCATGATATACATCTACATAAATAAAAATTCATAACAAAATTTAGGTTATTTGGAGATTTTTAATAATTATTAAGGGTAAAATAGTCTTTATAACTCTTATGTCAAAGCCTCTAATTTCAAAAAGCTCATATTAGCAGCTTTTTCAAAAGGGTAAAATACCTAAATCATCACTCAACTTTTCTCTCTGACCTATTTTGGTCATTGAACTTTCAAAATGATCAATTTACTCACTGAACTTTCAACATTGTATTCTTTTCATCACTCCACTGTTAAATATCTAACACCGTTATGACGTAGATTATTTTATTATAACAGAATAACTTTATTAATATTTAATTTAAAATAATTTAAAGCTTCCCTTTATTTTCATCTTCACCCACGTCTCGTGGTTCCTTCCCCATCACTCACGACAACATCCATTACCAGCAACCACAAATTTACCAAAACAATTTCTTATTTGATCCCATAAATCAATTGTGCAATTTTTCTAGGAACCAAATGGAACATGTAACCCCTAGATCCGCATATGCGCTACAACGGATCCTAGGAAATCACATTAGGGTCACAAGAGCGACCCACAGTAAAAATACACGTAAAAACATTATTTTTTTTGCTCAAAACATCTATTAAACTGTAAAATTAACTTCTGTTTAAAATAACATTTCAGGAAGTCATTTAGACGCCTAACAGAAATTTCAGAAAGTTTTTTACAGACTCTAACATAAAACAATACATGACATACATGCCCACTAACTATATAGTACCGTACTTCAGAGGCAACACCGAGGGAACTCCGAACACTGATTTCAAGCATTATACCATGCTATATTCTTTTAACATGCGATGGTAAAAACAATGTGAGCTTGGAAAAGCTCAGTAATACAGAACTACCAAAAGATGCTATAAGCTCATGCAGATATATGATAGGCATAACATTTTCATGATGTTCCAAGCAGTAGATGTCCTCTTTTCCTTTCCGTTATTTCAGGGTAACGTTATACTTGAGAATAGCGGTACTTGTTCTTTATTCAATCATCGGGTAACAAACGGGAATTATACAAGCTGATAGATTACGAAGATGAAAACAACAAGTTTAATGTCTAGTGTGTTCCAATAGATGCATATCAAACAGCATAAATGCATACCAATCATATCATGAGAACACATAACAATTCAATACAAATGTTCAAGTACATACAAGGGTTTACTAGTAACTACCCTCCAACCTTACACCAATATACAGTCCCCCCAGAACTACATCCATAAGGACTTACCCTAGGCCTGATGGGCATAGGTGCCACCTAAGGGGCTGTCTTAGGTCCATAAGGATTTACCCGTGCTAAAGCATCGGCACCGACCCAAGGGGAGACCTTGAGTCCATAAGGATTTACCAGCTAGACCAGGGCTGCACCTACAGAAACTTCATAACATAACCCAACAGTATACCCCATATCGTAATCGGTGTTCACATTCCAGACATGAGTAACCGAATACATATGACAGACATATTCTATTCAGAGTATCGGAAACAGAAGATTCATGCTAATGAAAGATAAATGGGCATACCATTGAGCAGAGCAGACAATATTATCATTCATCATGCAAACAGAGTGTACCATCATAGATCAAGCTAATAGATTACACTACCGATTATATCAGACATACAGACGATACTATCAAACACCAACAACCACATAGCACAATTACATATCATGTATATAGATCGAGCGGATATACAACGAGTAGGCAGAGTATGATATCATCTATCTAGTTCATCATTTCATCAAGCGTATCACCGTCCATAATTAAATCATTAGATTGTTTACTAATGTATAATAGTCATACAACGCATACAACTGAATGAAGCACACATGGAACACACTGGATAGATCAATTTTATTTCTCGGGGATACTTGATATTTACAAAATGAGACACATTGAACTTTTGACAATTTAATCGAATTTCAAAAACGAGGTCCTTATTAAATAAGATTCGTACCTTCGGCTCAAATCTAACATTTCAAGAGTTTATACATTAGACTCTTTGAATTCAGATATATTGTGAATGATTCAATCATTTAAGCCCACATGGGGCATTATAGTCATTTCAACGCTCATGGGCATTTTGGTAAATTATACCGATCATGAATAAGCAATGATTCGCAGTACTCGGGAATTCTGTTGGTCATCAGCTTTTCTAACAAGGCATTCGAGAATTTCTGTATCAAAATCTTTCACGATATCGGATACATTGAGGGCTATTCCGGTCATTTTGGCCAACGAGGGCATTTTGGTCATTTGACTATCAGGGAGATTCCATAATTCCACGTACTAAGGACAAATTAGTAATCTATATACATGAAGATTTCCATGGTTTATCAAGTTTCCAAATTCAGTCGAACTTATGGATCTCAATACTGCGATATTTACCAAGTATTCTAACATGGGTAGTACACCCGAACTCAAATCATAGTATCGAACGTACCCTTAAACAGACTACTCTTACCGTTAACTATATATATTTCCTCCAAACAGATCGAATATGCCTTCATATGGTATTCACTCAAATTCAGATATATATATATATATATATATATATCAAACGGCCAAGAAACACGAGACTTAGAGATATTTTTAGTCATTTCAGTGTTCAAAGGTTTCTCAATTATCCTGAGCCTTTCAAGTCCTTCTAACTATTCATTCGATTCGAGTCATGAGGGTACATCCATCATTATGGTTAATTCAGCGTCTAGTGCCCGAGGGTATTTCTGTCTTTTTGGTCATTATACATATTCCGACTAGTTAAGCTTTATCAGCATTCTCAGTCCTTTTAGTCATTTCAGATCAATTTAACTTTTACGCCACTTAGATTAATCTAGACATGCAAATAATTTTCTGTAGTATTATTTTCGAAGATGCAAATAAATTTCTGTAGTATTATTTTCGGAGATTTATTCAAATCTCGAGAAGATCTTAGTACTTCACAATTTTGAAGGCTTAGGCTTCGTTAACCTAACGGCTAGATCATAATCGGGGTTTACAGATGAATTGATTGTGTTACTAGATCTAGTGAAGGTTTCTAGATCGCTTCCATTAACAAAGGTAATTTTTAGTCTTTCTTATACATCAAGGCGTCTTTGTCACTTCACAACCAAACATTCTGAGCATTAGACCTTAAATCAAGAAATAGTCTGAATTGCACGTTTCGAAGTGCACTATTTTTCCCGATTAACCATTGAACTTGGATCACTCATTGATCATCAATTTCGTATTCACCTCAATCAAAATCTTATTCAAAATAAATTTAGAACTCCGAATCTTTTTGATTTATTCATAATATTTTTTTTAATCGAATATATCATACTTATCTGAATTTTCATACTTACTTTACGTATCTAATTTGACTTAGGTAGATTAACAATATACTTCATCATGAGCATGCATGCTACAATCGAATACCAACATGTTCATAAAGCATACAAGTGGTAGAAAAGTATTACCTTAACCCCGAGCTACATCGGCCGATTCACGAAACCCCATTCGATTGCACTCGAACTCGAAATCGACATCAAACAACAATTCGTATTCAATGAGCTATGAGTACCTTCAATTACAGAAATTCACATTTTAGTTCTTACTCGCAGTACCCTTAACTAAATAATTGAATACATATACAACTTCGGGTTCAAGGTCAGACTCGGAGGCTTTCGGATCAGAATTTTGCGAAACAGGCTTCAAAAATGGACCCAGGACGTCAAAACACATAAAATAGGGGTTTTCGGAAAATTTGACTTTTTGGTCAACGGTCAAAGTCAACGTCGACGTCAGCAGGTCAACACTGACGTCAGCAGGTCAACGGTCATCGAGGTCAGAGTCAACGCTGACGTCAGCAGTCAACGGCCAGAGGTCAACTGAGCTGACTCGGTTGAATCACAGAGCTGACTCGGCTGACTCACTGAGCTGACTCGGGCTGAGTTGACTCGGTAGATGAGTTGGGCTCGGATACGGGTTTGGGTCATGTCAGACACGTGTCGGGTTGAGGGGCTCGATTCAGGTTTGGACCGGTTCGAAAGGAATTGGGCCAATATGCCCGCCCCTTTCACCCTATGAATGAAGTTTTGTCGGCCGGTCGCCGGAAATGTCATCGGAGGCTCCTTTCGCACCAAAACTGCCGAAAAAATATAAATCATCAAAACTATATTCTCACGATAGCATCCAAATGCCGAAAGTTAGTCGGAAACCACAAATATTACCTGAAATGCGAAAAACGGCAACCGGACAAGCGTAGCTTCGATGAGGCTTCTGTTGACGTCGGATGGGCGATCAATCATAGGGGTTTTGCTCGCATTGGGACAAGGAGTTCGACGGTGGCCTTGGCGTGGCGAACGAACGACGAACGATGACGAAATCGCCGGGAAACAGAAGGTCGCACTTAGGGTTTCTGTCGAACTTTTGAACCAATCTTCACGACAGACGACGACATTAACGCGCGAGTTGTGGTCAAGGATGGAACCGCGACGTGTCGTCGGTCACTACGACACTGGCGGTGAGAACCACGGCAAGGCGGTGGCCGAGATCGGGCGGTGAACGGTGCGAGTTCGGTGAGGGGAAGGGATTTTTGGGATATTTCGAGCGTCTCTTCAAATTCCAAGACAACCCTTCGGCAGGTGGGGAGTCGGTTGGGTCTTTAACCCGATTTGAAATGCTACCCAAGATTATCTTTAATATTGGGCTAGGTAACCCTTAACATAAAGACCATTTGGATCAAATGGTTAACATATGGGTTTACCAAGCATAGGTCATGGGTTCAAAACCCCATGGCAGCAACTCTCTCAACCCACGTCTCTCAACCCTCACGCACATTGCCATCATCTGCAACACTTAAGCAACGTCGGAACCACCCTCACGCACAACCCTGCCACACCATCACCAGCATTCACTCGAACCAGCATCACCCAACAACACTTGAATTTTACTACCATCACCATTATAAAATTGTCTTACCCGAACACCCATTACATGCCTTCATCAATCGCCATCCCTCACTGCTGATTACCAGTCTTTATCCTCACAACCTAAAACCATCATCCTTTATACCAACAACCAAAGAGAACATAAATCACAAAAGAGGAAATATCAACAGCTAAAAAAGTCAAAAAAAGAGGAAAAAAAAACTCACTCGTCAGCCGGAATTTGTTCATGACGATTGGTGCCTCCTTTCTTCAATCCAGCAGTGGGCAGCAGCGGAATGAAGCCATGAACAACATATTTTGGTTTTGGCTCAATCCAACGGAGATAGAGCGAGATCAAAGACAAAAAAATCAAAAAGTTTCAGTCGAGATTCGCGGACTTTGGAGCGTCATTTGGTAAAATGGTCACCAGATTTAGACTCAGTATGTCGAGACGAGTTTTCTAAAAAAAATTAGGCTTCAATGGCCTCCCTTGATGGCAGACGGTGGTGGCCGAAGACCCCAACAATGACGACATGATTACAAGAATAGAAAAGAGTTTTATTTTTGATGTTAAAGGAAGTCGATTTTTATTTAAATTATATTTATAATTAAATATTAATAATATTGTCATGTTATAATAAAATAACTCACATCATAACGGTGTTTAACATTTAACGAAGGAGTGATGAAAAAACACAATGTTGAAAGTTTAGTGAGTAAATTAAAAACTCTTCTCTTTACTCTTTACAACATCTTCAACTTAATATACTCAACCCTTCGTTTATTTCTATAATCAGTTCTCATTCACCATATTCTATTCAATATCTGCAGATACAATGAGTTCAAGCAGAGTTTCTAGTCACAATCCTCAGCCATTGGCAAAGAGGAAACTTGATTTCGACTCAGAATCAAACAACGATGATGATGTCTATTTTGATTCTGACGAAGAGGAGGAACAAAGCCATGAGACACTGAAAACAAGCAGATGGTTCAAGAAGTTTTTCGAGACCTTCGATAGAATGAACACAATCAATTACCCTTCTACTCAATGGCAGTGTCCAGCATGTCAAGGAGGTCATGGTGCCACTCACAGGTTTCTTGGCCTTCAGTCCCTAGTGACACATGGCAAAACCAAAGGCGGACCAAAGCTCAAACTCCATCGCCAACTTGCTCAGCTATTGGACTAGGAATTGCGTAGAAGGGGTACTTCGGCTGTTCCTCAAGGTCAAGATTATGGGGAATGAAGTGGTTTGAGAGATGATCAAAATGATGCTGCTATTGTCTGCCCCCGCCTTCAAACAATGAGGAAGAGGATCACCAAATACTCTGGCCACCCATGGTGATAATAATGAACACGAGGCTTCATCAAGATGCAAATGGGAAGGCAGTTATATAACTTTTGGATTATATTTTCATGAATATTACAATTTCTTAACTTCTAATGTCTTAAATTTTCTGCTTCAGTGGCTTGGTATGGGAAACCAAGAGCTCCTTGACTATTTTAGGTCCTATGATACTGTTGTTAAGGCTCGCCATTCTTACAGTCCTCAAGGCCATCGTGGGATGAACCTCTAAAATTTTTAGAGCACGGCAAGAGGTTATTTCGATGCTCAGCGTCTGCATACACAGTTTGTTGCCCAAGGTTTCGATAGAGAGGCTTGGCAATGTTGGTTTCATAAGGAAAGACTTGTACAACTCACCGCATCAGTCAAACGTGGTAGAAATTCGTGACGGTGATGTAAATGCCCTCCTAACTTACTTTGACTTGAAGAAAGAGCAGGATATCGGGTTCTACATGCAATACGATCTTGATGACTCAGGGGCGTTGCATAATCTTTTTTGGTATGATTCAACATCGAGGTCCGACTACGCATGCTTCAGTGATGTCATTGCACTTGACACGACGTACAAAGTTAATATCTATGGTCGGCCTCTAATGCCTATTTTGGGTGTCAATCACCATCTCCAAACAATTGTCTTCAGTGTTTCAATTCTAACTGACGAGACTGCCGATTCTTTTGAATGGGTACTAAGACAATTTGCAGAGGCAATGTGTAACAAGGCTCCAGTTTCAATTGTCACAGATGGTGATAGGGTCCTGCACAGAGCAATAAAAACGATGTTCCTACTTGCTTGCCATTGCATATGCTCGTGGCATTTGTAACGAAATGCTCAGGCAAACATTGGTGACACAAAATTTACTTCCGCATTTAAGAGATACATGTCATCTTGGTGGACAATTGAGGAATTTGACTGGGAGTGGAGGTTAGTTGTTAAAAAATTTAACGTCGGACATCATCCTTGGGTTGTAGAGAAGGATTAGACAACGGCTATGTGGGCACAAGCATATCTTATAGGACATTTCTTCGCCAATCTTCGATCAACCCAAAGGTGCGAAGCTATGAATGCAGCGCTAAATATTGTGCTCACTTCTAAGAAGACATATATAGATGTTGTTCGTGCCATTGACAATGGGATCAATGAGATGCGAATTCAAGAGTTAAGGGAAGATTTCTTCAGTTCAAATGCGACACCTTTTCTTATGACCAAATTGAATGAACTTGAAAGGAATGCAGCAGACGTATATACACGAGCATCATTCCAAATTGTTCAGTCCGAACTTAAACATAAGACATTGTATCGTCCTGTACATCCAATTGTCGAAGGTGGAGGCTTCCGGACATATCGGTTAACAAAGTATAAGGATCCTTCGAAATTGTATGAGGTGGTTCTTGAGGTCGCAACGCAGAACATAACATGTTCATGTAGGAAATATGAGACAGTCGGGCTTCCATGTCGCCATCAGTTGCACGTTATCAAGTTGGAAGACTTCTCGAAGATCCAAAAACGTTTAATACATCTGCGGTGGATGAAAGATGCAAAGATTGCGGTGCCATCATTTGTTGACTTCAACGTGCCTCTGGAAATGAAACAAATGGCTCGATTCGCTTCTCTGCGAGCACTTTCCACGCAGTTGTGCTACTTTGCATCTCAGACTGATGAAACGTTTCGGAGCACGAAAGATGATATACTTAGATTAACTGCTGAATTTGATCACTCCACAACCTTGAACGAGTCTTCATCAAAGAAAGAAGGCAAACGACCGGTTAGGGACCCGCACCGAAAAGAAGCTAAATGAAAAACCAATGTCAAAAATCAACGTACAAAGTCACAGATATTTCATTGTTCCTTTTGCAAAATGGAGGGACACAATAAACACATGCCCTCGTCTTAAGCTTCAACTTCCAACCCTAACATTTGTGGAAACAACAGACCTTTACGAAGAGGAAATTGATATCTCAAATGTCGTCGACATGTTCAAAGCTCAACCGAATCTCAGTCAATTTTCGATTGAGGGTGACGGAAATTTTTTTAATATCCCTCAACCTGGAACATCCATGGTACAATTTTATGCAACTTCATCTTACTTTGCACGATTCTTTTTACTATCAACATACGTTATTAATGTTTATATGATGATTAACGCTTGTTTGCATCCACATTTCTGTTAGGACCAACATCTTCAAACGAGGACAACATTAATTTTTTAGTATCCCTCCAACTACAACATCTATGGTACACTTTTATGGAACTTCCTAAATCTTTACACGATTCTTGTTACAATCAACATATGTTAATTAACTTTATATAATGCAGGACTTCTCGTTTTGGAACTAAACCATCTTCAGACAGTAGTGAGTATGAAATGGAAAGTACATAAATGTAAGTGAAACCATGGAAAATGTCTATCCTTTAAAGCCACACACACACATATATATATATATATATGATTTCTCAACATATAATGCATCTTTGCAATACCCTAAACCCTTTACAAGCATAACCTATTCCGAATTCTTAAACCTTGTAGTCCATATGTTGTACATGTACAAATATAGGAAATTATCCTATACAACCATATGCTGCCAACCTTCTTTGTGTCCAATTCAATAATTATCTACAAACCTTAGCCAACCTGATAAAAAAAAGGGTCATCTCTTATGCCATATGCTTTTCATACATACAAAACATATTCCCTTCCAAATAAATGCAACTCCGCTTCAACTTCAATCTGTTCATAACCACAACATATATCGTAAAGATACGAACGTTAGCTGAAATGTTTAAAGGACAATTAACGGTTAAGGAACAACACTGTAACCCCCTATTTTGACCTAAGAGGTTTGCTTAAATTATATTTGTCCTTTTAGAAAACTTGCCCCTCAAGAAAGATCGCTTAAAAGAAAACGTGTCAAAATTTATTATTCAATTGTAAAAGTCCTTTGAAGTCTTGTCATAAATCAATGCATGCATAATCTAGTTCATCAATCCCAAAATAAAAAGTCCAAATTACAACCAAGTCCAAAATACATAAATAATAAAATAAAACTTAAAATAACTCATACTTAATAATAATATCAAATCCGTTCGATTGAGGTCCTCCAAGTACCGAACCCTAAGTTTGGAAATCTGAAACAGATACTAAGGGGAGTCAGCTATAAAGCTCAATATGTCTCTAATGTGCATAACAGAAGTCAATCCAACAGTCAATCAACAAATCAAGATTTAATAGATATTCTGAAGTATTACAAGCAATGCATATAGATATCATAACATGATATGCACCCATCTACATCACCGTCCGAAGAGTGAGGTTCCCCTGAACCACTCTACACCGCAACACCATGTCCGAAGCAGAATTCATCCTGAAAGATGGAACTACTAATCCGAAGCGAAGTTCAACCCTAAGGATAAAGTCGCTAAGCTTCCTCCATACAATATCTCATCCCAATGATATGACATATTATCCGATTTCAGAGTCTGAATGCAATCTTGTTAAACAACAAAGATGCATGTACATAATTATCTGATTATGATATGTGTTACATAACATGATCACAACATTCGAGTCATAAAATATTTATCAGATAACAGAGCAGAATAACACATAAATATATATATCATACAGATCATGCAATCAGACAACACAGACATATAGCACAGACAGAGAACGCACCTTAGGCAGCTAAACTATCAACGTCGATAGTGACGTCCCCCACGTTTAGCCCTAGCAAAAGGTCGAACAGAATAAGCTCCTAAAAACAAAGAACACTAAAATAAGATTTCCTACTATGCCACATCGAGTAAACTACGCTTAACAGAAATCTTACTAGCAGATCTCGAAGACTGTGCCACTGGAGGTCTGCCTGGCGGAGGAGGATGTAAAGTCTCGGGGTCAGAGTCCACATCACCTGAACACATAAATAACCGAGTCAAACTCTGATGCAACACTTAACAAAATTCTGAGTTCAACATAAAAACTTGATCCAAAAAGGTATTTCGGGTTCGAATTTGAAGAAACGGGCAGCGGAAACGGAACAAGAACGTCGAAAAACATAGAGGTGAACTCGGCCGAAAAAGTCAACCAAAAGTCAACGCTGACGCCATCGCTTACGTCATCATTGATCATGATGACATCATACTTGATGTCAGCCTGCATCAGCATCACAACAGCAGATGACGTCACTGCTGACGTCATCCAACTCGGTCAAACATGCTGGTTCGGTTCAAAGCATTGGTCCCGTTCGGTTTGGTTCCCACAACCCGGTTCAGATCCATCATTCACCCAAATTAGAGCAAAACCATAATCCCCAAATTTACCCAACCTTAGATCTAAACCCCGGCAGTGCCCAACCACCACGACACGACCAATGAACCCAACGACGGCCACGGCTATACCAGCCACGACCAACGCGGCGCTTATCATGTGGTTCCAGACGCGGCTAGGCGGAAAGATGATGACGATGAGAGTTTCCGAAGGAAACTCAATCGTTTCCAGTGGCAACGGCGGCGGAAAACGAAAGGTCAAAGCTATCAGCCTCTCTTTTCCGACGATAGAAGGCAGCGAACAGAACACTCCAAGGCGGGTTTTAATCGGACGGCCACGGGGAACCCACTGGTGGCCGCAGAACAACGAACGGTCGACACAACCACCTTGGTCAGGGCTTCAACGGGAAAAAATGGGGAAGGGTTTGATTTGATTATTTTATTATTTTTTAGAGAAAAAGGAGAGGGAGAGCGGCGCATATAACAGAAATCAGACTAAAGGGGTGTTTACCCTAGACAAAAGGGAAAATTACAAAAGAAGGGTCCCAACTTTAACCTGTCTAACCAATTAACCACCAAACTTTAACTTTATTCAATTAGGTCCCAAATTCCAATTAGGTTAAATCCGAGATTTCTCCCAAATTCTAGGGTTTCCAATTAGGAATTTTTTACAATTAGGGTTTTCAAATTGGGGCTAAAATGGGGTGTTACAACTCTCCCCTGTAAAAAAAGGGGAATTTCGGCCTCGAAATTTACCTGGAGCAAACAAATGTGGATACTGAGCTCTGATGACAGCTTTGGGCTCTCAGGTAGCCTCATCATGACTGCGACCACGCCACAAGACTTTGATCATCTTAATGGTCTTCCTTTTGAGAACTTTCTTATCCTGAGCAAGAATCTCGATAGGCTCCTCCTCAAAGCGCAAATCATGACGAATCTCAATCTCCTCCACAGAAAAAACATGAGACGGGTCAGCATGGTAGCGTCTCAACACAGAAACATGGAAAACATCATGAATACGCTAAAGCTCTGGTGGTAACTCAAGCTGATAAGCAACAGGTCCAACCCGACGAAGAATCTGATAAGGACCAATATAACGAGGACTCAACTTGCCCTTCCGACCAAACTGAAGTACCTTCCTCCAAGGAGATACTTTCAGGAAAACCTCATCACTGACCTCAAACTCAAGATCTCGACATCTCAAGTCGGCATAAGACTTTTGTCTATCAAAAGCAACCTTAAGTCGATCTTGAATCAATCTGAATGTCTGCTCGGCTTCACGGACTATGTTTGGTCCCAACAGTCTATGCTCATTAAGTTCAGTCCATCTGATCGGTGACCTACACCTACGTCCAAGAGCCTCATACGGTGCCATCTTGATACTGGCCTGGTAGCTGTTATTATATGCAAACTCTGCGAGCGGCAAGAAATCCTCCCAACTACCACTGTAATCGAGAACACAACCTCTCAACATGTCCTCAAGAATCTGAATCACACGCATGGACTGCTCGTCAGTCTGCGGATGATAAGATGTACTGAAGTTCAACTGGGTACCCAAAGCAGAGTGAAGTGCCTTACAGAACTTCGCTATAAATCCCGGATCACGATCAGAAATAATCGATATCGGTACCCCATGAAGTCGAACAATCTCAGAAATATAGAGCCGAGCTAACTTACTCAAAGGATAGTTAACTCGAACCGGAATGAAATGCGCAGACTTAGTCAAACGGTCCACTATAACCCATACGGAGTTCTTCTTGGACGGAGTCATCGGAAGACCACTAACAAAATCCATAGTCACACGCTCCCACTTCCACTGAGGAATCTCGATGTGCTAAAGCAACCCAGATGGACGTTGATGCTCTGCCTTGACTCTTTGACAAGTCATACACTTAGACACAAATCCGACAACATCTCGTTTAAGACCCTTCCACCAGTATTTCTGATGAAGGTTATCTTATCACCATCAGGATGCATAAAATATGGGCTGTCATGTGCCTCACGAAGAATAACATTTTTCAACCCAGTTTTCATCGGAATGCAATACCGACCTCGGAAACACAAAACACCATCCTGATCAATAGTAAAATCCACAGATGTACCCTCAGAAACCTCCCTGATACGGTGCATAAGAAAAGGATCAGTAGGCTGCTCAACTCGAATATAAGATATCAGCGTAGGAATAACCCGAAGTTCTGCCATCAAACTACCATCCTCAAATAAACTCATCCGAGCAAACAAGGTCCTCAAATCTGAAATGGCGTTACGACTCAAAGCGTCAGCAACCACGTTCGTCTTTCTCGGGTGATACTTTATCTCACAGTCATAATCCTTGAGAAGTTCCAACCAGCGACGCTGTCTCAGATTCAACTCTTTCTGCGTAAGGAGGTACTTTAGACTTTTGTGATCAGTGAAGATATAACACTTCTCTCCGTAGAGATAGTGTCTCCAGATTTTCAGAGCAAAGATCACAGCAGCAAGCTCCAAATCATGGGTGGGGTAGTTGCACTCATGCGCTTTCAACTGACGAGACGCATAGGCCACTACCTTTCCCTCCTGAATCAGAACACATCCCAACCCCGTGTGGGAGGCATCATTGTATACCGTATAAGCCTTCCCAGGCTCAGGCTGAATCAGAATCGGTGCTTCAGTCAACACGGTCTTAAGCTTCTCAAAATTGGTCTGTTGAGCCTCAGTCCAGACAAAAGGAATATCCTTCCTCAGAAGTTTAGTCAAAGGAGCTGCAATAATCGGAAAACCCTCCACAAACCTCCGATAATAGCCAGCTAAACCCAAGAAGCTTCGAATCTCAGGCACATTCTTGGGCTGCTTCCAGCTCAAAATAGCCTCAATCTTCTTTGGATCAACCTAAATACCATTAGCAGAAACCACGTGTCCCAAGAAGGTAACCTCGGTCAACCAGAATTCACATTTACTGAACTTTGCATACAACTGCTTTTCTCGCAAAGTCTATAGGACAATCCGGAGATGTTCCTCATGTTCTACCTCCGATTTGGAATAAACCAGTATGTCGTCAACGAAAACCACCACGAACTGGTCCAGGTATGGTTGAAACACCCTGTTCTTCATATCCATAAATGTTGCAGGGGCGTTAGTCAATCCAAACGGCATCACCAAAAACTCGTAATGACCATAACGAGTCCAAAAAGCGGTCTTGAACACATCAGAGTCCTTAACCTTGAGTTGGTAATAACCCGATCTTAGGTCTATCTTAGAAAATACTGTAGCTCCCCGAAACTGGTCAAACAAGTCATCAATACGAGGAAAGGGATACTTGTTCTTGATCGTTAGCTTGTTCAGCTTCCGATAATCAATACAAAGTCGAAGTGATCCATCCTTCTTCTTCATAAACAAAACAGGGGCTCCCCAGGGAGAAACACTAGGTCGGAAGAAACCCCTATCTAGCAATTCCTGCAACTGAATCTTCAATTCTTTAAGCTCTTTCGGAGCCATCATATAAGGAGCCATAGAGACGAGGGTTGTACCCGGATATACATCTATGCCAAACTCAACCTCGTCACGTTTTGGCGGTACCCCCGGCAATTCCTCCGGAAAATCATCTAGAAAATCCCTAACCACCCGGATCTTATCCAAACCAGAATCTGACTGCCTCGAGTCAAGAATATAAGCAAGGTAGGCAGTAGCCCCATGTCAAATCATCTTTTCTGCTTTGAGAGCCGAAACAACATTAAACATGTAACCTCTACGCTCTCCCACCATAATCACCTCGCACCCATCTAAGGTTTT
The DNA here is from genome assembly GCA_958450335.1 of Hibiscus tridactylites. Classification (NCBI taxonomy): domain Eukaryota; kingdom Viridiplantae; phylum Streptophyta; class Magnoliopsida; order Malvales; family Malvaceae; genus Hibiscus; species Hibiscus tridactylites. Next base: position 35,238,891 of record OY288271.1, read on the forward strand.
CAGAGTCGCTCTTTTCCTTTCACAATCCAAACGGACTCGATGAGCGGATAACCAATCCATTCTGAGAATAAGGTCGAACTCTCTGAAAGGTAACTCCATCAAATTAGCATAGAAAATTTTCCCTTGAATCTCCAAAGGGCAATTCTTGTACACCTTAGTAACCTTGACATGGTTACCCACTAGACTATAAACTGAAACTGCATTCAGAGTATTCTCAACCGAAATTTCAAGTCCCCCAGATACCGAACACGGAACATACGAATGGGTAGAACCAATATCCAATAATGCAAAATACGATATAGAGTGGATAGAAAAGGTACCAGCAATAACATCTGATTCATCACGATCCTCATGTCTCCTGGTAGCATAAACCAGACCTGGCTGTCTCACCCCGGATCCAACTGATCCTCCACTCTGAGCTGGCCTACCCTACCAGCAAAAACTGTAGTATCAGGTCTACCTCGACCTCTACCCCTAGCAGGAGTCTGCATCGATGCCTGTGACTGACTCGTCATATAAGCTGACAAAGGTGCAAACGGACAATCTCTGAAAAGATGGTCGAACGATCAACAACGAAAACAAGCCCCAGACTGTCTCCTACACTCTCATGAATGCCATTTCTTGCAGAAAGAACATTGTGGTACCCCTCGTGTGCTACTCAATCCTCCAACACTAGAAGTCAGAACAGCAGTGGTCACTAGTCTGGCTCTGGAATAACTCTGATAATCACTCTCATATCTTGCCTTCTTCCTGGTCTGATTACCCTGGCTATACTGAACTGACGCGGTCGACTGCCTCTTACTCCAATCCATACCTTGAGACTCAACTTGCCTCATTTTTGCCTCATTGCGGTCAGGAGTCCTAGCTCGCAAGGTAATATCCTTGTACTCTTTGTTCAAATGCAAAGCAACACCCGTCTTGATCAAAGGTCACATATCCATCAGAAACCAGTCGCACTTCTCTTTCTCTGTAGTAACTAACTCAGGGACGTACTGTATCAGCCTTAAAAACTCGATCTCATACTGATTCACGGTCATGTCATTTTGCTTCAGATTCATAAAGTCCTCTCGACACTTGGCTAGATACTCTGCCCCAACATATTTGTCTCGGAAAGCCTGACAAAAATGATCCCATGTGACCGGACTAGCAGAAATAACAGTCTTCTCAGCCTCCCACTAGTTCTGGGCTTCACCTTTCAATAACGATACATCCGCTCTTAATTTTCTATCAGTAGAATAGTCTATCTCCTCAAATAACTGTTGTAATTTCTTCAGCCAATACTCTGCGTCAGCCGGATCTGCAGTCGTCTTACCATCAAACATCGACATCCCAACAGACAAAAACTCAGCAAATATGGGTCTCCTAGAACCCTGTCGAAGATACTCAAGTAGCTCCAAATGCACTCCAACAACATCAACTCCAACAGTCTCACTGTTACCGACTGCACGGGAACCTTCACACTAAGTATGTTGACCAGGGTGATCGGTCTGTTGACCACTCGTATGAACCTCAGGTTGCTCCTCAGCCTGCTCATATTGTGGGTCCTCCAAATGCTGTGGCGAATGCTCAAGAGGATTAACGTCACTCGTATCCACATCGGTACGACCTCGTCCACGGCCTCGACCTCGGCCAGCCGTAACTCTAGCACTCCTACATGGTGGCATAGTAGTCTATCTACAAAAAGAAGAATCCTAAAGTCAGAATTGGTACTTGGAGTCTCTAATTAAAACATATATTACTTCTTTAAAATTTGGAAATTTATCTGAAAATCTCATAGTTCCCGAAAACATTTATTATGCATGCAAAATTTTGAAAACTTTAAAATCAAATTTTTATCGAGCCTCACAGGACGAGGGGTGTAACCTGGCTCTGATACCACTAAATGTAACCCCCTATTTCGACATAAAAGGTTTGCTTAAATTATATTTGTCGTTTTAGAAAACTTGCCCCTCAAGAAAGATCGCTTAAAAGAAAACGTGTCAAAATTTATTATTCAATTGTAAAAGTCCTTTCAAGTCTTGTCATAAATCAATGCATGCATAAATTAGTTCATCAATCCCCAAATAAAAAGTCCAAAGCCCAAATTACAACCAAGTCCAAAATACATAAATAATAAAAGAAAACTTAAAATAACTCATACTGAATAATAATATCAAATCCGTTCGATTGAGGTCCTTCAAGTACCGAACCCTAAGTCTGCAAATCTGAAACAGATACTAAGGGGGAGTCAGCTATAAAGCTCAGTGTGTCTCTAATGTGCATAACAGAATTCAATCCAACAGTCAATCAACAAATCAAGATTTAACAGATATTTCGAAGTATTACAAGTAATGCATATAGATATCATAACATGACATGCACCCATCTACATCACCGTCCGAAGAGTGAGGTTCCTCTGAACCACTCTACACCGCAACACCATGTCCGAAGCAGAACTCATCCCGAAAGATGGAACTACTAATCCGAAGCGAAGTTCAACCCGAAGGATGAAGTCGTTGAGCTTCCTTCATACAATATCCCATCCCAATGATATGACATATTATCCGATTTCAGAGTCCGAATGCAATCTTGTTAAACTGTAATCGCTAATTTTGTCCCGATTTTTAATGATTTTCAGGCTTGTATTGGGCTAAAATAATAATAATTAAAAGTAAACCAAAAAAAGAAAAAAGAAAAAAAAGAAAAAATATATATATTGTTATTATCATTATATTACTTACTATTATTATCACCCATATATAATTACCTTTTATTATTATTATTATTATTATTTAGTTACTATTATCATTACTTATTAGTATTAATGTTATTATCACTATTATTACTCTTATTATTATTCGTTACTATTACTGTTGTTTTTGTTATCACTTATTATTAATTATTTCTATTATACTTATCTTTTATTACTATTATTATATATATCATAAATAAATTAACAGATAAATAAAAAGCCCAAATCTGTTTTTAAAATAAAGTGTGCATTATATAGAACCCAAAAAAATAAATATGCAGAGCCCATTTACATAAGATTAAAGCCCAAGCAAGCCCGAATCCAGTAAACCCTAAAAGACCCTAATACATTCTCCTCTTTCTCATGCAGCCGCCACTCTTCACCACCGTCAGATCTGATGAGATCTGACGGTCCAGATCAAGCCCTGGTCGAAACCCTAGGGAGCCCTCCCCTTCAGCTCCGCGCCGCGCCATCTGGAGTCGTTGGATCTGGGAGCATCCAACGGTCCAGATCCCTTCATCCAGAAGCCATGCACGCCCCGACCAGGCCGTTCAGCCCTTGCACGCCATTCCCCGAATCGGCCAAACCATGATGCAAACATGAAACAACAGAGCCATCAGATACCCAAGTTGGAAACAAAACAAGACAAAGCATAAAGTCAACCAGACCAGATCTGAGAAACAACAGCAAATTACAAACACGATTTTCCTTTCTTTTTTTTCTTTTCTATTTCACTGCAATATCGGTTATAAAAACCGAATGAAAACCATGTAAGAGGGGGATTCGGATTCAAAAAAAAGCAGCCCCAACATCATTGTAACCAGTTCAAAATTAATACATGAGAAAAATTTGCAGATCGGGATTGGTCTTTTTCTTTCATTTCTTTTATTTTTATTTCGAACATAAAAGTAGAATTTATTACCTCTGGTTCGGTGGTCGCCGGCGATCGAGGCCTCGGATCGACGATCCCAACGGTGAGAACATTCCACGGAGTGTGGGGAGGCACATACTGTGAATGGAAGCCGATCTGACGGTTGGTTTCTCAAATCGGCGTTGGAGAAGTTCGACGGACTCCAAGCATTTTCGGGATGTTTAAGGCCACCTCGGGGGTAACCATGCCGATAGGAGGAAAGAGGAGGCCGAGATCTTCCTTGTAGTGGCGTTGCATGTCGGAAAAGCTCGTCGGAGCGGCCGGAACGGCGGCCTGAAAAGTCGACGGCGGCTTTGGAGTTTGAGAGAAAAAAGAAAGGGTAAAAGAAAGTGGGGTTATAATTCCTAAACTAAACATGTTTTCAAACGTCTTCCTTTTTTTTTACACATAAAACCTTTTTTATTTAATTACCATTATTAAATCGCATTATCTTTCATTTAATCCCATTTAATGTTGTTGTTTTTATAAAAAAAAATCCCATAGTTACCGTGTAAATCCCCTATAAGGCATATTTTTCATTTTGTTAATTAATCACCGATTAGCCAGCACCCTGATTTCAAGGTTTTTTTTTTTCCTTTCACGGTTGCAGTGCACGTATACTTTATAAAATATACAATATAGTTTTCACCTGGTCTAATTTTGACTCGAACCATACCGCATATTCATCGACTCATATTCATACGGAGCTAGGATTTGAAGTTAGGGGGGCAAAACATAAATTTTGAAAGGTGGGAAGGGCAAAATCACAATTATCCCAAATTTTCCAAAAAAATATAAAAAATTAAAGGGTAAAAAAAAAATTTCTCCCCTACCGGGGGGCCACAGCCCCGCCCATTGGAGCTGTGGCTCCGTCCCTGAATACCGCGTTTTGATCCTTGCTTTTTATGCTTCATGTAATTCATTCATCCTTGTCACCTTATGCGTATTGTTTTTATGATTTATTCGCTTGTACTAGTACGCTATGCTAGGTTGTGTCCGGAATATCATATATCATTCGATGTCCTTTTATTCGGAAACGAACGAGGTCAGTATCAGTCGTAGTGGTGGTGGTTTGGGCGTTCGCTCTCGAATATTATGATTTTCAAAATTTTCTCGCTTATGTAACCAAGTCTCGGTTAAAATTGTCACTTCGGTTCGCAAAACCTAATTTTAATTAAGCAGTAAAGTTTAGGTACCAATTTTGGGCACGTCGAGGGTGCTAACCCTTCCTCGCGTGTAACCGACTCTCGGACCCTTTTCGAATCTCTGGTTTCAATTTCCGGTGTCCGGTCTACCATTTCAAAGTGGCCGGTGGCGACTCCTTCTTTTTTTCAAAATCCTTTTTTTAATCCCCCAATTTCCCAATAATTTTCTAAAATCCATCTTCACCCCTCAATTTCCAAAAATTCCCTTTTTTAACCCCTATTCCCTAATTTCTAAAATATCATTTCCACCCTTTCCACTACACCTACACCTACACCTATACATACCTATACACTAGTGTTTTTCAAAAAGACGTCGCTACATAAACAACTAAGATGGATGTACATAATAATTTGATTCCGATATGTGTTACATAACATGATCACAACATTCGAGTCATAAAATATTTATCAGATAACAGAGCAGAATAGCACATAGATATATATATCATACAGATCATGCAATCAGACAACAAAGACATATAGCACAGACAGAGAATGCACCTTAGGCAGCTAAACTATCAACGTCGATAGTGACGTCCCCCACGCTTAGCCCTAGCGGAAGGTCGAACAGAATCAGCTCCTAAAAACAAAGAACACTAAAATAAGATTTCCTACTATGCCACATCGAGTAAACTACGCTTAACATAAATCTTACCAACAGATCTCGAAGACTGTGCCACTAGAGGTCTGCCTGGCGGAGGAGGAGGCAAAGTCTCGAGGTCAGAGTCCACGTCACCTGAACACATAAATAACCGAGTCAAACTCTGATGGAACACTTAACAAAATTCTGAGTTCAACATAAAAACTTGATCCAAAAAGGTATTTCATGTTCGAATTTGAAGAAACGGGCAGCGAAAACAGAACCATAACGTCGAAAAACATGAAGGTGAACTCGGCCGAAAAAGTCAACCCAAAGTCAACGCTGACGTTATCGCTTGCGTCATTATTGACCATGATGACGTCATCGCTGACGTCAGCCTGCATCAGCATAACAATAGCAGATGATGTCACTACTGACATCATCCAACTCGATCAAACAGACCGGTTCGGTTCAGCGCACTGGTCTGGTTCGGTTCCCACAACCCGATTCAGATCCATCAGCCACCCAAATTAGGGCAAAACCCTAATCCCCAAATTTACCCAACCCTAGATCTAAACCCCAGCGGTGCCCGACCACCACGACACGACCAATGAACCCAACGGCGGCCACGACTATACTAGCCATGACCAACGCGGCGCTTACCATGTGGTTCCAGACGCGGCTAGGCAGAAAGATGATGACGGTGAGAGTTCCCAAAGGAAACTCGATCGTTTCCAGTGGCAATGGCGGCAGAAAATGAAAGGTCGAAGCTATCGGTCTCTCCTTTCCGACGATAGGAGGCGGCAAACGGAACACTCCAATGCGAGTTTTAATCGGACGGCCACGGGGAACCCACTGTTGGCCGTGGAACAACGAACGGTCGGCACAACCACCTTGGCTGGGGCTTCAATGGAAAAAAATGAGGAAGGGTTTGATTTGATTATTTTATTATTTTTTTAGAGAAAAGGGAGAGGGAGAGCGGCGCAAATAACATAAATAAAACTAAAGGGGTGTTTATCCTAGACAAAAGGGAAAATTACAAAAGTAGGGTCCCAACTTTAACCCGCCTAACCAATTAACCACCAAACTTTAACTTTATTCAATTAGGTCCCAAATTCCAATTAGGTTAAATCCGAGATTTCCCTCAAATTCTAGGGTTTCCAATTAGGGAATTTTCACAATTAGGATTTTCAAATTGGGGCTAAAATGGGGTGTTACAAACACACATAGCAGTAACTCCCTCACCATTGATGCCGACAAATGCTAACACAGCTGGCATATTTTCGTGACTAAAGCTGAGCAACATGTGCTTTCGTTTTAACTACAATTTCCTGCCTCATTTTATTCTTATCATGATTCACAAGATCATACAAAATATGCATTATTTCCCATACCTCGACCGTCTAGCAACACAAGTGTTAATAGATGCATTAGTTTGGATTATATAATTATTTCAATGGAACAGTTATTAACATGTATGCAGACAACAACAAACGCACCACTTCATCAGCACGTTTTGTGTGCCATAATAGCATCCATTGAATGCAATAAACCCCATTGCCTTGACGTCTGCATTTAGCCACCATCACTGGGGGAACAGAAATTGCGTTTGATGGTGAGCCAAAAACATCTACAAACTTCTCATCGAACAAACACTCACCTAGCTTCTTAAGCTAGATGCACAGACACACATACTTTTTTAAATACTGACTAACATAAGTAAAGATTGGTAAATTGTTATAAGTTTACGGTTATTACCAACTTCTGTGTTACACCCACCCTTGAAGCATTTCCTCGCGTTGTGGGCAAGCTGTCCAGTATCTTCGCTTCCCCCCGCTCGATATCCAGAACGCACATGTACCAATGAGTATTATTTTCATTAAAAGGGATAAAGACCTGCCATCAATTATTTCAGTAATTAAACTCCACATAAGCGTACCCCATATAATATATCTACGTAATACATTGCAAAGTTTTTAAATGTTTCCTCGTTCTTTATACCAATTTGCAGTCGCTAAGTCTACCATACGGTTCATAACTCTTGCGCCAATACGAAGCAAGTTGTGAACCATCCAAATGCCCTCGTTGAAGTTGATCCTACAAGGCAACTATTATTATTCTCAATGTTTCACAAACGCATAAGTCATTTGTTATTCAACACTAACATGAAAAAAAATTTTACGTACACTTAATGAGCAAGGTATGTACCCTCTCCTTGCTTTACATTTTGTCCTACTATCTTCATCAACAATCGACCAACCAACAACATCAATGACCTAAATGTTACCAATAACATAAATCAACAGTCATTATACACTGCCTTAAAATGACTTGATTTATTAGTACAAAATAGGTTCTTTATTGACCCTTGAACCAACCCAGTAATTTGGTCGTAACATATCAGCATCAAATACAGTCAAATAAAGGTGACCAAAATCTACCAGGATTTTCCTATACATACACATAAAAATTGCATGTTAAATTGAAACGAACTACATTCTATAAGCCATATGGATTGCTTACCCTTCTGTCAAGGTTGTATTCCAGATATAGTCACATGTTGTTTTCGCTGATGGCCTAACTCCATCAGTTATTTCAACATATGTCAACATCTGCAACACTTAACATTTGTTCCTCACTATTGAATAACATTAAAACATGCAATATTTAATAAGTTCTAATGTACTACAACTTCTACCCAATTCATATATAATCTTAAGCGTACGTTATTTAACAAGTGTTTATTAAAAAATAGTACAAATGATTAACGTTCTAAACGAACGTAACCCAAATAATCCATCCGCTTAAAAACCAAACTAAAGCATTCAATTCATATTACAAATAACTGAAGTTCAAGTTATCTTCATGTGCCTACTAAAACCAACCGGGGCTTGAAATTGCCCTTGTGTGCAAACGCGCACTTATTTCATATTTCTCGTTTTCACCCCTACTCGACTCGCTTTCCCACTAACCTTTGACTTTGCTTCAACAATTGGGTTTTCTTACAAGTTGACCGCAAATATATCAACAACAACTACCTCGTACACTCAATTAATGCAACGTTAACCACAACTCTTAAATTTATACTCATCATACATTTTTCTTTCTTTGCGTCAAAGATGCGCTGTCTTCTTCAACCAATTCCAGATCCTCTATCATCAACGGATTAGGGTCACTACTATGACCATCATTCTCCTGAGCCTCTTGTACTTCAGGTTTGTCCGGAATTGCTTCGTCTGCGTCAAGACCTATTCCAAATTTTACATCAGCTTTGTGCAGAGCCTTCCTTATATACATCATATCCACACACAAACCATCAACATTCTTAGATTCTTCCTTCAAAGTCTTCAAAGTTTCTTCTATTTTATTTTCCTTCTCAACGCGAGCTTGGAGACTCTCTTTTATTTCCCCTAACTCTGAAATTACCTTCTGCAACATCTCCATTATAACATCATTACTACCATTGTTGCTTCCACCATCTTCTCCTTTCACGCACCATTCATCATTAGAAGCAAATACCTACAAACATTACTAATTAATTCATCTCATGTCATTACAACCCTTAACCCAATACAATACAAACTTGCTTTTCACACTTACTTTCAATTTTTTGTCAAGTCGCTCTTTCTTTAGGCGGCCAACAATCCTGCTGACATCCTTTTGCTCCCACGCATGTATGCGACCGCGCCCATCAGCAGACGCTGACGCTCTACTTGCCACTCCATTCCAGTAATCGAATAGCCTCGCCTATATTTAACAATAATAAAAACATATGATTACTATAAAGGTAGATCTTTCCTCAATCAACTATTACGTTCAAACAATACTCAATCTTAATAATACATTGCCTCTAGGATAGGAATGCAGCCCGTCATGTATGCCAACCCATCTCGAGCTTTAACTTTGGCTATTCCATCAAGTAACCTATTGTACGCATAGTTACACCAATTTAACTTCCCCCGCAAACCGGGTTCGCACAACAACTTGAAATGTTCCATGGAAGGCACAAGGTTGGCATTCGAACTTAGGAACAAACCAACAACATACAACAGTACACGCGCTTTCAACTTCTCAGCCTCAAAAGCTCCACTTAGTATCTCCTCTTAAAGTTCTTTATATGCAATCTTTGTGCTGATTTTGTACTTCTTTTCTTGTTCCTTTCCACTTACACTTCGCGTCGCCACTTCCACATCTAAACCTTCATTCTTTAAACCCAAAATTGCTTCAACATCTTCTACCAAAACATATATCTTGTGTCCACTAAATTCGATCGTGGACGTTTCAAGATCAAACTTCTCTGCTAACTCCCGACAAAGGTCCCGCTTAATTTCTCGCGAAATCATTCCCCGTAAAGCTCCTAACCCGATGTCGTTAAGAACACCGTCAATTTTCATCTTCTCCATCTCTTTAAACAAACTTGATACCTTCTCCATACTGCACCTCGATGACAACTCCTACAACATTTAATACAACAAATTTTCCTGTTATGTTACGCTTAAATATATCCAGCACATGATTCAACTATAACCACTTTCAGTAAAAATAAATATAAACATCCACTTGCCTTTTTAACTTCTCCCTTTTCCACTAATTTCTTCGACTTCCCTTTCCTATTGCTTTCCATTTCAGATTCCTTCAGCTCCTTGTACCTATCCACGTACGGCTTCTTTTTCTTCATCAATCATCTCTGACCATCTCTTCCCTAGTGTTCTTCGCCTGTACAATTCACACACTTATTATATTTGAATAACATGAACACATTACAAACTAATACCGAAACACAATAATTATTTTGTCATCTTACTTACAGTATTGTTCATTTTCATTTTACCACCCTTAAGTCTTCTACATTCACTGAAATTGTACAAAATTCATTTCGTTGTTAGAGTACAAATTAAATTATGCTTATCAACTTAGAATTTGAACAATGCCACCATCATTCAACTATAACTTACTAAAACAACATATATGCTGACAATTTTCTTCTTGTAGCCCGTCCACCATTTACCTCAACTTCACAAACTTTCTCCATTGCTACCAACTTCAATCTGCAAATTTATGTTAATGTTATGTACGTAATGACCAAACTTATACCATTAACAAGGAACATATCTAATAAACATAAAACAATATATTTTCCCATGTTTTATGTGTGTGTCAACAAGTACTTCAAATCCCAACCGAAAAATTCTACAAAACCCTAAAAATACAGAATAAAAAACTCAAATCGTTCATGATGCCACAAAACCCTAAAAACACAGAATACTCGAAAAATTCTTTACTTACATGATAAATGGAAACATTTTCCTCCGAATACAGTATTTGTGTAAGAACACACAATTTCCCTACCTCTAGCAAGCTTCGCGCGTTTAGAAAGGAAAGAAGGAAAGCTTCGCGTCTTTTTTTGGATGACAAATGGAAAACTTTTCCTATTTTCCCGCTTTAATATGGGTTTTATTTAATCCAATTTTAGTGTAACCAGTTAACCAAGTCATCCGCCATTTTTTTCTTTAAATTCAACGGTTGTTATTACTTCAACTCCAATCGACTTCATCCAACGGTTTATATTAGTCCGCCATTTTTTAGTTGTTTATTAAGCGTTGGTAATTAGAATTTCTCAGCATTTTTAGTTATTACCTCTTGTTTTTAATGTGGCCTTAAAAGCTGCATCATTCCTCAGCTCCCCGATCTGAGAAAGCTGTCAGTCTGGGGAAAAGGGAATATTTTGACTTTTGTTGCCATCCGGATGGATAAAGGGTGTTAACTGTTAAGGCGCAATAGCACCCTTTAAAAAATTTAAATTTTTATATAATTTATATATTATCTTTTTATTTGTTATTAAAATTTTAAATTTAAATCTCCTACAATTTTATAATTTTATACTTTTAAACTTTTAATATAACATTTTAACAGTTCACATCCCTAACGTAAAATTTTATGTCATCTATATTGTCATTAATTTGGCTTACATCTCCAAATTTAAATATATGCTTTCATCAATATTGTTAGATATTGACATAAGTTTAAAATGGTAATTAAATTAGGTTTTATTGTAATTCTAGTGGTGAAAGAATATTTAGTCATTAAGTTTATTTAATTATAAATATTTATATTAGATAATGAGTTTTATAGGCTAAGGTTTATTGGTGGTCATGCATTTAGCTCTATAAGTATATAGTTGGTAATAACAGTGACGAAGGCCCTCCTCACTCACAAGATTTTTTTTCCAGTTTTGTCCTCCTATATTTAGCTCCTAAGGTTTATTTTTAAATCCCCCACTTTTATACATTTATGTTTCTCCCCCCCCCCCCACCAACTCAACCTCAAATATTGGTTTCATCCTTGTGTATTAACCTTTAGAATTATGAGAGAGAATTATTCTTGAAAGATGTAATTACTTTTAGGATCTCTACAATTATAGCGACTATGTTGTAGATATGAGTATTGTAGGGATGTTGAAAAAATGTTTTATATACACCGGGTTCTGATATATATATGTTAGATTATGTGATTACATGAGATATCGTGTATTTGTACTCTTCGTGTTCTCTACATTGATAGTGGATTATTCATTTTTGTCATTCGTTAAGATAGATAAGGCTAGACCACGTTAAATCTCGTCTCTCTTGTGTGCATTGTTTTATCTTGTTATCATTTTGTTTACTTTTCCGCAAACATATTCTTAACAAGTATTATTTTGATTTGTATTAGTGGTTGTGTATTTCATTTAAGTTTATATATATATATATATATATATATATATATATATATATATATATATATATATATATATATTGTAGTTGCTTTCAAGTCTTAAAGGATGGACACATAATTTGAATGAAAAAAAGCTAAAATATTCTGCCATTTTGATACATTTTCAATTATGATTAGAAGAAGCCTTCCAGTATTATGAAATTGGATTAGTAATTAGTTCGCGTGACTGGTTAGATGGAATTCTAATACTCTTATGAAATGTATATTTAAAAATTCAAATATCGTAATAGAAGTTTTGATAAAATTCTTCAAAAGTTGTCAGTTCAATATTCCCTTTTTTAATCAAAATTTTCCAGTTCAATTACCCACAAAAGCTAAATAAAAGCTCACGAAAGTAAAAAAAAAACAAACAAAAATAAATGCAGCAATTATCCCTTCGAATTTCGCGGTAAACGGGTAGGTTTTCCAAATGGTAGGACCAAAAACACAACTTAAACACCATTTTTGGTCCTACCATTTGATGATTACCTTTCTATAAACCAAAATCGGTATTTTCACCTCATAATCTGTTTTCTCATCGTTCTCACCCTACGTTGAAGAAAGGAATGTTGTAAGCAGGGATGGACGTTGAAGAAAAATTTTAAAATTTCTAATTTGAGTTTTTTTCTTCTATTAACAATCTACTTTCGCACCTTTTAAAATTTTATAATTTCGCACTTCTATAATTTTAATAGGAAAACTACATGGTAGTCACCTAACTATCACTCATTTTCTATTTTGATCGCACAATTAATTTTTTTCGTCGAAATAATCACTAACATTACGTTTCTTTTCTGTTTTGATCACCCGCCATTTAAAAAAATTAAAGGTGATAATGAGTTAGATTTTTTAAAAATATATTATTATTATTATTTTTTCTCTCCTCCACATATATTTTCAAAGCTTTTTGTTAGAGTATAGTGAATGTGTTATACTAAGATCAAGGTTGTTAGTAACAAGTCAATTAGTAACAGATTTCATTCTGTTAGGCAGTTACGTTGAGAGTAAAACCCTCCTTACCTTTTAAGGATGAGGTTCTTGATGTGTATATAAGAGAGAGTCTTCTTTGTTTGTAAGCATATTTCTTTTGACTGATTAATAACATTTCTTCTCTTGTTTCCCTCATCCACATCATATTCTATCATGGTATCAGAGGTTTCTTCTATGGCAGAAAACACCTCCAAGCCATTCACCAACAAGACTATCTTCATATGTCTTGACGATTCCAACTACCTTCTCTGAAAGCAGCAAGTCGTTCACCATTGAGAGTCTTGCTCTTGAAGATCACAACGATGGATCTTTGATTGTTCCCTCGCAACTTGTTGCAGGAGAAGGCAGACGTCAAGTTGTAAATCCTAAGTTTATGAAGTACAAGCAACAAGATAGTGCCTTATGTTCTTGGTTGTTTTCTTCCATTGATCCTTCCATTTTACCCTCTCTAGTTAATTGCAAGAACACACTGGATATTTGGGAGAAGGTTAAACACATTTTTTCTGTGACTTTCACCACTCGCATCATGCACTTACACTGTTCTTTGAAGAACATTCGGAAGCGTGATCAGACGATGATGGAGTATCTTGCGCAGATTCAAGGTATATGTGATAGTCTTGCCGCCTGTGGAAACTCGTTGTCGGAGACAATGCATATTTCTACTATCCTTTCTGGCTTGCCATCGGAATACGAGCCGGTGGTGGCTGTTATTACTTCCAGTCAACTGCCTTACAAACTGGATGGTGTTACGAGCGTTCTTCTTGATACAGAGTCTCGTCAACTTGAGTTCTTGGCTCAAGGTTCTCTGGTCAATATGGTGCAGGGCTCTACTATGTCACCAGATGGATTACGTTCAGATGGGTTGCGTTCACAAGGCCCATTTCCTGGCCCATACTCTAATAATCCTAATCAGGGTTATACCGGTTATTCTAATCAAAATACTTCTCGTGTGTCACCTTTAGGGTTTCGATCTCCTTCCAGTCTTGTGTATCACCCCTCTCGTGGTGGTTCTTTCAGAGGCCGAGGGGCCAGATCTTTTCGGGGGCGAGCGCGTCCACAATGTCTGATTTGTAGAAAGCTTGGTCATCTGGCCAGTCTGTGCTACTTCTGGTGACCAGTCTTTTGATGGTATTGGGAACAATACGTCAGTGAATTAAGTGTCCTTTTTTGAAGAATATCCAGAAGATTTGGGCGTATCATAGTCAATTGGGCAAGGCGTTTCACAGATGTTCAACGGAGCCTCTCAGAATTTTGGTTCTGAGCCTGTTGTTGCAACTGTTGTTGTCGTTGCTGATGATTTTGGATATGGTGATGTTGCCTGGTACCCCGATTCTGGAGCCACATCTCATCTAACACCCGAAACAGGTAACATCGCTTCCTCAACTCCTTATTATGGTCCTGGTAAAGTTTCCGTTGTCGATGGGTCTACAGTGTCTATTTCTAGGGTTGGTTCTTGGTGTTAAAATCTGCATCGAGGCCTTTAGTTCTAACTAATCTTTTGTAGGTATCTGTAACTAAAAAAAGTCTTCTTTATTTTTCTTAGTTTACAAAAGATAACAATGGTTTTATAGAATTATTTCCTAATTCGTGTGTTGTGAAGGATTTGACAACGCAACAACTGATACTTCGTGATTTACAAAGTGATGGTCTTTATAAGTTTGTCTCTTCAGATGGTTTGAATTTTTCTGTTGATTCTTCGCATTATGATATTAGTTCTAAATTTCCTTATGTTCAAAATGTAACTCTTAAGACTGAGAAATGTAGTCATTCTTCTGATGTTACTAAAGATAATAGTGTTTATGATGCTCAGTGTTTCTCTTGTATGACACAGAAGGCTTGGACACCCTTCTCGTGAAATTCTTCTTAAGTTGTCCCACACCTGTAATATTTCTGATATCAATAAAAATTCTTCTTTCTTCTATGAAGCTTGCAAATTAGGTAAAAGTCACAAGTTACAATTTCAACATTCTTTGATTGTGTATGATTTGCCTTTACAGCTTGTTCAAGTTGATGTTTGGGGTCCGGCTCCATTACTTTCAAATATTTTTTCTTATTATGTTAGCTTCTTGGATGCTGCTACCAGATACACTTGGAACTATTTTGTAGCTAGAAAATTTGATGTTAGGAATATAGTGATCAACTTTCATAAAATGGTTGAGCGTCAATTTGATTTTAAGCTTAAAAGCATACAATATGATTATGTCACTGAATTCAAATCATTAGAAAATTATTTTACTCAACATGGAATTGAATTTCGTCGCACTTTTCCTTATACATTTGAACAGAACGGTAAAGTTGAAAGAAAACATTGTCACATAGTTGAACTTGGTCTTACTCTTATGGCTCAAAGTGGTGTTCCATTGAAATATTGGTCTGATGCCTTTTATACTTTAGTCTATTTGATTAACAGGTTACCCACCAAAGTTCTTGGTGGAGTGTCTCCTTATGAGAAATTGTTTAAACTTCAACCAGACTATAGTTTCTTGAGAATCTTTGGCTGTCAACGTTTCCCTTTGACCAGGCCCTACAATCGACATAAGCTGCAGCTTCGATCAACACCATGTGTTTTCCTGGGATATAGTTAAGTGCAGCATGGTTACAAGTGCCTCAGTTCTGATGGTAAGGTTTATGTGTCTCGGCATGTTCAATTTAATGAACTATGTTTTCTTTTTTTGCATGATAAGGACAATGGTTTAAAGAAGAAGAAGGATGATGAACTGGTCAAGTTCAAATATACAGGGCCAATTTCCTTCACCTCTTCTCAACCTTCCTCTTCTAGTTCTAGCTCTACTTCCAGTCTCAATCTCAGTTCTGGTTCTTCTGATGTTCATCCTACTTTTCAAGAGTCTCTTCCTTCATCGGTTCTCCCTGTTCCAACTACTTCACATGTTTAAGTTGTTTCTTCTGCTCAGAATGAGCAACTTCCTCCTTTTAATGTGAATGTTGATTATCCTAGATCTTCAGACCGCTTACCTGTTGCTGATGAAATACTCTTAGGCTCCACACCTACAGTTGGTTTTCAATTGGCTGCTCCTAGTGCATATGAACCTCAAGGCAGTAGTTCTTCATGCCTTGTTGAGCCTACATTTGCAGCTGATTTCCAGTTGACTGTTTCTGGTGAAGATGTTTCTATACCTGTTGAACAATCTGATGAGCATTCTTCCTCAAGTTCTGCTCATGTTCCTAGTCTTCAAATCATTCCCACCAGATCAGCTGCTCCAGCCTCTCATTCAATGGTCACCAGATCGAAAGCTGGGATCTTCAAACCCAAAGTCTTTCTTGCTGAATCTGTGGATGTCATTTCAGCTAATGTTCATCAAGCCATGACCTCCAGCAATTGAAAAGATGTTGTTCTAAAAGAGATAGATGCCTTAGTTAATAAAGGAACATGGGATTTAACACCCTTGCCTCCTGATCGTGTTCCAATAGGGTGCAAGTGGTTGTTTAAGGTCAAACAAAACCATGATGGAAGTGTTGCGCGTTATAAAGCCAAGCTTGTGGCAAAAGTCTTTTTCTCAACAAGCATGGTTTGATTACTCAAAAATCTTCAGCCCAGCTGTCAAGTAAGTAACCGTAAGAATTATGCTCAGTGTTGCTCTCAGTAATGGTTGGATTCTGCGATAAATAAATGTTGATAATACATTTTTGAATGAAGATCTATCAGAAGAAGTATACATGCAGCAACCTCCAGGTTTCGAACAAGAGGATGCTTCTGGAAATCAGTTGGTGGGCAAATTAAAAAAATCATTGTACGGTCTCAAACAGGCTCCAAGAGCTTGGTTTGACAAATTTCAAAGTCATTTGGTTTAAGGAATATGGTTTACTGCATCACTAGTTGATTCCTCACTTTATTTTAGGGAACGTCAAAGGCCAAAGTCTACATTATGGTGTATGTTGATGACATAGTTGCTACTGGTAACAATTCAGAAGAGGTTAATAGTGTGATCAAAGACATTAATCAAGCCTTTTCATTAAAAGATCTGGGCAGAGTGACTTTCTTTCTTGGCATGAATGTTCAAGTTGTCTACTCAGGGATCATCTTGAATAAGAAGAAACACATCATGGAGCTGCTCGATAAGACTCAAATGGTTGATGCAACATCTTCATCTACTCCCATGGTAACTTCACCTCAACTTTCTCTTACTGATGGTGATCCTTTTCCAGACTGCACTTTGTATAGGCAAGTAGTAGGAACCCTTCAACATATTTTTACCACTAGGCCTGACATTCAGTTTTCTGTCAGTAAAGTAAGTCAGTTCATGCAGACACCACTTGACAAACACTGGAAAGCTTTCAAGAGAATATTATGGTATCTTAAGGGAACCTTAGAACATGGTCTATATTTTAGTGTTGCCACCTCACCAGCAACATTGATTGCTTATGCTGACTCGAATTGGGAAACTTGTATAGATGACAAACACTTCACTGGGGGTTATTGCATATTTTTAAGAGGAAATCTTGTTGCTTGGAGTTCAAAGAAACAAGGGGTTGTCTCCATATCTTCTACGGAAGCTGAATTTCGAAATTTAGCATGCTATGTGTGAAGCAATCTGGGTCAGGTCTCTTCTTACTGAGCTGAATATTTAGTTGGCAGCAACACCGATAATTTTGTGTGACAATACAAGTGTCATTGCTCACTCCTCCAATCTTGTACATCATGCAAAGTTAAAGCATGTCAAATTTGACCTAAGCTTTGTCAGAAAAAAAGTAACAAATGGATCATTTCAGATCAACTATGTTCCTACAACCAACCAAGTAGCTTATATGTTAACTAAGACTTTGTCTTCAACATTCTTTGTTCATCTACGACAGCTGTTAAAAGTGTTTTTGTGCTGATGAATTACGACTGCAATCTGCCAGCTTACATAAGTGAACCAAGCAATTGAAGATCCAGGAAGCGAAAAGTGAAAAAGTAAAATTTAAATATAAGGAAATCAGCCGGCATATTTCTTTTGTTTCTTTTTTGAAAAGAAGAAAAAGAGAAAAATAGGAAGCATGTTAGAGTATAGTGAATGTGCTAGACTAAAATCAAAGTTGTTAGTAACAAATCTCATTCTTTTAGGCAGTTACGTTGAGAGTAAAACCCTCTTTACCTTTCAAGGATGAGGTTTTTGATGTGTATATAAGAGAGAGTCTTCTCTGTTTGTAAGCAGATTTTTTTTAACTTGTTAATAACATTTCTTCTCTTGTTTCCCTCGTTCATATCATATTGTATCACTTTTACGTGTCACAACTTCAACAAAAAAATATATTAGATTTAAGAAAGAGCAAGAAATTGAACATGCATCCCCAAGGGAACAAGCATGTGAGTCAGCCGCTAGGTTAAACAACTCAAAAACCAAAGAAAAAATGAGAACATAGTGGAAATGGGAATCAAACCCACGTCCCACAACATGATAGGGCCAAGCACGAACCTAATTGATTAGGTCCAAGGTTTTGATTTATTTCTATTAAAATTTATATTTAGCGTTGTTAAGTTACCAACAACACAAAATAAAATACTAAAGCTAGGAGAGTGATTCAAACACAAGACCTCATTAATAAATATTTAAACACTAAGTTAAACTAAGAAGTGGCGATTAACTTAAATTATATTTAACTAAATTGTGATTAAAATTAAAAATTAAACTAGATTTAATCTTTTATTTTATTCGATAATGACAAAATTAATAAATAATTATTTATTTACTTTTTATAAAATTAATATTAAATTATTCTAAAAATTAAATTGGTGCTAAATGTTTAAATTTTTATCTTGTGTTAGAATCACTCCCTTAACTTTAGTATTTTGTTTTGTGTTGTTGGTAACTTAATACACGTTAAATATAAAGTTTAGTGGAAATGGATTAAAAATTTAGCCTAATATATTTGGTTTGTGCTTGGCCCTTTCAAGCGTTGGACATGGGTTTGAGTCCCAACTTCTTCCCGTCACTCTATTTCAATTTTTCTTTGATTTTGGGTTCTTTTCTATAATTTAAAAGTAATATGTGGTAAAATAAGTTTATATATGAGGCTTAGCCCAACGACTAACTCACCTGTTTTTTTCTTGGGGACGCAAGTTTGATTCTTTCTTTCCCTCAAATTTAATATATTTTTAAAAACTCATGTCAGTATTACTGTTAGATTTTTAATGAAGGGGACCAAAATAGGAAAAAAAAGTAACGTTAGTGACAATTTTAACGAAAAATTTAGTTGAGTGACCAAAACAGGAAAATGTTGATAGTTGAGTGACTATCCGTGTAGTTTTCCCTTCTTAATATAATTTCTATAGTTCTCACCTTTCACATCCTGATTGTAGGTTGAATAAGCTTTTTAATCCTCGTTGAATGGTTGCTAGTATTTAGCGGTAGAATTTTTTTGAACAAAAAATAGTATGTTTTTATATCCAAAGAAGCAGAAGCCTACTACATCTACATGTATACAATCTGACTATGGGGTACTTATAAAATCTCCCAGGCACAATAGAGCTGCATATTAACCTGATCATGTCTATCTATACCTTATCTATACAATTCATAATCTCACTAGCCTCTCTAGCCGTATGCCTAAATTGGCGAGCATTTCTTTCTTCCCAGATGCCATACACAAAAACATTTCATAGCAGTAGAAAAAATTACTTTACGAATATGTTTAATTTTATTTTAAATTTTTAAATATTAATCTATAAACTCTAAAACTTACCAAAAGAAAAGCCCTCGCATAACAATCTTTTAATCAATAAATAAGTACCGTATAGATGTTATGATCCAAGGTCATCAAGGGAAGTCGGCTCTTCCCTCGGCGTATGAGCAAATATTATGTATAAGACTGAGGAAAAAGATTTGGGTAATGATCGGTTAAGTCAAAGTAATTAGTGACCATAAATATATAAGTATTAAATTATTAAATATTATAAACAATCGTAAATATCTCCTTTGAGAAAAGAGGCCAAAAGCAAGTCTATTTGAGTGTATCCTAAAGGTGATGAGCTGCTCTTAGGAAATGAGCATTATTTGATACCAAGTTGTTTATTATTTGGACCAACCCTATTAATTTCAAATGATTTTTTTAAGTTCTATTAAAGTTTTCTTGCCTTAACCTGAAGGACTTAATGGAGCATTACAAGAATGTCTTCATATATCAATTTATCTTTGATATTCTCTTAAAATAAAGTCTTTATTTTAGTATTTGTTGTTGGTGCCATAATATTTTTCCACAATTGCTAATTGGTTGGTATTTAGTTTCCATTCAATGGGTAGAAATTATGGACTACTTATGGTAAATATTATATGGTGCTGGATATTATGCATTCTTCACGTAAATATGATTTCCTATACCATGGAAAACCATGCAGGCACTAGCTGGCTCTCGTGCTTAAGGAACAGCTCTCACATTCTGCTTGGGTTTCGCCGTTTCGGTATCTACGTCACCTTCATTGTTGTACTCATCCTCAGCAGATATATTCTACGGCCACCGCTTACACCAGCGCAGCCTCCTCTCCATTCTCGTTTCCTAGCTACCTCTAGCAGCGGAGGAGCCGCCAAGCTCACTTCAACCATAGCCGATTCGTCATTAAGCACAGAGAGGGGACAGTCTGTTGAGAGCTGTTAGTTAGTTTGTAACTAATTATTTGTAACCGTTTCTGTTATCTTTGGTTTAGTTAGTCTTTCCCTTTTTTACTTGTATATAAACAATTGATGTAATTAGTTTACATACATATTGAAATAATACAACTGAAGTATTATTCTCATATATTTTTACATGGTATCGCGAGCTAGGCTTTTCAGCCCGTTTTCCTTTATTTCCTTGGGCTCTTTTCTTTAGCCCGATTGCCTTTCTTTGTTGACTTTCAGTCAAAATCCCCTTTTCCCATCTTTTTTCGGTTTTTTCCTCTTTCGTTTGTTTCCGATGCCTCCTACCATCGATTCCGATCACCCGTTGTTTCTCCATCCGTCTGATACACCGGGCGTCAATCTGGTGTCTCATCAGCTTATCGGCATCGAGAACTACAACGTATGGAGCAGATCGATGCGGATTGCATTACTGGCGAAGAACAAACTCGGGTTCATTGATGGGGAATGCAAGAAGGAGAGTTATGAGTCGGCGCTTCATTCACAGTGGGAGAGATGCAACGCCGTGGTTCTCTCCTGGCTTCTTAACACAGTGAGCCAGGATCTCTCTGCCGAAATCGTGTTTGCGTCCAATGCTGCGGCCGTCTGGAAAGATTTAAAGGAACACTTCGATAAAATCGACGGTTTTAGGGTTTTTTTCCTTCACCGATCGATTGCTGCTCTTGTCCAGGGCGATTCATCTGTTACCGTTTATTTCACCTGTCTCAAGCTCTTGTGGGACGAATATAACGCTTTGGTTCCGTTTTCGACTTGTACGTGTGAGGTTGCCCAGCAAAATGCTACTCATGTGGTTCAGCAGCGCCTTTTTCAGTTTCTGATGGGACTCAATGAGACCTACTCCGCCGTGCGCAGTCAGATTTTGCTCATGAAGCCTCTGCCAACGGTGAACCAGGCTTATTCCATGATCGTGCAAGAAGAGTCTCATCGTTTGCAGCTCTCTGGTGGTTCGTTTGGGGACGCTTCAGCACTGTTTTCTAATGTTCCTCGAAGCACTGATGGGCGTCGTTTCTCCGGCATCTGTGACTACTGCAAGAAGAAGGACCATCGCCGTGATTCGTGCTATCGGCTGATTGGATTTCCTTCTGATTTCAAATTCACCAAGAAACGACCTCAGGCAGCTTTAGCTATTGGTTCTGATGCGTCTGAAGATTCATCTGTCGTTCCTGGTGCTGCTCATGTGTCTGTTGCTGCCAATGTTCCTGTGTTCACTGCTGACCAGTATAATCAGATCCTGGGTTTGCTGAATCAGTCTCAACCAGATTCCAGTGTGAATCTTGCAGGTACTGTTGCTTGTAGTTTACCTGCTTGTTCTTTTTCCACTCAATGGATTTTGGATACGGGTGCCACTGATCATATCACTTTTGTCTTTGAGAGCTTGTTACATCCTGTTTCATGTCCTACTCCGCGCTTTGTTCATATGCCTAATAGTTCCACTGAACTGGTCACTCATACTGGTTCTCTTCAGTTATCACCTAATTTCTTTATTTCGAATATTCTGTTTGTTCCAAAGTTCTCTCATAATTTTTTTGTCTGTTTCTAAACTAGCCAAAGACCATCACTGTGTCATTTCTTTCTTTTCTAACATTTGTGTCTTACAGGATCTCTCTACTGGAATGATCAAGGGGATTGGTAGAGAATCCAAAGGCTTGTATGTTTTTGAGTTTGCTAAAGGAGCTACTGGTTTGTCTTCCTCATTTCATGTTTCAAATTCGTTGCCTAATTGTACTGCATCTTTACTTTCTGTGTCTAATAATACTGAACTTTGGCATGCTCGGTTGGGCCATGCTGCTTTTTCTACTCTTTATAAACTTCCTCTGTGTTCTTCTATTGCTTTTGATAGGACAATTATTCATAACTATTTTGTATGCCCTTTAGCAAAACAGACTAGGCTTCCTTTTTCACATAGTACTTCTAGGTCTCTTGTGTCGTTTGATCTTATACACATTGATCTTTGGGGCCCTTATAGGGTCTCTACACATAGTAGTCATAGGTACTTCTTGATTGTTGTTGATGACTTCTCTAGGATGACTTGGGTCTTCCTCCTTCGCCTCAAATCTGATGTTCTCTTATCCCTTAAATAGTTTCTTTCCTTTGTCTCCACTCATTTTTCCATTACTCCTAAAATCATTAGGAGTGACAATGGGTTTGAGTTTTTCAATTCAGCTTGTACCTCTCTTTTTACTTCCTTAAGAATTCTTCATCAGAGTTCCTGTGTTCACACTCCACAGTAAAATGGAGTTGTTGAACGTAAACACAGACACTTATTAGAGGTAGCTCGAGCTTTAAGGTTTCATTCTAAGGTTCCCATTAAGTTTTGGGGTGAATGCATCCAAACTGCTTGTTATATTATCAACAGATTGCCTTCTTCTGTTCTTAAATGGAAAGCCCCTTTTGAATGTCTTTATCATAAACCTCCTGACCTTTCTTCTCTTAGAATCTTTGGCTGCCTTTGTTATGCTACTGTTTCTCCTCATCCCAGTGATAAATTTGCTCCTCGAGCTGTGCCCTCTGTTTTCATGGGCTACTCTCTTACCCAAAAGGGTTTCATTTCGTTTAATCTTGAAACTCACAAATTCTTTGTTAATAGAGATGTCATTTTCCATGAGAATATTTTTCCATTTCATTCTCCTATTTCTAAGTCTTCGCCTTTTTTCCTCATTCCTAATGCTGATTTCCTCATTCTTTCTCCTCCTTCTTCAGAAACTCAACCTCCTCCTTCAGAACCCCCACCTACTACTACTATTTCTTCAGAACCTCCACCTACTACTACTACTACTTCTTCAGAACCTCCACCTACTACTACTACTTCTTCAGAACCTCAACAACCTCATATTTCTTCAGACTTTCAACCTAATATTTCTGAACATCCTACTATTTCTCCAGATCCTTCTCTTCCTCTGCAGCAGTCATCATCTTCAGTTCCTGTGTCTTCTCTTCCTGTTGTTCCAGTAGCTCCACGCAGGTCTTCTCGTGTCTCTAAACATCCTAATTGGTTGAATGCTTATGTGTGTCCTTCTCATTTTTTGACCTCTACCACGTATCCCATCTCTGACTTTGTTTCCCATTCTCATTTACCACGTTCTACTCAGATTTTTCTTTCTTCTATCAATGGTTTACTTGAACCCAAATCTTACCATGAGGCTATTCAAGATCCAAAGTGGGTTCAGGCTATGAAAGAGGAGTTACATGCTCTTGAGTCAAATGGGACTTGGTTTGTGGTTTCCTTACCTCCTGGGAAGGTGTCGATTGGTTGTAAGTGGGTATAGAAGATAAAGTATACTGCTTCTGGTGAAGTGGAGAGGTTTAAGGCTCGTCTTGTAGCCAAGGGTTACAACCAGAAAGAAGGGGTGGATTATGTTGATACCTTCTCACCAGTTGTCAAGTTGGTCACTGTTAGGTGTCTTCTTGCTTTGGCTTCTGTTTTTCAATGGCCCCTATATCAGCTTGATGTCTATAATGCTTTTCTCCAAGGAGATTTTTTTGAAGAAGTGTATATGGACTTACCTGATGGATTTTGCAGTCAGGGGGAGCATCAGGTATGCAGACTGCAAAAATTCCTTTATGGGCTAAAACAAGCTTACAGGCAGTGGAACTTGAAACTAACAAAGGCACTCTTGAAAGCTGGCTATGAGATCAAAAGAAGTTGTTACATCAGAATTTTAAGATGAAAGAACTAGGAGAGTTGAAGTTTTTCTTAGGTCTTGAAGTTATGAGATCAAAAGAAGGAATTCTTGTCAATCAACGCAAATACGCCCTTGAATTGATTGAAGAATCAGGGGTAGGGGGAGCAAAGCCAGCTTTGACTCCACTTGAGCAAAATCTTAAACTCACTTCAACTGAGTATGATAAGGTTTGCCACAGTGGAGATGAAGATGAGTTGTTGATAGACAAAAGTATTTTCCAAAGGCTGATAGGAAGACTTATATACCTTACACACACAAGGCCAGAAATTACATTTGTTGTGCATCATTTGAGTCAGTTCATGCAACATCCTAAGAAGACTCATCTTGATTCAGCTTTGAGAATAGAGAAATATATTAAGAAGAATCCAGGGCAAGGAATCTTGTTAGCCTCTGATAGCAACTATGAACTTGAAGCATTTTGTGATTCGGACTGGGCTTCTTGCCCAATTACAAGAAAATCAGTTTCAGGATTTTGTATCAAACTGGAAAATTCTTTGCTTTCTTGGAAGTCAAAGAAGCAAATCACTGTGGCAAGGTCTTCTGCAGAAGCAGAATACAGAAGTATGGCAGTTGTCACTGCAGAATTAGTTTGGTTGAATGGTTTGCTATAAGAATTGGGATATGAAAGAACAAAGCCAATCAAGTTGTATTGTGATAGTAAAACTGCTTTGCAGATTGCTGCTAACCATGCTTTCCATGAAAGAACGAAACATATAGAAATTGATTGCCACTTTGTGAGGGAGAAGATTCAAGAAGG
This sequence comes from Hibiscus tridactylites, assembly GCA_958450335.1. NCBI lineage: Eukaryota > Viridiplantae > Streptophyta > Magnoliopsida > Malvales > Malvaceae > Hibiscus > Hibiscus tridactylites. The sequence goes on from OY288271.1 coordinate 35,264,110, forward strand.
TCTCATCAGCACCAAGTTTGTTTCTTCAACAGAGCAATTGGCAGATATTTTCACAAAGGCCCTGGGTTCACAACAGCATGGATATCTCTTATCCAAGTTGGGGTTAAAGATATTTATCACCCTCCAACTTGAGGGGGAGTGTTGAGAGCTGTTAGTTAGTTTGTAACTAATTATTTGTAACCGTTTCTGTTATCTTTGGTTTAGTTAGTCTTTCCCTTTTTTACTTGTATATAAACAGTTGATGTAATTAGTTTACATACATATTGAAATAATACAGCTGAAGTATTATTCTCATATATTTTTACACAGTCGCCCCCCTAAAAATTTGAAATTCAGGTTAATTTAAATTTTTTTAAAATTTTTTATTAAAAATTTATTTCCTCTCCTCTAAAATTTTATATGTTCAACTATTAGAATTTTATATGTTCGCCCCTAACATAAAATTCGACATCTGTCCTTACATGCAGTCACTGACTGGCTCTCGTGCTTGGTAACAGGGCCTTGCCATTATGAAAAAGCATGCAGGCACTGGCTGACTCTGGCTCTCGTGCTTGGTAACATAGTCGGAACTAAAAATTTATTTAAAATGTATTATTTTTTAACAGTAATTTAGGACCCATTTTATTTATTTTTATAAATAAATTAAATTGAAAAAATTTCCAAAAAGTTTTAGGTGTCAAGAAACAACCGTTTCTTGCACGTGGCTCCACCCGTGGTCGGTAATGTTTCAAGCATTTGATAATAACACTGCGTCCCGTTCTGCTTTGGTTTCAGTGTATGTATCTCCATCACCTTCATTGTTGTACTCATCCTCGGCAGATCTCCTACGGCCATTGCAGCCGCCTCCTCTTCGTAATCGTTTCCTAGCTAGTAGCTAATTCCTATGTTGCACTGATACGGATATTGAGACGTGTACGGGGACGAGAAATGACAATTTTTAAAATTATGAGGTACGAGTACGATAAGGGTACGACAAATATAAAATAAATTATAATATATACATATAATAATAAAATATTAAAATTCAAATAAAATTCATAATTTCAAAAAAATTGTCTACTATTTAACGTGCTTATATGGATTAGTCACAAAATTAATTTATATCATAATTAGCATCAAAATTAGTATTAAAATTAAACTTCCAAATCTAAATTAAGATTTTTAAAATTAATAATATAAAGTTTCAAAAGAAAAAAATTAAAATTTATAAATAATATAATTGTTTTTATAAATAATAATAATAATAAAAATTAAAGTAAAAAACCTTAATTTATTTAAAGTGTAGATAATATTAAAGTATGGATAAATCAGATTATTAAAGTATTTTTTCAGGCCTTCACAAAAATTAATTCACGAGAAATAAAATAAAATAATTAAAAAAATTTCACGTGCACGTGGGTTCTTTCTTCTACAGCTCTTCTTCAACAACTTAGTAACTCTTCTTCAACTTTTTTGCAACTTTTCTTCAACTCAAGTAGGAGCTTTAATTCCTTTTCTTAAAACTACACTGAGTACATAATCAGGAGCTTACTGTACCCAAAATTGATCTCAGCACTCTTTCGAAAGCTGCCATTAAAAGTTGGGTACACGCGTGGACTCCCACCACCGTCCTCGAAACGCCCCCTTCGATCTCTAAACGTAATAAGGTAATTTTTAGACGTACTCCGTAAATATAGGACGTCCTCAGTACATACCCCAGTCGTACCCAACTCGCACCCGTCCCAAGAACGTAACCGGTACGCGGGACGACCTTCATCTACCGTTAGGACCGGCCCTGGGCAGGGGCTGTAAGGGCGCCCGCCCAGGGCCCATTGCTCAGAAAAATTAAATGTTGTAAATTTCGAATTATATTTAAAGATTTAGTTTGTTTTAATATTTGTTATTAGGGCCTATTTTTTAATATTTGTTAATAGGGGTTAATATTTTTCTAACATTTATTATTAAAGATCTACTCTTAATATTTTTTTTCTAATACTTGTTATTAGGGGCCTATTTTTTTATATTTGTTATTAGAGGCTGAGTATTTTTTTCAATATTTATTAGTAGGGGTTTACTCTTAATATTCAATTTTTTTCTAACACTTGTTATTAAGAGTCCATTTTTTAATACTTGTTATTAGGGGCTGAGTTTTTTCCGATATTTATTACTAGGGATCCACTCTTAATAATCAATTTTTTTCTAGTACTTGTTATTAGGGCTCTCGTTTTTTCCAATATTTGTTATTATGAGCATAGTTTTAAGGTAAAATTCTGATATACATGCTGGTAAAACTAATTTTACACAAGCCTGCATATTACATTATAAAACTTAAATCCTAAATTCTAACCCTAACCCTAAAAAACTAAACCATATACCCTAAATTCTCAACACTAATCTTAAATTCTAAACCCTACAACATAAATCCCTACACTTTAAACCCTAACCCCTAAAACTAAAAGGCACACGTAAACTAAAGTTTATACGGCATATGTATCAAAGTTTTTTTAATAGTTTTAAAATTTAATTTTTTCAATACTTATTATTAGGGGACCAATTTTTTTAATACTTGTTACGATGGACCAACTCTTAAAATTTAGTTTCTTTCATTACTTGCTATTAGGGACAAAGATTTAAATAGCGATATGCAACCACAACAACGATCGTTATATGACAGTAGTGACATCATTTAAAACCGCGATATATGGAACCATTATTACAATAGCATATATTACTAAAAAAATTCATAACTGTGATACTCACAATAAACAAAATAACATCTATTATATCCTTAATCACGATAAACATAACACAACTGAAAATACAACTGTAACTATAATTACAATTTAAATCCTTAATTTAAGGCTCATTTTTTAAGTTTGCCTCAAGCCTCTAATTAAAACTCAGGACCGGCCATGTCTACCGTACCCGTGCTTTATAGGCTACCTCTAGCAGCGGAGAAGCCGCCAAGCTCTCTTCAAGCTTACCCAATTCGTCATTAAGCACCTTCTCATCAAACCTCTTCCTCCTTTCGTTTGGCTTCTAGGACCATGTGAAAGGGAAAAACAACATTTCATAGCGCTGAACGAGATTTATATTCAGATTATTCATGGCATTTTTGGCCAACATTTTACAACTTTTGATATGATATTAGACTCATGATCGACTGTATTGGGACAGATTTTTCGTACAAACAAAGCCCAGAAAATAAATCATCACTTTCAATGTTTAGACAGCTTTGGGCGATAATTTTTTTCTCGTTGATTCAAATATTAAATACTGATCTAATATACCAATTGGAGATGTAGCTCAGATGGTAGAGCGCTCGCTTAGCATGCGAGAGGTACGGGGATTGATACCCACATCTCCATTTTTTCGCAATTTTACCTTCTTACTCTTTGTTGCTTCATTTCATCATTTGTCCTGAAGGAAATCCAATCCCCGCATCTCCATTTTTCGCAATTTTACCTTCTTACTCTTTGTTGCTTCATTTCATCATTTGTCCTGAAGGAAATCCAATGAGTTGCGAATTGCGAAAAATTCATGGGTCTTCAGATTTTTGAAATTCCATGGGTTTTATAATAAAAATGATTGCGTCCATTTATAGTGCCAAATCTTAGTTTTAATTGTAATATTAATTATATGACAATTAATTTAAAATGATTTTTTATTTTGATTTATCTATATATATATATATATATGTGTATAATATATATATTCAATAATTTTATAGATTCAATTTTTTATTAGTTAATAATAATATATTTAATAAAACTTTAAAAGTAATCATCTTGATTAAGTTAATAATATATTCAATAATTTTATAGATTCAATTTTTATTAGTTAATAATATATTTAATAAAACTTTAAAGTAATCATCTTGGTTAAGTTAACTTTATATACAATATCATGTTAATTAATATTATTACATACTAATATTAAATTATTTTAATGTTGTATAATAATAGAATATATAAAAATAGTATTGTAAATTCATAAATCTCTTTTAACTCGTACTTTTATACTTATAAATAGATTATTTTTTTTGAATTGAAGGGGAACGCACCTAAATCATGCCTCATTAAAAAACCTCCCTAAACCTAATGGAGGAAAAAGAGTACGCGATCCAGGGCGATTGAAACAAAACAAGCAAAACAAAAATCCGAAAAACACCTCCTAACCTGCTACAAGAGCACACCTAAACACCACTCCTAATGTTATCAAATAGAAATATAAACTACAAACACCTAAAAAACCCCACCCCATGCTTTTCAAGAAACAAAATAAACCTGCGCTCACACAAAACGCTAACCCTCATCCCAATCCGCATTCAATTTTCCCATAATACTTACTGGAGGGTCAAGAAAACGATAAAGGGAGCTCCTTGGCCAACTTAGCAAAGGCATCCGTTACCGTATTTGCTTCTCGGCGAACCCACGAGAAACGGACCACCCAATTTCTAGACAAAATCGATGCCAACAAGCCCCGGAGGGATGACGGAAGACGTGTCGGATCACCCATTGCAAGCACCTCATACACCTCCTTATTATCCGTTTCAATAATCACACAAGTATGCCCTAACGCCCAAGCCGTTATAAGCCCCTCATGTACCGCCCACACTTCTGCTTCAAAGCTAGAACACATGCCAATCTTCTTAGCGAAACCAAAACGCCACCCTCGAATGTTATCGCGGCCAACACCCCCACAAAATGCGAAACCTGAGGTAGTATTTACCGCGCCATCCACATTTACCTTCACCCATCCCACAATCGGCTTCACCCATCGCATCACTGGCCGCGAGTGCACCATCCTATCCTCCCTGCGTTGATCCAAACGAGCCACCTGAATTGTGTCATTGCACACGCGTACAGCAGCTTGCAGTAACCCCTCCGAACCCATCTTCGTTGGCTCAAATATAAAGCAATTTCTCCGCTTCCAAGCCATCCAAACAATGGCACCAAACAAAATGTCCCAATTCACGGTATCCCTAGGGAAGTAGCATTGATCCGAAAGATTGATCAACATCCACTCTTTAATATTCAGCTCAAAAAACCGTTGAAGTCGATCCGGACGAACCACCCGACACCACACACTTTTTACCTCAAAACAGTCTCGTAGGACATGCGAAACATCTTCCATTGCAGCTCCACAAATCACACAGCTAGTATCGTGTGCAAGATGTCGTCGCACCCGTTCAGCGTTCGTTAAAAGACTTCCATGACAAGCTTGCCACAAGAAGAACCTAATTCGCGGCAGCCCCTTGTACCTTGCCAGCACAGCCCATATGCGATCACCATCATCAGCAGCACTCGATGCACGCAAGATATACGCCGAACGCACCGAGAACCGGCGTGAGGTCTCCAGATCCCAGCCCGACCTATCAGCCAACCCGAACGCACCTGGTGGTTGCACCGTAGCTACCCCCCACAAAGCACGTTGTGGTAACAAATGAGCAAAGCTCTCCCAGCGCCATCCACCTGCATCATCAACCATGGTGAAAATAGGGGTGTTTCGCTGGGCTTGCACCATTCCATCAGTACGATAATGGCGCAAAGGGCCCAGGTTAGCCACCCAAGTGTCGTCCCAAAAGTCTATCCCTCGCCCATCACCAACATTCCATACCAAATGATGTCGCATGTCGTCCCAAACCAAACAAATTCCTTTCCAAAGAGACGAACCAGCTCTACATGGTAGCACTGTCGGCAAAATCTCGTGTACCTTATACTTCAATTTCAAGGCTTGAACCCACATATGGCTCGGATTATCAACCATAGAAAAAGCCAATTTTAATAAGAATGCATCATTCTGGTGCTCGATCCGCTTAAAACCTAAGCCTCCTGCCTCACTCGGTAAACAAACCGTTTCCCAATTCACAACATGCATCCCCCTTGAATTACTACTATGCCCCCCAAACAAAATTTCTGATAATTCGTTCAATAGTTTCACATACATTTTTAGGCAACCTTACCGACTGTAGCGCATATATAGGAATGGCGGCAAGAACCGACTTCGCAAGGACAATGCGCCCCGCAAAAGAAAGAAGCCGAATCTTCCACCCTGCTAACTTATCCGACACCTTTTGAACTAAATAGTCATAAGTTGCTTTAGTAATTCTACCGTGAATAAGAGGCACCCCTAAATACCGACCAAGATTAGCCACACATTGAAAGCCAAAAGCGCTGCCAATATCCTCTTTTAAAGCTATATGCACATTATGCGAAAAGAAAATATTGGTTTTTGCGATACTAACCTTGTGCCCAGAACAAACACAGAAATCATTAAGAACCCGATTGATCACATCAAATTGTTGTATCGAAGCCTCTGCAAACAAAATCAAATCATCTGCAAAAAATAAGTGTGATATCATTGGGCCCCCTGACGGAAATAAAAAGGTTTCCATGCCCCTTGATCAACCTCATTCTGAATAGCATGGGAAAGTCTTTCCATGCAGAGCACAAATATATACGGCGAAAGCGGATCACCTTGGCGAATTCCCCTAGATGGCGTAAAACTCGAAGATTTACTCCCATTCCAGAGAACCTGTGTGGACACAGAAGATATGCAGCTCATAATCAACTTACGAAGATGTAACGGAAGCCCAATCTTCCCCAAAGTATCATCAATAAAAGATCACTCCAGCCTATCGTAAGCCTTTTCCAGGTCTATTTTGATAGCAAACCACCCTTTCTTCCCCTTTTTACGCCGCATAGAATGGATGATCTCTTGGGCCACAATAACATTATCCGTAATAGGCCTGCCTGGTACAAAGCTAGTCTGGTTTTCAGATATCCATGCCGGCAGAAACGGCTTCAAACGATTCACAATAACTTTACTCAAAATCTTATAGACCACTGTGCACAGACTGATGGGCCGGAACTGGGATAGGGACTCAGACGATTCCACCTTGGGTATAAGAACTAGCAACGTTCGGTTTAAATCTGGATCAACTTCCCCTTTAATAAACATATCTTGTACAGCCTTACATATAGTATCCCTCACAACCGACCAATTCTGTTGATAGAACATCGCATGAAAACCATCCACACCTGACGCTTTCGATGGGGCCATTTGGAATAGAGCCTGGCGAATTTCATCTTTAGTTACTACTTGCTCTAAAAAAACCCTTTAACCATGAGACAGAGAAGTGAACTTCCCACGACAATTATACGTATAACCCTGCACTCCCTCCGACGTGAATAAAGTACCAAAGAACTCTGCACTCATACGCTTCAGCACCACCGGATCTGAAACCCAATCCCCTTCCTCATTCCGCAAGGACATAATCGAGTTTCGTCTCCTTCTTCCGTTAGCAATCGCATGATAATATTTGGTGTTTCGATCACCACTTTTAATCCATTCACACCTCGCCTTCTGCCGCCAGAAACTCTCCTCTAGCATGATAATTTCTTCTAACTCTTTCTTAAGGGTTCTCTCAAGCTCACACAAAAAAGTTGAGTGCCGACGATCCAAAGCAGTCTCAATACCACGAATTCTAGCCAGCAACCGCCTTTTTTTCCTTCCCATCTCACGGAAAAAATTCTTACTCCAATCCGCCAACCCTCATTGTAAATTCATTATATTATTGCCATAATTTACCGAGTTATCCCAAACTGACGCAACCACTGATTCAAAACCCTCGCCATGCTGCCAAGCAAAAATAAACTTAAACGGCTTATCATCCTCACGCGTCAACACCGAATCTGTCCGTAGAAGAATAGGACGGTGATCAGAACCTATCCGATCAAGATGTTGCACTAAAATCCCTGGAAACACAAACGACCATTTCGTATTCATAAGAAAACGATCTAACCGCTGAAATAAATTCCCCCAAGCCCAGGTATACCGGGGTGTTGCGTGTAAAAGAGTCTATCGCAATTTTAGTGCAAGTGTACACGACGCAAGTAGTAAAGTGATACGAAGTATCGGATATCGTCTCCACAGGGATTGGGCTAATAACTTCACTTTAATTCACTGCACGAAGTAAAAGAAATAGTTTAGAAAGTTGTCACGAAAATATAGAAGAAAACGTAAATAAAAGAATTGAGATATCAAGATAGAGAGAATAGGCTGGTATTGAATTGCTCAGTAGTGCAGGTATTGCAATGCTTAGGAAATCCAGTTCTGTCGTCGCGCCCGTCTCCGACAGCACCTGTAGCGGCGGCTGTCCGTTGGCTGTCACGGCAGCAAACACACCAACTCCGTACTTCAAGTTTGGCAAGAATCCCAGAATTGCCTTGGCCTATCCCTAGGTCTAAGTCTGTCGATGATCACGTCTTTGATGATACCTCCCGGCGTGAATCGAAGGATGAACACCGATGTGTATGAATTCTTCCTTAGCCACTTAACCTTGCCTTATCCCTAGGCACAAGATAGTTCAATTATAAACTAGAGAACTCGCTCTTATTTCTTTCGTATACTTAACTCTCCCGATGCTAAGTAAATGGATAACCTCACAATGCTCTCTCGATGCTCTTTGCAAGATATTAATAACCAAAATAAGAGAACTTGAAGTTTATTTTATTGAACTTGGAAAATCCTAAAACAAAACAAACCTTGCAACTACTTTACAAAACAACCCGTGGCCCTAGGGGGTTTTTAGAACATAACGACGGCGGGTAAACGGCGGAGGGTTTTGGGTTATCGGTTATGGGGTATGATGTCTCCTAGGTTAAAATCTATGCCCTTATATAAGCTTTGGGCTCAAGTATTCTAAGATAACAAGGATTACAACTTTAATTAAAAGTAAGATTCTAATAAAGACTTAATCTCCAAGTATCCTACTTTTCAGCCGCCATCCTTGTTTCTAGGGATTTCCTCTCCTTGAGCTTTGGCTTGACATATCTTTTGATCCTGGGCTTGGAAAATTATTTGGTTTTCACACAACAGACGAGCAGATTTTTCTCTATCTATCGAGGTCCACTTTACTTTTTCTCTCCGCAAAACTGTTGTCACCTTGCTGTCACGGCAGATCCATGGCAGCATCGTCCTCGTCGTCTGCTTGTCCAGTTCAGCTCTTCTGCTTCCCTGCGCCCGCCTTCTTCGTCTATGATGGCAGCAACCTGCAAAATAAGCCATCTTTTAGTAGAATCCGTGCCTTTAATTCATTTGTGATGTTTTGCTGTAAACTAACCTAAATGCAATGCAATGATGCTTGAATGCAGCAGAAATATGGGTTAAAAAAGGTGTAAATAATAGAACTTTTACACATTCAACACACCCCCAAACTCAAGTTTTTGCTTGCCCTCAAGCAATTAAGACCTAAAAGAAAAATGAATATTTTTGTGTTGGCTTTCAAACAGTGAACTGTCCCTTACCCGTCGCTCATTCTCTGTGGCGTCTTAGTACATCTTTTCTGATTTTTTTTGAACTTAATTAAATAAAAGACACAACAATAATTTAAAGATGTACTAAGACTCCATTAATGATGGAGGGTTGCCACCCCCAAACTCGAGGGTTGCATTGCCCTCAATGCAAAATGACAGATAAAATGAAGGCAGGTACATCACAAAATATAGATAAGCAGGCAGCAAGAAAAGAAAAAATAAAAGACTTAGATTTTAATCGTTCTCTTCATTGCTGCTGCTGACATGGATCTGGCGGCGGCGTCTGGGCTGTGGGGGAGGCTGGACAGGTTGCTCCACGAGCTGGATGTCTGAGCTGCTGCCGCTATCCCAAGTGCTGCTTGTGGTGGTGCTGGCCTTGGGATTTAATTTTCTGTCTGCCACGTGTTTCTGCCTCTTGACAGGCGTAAATTCCTTCTCCAAATTCCTCCTAATAAGAGGTTCTTCCTCGCTGTCATCTGAGGTCGATCGTTTCGTTCCACGTGCGGGGCTATTAGCCGGAGGACTCCTAGCTGCCGTCGGGGCAGGTGATGGGGTGGAGGCAGTAGAATGTGTGTGTGGGGAGGCAGGTGTTGTAGGTGTGTGGACAGGGGTGGGGATGTGGAAATAGTGGGCAGGGAAAGTAGGGAAAATAAAATCGGGATAATTTAAAGTATTGGTAATGAAATTTACCGTTGAGTTCGCGAAATCCCGGATAAATGTCATCATCCCCATCTGCCTGTCTTCTACCCGTTGTATTGCAGCAAGGATCTGGGCAGCTTGGTCTGTCTGGGTGGTGGCGGCGGTAGGTTCAGGGGCAGGCTCCTCGGATGAATCTGCTGGGGAGGCATCCGGGTTGAAGGAGTTGATAGGTGTTGCGACTATCAGCTCCATGAGGCTGGTAATGTTGTTTTCTGTCCAGCCTCTGCCTTGGATCAGTTTGTCGGTGGTGGCCTCTAGGACCGCAGCGCAACGGCAAAGGGAAGTGATCGTGAACGGTAGGCAAAGTCGGGAGGCGGAGCGGAATGTGCAGTCTAAGATGTTTTCCCTCATATAGCGGCCCACGTTGATAGGCCGGTCGTTCATGATCGAATGAATGAGGGCGAGCCGCTGCTGGTTCACCGTCGTGTGATGAGAGGACGACATGATACGCTTTTTGATGAAAGCGTTCCAGAGTTTGGCTTCTGGGAGTAGCTGCCCCCTTTTTACAGAGTTGGGGTTCTTTTTGCTCGTGGTCCATGTTGTTCCTTCCTCTGTCACCTCCGCCATGACAGCACCGTAGGCGGCAGAGTCGAGGGTGCTTAAAAATTTCTGATGGGCATCATCGTTGGGGCCAAAATATAGGCCATACATGTGGTTGATGCTGTCAGCTGTAAATGGCACCTCTACCTCTCGGACGGTGACTGATGTTGTCGTTTTGCTATTGATGGCAGCATAAAACTCCCTCACCAACGTATCATTTAGTTCTGCGGGTTGTGCTGCGAACTGCTCCCATAGCAAAGTCCTTATCGCCTTCGCGATGAATGGTCGGAGCCTCATGTTTCCTGCCTTGCGGACATAGATGAATCCTCTTTCCTCCCATAATTCCTTGGTTGCGAAGGGCGACGCTGCTGCTGAAGAAGAGGCTGAGGCAGCACTGCGGCGGGTCTGTCTAGACGACATATTAGTTGCAAGGGTTGTGAAAATAAAGAAAGCAAAGAAAAACGAGAGGAGAAAGCAAGTAAGAATAAGCAGAAGTGAGGAAAATGAAAATGAAAACGGGGTTTTATAGCGGTCGAGTTGCTGCCCATTTAATGCTGTAACGGCAGGCGTGAATAACGGGGCGTCTGATGAGATTTTGCGTGTCTGACGCGTCTGATGGATGGATGGTGGGCTTAGGTCACTTCTTCTATTCTTCTTGACTCCTTTATTTCCTAAAAACAGAAATTATAAAAAAAACATTATTCGAATAAAATAAACCTTAATACCTAATAAATAATAAAAATAAAACTTAGGTTAAATTAGGGATGCCTTGTGGGGCATCTCCTAAAGTAACCACTTCTTGTATTCCTGGGGCTTCAGCCCCCTGATAGTGCTTGAGGCGCTGTCCATTGACTTTAAATTGGTGCCCGTCTTTTAATGATCGAATAGTGATGGCACCATGGGGAAAAACTTGTACCACTTGGAACGGGCCGGACCATCTAGATTTTAGCTTCCATGGGAAGAGTTTCAATCTAGAATTGAACAACAACACAAGCTGCCCTGGGCAGAACTGTCGTGGCAGCAACTTCTTGTCATGCCAGTTCTTTGTTTTCTCCTTGTATATTCTTGCATTGTCGTAAGCCATTGTCCATATTTCTTCGATCTCGTTCAAATCTAATAGCCTTTTCTGGCCTGCCTTGTCCAAGTCCATGTTCACTGCCTTGATTGCCCAATATGCTTTGTGCTCTATCTCGACAGGCAAGTGACAGGTTTTTCCATAAATCAGTCAGTACGGAGACATGCCCAATGAAATCTTAAAAGTTGTCTTATATGCCCATAATGCATCGTTAAGGAGTAAAGACCAATCTTTCCTAGTTGGCTTAACCATCTTCTCAAGAATGTTCTTCACTTCCCTATTAGATATCTCAGCTTGTCCATTGGTCTGTGGGTAGTATGTTGTCGCGATCCTGTGCTTGACACCATATTTCTTCAAGGCGGCAGCAATAACCCTATTATCAAAATGTCTCCCTTCATCACTGATAATCGCCTTAGGGATGCCAAATCTAGAAAAAAAAATGTTTTTGTGCAAAAACTTCTGGACTGTCTTGGCATCATTCTTTTGAGTGGCGATGGCTTCAACCCACTTAGAGACATAATCCACTGCTAGGAGGATGTATAGATTTCCACATGAAGATGGAAAAGGTCCCATAAAATCAATCCCCCAAATGTCGAAGATCTCGACTTCTAGTATGTTTTGCAGTGGCATCTCGTTTCTCCTCGAGATGTTACCTGTCCGCTGGCACCTGGCACAGTTCTTGTAGAAGTCCTGTGCATCCTTATATAGTGTCGGCTAGTAGAACCCTGACTGCAGCACCTTGGCAGCAGTTTTATTGCCTCCTAAGTGACCTCCATATTGTGAACCATGGCAGTGATGGAGAATGTCTTCTTGCTCTTCTTGTGGTACACACCTTCTTATAACCTGATCTGCGCATAGTTTGAAAAGAAGAGGTTCGTCCCAATAATAATGCTTAACATCATTTTGGAACCTCTTCCTGGCTTGATAATTAAGTTCAGAAGGAAGTATTCCGCTAACTATAAAATTAACGAAATCAGCATACCATGGAAGTTCAGAAGACTTACCTGCCGCCATGGCTGTCGCGGCAGCGATTGCGGCAGCAAAGAGATGCTCATCTGGGAAGGTCTCCAGTATGTGTGTCTCATCAATTGGCAGACTATGTCCCTTCTCCAATCTTGACAAGTGGTCTGTCACCTGATTTTCTGTCCCCTTTTTGTCCTTGATCTCAAGGTCGAACTCTTGTAATAGCAAGATCCACCGTATCAATCTAGGCTTAGCGTTCTTTTTCGCGAACAGATACTTAAGGGCAGAATGGTCTGTGTGCACTATTACCTTCGTCCCAAGTATGTAAGAACGAAACTTTTCAATGGAGAATACCACATCTAACAGCTCCTTTTCTGTGGTGGTGTAGTTCACTTGGGCGTCATTCAATGTCTTGCTGGCATAATATATGACATGAAACAGCTTATCTCTGCGCTGCCCAAGTGCTGCCCCGACAGCATACTCACTAGCATCACACATAATTTCAAACGGTTGTGTCCAGTCTGGTGGCTGTACTATGGGGGATGTCACTAGTTTTTCGATCAGAACCTTGAATGCTTCAGTACATTCATCATTAAAGTCAAAGGGTCGGTTCTGCTCCAAAAGATGGCATAGCGGCTTGGTGATTTTTGAGAAATTTGCAATGAATCTTCGATAAAAACCAGCATGCCCTAAAAAACTTCTAATGCCCTTGACTGTGGTCGGTGGCGGCAGCTTCTCAATCACTTCTATTTTAGCCCTGTCGACTTCTATCCCACGGCAGCTAATCTTATGGCCAAGGACTATCCCCTCGTCCACCATAAAGTGGCATTTTTCTCAATTCAAAACAAGATTAGCTTTTTCACATCTTTCGAGTACCTTTTGTAGATTGTCGAGGCAGCTCTCAAAATCGTCTCCAAAGATGGAAAAATCATCCATGAATATCTCAACGAAGTCCTCTACCATGTCGGATAATATGGCCATCATGCACCTTTGGAAAGTGGCGGGTGCATTGCATAATCCAAACGACATTCTCCTAAAAGCGTATGTTCCGTAGGGGCATGTGAAAGTCGTCTTTTCTTGATCCTCTGGTGCAATAGCAATTTGATTGTAACCTGAATAACCATCAAGAAAACAATAGTAAGGTTTACCCGCTAATCTATCAAGCATTTGATCAATAAAGGGTAAAGGAAAGTGGTCCTTTCGGGTAGCTTTGTTAAGCTTCCGATAGTCCATACAAACCCCCCAACTGGTCACAGTCCTGGTTGGGATTAGCTCGTTGTTCTCATTGGTTATCACAGTCATTCCTCCTTTCTTAGGAACACATTGCACCGGGCTCACCCATTTGCTGTCGGAGATGGCGTAAATAATGCCAGCATCTAACCATTTGATTATCTCTTTACGCACTACCTCCTTCATCGCATGGTTTAGCTGCCTTTGGGCATCAATAGTCGGCTTATGATCTTCCTCGAGGAGGATTTTGTGCATGCATAATGCCAGACTAATGCCTTGTATATCAGCAATCGTCCATCCAATCGCCTTCTTGTGCTGCCGTAGCATGTCGATTAACTGCCGTTCCTGTTCCTACGGCAGCTTAGAAGAGATGATTACGGGCAGTGTGTCATTTGAACCAAGGAAAGCATATTTTAACTGCCCTGGCAGGGGCTTCAGTTCTAAGGCAGGTGGTTCAACAGTAGATGGCTTTTGGATTAAATGGTTATCCGAAGTATAATTCAAAGGTTCGAATAACTTAACTGGACGATTGCCTATCCAGTTTACCTCCTCTTGATCTTCAGTATCAGATGTATCGGAGTCAGAGGAGTTGCTGTCATCGGTGCTGTCGTGACAGGCCTGTAGATGGCTGCCGCGGCAGTGACCAAATTTAATATCGTGACAGCCCGACTTGATGCAGGGTTGACCAAGGGTAATGTCAGTGATAGCCTTGCATTCCTCGTCCACATCAGCATGTTTCATCGCTTGGAGAACATTCAACTTAATCTCTTGATCATTCATGCGCATGGTGAGTTCTCCTTTCTCCACATCAATCAGTGATCTTCCCGTGGCTAAGAAGGGTCGCCCAAGGATGACTGGTGCGTTTTCGTCTGCCTCACAATCTAAAACAAGAAAGTCAACAGGAAAAATAAACTTATCCACTCTTACCAGAATATCTTCAATCTTTCCCTCTGGATGAACGTAAGAGCGGTCTGCCAGCTGCAGAGTTACTGTCGTGGGCCGCGCCTTTCCAATACCTAATTTCTGAAAAACAGACTTTGGCATTAAATTAACACTAGCACCAAGATCACAAAGTGCCTTACCCACAAATTTATTTCCGATTACGCAATGTATGATGAAGCTCCTCGGATCCTTCTTTTTCTGGGGTGGCTGCCGATGAAGAATACTAATGCAACCTTCTGTCATCTTAACCGTTTCAAATTCCCCAAGTTTAGATTTTTTCGACATAACATCCTTGAGAAATTTAGCATAACCGGGCATTTCCCTAACAGCATCTAACAACGGAATATTAATATGAACCTGCTTAGAAATATCATAAATCTTTTTAAGTTGAGATTCTTGCTTAGCTTGCTGTATCCGTTGAGGGAAAGGTGGCGGGGGACGGTAATCAGCAATACGTCCTTCCCACTGCATGCGAATCTGAGGATGGTAATCATCTTTTTTCTCCTCTGTCGCTTCTACTGTCGTGACAGGCTCATCGGCAGCAGTCTGTTTATCACCTGTTGAGGCAGCTTCCTCGGCAAGTTTATCTGAGGCTGGATCCTTTACTGTTTCAGCTTCCTTTTCCGTCCCTTGTAGTTTCTTCCCACTCATAGTAGTAATTGCCTTACACTGCTCATGTATGGGTGGTCTAGCATTTTCAGTATTGCTAGGAAATCCTCCATTCTGCCTCGGCTTAATATGTTGCGACACCTGACCCATTTGTTTCTCCAGAGATTTCAAAGTAGCTTCATGATTTGTGATCCTCATCTCGGTTTTATCCATGAAATTCTCCGTTTTCTTGACAAACTGATTCATATTCTCAATATAAGTACCGGTCTAAGACATAAAAGTGGCCAGAGTCTGTTCCAGTATACTGCTCGTGGCAGGTGGTGGCTGATGTTGCTGCTGCAGCGGTAGGTGCGGTGGCAGTTGCTGTCGCGTCAGCAATCTAGGTCCTCCCTGATTCTGATTGTGTGCTTGCGGATTCAGGGCATTATTAGGATTACTCCAGGAAAACTTGGGATCCTTCCTCCAATTGGGATTATAGTTGTTGGAATTGTAATTCGGCTTGTAATTTCCAACATATTTTCCCTCTTCTACTTATATAGGGCACTCATCCCGACTATGATTTCCCTCACAGATATCACATACTTCCTCAACAGCAAATCCTTGTAATCCATCATCATTCAATAACCTTTTCATTGCTTTAGTAAGGAATGTTACCTGTGATTTCATAGTGCTGTCGGCCTCATAATCCTTGACAACAAGTACCCGTTTATCCCCTCTTCTTGCAGTTGGAAACTACTCCTCATTCTTGGCCAGATTTTTCAAAACTTGTAATGCCTCATCTGGATCTTTATCCAATAATAATCCATTTGTTGTAGAATCAATTCGAATGCGAGTTTGTAGGTTGGCAGCATTATAGAACTTTGTAACCTGATTCCAGACGGGGAATCCATGCATTGGGCAGTTTCGAAGAAGAGTAGTAAATCTGTCTCAGGCCTCGTGCATTGGCTTGTCATCTTCATGTTGAAAAGTAGCAATTTCGTTACGTAATCGCTTAGATAAATGCGAAGGATTAAAACGAGATAAGAATTCACGAGATAAATCTACCCAAGTTACGATTGAACCCGGCGTAATTTTATTCCACCAAGTTTTAGCTCTGTCCCTCAATGAATGGGGGAATAACCGAAGCCTCAGTATCTCCGGACTAACTCCTGGCAGTCTAAACGAACCACATATCTCCTGGAACATTTTGAGATGCTCCCTGGCATCTTCTGTCACAGCACCACTAAACTGCCCGGCGTTGTTGATCATACTAAACATGACAGGCTTAAGCTCGAAATTATCAACATCAATATCCGGCAGCGTGGTCTCCAGCTCTACATGATCATTCAGCATGTAGTCGCGACATGACCGTCGTCCATCTGCCGCGGGCGGGTCGCCGACAGGCTGTATACCTCCACCAGCGGGCTGGTTACGGGCCATCTTCTCTAGCTGTTCCTCAAGGTATTCGTTCCTGTCTAAAAGGTGGCGAAGTTGTTTCTTGAGATTGAAGGAACGTTCGATTTCCGGATCTAATTTATACTCAGGATCTTCACCTCTTTTAGATATGTGCATAAACAAGAAAACCTCGTGAAAAGCAAGAGTTGAAAGTACTAACGAAAAATAGAAAAATAAAAATAAAAACAAAAACAAAAACGAAAAGTGCAATAAAAGAAAGGTGTAGTTATGTTGCAAATCCCCGGAAACGGCACCAAAAACTTGTTGCGTGTAAAAGAGTCTATCGCAATTGTAGTGCAAGTGTACACGACGCAAGTAGTAAAGTGATACGAAGTATCGGATATCGTCTCCACAGGGATTGGGCTAATAACTTCACCTTAATTCACTGCACGAAGTAAAAGAAATAGTTTAGAAAGTTGTCACGAAAATATAGAAGAAAACGTAAATAAAAGAATTGAGATATCAAGATAGAGAGAATGGGCCGGTATTGAATTGCTCAGTAGTGCAGGTATTGCAATGCTTAGGAAATCCAGTTCTGTCGTTGCGCCCGTCGCCGACAGCACCTGTCGCGGCGGCTGTTTGTGGGCTGTAGCGGCAGCAAACACACCAACTCTGTACTTCAAGTTTGGCAAGAATCCCAGAATTGCCTTGGCCTATCCCTAGGTCCAAGTCTGTCGATGATCACGTCTTTGATGATACCTCCCGGCGTGAATCGAAGGATGAACACCGATGTGTATGAATTCTTCCTTAGCCACTTAACCTTGCCCTATCCCTAGGCACAAGATAGTTCAACTATAAACTAGAGAACTCGCTCTTATTTCTTTCATATACTTAACTCTCCCGATGCTAAGTAAATGGATAACCTCACAATGCTCTCCCGATGCTCTTTGCAAGATATTAATAACCAAAATAAGAGAACTTGAAGTTTATTTTATTGAACTTGGAAAATCCTAAAACAAAACAACCCTTGCAACTACTTTACAAAACAACCCGTGGCCCTAGGGGGTTTTTAGAACATAACGACGGCGGGTAAACGGCGGAGGGTTTTGGGTTATCAGTTATGGGGTATGATGTCTCCTAGGTTAAAATCTATGCCCTTATATAAGCTTTGGGCTCAAGTATTCTAAGGTAACAAGGATTACAACTTTAATTAAAAGTAAGATTCTAATAAAGACTTAATCTCCAAGTATCCTACTGTTCAGCCGCCATCCTTGTTTCTAGGGATTTCCTCTCCTTGAGCTTTGGCTTGACATATCTTTTGATCCGGGGCTTGGAAAATTATTTGGTTTTCACACGACAGACGAGCAGATTTTTCTCTATCTATCGAGGTCCACTTTACTTTTTCTCTCCGCAAAACTGTTGTCACCTTGCTGTCACGGCAGATCCATGGCAGCATCGTCCTCGTCGTCTGCTTGTCCAGTTCAGCTCTTCTGCTTCCCTGCCCTGCGCCCGCCTTCTCCTTCTACGATGGCAGCAACCTGCAAAATAAGCCATCTTTTAGTAGAATCCATGCCTTTAATTCATTTGTGATGTTTTGCTGTAAACTAACCTAAATGCAATGCAATGATGCTTGAATGCAGCAAAAATATGGGTTAAAAAAGGTGTAAATAATAGAACTTTTACACACTCAACACGGGGGCCCTTAAACTCCACATCCATAAGAGCCTCATCGAAAACGAAATTCCGAAAGTCGCGGCTAATGTAATTTCTCCCCACAACACCTCCACGACGATCCTCCATATGCAGAATAGCATTAAAATCACCCCCTAAAATCCAAGGATGCTCATCGCCCGGATTAAGATCACGCAATTGCGGCCAAAGATATCGCCTATACTAAATTTGAGGACTAGCATAGACAATAATCCAGAAGATGGGACAAGGAAGCATCTCTCCTTCAATCTTCACATGAACAAATTGATTTGAAACCGATAAAACATTAACCACCCAATTCCCATTCCAAGCAAGCCAGATACCTCCACTAAACCCCTGAGCTTCAATCCGAAAAGAAAACCGAAAACCCAAATTACTAATGATACGATCAGCCCTTTCCCCACTTACTCTAGTTTCTAGCAACGCCACAAAATCAGGCCTACACTCATTAACAAGCCTCCGAAAGCTATCCTTAAAAATGGAGCCCGCTGCCCCTTGCACATTCCAAACAGAGACACTAATCATTAAAACAAAATAAATATGTAGGTAATGGATACCAACCTAATCCACAACCATGGTGGCTGTCGATGCCCCCTCACCACTAGCGTCCGTAACCCCGTCACACGGCATGTTAACAATTTCATCCGCACCCTTCGTTCCTTGTCCGCGATCATCAACGCCCTCCTGCCCGCCGTTCAAAATATTCGGCGGTCTAGAATGTAGAGGGTTTTGCTGCAACGCGTCCAACTTGCTTGTTTATGCTTGAACCCATGCAGAAAGAAGCGGTTTCGCCTGCGGTTGATCAACTTTCTTCCTTCCCCGTAAGAGAGGCTTAGCCACCCCACGACTAGACTTTTGAACACCTTGAAACTTCACCTTTGCGCCATTTTTGTTCGCCATGTGAACTTTACGACCATCATTACCTATAACAACCACCTTATGCGTCGAACCTGTTTCCGTCACCTCGCGTTCGCTCACACACGGGACATTCCCGGGGACAGTCGGTTGCACACTCATGGGGGGAACCTCAACCACCTTCTGAGTACTATGCTTACTTGATGAACTCCCTCGTTCCACTTGCTTCTTCGGTTTTTCTATAGTTTCAGCTTGTTTACCCTTAATCATCCTAGCCATGTCCCCGGAATCCTCAGCACAAGGAATATCCTCAAGCCCCGTATCCTCTCTATCCAGATTATCATCATCCAAGTTCCGCAACAAATGAAAACGTGAGCTGCTCTTCCTCGCATCCTCATGTTTTCCCCCTCTTCTATTACCTCCACGGGCTCGTGGTCGTCGTTTCTTATTTTCCACTACCATCCATGGTCCATACAATTCAGCCCGATCACTTCTGCAAGCCCTCTCAACCTCAGACTCAAGGGGTTTCTCCGCATTCTTTGTTATCTTAGTAGCACAAAATTCCATCGTATGCCCATATACCCCACAATGGAAACAAATTTGACTAAGCCCCTCATATTCAAGACGTTGCACAAAATTATCGATTCCAATACACGGAAGAAGTGGCTTAGTAAGATCCACCATAACCGCCAGGCATGCAAACTTACCTCTCTCACCAGCCATAGTATTATAATCCACCTTCACCACCCTCCCAATGATATCAACAATCCGCCGAAATAAGCTCTTTGTATAATACCGTATGGGTAACCCCGGAAGTCTTACCCAAACAACCACATGCGATGGGTGAGCCTTATTAGTCGAAAAACTCCTACTCCAAGGTTGAACGATGAGATAACTGCCAAAGATTGTCCATGGTCCCGCAGTTAAAACCTCAACATAGTCTTCTTCCTTTTCAAATTTCACCAAAAAATATTTGTTGTCAAGGTCAACCAACTAAATTCGCCCAACTAATTTCCATAAAGATTGCAACCGATTCCACAAAACTCGATAGCTTATTACCCTCCCAAGAAGTCGGATTATCAGTGCCCGCCCCATACTTCGATCGATAGACTCATGGACACGATCAGAGAAACGGATAACTGGATATGGTCCATCTTCTTTAACTATGACATCCTCATCGAGGACAATGACATCAACCACCGTAGCTTCCTGTGCCGGCCGAGACTTTTCTTTCCCTTCCCCATTAAGCACTGTCGCATAGGATGGTTTATCATCCTTTTTTTCCAATTCGTGAACATCCTGCATAGCATCATCCAGAACCCCGCGCAGCGTCCCTTGTCCCACAGCATCCAACCGTGTAGCATCAAGATTAGGGTTGGCCGTAGCCGGCATGTAGCCTTCAACAGATTTAGCCCCACGCACGTCCCCTACCCCAAACTCACCATCGCCGCTGGGCTCCTCCAGAATCCCCTCTTTCAACCGCTTACCTTCCCTTTGTACTTCCATGGCCACCGGCGATCCCGGTCGTTCCAGCGCTCCCTCCGTCGAGATGATCGGAACCATCAGATTTCCCACGCCTACAATACCCTCTCTCCTAACGGGACTGTTCTCGTAACATCCATCATCCGGTGGCCGTCCGCCTGAGTCCGCAAACACCAGAGAATCTGACGAAACCCTAATCGGAATATTAGGGTTCAGATTTTCGGTGGCCTCTTGAAAGCCCGGAACCCTCATGACGAAACCCTAATCGATTTTTGTCGATAAATTTTCTATCGTTTCAGAGCGCCAATTTATTATTTTCTTTGATATTACTGAAGTTTAAATAGATATTATTTGATAATGCTAAAAAATAGATATTATTTGATAATGCTAAAAATAGATATTATTTGATAATGCTAAAAATAGATATTATTTGATAATGCTAAAAAATAGATATTATTTGACAAGCAAGTATACCACATTTAATTTTATTTGTTTCGAATATAAAAAAACTGAGGATTAGAAAAATGTCTTCGACTAAAGGAAGTCGAACTCACTTGTATTTTATAGATAAAATTATTTGAATATGAATGTTTTAAAAAATATTTTTTACGAGAAAATACATTTAGTTGGTTGGTCAAATTGTTAATCTTTATTCTCTCGTGCCTCCATATCTCTATTGCCTCCCTATCTGTTTTGGTCAATGGAGTACCTACCCCTTGCTTTTTTTTAACTAGGAGCATTCGACAACGTTGTTCTTTGTCGCCACTACTCTTTAATATTGTTGGTGAGGCCTTGCACCTTATGTTAGATAAAGTTGTCCATAAGGGTCTCTTCAGTGATTTTTAAATTGGTAGAGGACTTGACTCCTTCAAGTATCTCATTTGTTATTTGCATATGACCTTATAATTTTTTGTGGAGCTTTCATTCTTAATGTTAAGAGGGTTTTACGAGTGTTCGAAATTGATTCGGGGGTTCAACTTAACCTGAAAAGGTGTAAGCTATTTGGAGTAAATGTCGACTCATTATCTCTTGCAACTTGGGCTTCTAGTATTGGTTGTTCTATTGGTACTTTTTATTCTGGCTACCTAGGCCTTCTTCTAGGGTCGCGCAAAAATTTTACCTCTTTATGGGAGCATGTGATTAAGAAATTTTATAGTGCTCTTGCTGGCTGGAAATCAAGTACTCTTTCCTTTAGTGATCGATTGGTTCTCATTAGGCCATTCTTGTCTGGTCCCCCATTTACTTTCTTTCTATTTTTAAAATACCCTCTGCAATCTCTCGAAAATATAATGTCATCATGGCTAATTTCTTATGTGGTGGGGACTCGTCTCGGAAAAAGATTCATTGGGTCTGATGACCCTCCATTTGTGCTCCAAAATAATTTGGTAGATTGAGAATCTTCGATCTGAACTTTTTAAATTGTGCTCTTCTGTGTAAATGAGTTTGAAAGTTTCTAATGAACGTGATAACATATGGAAAATAACAATATGCTTCAAATATAATATGAATATTATAAGTATGTACCTGATCCATTAACCATAGGTTGGCACCCTAGATTTGGAAAGGGGTTACTAACTCCTTCTTTAAAGACAGTGATATTGGTTTATGTTTCAAAAATTTCTTTCGGTTCTAAATTGAAAATGGCGAGTCGATTTTTTTTTGGTATGATCATTGGATTGGTGAGTCCCCTTTAAACGTGACTTTCCCTCGTATATACGCTCTATCTTATAATAAATCTTGTATGGTATCTGATTTTAGTGTTAAACAAAATTCATAATTGATTTGAGAGATACCTCTTAGAAGAAGGATTTTTAACTAGAAAGTTTTTCAATGGAATGCCCTATTAGCTTTGCTAAAAAAATTAAATCAGATGGCTTTGATTATGATTGCTTGTCTTGGCATAGTTCTAGGGACGAATCCTTCTTTGTTAGAGCATGCCGAAATGCCTTCTATCAATCGTCAGAATTTAATTCTCTTTGGTCCAATTCAGTATGGCTCGAGTTTGCCCCTCCAAGACTAGAGTTCTTTATTTGACAGGTGGTTTGAAATCGAATTCCTGCCCGTGATGAACTAATTAAAAGGGGCCTTACCTTAAATTTGGTTCCATTTGCCCCTTCTACAGGGAAGTTTCAGAAACTATTTTCACATGTTATTGTTCTACAAATTTTCAAGGAAACTATAGACGCTGCTCGTTATATTTTGGAAGGTTTCTATGACTTTTCCTAGTAATGTTGCTTCCCTTCTTTTGATGTGGCAGGAAGCTTGTCCCAATCTATCTAAGGATTCCCCATCTAGAGATTCATTCCTGTGGTGATAATGTGGTCTTTGTGGCTCCTAAGGAAAGATATTATATTTAAAGAAGGCTTACTTGATACTTTGAATTTGTTTTTCCTCACAAGGTTAAGATTAGAATGCTGGTACAAAACTAAATTTCCAGCCTCTTTGATTTCAATGAATGATCTGATGGCCAATCCTTCCTGTGCTGACAATGTCTCCTTTTTCTCCGTTTGCTTTTAATCTTTTGCTTGGTGCCTCTTCCTGTTGGTTTCCTAAAATTGAATGTGGATAGGACAATGTTATCAAATAGTAAGTATGGTGGCATTGGTGGGGTCATTCATAACTCTAAAGGGTCGTTGATCTCTTCTTTTTCAAAACCTTCTGGCCCGAACGTCCCGTTTTAGTTGAGTTGCTAACTTTGAGGTTCGATTTATCGCTATTTAGTTCTACCAACTTATGTAGTAAATTTCGATTGATAGTCGAGTCCGATAATAAAATGACTGTTAGCTGGATATTAAATCATGTGCTCTGTCCTCCCCTTTTAAGAGCTTAGTTCAAGAAATTAAAGACTTGGGGGCTCCATAGTCGGTATTTTCCGAGCAATTCTTAGGGTAGCCAACATTAAGGCAGATAAGCTAGTCAAGTCGGACATTGGTTGATTTTTTGTACTTTTGGATGTTCTTAACTGTTATATTTTAATAAAATTTAGTGACACTCTTTTCCTCCGTTCGCTATTGGACGGCGTACCTTCGGGTATGTTGAAAGATATGAAGGGGGTTTTAACGAGGCATGTGATTCTTATAAAAAAAATTCTCGTATTTTCTTAGGCCATAGGTTCTAGACCCACTAAGAACACTATCCTTCCTTCCCTTAGAATCTCTCTTCCCCTCCCCTCTAGATAGGATTAAGATTAAATTTAAGATTAGTCAAAAAAATATTGTTTTTTCACTAAAATATTTTTTTGTATCAATGATGGTAAATTTTAACACTCAATTTTAGGAGTGGGAATCAGGTAGGGCAGGGACAGTTTTGCTTTTTTCCATTCTATCTACAACACTTGCGGTTACGGTTTCGGAAAATCCCCACTAAATAAACAAAATTACTATTTTACTGACCAAAATAAATGGTCAATTCAATTTAAAATGTGAAGTTTGGATACTTCGATTGGAAGCAATTACGAGATGATGAAGATTGAAAGGGTGTTGTGTTGGGGAAGATTTAGACAAAAGTTTTAACTTATATCTAAAAACTAAGATAGAAACAAACATGTGGAGAAACTTGAGTGTGGCTAGGTTTGAGAGAAAGTTAAAGTGATAATAACATAGTTAGAGTTTTTTTATTTAGATATATATTAGGGGTATATAGATAAATAGGTATATATTTTTTAAAATTCTTGTAAAATATCGAGATCCTTGCAGATATTTTTTTGGGATTCTCACGGTTATTTATACAGTTACGGTTCGGTTAACCCCGCGATTCAGATTTAATAATCCCCGTCCTCATCTTTATTTGAGCTTCGGTGATAAAACTTCCATGTCCCCGTCCTCGTGAGTGAAAATTTCAGTTATTCCCTATTCTCCATCGGTTCGAATCCCTACGATTTTCGAATATTCTCCACCCAATTTCGACCCTTGCTCAATTTGGGATCAATTAATTTTTTAAAAAAAAATATCATTAATGTTTTTATCATAAAAATTTGTCTAGGAACTTTTAAGAAGCTAGTCAAATCAATAAAATTACCTTTATTTACGACATAAAGATGCATAAAATGTTTAAAAATCATATAGGGTAAATTACGTAAATCATTATTAAATTT
This sequence comes from Hibiscus tridactylites, assembly GCA_958450335.1. Taxonomy (NCBI): domain Eukaryota; kingdom Viridiplantae; phylum Streptophyta; class Magnoliopsida; order Malvales; family Malvaceae; genus Hibiscus; species Hibiscus tridactylites. The sequence continues at coordinate 35,288,981 of OY288271.1, forward strand.
TAGTCTCAAACCTATTTTATAACTGAAATCTTAAAATGTTTAATTTATTCACTGAAGTTTATACATTGAACGCTTTTGGTCATTTTTTCGTTAACATTTTTGACGACATGCATTTGTCGATGAACGAAGGAACTTCTCCAAGATCTAAATAGTGAAAAACATCATCGGCACAAAAGAAGCAATATACTAAGAAATGAGCTCTATCTGACGGCGGAGGAGGGAGATCGACGAGAGAGAAATCATAAGATTTTCTTTATTGATTCGGGAACTTCGAAGCACTTTCCAGCAAAATAGAGGTCGAGTTCACTCATGGGGGAAAGACAAAGTGATTGGTAAAATTTAGGACCGAATGACTGCCATCTACGATTGTTTGGGATTCAAAAGGACCAAAAGCATACAATGTCTAAACTTTAGTAACAAAAACGTTTAATATCTAACTTCAATGAGTAAATTAAACGTTTTAAAATTTTAATGACCAAAATAGGTTTAAGAGTAAAGTTCATTGATGATTTACGTAATTTATCTTATTATATAATATTGTTGTGATTTTTTTTCAAATTTCTATCAATTAAATATTTTGAAAATATAAAAAAATAAAAAATAAACTGATAAATATTTTGAGAAATATAAAAATTTAAAACAGTTCAGAAGCATATTAACAATTTAATTTTTTACATAACCTTGCTGTATTCCGACATTTCAAATTTAATCAGAATTTGAAATTCAATATTCTAATTAAGTTGATTATAAAAATCTTAATCGTCAAATAAATGCTCAAATTATGTCATTTTTTCAGTTAAGTGCCCAAATTATTTTTCGGGCTAAATTGGGACCTAAAGTTTTATTCCGTAACTCATTTAAGGCTCATCGTTAATTTTTTTGTTAAAAGACACGTGTCACATCTACGAAAATTCAAAATTATATTAAAAATAAATAAAATAAATAAATATAAATAAAATGTATCATGAAAGTTTCAAACATTCCCAAAATAGTCCCCAAATCCGACCACTCTCGCCGCCACTGGTCGCGTTACCGACGACAGAATGAAGCGCCCTCCCCTAGTCAAATAACACACACGCCGTTCGTCACCCCTCTTGCCGATGTCCGTCACGAATCGTTCAAAAGAATCATTCGACAATTTCGTCGATTCACACGACGTCAGTTAATTTTCGGCGACGGGTTGGTGGAGAAAATGGTCGTGATGATTTGACGACCGATTTAGTGGGTGGCGGCGTGGCAATCGGCGGCGTAATTAGCCCAAATAGAGATTTAGATTTTGGGTTTAGGGATTTAGGAATTTGGATGTTGTTTTGTAAATTTTGGAAAATTTACAGATTTTTTGAAAATTAATTAATTATATTTATTTTTAATATAATTTTATATTTTTCTGGAGGTGACACGTGTCCTTTAACGAAAAAAATTAACGGTGAACTTTAAATGAGTCACGGAATAAAACTTTAAGTCCCAATTTAACCCGAAAAATAGTTTGGGCACCTAACTAAAAAATGACATAGTTTGGGCACCTATTTGCCTATTAAGCCTTATAAAAATGTCAGCAATCTTTTTTATTAAATAGATATATTACAATTTCATGCTAGAATGGGGTATATTTTAATGTTAGCAAATAAACAAATTTTAAATTAAAATAATTTAAATGCCAAAAAAACACCTCTGACATTTGACTTAATATTTTAAGATTTAATGTTTTATTTTGAGTTAAAATGATCTCGTAAAAATCGTTAATAAAGTAACAGTTAATGTCTTGACATTACACACTGACGTAATGATGACAAATACGCTATATGTGTCATTATATCTAAGGGCATTTTGGTAAGGAAATTTGAAATAACATAGTACTCCATCCGTCCCACTAAAACTGTCACATGTTGACTTTTTTTGGTCAAAATTTTTTAACTTTGATTATAATTTATTTAAATATTTTATTTAATTAAAAATTATAAAAAATATATTTAAAAATTAGTTTATTCAAAGTTTTTAAAATATATTTTTTCATATTTTTATCAATAATAAATTTTAAATTATAAGAGGTCATAGTTGAAAAAGTTTGACCCAAAAAAGTCAACATGTGACAGTTTTAGTGGGACAGAGGGAGTAATAAATAAACTCAAATTTAAAACTAAATTAAAATCAAAATATCAAAACCAAAGAAAATTAGTACAATTTTTTTTATATGCGATACAAGGGTAACATCTGTTTATATACAGATCTTATTAGATCATATGCATTATTTATGCGAATATATTTTCGATCAAAAAATAAAGTATTCATAAAAATGTGATTTTATGTTTCGCAAGTAATTTGCAAAGTTTAAAAATGTGATTTTATGTGTCGCAAGTAATTTGCAAAGTTTCATATGCGATGTTTCTATAAAAATGTGATGCAAGTATTCCGGACATTATATTCGAATTAAAAATCCACCTGATCAAATACTTGGAAAACAATAAACATATTACTATCATACAATAATTATATACAGTATATCTATATTCCTTCAAAGGACTATAATCCCAAAACCATGCATCCATGAAATCACCCCATCTCATTCCTTTCTCTTACCAACTTGTTGTTGCAGCCCCAAATTCCTAAGCTCAAGGAAAAACCGAGTCGCCGCCGTCAAAAACCTCACATTCTGCTCCGGTTTCAGTATCTCCGCCACCTTCAATGTAGTGTTCATCCTCAACAAATCAGCTCCGGCCACCACTTCCTCCAACGCCTTCTTCAACGTGGCCAGCGCAGCCGCCTCCTCTCCTCCGCCTTCATTCATCCGCCGTGCTCGTTTCCGAACCATCTCAAGCAACGGAGGAGCCGCCAAGGTCTCTTGAACCCTAGCCAACTCGTCATTGAGCACCCTCTCTTCAACCCTCGTCTCCTCGGTTAGCCTCCTCAACCTCTCGCTTTGGTCTTGAGACAGGTCGTGAACCGAGTCACGCACGAGCCGCAGCGCGAACCTGGGCTTGAAACCCGATATCCAAAGAGAGGCAGACTCGAAGGAGGTGAACCAGGTGGGAGAAAATACAAGGAAAACGTCGCGCTGCGCCAGCCGAGATTTCTCCTCGAAGTACTGCTGGTAATGGGAGAGCACCCGCGATATAAGCTCCTTGAGATCATCTTCCTGTGATCCATCACGATGTTGAACAGATAACAACTCTTCGAGGTAATGCTCATGGCGGACCAGCCAACCCTCGAAGAATGCATTAAACGAGCCGCCGCCGCCACCGCTGGTTCCAGCTGGAGTCATATCGACAAAAGGAGAGAGAAAGGAAATCAAATGTGAGTGGAGAAAAGTAGAGGAGAGTAAAACATGGTTGTATAAAGGGTAGGGTTTTTTCCCTTTCTTTTTTAATCGGTTTGTGGGGAAGTTTTCTTTTTTTCTTGTATAATAAATTCAGGGTTTCAGAAAAAGAAGAAAGTTTCATGGGAGACGTATGAAAATTTGGCGTGGAATACAGGTAAGGGGGGATGGAAGCAGGGCGCTTTACCTTATATAATTACTCTTTGTCTTGAAGTTTGTAAGAGAGAAGAAACAAGGGGGATGAATCAAGGCCATCTTTTGGTGTTAAAAGACAACCGACTGAGCAGACAAAATGAGAGAGAGAGAGAGAGAGAGAGAAGGTGAAAGGGGGAGACGACAGGTTTCGGTGAGTTTTGGAGTATAACTCTATTATATCCGGTATAAATTTGTTCTTAAATGTCAACATGTTTCAGACTCTAAGCTATATTTGTTTGCGCTAATCAGCCAACTATCGAGTATAATTTTATTTTTCAAATGTTAATATATCTCTAACTATAAACTATATTTGTTTGCGCTAACCAGTAAAGTATCATGATTAAATTTCTGATTTCTGCTACCTACTAGTGGGTTCTTGAGCAACACGTTTAGCACAAGGTTAAATTTGAATCCATGAAAAGAAAATGGAAAGAAAAACAGTTTAGAATTACGAGAATGGAGATTGGGGTGATTTTGAGAAGTGGGTGTTGTTAACAAGGAGGAAGACACGTTTGTTTGAAAGGTGCGAGGTGGAGGGACAAGAAGAAGACAAGTCAGAAGTTGATGCCAACTCATTATTATAACTTTATTTAGCGTACAAGACTTGTATATATTTTTTCATACATGGAGGGTGGGGGGTTTGCTTGGATTCTCAGGGTTCAATGGTGGATGGAACACTATAGCGGCGGTTGGAGATGAACATGGTTGTGTTATTTTATCACTTACATCGGCACTGGCGGCGGTTCTGGCGCTTGCTGGTCGATGGCGTTCACGGTAAGCAGCCATGGCTGACAAGAGACATCCACTTAATTTACTTCACTGTAATCCGACTCACATTTCTTTGAATGGATGATATGGGTTTTTCGGGTTCAGGGTAAAAATCTTCTGCTCCTAATTAAAAATTAAAAATAAAATTTTAATTTTTAATTTTAATTTTTACACCATAAACCTTACACTTTAATTTTTAAACCTTTACCATAATTCTTAATTTTAAACTTTAAACTTAATATTTTAAAGTGATGCATAAAATGGGACATGATAAGAAAAAGACGATTTTTATCCGGATTCAATAGGTTTGAGACTTTCTCTTGATCTTAAGAGAAGCCAGAAGTACGCTATTTTTATTGTGAATTAAATTAGGATTTTTTTTCCTTTGTACAGTTTTTTTATGGAGTATATATTTATTTTGGTAATATGGTATGTTTATCGTACGGCCATGTTTGAAGTGGGAAACTGTTTCTGTCTCTTTTAACAATGTCGTCATTAAAATTTTATCTTGAAAGTGCAATGTGATTTACTAAAAAAATTTAAAATATTTATTTAAAAAATATATTTAACAATTTTGTGATCTATCCTTAAATATCATTTTTAAATATGTTATTTAAACATTATGAAAATATAAAAAAAAAAACATTATAATACTTATTATCTTTTAAAAAGATACGTCTATTTATTTAAGATATTTAAAGCGGTAATGAAAGAACATTTTGTCGTAGTTTAAATCGAAGCATACTGTGAATTATTTGGTTGAAGTTGAAATTTCTGTTTGAAACACAAACCAGATCATGGTTTGATTTTTGAGTTTTTTTTATTATTAACTTTTGACCCAAGCCAAGAATCAATTACCACATATATACATATATTTATAATTTTATATATATATATATAGAGAGAGAGCAGTAGCCAGTAAGAGTTCAATTTGAAGCTGAATAGTAGTTTACACCAGTCGACACAAGCGAGGCCTAGAACAAAACTGCCTTCCATTAGCTTTCACTAAAGCCATGACCCCAGCAGTCACTCCAGCCCACACAACCGAATTCACATAATGCTGTGCGTTTCGACCCGCTGCACATGTAGTTCAATTACTACTTGAATTTTCTTTCTTTTCAAATTGGATAAAATTCATAAATAAGGGACTAATTTGAACCAAGAAGTCAAGTTCAGGTAGCTGGTTGTAAAAATATTAAGTAAACCAAATTAATGTATCAAGTTATATATTAACCCTAAAAATCGTTGAATTGGCAACCAAGTTAGAAAGAAAGAAAGAAGGGATACCTTGCTGAATTGAGAAGGTTGTGAGTGTCAAACCACCTATCACCAAAGCAGACGCCACTGGAAGATACTGTAATTTTCAATTAACCCAAGGCCTTTATATTAGGTCGTTGTAATGAAAAGTAACCATCCAAGAAGCAATCCTATGAAGTAACAGACATTCTTTTACATGAATATTTCAATCAAGTACCAATGGGGAATAATGAACTTACAGACAAAGATTCGAAACTATTAAGCTGGAACGGTGAAGGATTACTTTTGCTGACTGTATAACGACCACTTACAAGATCCAATGCGTCCTGAAAATTTTCATCAATTTTGTTATTTATAGTAAGGGTCTATCTAATTTCATTTCATTGATTTGAGGAAGATGAGAGAGGCAGCTTGCCTGCCGAATTCCATCGTGAAAATTGTTCATATAGTATCTTGATAATGCACTCATTCCATCCTTTATAAGTCCAGATACTGTCTGTTTGCCATATCTGCAGAAATACAATAACATACAGAAATGTTAACCGCAAAATGGGTACTGATTCTTTGCAAACAGTGGCTTCAAATTCCATGCATACCTAACAAGATCCCCTTTCAGAGCATGAGTTCCAGCATATTCAAGACTTATCTCATCACCTTGCTCAGCCCACACTAACAGAAATAAGGAAAGCATTTAGGATGAATGAAAAGACATTAAATCCTAAATTAAGACGGAAAGTTAGAAATGGTAGGCCAAATAACATACGCGTTCTGAACTTTAAATAATCTTCCGGGAACATAGAAATGTACTCGTTAGAAGCAAATACCCCTAGCCTTTGCAATTGGATATTTAAAGACTTCTGAGCGAAATAACTCTGTTCAACAGAACAAATAAGCAAAGCTTGTTACAAGCATAATAAAAAAATTGCTGGTCAACATGGATACTTCTTCATGCCATATATGCGATAACAAACAAGATTAACTTTTCACAAACCTGGGTCACATTTGTTCGATCAAGGCAATCAATGCAGTTAGATCTGATAATGCCTTTCTGCTCCTCCAGGATCTTGCCATCCTTGTCTACGAGGAAGTATCTGCTCAGCTGGAATAGTGATAGTTAAACATAGTAATCTGGATAGCTAGAACCATGATCATCGCATACTCTCTAATCAATTAATTATGTGTAGAACATTTCATTTTGTTCTTCTTACCCTTGCTTTTCATAATCCTCGGAGATTTGATCGTATAGAACTTGCAGGTTATCAAAGTTTGAGCTCCCGCAAACATGATGAAAGTCAAATGATACATACCTGTGGGACGAACATGTCAAAGATCAAGTTGTAACTTCTAACAAAAGATCTTAGAGAATATTCACAACCAAAAATAGGCAAACAGATATTCGGAATAATCTATAGTTATTATTCCTGGAAAATCATGGAAAGAAAGACCAAAAAAGACGGCCGACATTTATGATTTATCTAGAAGCAGCAAGTAGACAACTACTAAAAATTGAGTAGAAAACTAATATATTTAAAAATTTAGGAATGCAGGATGTCACCTCACATTTGGAAGCTTTTGCATCTCAGCTGCATATGCAGCACTTAGTTGACCTTCATCACCATGCTACAATATTGAAATCAATGAAAGATGAAACATTTGCTTAGTTAGAAGTATAATAAAAAATGTATAAAAAGGGTCAAAGCTTGTTTACATAATTACGTAGATACTAAAAAGCTTTCTATCCTTCTATACATTTGAATCAGCCAGGCAAATAAGTAATAATTACTATTATTTTTGCAGAACATGGATTAGTTTGTAAAATGTAATTATGTGAAACAGGTCTTGACAACAATTTTCCAAAAGATATGCAAAATCAAACTGAATGATAGATTTTTGCTCGATTACAAAGGTGAGAATGGAAACATACTTTATCAGTCAGGTCCAGTGCTATAGTTTCTCCGTATCTTTGAAAAAGATCAGTGAAATGACGCTCCACAACTTGTGGCTGGAGTAAGAGTTGAAGGTGCAGAAACACTAAAATGTTAGCACCATTTTCAGTGAAAATGAAAAAATAATAATAATTGCTGCATTTCCAAGCAAAAGTCTACCGTTTCCTCATGATTAATAATTCTAAGCTGTGGTTTGTAGCTTAAATCAACAATCTGCTCCCAAAGCAGTGGAATAGAGCCTCGTATCTGAGATGCAAAAAGGAAAATAACTTAAAAAACGGACAGAAGTTACTTCTTTCTTTTGTTTAGTAAATTAAATTTAATCTACATATGAAGTTAAAAACAGATGTGCTTTATTGTAAACATAAACCAGATTGTGCTAAATAAATATTGATGGAAGCACAAGTATGGATCAGAAAGTTCAACAGAACTTTCAGAAAAGCCAAGTTGTATGATTCTTCCTTCTTTGACAAATAAAATTACCATGAAGCTAAGGTAGACCAAAGTATCAAGGAAAAAGAGACTTTGGAAATTAGTAATTGATCAGCTTTCTGAAGTCACATGCGAGATTGTAGACACACCTGCAATGATGAACACCTGAAACCTTCAAACTCCAACAACTGTTCTGTTTCAATGAAGTTAGCAGTGTCTCCTTCAAGGTTAGCTCCCCTTCTCCACATCCGTGTTCCTGTAAAACCAGATTTTTAAAGCTTCTTATATATAGAAACATTATTAATGAAAAGAATGTCATCCAAAAACATTTTACCTAGACGTCTTGTACACCTCCTTGAAAGTAATGTAAACGTGGCAGGTGAATTCTTCAACTTTAGTTGAGCGACTTGGAAACTTAAACCTAGGTTAAGTGAAACACCAAAATATATTTCCAAGAAAATACAAAATAAAACGTACAAAAAAGTTCTCTTGAATATTATGGTAAGTACAAATGGTGATCTGTTCTGTTCATGCATATACACATGAACAGGCCACACACATGGAGATGAGTTGAAAAACATGAGGAAGCAAAAGTCTAAGGATATTTCCTTGTAGAAGAGGAATAATGAACCTGTCAAGCTGCCAAAGACAATGTAATTAGTCAAAAAGGTTGAAGAAAGAAAGAAAGAAAGAAAGAAAGAAAACAATTTTATGATTCTATTTGAAAAGTTCTCATCATTTCTTAATATTTTGGAGTTCTTTCTTAGAACAAAAGTAGAAACCATTTTGGTATGGCTAACAAGGAAATTCTAAAAGCATACTAAAGCTGATAATTTTATAATGTAGATGGGAAATAACCAACCTTGTACTCAATAAGTTCTTCCAAAAGATGTCTATTCCAAACAAATCGAGGATCAGCCTGAAATATACAGAAAAATGAAGTTAAAAATTGTTTGCAAGTAGTAACTAGCTATAGATTGTACCATATTTCACATACAATGTGGATTTCCGTGCAGCTGACATGAAGCCTCTCCAGTAAGCAAATATATTAATCTTTTATCAGAAAGGGAAACTCATTTGGGAATCACAAAATAACAATGGGCGAGTAGAGCCTTATGCATAACATAAAAGGAAAAAAAATAAGGATTCCCATTTTTTTTCTCCTGACTAGTTCAGAAGAGAGAAAATACATAAAGACGAGGTTAAGGTACTTTGAGTGTTTGACTTCAAATGCAAAGAATCTCCAGAAACTACTAGCTAGAAAACCTAAGCATATGAACCACATTTGCATGTTAAAACAGCAAGGGCTCACTTGGCAAGATTAACAAACCAACATTCACATGCAAAAGTTCTGTGAAAACACCAAAACTGGATTTCTTTTTTCAATTTAAAAAGTTTAACAAGCTTTCCATGATGATCCAGGTATTGAAACTAACCTGCTTCCATAATGGTTTGCTCGCCCACCGTTCCATTAACTTAAATCTTCTCTGCAAGCTGGTATACACAATCAAATGTATATTAACTTAATAATCAAAACTTATAAAACCAGAAAGCAGACTGCACGGCAAAAGATTTTACTTCACTGTTATATCTGTTTCATATGAATAGTACAATCCGGGAGTTGCTTCAACTGTTTTCAACAGAGTCATGAAGTAAGCCTCGTCTCTTTTCTGCTCAAATTAAGGTAAAACATAATTTTATAAAGAAGGGTTGATATTAAGCATCGCATTAGATGTCTAAATAAACATTTTAAAGGCAAGAATAAGAATCTTACTTCTTGAGAATTGGAAAACCTCAAAGCCTCATTGCAAGCCAGGAATTTCATAGATTCAACCCGGTAGACAGGTTTCCCTAGAAAACTCCCAACTTCCTTTCTCGAAGTTATTACAAGTACATATGTTCCTGTATAAACGAATGAAGAATTAAAAAAAAAAAAAAACTGACTTCAGTTTTATATGACACAAACACGCTCAACAAAAGTAAATGATTTTATTTAATTTAATAATGTTGAACCTGCAAGCAATCTAATTGTTCCAGCCACGCCATAAATGGTAGAGGTTTTGGATGGTTTTCCAGAAGAAGACGCCTCTGCAAAAGCCCAAAAAAAATTAAACATTAACTCTCAATCGAAGTCGTGGATAATAAAACTTTTTTAAAAAAAGGAAATACTTCCCTAATGATAAGTTGATAACGAAATCAATCGTCTACATCCTGATTCATAAAGTAACTAATAATCCATTTCATTTACGAGAAATCTACTCACCAAGACTTCATCTGCAAATGCTAAAATTTACGCTATCGGTAATCAACATCATAAAAACAAACAGAACAAAATATGGCGCGATCGGGAACCTTAAAATACAAGCCACTCCAATTTCCAAACAAAGCTTAAGAATCCAGCAATGGAAACAAAACCAAAACAAAAGGAGGGGAAAGAACTTGCCGGAGAGCGGCGCGATATTTCCTTGACGGCGGCAAATCGAAAAGCCTTCACCGGGAGATTCGAGGGATTTGACCACTAACCTATCATCATATTCCAGCAATTCTAGTCGATCGTAGAGCTTGAAATTACTAGAAGAAGATCCGGTTTCCATCGTCAACAAGTATTTGATCGATTATTCTTTGATTTTTGGAGAAACTCGTTGAATGATTGAGGCTGATTTATTGAAAAAAAAAAAAGAGAAATGAAGAGGTCAAAATGATTTATAAACCGGTCAAACCAGCGAATCAATAAACGGAAGCGCCCAATTAAGCTTCTGTTAACAAACAGGGCACTAGAATATGACATTTTTAACCCGAAATGGTCGTAATCAATGTTTATCTCGCCGTGGCATTCCTAATAATTAAAATGTAATAATAATTTGTTTAATTCTGATCCCAAACCCTGCAATCCTTTAACTATTGAAATTTAGTACTTTTTTCTTTATATTTCTTGAAATCTTGTTCTAATTTGCAAATTAAAGTCCAATCGATATGAAATTTAGTTCTTTTTTCTTTTATTTCTTGACAAAAATACCCATTGAGTGATCCTAGTAGTAGAGGATAGTGTTGTTCTTTCCAAGTGATTTGGGTTCGAGCAACGTAGTCTGCACAGTGTATGGACGTTTTCAAAAGACTAGGAGTAAATAACATATACTACCATGTAATCAGACCCAAATATTAAAAAAATGTGATTTAAATATTTAAAAATTAAATTAATTAAATTTAACAGAAGTCAATTGACAATGCTACATAAACAGAAGGATTGACTTCGTGGAATGAAAAATAGATGGATTAATCGATCAATGGTTGGTCTAACGAAATGAGGTATTAGATCCCTCAAATAACTTTAAAGTTTTGAACCTTAATAGTGTGAATGGAGCAAACTGGATTGAAATAATATCCCCCATAATAGGCCTTTACACTATCTAAACCGAATTAGTTAGTCAATTGATTGAATATAGGTGATTAAACAAAAAAAAATAAATGGATTGCATTTCAAAACTCTGAAAAGTATAGGGACTGAGGGAATATTAGACCTAAAATATAATATATCGGATAAATTTATTTATGATATGGCTGTTACTTGTATGATCTGTATCTTATAAGTTCTTTGTCTTCACATGGGGGCAATAATAAAGCAGTCCCGGCTGTAAGAAGAACAATTTGTAATGATGCTTTATTGTTTAATACACCTGCAATATAAAGGACATATATCAACCTTCAAGGCAATAATAGACCTCCCAAACACGATTTCGGTAACAATTTTACCAAAATGTATTTAGAAATCCACAAATCTAACTAGATTTCGCAAATTCAAAATAGTTGTCAAATCACATTAGCATATATGATATATTGCTCGAGGACAAGTTGGTTAAAGTTCTAGTAATAATATGGGTAAACTATACTAATGAGTAATGACCACCGAACTATGGGTTGGTATTGATTTAACTACTATATTTTTAATTGTGTTAAATATACTACATAATTATTTAATTGGTTTCAATGTAACCACCTGCCATTAAAAAAACAGAAAAGTTGACGGGCTGTTAAAATAATTGGTATAATTATAAATTTGATCCCCTTTATCTATACAATCTATCAATTTGAACCTAATAAAAATTTATTTATTTTAATCAGGTGGTAACACGTGTCACCCTGATTGGAGTAGGAAAAATGAAAACTAAAAAACAACCCTTGGTAAGAATCGAACCTAGGACCTTAGGGGAGTAGCGCACGCGAGTTTGCCACTAAGCCAAGCATATACTTGTAATATATAATACTAATAAGAATATATGTGTTATACATATGGAGAAAGAAAAAAAAACAATATGCTCACCCTTGGTAGGATTCAAACCAGGGAATCCTTAAGGGTTGAGGCATGGGTTTGACACTAGGCCAAATAAGTATTTTTAATATGAAATACTAACTATAATATATATCTTATTTGATTGTTATTTAGTTTGAAATATTATATATATATATAATATTAAAATAATCAAAATTTAAAATTTTAAAAGAAAAACAAACATAAAATATTAAAAAATAATTTTAAAATTTTAATTATTTTAACATATTATATATTTAATATTCCAAATTAAGTTTTCCTTGAATTGATTTTTTAAACTTAATTTTAATTATTTTAATATTATTATATATATATAATATTCCAAGCTAAATTACAATCGAATAAGATATATATTATAGTTAGTATTTTATATCAAAAATACTTATTTGGCCTAGTGGCAAACCCATGCCTTAACCTTAAGGATTTCTAGGTTCAAATCCTACCAAAGGTGAGTATATTGTTTTTTTTCTTTCTCCATATGTATAACAGATATATTATTATTATTAGTATTGCATATCACAAGTATATGCTTGACTTAGTGGCAATCTCACGCGCGTTACTCCCCCAAGGTCCCGGTTCAATTCCTACCAAGGGCAGTTCACCACCTGATTGGAGGGAGAAATTAATTAATTTAATTAAATAAAAATAATTAAAATCCTCCAATTAAAATAAATGAAATTTTTATTAGATTAAAATTAGGATCAAATTGATAGATTGTATAGATAAAGGGGGCCAAATTTGTAATTATACCAATTATTTTAACAGTTTCGTTAATTTTTCTGTTTTTTTAACAGCAGGTGGCTACATTTGAACCAATTAAATAGTTATGTGATATATTTAACACAAGGGTAATGTTCACAAATAGTCCCTTTCGTTTGGTGTTTGTTCTAGTTTGGTCACCAGATTTTAAAACAGCTTTTTGTGGTCCCTTACGTTTATAATCTGTTTTATTTTAGTCACTCTTCCGTCATTCTCCGTTAGAGGAGTAACGGCCGGCTGACATAGAAATTTTAAAATTAAAAAATTCTACGTGTATAATACATGTCATACTAGAAAACAAAAACAACTTATGTTTGATTTTGGAGATGAACTAACCATCCAAAGCTTCAGAATCCAATTTTCCCTCCTTCTGAACCAAATCCCTAGCTTCAAAATTCAAAACCATGTAGGCTTCAACAGCAAGGAAGAAGACAGATGTTAGCATTTGAACTTACTCTCTACCTTCCATTATACTGCCATAGCTTTAGCTTTACTCTTACTCAAGAAAACACTAAAAAAAGGAAATAAAAAGGTTGCCATCATACTGTTGTACCAGCTCTCATATTTTCTCAGCATTTTCTATCCAAACATGAGCTTTGCAGCATCATCTCCTTCAACAGTCATGATGAAAATGAAATCATACAGAGGAAAGCTACCTCTTTCTATTATCACAGTTACACTCTGCACCTTTGCTTTCATTGCTCTCTTATATGTGGAATCAGATTCTCTTCTCAAAGCTAGATCCTGTGCTAGAACAAGTACTGTTGTAAAAGCTAGTAAGTGGTTCAACATATATTTTTTTTTCGTGCAGGAAGGGTTTTGTTTTTTAACTGTCGGATATGGTTGCACTTTGCAGAGAAAATCGTAGTAAACCCCGACCTCGACGATAGGTTCGAGTTCGAACCGGAAGAATGTGACATTACTCGTGGGAAGTGGGTGTTCAACCGTTCTATCAAGCCTTTGTACACGGATAGGAGTTGTCCGTACGTGGAGAGACAATTTTCTTGTGAGAAAAATGGTCAGCTTGAGTTTGATTACCGGCATTGGGCATGGCAGCCAGATGACTGCTACTTGCCTAAGTAAGCAACATTTTGTTACGAGTTGATTGCACTGTGTATCTTCAAATTATATCCGAATTGACTTGATTGATAAGATACTAATATTTTAAAGATTTAATCAGAACATTTTGAAGTTCGGATGAATTTAAAATGTTTGATCATAACTCCGAAGGGATACATGATGCAATTAACCTTTTTCTGTGTAGATTTGATCCGGAGGTTGCACTTAAAAAACTTAGAGGAAAGAGGCTGGTTTTTGTGGGGGATTCCCTCCAAAGAAGTCAATGGGAATCTTTCGTTTGTATGGTTGAATGGACAATTCCTCCCAAAAAGAAATCTATGAAACGAGGCAGAATTCGTAATGTCTTCAAAGCCAAGGTATTTATTTCTCGATTTTTACGGTTAATTCGAGTAAATCGTTCTTATCAGTTGATTATCAATTAAGAAAATTATAATTGAATATGTCAATTTAACTGCTGTTAAATCGGCTACGATCATAACAGTCGGTCGCTTCGGTTATTATATAAAATGACTAATTAAGTCGATAAAATTTAATAAAAAGAGATTAAATCGGCCGACTTAATTGTATATTTACCCTGATCTTATTAAAATGTTTTTTTTTTTCTCAGGAATATAATGCAACTATTGAGTTTCATTGGGCTCCATTTCTTGTTCAATCCAATACGGATCTCAATTTCTTAGAACCAAAGAAGAGAATCATAAAGATTGATTCAGTTTCCAATTCCTCAAGAGACTGGGAAGGAGCTGATATCCTTGCCTTCAACACTTATGTTTGGTGGATGATTGGCCTTAGGCTCAAAACATTGTAAGTTCTCCTTTTCCCCAACTTATAATTGAAATGAGCCAAACTCGAAAAATGAGTAGCTTAAGCTTGATTCAAAATCCGAGTTAGTTCAGTTTGATCTTAATTGGTATTATTAGAAACTTAAACTCGACTCGATATAAAGTTAAACTATTAGAGTTTAACGCAATCGAAACTCATTTACAAGATTTATGTATTTAAATTTAAATATGAGTCCTAGCCCGTTATATATATGTATATGTATAGTAAAATAATTATTTGGGTAAATTATACCGGTGACCACTAAATTATGGGGTCGAAATTATTTTGACCACTGAACTATGAATTTTGTCAATCAGACCATGCAACTAGAAATGTTGTCATTTAAGCCACTTGTTAAAACTTAATGGGAAGGTGACGTGACAGTTAACGAAAATTTATATAATTATACATTTGGTCCTCGTTATTTACATAATATATCAATTTGGTCTTAATTTTAATTTGATAAATTTAATTCTCCAATCAAATGATGACATGTGTCACTATTTAATAAATTTAAGTTGAGTTTGATCTCAATTGATATTATTATAGAAACTCAAGCTTAACTCGATAAACTATTTGAGTTTAGCACAATTAGAATTCATTTATAAGATTTATATATTCAAATTTGATTCGACTTGAATAAACTCACGAGCTACTTAAATTAAGTATTAAGATATTAAAATTCGACTATAAAATTTAGGTTAAGAATAACCAAATTAAAATTGATTTTTTTTTCGAGTTGAACACAAGAATAAATGTACTGATTAGACGGACCCTAGAAGTTTTAAACAAAACCATTCTATTTGGGTTTAAGCTTTTAATTTCTAACATCACTTTGTGTTTTAAGAACAGATGGGGTTCGTTCGCCAATGGTGAAGAAGGTTATACAAAGCTGGAAACACCGGTTGCCTACAAAGTTGGTCTCAAGACATGGGCTAATTGGATCGATTCAACCATAAATCCCAACAAGACACGTGTTTTCTTCACAACTATCTCCCCTCTACATACAAAGTCTGGTTCTCGTCTTTTCCAAATTTTGATTTGGTCACCTCTATTATGCTCAAATTTAGGATTTAGCCATTATACTCTTTTATTGTTGCAGGAGCAAAGAGTGGGGCAGAGAAGATGGGTTGAAATGCTTCAACGAAACAGAGCCTTTGAAGAAGAAGAACTTCTGGGGAAGCGGCGCCGACAAGGAGATGATGGGCGTGGCGGCGGGTGTGCTGAAGAAAATGAGAGTCCCAGTTTGGGTTCTTAATATAACGCAGCTTTCCATGTACAGAATCGATGCACATTCATCCATTTATACGGAAACTGGGGGAAAGCTTCTGACTCCTGAGGAAAAAGCAGACCCAGGGAAACATGCTGATTGTATCCATTGGTGCTTGCCCGGAGTTCCAGATACTTGGAACCATATACTTTTTGCACATTTGTAGAGAGGGAGACTTGCAGATGATCTCCTAATGTTTTGCCAGGGGAATATGGATTTAGTGATTGGAGTTTAGACTGTGCTATCATAGTTTTACCTGCAAATTGGTTTGCATCTTGATGCTTCAAAGAGTGAAATGTTTGCCATTGGTATTTAGGCGCTATCATAGTTTTTGTGTTTGTTTGTTTAAGTATCTGGCTTATTGGCAGACTAATTCAGATTGAGTTTTGTAGAGACTCAATATGGAGGCGACCTTTCCAACCCAATTTTTTCTATTCACAATGTTAGGATTCAAACCTCTAACCTGAGACCTAACGCCTCATTCTGCTAGGCCAACTAGTAGTTGGTTAGAATTTTTAGTTTTAAATTAAGAAAGTATATGTTTGATACTTAGAAGTGCCCTCAATAGATAGAGAGGAGTGGAAGTGAGATTCTAGGGGAAATAATGGTACTTTTAGCAGGTCTAAAACTCAAGACTATGTGTTATTTTGAATACTATTAGTTTAGTTTTTGCTTGTTGAGGTCTTAGACTAGATTTTTTTTATTTTATTTTTTCTTTGTTTTGCGATTATTTAGAGATTTTATTTGTTGATTCAGTAACTCTAAAATTAAATTTCGGAAATTTTGCTTCAATTGAATAAAATATCTTTGCTCCCTCCAATCCCATATCTTGTACAAGTTCCCAAGCATATTTACATTATGTCAATACAATCCCTTCTTTGGACCTGGCCACTTTTATACTAAGAAAACTTTTAAGCTCCCCAAAATCTTTCACTCTGAAAACTTTGATGAATCAAGATCATTATCTATGATCAAAAGATCATTAATAAAAACATGTATTGATCTAATAAATTCTGTCAGACCAATTAATATTCGGTAAAAACATTTATTATTTTAGAAATTTCTCTTGTAAATTTTAAATAATTTCTTGAAAGAAGAAATATATTGTTCAAATTAGGTTCCAATAAATTATAAATCCAACTACACAATCTAAATTTTTTTAGAAAAGCCCAAAGAGTTTGAGGTCTTTCCGTTTAGGCGACAAAGTTTTCTGGCCCGTTAAAACAAAGGAAACGGGACACTCGTTCGGTCCTGCGTTTCTGCGGCTTGCAACTATAAATTGATACGAAACCCATGGCCAGCTGAAGAGAAAAATCAGGCAACTTCGAGAAACAAAGAGCCTGCTGCATCTTCTTCATCGTTTTCCTTTGGCCGGTAAAATCACTCATTTCTTCCTTTTTATTACCATATGCTGAATGTTCTACATGGAATTCTTTTTTATTTTAACGTTTATATGATTAACAATAAGTTAGGGTTTATTTGAATTCCCTTTTATTGATCTGATTTTAATTTTTTTTGATATCAGATTCTGAAAACTGATCATGGCGGGAGGGAATTTCATGCACAGAGTTATATCTTATGTCGTCAATGAACTTGTCGTTGATAGACTTGCAAACAGGTTTATTTTTTTTCCGCGGATTTCTTTTTGTTTATATTTGCTCATATTTTTTATTATTTTCGATTGAATTTTCCAGGAATAAGAATTTTTTAATAATAGTTTTCTCAAGATCAAAATGGTTGAAATATTTGTTTGTATAATTCTAATCGAGTACTGAAGACTTGAAAATAGCTTTTTTTAATGGATAATCTTTGGTTAGCAACTTATGGCGGCTTCTTTCTCGAGCTGTTAGGACTGCTTTGTTTCCCATCGGTTTCGGGAGTGCCTCTATGCGCAAATCTTCTAATAGTTACATCTTCATCTATAGTGCAACATGTCCTGCACTGTGGATTGAGGAGGTTTGAGAAGATTTTACCTCAAAACCAGTCCCCTTCCATTGTTGTTTTAAATATATTCGAAATATTAGTGGCTTTTGTGTAGTATGCCACTTCAAATGCTTGATATCATATTTTGTTGAAGTTTGTGAATCATAATCAAATATTCAAAAGATTCCGAAACTGATTTTAGTTTTATTTGGTAGGCTTGTTAATATCAGAAATGTTATGTTCAGTGTAAAAAAACCTAAGAAACTTTTCCTAAGAACCAAATAAAGAATTGCACTTTGATCTTTATTCTTTAGTAGCCTGTGGAAAGTTTTGTCATTGTTTTACACAATCTATGTGAAGTTGCTTTTCCTTCTAGTTTCACCTTTGCTCTATGATTCTTACGGAGGGGTTACTTTAATGTCTTATTTTATTTGTTTATTTTTCAGTCCGGCATTCCAAAGATTTGCCGTGAGGACATCAAAGAAGATGGAGGACATCTCCAGTATGGGTATGTGCTTGGTTCCATCATGGTCTTTTTCTACATTCTGTTTGCGATTTTATCCCTCTATTATCCAGCAAAAAGGCAACGAAAGAAACTCTTGTTTTCATTGTCGGTTTTGGTTCATGCAGCTGCGAAGAAGAGGGAAGAACTTGCTGAACAAATGAAGGAAATCTCAAAAAACATCGAGGTTGGTTGCATTTGTTTAAGTTGATATTATATGTCCTAACCTTTTGTGGATGTTTCATTGTTTCTAAACGGCGTATTGTTTTCCTTGCAGTCTAAAAATTGGTGATGTGGTAGATACGGCATCACATTTTGTTGGTGTGTCTCCTCTCGCAATTTTGATAATCTGTAACTCATAATTCTGCATGAATTTATTTTCCTGCAATAGAGTTGTTGAATTTGGCACTTCTAACCCACTGCCTATGTTATTGCCAGCATGTCGTTGCTTTTCTTTATCGTTCAATTGGAGTATGTGGGAAAATGTTTTTTCAAATATGCAACAATGCATATATTACATTTCTATTTAGTGATATTGACAAGCTGGTACTACTACTAGCGTTATCTGTACCGAACTAGTTGAGACTTTAGATCATAACATTTGCTACGTTCTTCATTTAGCTGAAATAAATGGGTTAAGGATGCAAGACTTGTGATTCCGATTATTACTTATCCAATGAAGCGAGCAGTTGACTGGTGTCACGGGGCTAGATTTTCAACTAGTCAATAAATCTATTACTCAAATGATAGATGATACAAATGAGGTGCTATTTACCATAATGACATATTCACATAAATAAATCCCATGTTCACTGGTTTGTTTACAAGTTGTTGGTCTCGTTAAGCCTAAAATCTTACTTATGTGCGTATGTGTTTGGGTCGTGCTCACGGCGGGTGGGTATATGACACGAGCAAGAGTTGTGAGCATGAGCATCAATGATCATCTTTTACGTCAGCTGTATTTTTTTTTATGTTTTGATCATACTTATTTTAATTTGATTGGAAGTTTGTAAAACATATATTTTTTAATTTTTTATAATAATAAATTTTGAATAAAAAGAAGTTAAGTTTATCACTAAAATCAATAAGTAACAATTTTAGTAAGACATTGAAATTAAAGAAAAAAAAAAGAAACAGAGTCTGGTGCCCAAAAATAAGATGATATAGCTCAAAATAAAATTGTCGTGGGAATTTCCAAAACATGTGAAAAATAATTATAACAATTTTGAGCAATTTGTAAAATGTATAATATTAGTTAATAGAGTGAAGATATTTTTTAAAACAAGGATGGGTTTGATTTAAATTCACATCAAATTTAAAAATCTAAAATCTTAAAAGTTTGAATTGAAATAGAAGTTTTAAAGATTTTGACCATGAAGTTATTCATTCAAGAGAAAAGTAATTTCTTTATAGGAATAAAAGTCTCACTAAAAAAATCCTCCACATCAGAATTATCCCAAAGAATAACACCGATAGAGGAAGGAAGAAAAGAGTGGCTGGATATTTTATTAAAAATCAAAGGATTATCCAGAGTTGAGTTACATCAAACTTGTCTTAAAAACAATCTCCTATGAAAACAGTACAATATCCCCATAATCGTCTATTTCAAACGCTCTAAATTAAAGTAGGGCCACTCCTAATCAACCTATCCCTTGCTTTGCGAGAAGATTAGCCTCTATATTGCAAACCCTTGGAATGCAGTGTAAGATGACATTACTTATACAAATTAACTCAACAATAGGTCGAACCAATGGTGCGAAACATGATGGCAGCTTTCGGTGTTGGAGACCCATTCCGTCACTGTTTTTCTATAACATTTCACAATGAGCCTCAGGGAGGGATCTCTGTTGGGCTAGAAACATAGGTTCAAGCCATACAAGTTGGGCCGAAATCGTTGGACCTTGGCCAATAGGCAACAAAAAAGTTCCCAAGCTCGTCTCTTCACTGTTCTTTAAGATCTCACCCATACCACCAGAAGACTATTTTTAAAAATCGCTCTATCTACGTTAAGTTTCACAAAGCCAACAGGAGGGGGTTTCCACAAGAGAGCAGAGTTTGATTTTTTCTAAGGGATTTTATCAGTAAATGACGGGTCAGCAACTAAATCCTCCATAGCAATACCAACATTGGGATGATTTGCTTTAAACCATGTCGCTAGTCAGGATTTTGCTATAAATAATAATTGTGAACATCCAAGTAGCTATCGTCTTTAAAGAGACACAATGTCCATAAGATAGCAAACAGAATAATATGCCAAAAGGATCACAGGGAACATAGAAGCTTACTTCATGCCATGCTCAAAAGAGACCTTAAATCCGGAGGACAAATAGATGATAAGCCCCCAAAACTAGTAAAATGCATCTATATGGGCCACAGATTCAGGATGTATGCCACAAAAAGGACATAAGAAATTTCACGCTTCATCAATTCTATTCTAACTGGAACTCGGTTGTGAATGACCAGCCAGATAAAAATTTCTACTTTTGGAGGAGCCACCTCGAGCCATACTATTTTCTTCCAATCCTACTCCTCGATGAAGGGCTTTACCAAAAGAGTTTACTGAGTTTTTCCCGTCCTAGAGCCCGACCAGGCAGACCCAATCTTTGGATAAATTCCGTAAAACTAGTAAAAACTCATTCCATTGATCACGTTCCCAGTCAAACAATTGTTGTGTAAATTCTCCCTACCAAGCTTATAGGGCGACAGTCCCCAAAGTTTTTAGATACAATTTCTTTCAGATTAAAGTAAAAAAGGAATGATTTATGCTCTCCTCCCATCTTTTGCCATTGTAGAAGTCTTCAAGGAATGATTTATGCTCATATTAAACTCATTCGGACCCGGTGATTTGTTACTGTTTGACGAATTTATTGCCCTCCAAACTTCCTTTTCTAAAATGGTAGTTTTGATCTTTGATCCTCATAAATTTTGCTGAAATTGAGATTTAGAGAGTACTTTTGCCTTGATAATCACAGGATTCGAAAACACAGAGTCATGATCCTGAATGGATTTCAGCAAGTTCGTCCCGCGTCTATTGGATGCCGTGAGATGGAAGAATGAGTGTTTCAAACTAGAATTTTTGTAATAAAGCCCTATTCTCCTTTTGCAGCTCTTGCCACAGATTTGATCTTAACTTGTATTTGAAATTGAGCATCAAGTTAGAATCAAGTTTCTTTAAAATCCGCAAAAATTATAACATTTTATTAATTAAAAAAATCACATTATTTTTATAAAATAAAATACATACTTATAAAATATGATAAAATTTTATAAATTCTGTTTTTTTTAGTAAAAGTATATTGGGCTTGAACTCCAGTAAAATTCTGAGTTTAAGCCCAAGCAGAACCCCATACGGCGTCTCAAGCATCGAATGTCCCAGGCCATTGCAATTTTGCAAAACCCCTGCTCCATTCAACAGTAGGGTTTATCAAAAACTTTGAAGATCAAAGGAAATAGAATCCATTCCATTCAGCCATGGCTACCGCTCTTTGGAGAAACGCTACTCGTTTACGAAACCTTCATCGGTGTCTTCATGCCCGCACTGTAAGCCAATTCAGATCCCCATTTCCATCTTCAACCACGATCGCCGATACTTTTCATACTCCATCTCTCCCTTCCTCGCCACCGGTTCGTTTTCCTCCTCATTTCTTACTTCTCCCTTTGAAAAATAGCCACTAAATTCTTTTAATCTAGGCTGGGTTTCCTTTTTGGTGGTTCGCAGGTTATTCCTGTTGGAGCTGAATTCAAATCCTTAGGGATTTATGGAAGATATTTATCTAATTCCACCACAGCTCCTAATCAAAGTCCAGAGAAATCATCTTCATCTTCAAAAACCAATTCTGAAAAGACCCAGAACACCGGGGATTCGCAACAGAGCGGTGGTGCTGCAGGAAAATCTGTTCGCGGCGGGGTACTCTTATTATTATTATTATTTTGGCTTCTTACTGTGTCTCTTTTGAAAAGTTTACTTTTTTTTTGGATTAAAAGTTTGGGATTTTGTTTTAATTGGACTGGAATTTGCAGCCTGTCTCTTGGTTGAGTTTTCTGCTGCTGCTTGCCACTGGAATCGGTATTATCCTTTACTACGACAATCTAAAGAAACGACATATTGAAGGTACACTTCTATGGTGAGTTGTATTTTATGTTAAAAAGGTTTTGCACTGCTGAGAAAGAGACCAACAGATAAACAGCCTAGTCTTTAAAACTTGTAACTTGTGAGTTCGGGTATCATAATGTGTTCCACAAATGTCATAGACAGTTTCATGGTTGTACAATATGTAGCAGAGTATTCTAAAGTTGTAACTTGCATGGGCATCATAATTCCGTAAATGTCAATATGTCATAGTTTCATGGTTTTACAATATGCAGGTGCATCTGAGTCTTCAAAAGTTGTAACTTGCAAGTTCAGGCATCATAGTGTGTTTCGGAAATTTCATACTTTCATGGTTCTGTGCTATGCAGCCGAGTCTTTTAAATGTTGTAACTTGCAAGTTCGTGCATCATAATGTGTTCTTAAGGCTTAATTTTAAAAATAAAAGTGGTAGTGTGGTGAAATTTGAAAATAAGTTAAATTGTAGGTGGAAAGAGTTGTGATGATTCAGCTTGGTGATGAATGAAATGTCTCTGATATTGAATTAGCCATCACTAGTATTGTATTGCCTTTTCTTTCCCGCATATATTGGTTGAAGACTCAAAGTTCTGCTGCTGCAGAAATAAGTAATGCTTCAAAGGCTGTTAAAGAAGGGCCATCTGCTGGAAAAGCAGCCATCGGGGGCCCATTCAGTCTTATAAATGATGAAGGCAAACGTGTTACCGAAAAGGACTTCATGGGGAAGTGGAGTTTGGTATATTTTGGCTTCACTCACTGTCCAGATATCTGCCCAGATGAGCTGCAAAAGCTAGCTGCTGCTATTGATAAAATAAGTAAGTTGCTG
The DNA here is from genome assembly GCA_958450335.1 of Hibiscus tridactylites. Lineage (NCBI taxonomy): Eukaryota > Viridiplantae > Streptophyta > Magnoliopsida > Malvales > Malvaceae > Hibiscus > Hibiscus tridactylites. The sequence continues at coordinate 35,312,506 of OY288271.1, forward strand.
ATAGTTCCATTTGGCAGGAAAATAAAAGTATGAATTATGTTTTTGTTTTGTTACTTAAAAAACTTGCTTATAATCAAAGAAAATGTGTTTCTGAATTATCAGACTAGAAATAACTCTTGTTATCTGTAGCATTTATAGTAACTTTAATTTCCATTTGGTTTCTTCTTTTGTTTTCACTTCTTAGAGGAAAAGGCAGGGATTGAAGTTGTGCCTGTATTTATCTCTGTTGATCCTGAAAGAGATACTGTTGAACAAGTACATGAATACGTGAAAGGTATTTTTTGAAAAAATAAGTATGATGTTTTGATCCAGTTGCATATGCTATCTATAATTTGGTTTATCGAAACTTTTAGTTCTAATTATTTTCACATTTTTGCAGAGTTTCATCCAAAATTAGTAGGGTTAACTGGTAGCCCTGATGAGATAAAGAAAGTTGCTCGTTCATATCGAGTTTACTATATGAAGACAGCAGAGGAAGATTCTGACTACCTTGTCGATCATTCCATAGTCATGTAAGTATTAACTTTGTTTGATTTGACCTGCATCTGATGTTTGTATTGGAATGATGCTGACTGGCAGTTGAAATCTGTATAGACTAATAGGCATTGGTTTATGTCGATATTCATGAACACAAAATAGCAGACCCCAAAAATAAATAAATAAATGAAGATGGCATTTTACAGGCAAGAGTTGTTTCAGTAGGCAATGTGATGTGAGAATGTTATCAAATTTTCCTAGTGAAGAGTGAAGACTTATTGTCTTAGCGCGGGAAAGTGCTTTGGCTCTCAAAGGGAGGGATGTTACTAAATATGGGCTTGTGTGGGACTGCTTTAAAGTTCCTAAACTTATCAACTCGCAGCATTAGTTTATTGGTGAAATTACCAAATGAAAACCATTTAATTGCTTGTCGTTGGCATTTCATGCATGCACCTATGATTTGTATTTGATAGCTTGATTCTTGCTCTGACATGCATACTTGTAATATAATTTCATTTTCAATCTAAATGCTGAATACTATGTAAAATTCCCTTGACTTTTTTTCCATTCTTTCTTATGCAGGTACCTGATGGATCCTAAGATGGAATTTGTAAAGTTTTTCGGGAAGAATAACGATATCGATTCACTGACCGATGGTGTAATCAAGGAGATAAAGCAGCACAAAAAATAGAGATGTACTTTTTGAGCTGAAGTTCTTGTTTGTTGGATTTGGATTATCCTCTTGCATGGAGACTAACAATTTTTTTTTCGTAGTTTCTCATGAAAAAGAACCCATGATTTATATTTTTGTTGAAAGAATTTTGTGTTGAGGAGTCTAATTAGTACTGGTGCTGGAAAGCTTGAGCAATAGATTGCAATTGTACTTGAAAATAAAATGCTAATTTGCATGAATGTGAGATTCGATTTTGATAGAAAATGATATTACTGTGCATCTGAGTTGGAGTTATCGGCTGAGTTATGTTTAAATATGTTTGAACTTTCGTCCTCATTCGAGACTAGAGTCACAATGATGTCAGTAAAACTAAAATATAATTTTTCTCCTAAGTTTTCACATTTCTTAATGATATTGTAGTATTCAAAATCAAGTTTTCTTTAGATGTTTTTCCAATTTTGTATATAATAATATTCTTGTTTTTTTCCCTTTTCTTAATTTAGTAGGTTGTGCTTTATCTTCTAATTCAAACTAAGATCGAAAGAGTGAACTGATTTGAATTTGTGGCGACTCATTCCCATGACGAAAGAGTGAATTGATCTATATTAAAGCCTACCAATAAAATAGATTGATGATGATGGTTGATTAAAAATTTTAGATTTTTGAAGAATTTAGCCCCTATTTTTTTCCTTTTGAAGATTTAAAGATTTTAGATTTAAAAATAGTCCTCAACGTTTAGTTTTTTTGGCCACTTTAGCCCATATTTTTTTTGGTGCAAACAACTCCTAACGTTTTATTTTCGTTCAAGATTCACCCTCGTTGAATGAAAACCGTCAGTCAACTAACGATCAACGCCCATTACTGACGTGGCATGTTTACATGACATGATTTGCTGACGTGGACTTTGTTAACATGTCATTGTCAGTTTTTTTTAAAAATAATTATTTTTAGTATTTATTTTATATTATTTTTAACTAATAAGATTATGACACGTGGCATGATGCCTAACCATCAAACTAACCCAATTATTTGTCTTTACCAAATATTATATTTATCACATTTATTACTATCTATCCCTATTACTTTTCCCTTGACATTCGATTCCCCACCAAAGTCATTCTTCTCAATTCTTTCCAATTACTATCTATCTAATAATTAGAGCTTTCTTTGTTCTGATTGACATGGGTTCTTGAAGTTGGTTCAAGGAAAAACTAAGTTTTTCTGTTTGTATGTTGTTTTTGTTTGATTGATTTTTTCAAGTTTAATTTATGGTTTATGTGTTTCCTCAGCTTGTTGCTCGTATTTTCTATGTGTGTGCTTTACATATTCTGTTTTATCTTAGATATAGATCTTACTGTATCATTGTTATATACAATGTTAACAATGGCAGATATCTAGCTGAATTATTAGCAGAGAAACAGAAGTTGGTACCTTTTATACAAGTTCTACCTCTATGTGTCAGGCTTCTTAATCAAGGTTATTGATTTTTTTTTTCTTTTCATTTTTCTACAATATAAGATTCATTAGCACTTCTCATTTGCATAGTTGGAAACTGGTTACGGTTGTTTTTTGTTGTTGTTGAATGAGCAACACTCTAAATAAGGCTATATGTACTGGTATTTCTCATGGATGTAAAAATTTTGCGCCTGAACCTACCATTTATATTATTGTTCTGGTTAATGTAAATTTCATTCTGCTAGATTTCATCTTAGATTTATTATTATGAGCACACTGTTATTTCTCAAGGAATTGAGAAGAATGGTTTTGGTGGGAAATCGACTGGGGAAAAAATAATTGGGATAGATAGTAATGAATGTAATAAACATAATATTTGATAAAAAAATAAAGATATAACATGGTTTGCTCGGTGGTTAGGCATCATGACTTTCATCTTTTATTTCTTTTTTAAAGCTTTTGAACTAATCAGATGATGTCGTGTCATCATCTAATTGGTTAAAAATTAATATAAAATAATTTTTTTTTTAAAATTAATGATGACATGTCACCAAAGTACCACGTCAGCAAGTCATGCCATGTAGACATGCAATGTCAGCAAAGGGCATTGATTGTTAGTTGACTGACGGTTTTCATCCAACGGGGTGAATTTGAACGAAAATAAAACGTTAGAGCGTTTTTTGCACCAAAATATGATAGGGGCTAAAGTGACAAAAAAATCAAACGTTGGGGGGGCTATTTTTGACTTTATGTCAATAATAATGTGTCATTCATTGATTTGCGTCAAAAAATAAAAGTACATCATTAATTTGTGGTGACTCATTCATCGATTTCCAATGACGAAAGAGTGAATTGATCAATATTAAAGCCTAACAACAAAATGGATCGGTGATCGTGGTTAATTCAACACAACAAAAAAAGATTTAAAGTTTAAAAAATTTACGCACTTTTTAGAAATTATTTTAAAAAAAAATTAAAATGATTTCGCCATGTCATGCAAAAATAGGAAACGATTTTTATTTACTTTGACAAAAAGACAATAAATACCTAATTAATGTATATATATATATTTAATAAATATGTAAATATATTACTACGTGCCTCATTAAAAAACCTCCACAGAAAGTGAGAATATTGGTGTTTCTTATTTCCTGAATAAGTTGAATATTAAAAACCCTACGATGCATGCTCCTATTTCTCCGGAGACTGCTGGGATTTCAACGGCGGCACAATATTGTGACTCGAGCGGGCAGCCACCGGGAGGAGAGATAGCCGGTTCTCATCCAGCCGCGGTAGAGGCACAGGGACATGCTGGGGATATGGAAGTGCTGCCGGCTGAGAAGGCGACGGAAGAGACAGTTGCTGCGGAAGGGCTTCACGTTGATATGGTTGCTGCTGGGATGGAGTAGCCGCCTCTGGTGGTGGCTGACGGAGGGGCTGGTGCCGGAGAGATGAATAAGAAATCCTATGCTTCCATGGTGGCGGGTTCGTCAACGGAAGGTGTGGGAACTATGGCTACTGCTGCCGATGATAGGCTGGAAGTTTTGGACACCGATTTTGTGGTGGATCGAACTGGTTTGTTTCCCCGCATATCTTTTTCGGAGCGAATTCATGATCGCATTGATGATAGCATGCAGAACACTATTATAGTGCGACCTCTTGGTCGATCGATTGGTTTCAAGACCTTGGCTACTCGTGTGCATGCGATTTGGAAGACGGAAAAGAATTTTCAGGTTATCGACTTGGACAATAATTATTTTTTGGTAAAGTTTGAATCAGTAGAGGACTATACTAAGGTTCTTACGGGGGGACCGTGGACTTTGTTTGGGTGTTATTTGACGGTGCAACCGTGGAGTAGGAGCTTTTCGACTGCGGAAAAACATCCATCTCAGGTGGTTGTGTGGATTCGGTTGCCGGGTCTGCCTTATAGATATTATTCTAAGGCCTTGTTTACGAGAATTGCAGATGTTATCGGACGAGTGACAAAGATTGATTATAGTACGGCTTTAGGCGAAAGAGGGCGATTCGCGAGACTTGCGGTGGCGGTTGATTTGAGTAAGCCTCTTTTGTCTTGTATTGGGATTGACGGATTCGTTCAAAAGCTTGAGTATGAGGGACTGCATTTGATTTGTTTTAAGTGCGGCCGGTATGGACATTCTGTGGCTTCTTGTGTACATTCGGTTGGTGAGGGGGAGAATACGGATGTGCCGACGGAGCCAGCGGCAAATAGCAAGGCCGATGATTCAAATGTGGAAATAACTAAGGATGACTTATTTGGTCCTTGGATGGTGGTTGAGAAGCCCCGACGTCGAACAAATCGGGTGAATGGAGCTAGTGCAAGTGGAACTTCGGGGGAGTGTAGGGGATCTAGGTTTGAGGTTTTGCACGAGTTGCACGGGGAAGATAGTGTTATGGATGGGGGAAGTCCAAGGTAGCGACAGGAGGTAAGGTGAGTACGGAGAAAAAGGACGTGCATGGCAAGAGGCCAATGGGCCATGATACGCCGCATTTGCGCCATGCATCGAGACCGGTGGGTGGAATCAAATTTCGTGAGGTTGTTGTCGGTAAGGATGCCGAGGGAGTGGGTAGTAACGGTGGAGCTAAAGGGGATGTGGTCAAGGATTCTACCGCGTCCGTAGAGCATGGACGTCAAGTGGTTCAAGGAAAGGGTCAAGACGAGAGTGATGCAGCGGCTAACCCGCATGTTGCTGGGAAGGCGTGTGACATCCCGCGTACCGATTTAGTTAGCAGTAGGGCGACACCGATGATTGATGTTGTGTCGTCTATGGAGGGGGTTGACTCCCAAGCCGTCCCGTATGCACCTGGGATAGCATCGGGCTCACATAGGGCGATATCAATAAAGGAAGGGCACAATGACTTTAAGTTGACGTCACGGTTTCGACATGGTACTGGTTTAGGTAAAGCGGGGAGTTTGTTGTCTACAGTGCAGCGTAAGAGTCTAAAGGTTTCGAAGAAGCAAGAAACTCGAGTACCTCCTCGCTCGGTTCTTACAGAATGGGTATCAGAGCTTTCTTCGAAACTTGATCAGGCACAAGATACTGGACAACAGGGTAGCCAGGGTGCTGCTAATAACATGGGCGATCAGCTGATGGATGTGAGTCGAATTGATACTGACGAGAATGGTGGGAGCGTTGGGAAGGAAAATTGCCCGCCATCTCAGTAAGCTCTGGTTTTTGATTGAGTGTTTCTCTTATTCATTTTATTTATTACAAAGAATATTATGTTCTGGAATACACAGGGTGCGGGAAGTGCTGAATTCCGGCCCCATTTTAGAAATTTTGTGCGTGATAATAATCCTCAGATTGTTGCTTTGTTTGAGCCGCGGGTGAGTTACGGCGAAGCTGATAGAGTAATTCAGAGATTTGGGTATCCGAACTCTTTTCGAGTTGAGGCGCGAGGCTTTAGTGGTGGTGTCTGGTTATTATGGAGGGATGGGTTGGATGTGGAGATTCTGTCTGTGTCCAATCAGTTTATTCACGGAAAGGCACGGAAGGTTAGTTCTGATACTTGGTTCTTTTTCACTGCTGTTTATGCTAGTCCTAATGCTTGTGTTAGGCGACATTTGTGGGATAAGTTGAAATGTCTTGATCCGGGGGGTGTGGGCCCATGGGTGTTAGGTGGTGATTTTAATGCAATTCTCCGGAAAGAGGAACGTTGTGGTGGTTCTTGCGATGTTTTGGGGACTAGTCATCTTTTCCAAGAGCTTATTGATACTTTAGAATTGACAGAGTTGGAATTTAAAGGGGATAAATATACTTGGAGTCGTGGAGATTTGTATCAACGGTTGGACCGCTGTTTGGTTAATAACGCCTGGCTTATGGAGTTTCCGTTATCGATTGTCATCCACTTAGATCGGGTTGGTAGCGATCATTGTCCGCTACTTGTTAGACAGGACGGGGGTAGGATACACACCGGCGAGAGGCATTTTCGGTTTTTATCGGCTTGGCAGGAACACCCTGGATTCCGTGAGGTGCTTGAAAACGCTTGGGATGGGTCCTTATCCGTCACTACCAATGTTCGAAATTTCCAAGAGGTAATGAAAAAATGGAATAGTGATGTGTTTGGTCATATAGGGAAGCAGAAGAAGCGGTTATTAGCACGTCTTAGAGGTATTGATAGAGCATTACAACGATCATATTCAAATTTTTTGGTTGAATTGAGATGTACTTTGAGGGCTGAGTTAGATATTGTGCTGGAACAAGAAGAATTGTTGTGGTTCCAAAAATCCCGGAGTCAGTGGATTTTGCATGGGGATAGGAACACTCGCTTCTTTCATGCTTCCACGATGGCACGGCGACGTGCTAATCTTATCATGGGGCTCAAGTCGAGCAACGGGAATTGGGAAACGGATCAGGATGTTCTGCGCGCGGGGGCGATTGAGTTTTATAGGAGGCTTTTCACGGCAGATCAGAATTGTGAGGGTCAGTTTCATATCCGGGGATTGTTTCCGCGGATGAGGGATGCGGTGTGGAGGTCGTTATGTGCTCCTGTTGCGAACTCTTAAATCAAGGCGGCGATTTTTGACATGGATCCGTGGAAGGCCCCGGGGATTGACGGTTTACATGCGGGGTTCTATCAGATGAATTGGGATGTGGTGGGTGATAGTGTGTGTCGATGTTTACAGAATATTTTTGCAGGGGAATCGTTTCCGGAAGAATTGAACAGAACGATTATGGTGTTGATTCCAAAGGTTGCTGCGCCTGAAAATATGAGCCAGTTTCGACCTATCAGTCTGTGCTCAGTGCTTTACAAGGCTATTACTAAGGTGGTGGTTAATCGGATAAAACATTTTTTATCAGATTGGATTTCAGAGTATCAAACTAGCTTTGTTCCGGGGCGTGCTATTACGGATAATATCGTGATTGCCCAAGAGATCATTCATTCGATGTCCAGGAAAATGGGGAAGCGGGGTTGGATGGCTTTAAAGATTTATTTGGAAAAGGCATATGATAGATTAGAGTGGAGTTTTATTGATGATACTCTTCGGGATGTTGGGTTTCCTGATTCTTTGCGGAAGCTGATTTTAAATTGTGTTTCCAGTGTGTCGACATAGATTAGTTGGAATGGATCCTTAACCGATGCATTTTCGCCTTCTCGCGGCATTCGACAAGGTGACCCCATCTCTCCATATTTATTTGTGCTTTGTATGGAGAGACTTAGCCAGGCAATTCAGCAAAAAGTTGATTCAGGTCTTTGGAAGGGGTTCCGTTCTTTTCGTCAGAGCCCGGTTATTTCGCATTTGATGTTTGCCGACGATATGGTATTGTTTGCAGAGGCATCGATGGAGCAGTTAGATGTGATAAGAGAGGTTCTGATTGAGTTTTGCAGATTCTCGGGTCTCAAGGTGAATGTGCAAAAATCTAGTATATTTTTTTTCAAAAAATGTCACGCAGGATGTTCAGCATTCTTTAAGATCGGTGGTGGGTTTCTTGGAGGTCTCAAATCTTGGACGTTATCTTGGTGTACCCATTTTGCATAGGCGGGTAACTCGAGCTACGTATTCTTATATTATTCAAAAGGTACGTGATAGATTGTCGAATTGGAAGGCGAAGTATTTGTCGTTTGCAGGGAGGATCACCCTCGCAAAAGCGGTGCTTTCGGCGATTCCCTATTATGCCATGCAAACAACCAAGTTACCGGTGGGTGTGTGTGACGAAATCGAGAGGTTGATACGTAAGTTTGTTTGGGGGAGTTCATCTGATAAAAGTGGTGTGCATTTGGTTAATTGGAATGATTTGTGTAAACCGTTGGAGTTAGGTGGTTTGGGGTTCAAAAAGCTTCGCGATCAAAACAATGCGTTTCTAATGAAGATTGGGTTCAATTTAATTGCGAAACGGGATCAGCTGTGGGTTCGTTTCTTGCGTGCTAAATATAAATGTAGGGAGACTATACCGTTGTCGATTTCTAGAAGTGGTAGTTCGCATCTTTGGCGAGGGGTTTCGGCAGTATGGGATGATGTGCGTGAGGGTATAATTTGGAAAGTCGGACATGGGGAGGACATTGATTTTTGGCGTGATGATTGGGTAAATGGAGTTGGTCCGCTTGAGCATGTTGTATCACAATCAGGGATGTTACCGGATAATTTTACATCCCTCAGGGAGATGACGACGGATGGTGGGCAGTGGGATAGGAGACATTTTCAGCACATGTTGGATGAGGAGGTTATCGATAGGATTATGGCGATCAAGGCACCTTCAGATGGTGACTTAGCCGATGGGCTTGGTTGGCGGTGGAATTCAAGCCACTGTTTCACGGTGAAATCTGCGTATGCGGCTTACCAACAGCACGCGGGGGCTTTGAATGGTGGGTTGTGGCGGTTGGTGCCCCATTGGCAAGGTCAGCAGCGAATTAAAATGTTTCTATGGTTGGTGTGCACGGGAAGATTGTTGACGAATGAGGAGAGGTTTCGAAGGCATATGGCGGATTCGGCTTCATGTTTGATTTGCGGGGCAAGTGTCGAAAGTATTAACCATATTTTAAGGGAATGTTTGACGGCAAAAACAACTTGGTCGAGGTTGGTGCCGGCTGCGCTTGGTGGCTGGTTCTACTCTGGTTCGATACAAGAATGGATGGCCAGAAATTTGAAGTGTGATTCGGTTTTGTGGGGAGGAAGCTCTCGATGGGATCTCCTATTTGGGATAGTGTTGTGGAACATATGGACAGCCCGGAATAGTGTCGTCTTCAAGGGGGAGAGTAGGGAGAGCGATGAGGTCGTTGCACGTTGTATTCAAGCGCTGCAGACCATGGAACGGGCGCTGCAAACACGTCGGATCGTGGCAAGGCAGCAGGTAATGACGCACCAGCAGCAGCGAAGCTGGGAACCTCCGGCAACCACGGGTTGGAAGGTTAATGTTGATGGAGCTTGCGATGGCTCGACGGGGATGGCGTCTTGTGGTGGCGTAATTCGCGATGCAACCGGACTTTGGAAATGAGGCTTTACGAAGTTTATTGGGCGATGTAGTGCGATGGATGCGGAGATGTGGGCGATTCATGAGGGATTGCGGTATGCTTTACTCTGTGATGTTGAAACCGTTGTGGTGGAATCAGATTGCGCGAAGGTTGTTCGTGTGGTGACAAAACAAGATGGTATGGCGGATTCGAATTCTATGATGAGGGCGATTCGAGTCTTAAGTGGTTTGTTTCGAGTTTGTGAGTTTAAGCATGTGCACCGAGAGGCAAATAGAGTTGCGGATGCTTCGGCGAAGTTAGGACCCTGGCAGGATTATGAGGCGATATATCTTGATTCTCCGCCTGATGCGGTGTTGGGCATGTTACACGATGACTTGCCTAATTCGATTTAACTGTTATGTTTTGATTGTATCACATTGCTGTAATACTATGGTGAGTACTCTTTTCCTCCATTTAGGTTAGGGAGGTTTTTAATGAGGCTCGCCATAGTATTTTATCCCATTGATTAATAAAAAAAACCTCCACAGACCTTGTTAGAGGAAAAAGAGTGCACATGATAGTACTATAGAAATGTTCTACGAGTTAAGCTCGACCAAAAAGCAATAACAAATAAAGAACAATAAATTCAAGATGAATCTTTTATTTCTTTCTTAAAGCCTTTGAACTAATCATATGATGTCGTGTCATCACCTAATTGGTTAAAAATTAATATAAAATAAATACTAAAAATAATTAATTTTTTTAAAAAATGGTGATGACATGTCAGCAAAGTGCTACGTCAGCAAGTCATGCCATGTAGACATGCCACATCAGTAAAGGGTATTGATCATTAGTTGGCTGACAGTTTTCATCCAATGAGGGTGAATTTGTAACAAAAATGAAACGTTATAGAGTTTTTTACACCAAAAGAGAATAAGAGCTAAAGTGACCAAAAATGTCAAATGTTGGAGGCTATTTTTAACTTTACACCAATAATAATGTGTCATTCATTGATTTGCGTCAGAAAATAAAAGTATATCATTAATTTATTGCGACTCATTCATTGATTTTCAATGACAAAAGAGTACATTGATCTATATGAAAGCTTAACCACAAAATAGATTGGTGATGGTGGTTGATTCAACCACAACTAAAAAAGAGATTTAAAGATTTTAGATTTTTGAAGGATTTAGGCCGATTTTAGAAATTAATTTAAAAAAATTAAAATGATGTCGCCATGTCATGTATAGATAGGAAACTTTTGAGTGAATCAATGGATTGATCAAAGCCAAGAGGGGGTGAATTGGGCTTTTAAAAATTAGTTGGAGAAAAATGATAGCTAAAAATGAAGAACAAAGGATTTTAGAGTGGTCCAAGTTCCAAATGAACTCTACATCCACTACCTTAGCTACCATAAAGGATTTGCAACAATTCACTAATTTGTTCTTCCCCTTTTCAAGGTTTAGGAGGTAACCTTTATACAATCGGTTAAATTTTCTACCCAAAATTTGACCAAACCCTCACAAGTGAACAAAGAAGAATTTAGGCAAGAAAGATATCTCTTAAATACAAGATTGCCCCTTTAAGTACAAACACTCAACCAAAATTTGATGATAGGATAAGAATTGAATACAACACAATTTGGGGTTTACAAGAAATTGGAAAATAAGCACAATGAGCTTGGATTTTTGCTTGGATGTTTATCTTTAATGCAATAGTTGTTGATGTTCTTTAATTAGCTTCAATTTATACCTTCTCTATCAATTCTAGCCGTTTGGGTGGTTAGGGTATTGATTATAGCCGTTGGGACCCTCTCTTTCCACCATAAATGCACTTCTGCAGCTATCCGTATCGGTACACGAAGACCCGTATCGATACCTGTCTCAAAACAGAAAGAGTCGTTGCACAATAATAAAGAGGGTGTATCGATACGCGTGTAAGCGTATCGGTACAAGACAAGGACCGTTTTGATATAGATAAGACCGTATCAATACCTTTTCTCAACTTAGCTCACTGGAAGTTTCCGTCGATACGGGGGACACCGTATCGATACGGGACAACTATTACTTTAAATATTAGTTACCTAATGTTGAGTTGATCACACAATTGCAAATGGTCAAGAGGGGGTGAATTGGCAATAAAATGTTTGGTGGGAAGAATGAGTGAAAAATAAAAATTGACACAAGTAGTTAGAGTGGTTCAAGTTCTCCAAATGAACTCTACATCCACTACCTTAGTTCCCACTAAGAATTTTCAACCAATTCACTACTTGAATTCTTCCCCTTTTCTTGGATGAGGAGGTAACCTTACAAATTTGATTAAGCTTTCTACCCAAAGCTTAATCCACTCAATTTACAAAGAGAGGTTTTGGTAAACTCAAATAATTCCTCACAATATCCTAGATGATATGCATGAGATGCAAGGAGAAGCAACTAGGAATCATCATCGCCTTCTTCATCATCTTCCTCTTCATCGACAATTGGAGCATCATTCCTCATGCTATTACGCCACTCATCATGGAAGGCAGAGAGGGAAATATTCAAGGAGTGATGACCGCCTTCAAGAGAGGTTAGACGATTCTCCATGTTCGTCATCCTTGTGTCAAAGCTTGTTTCAAGAGCAGTAAGACGATTTCCCATATCCATGCGCAACCCGGTGAATTGCTCATTAAGGAATGTCATAAGAGCATCCATAGAAGGTTGAGGAGGAACTTGAGGAGCTTGATCACCTTGAGGTTCTTCAAAATGTGCCACGGCCTCGGGTGGTAGCTCGGGAAGACGTAACCAACTACCATTAAAATAATGGAACTTACCCCGTGCAAGAGAGCGTTCATCAATAGGATCGGTGAGGGGAGTTGGGAAGTCAAACGAGCAATAAATATCCTTTTTCAAAAAGAAATAGCTTAGGGTCGTACCATAGGTGAAAGAGGTGACAAGAGTGGTGTGACGATGTTACACAAGATAAACTATCTCCACAAACATGATGCGAGCAAGGTTTGGACTTTTTTCTCACGGAAGCAATAGATCCAAAAGTCATCCACTTGAGGGATGGTAGAGTACTTTCCTCCGGAAGGCCTAAACCACCAAGAGATAATCAAATGGAGGATCCGATCTTGAGCATTGAGGGCGGTGACGGAGCCACTAAGAACATGACCTAAAGCATTCTCATCATCAAGGCCTTCATCCTCCAAATTAAAAACTTCATATATAGATTTTACATCAAGGAGAATTTTCTTGCCCATGAGATAAGAACTAACTCCGGTAACAACCCCATTACGATTAGAACAACATTTGGCATTAGTGTAAAAGATCAAAACCAAAAGACGAAAATAAAACCTGGGAATGGAGAGAAAATCCATAAAATTCCAAAGTTGAAGCAAAAGAAGATATTCAAATTTGAATCGCTCCGAGTTAAGAAAAGGAATAGATATTACCCTTTCCGGACGAATCTTGTAGTTTTTGAATTGACGAAAGTATGTGAGAGCTCCGGGGGTTTCAAAGGAATGTTCATAGATTTGGGTGTAATTTGGACGTGCAACCTCTCCGGGATTAGATGATTCACCGGTTTGAGAAACCCGAGATCTCTTCCTAGATTCCTTGGGTGCCATGAACTAGAAAAAAATTTATGCATTTAGATTCCTTCATTCAAGTCAAAGATCAAGGTAAAAAAAATTTGGAAAATAAAATTTGAAGAAGAAAATTTGAAAAACAAAATTTTGTTAAGAAGATGAATATAAAAACAAAACAAAAACAGAAAAATTGAAAAAGAAAAAGAAAGTGTTTTACCTTGATAGGGATTAGAGAGGAATGAAGAAAAATCTAGCACCGAATTTGATGAGAAAGATCTTAGAGCTTTGCTTGATGGAAACCCTCTTTAAGATTTTTGAGTTGTGGTGTGAAAATATGAGGGAGGAAGAGCCTATTTATAGGCTAAAACAGCTAGGGTTTTTAGGGTTTGAAGAATTTTAGTTTTGGTAAAAGTTGAAGACTTTAAATGCCAAATTTAAAGCTGTCTGCGCAATCGAGTATCGATACGCCTGAGGGTGTATCGATACGGGGGTAGAAACGTAATTTCCTTAAAAATGCCCGTTGAAGAATCGTATCGAAACGGATGGAATTCGTATCGAAACGATTGAAGCTCGTATCGAAACAGGTTTAAACCGTATCGATACCCGTTTAAGGCAAAAAGAAGTATGGGAAGCTTAATGAAGTACTCGTATCGATACACGTAGAACCGTATTGATACCCTATGCCCAGAAATACATCTTTAGGCCTAAAGAACAACCATAGGCTCGATTTTAACATCTCCTAAGGGAATGCAAATGATGAATGAACAGTTCTAAACATATTTGAATAGAATCATACTCCCCCTAACTATAGGCATGAACATTTTCAAGAGTTACAACACACAAACATGCAATTTCACAAGATCAAGCAATTTTAGGCACAAAAAGGTCCTAAAAGGTCAAGATAGGCTAGCTAGACCTAACTCTCTCCTAAGGGACCAAAAACACTCTTTATCTAAAGGTTTTGTAAATATATCCGCTAATTGGTTTAAGGTGTCAACAAATTCAATAAAAACATCATTTTTCAAAACATGATCTCTAATAAAATGATGTCGAATTTTTATGTGTTTAGTTCTAGAGTGTTGGATGGGATTCTTTGTGAGACAAATGGCACTAGTGTTGTCACACCTAAGGGGTATGGTTTCTATTTCAACACCATAATCTAAGAGTTGTTGCTTCATCCAAAGGACTTGAGCACAACAACTCCCTAAGGATATGTACTCCGCTTCGGTGGTAGATAAGGCTACGCTATTTTGTTTCTTAGAGAACCAAGATACGAGCATACTACCTAAGAATTGGCATGTCTTGGAAGTACTTTTCCTATCTATCTTACATCCCCCATAATCCGTATCCGAATAAGCATGAAGGCTAAAGGAAGAATCTTTAGGATACCAAAGGCCTAAGGTAGGTGTGTCTCTAAGGTATCTAAAAATTCTCCTAATGGCAACTAAGTGTGATTCTCTAGGACTAGCTTGAAACCTAGCACACAAGCAAACACTAAACATAATATTCGGTCTACTTGCGGTAAGGTAAAGCAAAGAACCTATCATGGATCTATAAAACTTAGAATCAACACACTTATCTCCTTCATCTTTGTCAAGCTTTATGGAAGAACTCATAGGTGTGGCTTGGGGTTTTGCATTCTCCAAGCCAAACTTTTTGAGCATATCATTCACATACTTAGATTGATTTATGAAGGTGCCATCTTTCCTTTGTTTGATTTGGAGTCCCAAAAAGAATGAGAGCTCCCCCATCATGCTCATCTTGAACTCACCTTGCATTAGCTTAGAAAGTTCTTTACAATAACACTCATTAGTAGAACCAAAAATGATATCATCAACATAGATTTGTACTACTAAGATGTCATTGTTATATCTTTTTATGAAGAGTGTGGTATCCACCTTTCCTTTTTCAAAACCCTTTTCAATTAAGAACTTTGAAAGTCTCTCATACCAAGCTTTAGGAGCTTGTTTTAAACCATAGAGAGCTTTTGTAAGTTTAAACACATGGTTTGAAAATTTTGAATCCTCAAAACCCGGTGGTTGTTCAACATACACTTCTTCATTTATAAAACCATTTAAAAAGGCACTTTTCACATCCATTTGAAAAAGCTTAAAATTATGATAACATGCAAATGCAAGCAACATCCTAATGGCTTCCATTCTAGCTACGGGTGCATAAGTCTCATCAAAATAAATTCCCTCTTCTTGGGTATAGCCTTGAGCAACAAGCCTAGCCTTGTTTCTCACTATATTACCACTTTCATCTAATTTATTCCTAAATATCCATTTTGTTCCTATAGTAGATTGATTATTAGGCCTTTCAACTAATGTCCAAACTTTACTTCTCTCAAATTGATTTAGTTCCTCTTGCATGGCCAAAATCCAAAAATCATCTTTTAAAGATTCTTTAATATTTTTAGGCTCAATGCATGAAAGAAATGTAACATGGTTCATTAATTTGAGAGAGGATCTAGTAGTTACCCCCTTGGATGGATCACCCAAGATTTCACCACCTTTGACATAGTTGAACTCCCTTGGGTAAGACACCTCCTTTTCCTCAAGAGCCAAGTCCTTCAAGGTTTCAAGAGGTGGATATTGTGCATCCTCATCTTTAGTTGGAACCTCATCCACATTTGACGTTTGTCCTCCATCAATGGCATCAAGGATTCCTACATCATCATCATCACAAGATTCCTTCCTCGGAAGGAGGTTATCATCGAAAATAACATGTATAGACTCTTCAACTACTAGAGTTCTTTTATTAAATACACGATAGGCTTTAGAGTTTAAAGAGTACCCTAAGAAAATAGCTTCATCACTTTTAGCATCAAATTTACCTAAGTTTTCTTTACCATTATTCAAAACAAAACACTTGCAACCAAAACGATGAAAATAACTAATGTTAGGCTTCTTAGATTTTAAAATCTCCTAAGGTGTTTTCTTCAAAATTGGCCTAATCATTACTCGATTTATATATAGCAAGCGGTATTTGTGGCTTCCGCCCAAAAATATTTAGGTAAATTATTTTCGCAAAGCATGGTTCTAGCCATTTCTTCAAAAGTTCGATTTTTTCTCTCAACTACCCCATTTTGTTGAGGAGTGCGAGGTGCGAAAAAATTGTGGCTAATCCCATTTTCATTTAAAAACTCATCGAAACCTAGATTTTGAAATTCGGTTCCATGATCACTTCTAATGTGAGAAATTTTAAGTTCAAGATCATTTTGAGTTATTTTAGAAAATGTGATGAATTTTTCTAAAGCCTCATCTTTTGTACTTAAGAATAGAACCCAAGTAAACCTAGAATAGTCATCTTCAAGCACAAAAGCATATGATTTTCCACCCAAGCTCATTATTCTAATAGGCCCAAAAAGATCCATATGAATCAATTGTAAACAACTACTAGTAGAGACATCATTAATGGATTTAAATGAAGTTCTATGTTGTTTACCCTTTGAACATGCATCACAAATTTTATCATTAGAAAATTTAAGTTTGGGTAAACCTCTAACTAGATTAAGGGAAATTAATTTCTCTAAGACACTCATGCTAGCATGTCCTAATTTTCTATGCCAAAGCCATGAGTCATGTTCATTATGTGCAACTAAGCATGTATAAGATGAATGAATGTCATCTAGATGCACCATGTATATGTTCCCTATGCGATGACCAATGAGCATTAGTTGATTTGTTTTAATGTTTACAATTTTGCAACCACTTTTATCAAATAAAACACTAAAACCCTTGTCACATAATTGACTAATGCTCAATAAATTGTGTTTAAGACCGTTGACATACAAAACATTTTCAATGAAAATAGAAGAGTGATTACCAATGGAGCCTATTCCTTCAATGTGGCCTTTGACGTTGTCACCGAAAGTTACCACTCCACCACTCTTTGGCTTTAGTTCCACAAATCTACTCTTGTCACCGGTCATATGTCTTGAGCATCCACTATCAAGGTACCAAGAATTTTGGCTTGAAGCTTTAGCCTTGTAGCAATGCTCCCCCTACAAACAAAGAAATTAGGCCTTGATTTTTGGTACCCAAATCATTTTGGGCCCATGTGTGTTAGCCTTCAAAATTTTGGTTCCCTTGGGAATCCAAGAAGCAATAACACTCACATTATTAGAAATAATGAGTTCCTTAGATTGCTTATTAAAATTTCTTTGTTTAGGAATAAAGGGTTTTCTTTTTACATATTGGGATTTAGAATGATTTCCTTTTTCAAAATTGTTTTTCCCAATAGCAGTAGATGTTTTAAGATTATCCACTTCCTTTGTGTGATAATCTTGAAAATCGGAAAGAAGTTTTTCAAGTTCAAGATTTTTTGTTTTAAGATCATTTGAAAGATTTACTAAAAATAAAACTTTCTTTTCCAATTCGGAGTTAGCTTTAGCAAAATGTCTCATTTTGATTTTTCAAATCGGAAATGGTTTTCTCTTTTTTCAAAATGGATTCTTTATATTTTCCTACTAACTCATCGTGAACCTCTTACAATTCATCATAAGCATCTTGAAGTTCATCAAAAGTAAAATCAAAATTGGATAAGTTAGAATTTACCTTTGGTTCATCATCAATGGCCATGAGACATAGATTGGCCACTTCCTCCTCTTCCTCGGATGACTCATCGTCACTCCAAGTTGATATTTGAGCTTTGAGCTTGTTCTTCTTCCCAAAGCTCTTCCTCTTCAATTGAGGACATTCGGAATAGATGTGACCTGACTTCTTGCATTCATAGCAAGTGATTTGGTCCTTCTCCTCTTCCTTACTCTTGCTCTTGAAGTCTCTCTATCTAATAAATTTTCTTCCACGATTGGACTTCATGAAGCGAGTGAATCGTTTGGCCAACATGCCCATCTCCTCATCTTCATCTTCACTTGAATCCCTTTCTTGATATGAAGCTTTTAGAGCGATTCCCACTTTCTTCTTCTCAACATCCTTCTTTTCAACCATCTTCTTCTCTTCCCTTCCTCATGATCTCATGGGTGAGTAAAGATCCAACAAGAGCATCAAGCTTGAGAGTCTTCAAATCTCTAGCTTCAATAATAGCCGTTCTCTTGCCATCCCATGACTCCGGAAGAGAGTACAACAATTTTCTCACTAGTTTGTCTTCGGGGATGATCTCGTCGAACCCCTTCAATCCGTTGACAATGACCGAGAATTGATCAAACATCTTGGAGACACTTTCATCGGGATCCATCTTGAAATTTTCATAGCTTATATTGAGTAGCCCAATCTTTGTCTCATTGACATCACTAGTTCCCTCATATGTTGTCTCGAGGGTATCCCAAACTTCCTTGGCATTTTCGATTGAAGACACCTTAGAGTAGATATCCGGACCAAGTGCACAAAATATCACATGGAGAGCTTTGTCATTCACATGCATCCTTCTTCTTTCATCATCCGTCATCTCGGCTTTTACCTTTGGGGCAAGTCTTTCTCCATATCTCTTCATAGGAATGTATGGACCTTCTTCAACCACATCCCACACCATGTAGTTGGTGGACTTGATGAAGAGCCTCATTCTATTCTTCCAATATAGGTAGTTATCCCCATTGAAGAATGGTGGCTTGGTGGTAGATTGGGACTCATAGTTGGAGGTGGATGCCACTGCTTGACTAGTTTTTGATCAAACTCTCCTAGAATCGACTCAAGAGGGTTGTAATCCTTCCAATGAGTGTTGCTCTGATACCAATTGTTGAGTTGATCACACAATTGCAAATGGCCAAGAGAGGGATGAATTGGCAATAAAATTGTTGGTGGGAAGAATGAGTGAAAAATAAAAATTGACACAAGTAGTTAGAGTGGTTCAAGTTCTCCAAATGAACTCTACATCCACTACCTTAGTTCCCACTAAGGATTTTCAACCAATTCACTACTTGAATTCTTCCCCTTTTCTAGGATGAGGAGGTAACCTTACAAATTTGATTAAGCTTTCTACCTAAAGCTTAATCCACTCAATTTACAAAGAGAGGTTTTGGTAAACTCAAATAATTCCTCACAAGGATAAATATCTACCCAAATACAATTTCAATTACCCCAAACTCACAATACAAGATAACAATGAAAACACTAGAGTTGGGTACAAGAATTTGACTTTGAAGAGCACAAGGGTTTGGATTTTTTTGCTTTGATGATGCTTGTAGGTTGAATAGTTGTTGCTGACCTTCAAAGGACTTCAATTTATACCTCCTCTATTAATTCTAGCCGTTTGGGTGGTTGGGAACTTGAATAGAGCCATTCGAACCCTCTCTTACCACCATAAATGCACTTCTGCAGCTATCCGTATCGGTACTCGGGGAGCCGTATCGATACCTGTCTCAAACAAGAAAGAGCCGTTGTGCACAATAAATAGGGGGTATCGAAACGCACGTAGGCGTATCGATACGGGGTATCGAAACGGCTAAGACCGTATCGATACATTTTTCTCGACTTAGCTCACTGTCAGTTTTCGTTTCGATACGAGGGTTTACCGTATCGATACGGGTCAACTACCAATTTAAAATTTGGTTACCTAACAACTGACACCAACGGTCGAAATATTTAAAATGACTTGAATTAAAAATTCGTTAAAACCGTATCGATACGGGTGAAGTCGTATCGGTACGCCATTCAAACTCTTTTAGACTTTTACAAAGGAGCGTATCGATACAGATTGAATCTGTTTTGATACTGTGTTTCGATACGGCTAAGTGCGTATCGAAACGAGTTCCTCCAGTGGCTAACTTTGTAAAAAAAAGGTATCGATACGGTTGGAAGCGTATCGATACACCTGAACGGTTTTCAATAGTTTGGCCTTGGAACACTTAGAAAATATTTTGAGTTTGAGTTTTTCAAATCAGTTTGAAAGTGTTGGTGATTTAAAACTTATTAAGGGACTTATAAAACAATTTTAAGTTTTTCAAATTCATTCTTAAAGATTTAATTATATCAAAATCAAACATAGGTTTCACACCTAAAAATTGACACCAACAGTCGAAAATATTTAAAGCTCTTCGAATTAAAAATTCTGTTAAAACCGTATCAATACGGGTGGAACCGCATCGGTACGCCATTCAAACTCTTTCGGTTTTTACAGAGGGGCGTATCGATACAGATTCAATCTATTTCGATACGGTGAGGGGCGTATCGAAACACGTCTTTCTAGTAGCCAACTTTGTAAAAAAGGTATCGATACGCCTGGACGTTTTTCAACACTTTGGCTTTGGAACACTTAGAAAATATTTGGAGTTTGAGTTTTTCAAATCAGATTAAAGTGTTGGTGATTTATAAATCATTTGAGGGACTTAAAAATCTATTTCAAGTTTTCAATTTAGTCCTTAACATACTTAGTTATATCAAAATCATAGGTTTTACAATCTCTCCTTTTTGATATAACAAAACCAAAACTTGAAATCTTTGATACTTTGAAAAACTTTGCAAAATAACTCCCCTTAATATTAGCTATGTAACATAGAAGTTTGAAAATCAAAATTTTTAAGTGGTGTGAGCTTGTTCGCTCTCCCCCTTTTTGTTAGATCAAAAATAATTGAGACATAATATAAAGTGCATAAATAGGCAAAAGGTATAAATAAGTAACATAATATCATTAAGTTAAAATGAAAGATAACATCAACTTAAAATCCAAATAACAGAAAATCAAAGCATAGGTTTTAGAATAATGCAAACTTAGTCCTAAAAATATAAATCAAAGGTGCATAAATAAATATCCTAAATGATATGAATGATATGCAAAGATAGGCTACTATGCATCTCCATCTCCATCGCCATCTTCATCATCTTCATCATCATCCTCAATTGCATCATCATTCCTCCTAGTTTGACGCCACTCGTCATGGAAAGCGGTAAGGGATATGTTCATAGAGTTGTGACCGCCTTCAAGGGAAGTGAGTCGAGTGTCCACATTCTTCATTCGATCTTCAAGGCTTGTGAACCTTGTATCAATAGCGGTAAACCGAAAATTCATCGCTTGATCTATGGAAGCAATTCCCGTGCGTAAACCCGTGAATTGCTCATTGAGAAAAGTCATGGGGGATTCCATAGAAGGTGGAGGAGGAACTTGATCGACTTTAGGA
This sequence comes from Hibiscus tridactylites, assembly GCA_958450335.1. NCBI lineage: Eukaryota > Viridiplantae > Streptophyta > Magnoliopsida > Malvales > Malvaceae > Hibiscus > Hibiscus tridactylites. Next base: position 35,333,662 of record OY288271.1, read on the forward strand.
TTAGCAAAATGTTCCGCGGCCTCACTAGAGAGCTCGAATAGACGAAGCCAACTACCATTGAAGTAATGAAACTTACCCCGTGCAAGAGATCTTTCATCGATAGGATCAGTGAGGGGGAGTTGGGTAGTCATGTGAGAAATCTATCTCATTTTGTAGGAAGAAATAACTCAAGGTCGTACCATAGGTGAAGGAAGTTACAAGTGTAGTGTGGCGATGTTGCACGAGATAGACAATCTCTGCAAACATAATTCGAGCAAGGTTTGGACGTTTTCTCTCACGGAAGCATCGAATCCAAAAAACATCAACTTGGCGGATAGTGGAATACTTCCCTCCCGAGGGCCTAAACCACTAAGAAACCATCAAATGTAGGATCCGATCTTGAGCATTTAAGGCGGTGGCAGAACCACTAAGGACATGGCCAAGAGCATTCTCATCATCATAGCCTTCATCCTCTAACTTAAACACATCACAAATGGATTGAACATCGATAGTGATCTTTTTACCCATAAGATGAGAATTAACGGCCGTAACAACACCATCTCGATTGGCACAACACTTAACATTAGCATACAAGATCAATACTAAGATACAAAAGAAAAATCTGGGAATTTGGAGAAAATCCATAAACTTCCATTCTTGGAGAAAAGGTAAATACTCAAATTTGAAATGCTCCGAGTTGAGAAAAGGAATGGAAATTACCCTCTCCGGACGGATCTTATAGTTTTGAAATTGGCGAAAATAGTTGAGATCTCCGGTGGACTTAAAAGAGTGTTGATAGATAAGAGTGAGGTTCAGGCGAGTACTACCTCCGGCATTGGAACCTTCACCGGCTTCACTAGTACGTGCTCTCTTTTTAGGTGCCATTAACTAGAGAAAAGATCAAAATCAGTGTATGCATCAATTTTCTTCATTCAACTCATTGAAAACCAATAATCAAGGTTTTTTGTTAAAAATTTTGTAAATAAAACAAAAGAAAAAGTTTTAAAAGAGATAAGTTTTTGAGAAAACAAAACAAAAGGAAATTTGAAACGAAAATCAAAAGAAAATTAAAAGAAAAGAGGAAAGAGTTTTACCTTGATATTGATAGAGAGGAATGGGAGAAGAACTTAGCACCAAATCGATGAAAAGCTTGAAGAGCTTTGCTTGTTTTTGAAAACCCTCAAGAGATTTTGAGTTGTGGTGTGAAAATATGAGAGATTGAGAGGCTATTTATAGAGTGAAAATGGCTAGGGTTTTTAGGGTTTTGAAAAATTCAATTTTGTAAAAGTTGAACTCTTTAAATGCCAATTAGAAGCTGTCTGTGCAATCGCATATTGATACACTTGAGGGTGTATCGATACGGGGGTAAAAACGTAATTCCATTTGAAACGCCCGTTAAAGGTCCGTATAGAAACAAATGCAATCCGTATCGAAACGAATGTTGCTCGTATCGAAACGAGTTTAACCGTATCGATACCCGTTTTAGGCAAAATGTAATCTGGGAAGCTAATATTGTACTCGTCTCGATGCGCTTAAGGCCGTATCGATACCTTATGCCTAGAAATACATTTTAGACTTTAAGAACAACCAAAGGCTCGATTTTAACACCTCCTAAATGAATGCAAATGATGAATGAGCAGTTCTAGCATATTCTAACAGAAGCATACTACCCCTAGCTATAAGCATGGATGTTTTCAAGAGCAAAAACACATAAACATGCAATTTCACAAGATCAAACAATTTTAACTTCAAAAGGGTCCTAAAGGGTCAAGGAAGGCTAGTTAGACCTAACTCTCTCCTAAGGGACCAAAAACACTCTTTATCTAAAGGCTTTGTAAAGATGTTCGCTAGCTGGTTTAAGGTGTCAACGTACTCTATAACAACATCTTCCTTAAGGACATGATCTCTAATGAAATGATGCCTTATCTCTATATGTTTGGTTCTAGAGTGTTGGATGTAATTTTTAGTTAAGCATATGGCACTAGTGTTATCACACTTAAGGGGTATGGTTTCATCTTTAATACCATAATCTAAGAGTTGTTGCTTCATCCAAAGGACTTGAGAACAACAACTCCCTAAGGATATGTACTCGGCGTCGGTGGTAGAAAGAGATACACTATTTTGTTTCTTAGAGAACCAAGATATGAGCATACTACCTAAGAATTGACATGTTCCCGAAGTACTCTTCCTATCAATTTTACACCACCCATAATCCGCATCCGAATAAGCATGGAGCTTGAAGATTGAGTCTTCAGGGTACCAAATACCTAAACAAGGGGTATCTCTAAGGTACCTAAAGATTCTCTTAATGACTATAAGGTGAGACTCTCTAGGACTAGCTTGAAACCTAGCACACAAGCAAACACTAAACAAATTATTCGGTCTACTTGCGGTAAGGTAAAGCAAAGATCCAATCATAGAGCGATAAAACTTAGAGTCAACACACTTACCTCCTTCATTTTTGTCAAGCTTTGTATATGAGCTCATTAGTGTGGCTTAAGGCTTTGCATTTTCCAAGCCAAACTTCTTGAGCATATCCTTAATGTACTTTGCTTGATTGATGAAGGTGCCATCATTCCTTTGCTTGATTTGGAGTCCCAAAAAGAATGAGAGCTCCCCCATCATGCTCATCTTGAATTCACCTTGAATTAACTTAGCAAACTCCTTGCAATGACACTCATTAGTAGATCCAAAAATAATATCATCAACATATATTTGTACTACTAAGATGTCATTTTTATACCTTTTTATGAAAAATGTAGTGTCCACTTTACTTTTTTCAAAACCTTTTTTAATAAAAAAATTTGAAAGTCTTTCATACCAAGCTCTAGGAGCTTGTTTTAAACCATAAAGTGCTTTAGTAAGTTTGAAGACATGATTTGAAAATTTTGAGTCTTCAAAACCCGGTGGTTGTTCCACATACACTTCCTCATTTATAAAACCATTTAAAAATGCGCTTTTAACATCCATTTGAAAAAGCTTGAAATCATGATAACATGCATATGCACAAAACATCCTAATAACCTCCATTCTAGCTACAGGTGCATAGGTTTCATCAAAATCTATTCCCTCTTCTTGAGTGTAACCTTGTGATACTAATCTAGATTTATTTCTCACAATGTTATCATTCTCATCTAGTTTATTCCTAAAGACCCATTTAGTTCCTATAGTAGATTGATTACTAGGCCTATCAACTAATGTTCAAACATTACTTCTCTTAAATTGATTTAATTCCTCTTGCATGACCAAAATCTAAAAATCATCTTTTAATGTTTCTTTGATATTTTTAGGCTTTATGCATGAGATAAATGCAACATGGTTCATAAGTTTAAGAGAAGATCTAGTAGTTACCCCCTTGGATGGATCACCCAAGATTTTACCACCTTTGACATAGTTGAACTCCCTTGGGTAGCTCACTTCCTTTTCCTCAAGAGCCAAGTCCTTCAAGGCTTCAAGAGGTGGATCTTGTGTATCCTCTTCTTTTTGTTGGAATCTCATCCTCCTTTGAAGTTTGTCATCCATCAAAGGCATCAATGATTCCTACATGATCATCATCACAAGAATCCTTCCTTGGAAGGAGGTTATCATCAAATACAACATGAATAGACTTTTCTACTACTAAAGTTCTCTTGTTAAATACTCGATAGACTTTAGAATTTAGGGAATATCCTAAGAAAATAGCTTCATCACTTTTTGCATCAAATTTACCTAAGTTATCTTTTCCATTATTTAAAACAAAACACTTGCAACCAAATGGATGAAAATAACTAATGTTAGGCTTTTTAGATTTTAAAATCTCATATGGTGTTTTCTTTAAAAGTGGCCTAATCATTACTCGGTTTACAATGTAGCAAGCGGTGTTTGTGGCTTCCGCCCAAAATATTTAGGTAAATTGTTTTCACAAAGCATGGTTCTAGCCATTTCTTGTAAAGTTCTATTTTTCCTCTTAACTACCCCATTTTGTTGAGGAGTTCAAGGAGCCGAAAAATTGTGGCTAATACCATTTTCATTTAAAAACTCTTCAAAACCAAGATTTTGAAATTCGGTTCCATGATCGCTTCTAATATGAGAAATTTTAAGTTCAAGATCATTTTGAGTTAATTTTGAAAATGTGATGAATTTTTCTAAATCCTCATCTTTAGTACTTAAAAATAGAACCCAAGTAAATCTAGAATAGTCATCAACAAGTACAAATACATAAGATTTACCACCCAAGCTCATAGTCCTAATATACCCAAATAAATCCATGTGAATAAGTTGTAAACATCTACTTGTAGAAACATCATTAATGGATTTAAAGGATGACTTATGTTGTTTACCCTTAGAGCATGCATCAAAATTTTGTCATTTGAGAACTTGATTTTGGGTAAACCTCTAACTAGATCTAGGGAAACTAATTTTTCTAAAATACTAATGCTAGCATGTCTTAGTTTCCATGCCATAGCCATGCATCATTTTCATTTTGAGCTACTTAACATGCATGCGATGTATGTATGTCATCTAAATGCACCATGTAGATATTACCTATGCGATGACCTATGAGCATAACATTATTTGATTTAATGTCAACAATTTTGCACCCATTCTTATCAAATAAGACATTAAACCCTTTATCACATAATTGGCTTATGCTCAACAAATTATGTTTAAGACCATCGACATATATAACATTTTCAATAAGAATGGTAGAGTGATTACCTATGGAGCCAATACCTTTAATGTGGCCTTTGGAGTTATCACCAAATTTCACTACTCCTCCATTTTTTGGCTTTAAGTCCATGAATATACTCTTGTCTCCGGTTATATGCCTCGAGCATCCACTATCAAGGTACCATGAATTTTGACTTTGTGCTTTGGCCTTGTAGAAATGCTCCCCCTACAAACAAAGATCTTAAACTTTTGTTTTTGGCACCCAAATCATTTTGGGTCCACGAGTGTTAGCTCCCAAAAGCTTGGTTCCCTTAGGAATCCAAGGTGACATAGCAACAACATTGTTAGACTTGACGAGTTCCTTAGGAACCCATACACTCCTAATCTTTTTAGGTCTATTATGTCTAGGAAGGCTACTTTGTTTGTAGTTATAAGTCTTTCTCCTAGGTTGGTTTGTTTTAGATAATTCACCTTTTTCATGCTTCACATTGCCAACATTTTTGAAAGACTCTTTAAGCTTGTTAAGCTCATCTAACACCTTTTGGTGTTCACTATTGCATTGAGAAAGAAGATTATTTAGGTCTACATTTTCATCTTGGAAGAATTTAATTTCATCTTTTAAACCTAAAATCTTTTTCTCAAATTTTAAGTTAGCTTTAGAAAGTGAGTCATTTTTATCATTTAATTCTGAAATAATCTTCTTATTTCTAACGACTGACTCTTTGTACTTCTCAACTAACTCATCATAAACCACATGAAACTCATCATACGCATCATGTAGTTCATCAAATGTAAAGTCAAAAGATGGTGAGTTAGAGGTTACCATGGAGAAATCCTCTTCAAGTGCCGTGAGGCAAAGGTTGGCCACTTCGTGTTCGTCATCCTCGGATGACTCCTTGTCACTCCAAGTAGCAAGCTTGGCTTTGAGCTTCTTCTTCTCCTCAAAGCCCTTCTTCTTGAGTTGAGGGCACTCTGAACGAATGTGATTGGGCTTTTTGCACTTGTAGCAAATGATTTGATCCCTCTTTTCTTCTTTGTTTTTGCCCTTGAAGTCCATTTTTCTTTGAATCTTCCTTCCTCGATTGGACCTCATGAATCGTGAGAACATTTTGGCTATTATAGCCAATTCTTCTAGGTCATCCTCCTCACTAGAAGTGCTCTCCTCATGTAATGAAGCTTTGAGAGCCACTCATATCTTCTTTTTCTTTTCTACTTCTAGCTTCTCTACTATTTTCTACTTCTAGCCACTCATATCTCACTAGAAGTGCTCTCCTCCTCACTAGAAGTGCTCTCCTCATGTAATGAAGTTTTTGGCCTCAATGATGGCGGTTCTCTTCCCATCCCAAGATTCGAGAAGTGAGTAGAGTAGCTCCCGGACTAATTTTTCTTCTGGGATTGTCTCTCCAAAACCCTTAAGCTCGTTGGCGATTGCTGAGAAGCGATCGAACATCTTGGACCCGGTTTTGTCGGGCTCCATTTTGAAATTCTCATAACTAAGATTGAGAATTCCAATCTTGGTCTCCTTCACATCACTAGTTCCTTCATAGGTGGTCTCTAGTGTATCCCATACTTCCTTGGCACTTTCAATGGAGGAGACTTTGGAGTAGATGTCGGGATCGAAAGAACAAAATAGCATGTGAAGAGCTTTATCGTTGATTTGGATCTTCTTTCTCTCTTCTTCACTCATCTCAATCTTCTTTTTTAGAACAAATCTTCCTTCATCGTCTCTCATCAATGGAATATAGAGACCATCTTCAATGACATCCCATACTAGATAATCGTTGGATTTGATGAAGAGGCGCATCCAGTTCTTCTAAAATGGATACTTATCACCGTTGAAGAATGGCGGTTTTGTGGTTGATTGAGACTCGTACATGCTTGACCCGGAGGTAGATGCCATGGCTTGATTTTTGGATGATCACACTCTACCTAGGAACTTCTCTTGAGGTTGTTAATCCTTCAAAGAGGTAGGCTCCGATACCAATTGTTGAGTGAATCAATGGATTGATCAAAGCCAAGAGCGGGTGAATTGGGCTTTTAAAAATTTATTGGAGAAAAATGATAGCTAAAAATGAAGAACAAAGGATTTTAGAGTGGTTCAAGTTCCAAATGAACTCTACATCCACTACCTTAGCTACCACTAAGGATTTGCAACAATTCACTAATTTGTTCTTCCCCTTTTCAAGGCTTAGGAGGTAACCTTTACACAATGGTCAAATTTTCTACCCAAAATTTGACCAAACCCTCACAAGTGAACAAACAAGAATTTAGGCAATAAAGATATCTCTCAAATACAAGATTGCCCCTTTAAGTACAAACACTCAACCCAAATTTGATGATAGGATAGGAATTGAATACAACACAATTTGGGGTTTACAAGAAATTGGAAAATAAGCACAATGAGCTTCGATGTTTATCTTTAATGCAATAGTTGTTGTTGGTCTTCAATTAGCTTCAATTTATACCTTCTCTATCAATTCTATCCGTTTGGGTGGTTAGGGTATTGATTATAGCCGTTGAGACCCTCTCTTTCCATCATAAATGCACTTCTGCAGCTATCTGTATCGGTACACGAAGACCCGTATCGATACCTGTCTCAAAACAGAAAGAGCCGTTGCACAATAATAAAGAAGGCTATCGATACACATGTAAGCGTATCGGTATGGGAAAGAGACCGTTTCGATACGGATAAGACCGTATCGATACCTTTTTCTCAACTTAGCTCACTAGAAGTTTCCGTTTCGATACGGGGGACACCGTATCGATACGGAACAACTACCACTTTAAATGTTAGTTACCTAACAACTGACACCAATGATCGAAAATATTTAAAGCTCTTCGAATTAAAAATTCCTTTAAAACCGTATTGATACGGGTGGAACCGTATCGGTACGCCATTCAAACTCCTTCAGTTTTTACAGAGGTGCGTATCGATACAGATTCAATCTGTTTCGATATGTTGTTCCGATACGGTGAGGGGCGTATCGAAATGCATCTTTCCAGTAGCCAACTTCGTAAAAAAAAGGTATCGATACGCTTCCAGCGTATCGATACGCCTGGACATTTTTCAACACTTTGGCTTTGGAACACTTAGAAAATATTTGGAGTTTGAGTTTTTCAAATTAGATTAAAGTGTTGGTGATTTATAAATCATTTGAGGGACTTAAAAATCTATTTCAAGTTTTCAATTTAGTCCTTAACATACTTAGTTATATCAAAATCAAACATAGGTTTTACAGAAACGATTTTTATTTACTTTGACAAAAAGGCAATAGATACCTAATTAAAAAATGTATATATTTGTTTAATAAATATGTGAATATACTATCATGTGCCTCATTAAAAAACCTCCCTAAATCCAGTTGGAGGAAAAAGAGTGCACATGATAGTACTATATAAATGTTCTACGAGTTAAGCTCGACCAAAAGGCAATAACAAAGAAAGAACAATAAATTCAAGATGAAACATTTATTTATTTCTTAAAGCCTTTGAACTAATCAGATTATGGCGTGTCATCATTTGATTAGTTAAAAATAATATAAAATAAATAAAAGAAATAATTATTTTAAAAAACATTGGTGATGACATGTAAGCAAAGTGCCACATCAGTCATGCCATGTAGACATGCCACATCAACAAAGAGCGTTGATCGTTAGTTGACTGACGGTTTTCATCCAATGAGGGTGAATTTGAACGAAAATAAAACGTTAGAGGGTTTTTTTTGTACCAGAAAATAATAGGGGCTAAAGTGACCAAAAAATCAAACGTTTGGGGCTTTTTTTTGACTTTATGCCAATAATAATGTGTCATTCATTGATTTGCGTCAAAAAAATAAAAGTACATCATTAATTTGTGGCGACTCATTCGTCGATTTCCAATGACGAAAGAGTGAATTGATTAATATTAAAGCCTAACAACAAAATGGATCGGTGATCGTGGTTGATTCAACCACAACAAAAAATAGATTTAAAGATTCTAGATTTTTTAAGAATTTAGGCAGTTTTTAGAAATTATTTTTTAAATAATTTCGCCATGTCATGCATAAATAGGAAACGATTTTTATTTACTTTGACAAAAAGACAATAAATACCTAATTAAAATGTATATATTTTTTTAATAAATATGTGAATATACTACTATGTGCCTCATTAAAAAACCTCCCTAGACCTAGTTGGAGAAAAAAGAGTGCACATGATAGTACTACAGAAATGTTCTACGAGTTAAGCTCGACCAAAAGACAATAACAAAGAAAGAACAATAAATTCAAGACGAATCTTTTATTTCTTTCTTAAAGCCTTTTGAACTAATCAGATGATGTCATGTCATCACATGTTTGGTTAAAAAATAATATAAAATAAATACTAAAAATAATTTTTTTAAATGGTGATGACATGTCAGTAAAATGCCACATCAGCAAGTCATGCCATGTAGACATGCCACGTCAGCAAAGGGTATTGATTGTTAGTTGAATGACGGTTTTCATCCAATGAGGGTGAATTTGAAACGAAAATGAAATGTTATAGGTTTTTTTTTGCACCGAAAAGAGAATACGGGCTAAAGTGACCAAAAGATCAAACGTTGGAGGCTATTTTTAACTTTATGTCAATAATAATGTGTCATTCATTGATTTGCGTTAGAAAATAAAAGTACATCATTAATTTGTGACCAATCATTCGTCGATTTCCAATGACAAATGAGTGAATCAATCTATATTAAAGCTTAACCACGAAATAGATTGGTGATGGTGGTTTATTCAACCACAACTAAAAAAGAGATTTAAAGATTTTAGATGCTTGAAGGATTTAGGTAATTTTTAGAAATTAATTAAAAAAATTAAAATGATTTCACCATGTCATGAATAAATAGAAAACGGTTTTTATTTACTTTGACAAAAATTACAATAAATACTTAATTAAAATGTATATTTTAGTTTAATAAATATGTGAATATACTATCATGTGCCTTATTAAAAACATCATTAAACCTAGTTGGATGAAAAAGAGTTAACATGATAGTACTATAGAAATGTTCTACGAGTTAAGCTCGACCAAAAGGCAATAACAAAGAAAGAACAATAAATTCAAGACGAAACTTTTATTTCTTTCTTAAAGCCTTTGAACTGATCAGATGATGTCGTGTCATCATTTGATTGGTTAAAAAATAATTACTAGAAATAATTATTTTTAAAAAATTGGTGATGACATGTTAGCAAAGTGCCACGTCAGTCATGCCATGTTGACATGCCACATCAGCAAAGGGCGTTGATCGTTAGTCGACTGACGGTTTTCATCCAACGATGGTAAATTTTGAACGAAAATGAAAAGTTAGAAGGTTTTTTTGCACCAAAAATAGGATAGGGGCTAAAGTGACCAAAAGGTCAAACGTTGATGGCTATTTTTGAGTTTATGCCAATAATAATGTGTCATTCTTTGATTTACATCAAAAATAAAAGTACATCATTAATTTGTGGCGACTCATTCGTCGATTTCCAATAAAGAAAGAGTGAATTGATCTATATTAAAGCCTAACAACAAAATAGATTGGTGATGATAGTTGATTCAACCATCACAACAAAAATGAGATTTAAAGATTTTAGATTTTTGAAGAATTTAGGAAGTTTTTAGAAATTATTGTTTTTTTAGAAAAAAATAAAATGATGTCGCCATGTCATGCATAAATAGGAAACAATTTTTATTTAGTTTGAATATACTACTATGTGCCTTATTAAAAAAACATCCTTAGACCTAGTTTGAGGAAAAAGAGTGCACATGATAGTACTACAGAAATGTTCTACGAGTTAAGCTCGACCAAAAGGTAATAACAAAGAAAGAACAATAAATTCAATACAAATCTATCATGCTATCCTGCCAAACCAAATCTGCCACTTTCAAGGGAGGTAACCAAAAGATCGGCTCACCCAAGGGTTCTCCTCGACTCAACCATGCTAGCTTATCCGCAACCTCATTTTCTCTATGTTGTACATGGCGAATAACAAGGGGCCATTGCTGTAACACCCCTCGACCAGGTTAGGAGCGAGAAGCGTTACGACCAGAAAATGAACAAGTAATCGAGAAAATACGGGTCATTTAAAATTTTTCTCTTCACTTAGAACTCATCTTCTACTAGACTTTGTTTATTTAACTACTTATCAATGACATTTGTAACCTTCTTATCCCGGTCTAGTCGACAGATCGAACTGAACGGGTTACACAAGAAAAACTGAAGCAGAACCCGTTAAGATCTCACCCCGGTTAGCAACTCTATTTTTCCTTAATTAACTTGTTTAAATGCTTTATTTGACCCTACATGAGATAAGCAAACAACGGAAAAACAACTACGAATACGACCCAAGTAAAACTGACAAAAAGGTAATTTTTTAGCTATTTAATTCAAGATGTATCGATACCCCAAAGGGTCGTATCGATACGCCTTCAACGGTCAACCTTCCCTAGAGTCAACTCTAAGAGTCTGTATCGATAACCTTCAAGGCTGGTATCAATACGCTCTCAACGTTCAAAATCTCAAAGTCAACCTGATATGACCATCAAGAACAAGGATCCGGAGAAGTACCCAAGTGCTCCCATTACACGTGCACGGGCCAAGGAGTTTCAATCAGCCATGGAAAGCTTGTTTACAACAAGCCATGAACGTGAGAAAGAAGAAATAATAAGGGAGGAATGCCTTACCTTGCTCATGCATGCATTTGCATGAGAATTTAAGTATTTCAAACTTCATTCATGCATTTAGTTAAATTCAATAAAGTTAGTTCTTTAATTAAACTAGTTCATTCATTTAACTAGTTCACTCAATTAACTAACTCTTTAATTGTTTCATGCATATATTATTTTAAGTTTGAATAAATCTTTTGTGTGTGTCTAGGTTCATGTGACATGTGGATTAAAGAAGAGACTTTTCAACTTCAACTTGGAAACAAGTCATTGATGACCATCTTTACTCATGCAAACAAGGCAATTGAAGGCAATTCAAGGCAATTCAAGGCTGAATTCTTTTCATCTTTTCAAGGTTGTTCATCTTCTTAGAGTAACAAAGCATTTAAGCTTCATAATTCACCTATTCAAGGTTGAAATTATGAACCAATGAAGGCCATTCACGTTCAAGAGAAGGGGCATGCAATAATCAGCATTCAAATTATGCATTTAAGGCCTTTATTTATCATTTTTGAAAGTTGATCATATTCCACAAATGGGCAAGCAATGAAGGCTGGTTTAATATCATTTAATCATCAAATTAAGTGATAAAATCATCAAGGAATTCAAAGAGACAAGCTGATTTGGATGTGTGGGATGTCTACATTCATCCTATATCCACATTCATTCTCTTTTATCCATTTGCAAGCAAAATGAAGCAGCCCAAGAGTCACCACTCCTTTTGGACGAATTTAAGGCTAAATTCATCTCAATTTAAAGCAAAATTCATCCATTAAAAGGATAAGAAAGAAACATTTCATTTATTTGTAGTCAATAGCATTTAGATGAGCATTCATCTCTCTTTTGTGTGACTTTTCATATGGTGCCTAGCCACACTATAAATAGGCACCTTAGATTCATTTGTAAGGAATTTTTTTTAGAGAATATAAACCATTGAAAGATTGCTTTCATCTTGTTCTTGCGAGAACTCTATCGGCTTCAAGTTGTGCTTGTAGTCTTCTATACATTTCATTTTGCTATAGCGTTGGTTCCAAGCTCTCTTATAGCTTGTGGGTCACATTCCACACTCCTCCACCTCGACTCCATCAAAATATATTGTTGGTTCCTAGCTCGTTATAGCTAGCGGGTCACAATTCGCTATCCTTGCAACCATACAAATCCACGCCGCCTTTAGCATCTCTCATCACTCCTTTGATTTACACCTTTCCATGATTATCATCCTCCATCCTTAGCCACCATACTATCCATATTACCTATCCAATTCCTTTCTTCATTAATTTTTATATTATATTGCTATTCATCTCACATGATTGTTTTATGATATCTCAGAGTTCAAAGCGTAGCAAAGAGTATTACTTACTAGAATCACGATCGGGCACATCTATATGACTCGGGTTACATTGCCGGGTTCATATCAATTGGCATCAGAGCAAGGTTGATTCAGTAAGATAGTCGTTGTCTCTCTTCTGAAAAAAAAAGAAAAAAAAAAGAAAAAAAATCGAAAAAAAAATTTAGAGAAAGTTAAAGAGGGAGGGGGTATCGTATTCTCTATTCTTCTTTAAAAAAAATCTTACATCATTTTTCTTTTGCTACTATTTTGTCATCTTTACCAACTCTCACAATTTACCTTTTTTTGTTGTTGCCACTTTTTCTTATCCTACCTTCCAAATTCTTTTCGCCAAGTTTTGTTTTTTCAGCCGAATTCTATAAGCCATTTGCAAGCCTTGAGGAAGTTCTTAAAAGAACTTGATTGAGAGCAAGAGTGGAAAAAGGCAAGAGTGCACATCAAGGGTAAAAGCCATCTCGAGTGAAACACGAGTGTGAGTGCATTTTCTTGGAGTGGAATAGGTGAGGTTTTGTGTTTGTGAGGTTTTAAATTTTTTTATTTTTGTTACTAATAATGTCTCAAAATTCCGTGAGAAACTCTGTTGGAGGAAGTAATAATGTTAACGTAGATGCAACTAACTCGAATCTTCAAGATATTATCCGAGAGATGGACAGGTTGTTGCAACAAAGGTTGGGGCCGATGCAAGAACGATTAGATCATTTGGAGGAAAGATCTCAACGAAGGCATAATTCAGATCACGAGGAAGAGTATGAGGGAGAGGTGGACGAAGAACTCATAGACGAGCGAGCCTCCCAGCAAAGTTTGAGGCGTCAAGAACCTAGGTACCAAAGAGCTCGACCAAGAGTTGATGATAATCTTAGCAACATCAAAATAACCATTCCTCATTTCCAAATAAGAACGGATCCTGAAGCCTATCTTGCATGGGAAAAAAAGTTGAGCACATCTTTGAGTGCCACAACTACTCCGAGCTTAAGAAGGTAAAACTTGCAGCCATTGAATTTACAGATTATGCACTAATATGGTGGGATCAGTTGACATCTAGTAGGAGACGCAATGGCGAACATCCAATTTCTACTTGGAATGAGATGAAGGCCGTTATGCGTAGGAGGTTCGTTCCAACTCACTATCATAGGGAGTTGTTCAACAAGCTTCAAAATCTCACTCAAGGCAACCGTAGTGTTGAAGACTACTTTAAAGAGATGGAAGTAGCCATGATCCGAGCTATCATTGATGAGGATCGAGAAGCCAGCATGGCAAGATTTCTATCCGGCCTTGACCCAAATATTGCGGGCGTCATTGAGTTGCAACATTATGTGGAGATCGAAGACATGGTGCATATGGCCATAAAAGTGGAAAAGCAACTTAAACAGAAGGGTTCCACACGAATCTATGGGGGAGCATCATCAAGATCGGGGCAAAGTTCTTACAAACGGAGTCCTCCAATACCACCCAATGAAAGAGGCGCACCACCCAAAGGAAGCAAGGCCAATGCCGAAACTAGCAAAGGTAAGGCTCCGAATGTTCCAAACCGTTCCCGTGATATACAATGCTTCAAGTGCTTGGGAAGAGGGCATATTGCAAGCCAATGCCCAAATCGCAACACCATGCTTCTTTGTGACGATGGAGAGGTTGAATCGGAACAAGAGGAGGAAGATGAAGTTGCTGCCATACAAGAAGATGAAGGTGATGATATAGAGTATGCAGCAGAAGGAGAGGCCCTTATTGTGAAAAGGAGCCTAAGTGTGCAAGCGAGTGAAGGGAATAAGCAACGCGAGAATATCTTTCATACTCGCTGCCATGTTAATGGAACGGTATGCTTTGTCATTATTGATGGAGGTAGTTGTACTAATGTTGCTAGTACTCTTATGGTAGAAAAACTTGGATTAGCAACCACAAAGCATCCACATCCCTACAAGTTGCAGTGGCTTAATGACGGAGGAGAACTCAAGGTTACCAAGCAAGTTCTTGTTGCTTTCTCCATTGGAAAATATAAGGATGAAGTTCTTTGCGATGTTGTTCCGATGCACGCTGGCCATTTACTACTTGGGAGGCCATGGCAATTCGATAAACGAGTCATACATGATGGATATACCAATCGGTATACACTCACCCATGGAGTAAGAAAGATTACCTTAGCCCCTCTTTCACCAAAACAAATTCACAAAGACCAAATACATTTGAGAGAAAGTATTGAAAGAGCCAAAGAGAGAGAATCAAAAATGGAGGTAAAAGCAAGTGAGAGTAAGCAAAGTGAGGGTGCGAAAATGAGTGTTTTTACCAAAGAAAGAGAGTTGAGAAAATGTTTGTTGTCGGGAAAGGAATTACTTGTACTTGTGTACAAGGAAAGTTTATTGAACACTAACCAACTTGATCACACTTTTCCTTCTTCTATTGTGTCTTTGTTGCAGGAATTTGACGAATTATTTCTGGAGGAGATACCAAGTGGGCTGCCACCAATTCGTGGCATTGAACATCAAATAGATTTCATTCCTGCTGCCGTCATTCCTAACCGTCCAGCTTACCGAAGCAATCCCGAGGAAACCAAGGAGTTACAAAGGCAAGTGGCTGAACTAATGGGCAAAGGCTACGTGAGGGAGAGCCTTAGCCCATGTTCCGTTCCGGTATTACTTGTGCCAAAGAAGGATAGAACTTGGCGCCTGTGTGTAGATTGTCGAGCGGTAAACAAAATTATGGTAAAGTATCGCCACCCTATTCCCCGTTTAGATGATATGTTAGATGAGCTTAGTGGTTCTAACCTTTTCTCTAAGATTGATCTTAAGAGTGGTTATCACCAAATAAGGATGCGGGAAGGTGATGAATGGAAAACAACATTTAAAACAAAGCAAGGACTCTATGAATGGTTGGTTATGCCTTTTGGCTTAACTAATGCACCAAGTACTTTCATGAGGTTAATGAATCATGTTCTTAGACCGTTTTTGGGTAAATTTTGTGTGGTTTATTTTGATGACATCTTAATCTATAGTAAATCAATGGAAGAACATGTTCAACACTTGAGTTCTAAAGGCTTAGAGGTTGACAAAGAGAAGGTTAAAGCCATTGAAGAATGGCCACGACCAGCAAGCATTTCCCAAGTTAGGAGTTTCCATGGACTTGCAAGCTTTTACCGGAGATTTGTGCCAAACTTCAGCACCATTGCCGCCCCTTTAACTAGTGTCATCAAGAAGAATGCTAACT
Source organism: Hibiscus tridactylites (assembly GCA_958450335.1). NCBI lineage: Eukaryota > Viridiplantae > Streptophyta > Magnoliopsida > Malvales > Malvaceae > Hibiscus > Hibiscus tridactylites. Next base: position 35,349,502 of record OY288271.1, read on the forward strand.
TTTTATGGGGGGAAGACCAAGAGAAATCTTTTAATGTCATTAAAGAATGTTTAATTCATGCCCCTTTGCTTACCTTACCTGATTTTAACAAAACGTTTGAAATTGAATGTGATGCATCAGGTGTGGGAATTGGAGCGGTATTATCTCAAGGTGGACGTCCTATAGCATATTTTAGTGAGAAATTAAGTGGAGCTACGTTGAATTATCCAACATATGATAAGGAGATGTATGCCCTTGTTCGCGCAATGGAAACATGGCAACACTATCTATGGCCTAAGGAGTTCATTATTCACACCGATCATGAGGCATTGAAGCACATTCGGGGGCAACATAAACTCAACAAACGACATGCCAAATGGGTGGAGTTTCTTGAATCTTTTCCCTATGTCATCAAATATAAGAAAGGTAAGGAGAATATAGTTGCCGATGCATTGTCTCGGAGGTACGCTCTTCTAAACACCTTAGAATCTAAGTTGCTGGGTTTTGTTTTCATTAAGGATTTATACGAATCTGATTCTGATTTTGAAAAAATTTACAAAGCTTGTGAGAAAGGCACGTTTGAAAACTATTATAGGGACAATGGGTTCCTATTCAAGGAAGGAAGACTTTGTATTCCACAAGATTCCACACGTGAATTACTTATCAAAGAAGCCCATGGAGGAGGCTTAATGGGACATTTTGGAATAGCAAAGACTTTGGCCAAACTTCAAGAGCATTTATATTGGCCAAAGATGAGACGAGATGTAGAGAGGTTATGTGAACGTTGCATCACTTGCAAGAAGGCTAAGTCTAAATCCATGCCACATGGACTCTACACACCACTACCTATTCCATAAGCACCATGGATGGACATTTCAATGGATTTTGTGCTAGGGCTTCCACGCACAAAGAATAACAAAGACTCCATCTTTGTAGTAGTGGATAGATTTTCCAAAATGGCTCATTTTATTCCTTGCAACAAGACTAATGATGCCTTACATATTGCTAACTTGTTTTTCAGGGAAGTCTTGAGATTACATGGTGTGCCAAGAACTATCGTTTCCGATCGAGACGTGAAGTTCTTAAGCCACTTCTGGAGAGCCTTATGGAGTAAGATTGGAACTAAGTTGCTATTTTCCACCACTTGCACCCTCAAACGGATGGCCAAACCGAAGTGGTGAATCGAGTACTCTCCACGTTGCTTAGGAGCATTATTAAGAAGAATCTAAAGACATGGGAAGAGTGCTTACCACATGTGGAGTTTGCATATAACCGATCAGTCCATACCACCTCGGGACACACTCCTTTTGAAGTTGTGTATGGGTTCAATCCATTAACTCCGATGGACTTATTGCCATTACCCGCTGATCAAATTGTGAATAAAGATAGACATAACAAAGCTGAATTTGTTAAGAAACTTCATCAACAAGTGTGGGATAATATTGAAAAGAAAACCAAGCAATATGAGCAGCAAGCAAACAAGGGTCGAAGGAGAGTTGTCTTTGAGCCGGCAGATTGGGTGTGGTTGCACATGAGAAAAGAAAGGTTTCCAGCCCAACGGAAATCTAAATTGATGCCTCGAGGAAATGGGTCATTTCAAGTAGTTAAAAGGATCAATGATAATGCTTATCAACTAGACCTCCCAGGTGAGTTTAATGTTAGTGCAACCTTTAATGTTGCTGATTTATCTCCTTTTGATGTAGGTGATGATTTGGGGACAAATCACTTTAAAGAGGGAGGGAATGATATGACCATCAAGAACAAGGATCCGGAGAAGTACCCAAGTGGTCCCATTACACGTGCACGGGCCAAGGAGTTTCAATCAGCCATGGAAAGCTTGTTTACAACAAGCCATGAACGTGAGAAAGAAGAAATAATAAGGGAGGAATGCCTTACCTTGCTCATGCATGCATTTGCATGAGAATTTAAGTATTTCAAACTTCATTCATGCATTTAGTTAAATTCAATAAAGTTAGTTCTTTAATTAAACTAGTTCACTCAATTAACTAACTATTTAATTGTTTCATGCATATATTATTTTAAGTTTGAATAAATCTTTTGTGTGTGTCTAGGTTCATGTGACATGTGAATTAAAGAAGAGACTTTTCAACTTCAACTTGGAAACAAGTCATTGATGACCATCTTTACTCATGCAAACAAGGCAATTGAAGGCAATTCAAGGCTGAATTCTTTTCATCTTTTCAAGGCTGTTCATCTTCTTAGAGTAACAAAGCATTTAAGCTTCATAATTCACCTATTCAAGGTTGAAATTATGAACCAATGAAGGCCATTCACGTTCAAGAGAAGGGGCATGCAATAATCAGCATTCAAATTATGCATTCAAGGCCTTTATTTATCATTTTTGAAGGTTGATCATATTCCACAAATGGGCAAGCAATGAAGGCTGGTTTAATATCATTTAATCATCAAATTAAGTGATAAAATCATCAAGGAATTCAAAGAGACAAGCTGATTTGGATGTGTGGGATGTCTACATTCATCCTATGTCCACATTCATTCTCTTTTATCCATTTGCAAGCAAAATGAAGCAGCCCAAGAGTCACCACTCCTTTTGGACGAATTTAAGGCTAAATTCATCTCAATTTAAAGCAAAATTCATCCATTAAAAGGATAAGAAAGAAACATTTCATTTATTTGTAGTCAATAGCATTTAGATGAGCATTCATCTCTCTTTTGTGTGACTTTTCATATGGTGCCTAGCCACACTATAAATAGGCACCTTAGATTCATTTGTAAGGAATTTTTTTTAGAGAATATAAACCATTGAAAGATTGCTTTCATCTTGTTCTTGCGAGAACTCTATCGGCTTCAAGTTGTGCTTGTAGTCTTCTATACATTTCATTTTGCTATAGCGTTGGTTCCAAGCTCTCTTATAGCTTGTGGGTCACGTTCCACACTCCTCCACCTCGACTCCATCAAAATATATTGTTGGTTCCTAGCTCGTTATAGCTAGCGGGTCACAATTCGCTATCCTTGCAACCATACAAATCCACGCCGCCTTTAGCATCTCTCATCAATCCTTTGATTTACACCTTTCCATGATTATCATCCTCCATCCTTAGCCACCATACTATCCATATTACCTATCCAATTCCTTTCTTCATTAATTTTTATATTATATTGCTATTCATCTCACATGATTGTTTTATGATATCTCAGAGTTCAAAGCGTAGCAAAGAGTATTACTTACTAGAATCACGATCGGGCACATCTATATGACTCGAGTTACATTGCCGGGTTCATATCACAACCCTAAGACCGTATCGGTACGCCTAAGGCCCGTAGCAATACCTAATTTCTCGTCAATTGCTCAGATTTCCAGAGAGCAAATGGGGTATCGATACGACTTGCACAGAAAGTCTGCAAATTTTGATTTTTAAGCACAAGGGACTAGTCTAAACAATTTAAGCAGGCATTAGATCATCATATAAACATGCATACGACCTTAGGCAAGCAAGAAACATTCATTTAAGGCATTCAAACACAAAACAAAGCTCAATTCATCAAATAACATATAAAAGCAATAGAACATGCTTAACATCCACCAAAGGAGTCAAAGACCAGAATAAAACATGCTCCAACATTTAAACAAGTTAACAACATCAACAATGTCAAGACTTAGGAGTTTGAACACCAACTCCATAACAACAAGCATTCCCATTTTCTAAGCATTATTACAAACATAAAACCATACTTGAGCTTAGCAAGAACTCCAAGAATTCCTCCCTTGCCCACTTGCCTCCCGAAACCTCTAACGATCTGCATTAATGGAAAAAGATAGCGTAAGCTTAAAACTTAGTAAGCAGAGCTCTAAAACACAACAACAATGCGGTTTAAAACAAATATTCCACTTTTGGAAAACAAAACCATTTAAGTAAGAGATGAAATAAACACAAGCATAGACCAAACATGGTTTGCACATGCACAACCATTCCCGGTTGGACTACACATCACTGTTTACGACAACTAGCAGTTTTTCGATAGGACTACACATCACCGTACTCTACTACTAGTCACTACCGGTGGGACTACACATCACCGTAAGAAACGACAACCATCACGTGAGGCTTGACATCAACAACGACTACACAACAACATTAGAACGAGAATAAAAGTATTCTGAAATCACATCACAACACACATAAACACGTACATCAACAAGCAACCAAGCAAGGCAAGTATATGCAAACTTACACTTGGGTTTAGGTTAGCCCTTAAGGCTCCACCCAAACCCCCAAGAATCCACTTGAAATCATTTAAAACTTCAAAACATTTTCACTCACCGATAGAGCCCAAACGAAAGCCGAAACAACGTTCGCAAGCCCCAGTATCACCCGATATCACGTCCAAAGTACCCAAACTCGTTTCCCCTGTTTCTAATCAACCAAAAACAAAGTATCACTCCCCTACTCTTCTATAAATTCGATGTCAAACATCAGTTCACAATTCTATAACATTCTTTCAACGATCCAAAGCCAAAACCCATCAAAACATCATCAAATCCGTTCTTAAGCAAAGCCCAGCAATAACCCATCAAATTAAACATCCAAAACATGCCAAAATCATCTAAAGCCACCCATCCTAGATCCATATACCTCCAACCATCATTTTACCCAAAAACTAAGCCTAAAACACCACTTTTTCACCTTCAAAACTTACCCACTGCCCTAGTTTCGGGCTTTATGGATTTAAGCCACTTATTAACATTATTTAGCAACCAAAATTAGTTCAAAAACACCCTATCAAGCACTGTTGAGTGGATCGAAAGATCGATATTTACCAAGAGGGGGGGTGAATTGGAAATTTTAAGGATTGTAGTGGAAATTGGCAAATTAAAATTGAAGAACAAGGAATTTAGAGTGGTTCAAGTTCCAAATGAACTCTACATCCACTACCTTAGTCTCACTAAGGATTTGCAACAATTTCACTAAATTGATCTTCCCCTTTTCTAGGACAAGGAGGCAACCCTTTACAATATCGGTTGATTTTTCTACCCAAAAATCAACCCAACTCTCACTCAATAGAACAAAGGAATTTGTAGGCTAATTAGGTATCTCTCAATACAATTGATAGCCCCAATACAAGCACTCAACCCAATCTTACAAAATATGAATGAAGAACACAAATTGGGATTTTACACAAATTTGGGATTTTTGCTCAAATGCTTGAATTTGATGTTTGGATGTTTGCTTGAAGTTCAATAGTTGTTGCTGATGCTTTTGGATGTCCCTTTTATACCTTCTCATTGATTTCTAGCCGTTTGAGTGGTTGGAGAAGTAAATTGAGCCGTTGGAACCCTCTCTTACCACCATAAATGCACCTCTGCAGCTACGAGTATCGGTACTCGGGAATGGGTATCGATACCTGTCTCAGAAAAGAAAGAGCCGTTGTGTGCAATTAATAGGGAGTATCGATACGCACGTAAGCGTATCGGTACTGGGTATCGAAACGGCAAGGGCCGTATCGATACCTTTTTCTGAACTTAGCTCACTGTCAAAACGAGTATCGATACTGGGGTTAGGCGTATCGATACCGGTCAACGGTCTTTTAAAATTTGGTTACCAACCAACTGACACCAACGGTCATATTTTTAAACCGACTTAAATGCTTAAAAATTCTTTAAACCAGTATCAATACCGGTGTTACCGTATCGATACACTCTTTCAAACTCTTAGAAGTTTAACACAGGGGCGTATCGATACGAGGGTTTGCCGTATCGATACGTGTTCCGACAGTAGCCAATTTTGGCAAAAAGGTATCGATACGCCTCTATGGGTATCGATACTCTTTGACGATTTTCAATAAATTTGGCTTGGAACACTTAGAAAATATTTTGAGTTTGGGTTTCACAAATCAGTTTTAAAGTGTTGGTGTTTCAAAACTTGTTAAGAGACTTGTAAAAACAATTTTAAGTTTTTCAAATTTGATCCTTAAAGATCTAGTTATATCAAAATCAAACATAGGTTTTACAATCTCCCCCTTTTTGATATAACAAAACCAAAACTTAAAATTTTGACACTTTTGAATAGTCTTTAAAAAGTAACTCCCCCTTAATATAAGCTTGGTAACCTTATTTTAAAGATGTGAGCAAGTTTCTTCTCCCCCTTTTTGTTAGATCAAAAATGCATTGAGACAATAAAGTGCATAATGAAATCAAAGGTATAATAATAATAAGCAACATAATTTTATTCATCATAGCATAAGAAAATCCAAACGAAAACAAACAAGAAATCAAAGCATAGGTTTTTAATCCTAAAACAAACTTAGTCCTAAAAACAGAAACATAGGTGCATAAAAATAGAAAATCCTAGATGATTATGAATGATATGCAAGAAGAGATGTCTAGGCATTGTCTTCGTCGTCTTCATCATCTTCATCATCATCGACCATAGGCTCATTGCTCCGCATGCTATTACGCCATTCATCATGGAAAGCGGCAACGGAAATATTCAAGGAATTGTGCTCGCTTTCAAGGGATGTAAGGCGATTCTCCATACCCGTCATCCTTGTATCGAAGGTGGTTTCCATGGAGGTTAGACGAGTGTTCATGTCCGTGCGTAGCCCGGTAAATTGCTCATTGAGATAGGTCATGAGAGCATCCAAATTGGGCTGTGGGACTTGAGGAGCCGGAGGAGCTTGAGGAGCTTGTGGTTGTTCCAATGCGGCGGCGGCCTCGGGTGGAAGCTCGGAAAGACGTAACCAACTTCCATTAAAGTAATGGAACTTTCCCCGAGCAAGGGATCGCTCATCAATAGGATCGGTAAGAGGAGATGCAAGATCAAATGAGCAATCAATATCCTTTTTCACAAAATAGTAACTTAAAGCCGTACCGTAAATAAAAGATGTGATGAGAGAGGTTTGGCGATTTTGAACATGATAGGCGATCTCATCGAACATGATTCGAGCTAGGTTTGGGCGCTTTCGTTGACGGAAACAACGGATCCAAAAATCATCCACTTGACGGATGGTAGAGTATTTGCCACCGGAGGGACGTAACCACCAAGACACCATCAAGTGTAGGATTCGATCGTGAGCATTGAGGACGGTTACGGAACCACCAAGAACATGGCCCAAGGCATTCTCATCATTTAAGCCTACATCCTCTAACTTAAAAACCTCACAAATCCCTTTGACATCGAGAATGATTTGCTTCCCCTTGAGATAAGAGCGGATGGCGACAACTTCCCCGTTGCGAGAAACAAGTTTGGCATTAGAATAGAAAATTAAAACCAAAAGACGATAGTAAATACCGGGGATAGAAAGAAACTCCATGAAATTCCAAGTGCGAAGCAATGGAAGATATTCAAACTTGAAGCGCTCGGAGTCGAGAAAAGGAATGGAGACGACCCTTTCCGCACGAATTTTGTAGTTCTCAAATTGGCGAAAATAGGGAAGACCCGCGGAAGTTTCAAAGGATTTGTTATAAATTGTAGCATAATCCGGGCGTGCAACCATTCCGGGAGTTGAAGATTCACCGGCTTGAGTAACCCTCGGTCGCTTCCTCGAATGTTCTTTAGGTGCCATAATCTAAAAGAAAATTAAAAAAAAGGTTTCTTCAATTTGAGTAAAAATCAAGGTAAAAAGATTTTTTTTTAAAAAAAAAATTGAAAAGCAAAGAGATTTAAGAAAACAAAGGGTTAAACAAAAGAACAAAAAAGAATAAAAAGAAGGGATTACCTTGAAGGAAACTTTGAAGATTGAAGAAAAACTTGAGAGAGAGCACAATTCTTTTCTTGATGCAAAAATTCTTTTAGAATTGAGTTGTAGTGTGAAAAATATGAAGGAGGAAGGGCCTTTTTATAGGCAAAAACGGCTAGGGTTTGTTAGGGTTAAAGAGTTTTAATTTTGGTAAAATTAGATCTCATTTAAGACTGATTTAATGCCATCTGCGCGATAGGGTATCGATACTCCTGAGGGGGTATCAATACGGGGATAGAATTGTCTTTTCTCAAAAATGCCCGTTGGAAAGTCGTATCGAAACGTTGGGGCCCGTATCGAAACGACCTGTATCGATATGATTTTAAGCGTATCGATACCTGTGAAGCGAGAAAAAATCTGGGAAACAAGATGAAGAACACGTATCGATACGCGTATATCCGTATCGATACCATATGAAGCGAGGACAAATTCTGGGAAACAAAATGAAGAACACGTATCGATACGCGTATATCCGTATCGATACCATATGCAGCGAGGACAAATTCTGGGAAACAAAATGAAGAACACGTATCGATACGCGTATATCCGTATCGATACCATATGCCCAGAATGACCTATTTGGTTCTAAGAACAACCAAAGGCTCGAACTTAACACCTACTAAAAGTATGCAAATGATAAATGAACAGATCTAAGCATGTTTTAACAGAAGCATACTCCCCCTAACTATAGGCATGGATAAGATTAGGAGTTTAAACACATAAACATGGCAATTTCACAAAATCAAGCATTTTAAGCACAAAAGAGGTCCTAAAAGGTCAAGATAGGCTAGCTAGACCTAACTCTCTCCTAAGGGACCAAAAACGCTCTTTGTCTAAGGGTTTTGTAAAAATGTCCGCTAATTAATTCAAGGTGTCTACATACTCTATAACCACATCTTCCTTAAGGACATGATCTCTAATGAAATGATGCCTTATTTCTATATGTTTGGTTCTAGAGTGTTGGATGGGATTTTTAGTTAAGCATATTGCACTAGTGTTGTCACATTTTATGGGTATGGTTCCAACTTTAATTCCATAATCTAAGAGTTGTTGTTTCATCCAAAGGACTTGAGCACAACAACTCCCTAAGGATATGTACTCGGCTTCGGTGGTAGATAAGGCTACACTATTTTGTTTCTTAGAGAACCAAGATATGAGCATACTACCTAAGAATTGGCAAGTTCCCGAAGTACTTTTCCTATCAATTTTGCAACCCCCATAATCCGCATCCGAATAAGCATGTAGGTTGAAGGTAGAGTCTCTAGGATACCAAAGGCCTAAACAAGGAGTGTCTCTAAGGTATCTAAAGATTCTCTTAACGGCTATAAGGTGAGACTCTCTAGGACTAGCTTGAAACCTAGCACACAAGCAAACACTAAACAAGATATCCGGTCTACTTGCGGTAAGGTAAAGCAAAGATCCAATCATAGAACGATAAAGCTTAGAGTCAACACACTTACCTCCTTCATCTTTGTCAAGCTTTGTAGATGAGCTCATAGGAGTGGCTTGAGGCTTTGCATTCTCCAAGCCAAACTTCTTGAGCATATCCTTTATGTATTTTGCTTGGTTGATGAAGGTGCCATCCTTCTTTTGCTTGATTTGTAGTCCCAAAAAGAATGAGAGCTCCCCCATCATGCTCATCTCAAATTCACCTTGCATTAGCTTAGAAAACTCTTGACAATGACATTCATTAGTAGAACCAAAAATAATATCATCAACATAAATTTGAACTACTAAGATGTCATTTTTATACATTTTTATGAAAAGTGTAGTGTCCACCTTACCTTTTTCAAATCCTTTTTCAATCAAAAAATTTGAAAGCCTTTCATACCAAGCTCTAGGAGCTTGTTTTAAACCATAAAGAGCTTTGGTAAGTTTGAAAACATGATTTGGAAATTTTGAATCTTCAAAACCCGGTGGTTGTTCCACATACACTTCTTCATTTATGAAACCATTTAAAAATGTACTTTTAACATCCATTTGAAAAAGCTTGAAATTATGATAACATGCATATGCAAGCAACATCCTAATGGCTTCCATCCTAGCTACGGGTGCATAGGTTTCATCAAAATCTATTCCCTCTTCTTGAGTGTAACCTTGTGCTACAAGTCTAGCTTTATTTCTCACAATGTTACCACTCTCATCTAGTTTGTTCCTAAAGACCCATTTAGTTCCTATTGTAGATTGATTACTAGGCCTATCAACTAATGTCCATACATTACTTCTCTCAAATTGATTTAACTCTTCCTGCATAGCCATAATCCAAAAGTCATCTTTCAATGCTTCTTTTATGTTTTTAGGCTCTATGCATGAGATAAATGCAACATGGTTCATTAATCTAAGAGAAGAACGAGTGGTTACCCCCTTGGATGGATCACCCAAGATTTCACCATCTTTGACATAGTTCAACTCCCTTGGGTAGCTCACTTCCTTTTCCTCAATAGCCAAGTCCTTCAAGGCTTCAAGAGGTGGATCTTGTGTATCTTCTTCTTTTGGTTGAATCTCATCCTCCTTTGAAGTTTGACCTCCATCAAAGGCATTTATGATTCCTACATCATCATCATCACAAGAATCCTTCCTAGGAAGGAGGTTATCATCGAATACAACATGAATAGATTCTTCTACTACTAAAGTTCTTTTGTTAAATACTCGATAGGCTTTAGAGGTTAAAGAGTAACCTATAAAAATAGCTTCATCACTTTTTGCATCAAATTTACCTAAGTTATCTTTTCCATTATTTAAAACAAAACACTTACACCCAAAAGGGTGAAAATAGCTAATGTTAGGCTTTTTAGATTTTAAAATCTCATAAGGTGTTTTCTTTAAAATTGGCCTAATCATTACTCGATTTACAATATAACAAGCGGTGTTTGTGGCTTCCGCCCAAAAATATTTAGGTAAATTATTTTCACAAAGCATAGTTCTAGCCATTTCTTGTAAAGTTCTATTTTTCCTCTCAACTACCCCATTTTGTTGAGGAGTTCGAGGAGCCGAAAAATTATGGCTAATACCATTTTCATTCAAAAATTCTTCAAACCCTAAATTTTGAAACTCGGTTCCATGATCACTTCTAATGTGTGAGATTCTAAGTTCAAGATCATTTTGGGTTAATTTTGAAAATGTGATGAATTTTTCCAAAGCCTCATCTTTAGTACTTAAAAAGAGAACCCAAGTAAATCTAGAAAAATCATCAACTAACACAAATGCATAAGATTTACCACCCAAGCTCATAGTCCTAATTGGCCCAAATAAATCCATGTGAATTAATTGTAAGCATCTACTAGTAGAAACATCATTAATGGATTTAAAGGAAGACTTATGTTGTTTACCCTTAGAGCACGCATCACAAATTTTGTCATTTGAAAATTTAATTTTGGGCAAACCTCTAACTAGATTTAGAGAGACTAGTTTTTCCAAAACACTAATGCTAGCATGTCCTAGCTTCCTATGCCACAACCATGCATCATTTTCATTTTGAGCAACTAAACATGCATGAGATGTATGAATGTCATCTAAATGCACCATGTATATGTTTCCTATGCGATGACCTATGAGCATAATACTATTAGATTTAATGTCTACAATTTTGCATCCATTTTTATCAAAAAGAACATTAAATCCCTTATCACATAATTGACTTATGCTCAATAAATTATGTTTAAGACCATCGACATATAAGACATTTTCAATGAGAATGGTTGAGTGATTACCTATGGAGCCAATACCTTTAATGTGGCCTTTGGAGTTGTCACCAAATGTTACTACTCCTCCACCTTTTGGCTTTAAATCCATGAATCGACTCTTGTCTCCGGTCATGTGCCTCGAGCATCCACTATCAAGGTACCATGAGTTTTGACTTTGTGCTTTGGCCTTGTAGCAATGCTCCCCCTACAAACAAAGATATTAAACCTTGGTTTTTGGTACCCAAATCATTTTGGGTCCATGAGTGTTAGCTCCCAAAACCTTGGTTCCCTTAGGAATCCAAGATGACATAGCAATAATATTATTAGATTTTACAAGTTCCTTAGGAACCCATACACTTCTAATTCTTTTAGCTCTATTATGTCTAGGGTAGCTACCTTGTTTGTAGTAATTAGTCATTTTCTTAGGTTGGTGTGTTCTAGAGGATTCTCCTACTTCATGTTTGACACTACCAACATTTTTTAAGGACTTTTTGAGCTCATTTAGCTCACCTAACACCTTTTGGTGTTCACTATTGCATTGAGACAAAAGATTATTAAGATCAACATTTTCATCTTGAAAGAATTTAAGTTCATCTTTTAATCCTAAAATCTTTTTCTCAAATTTAGAATTAGCTTGAGTGAGTGAGTCATTTTTCTCATTTAGCTCTAAAATAATTTTCTTGTTTTTAATGACCGACTCTTTAAACTTCTCAACTAATTCATCATATACCTCTTGTAACTCATCATATGCATCATTTAATTCTTCATATGAAAAATCTAAAGTAGATGAGTTAGAGGTTACCAAGGAGGAATCTTCCTCAAGTGCCATGAGACAAAGGTTAGCCACTTCTTGTTCGTCATCCTCCGATGACTCCTCATCACTCCAAGTAGCAAGCTTGGCTTTGAGTTTCTTCCTCTTCTCAAAGCCCTTCTTCTTGAGTTGAGGGCACTCCGAACGGATGTGACCGGATTGTTTGCACTCATAGCAAATGATGGGATCCTTCCCTTCTTCTTTGTTCCTTCCTTTGAAGTCCATCTTTCTTTGGATTTTTCTTCCCCGGTTGGACCTCATGAAGCGTGAGAATCGTTTGGCTATCATAGCCAATTCTTCAAGTTCATCCTCCTCACAAGATGAGCTCTCATCATGTTGTGAAGCTTTTGCCTTGAGAGTTATTCCCATCTTCTTCTTCTTTTCAACTTCAAGCTTCTCTACTCTTTTCTCTTCTTTATTTTTCTCATCTTCCCTTCCTTGCTTCATGATCTCATGAGTAAGGAGAGAACCCACAAGCTCATCAAGCTTTAATGTCTTCAAGTTCTTTGCTTCGATAATGGCGGTTCTCTTCCCATCCCAAGCTTCGGGAAGTGAATAGAGTAGCTTCCGGACAAGCTTGTCTTCCGGTATGATCTCTCCATATCCTTTTAGACCGTTGACGATTGTGGAGAATCGATCAAACATCTTCGACACCGTCTCATCGGGCTCCATCTTGAAGTTTTCATAACTAAGATTGAGAAGTCCAATCTTAGTTTCTTTGACATCATTGGTGCCTTCATAAGTGGTCTCAAGTGTGTCCCACACTTCTTTGTCATTTTCAATGGAAGAGACCTTTGAATAGATGTCCGGACCGAAAGCACAAAAAAGCATGTGGAGAGCTTTATCGTTGACTTGAATCTTCTTCCTCTCCTCTTCACTCATTTCGGCTTTCTTCTTCAACACCATCTTGCCTTCACCATCTTGCTTCAATGGAATGTATGGCCCATTCTCAATGACATCCCATACAAGGTAGTCACTTGACTTGATGAATAGCCTCATTTTGTTCTTCCAAAAGGAGTAGTTGTCACCATTGAAGAAAGGAGGCTTGGTGGTTGATTGTGACTCGTACATGCCGGAACCGGAGGTTGAAGCCATCTCTTGATAATTTGATGATCACACTCTTCCAAGGATCTCCTCTTGTGGTTGTTAATCCTCAAAGAGTTAAGCTCTGATACCAATTGTTGAGTGGATCGAAAGATCGATATTTACCAAGAGGGGGGGTGAATTGGAAATTTTAAGGATTGTAGTGGAAATTGGCAAATTAAAATTGAAGAACAAGGAATTTAGAGTGGTTCAAGTTCCAAATGAACTCTACATCCACTACCTTAGTCTCACTAAGGATTTGCAACAATTTCACTAAATTGATCTTCCCCTTTTCTAGGACAAGGAGGCAACCCTTTACAATATCGGTTGATTTTTCTACCCAAAAATCAACCCAACTCTCACTCAATAGAACAAAGGAATTTGTAGGCTAATTAGGTATCTCTCAATACAATTGATAGCCCCAATACAAGCACTCAACCTAATCTTACAAAATATGAATGAAGAACACAAATTGGGATTTTACACAAATTTGGGATTTTTGCTCAAATGCTTGAATTTGATGTTTGGATGTTTGCTTGAAGTTCAATAGTTGTTGCTGATGCTTTTGGATGTCCCTTTTATACCTTCTCATTGATTTCTAGCCGTTTGAGTGGTTGGAGAAGTAAATTGAGCCGTTGGAACCCTCTCTTACCACCATAAATGCACCTCTGCAGCTACGAGTATCGGTACTCGGGAATGGGTATCGATACCTGTCTCAGAAAAGAAAGAGCCGTTGTGTGCAATTAATAGGGAGTATCGATACGCACGTAAGCGTATCGGTACTGGGTATCGAAACGGCAAGGGCTGTATCGATACCTTTTTCTGAACTTAGCTCACTGTCAAAACGAGTATCGATACTGGGGTTAGGCGTATCGATACCGGTCAACGGTCTTTTAAAATTTGGTTACCAACCAACTGACACCAACGGTCATATTTTTAAACCGACTTAAATGCTTAAAAATTCTTTAAACCAGTATCGATACCGGTGTTACCGTATCGATACACTCTTTCAAACTCTTAGAAGTTTAACACAGGGGCGTATCGATACGAGGGTTTGCCGTATCGATACGTGTTCCGACAGTAGCCAATTTTGGCAAAAAGGTATCGATACGCCTCCATGGGTATCGATACTCTTTGACGATTTTCAATAAATTTGGCTTGGAACACTTAGAAAATATTTTGAGTTTGGGTTTCACAAATCAGTTTTAAAGTGTTGGTGTTTCAAAACTTGTTAAGAGACTTGTAAAAACAATTTTAAGTTTTTCAAATTTGATCCTTAAAGATCTAGTTATATCAAAATCAAACATAGGTTTTACAAGCACCCATTAAAAACACATACGGAAATTTCATAAACTCGTCTCTTTTTTATCAAAACTTTGGAACCCTAAGTGAAAAATCATTACTTTACTAGATTTTAAAAAAGATAAAATTCAATACACAAAAGCCAAGGTAAAATGTGATGATTACCTTTGGAAACTTCTATGGAAACCTTTGAACCAAAGGAGATGCGTTATTGTAAATAATGGTATGTTTTTATAAAATTAGCATTTTAATCTAATTTTAACCCAAAACTAGTCCTAGATCAAAAAAAATAACTCACGGGCCCTAAACGTGGGCGTTACAACATTCAATCTTACCAAAGCTCATAACCATTTAGAACATCAATCTGATTTAAACACTTATATTAACCGATTAAGATCCTTATAATTATGGATGGATCACACTAATTATTATGTTACTAGTAAAACAAGTTGTAAGTTCCATTTAATTTGCATTATGAGCAAGCGTAGCTAGATTTATTTTAGACTGTTGAATTAATACGTTTCATCCATTTTACAAGTTCTAGACTCCTATTGCATTTTAGGACTAATCAAGCAAGTAAGCTAAAACCATAAACTAATTCGACTAGCACATTAGGGAAACTTGTCGTAAGGGTATTCATTTCATGTCTTATTTATCTAAACAATCATTTTATAACTTAGCTCCCTTCGGATAGGATCAAAAGAGTTAGACTTATTTAAACTTAATCCAATAGGTTCAATTCCCTAATTTCCATGACTTTACTCGACCATTACAAGTATGTAAATACAATTCTAATTTGTCCATTCATTAAATAAGGACACATTGTTTACAATGAGCTTTACTTATATACATCTATATATAAACATATTCATTAGCCAAGTAAAATGCATGACAAGCTATGTGCCACCAACTAGGAGATTACAAATGGATTACAAAATCATATTTCAAGTATTGCATGTCTTGCATCAAATCCAAGATAGCTAACTTCAATGTTAAGCTACTAACCAGAATGGATTTTACTTGAGGTTTGGGAAGAATGCAAACAAGAATGATAAGTACAAGATTGTACTTAGTGAGGTAGCACCTAGAATTAATAGCTATTCAAATTTTATGGTCTTTAGTACAATTACTATTTAATCAAGTTAGATTAAAGCATAACTTCGAGTTCAATCATCAATTGAGTATACAATCATACAAAGATCAAGGGATTTAACTCAAGGGTTTACATTACTCATTCAACAAGCAACTCATGATCAAGGACTATACATCAATCAAGTATTCCTTCATTTCATTCGATTTAGGTCACCAAACTAGACAATCAAATCCTCCTATTTAATTTAGATTCATTTATGTTTTAGCTTATCTTTTCAAGTAAAAAAAAAATCTTGACATTTCATTTATCAAGTGTCCTAATTGACATTATACCTTTATACATTACACAATTCATTTCTTTACTTCATTTAGCATGTAAACTTATTAGACTATCCGGTTAAACATAGTATTCTATGTTAATTAGCTTTTGACTTGGTTTCAAGTATGATTATCTAAAGTGATTTACTATTCAAGGTCAAGGATTCATTTAGGGCAATAACAAAACTGTCCCTACTGTTTACAAAACAGTTTACAAAATTATCCAACTCGCCTAGACTGTTACTACCTGGCAGTTTGTGCATTGATTGCTTAAATGTATGTGAATTTCATGCTGTATGTCGAAATTTCATTTAATTTATACCATTTGAAAGCTTACTTAACCCTCTTTACAACGGTTTAGACCTTTCATTTTAATGTCATTTTAATTAATACATTTTTCAATTCAAAGACGGGGCGTTTACACTTATGGACAGTTTGCACTGTTCAAAGATTTTTATCTCCAGATTCCTTTTCACAAATCAGAATCCAATTTTGTTTTCTTCTAATGAAAATAGACATACCAAGGTTTATTCCATATAAATTTCAGCCCTTAATTCAACCTACAAAATTTATGGTAATTTTTTAAAGTTGTTGTCCAGAACAAAACTTTCTGGGCAAATTTCACTAAACTTGATTTTAGCCTCATTATTCATTTATACCATGTTTCTAACATTATTACTCAATATGTACACATATTCCTACTAGTATAGGTCAGTCCAATTTACCTATTAATGTGATTAAAACAAGGCATTATAATACTATGTTCGAATTGATCCATTTGGTTAACAACATTACTTTAATACACTACTTGAGTAGTCCATTAACTAATCTTGATTATCTAATATGTCCATTCAAAACAAGCACGATTCGAATAATCATCTAATTTTAAGTCTCCTAGTAGTTCATTTTCAAACAAGACTAGCAAGCATTTCTCAAGCACAACAAGATCAAGTTTGCATTCAAACTCACGTGGAATACAAGTCTAGCATCAATTATTCATTATTCAATCCATGTCAAGCTTTTACTCAAGAATTTAAATCACATATATCAAAGGAGGTCATCAAGCCTTACAAGTTTTTACATACAAGCTTATATATTACTAAATCCAATTCGAATAGGCCTTTTTACTATATGACTTGTACACAAGCAAGTGATCAAATTCAAGCATTAGGTAATCAAGTAAGCAAAATTGTCAAGAATCAAGCATATTAAGTTTAGAGATTACTTATCCAATTCGAATAGGGTCCTTATTATCTTATGACTTATCCATCATGTAATGAGCAAATCAAGTTAGCATATGCATCATTTCATTCATGTAATCCCATTTCATTACCATCTCCTTAACACGAATCAATTGCTTATTCATTAATCATGTTAACATGTCTTATTACAAGTTTATTATGTTGGATTAAAATCCTCAATTGTGGGCACATATGCAAAATGTATGATGCTATCATAAAGTATGACACAAAATCAAGTGACCAATTATGTTAGGCGTGTCATAGGTATTAAAGTGACATGAAAATAAAAGTGTAGATACCATAAGATATATTTATAATTCAATGAAGGGCAGAGTTATAAATATTTAATAGTTGATTTGATAATCAACTATATAAAGAGGTAGTGGTCCCTAAGAAATAGGTTAACTTATATTACTCTTATCTCGTCAGAGTTTTTACGGCAAGGGCTAACCTATCTTCTTGGAAGATCACAACCAATTTTTAGACGATCTTCATCAAAGGATTCAAGATTTTTCATCTATCGATTAATTCAGGTACGCTTCCGCATTCAATTTATTCGATTTATTGTTCTTGATGATTTAACATGATAGATCCTGGGTATTATGTTTCATATTAATTTATGATTTAGTTCTAACAAGTGGCATCAGAGACTCGTCATGTTGAATTATTGAGAATCAATTGATTGATTTGTTATTAAATCTTTTAAATTAAAAAAAAACGCCTAAGTTTAGGGATTATTAAACCCTTCGGTAATATGGTTTAAAATCCTTATATATGATGTTTTGATTATGAAATTAGTTTTTTTGGGGTTTATAAATACTGATGTATTTATTGATGAATGTTTAAGGTTCGATTAATCTCCCCTAAATTTCCCGATTACAGATATTAAGTCATTTACCTTATTTAAATTTATATTATGATAATTCTTCTCCTTGAATTATCACAAAGTATGTACATGCATCTGGGTTATTGTGAAACCTTGAAAACCCTCGTTGTTTGCTGCACAATGAGATATTAATTGAATTTTAAAAATGGAAAAGAAAGCTATAGACGCATGTGCGTCTCTTTAAAGAAAGGGATAATAATGCCCTTCATTCTTCATGTTTTAATTCATTAAGGTCAGCCCATATTTTTTTGTAATTCAATTTTAATCCCAAATAATTTCTAACTTCTATAAATCAGTCCTTTAGTTTATTATGTGAGGCAAACCTTTTGTTGCTACTGTTGAATTGGGGTTTTTAATTCTAATGGCATATTCCTGTTATTAATCTACTTGGCAAATGTGGTGAATTGGGGAAGTACTTCAATCTATATTTTAGTTTTTGTATTTTGGTATTAACTGTTTGAGATTAAATCATTATAATGATTATGTTTGGTACTAAACCATATATTTTTATATGTTTTTAGATTCAGATTAAAGAGGCAATACTCATTCCTAAATACGAATACTTCCTATTTCGTGCGTTAATAATAATCTTGTTATTATTATTATTATTATAATTTTTGAACGTTGTATAAAGATAGTTATATCTTACTTGATTTTTTTTGTTTTGTACTTAGAATTTGGAAATTAACTAACGAATATTAGAATGTAAAGAAATTTTGAGAATAAAATAGTCAAATATTTAGGGTTTTTTTTATTTCTGATAGCCTCATTTAGACAACTTTATTTTGGGTTATTCTAGAAACTTAAGTGTTATCAGAAATTTCAGTTTTGACTGTTATAATTTTTTAATTTGAATATCGATATATTTATATTATATATTCTGAGATAAATTAATTGAAGCATTAAGTCACCAAAGTGACCTCTATTGTGAAAATTATTTCATTTTAAAATATATAAGGTTTTGTGTATGTAAGTCAGATTATATTAGTATTAATCGGCCCAAAGGAAGATTAATAATTAACATTATTGCATGTGCAACTGTGGTAATAAACATGTGATGATTATTCAGTTTTATATATGAGCAATAAATCGGCCCAAAGGAAGATTTTTGTTTGACAAGTTTTTATTATCAATGTTTGATTAATGTACCAAGATATCACTTGCAAGTTAATGTTTTTTTCCAAAGATGAAATATTAATGTAGTGTTAGATATTTTGATATGAGGTTTACCTTTATTTAAATTTATTATTATTTTGGTTATCTTTTAATTTGATTGAAAGATAAAATTAAGACAAATATTTTGAAACAAATAAATTCATATTTTGGCTTCAGATGCCTAGTATTTTAATGGATTAATTGAAACATAATGTCACCAAAGTGACCGCTTTTGTGTAGATTATTTTATTTAAAATATTAAGATAATTATGGATTTTTGTAATTCATGCGTTTATTAATTGGCCCAAAGGAAAGTTAATATTTGGCAGAATTACAACGACAACTATGACGATAAATGTGTGACAATTCTAAGGTATTTTATGTGAGCAATATGTTAGTCCAAAGATTAATCTATTGTTTGACATAGTTTATTGTCAATGTTTGGTTGCTACAACAAAAGTACCGCTTACAGTTAATATTATTGTCCAAAGACTTGATCTTAATGTTGTGCTTGGTATCTTGATTGGAACTAGCCATTATTTTGAATTTATTTGTTTACTCATGAATATTAATGTAAGCTCGTTTTTATTTTTATTTTATTTATTTATTTTTATTCTATATTTAGATAATTGATATTTTTCTGTTACAATATCTGTTAATATACATTCTACACTCATGTTTAGTGAAACTAATTTTAAGGAATAGAAAAGACACTTACATATAATATTTTGATGTATGAACATATATGTTGAGTTGTGAGAAGCTCGATTCGTTCAACCGATAAGGCTCACCAAGTGGTGGAGAGGTGGATTTTTGGGTGGAAGGGTTGTGGAAGCTAAAATGAAAATAGACACAATGATTTATAATGGTTCAACCTTCTAACCAAGGTCTACATCCACTACCTTAGCTCCCCACTAAAGATTTCCAATCAATCCACTATTGATTCGTCCCATTTTCTAGGCTTAGGAGGTAACCCTTATACACAATCAAGCTTTCTACCCAAAGCCTTGATTGAAACCCTCTCTTAAAAAGAGAAACAATAAGCAAACTTAAATCCCTCTAATTATAGGTATTTGTTTGCACAATTTAGCACTCACCCAAAACCTAAAATACTTGAGCAAATTTGACAATTTTGGCTCACTAGTGTTTGTCTATACAATAAATGATAATTTAAGCTCTAAGACAATCTTTGATCATTTGTTATTTGACAATATGAGCATTAGCCTTTACTTGATGCTTGGAGGTCTCTTTTATACTCCTTGATGAGTTTGTAGCCGTTACTAGCCGTTGGAATTGAATTGGAGCCGTTGAGGACTTTAATTCCCACCATAAATGCAGTTCTGCAGCTCACCGTTTCGAAACGCTCGAACCTGTTTCGAAACACCCTTTAAGTAGAAAGAGCCGTTGCAGTCTGACGTGGACCCGTATCGAAACGCTTTAGTCCGTTTCGAAACACCCGTTTCGAAACGCCTATCCCCGTATCGAAACGACCTGCATTTAAAAGTTAGTTGGAAAATAGCCGTTGGGGTTTATGACCGTTGTGGTCAATGCCACGTAGGCGTATCGAAACGACATAGTCCGTTTCGAAACACTGGGCAAAAATCTCATCCAGGGAATGTCCGTTTCGATACGAGTATCGAAACGTTTTTGCTACTGGAATTCCCGTATTGAAACGCCCTAAGGTGTTTCGAAACGTCTGGACAGTTTTGTGAAGTTTGGCTTTGAAAAATATGTAAAACCTTTTTAAAAACTTCCCTAAACATAATTTCAAGTTGTTTGGACTTTGGAAATGTTTTAAATACTTTTTAAATCAGTCCAAAACATTTTTCAATTATTATATCAAAACATTAGTTCTACAATCTCCCCCTTTTTGATATAATAAAACTCACTTGAAAAATTGTTTGGGATTCTCCCCCTTTAACTTAAAAATGTGAATAAGAGATTGAAGATATGAAATCAAATAAAGCTCCCCCTTATTCATTTGAAAATTCAATTTTTCAAACCATTTCTCCCCTTTTTGTTATATCAAAAAAGAATTTAAAACATTAAGTTCAAAATAACAATAGAGGTAAAATTTGACAAAAATACAAATTTGGCTTTTAAAATGGCTCCCCTTTTGTTATATCAAAAAAGAATTTATAACATTAAGTTCAAAATAACAATAGAGGTAAAATTTGACAAAAATACAAATTTGGCTTTTAAAATGGCTCCCCTTACTCAAAGCATCAATAAAATGTCAGTCCAACATTTATGATCATCTAGTTGAATAAAATAAAAATAAAACAAATAAAAGCAAAAACAACTAGATTTTTTTACCAACACTTGAACTCAAGGTAGGATGTGAAGCCTTCCTTCTTCAAGTGTTCTTTCCTTGTGCATGGAGCTCCCCCTCAATGTTTGACTTGTTGAACATCTCCATCACACCTAGCAAAAGACAATCAAGTAATTTTTGGTATCCAAATTGCTTTGGATCCATGAACATTAGTAGCACAAGTTTTAGTCCCCTCAGGAATCCATTTTTCAATGTCATCCTTTTTAATTGAAGTGGTTAGTCCTTTTGGGACCCAAACACTTCTAAAACATTTTCCTTTTACAAATCTAGGGGCACTAGATTGTCTTACATAAAAATTTGATTTTCCAACATTGTTTTTCTTTTCAAGCTCTTTGGAAATCAAATCCTTTTCTTCTTGAACTTTTTGAAGCAAATTTTGTAAATCAAAACATTTTAATTCAAACTCTTCGAGTTTTGCTTCAAGTTCAAGTTTGGTTTTAGAAATCAAATCATTTTGAATTTTTAACTTTGAAATCAATTTATTATTTATCATAGGCATCTTGTAATTCATCAAAAGTGTAAGAACATGAAGTAGATGACTTAGAAATTACCCTTGAATCTTCTTCGATGGCCATAAGGTAAAGGTTGGCTTGTTCATCATCGGTGGAGTCCTCATCACTCCAAGTAGCCACATGTGCCTTCTTCTTATGGCTTGAAGTGCTTGCCTTCTCCTTTTTCTTGGATTCTCGTTCAAGCTCTTTCAAGGCTTTCTTCATGAACGGGGCACACTTCTTGAAGAGATGAACTATTTCTTCATCTTCATCCTCCTCTTCACTTGAGTAGACATGATGAAAAGTGGAGGATTTGAGAGCCATGGCACTTGCATTGATGCCAAGCCCTTTGATTTTCTTCTCTCCCATAGCTCTAATTTCTTCCCTCTTCTTCTCATCTTCTTTATTCTTCTTCATGATTTGATGAGTAAGGAGTGACCCCATGAGTTCATCAAGCTTCAAGGTCTTCAAATTCTTGGCTTCGATGATGGCGGTCCTCTTTGAGTCCCAAGACTTGGGAAGTGAGTAGATGAGCTTTCGAACAAGCTTTTCCTCCGGGATGGCTTCTCTATAGCCTTTGAGACCATTGGTGATGGTGGAGAACCTATCAAACATCTTCTCGATGTTCTCTTCCGAATCCATTTTGAAGTTCTCATACTCTAAGGTTAGGAGCCCAATCTTGGTCTCCTTGACTTCATCGGTCCCCTCGTATGTGACTTCAAGCTTGTCCCATACCTCCTTGGCACTCTCACAAGAAGACATCTTCTCAGAGATGGTTGGGTCAAAAGCACAAAACAAGATGTGCAAGGCTTTGCAATTAAGCTCCATCTTCTTGCGATCGTCGGCACTCCACTCCGCTTTGCTTTGTTGAGGCACGAACGAGCCATCTTCAACTATATCCCATAGCTTGTAATCTCTTGATTTGATGAAGAAGTTCATCTTTGTCTTCCAATGGGCATAGTGGGTTCCGTCAAAGAAAGGCAGTTTGTCGATTGATTGTGCTATTTGAGCCGGTTGATGAAATAGTGATCGAGCTTGCCAGATCTTCTGAATAGGATGTGAATCCCCTTCGATTGAGCCAAGCTCTGATACCAATTGTTGAGTTTTGAGGAGCTTGATTCGTTCAACCGATAAGGCTCACCAAGTGGTGGAGAGGTGGATTTTTGGGTGGAAGGGTTGTGGAAGCTAAAATGAAAATAGACACAATGATTTATAGTGGTTCAACCTTCTAACCAAGGTCTACATCCACTACTTTAGCTCCCCACTAAGGATTTCCAATCAATCCACTATTGATTCATCCCCTTTTCTAGTCTTAGGAGGTAACCCTTATACACAATCAAGCTTTCTACCCAAAGCCTTGATTGAAATCGTCTCTTACAAAGAGAAACAATAAGCAAACGTAAATCCCTCTAATAGGTATTTGTTTGCACAATTTAGCACTCACCCAAAACCTAAAACACTTGAGCAAATTTGACAATTTTGGCTCACTAGTGTTTGTCAATACAATAAATGACAATTTAAGCTCTAAGACAATCTTTGATCATTTGTTGTTTGACAATATGAGCATTAGCCTTTACTTGATGCTTGGAGGTCTCTTTTATACTCCTTGATGAGTTTGTAGCCGTTACTAGCCGTTGGGATTGAATTGGAGCCATTGAGGACTTTAATTCCCACCATAAATGCAGTTCTGCAGCTCACCGTTTCAAAACGCTCGAACTCGTTTCGAAACACCCTTTAAGTAGAAAGAGCCGTTGCACTCTGACATGGACCCGTATCGAAACGCTTTAGTCCATTTCAAAACACCCATTTCGAAACGCCTGTTCCTGTATCGAAATTGCATTTAAAAGTTAGTTGGGAAATTGCCGTTGGGGTTTATGACCGTTGTGGTCAATGTCACGTAGGCGTATCGAAACGGCATAGCCCGTTTCGAAACGCTGGGCAAAAATCTCATCCAGGGAATGCCCGTTTCGATACGAGTATCGAAACGTTTTTGCTACTGGAATTCCCGTATCGAAACGCCCTAAAGTGTTTCGAAACTCCTTGACAGTTTTGTGAAGTTTGGCTTTGAAAAACATGTAAAACCTTTTTAAAAACTTCCCTAAACATAATTTCAAGTTGTTTGGACTTTGGAAATGTTTTAAATACTTTTTAAATCAGTCCAAAATATTTTTCAATTATTATATCAAAATATTAGTTCTACAATATACTTTGCACTAAGGAATGAACAACTTGCACCTCTCACTGAGGTAAGCACCCATAAAAGGTATTTTGAGAGGTGAGATCATTCGAATCGCATGAGTCTAGTGATCATAAAACACAACATTCTAAATGTCTTTAGGAGCAAAAAAAAATCTAAAGAGATTACTCATATTAAGGGTTTCCTTGACAAAATTAAGAAATTTTTACCCAAAACATTAAGGTTAAGATGATATCATTTATGCCTTCTTTGATGTCTATGAAGTATAAGGGATAAGGAAATTTGAGGGAGTACATTATGAAAATGTTTAATATTGCTACAAAATTTAAGGTACACTAGATCAAACTTTCTAACAATTGTTTGTTCTTATGGTTTTGGATAGCTTCCTATACAGTTTAACCAATTCAAGTTACAATTGTCAAATGGAGAAATATACTCAAACTGAGCGCATTTCTCATCGTGTAAAAAAGAAAGAAAAGTTGAAACGTTATAAGTGTAAAAGTACTCATTTAGTTAATGTTCATTTAGTTAGTGTCTCTAAGAATAAGGGCAATAAAAGAAAATATTATAATAAAGTTGCTAAGGGTCCTACCCAAAAGAAACAACAATAAGTTACAAAATGTTGATTCTTTTTTATAAGTTAGAACACATGTAAAGAAATTAAACTTCAAAAGCGAGCAACTACTTCTGTTGTTTTGAGTGATCCATGGGCTGTAAATTTTATGATCCCACAATTAAGATTATTTTAAGGAAAAAAATTATAACTTTTTTAGGATGCTGAGTTTGGAGGGAGAAATAAGTTTAGATGCATTGTTATTGAGAAAGAATTGAATTATAATTTAATTCTTTCTATCACTTTTGATAATGTTTATGTTTTCACATCTATCATTAATCAAGAAGTGAATCAAGTACATCAAAAAAATAATGTTCAACAACTCTCATTCAAGATAAGGTAATTGTTTCAGAAGAACAAACTCAACAACCTTAAAAAACAAGTGTCATTAAAGAGGTCACAAGAGAAAGATGAAACATTATTTCAGATTATTATATTATATTTCTTCAAGAAAATAAGGTAACAATGGAATATTAGAAAATGTTCAATCATTTTTTATCATACCATAAAATTTCTAACTCTAAAAAAGGATTGATGTCATTCAAGAAAAGTATAAATTTATGCAAGACAATAAAGTTTATGGATACTTAAAACCAAGAGGAATGCAAATGATAATGTTGATAAGTATAAGGCATGTCTTGTATTTAAAGGATACACTGTAAAATAAGACATTAATTTTGTGGAGACTTTCTTTTCATTGAAAGACTCTTTCAAAATAATCATCACGCGTGTTGCTTATTTTAATCTTGATCTACATAAAATGAATGTTAAGTTTGTGTTTTTCAATGGCGACATTGAAGAAATAAATTATATGGTACAATCATAGATTTGTGTCTAATGATACAAAATTAATGATATGTAAATTAAAGAAATTCATCTATGATCTTAAGTAGGACTCTCATTAATGAAATTATAAATTTCATATTAATTATCTCTTTCGGTTTTGAGATAAATTTGGTTAACAATTGTATATATTACAAGTTCAATGGGAGTAAAACCAAGTGATACTCATATTGCTAAAGAAAACAAATTTATTCTTACTCAATGCCCTAAAAGCAACCTTGAAATTTAGAAAATCCAAATGAATCTCTATGCATAAGCTATTGAGAATCTAAGTATGTATGCGTTCGAAAATTGTGTACATTGTTGAAATGTTAGACATATATTAGAAGAATCATATTATGGATAGCAGCCAATGTGGTTATGAGATATCTTCAGAGAACAAAAATTACATCCTCGCATGTCAGAGTTCTGGTAAGTTAGAGATCATCAGGTTTACAGACTTCGATTCTAATAGAATATTGATGCAAAAAAAATGTCATTCGAGCTGCTAATTGTAGATTGAATAGAAATACCACTTTAGTTATTTTGTGACAATAAATATACATTCATTTATTCTATAAACAATAGGAACACTTCAAATTTGAAGCATATAAATATTAAGTTCTTAGTTGTTAAAGAAAATTCAAAGTGATTGTGTGTCTATACAACATGTTGGTACAAACTCCATAATTGCATGCATATTAAGAAACGGTCATCTTAGGTCTTCCATGAGCACACTACTCGTGTGGGTGTAACATTATTTAAGAATATTCAATTTTAGTGGGAGTTTGTAATTTTGAAGAATGCTCATTCGTTTTAAACACAATTTAGTTACTTTAGTTTAAAGTTACTTAAAATTATTTTCTGCAGAAATAAAGTTCTTTTGGTTTATGCACGCTCTAAATTCAGTAAAGTTGATCTCACTAAGATTTAGGAGGACCAGTTGGAAATAGACATGTTCAGTTCATATTTCATGTAATTTTCCATGTTACGCATCTATGATTGATCTATGTCATTTGACTGTATTTGTATATGTAACCATTGATGGGTCTAGTCATGATTGATATGGCGAAGACCGCTTTGATCCTATATGGATATAGTTGATGGACGAGATTGTTATAGAATACCTATTATATAATAGCAAATTATTGAGCTCATAAGATTGTACATTTATCAAGAAACATATATTGCCCAAGTGGGAGATTGTTGGATTAAAATCCTCAATTGTGGGCACATATGTAAAATGTATGATGCTATTATAAAGTATGACACAAAATCAAGTAACCAATTATGTTAGGCGTGTCATAGGTATTAAAGTGTCATGGACATAAAAGTGTAGATATCATAATATATTTATAATTCAATGAGGGGCAAAGTTATAAATATTTAATAGTTGATTTAATAATCAACTATATAAAGAGGTAGTGGTCCCCAAGAAATAGGTTAACTTGTTTTAATCTTATCCCCGTTAGAGAATTTTTACGGCAAGGGCTAATCTATCTTCTTGGAAGATCACAACCACCTTTTAGGCGATCTTCATCAAAGAATTCAAGATTTTTCATCTATAGATTAATTCAAGTATTAGGTTTCATATTAATTTATGATTTAGTTCTGACATATTAGTCTTGTTTTTCCTTGGTAGATAGTAGGACTAGGTAATCGAGTCGCGTATTAAGGTACACAAAGTACCTAGCATGTTATCGTATTAAGTCAGTACACAAAGTACCTAAACAAGAAGGTGCCTACTACACCACATATTAGGGCACACAAAGTACTTGATCATGTTATGGTGTCTTCTACACCACATATTAGGGTACACATAGTACCTGAACATATTAAGTCGAGCTCTAGACTCTAAGGCGTTACAACCAAGGACTTGTTGAATCTTTTATTTGCAAAAAATTACACATCAAGTGATTGAGAACAAGCATATCAAGGTCAATTTCCCATTTAGGTCTTTAAGTCATATAATTCTTAATTCAATTCATAGGTAATCAAGCATCACACAAGATCGTCCAATCCAACAAACCATTCGAACATATCAACCAATACAAGAAGACACCATTCACTCATTTTCATTATCAAGTCATTAACTTATCAAGTCTAGTATATATATCCTTTCTTCCCTTTATTATCCAATTATCAATAGAATTTAGTGTGATTATTACTTAACAAGCAAGTTTATTTTAATCTAGTACTATTCGATTAGTCATCCAACATAAGCAAATATATATATCCTTTCTTTCCTTTATTATCCAATTATCAATAGAATTTAGATTCATTTTCATGTGATTATTACTTAACAAGCAAGTTTATTTTAATCTAGTACTATTCGATTGGTCATCCAACACAAGCAAGTACCATTTTACAGCCACATCAGCAAGATTCAATCATATTTATGTATACACATCAAATTTCAAGCAAGGACAATCCAAGCAAGTACATTCTACTATAATTCGATTGATTATCAAGAAATCAAGCATGTATGTATTCATCATCAAGTTTCTAATTAAGCATCTTTCACGTATTATCAGTTTCTAAGTTCAAATTAAGTTCATTTCATAACAATTACATATCAGCAATGTAACAAATGTAATTGGTTAGGATCTAAGTCCTAACTCTAAGTAAGCTACACTCACCATGTATCCTAAAGTTACAAGATACATGAATTCTCATTCACATCCCGACACCTATCCATCCTTTTTACCATTTCGTAATCTAGTATTCAAGCAATGCAATCATGTATTAGAACCAAATTAAACTTGTACCATCAAGTACATTCACACTATAACACTAAATTGTTTTCTGCTCATGGCAGTTTGCACACTAGTTACTATTTGCCTATATCTTTTAATATATATATGTCAGAATTTCGATTAATTTATACTGTTGGAAAGCTAATTCAATCATGTTTGGCTCATATTTTATCCTTTCTAGATCAATACAATTTTTTAGTTAAAGTCAGGCTAATTTTCTAGTGTCAATTCTGCCGGACTACACTTAAGTCCACTTTAATGAGTTAATTCACCTAGGACCCTCACTAATTCATTTTAGTCCTTTTTACCATGGATTCTTATGTTTTACCCTGTTATTACAAGTTATAATAGGTCCCTAGATAGTCCAATTAAGTTCTTAAATTATCCAACTTTCCAGATTAGTCTAGATTTCACTATCACGCTAATTCATCACTTTAAAGGTATCATTTAGCTATTATTCATGCAATTCAAGTCATATAGTATTCATTTCAATCCTTCCCCTGTTTTTAACTAACATTTCCAGCCCCTTATTTAATCCGATTCAATCCTAATTTTACAGATTTAATCAAAACGGTCCAGATTAGTAAATTAGGCTAGCTTGGTGACTAGTTTCACTATTAATTCAATTTCTTCCATTTCTAGCAATTAGACACCATTCCTAGTTGTTTAATGATTCAATTCATGTTATATATACAAAAGTTTTCCAGCAAGCTTTTATACAATTAAGTCTAAATTTCAATCTAATAGCAATTCGAATCATATTACTAGTATAGGGTTCATACAAGCCATAATTCTCATGCATGTTATCATTTTCATTACCGATTTAGCAACCCATCAGATTTTAATCTAGACTCAATTCACATATACACACATCCCATAAGTAATTCATCAAACTCAAGTTTAAACAAAGCATCCAAACATGAAATTCAATCGAACAATGAGAAAAATGAACTTACTATCTTCCTAGCTTTGGTTATCATGTGAGATTACATGTATGCAAGCTCCTAAGGTCTCGTCCATGGTGTTTCTCTCACTATTTCTCTCCTTTTATTCTTTTCTAACCAATTCAGTTGAATGAAGAAGAATGAAGATGATATCTTCATTTTAATGGATCATAGAAATGTTCATTTTGCCCCTTGTTTATCCACTAACCTTAGATTAATCAAGGACAATTAGAGAATATTAATTTTTAGCATGCATTCCTTCAAGTTGTCATTTATTTCGGTTTAGTCCTTTTTAATTTGGTCACTCATCTTTTAATTTCTTTCATTTTAGTCATTAATCATCCTAATTGATTTAGGACCAAGCTTAATTAAGCTAGCTAATTAGGTTATTTAGCTTGATTACTTCTATGGTACGTTTTAGGGTATTACAATTACCGACGAGTGAATTCCAAAATAGAGTCGACCAAAATAGAACCTACTAAAGAATTCGAGGAACGATCAATGATTTTAGTAACCTCTAAACTATATGTTTCAATCTTTATTTGCCGAAGACCAAGAGACCAAGTGTGCGAAAGGATATCATGTAGGGCCCACAACGAGGAGAACCGAACAACGACCAATGCTACGGGTAAAATCAAACTTCGTATTGCCGAGATCATTACAGATAAAACCACCCAGTAGCCATACCATCATTGAGACGAACCGCTCCATCATAATTCCCTTTTGCCCACCCACGGACTGGACACTTCCAAGATGGTTGTGCACTGCCCATATTATTTTGGGGCATACTAGAGAACCGAGTGCGTTGATGCACTCCTCGGCCAAGTGATTACCACGATAAACAATGTTGAATTGTTATACATGTTGATCATCAAAAATGATAGTGCAGCGATGCTTTCAAATCAGCCAACAAAAGATGGAGAAATATATCTCCCAATGGTTAGGATTCCTTCCATAGTTAACACCCTTAACCACATTTTTATATATCCAATCCGCAAAGGGTAAATCAAAAAAGAGCTGCAAATGTTGTGGTTCAACAACAGCACCCCACACCCGATGAGCTGTAGAACAAGAACGAAAGACATGATCAATAGATTCCACATCACTATGACATATCGAACATACCTTAGACGTAGCCAAATGTCTTATATAACGTTCCATATTTGTGAGAAGCCGTTGATGAAGAACAAGCCACATAAAGACTTTCACCCTTTGTGGAATGCCCAATTTCTAAACGTTGTTCCATGTGCAATCCACGTGATTAGTGGTTATCTGATTAAAAGCCCAATAAGCCAAATTACTGGTAAATTGGCGACTTTTTTCTCAACGCCAAGTCGGTAAATCGGCCCCTAAATTATGACTGGGAGGTTTGTTCATTGCAATCTTCTTTAATACATTATGTGGCAAATAAGGTGAAAATAATTCCCAATCCCCTGATTCATCCATCGTATCCGACACCATAGTAGGAAGGGGAATAATATCAGTAGAACAAGAAAAAGCTAATTTACCATCCGAATCAAGCCAATTGTCATACCAGAAGTCTGTAGAAGAGCCATCCCTTATAGTCCAACATATGCTCTCCTTGATTTCCTCCCAAACATCACATAACCCTTTCCAAAGGCTAGAAGAATTGGCTCGAGATATCGCAAGAAGCATAATCTCCTCCCAATTATATTTAGCACGCAAGACTTGCACCTACAACTTGTCTGCATTAGAGACCAATTGAAAACTAATTTTTAACAGGAAAGCCTTGTTTTGTTGATGCAAGTTTTTCAAGCCCAAATCTTCATCCTCAATCGGCTTATGTACCGTCTCCCATTTAACAAGTGGTATACCAGAATTATCGTAACCGAACCCCCAAACAAACTGGAAAATAAGTTTCTCCATATCATCACATATTCCTTTAGGCAACCATGTCGACTGCATCACATAGGAAGGTATCGCTTGTAAGACAGCTTTGGCAAGAGCGATCCGCCCTCTTAAAGAAAGAGTTTTAGCTGCCCATCCACTTAACTCCGAGCGCATACGATCCAAGAGATAGGAATATGTGGCTTTGGTAACCCTTCGAAGAAGCAAAGGCACGCCAAGATAATGGCCAAGATCGTCGACCTCAGTAAAGTCAAAGGAGCTAGCAATAGTGTTGTGAATATTGGTCGAGCAATTGCGGGAAAAGTAAATTTGTGTCTTCGTCATACAAATATAATGACCCGAATCAACACAAAAACTTTCCATAACATCCCAAATAACCCCCAGGTGATCTAGAGAAGCCTCAAAAAACAAAACTAAATCATCAGCAAAAAAAAGTGAAACAAACCTGGACTAGAACGAGCCAATTTCAATTGTTTCTAGTTGCCTATAATTACTTTCTCGCCAATAGCTTGAGAAAGACGTTCCATCCAAAGAACGAAAAGGTAAGGGGATACCATATCCCCTTGTCGAATACCACACGTTGGCTTGAACTTTTTAGTTAGCTCACCATTCACAATATCTGAGTACAAACCGATTTCACACAAGTCATGATAAGTGAGATAATTTGATTTGGTAAACTAGCCTGAATAAGAGTGTCTTCAATATAATCCCATTCTAACCGGTCATAAGCTTTTTTCATGTCCACTTTAATCGTCATCCAAGCCTTCCTTCCCTTCTTCGCTGCCACTAAATGCATAACCTCCTAGGCGAGAATAATATTATAGGTAATCTGTTAGCCTGGAACAAATTCGCCTGACTTGTAAAGACCCATTTAAGAAGAAAAGATTTTAGTCGACATACTAGAATCTTTGAGATGATCTTATAAAAGCACAATACATAGACTAATGGGTCAGAATTGAGAAATAAACTCCGGTGCATCCATCTTTGGTATTAGCACAAGCAAAATTTGGTTCACCCAATCCTCAAGACAACCAGTATTAAAGAAATTCTGAATAAATTGATAGATCGATGGCCCCATGATCTTCCAATTCTTTTGATAAAACGCAATATGAATGCCATCAATTCATAGGGCCTTCAAAGGTGTCATATCGAAGACAATAGCACAAACTTCTTCCATGGTGACAGACGAGACAAGAGGTCGCAGATTATTATTGCCGAATTGATAAAATTAACTGTAACATCAACAATTCGGTTACCATGCTCCTCACTAGTGAAAGCCTTTGAAAAAAATTGGACCACATGTACTTTTAGTAGATCTGGATCATCACTCCATGATCCATCCTCTAGGCGCAACATGTGGATTGAATTTTTTTACCGCATTAATGTTGTGGCATAGAAGAAAGAAGTATTCCGATCACCAAGCTCTAACCATTTAGTTCTAGCTTTCTGGTACCATAGACTTTTTTTTAGCAAGAAATAAATCAAGCTCCTTTTAAGCTTATTTTCAAGTTCTTCGAGGTGAGGTAAAGCCCATCTTTCTAAAGCCTTCTCCACCCCACGGATTCGAGCCAAAAGATGATTCTTCCGACGGCCAATGTGACCAAAAGCACTCATATTCCGTTCCCGACTTTTAACTTGAGAGTCAAAGATATTAGCATGAACCGAGGGATCAATCAACCAAGTGTTCTTCAAGAAAGACGAAAATTATGTGTTTGTATTTTCTTTCTTTAGTTGGATGTTGTTTGATTTTGTATTTTCTTTAATTATGTTTTGTATTATAAGAATATTTATTGATTATTTGAATTAATTTAATATTTAGCAGTTTTTTCTCCTTTCCGGTCATTGAATTTCGTTATAGTGTTGATTATGAAATAAATTTTTAACGAATCTTTTATAAAAAATTTATAGCAAATTTTTTCATTTCAAGCCGAGCCGTGCCCAATAATATTGTTTTCGAGCCAAGCTCGAGCCTAAAATTCCGAGCTCAGCAAGTTTCGAGCCCGAGACTAATTACACTGTTTTCAAGCCGTGCCTAGCCAGGCTCGGGCTCCGCTTGTATCACCCCTAATTGCAGTGATAAGCCACCTAAATGACACCTTTCTTCTCCCCTTAAAACTGCGAGTTCAAGACCGCATATTTCTCCTCCCCAAGTGAGAAATGTTAAAGAAAAAAAAAAACAATACAACATTACCTATTTCAATACCATCCGGATCTTAGATATACTTTCTCATATAAAAATACCACCAACATTAATTTTAAAATTTATTATATTTCAATAACATTGAAATTATAAGTCGGTCAAAATTTATAATGCAAAGGAGAGAGAGCAGACTTCCACTCTTCTTGTCAAACTGGTATAACTAATAATAGCATATATATATATATATATATATATATTGTATTGTAGCATTATATCTAACAAACACTTGAAGAAAATCATATCAGGTTATCATCTGAGAGACGCAATTGTTTGTTAATTGCTTCCCTCCTGTATTTGGAAATGGAAATTGCCTGCTCTGCATATCTTTCCCTCTCACAATTTTCATTCCATCACATACAACCTTTGCTTTGCTCTGTTAATTCCACCATCAGCTTCCCATTTTGATCATCATATCCCTTTTAAATGCAGGATTCAGATAGAAGGCCAGCTTCTTTTCTTTGCCTCCTGTTGTTGTTGTAACAAACAAGATAAATAAATTCCATTGCCACATAATCCGATATTATTATTCAATTAAATCGAACGGTAACTTGTTCAATACGTATACGTTCTACAGAAGGCACTATCGTATGTGTGTTATGTTCCGGGTTCCAACTCTGGAGGCACACACACTTGAGGTCCTCTTAAGGTTTTGCCTCCCTCAGATTCATCTCCGGAGATTCGAACCCGTATTACAACATGCAAGTTAGTGCACTGTGCAGAACGGATAACGAAATCAAAAGAGAATCAGATGGATACCTCCCGAACATGTGACGTGTAATGTTAAAGAATGGATTTTGTGTGGTATGTTGCACGTTACTTGTCCACTTCTTCAGGGATAATGGCCTTGCCTAGGTACACCAGCTGCATCTCCTCTCTCCAGATCTGCAGAAAATGGGATTGGTTTAAAAGTAGGAAACTAGAAAATGGTGCAAGGGAAATAATGCTTGTATTCAGTTATTAAAGCCGCTTTAGGCTTTAATGCATAAACAAGAAAAACTTCCATGCACTATATTTACAGTCAAGCCCCCTACCCTGTCACGAAATTCTAGCCGGATATGAGGTACATTTGTTCTGTGTATATTGTTTCCGTCAGGCCCTCTCTTGTAGTACTCCGTTCCAATCCAGTGGGACTGAAAAATGAAAATGCAACTACTTTCAATAACTCTGTCATCTTGGAAGAGAGGTCGACAAAAAACTGAGGGAGCATGTACCTTCAAAGCATGTGAAAAACCTGACTGGTAGACTGAATTACGGGCAATCTCACAGAGATCGCATGAACTCAGCTTCCACACCTGCAATGAAAAGGCTTTAATTTACTTGAACATTGGAAAAAAGGCATAGATATTCTTGCTTAGCGGGAGAGAAAGAGATTACGGAAGCAGCTATGCTGTACTCTTCCACCAAAGGTTCCTTTGTTAAGTGTATTTGTAGTGGATCATCCGTAGATAAGGAAACATTCAGACCACGGAGGAAAAACATCGGAAAAGGATTCCGATGATAGTCCAGAAACAAAGAATTGTTGCTCAGAGGAGACATGGCCAACCCAATCTGGTACCAATATCCCAATCCATGAAAATAATTAGAAACCCCATGCTTATTGGTTGACTCAAATAGTTCTATAATTTCAAGTTTCCTTTTGTTTCTTACCTGTGCCAAATAATAAAGATACTGTAGTACAGGAGATTTCCTTAAATTGATTCCATGTGCAATGTTATGAGAAGTTAGAAAGGTTGCCGCAAGGTGGTCAATGTCACCAGCCTGAAAATACAATAATATGACGAAGTGCAAAAATATATATATATATATATATATATATATATATGTGAAGGTAGCATGTAAGCTTTCATTAGTACCTCCCCAGAATGTGGTCGGAATTTGATGGTTGTCATGCCCTTGGATTCACGAAGCTGGAAAAATCATGCCATATGGTTAAGCATCTATATACCAAAAACATAATGTAGTTGAATCCATTTTGGATTTAAAGAAGAAAGCCAGGAATAAAGATGATTGGGAGAAGAGCTAATTTTTGTAAAGAAATAAGCTTTGAAGCCAATGCAAAGAAAAGAAGCAACCATTCTCAAAAGTCATTTATTTAATTCGACACTGGTAATTTCGTAATATATAGACAACAAAGGCCTTCAAATCTAGTAAAGATGAAAACATGTCCACTTATATAACACATACCTTGTTTAAGGTGTAAAGGTTCGCATAGCAATAATACGCATAGTAGGAGAATGCAGGGTTAAATACATTAGTCCATTGATCTGGTGTTGGCATGTGTTTGGTGGGGCGTCTTTCAGGCTTACTCTCATCATCTACCAAATCCAGCCCTACAACCTGAATTGCCAATGAGAAGCAGTTGTCATCACGAACAACACACGCCAAGGCATAATGCAATTTACACCAAACCATTGAAACCGCAGGGGGGGGGGGATGAACAGTTAAGAATAAAAGATGCAAGACCTGTTTCAAGAAAACATGTAACTGAGGA
The DNA here is from genome assembly GCA_958450335.1 of Hibiscus tridactylites. Classification (NCBI taxonomy): domain Eukaryota; kingdom Viridiplantae; phylum Streptophyta; class Magnoliopsida; order Malvales; family Malvaceae; genus Hibiscus; species Hibiscus tridactylites. The sequence continues at coordinate 35,385,486 of OY288271.1, forward strand.
TGTGAATCTGGATCCACAGTAACCTCAAACAGAGGTATAAAGATGTTGTCAAGAATGTTCTGAAACGAGGTAACGATTCCCATCTCTTTGTAAACATTGTAGAGTCGGGGGATCTGAAGCAAAAATATAGATAAAATGTCACATTTCCCAACCAAAATTCAATATTTTCCTCTGATGACACGCATACTTTATCGAGTTTCACAAGATATAAAGCACGAAAGAAGCTAGTGACTAGGTAATGAGATTTCAAGTAGATCATTAGAACCTGAATTAACCAAACAACATTCTCACTGTACAATTCATTGTTAACAATCCAACTAGCCAGTTGGTCCCACTCGCTTTGCTTCCTCCCATATATAGATATTCTGTATTCAGCCATCTGCGGCAATCAAATTGAACATCAAAACAATGTAAAATCCAGTGATCATTGTGTGGTGTGTTACAAGAGAGGAAGCATCCCGATGCATATCATTAAAAACAAACATTAGAAATCCATAATTTGGTTCATTGATTACATATAACTCCTCACAGAATTAAGCAAATTAATAAAAGAGTTATCCACCATATGAGGGTTTTAGACGGTTTTACTCAAGTTCTAGTTCTGTCTCATAGTTTGAGGAGCCAGAGCAGAATTTAATCTTAGGTATAAAATGAATTTGTGCAGAATAAGGGAAATACCTGATATTTGCTTGCAGCAAGATCAGAAAACACTTGCTTAGTCACCTCACCAAGGAATCGACCTGCACGAGATACGATAGTCAGCCAGTGATTTCAAATTAAGCACCGAGAAGAAAAGATTCTTTCAAAGCAATGAATCAATAAAAAAATGCAGACATGGAATCATGTTTATAGCAAAAGAATTGGAACAGCACCATATATCTGAACCTTATTATATTTCAAATATCAAAGAAACACTAGTCATTGCAAATTTATATAAATTAAGTGTTTGTGAATATGAAAGATTGGAAGGACAGTAACACATTAGATCCGGCGCCATATATCTGAACTTTATTATATTTCAAATATCAAAGAAACACTACTAGCCATTGCAAATTTATATAAATTAATTGTTTGTTTCGATGTGATATTGGCAGTCGAAACAATATTCCTATGTCACCAAAATCAAGGAAATATAAAGGATATACCTTGGATAAGATTGTCCTGCTTGAGGAAAATCTCCCTGAGCCTACTTTGACCGCAAGGATTATACTTGAGGTTAAATTTATCAAACCGGTGAAAGGTACTCTTGTCAGCATGAACATCAAGAAGATCCACATTTAAATCATACCTGCTCATACAAAAGCAAAAAAATGAAATTTAATTAGTTGAATCATCTCTCACTCCCTTTTAAGCAAAAACAAAAGGGTAAAAATAGATTATTACCCAGTTAAATCCAAGCTCTCAAAAACTTCTTTCAAGGTCAAATATGTCCCATCTCGAAATATTACAACCTGAACAAAGAAGAACCTAGTGAACAACTGTTTTTTGGGGGGGTGGGGAGTGTTTCTTCACAAGCACCACTTCCACACAGATTTTGCACAAAAGCAATCAAGCTATTCCTACATCACATATGTCATTATAATCGGTTAACCAAACAAATGAGCTTGTCTGCAGCTTCCACATTAGAGAAAGAATACAAGAAAATGGGTCACAATTTGCAGGAAGGGGATAAAACACTCAGATACACATTTACATAGCACTCAACCCCCCCTAGCAATGAAGATTTGCTAAATCATGAGTATAATGCTTTAGCTTGGAAGCATTCAGTTGTAAAAGGTGAACAACAATTTTAAGCCCCCCTATAAAAGCACACCAAAGGAAATAATCAAGAATGAAACTTACCTCATCTGGCTCCTTCCTCAACTTCGACTTTATAAACCTCAAAAGATGTTTCTGGTTCATGCACGCTGAATGATGAACATGTGTATCAACTTTCCTCACATTATAGAAGTCCCTATGTGGTGCACTTTTCTGAGCCAGAAACTCTTTATCCGCATTAAGCATCAAATGAAGATTGAATTTCTGAACGAACACAAAATGGAAAAAGTATTTTAATGATCAAATATAAGAAATTACAAATTTACCATGCGCCTCAAAACAGGGCAAGGCATTTACTTGTTCTAGAAGATTTAGCCGGTGATGACATAAAGTTCTGATATTTCCCGCCGCTATAACGCGAAGTATGTGATGCAAGTCAGTGAAAAAGGTTGTTGCATCAGCTACAGGAAAGAGCTCCCTTCTTGCTGAAGTAGAAAAGACAATAAATGATTAAGCAAGATAGCAGTTCAGATCATCGAAAGTAAGAAAGGTTCAGTACAAGGTCTCTCAACACTTACAATCCTTATTGTCATAGACATGTATTACTCCATCTTGCATCTCAAAATAATGCTGCAAAAACGGGTAGGCATACTTACAATCCTAAGGAAGAATGAGGATAAACGCAAGTGACTTGTGGTGCAGAATCTAAGATAAAAGGTATAAATTTACATCAGATTTTCCTTCAGGAGCATAATAAAAGGGATCTGGATTAGGTTTTGGTGTGCTTGGGTCTGATATAACTTCTTTCTCCCAAGGAGCAACTGCCTCCTTGAATACATATCTTTTCCGCATTTCTAGGCATTCTTGCAGAACTACATAGACCTCAACTTCGTCCGGTGATGGTACCTCTGGTAGTAGAATACAAAAATAACAAAACCAGGTTGGCAAATGGTACTCATAAAACCTGACATCATAAACCTTAAACTTAAAGGTGGGAGCTTGCAATCTTTCAAACAGGGGAATAAGCACATACATTACCGTAGGGTATTGTCAAGCACCAATCCTTTTAATAACTTATATTTTCTAAAACAAAGCTAAGCAAGTTCTAATAAACAATGCAGGAATGGATTTTAGGTTTACTTTGAATGTTTTTATTTTTAGTTAAATAAATTGTTATATGCACACATGATTTAAGCATTAGGACAGAAGCACTGGTGAAAGCAGGGTATGAAGCAAAAGTGAACATTCTGATGCAGACCTATTACATAAAAACCTACAGTTGCATATATTAGAGAGAGACAATACCAGAAGGGGAAATTTTAAGCCGTGCAAAAGTTTCGTGCTCTGGCTCTTTCCTTAGGATATCAGCTGCAATAGGATCAGGTTGAACGCCGTGTAGGTCACCGGATATACTATGGGTCCGAATCATACTTGAAGCAGCTATCTGGATTGCCTCTCCATTAGCAGTAATATGGTCAGGCATATTCGGACCCTACACATGTGAGATTTAAAGTATAAGTAAATAGTTGATCAAATTTCCAACAAACTATAAAAGCATAGCAGAAACAACTTCAGCAGGAAAAGGGAAGAAAGTTTACTCACAGCATTTCCATTAGTATGCAGATATGAATCGTCTAACTTAGAATTGTCGGTGATATTAACTTCATCGTCCGACCCTTCTATGCTCTCAAAGGCACTTGCACTAGGGGACTTTGGAGAAGTAGGCCGGATAAGACTAGCAGATCTCTTTACTGGAGTTCCATGGCCAACAGATTTCCCTGAAGCCAAAATAACTACTCATCTAATAGCGACAAAAGTGACTAAGAGTCTAATACAGCAAAAAAGAAAGAAAAAACACTAGGCTATATGTGTGTGCGTATGCATAACTAAAGACAAATCTTTTGCTTTACAAGCCCTAAAGTGAAAGTAATAGTATAGTGGCAGCCAACGATGCTATGTGGAGGAAAAGAAGAGTAAAGAAAAAGGGTCATTAGTTTTTCATTTCAGTTTTTTAGTGCTCGATGTGATATTCACATATCATGATCTTGAAGAAACTTCAGATTTCAGAAGGTCAGCAAAACTTTGATCTTCCTTGAAATACTTCCGTACAAAAAGTACTAAAGTAAGTTCGAAATTGGAGTCTTTTCTTTTGATTTTTTGGTTGTAAATCTATTTCCCTTTTTCCTTCATTGAAAGTAACAAAAATCAGTAACTTGTTTTCTTATCACTCTGATGACAAGTTCCGGTGTCTTATAAAAAAGGCAAAAGAAATTAGAAATACTCAAAGAAAACACGTTTCCAAGCTGTTGATGAGTTAATTCTGCAATGTACAAAATTTCATTATAGCAACACAAAAGGCTATTTGCTTTATTTACACTATAATTGTTCAATAACTCACAAAAGCTCTTGATTTCAAATCCCGAGTTTACCTTCATGGAGAGTATGAAGCCTCGGCAAACCGGCGGGAATCCCGTCAACATGGATAGGACCGTTACGCTTCTCTTCTCCGTCAATCCCACTGGATATTACAGTAACATCCGGCAAAGACGCCGAGCCGCGGCGGTTGTATCCGTTCCCCTTCCGGCGAGAGTGTTGGCCGCGCCGCTTCTTGGAGTGCTGCGGCGACTCGCCCTCCGAAATGTCCTCTCTCTCCCTCTCCACCGTCTTGGCGAACTCCAGCAACTGGTTCAAGGTTTTCCGATGCATATAGTACGCCGACACGGCCACCAACGAAGCTCCGACCAGAGCCGCCATCGCTAGATGAACAGTATGCGTGTCCATCGGAAAACCAAATCTAGTATTTCCAAACGAAGCGCCGGAGAGTAGAGGCAAATGGAAAAGCAAAAAACCGTAGTGAAATTCAACTGTTTTCGGCGAATGATAATGGGAGTGAGAGAGAGAAGCTTTAGCTTGATAGGCTTCTTTTTTTCCAGTATTTATAGGGCAAAAATAGTGCTTTATATTTAACATATCCCCGCTAACAAGGACATAAATTATTATGTAAATCTCACTTAAACACTGTTATTAAGACTAATAAACGGAGTATTATTTAAATAAGATTTTTTTCAAATAGATAAACCTGACTACTGATTTTTATTAATTTATTCACATATAAATTGTTGAACTAATTAGGAACTTTTTTAATAAGATATTAAGAGTACATTTGGACAGTCTGGTGCTTGGATTTTAGTGTATTATGTATGATTATAGATATGACACGTTTAACTAATTATTATAATTTGTGAGTTTTATTGAATTGAGTGTAATTGTAAGTTTTAATTAAAATTTTGAGTTATTAGACAACAAATAAGAATTGGTGTAATTACGTGTGTTATGATATCTTTTAATTTTATAATTAATATTATTTTGAAACTTACACTATTGTAAATTTGTACCACCAATCACGACATAAGTAATTAAGACATAATTATACTATGTTAATCAAACATGTTTAAACAATTATAATTACACAAGATGTCCAATTATAACTACACATATAAAGACTTAACTACAAAATAAGTGTCTAAATTATGTCTATTTTTTCAATAGGTGCCTAAAGTATTTTTTGGTTGAAATAGATGCCTAAAGTTTTATTTTTGGCTTGATTTAAAGTCAACTGAGGCACATATTCCAGCCAAAATAAAATTTTAGTCACACATTTCAGTCAATATGAAACTTTAGGCACCTATTTCAACTAAAAAATACTTTAAGAACCTATTTCAACTAAAAATAAAATTTTATGTACCTACTTCAACAAAAAAATAATTTAAGCACACATAACAAAAATAAAAAAATTATAATTTTAGTACTTATTTTATAATTAATCCTAAAATAAAATAAATCTCCCAACTACACAAAAAGTCATCAACCTTAGCTCAGTTTACAACCTAATATACATAAATGTTAATTTAACTTAATTTTTTTTTCAAATCATTAAACATTTTATTTTACAAACCCTAAAATTAATCTTAATCCTACCTAAAAAAGAAAAATAAGATAACTCTAGAAGAAAGAAGGGGAATATTCCTAGTGATTCTAAAACTTATAATCTAAGGGGACATTTGGTTCGCGGAAAAAATCATTACCAGGGGAATAATATTTTCTAGAATCACATACGGTCATACCCACGTTTGGTTCAAGAGCATTCTCTCTCAGGGGTAATGAAATATTCTCAACAGTAGCTATTTTTGGGTCTTTTCCCGGGAATGTCATTCCCTCCCTTTTCTTAGGTCTTAGACAATTTCCTCCCCTTTGAACAAGAATACCCCTAAAAATATAGTTATTTTAAAATGATCTTTCCTTTTTCTATATAATTACAAAGTATAAATCTATTTTATTTTTAGTGGTTTAGGGTTTTAAAACTTATTATAAAATAATATGATGCATATAAAATAAAAATATATCAGATTTTTATTTTATTTCGATTTTTTATATATGTGTTTGATTCAAATTTTATTATTGGTATGCGTTTTATTACATTTATTATTTAGGATCAATTTTCATAAAAAAACTTTTTATATTATATTTTTTATATTTTCTATGAACTTTTATGTAAATATTTTGACTTTAATCTTAAAACTTCAGTTGGTTAAAAAAATATATTTTAAGGACAATTTGGTAAAACGCGCATTTTTCTATCTTATTTTCCTTCAACCAAACAATGTAATCCTACATTCGTACCAAAAAAATCAAACAAGGTAATACAACATTCCGGGTAATATGTTAAGTAATGTAACATTCCTGTAATCTCATTCCTAAAGGTAATCTTACATTCCGTGAACCAAACGACCCCTAAGGGAATATGAGGGAACAAAGATGACCAATTTAATCAACCGGCCAAATGTCATTGCTCAAATCATTAAACTGTTAACAAGGACAAAAATTATCTGCCCCTTTTCGGTGCCCCTACTTATGTCTCAATAGTAAAAAACACTATAAAATTAAATTCCAAATCCTAACCCTAAATTCTAAATCTTGTACCCTAAAAATACACACTACTCTAAAATCCCTAAACTCTAACTATAAATCTTAACCTAAAACCCTAAATTCTAAATCTAATTTTGACTGTGAAGCATAAATAGAGACACCGAAAAAGAATTGAGAATTTTCATCCTTGTTAACAAACACTAACAGAGTGATTAATAATCAAAATATTATAAAGAATGAGATAAATACTAAAAATTATACACATAAAAATTTGATTTTGGTTTAGTTGTACACATAAAAACATTAATTTAATTGTATGCAATTTTAAAAATAACTACATCTATTTTTTTATTGAATAAATATAATTATTTATGTATATAATACGCAATCGTAAAAAATGTTATATCTTTAATGTTGTAATAATTTGTGAAAATTGAATCAAAATAAGACTTGATGTATATTATTGTATAAAATCATAGATCATGTACATTTAATAAAAGCTCTCTTGTATTTTCGCCATTCATCGCTATATAAATCTATATCATAATACGCATAATGAAACTTAAAATATAATTCCTTTGTCCCACTAAATTGTTATATTTGAGTCAAACCTTTTTAAGTTTATTTTTTTATAATTTAAACTTTATTATTGATAAAAATATAAAAAATATATATTTTTTAAAAACCTTGAATCAAGTAGTTTTTAAATATATATTTTATAAATTTTAATTAATTAAAAATATTAAATAAATTATAGTCAAAGTTGACAAATTTTGACCAACATGTAACAATTTAGTGAGACGAAATGAGTAATAAATTTTACATACGAGAACCCACATATAGTGAAACTCAAACCATGGTGATCAGTGACAAACTGTAACCTTTGTCAACTCTATCAAACTCTTGTTGGTAGAAGAATGTATTTTTTTTAATTGTTCAATGTTGTTCCATGTGTACAATTGAATAAAAATAAATAAATTTTATAGTATATATTTTTACTGAATTAAAGTATAATGATTTTGTTAAAAGATATTATGGTCATGTTTGGGCAAAAATTAGAGGTTTGACCAGTTAAATCCGTTAATATTGTTATTTGGTGAATAGCGGATTGAAAGAGCATATTGGGGTGAAACCGCTAATTTTGAAAAAACTCATAATATGAGCTTTTTGAGATTAGAGGTTTGATATTAGAGTTGTAAAGACTCTTTTACCCTTACCAGTTACCAAAAATCTCAAAATAACCTAAATTAAATATTTTTCTCACCCTATTTATAAATTATAAGCTAATCTTATTTACTTTTTTTCTTTTTAATATCACATATTTATATGTGTATTTAAATTAATTAATTAAATTATATTAAAATAATTATATAAATAATAAATTAATATATAATCATTTGAATATGTTTAGAAAAGTTATATTAAAAGTAATTTTATAGATCTAATTAATATTAATTAGATACAAAATATTAATAACTAATAAACTATTCAAACAAGTATTGAATATAATCATGTCCTTGTATGTCACTTTTACTTGTTTAATTTTACCAAACACTTTTATACAATTAGCTAATACAATCCGCTAGTCAAATCGGCTAATGCAATCAGCTATCAGCTAATGTAATCCGCTATCCGCTATCAGCTATCCGCTAATTGCCAAATAAGGTCATACATAGGCCATGTTTGGTAATTAGCGGATTACATTAGCTGATAGCTGATTGCATTAGCTAATTTGACTAGCGGATTGTATTAGCTGATTGTATAAAAGTGTTTGGTAAAATTAACTAATAGCTGATAGATGTTAGATTATTTAAACAAGTAAAATGACATACAAGGACATGATTATATTCAATACTTGTTTGAATAGTTTATTAGTTATCAATATTTTGTATCTAATTAATATTAATTAGATCTATAAAATTATTTTTAATATAATTTTTCTAAACATATTTGAATGATTTATATATTAATTTATTGTTTATATAATTATTTCAATATAATTTAATTAATTAATAAATTTAAATACACATATAAATATGTGATAATGAAAAGAAAAAAAAGTAAATGAGATTAACTTATAAATAAGGTGAGAAAGTATTTAATTTAGGTTATTTTGAGAATTTTGGTAACTGGTAAGGGTAAAAGAGTCTTTACAACTCTAATATAAAAAAGCTCATATTATGAGCTTTTTTAAAATTAGCGGTTTTATCCCAATCTGCTCTTTCAATCCATTGTTCACCAAATAACACTATTAGCGAACTCGGGTCCCAAAGAATGATGAACATCTACTTTTACCACCAGGACACAAAGGATGAGCAAAAAAACATATCATTTTAAAGTTTAAGTTCTTTATTTTACAGTGTGACCATGTGCCTTAAATAGAATAAGGTTAGTAGAATTTAGAAAACATCTAGGAAAGTTTTAAATAAGGCCAATTTTTTTTTAATTTCACATCAATTTTAAAATTCTTCGATTTTTTTATCTAAACAAAAAAAACTAATGTTAAAATTTTAAAAACTTTGATAAAAAAGAAATCTCATTTTCAAAACTGTTCATCCATAAACTTCGATATTTTTTGTCTCCCTTTTCCGTTTTTTTTTATCAAATGTCTCACTTGCCCGTTTTCTGCTTACAATGTACTTTTTTTTAAGGATAAAGTACACAGACGGTCACTAAACTATACCCGAAAAAACAAAATGGTAACCAACCTTTCAAAAATCACAAAATGGCAATTAAACTTTATGTTTTATAACAAAACGGTAACTAGACGTTAAATTCCGTTAAATTTTTGTTAAAACTTTGGTATAATAACACATTTAGTCCTTCATATTTATACAATCAATAAATTTAGTCCTAATTTGAAATAATTTACTAAATTTAGACCTCGTTATTTATGCATTCTTTCAATTTGGCCCTTAAAGCAAAATTTCAAAGTATGGTACCATGATAAATAATTACAATTAAACTTTATAGGAACTCGAAAACTCGACTCGAATCGAAAAAATTTCAAATAAAGTTTGAGTTGTAAAATATGACGTGTCAACTTGAATAACTCAAAATTTTTTGACTCGACTCGATCGAACGCTCACCTCTATCTTAAGATATGACGTGTTAACTCGAATAACTCGAAATATTCGAATATTTTAAATTATCTTTTTTCTTTTAAATCGAATATTTTTAAAATAGAGCATTTAATGTTTCATATTTAAATCACATTGAATATTTAATAACTACTTTAAATATTCAATTTAATTTAAAAACATTCAATTTAAAAGAAAAAAATCGATTTAAAATATTCGAATAATTAATTAAATTTTTATAGGAACTCGAAAACTCGACTTGACTCGATTAGAATCGAAAAAATTTCAAATAAGGTTTGAGTTGTAAAATATGATGCGTCAACTCGAATAACTCGAAATTTTTTTGACTCAACTCGATCGAACGCTCACTTCTATCTTAAGATATGACGCATCAACTCGAATAACTCGAAATATTCGAATATTTTAAATCATTTTTTCTTTTAAATTGAATATTTTTTAAAATAGAATATTTAATATTTTCATATTTAAATCACATCGAATATTTAATAACTTCTTTAAATATTCGATTTAAAAAACAATAGATTTAAAATATTTGAATATTTAATAACTACATTAAATATTTTTCTTTTAAATATTCCAATATTTAATAACTACTTTAAATATTCGAATATTTTAAATTAATTTTTTCTTTTAAATCGAATATTTTTAAACTAAATCAATATTTAAAGTATTTATTAAATATTCAATGTGATTTAAAAGAAAAAAATGATTTAAAATATTCAAATATTCGAGTTGACGCGTCATATCTTAAGATAGAGGTGAGCGTTCGATCGAGTTGAGTACAAAATTTTCGAGTTATTCGAGTTGAAGCATCATATTTTACAACTCAAACTTTATTTGAAATTTTTTTATTCGAATCGAATCAAGTCGAGTCGAGTTTTCGAGTTCCTATAAAAAATTAATTAAATATTCGAATATTTTAAATCAATTTTTTCTTTTCAATCGAATATTTTTAAATTAAATCAAATATTTAAAGTAGTTATTAAATATTCGATGTGATTTAAATATGAAAATATTAAATATTATATTTTAAAAAATATTCGATTAAAAGAAAAAATGATTTAAAATATAAGAATATTTCAAGTTATTCAACTTGATACGTCATATCTTAAGATAGAGGTGGGCGTTTGATCGAGTCGAGTCAAAAAATTTCGAGTTATTCGAGTTGACGCGTCATATTTTACAACTCAAACTTTATTTGAATTTTTTCGATTCGAGTTGAGTTTTCGAGTTCCTATAAGAATTTAATTGTAATTATTTATCATGTACCATACTTTGAAATTTTGCTTTAATGACCAATTTGAAAGAATGCTTAAATAAAAAGGGCTAAATTTAGTGAATTGTTTCAAATTAGGACTAAATTAATTGACTGTATAAAGTTGAAGGACTAAATATGTTATTATACCAAAGTTTTAACAGAAACTTAACGGAATTTTGCATCTAGTTACTGTTTTGTTATAAAACATAAAGTTTAATTGCCATTTTGTGATTTTTGAAAGGTTGGTTACCATTTTATTTTTTCGGGTATAGTTTAGTGACCGTCTGTGTACTTTACCCTTTTTTTAATGATGTTTAATCCTTTTCATTATTTTATTTCTTTTATGATGCGTTTGGTTTACATACCAAATATATTAGTTTAATATAAACATACGTATATTAAAATTTTATTCTATTCAAAAAGCTACGCACGAGAAAAACCTATGCTTCATTGCACGCCTTCCTCTGCTTCATCGCACGCTTTTCCGTTAGTTGCTTTTCCTTCTTCTTCTGCTCTTTTGCACGTTTTCTTTTGTTACTTTGGCTGCCCGATATGTCTGCTATTGAAAGTAGGGGTGTTCAAAAATATCCGATCCGACCGATCCGATCCGATTATCCGTTGATCCGATCCGAAAATTCGGATATCCGATCCGATTTTTATTTTCGGATCGGATATCCGATCCGATTATAGATTTTCCGGATCGGATACGGATCACAATATTACAAGTTTCGGATTATCCGAAAACCCGAAAATCCGAAAATCTAATATTTTTTAAATATTAATCTTGTTATATTTAACAATTTAATGCTTATTATGTCCGAAAATTTAAAAAATCGAATATTTCATAGATGTGAATCTTGTTATATTTAGCAATTTGTTGTTTGTTATATTCGAAATTCCGAAATTTTCATAAATACGACCTTCAAATTCGAAAATATAGTTGAATCAAATTATATGTTTGGATAATCGGATATCCGAATATTCGATCCGGTTATCCGATATCCGAAAAACCGGATATCCGATTTTTTCCGGATCGGATACGGATCACTATATTGCCGATCCGAAAACCCGGATATCCGAAAAAACCGGATCGGATCCGATCCGATATCCGACAATGAACACCCCTAATTGAAAGAACCATGGTTGATCTCTCACTGGGCTCTGAGGAGGATGACGGTTTGGATCTGGATCAAAGAAATCAGATTGCTTTAGTGTCGTTTGATTTTTGCTTTGTTGGGGCTTTCTTCACAACGAGTGTGATACACTTCCTCTCTATGAAATCGACCTTGGTTAATGTTTGGCATCCCATCGGTGGTATTTCTATTTCAGATTTTGGTGGGGGCAGATTTCTGTTCCGTTTGTATAACAATGTTGACGCCGATAGAATTGAATCAGGTGGCCCGTGGAATTTCAACTCCCATCTTCTTGTTCTTCATCGTCTACAACAGGGTGACGATCCCAATATTGTCCTTCTCACGCATGTATGTTTTTGGGTCTTAATTCATAATGTTCCGCACGGATTTATGTCTGACAGGGTGGCTCGTTCGATCGGCAATTTTATCGGTTCGTATGAAGAATATGATTTTAGTGATTCTGCTTTAAGTTACAGAAGTATTATGTGTGTTCGTGTCCGCCTGGACATCCATCAGCCCCTGCAGAGGAAGAAAAAACTTCTGCTTTCAAATGGTAAAGAACATTATGTTCGATTTGAATATGAAAAGTTGACATTGTTTTGCTTTTTATGCGGCAGACTTGGGCACGATGAGAGCTTCTGCCCTCTGAGAGTGGATATCAAGGTTGACCCTGCTCAATTTGGATGTGATTTGTCCCTCCGAGCCCCTTGCCGGCGTAACGTTATCCCAACCAGTATCTGGCTTCGTGAGCCGGTAGGTTTCTCTCCGTCCAGTGCTAGCCCCAATCTGGGCGATAGTAGCGGCAATAGGATTGGTGGAGTAATTACAATAGATTCCCCATTGGCTAAAATTCAGGGATTATCTGGATCTCTTTCCAATTCAAGCCCCTCAAAGTCAACTGTGGTCCCCCCGGGCTTTGGTTCAACAAATGGATCCTTGAATGGGCCCAACCCATCAATGGATATTATTACGGGTAATACTTTGGAAGATAATCCTCTAAGTCATGAAGCAGCAAAACGCCCTTGTGTTAACACCCCTTGTGATGTTTCTTTGCCCAATGATTCATCGGGAGGAAATACCCCTCTATCGGCCGGCCTAGATAACAAGGCCCGCCGCTCACAATGAAAATTCTTAGCTGGAATGTCCGTGGTCTAGGGAAACTACGGGCTATTAGGCGCCTCAGTAACAAACTGAGGGAGGTTCGTCCCCAAATTATGTTTCTGATGGAAACGAAAATTTCGTCTTAAAAAATGCAACATGTTAGACGTAGATGTGGTTATGCCAATGGTTGTGATGTTTCAGCGGAAGGTTCAAGAGGTGGTCTTTCTCTTGGATGGGCACTGAATTTGAATGCTACCATCCGTTCTTTTTCTATTTCTTACATTGATGTGAATTTTTTTGATGTTGATATTAATATTACTTGGCGGTTTACTGGGTTTTATGGGAATCCGGTTGATTCAGCTCGCCATTTATCATGGCAACTTCTCCGATCACTCAATTTTGATCCTTTCACTCTGTGGCTTGTTATAGGCGATTTTAATGAAATTTTACTTGCGAATGAAAAACGTGGTGGGAGAATTCGCTCTGAAAGAAATATGTAGGATTTTAGAGAGGCCCATTTTGATTGTGATCTGGCGGATTTGGGCTATGAAGGGAATTGGTATACGTGGGAGAGGGGGAGGATACCGGCTACCAACATCCGTGAGCGCCTGGACAGAGGTGTGTCAAATCCGGCGTGTCATGCGTTATTCCCTCAATTTTCTGTGCACCACCTTACTCACACAATCTCGGATCACTGCCCGGTTCTTGTTAATACTACACCACCACAAGGCGATGCTCAAATGCGGCAGTCTTTTTCAAGTTTGATGCGAGCTGGGTTTATGAGGAAGGGTTTGAGAATCTTATTCGTAATAATTGGGCTTCCTTGACTGATGATATTCCAGGGAAACTCAATAAATTGGCGGATCGTATTAAGCTCTGGAGTCGTGATTTGAAAAGTAGTAGAACTGCCAAGAAAACCTCTCTTAATGTGAAGCTTGCTGAACTTTCCTTGCAGGACCTGGATGATGAGAGTTTAGCACAATTGCTCGATGTTAAGATTGCCTTAAACATGGAAGCTGATAAGGACGAGATTTTCTGGGAGCAGAAGGCCCGTGTCAATTGGCTTAAACAGGGAGATCGCAATACTGCGTTTTTTCATAATTGGGAAAAGTTTAGGAAAAAGCACAATTTAATTCGGAAGCTTGATGATGTAAATGGTAATAGAGTTACGAATATTGAGCATATGACTACGATTGCTAATTCCTATTTCCACAATTTGTGTAACGCCCGTGTTTTGGGGTTAGGAGTTAGTCGGGTTTATAGTCCGAGTCAATAAAATTAAACTAAATCAATTCAACCTAAATTGAGATCTAATTGGGCTTTAGTAAAAGAGGAAGGACTAATGGGGTAATTTGACCCAAAAGTTTTTAAAAGCAAGACAACTTTTGAAAGTTGTCATCTTCTCTCCCCTTTTCCCATTTCTCACGTTGGGTACCCCAAACCATCTTCAAAACTCTCCCAAGCTTGAAAACACTATTCCATTGATTTTCAATCTCATTTCAAGACCATTTTGAAAGGTAAAATCATATTCTCACTCTCCTCTTCATCCCTTAACTATCCATGGTTTTAGATTTAAAAACTATGAACTTTTGAAAATTAGGGTTTGGTTAAAGTTTGGGTTTTTATGGTGATTTTCATTTTGTTTTGAAATAATGAGTTAGGTTTTGTTTTAATCACATCAAGACTTACAACATATGTTAATTTGGTTGAGTTTTATTGAAAACCCGAAATGGGTTCTTGGAGCCATTTTTGGGATGTCAAAACTTGGTTTTTTGGGTGGGTTTTAGGTTGAAAACAAAGGGCTGATGGTTTATATAGGTTAGGAAGATGTTTTGGGATCATTTGAGAGTCTTTTGGGTGGTTGGAAATGGAAATTTCAGCAAGGTTTTAGGGAAGCTCGAAAATGGGTATTTTGGATTGGATTTCGGTTGAAGTTGGCTTGTGTTTGTAAAGTGAGTTGATGGTTGAGTTTTAGCATTGAATTGTGAAGTAACGAATGCGTTTGTTTGGCTAGAAGCAAGAGGAAGCGTCGAAGGAGCATTGGGACCGAATCCGGGTTCGTAGGAGATTTGCATTGGTTGCTAAGGAAGGGCGGTGAGTGGTTTCAAACTTGTTTTGAAGTTTGGTTCGAGTGTGTGTAGAGTGTGTGTGTGGAATGTGCTTGGTAGGCCATTTCTTTATTTCAAGTTGCTAATTTTAGCCATTGATTTCATTAAATGCTACTATGTTTGCCTATCTATGCTCTTGTGAAATGTGGTTAAATTGGTACATGTATATCATGAAATGTATATATATGATGAGCATGGGATGTGGTTGATGATATGTGATGTGGTTATGAAAATTGGCACTAAATAAATTACCGGTTGTAAATGATCGATCATTAGGATTAGTGTGCACACAAATTGAGTCAAAATGTGTGTGGCCTTGATGGCGTTAAGTCATCAAGGAGGAGTATGGTGATGTAATATTCCACCGGAAGCTTTTATATATTTCTACGAGATGATGAGTGGAATCCCATCCGTAGGGCATGTGGCGATGAGTGGAATCCCGCACATGCAAGGTCCGGTGTTGAGTGTAATCCCACCGAGGTAAAGTGATTGTTGAGATTTAATTCGCACATCCGGGAAATTAATAGTGGCCAATTAAACTTGTTCATATGTTTGTGATATATGATGTTGATATATGGTGTTGTTATATGATGATTGAGCTTGGTAGGATATGAGA
Organism: Hibiscus tridactylites; assembly: GCA_958450335.1. Classification (NCBI taxonomy): domain Eukaryota; kingdom Viridiplantae; phylum Streptophyta; class Magnoliopsida; order Malvales; family Malvaceae; genus Hibiscus; species Hibiscus tridactylites. The sequence goes on from OY288271.1 coordinate 35,401,487, forward strand.
AACCATATTATGCCACTTGAAAGACTAGCTAGGTCTACACGATTACTTTGCCAATGTATGATGTATGTGAGGTTAGGATTTACATGCTTGAACCCTGCATTGTTGATGTTTTTCGTTTTAGAGCACCCTCACTAAGCTTATACCTTACGCTCTCAATTTTCAACAATGCAGATCATTAGCGTGGTGTTAGTTCGGAGCAAGGCAAGAAGGGCTTTCCAAGTTTGTAGCTCAAGTACGGTGGTTAAATTTTGTATTAGTTAGCAATGTGGCAAGGGTGTTTGTATGAGTTATGTATGACTCATTGATATGTTGATGTTTTGGATTGACTATGGTTTGTAAAGCATGATATGCTATGATGAATGTTTGAGTGTGGTGGCATGCCTTCTAGATGTTTAGGTTGCCTTGATAAGGAGTCCAAACCTCCTATATGTTGACTTGTGCCATTTTGGCCTTTTGAGCTTTCATGTATGCCCATTTATGCTAAAATATTGCCCTTTTATGAATGCCATGATTAGATGCCTTGTTTCATGTTTGATTGTTTCCTTTGGCTCAAGTATGGTTGCTTGGATGTTTGTATGTGCATATGAGAGTCTGAAAATGCATCTAGAGTCTTGTTTGAGGTCACCAAGTTTGGAATTGTGGAATTGCAGAGTAGGGGTATCGATATGGTTAGACCCGTATCGATACGGCCTTCTTGTTTCAGGCCACGCATTTCGATACGTGGGAAGGTGTTTCAATACCTTTTTCGCTACTGGAATTCTAAGATTTTGGTGAGATGTTACCGTATCGGTACGATGGGTTAGTGTATCGGTACGGGTTTATCTCGTTGACCACGAGATGTTGACTGGGAAGGGCGTATCGATACGCTCAAGGGCTGTATCGATACGGTCTTCCTGTGTTGACTCTGAGTGTTAACTTTGGTCAAGGCATATCGATACCCTTAACAAGTGTATCGATACGACCTGCTTAATCACACAAAATGGGTTGTTTTATGAAGGATGTCTTGAATGGTTGCTCTTTGTATTGCCTTTGTTTCCGCTGACGTGTTTCACATAGGTAAAGGTAATGCATCTAGACAAGATAAATAAAAAGAAATTTCTAGGGTTGCTAATCGAGGGGGAATCCTTAACGGGTTTCACTCGGTTTCCCCCGTGTGGCTCACTCGGACCGGTCATCCGGCCAGACCAGGACGAGGGGGTTACATTTGTTGGTATCAAAGCTTGAGGTTACCGAGACCTCGGGCAGGTAAGTGAGGTAAGCTTGTGATGTTAAAAAAATCGTGTTCTTCGATGCATGCCTTGCCATGAATTTTTGATATTTGAATGTTCGCATGATGTTTTGAAGCATGAGTTGTCGTGTCTAGTGTGGAGTGTGTGCCCATTGCTACTATTACTTAATTGAAAAGGATTTTTGATAAAAGAGTACTTGAGCACTATTGGACCCTTGCTTTGGCTAACGTAATCCCTATTTGTTTGTGTTGTAGTTATTACCTTGCTAGCTGTATCATGAGACCACGTGGGAGGCCTAGGATGGTTTGTCCGGAACCACGGGCAGAGGCTCTAGGAGTTGAGCCAGTAGTTAGGGTTGAGGATCAAGTGGGAGAGCCTGTGGTTGGAGTTGGAGCTCCTCCACCACCTCCACCACCGAGAGCGGGAGGTGAGGTCGGGGCCGAAGGAGAGGGACCACAAGGAGGCCAAGGACCGGCCGGGATTGACTTAGCTCCGTTGGTTCAAGCGATTACCGGGGCATTTCAGGCTGCAGTAGCTGGAGGTCAGGCAGCAGCACACCATCAGGGTGAGGGCACTGGGTTGCCATTAGAGAGACTCCGTGGTTTAGGGGCTGAAGAATTCAGAGGTGCTACTTCAGAGTGATCCGAGCTATGGTTTGAGAAGACTGTCCGTATCCTCACTCAGATGGGATGTACTGGTGAGCGCAAGTTGGGATGTGTTGAGTCCTTGCTTCAGGGTGATGCCTACACCTGGTGGGTCACCGTTACTTCGGGTATGGATGAGGCCGAGATTACTTGGGAGTTCTTTGAGTCAGCATTCTGGAAGAAGTATCTGGGTCCGCGATACCTCGATGAGAGGAAGAGAGAGTTCATGGCTTTGCTTCAGGGGAGTATGTCCGTGACAGATTATGAGATCCGATTTGTCAGATTGAGTCAGTATGCACCTGAGCTTGTTCCTACTGAGGTGGAGCGTTGTAACCACTTTCGTTATGGGCTGAGTGAAGAGATCAAGACGTATACTATAGCTTCAAATTACACTGATTTTGATGTCTTGGTCGCGAGGGCCAAAGACTTAGAGCACAGTTTGAGTTTGACCAGGCGGTCAGGTGGATCTAGTTCGGGTAAGAGGTCCAGTAACTTTGATAGAGGTGATGCCAAGAGGCATCGGGACAACAGGCATCACTATGATCATAGACGTGGTGGCGGTAACCACGAGAGGGGCCAACAGGGCCAGAGAGCTGGTGGGAAGTTGCCCACATGTGCTACTTGCGGGAGGAACCACACCAGTGAGTGTTGGGGAAATTTTCATTCTTGTTGGAGTTGTGGGGCTAGAGACCACATTAGGCGTGACTGTCCACATCAGGTGGGACAGGCACCAGCTCAGGCTCCAGCTAGAGCCAATGACTTTCAGAGAGGCCGCGTGGGCGGTAGAGGTAACTTCCAGCCGAGGAACGATGGTCAGAGGAACATAGCACATGTAGTTGCAGTTCAGCCGGAGGGCGGAGGTCGGGCCAGAGTTTACGCTCAGCGTGGGGATCAGCATGACACCGATGTGATCGCAGGTAACTTCTCGATACAGTCTTTGGGTTGCTTTCTTTGATTGACTCTGGGTCTACACATTCCTACATATTGAGTGAGCATGCATAGTCTTTGAATTTGCCTTGTGAGATGTTAGTGGTAGGAGTTAGTGTTACAAGTTCCTTTGGGGACACGGTAGTAGTTAGGAAGATGTACCGAAGGTGTCCGTTGATTGTTCAGGGGAAGGTGTTTCCAGTGGATATAATGGAGCTACCTTTTTATGGTTTTGGTGTGATTCTGGGTATGAACTGGCTCACGGAGCATAGAGCTAGGATAGACTTTGAAACTAAGCGGATTTCTTTGAGGCTCACAGATGACTATGAGATTGTAGTGGTGGGTGAGAACGTGAAGTTCTTGTCCAATGTGGTTTCAGTGTTAGAGGCTAAGAGATTAGTTGAGTTGGGGTGTGAAGCATACTTGGCGTATATAATGAACCCTAACATGAGTGAGGTTAGACCTCAGGACATCCGGACAGTATGTGACTTTCCTAGTGTGTTTCCGGAAGAACTGCCAGGGTTACCACCGGACAGAGAGGTAGAGTTCACCATTGAGACTTATTCTGATTCAGCTCCTGTTTCGATTGCCCTGTATCGCATGACAATGAAAGAATTGAAAGAGTTGAAGACTCAGTTGCAAGAATTAACAAATATAGGTTTTATTCGGCCTAGTTCTTCACCTTGGGGTGCACCAGTTTTGTTTGTGAAGAAGAAAGATGGAAGCATGAGAATGTGTATAGATTACAGACAGTTGAATCAGTTGACAGTGAAGAATAAATATCTGTTGCCCAAGATTGATGACTTGTTTGACCAGTTGAGAGGAGCATTGGTCTTTTCGAAGATTGATTTGAGATCGGGTTATTACCAGCTAAAGGTAATAGAGGTTGATGTACCGAAGACGGCCTTTAGGACTAGATATGGTCATTATGAGTTCTTAGTCATGCCTTTTGGGTTGACTAATGCACCGGCTGCTTTTATGGACATGATGAATAGGATTTTCCATCAGTATCTAGATCAGTTTGTAGTTGTGTTTGTTGATGATATTTTGGTGTACTCGCGAACCGAGGAAGACCATGACCGACACTTGAGACTAGTTTTGAAGACTTTGCTAGAACATCAGTTGTATGCGAAGTTGAGCAAGTGTGAATTCTGGATCCGAGAGGTAGTCTTCTTGGGACATGTAGTGTAACGCCCCAATTTTGGGCTTAGAAGTTTTGGGTTTGGACCGGGTCGGTCGGACTGCGGTTCGAATATAAAAGGGTGAACTTAGGAAAGCCTAGTTCGGGTTGCATTAAAAATATGGAAAAATGTCTTAAAATCCTCTTTTATTATATATAAGAGAATGGTGAAATCAATTTTACAAATTGAGGTTGGGAAGTGTGACATTTTGGTTAGTGACCAAAATGTAATTTTTGAAAACTGTGTGACTGTTTTAAAAAGGATTGAAACTTTGAATCTTTAAGGAGCTATTTACCCAAAAGGAGTTTCTCCAGATTTTTCTTAAATATTAAATGATTAATTAATGGTTTTAAAATAAAAGTAAAAGGGAGGGAAAGATATTTTAGCATTTTCCAACTAACTTTTCCAAATTCCCATTTTCCTTTTCTCTCATCTTTTCTCTCAAACCAAACACATTCTCCAGCACATTTTCCCTCTGATTTTGACATCCAAATATGAGATTTCAATCCTCTTTTGATCTTTAATCATCTCTTCAACAAAACCTTATCATTTGCTATTTGGATTTTCAAGAATCTTGGTTCCAAAAGGGGAGAAACTCAAGTTTAGAGGTATGAACGTCCTTCTCCTCTAAATTCTCAGTTCTTTACTAAAATTCCCAAGTTCTCAATCCTTGATTTGTGTTTTATAAAAGGTTTTGTAGATGTGTTCTTGATCTTGGCTTTAAAATGCAAGATTTGGTTGATTTTTGATAAAATCCGTATGATCTGTTTGGGCAGTGTTTTGAGGTGTCTTTTTGATGTTAATTGAATGTTTAATTGATGAGAAATTGAGGTTTAATCAATGCAATCCCGGATAGGTTAAATTTCCTAAGTTTTGCTTGAGTTCTTGGTTGTTTTTGGAGTGATCTTGATGATCTGTTATAGCTGGAGGTATAAGGACGTGGTTAGATCCTTTTTGGATGTTAATTGAGGTTTAAGGATGTTTAGAATTGATGGATCATGGCTGGGTAGTGTTGTGGAGTTGTTTGGAGGTGATTTCGGTTGTGTTTGGTAGCCGAAATGGGAGTGTTGATGAGAGCAGCGAGTTTAGGTGCTTTCATTGAAGATATTAATGCATGATGATGCATTAATCCTCTGCTTTGATGTGTTTAAAACATGGGAGTCATCTTTGGATCCTTGTGGTGGTGATCCGGAAGCTTGATTGGTGTTTCGGCAAGTAGCGAAACGGAATCGGTGAATGGATTTTGGTTTTCAGCTTTGAAACCAATGTTTTGAAGGTTTGGGAGCTTAGTTTAAGTCTAAGCAACTTAGCTAAGCTCAAGAGTAAGTTTTCGGAAAAACTCTCTTGATGATGAACCATGAATTGGTTGTATGCAATGTGATTGGTTTGCATGTTTTAAATCCTGTTTTGAAAGCATATTTAGCATGTTTAATTGCTGATTTTATAAGCCATGTGTTGAAGAATGCTCAAGGTAAGAGATTCTTGTTTTTGAACAATGTTAGATGTGGTTTTGGTGCATAATGATGCATGATGATTATGGCTTTGATAAATGCTTTAAAACAGTGGATTAATGTTGTAAAATGATGTATATTGGCAAGTGATGGTTAAGAACACTATGGTGGTTAAAAGTCCATAGGTGGTTCTTGTTTTAAGAACAACATGGTGGTTAAAAGTCCATGGTTGGTTCTTGGTTAAGATCACAAAGGTGGTTCAAAGTCCTTGTGTGAATCTTGTGTATTTAAGAACAACATGGTGGTTAAAAGTCCATGGTTGGTTCTTGGTTAAGGTCACAAAGGTGGTTAAAAGTCCTTGTGTGAGCCTTGTTTATTTAAGAACACCAAGGTGTTTAAAAGTCCTTGGGTGATTCTTGTTAAGGACACAAAGGTGTTTAAAAGTCCTTGTGTGGTCCTTGTGAATTGTAAGAACATCATGGTGTTTAAAAGTCCATGGATGATTCTTGTGCTAAGGACACAATGGTGTTTAAAAGTCCATGTGTGGTCCTTGTGGATTGTAAGATCACAATGGTGTTTAAAAGTCCATGTGTGGATCTTATGTTGATTGTATCACTTGTGGCCAATATGACATGTTATAAACTTGAAGCATGAATTGCTTGTTTTAAATGCTTATGTGCATGTACAAATGATGATTTGAACTAAGGTTTATAAAGGTGTTTTATAAATGCATTATTGTGTAGTTTTAAATGAGCATCCCTCACTAAGCTATTTGCTTACGCTCTCTCTTTTCTTAAACCAATAATGCAGATCATTGAAGTGCATTTGGGGCAGCAAGGAAGCCAAGAATCCAAGTGAAGTTTTAAGCTCATGTATGGTGAATGTTTTCTAACACTATTAGCTCTTGGGCATTTGGCAATGGGGGACCTATGTTGTTGTTTTGGGAGATGTTTTGGACTCCCTAAGTTGGTTTTATGTTGTTAATGATGTTGGAACTTGTAATTGGCCTTTGTGAGGTGGTTTTGGTATATTGATGCTTGAATGGCTTTCTATGTAGGATGCATGCCTATAGAATTGGGGATTTGCTTAATTGATGCCATGTTGGTGTATGGTTGATGCAATTATGTTCCTTATGCATGTTATGACTTGCTGGTATAATTTGGTTGCCTTTGGAGCATGTTTGATAGGTCAATTGTGTGTTTAATCAGCAATATTTCTGCAATCTGGGCAGGCCGTATCGGAACGGGTGCTACCGTTTCGGAACGGGGGCCTAAAATGGCTCAAGCGTTCGAAACGGGAGGAACCGTTCCGAAACGGAAATGTTTCTGCCAAGCCCCGTATCGGAACTCGTTTCAGAACGGTCCCGCGTTTCAGAACAGGTTCTCCCTGTTTCGGAACACCCGACCGTTGGGCACTGAAATTGGCGGTTATATGTTTTGAAATGTTTGCGTTTTAGTCCTGAACCTTGTTATTGCAATTGAATGAGTTTGGGATGTCCGTTTGAGCTGAATTTTGACAGAGAAGCATGAAAGATGATTAATTTCATATTGGTAACGTATAATTGGGTTAAGTTCTTATAATTTTCAGAATTTACAAATTGGTCCCTATTTTCTTAATTTGTGCAATCAAGTCCCTGAATGTTCTCTGATTTTTATGATCTTTGAGTATGCTGTTCTTGTGAACATATCTAGGGTTAATGTGCATCTAGAAAAGATTTAAAAGAAAAAAAGGGTCGTTAATCAAGGTTGACTTTCGGGTTGACTTTGGTTTTCCCCGTGTAAACTTCTTAATTCGGTTCAACCGTCTGGGCCGGGTTAAGGGGGTTACATTTGGTGGTATCAGAGCTGAGTTCTCGTGTAATTGAGAATGGTTATGTGGATGATTTAAGTATGTATGCTTTGTATGCTTGTTGAATGAAAGCATGTCGAGTGAATTGCAAATATGTTACAATTGTGGTGTATGCTTTGGTGAAGCATGTTGTGGGTACCCATTTCCAAATCAAAGCTAATGTAATGATGTTGTTTTTAATTGGAAATGAGCTTGAGTACTTGGATTGCTTACCTTGCTGAGCCTGACTTTGTTTTATTGCATTGTGATTGCATTGTTAGTGAATGGCACCTCGTATAGAGTTAAGAGTTAATACGCGAGCTATGGCTCAAAATAAAAATGAGGAGAACGTTGTGGATTTACCTCCTCCGCCTGGTGGTGGTGGTGCTGGGGGTGAAGGAGCTGATGTTGCAGCTGGTGCTGGGGTCGCTGGACCTGAAGCTGGTCAGGGGCAAGCTGTCCCTGACATGACGATGTTGGTTCAAGCTATTGCTGGTGCTTTTCGAGCGGAGGTAGCTGGAGCTCAAGGAGCTGGGCATCAGGGAGATGCTGGAGTCAGACTACCCTTGGAACGTTTGCGCAGTCTGGGAGGGACTGAGTTCAGGGGTTTGTCTGCGGAAGGTTCTGAATCTTGGTTAGAGAGTACCAAGAGAATCTTGGGGCAGATGAGTTGCACTGATGTGCAGAAGCTGGGTTGTGTAGTATCATTGTTGCAAGATGATGCTTACACTTGGTGGACGACCTCTATCTCTTGGATGGCGGAAGCTGATGTAACTTGGACGTTCTTTCAGAACGCGTTCAAGAGAAGGTATCTGGGTGTGAGGTACCTAGATGAAAAGAAGAGGGAATTCATGTCTCTTACCCAAGGGAGCATGTCTGTAGTTGAGTATGAAGTTCAGTTTGTTCGACTCAGTCAGTACGCACCTGAGCTTGTTCCGGACGAGCGGGAGAGGTGTGAAAGGTTCCGTTATGGTTTGGTGACGGAAGTAAAGATGTATGTGCTGGCTGCTGAGTATAATGATTTTGATGTGCTGGTTGGCCGAGCAAAGGACATTGAGATGAACTTGGGTTTATCTTCTAGAAGTGTTGTTCCTGGTGTTGGTAAGCGAGCGGCTGAATATAGTTCCGGTGGTGGACGGAACAAGAGGGGACGTGATCAGAAGTATCAGTCCACAGCTAAGCGAGGTGGTGGTGCACCTGCTCAGGGAGGCAGGGCTAGAGTTGATCCGAGCGCATGTTGGACATGTGGTTCGCGTGGCCATATGAAACGTGATTGTCCTCGAGCTGTGAGGGAGGTGCAAGCTCCTGTTGTGGTGGCTGGTAATTCATGCTGGAACTGTGGATCTACGGATCACATGAGGAGAGAGTGCCCTATGTTGGCTGGTGGCCAAGTGCGTGCTCCTGTTGTTGCTGCACCACAGAGAGGTCGTGGGCGCGGCCGTGGTAACTTCCATTGTAGGGAGGATTGTAGACGTAATGTGGCCCATGTTGTAGTTGTTCAGCCTGAGGGTGGCGGCCAGGCGAGAGTGTATGCTCAGAGGGAAGGAAGGAATGACACGGATGTGATCGCAGGTACTTTTACTTTGCAATCCTTGTCATTATTTTCCTTGATTGATTCTGGATCTACGCACTCATACATATTGCGTGAGCATGCTGAATTGCTTGGTTTGCATGTTGAGTCTTTGGATGTTGGTATGCGTGTCACTAGTTCTTTTGGTGAGACTGTTGTGACTCGAAAGCTTTATAGAAGATGTTCTTTGGTTGTGCAAGGTCATGTTTTTCCTGTTGATCTTATGGAATTGCCTTTCTATGGTTTTGATGTAATCCTTGGTATGGATTGGCTTGTTGAGCATCGAGCTGTAGTGGATTGTGAGAATAAGCGAGTTTCGTTGAAGCTTGCGGATGTTTATGAGGTTGTTGTGGTTGGTGAGAATGTGAAGTTTCTTGCCAATGTGGTGTCTACATTGGAAGCGAGCCGGATGTTGAGGCAAGGTTGTGAAGCTTATCTAGCTTTTGTGATGAATCCTAGTTCCGAGGAGTTGCGTGTGCAAGATATCAGGATTGTGAGAGAGTTTCCTGGTGTGTTTCCTGAGGAGTTGCTTGGGTTACCTCCTAATCGTGAAGTGGAGTTTGGGATTGAGCTGTATGAAAATACAACTCATGTGTCCATTACCCCTTATAGAATGGCACCTAAAGAGTTGAAGGAGCTGAAGACACAATTGCAAGAGTTGCTTGATCGTGGGTTCATTCGGCTGAGTGTTTCGCCTTGGGGTGCACCGGTCTTGTTTGTGAAGAAGAAGGATGACACTATGAGAATGTGCATTGATTATCGTCAGCTGAACAAGTTGACTATCAAGAATCGGTATCCATTGCCGAGAATTGATGATCTTTTTGATCAATTTCGGGGAGCAGCTGTGTTCTCTAAGATTGACTTAAGGTCAGGATATTACCAGTTGAAGGTGAAGGATGTGGATGTGCCTAAGACAGCTTTCATGACGAGGTATGGGCATTATGAGTTCCTTGTGATGCCGTTTGGTTTGACAAATGCTCCTGCAGCTTTCATGGACATGATGAATCGTGTGTTTCATGAATACCTGGACAAATTTGTTGTGGTGTTCATTGATGATATCCTCGTGTACTCACGTACTGAGGAGGAGCATGAAGAGCATTTGAGAATTGTGTTGCAAGCTTTGTTGGAAAATCAGCTTTATGCCAAGCTGAGCAAGTGTGAGTTCTGGTTAAGAGAAGTGGTGTTTCTTGGGCATGTGGTTTCTGCTGAGGGGATTCGTGTTGATCCTCAGAAGATTGAGGCAGTGATGAATTGGAAGGTTCCTAAGTCTGTTCATGAGGTCCGTAGTTTCCTTGGTTTGGCGGGATACTACCGGAGGTTCGTGGATGGTTTTTCAAAGATTGCTGCACCTTTGACAAAGTTGTTGCAGAAGGATGTTAAGTATGAGTGGACGGAAGCGAGACAACAGGCTTTTGAGAAGCTTAAGGCAGCTTTGACGCAAGCTCCGATCTTGGTTCAACCTGAATCAGGGAAAGAGTTTGTGGTGTACAGTGATGCGTCCTATGTTGGTTTGGGATGTGTGTTGATGCAAGAGGGTAAGGTGGTGGCTTATGCTTCACGGCAGTTGAAGGTGCATGAGCGCAATTATCCTACGCATGACATTGAGTTGGCTGCGGTGGTTTTTGCTTTGAAGATCTGGAGGCATTATCTGTATGGTGAGAAGTGTACTGTGTACACGGATCACAAGAGTTTGAAGTATCTGATGTCTCAGAAGGAATTAAATCTTAGGCAACGGCGTTGGGTGGAGTTGCTCAAGGATTATGATTTGACGATTGAGTATCACCCTAGAAAAGCTAATGTTGTAGCGGATGCCTTGAGTAGGAAAGTAGCTGTTGAGTTAAGGGCTATGTTTGCCAGATTGAGTATTTCGCGTGATGGTGGTCTGGTGGCTGAGTTGCAAGTGAAACCATCTTTGGTTCAGTTGATTAAGGAAAAGCAGTTGTTGGATGATTCCTTGGTACCTCATGTTCAGGATATCGCGGAGGGTAGGCCTTCGGAGTTCTGTTTTAATGATGATGGAGTGTTGTGTTTTGGGAGTCGGATAGTAGTGCCCAGTGATGCTGAGTTGAGGCGTGCTATTTTGACTGAAGGTCATAGTAGTCCTTTTGCTATGCACCCGGGTAGTACTAAGATGTATTGTGATCTTCGTGATGAGTACTATTGGGTGGGTTTAAAGAAGGATGTTGCTGAGTTTGTTAGCGAGTGTATGGTGTGTCAGCGAGTTAAGGCTGAGCATTAGTTTCCTTCAGGGTTGTTGCAACTGTTGAGAATCCCTGAATGGAAGTGGGAAAGGATTACCATGGATTTTGTGTCTGGTTTACCTTTGTCGCCTTCGAAGAAGAATTCGGTGTGGGTGATTGTAGATCGCCTGACGAAGTGTGCGCATTTCTTACCTGTGCATACTACGTATTCTTTGGATAAGCTTACGGAGCTGTACATTGCTGAGATTGTGCGGCTGCATGGTGTGCCTAATTCGATTGTGTCGGATAGGGATCCGAGGTTTACATCGTGTTTCTAGCAGTGTTTGCATCAAGCTTTGAGGACACGGTTGAATTTCAGTACATCTTATCATCCTCAGTCGGATGGTCAGTCCGAGCGTGTTATCCAGGTTTTGAAGGATATGTTGAGGTGCTGCGTGATTGAGTTCCAGGGCTCTTGGGAGAAACATTTGCCTTTGGTGGAGTTTGCCTATAACAATAGTTATCAGGCAAGTATTCAAATGGCACCTTATGAAGCTTTGTACGGGAGGAAGTGTAGGACTCCTCTTTGCTGGGCTGAAACGGGTCAGAAGTTGGTTTCGATGCCGGCTTTGTTGAAAGGAACCACCGAGAAGGTGAAGCTCATTTGTGAGCATTTGAAGGCAGCTTCTGATCGGCAAAAGTCTTACGCAAATTTGAAGCGTAAGGAGATTGAGTATGCGAGGGTGACCGTGTGTTTTTGAAGGTTTTGCCTTGGAAAAAGGTGATGAGGTTTGGCCGTAAGGGTAAGTTAAGCCCTAGGTACATTGGACCGTACGAGGTGATTGAGCGTGTGGGTCCTGTTGCGTACAAGTTGAGGTTACCTCAAGAGTTGGAAAAGATTCATGATGTGTTTCATGTTTCTATGCTTCGGAAGTATAGATCAGATCCTTCGCATGTGATGCATGTGGAAGAAGTGGAATTGAATCCGGATTTGACCTATGATGAGGAACCGATGAAGGTTCTGGATTCGGATAGTAAAGTTCTTCGAGGCAAGACCATTGAGTTGGTAAAGGTGTTGTGGAATCATCGTGGTGTTGAAGAAGCCACGTGGGAACGGAAGGATGAGATGCTGAAGCAGTTTCCGTACCTCTTTCCTTCAGGTAAATTTCGAGGACGAAATTTCTTAAGGGGGAGAGTTGTAACGCCCCAATTTTGGGCTTAGAAGTTTTGGGTTTGGACCGGGTCGGTCGGACTGCGGTTCGAATATAAAAGGGTGAACTTAGGAAAGCCTAGTTCGGGTTGCATTAAAAATATGGAAAAATGTCTTAAAATCCTCTTTTATTATATATAAGAGAATGGTGAAATCAATTTTACAAATTGAGGTTGGGAAGTGTGACATTTTGGTTAGTGACCAAAATGTAATTTTTGAAAACTGTGTGACTGTTTTAAAAAGGATTGAAACTTTGAATCTTTAAGGAGCTATTTACCCAAAAGGAGTTTCTCCAGATTTTTCTTAAATATTAAATGATTAATTAATGGTTTTAAAATAAAAGTAAAAGGGAGGGAAAGATATTTTAGCATTTTCCAACTAACTTTTCCAAATTCCCATTTTCCTTTTCTCTCATCTTTTCTCTCAAACCAAACACATTCTCCAGCACATTTTCCCTCTGATTTTGACATCCATATATGAGATTTCAATCCTCTTTTGATCTTTAATCATCTCTTCAACAAAACCTTATCATTTGCTATTTGGATTTTCAAGAATCTTGGTTCCAAAAGGGGAGAAACTCAAGTTTAGAGGTATGAACGTCTTTCTCCTCTAAATTCTCAGTTCTTTACTGAAATTCCCAAGTTCTCAATCCTTGATTTGTGTTTTATAAAAGGTTTTGTAGATGTGTTCTTGATCTTGGCTTTAAAATGCAAGATTTGGTTGATTTTTGATAAAATCCGTATGATCTGTTTGGGCAGTGTTTTGAGGTGTCTTTTTGATGTTAATTGAATGTTTAATTGATGAGAAATTGAGGTTTAATCAATGCAATCCCGGATAGGTTAAATTTCCTAAGTTTTGCTTGAGTTCTTGGTTGTTTTTGGAGTGATCTTGATGATCTGTTATAGCTGGAGGTATAAGGACGTGGTTAGATCCTTTTTGGATGTTAATTGAGGTTTAAGGATGTTTAGAATTGATGGATCGTGGCTGGGTAGTGTTGTGGAGTTGTTTGGAGGTGATTTCGGTTGTGTTTGGTAGCCGAAATGGGAGTGTTGATGAGAGCAGCGAGTTTAGGTGCTTTCATTGAAGATATTAATGCATGATGATGCATTAATCCTCTGCTTTGATGTGTTTAAAACAGGGGAGTCATCTTTGGATCCTTGTGGTGGTGATCCGGAAGCTTGATTGGTGTTTCGGCAAGTAGCGAAACAGAATCGATGAGTGGATTTTGGTTTTCAGCTTTGAAACCAATGTTTTGAAGGTTTGGGAGCTTAGTTTAAGTCTAAGCAACTTAGCTAAGCTCAAGAGTAAGTTTTCGGAAAAACTCTCTTGATGATGAACCATGAATTGGTTGTATGCAATGTGATTGGTTTGCATGTTTTAAATCCTGTTTTGAAAGCATATTTAGCATGTTTAATTGCTGATTTTATAAGCCATGTGTTGAAGAATGCTCAAGGTAAGAGATTCTTGTTTTTGAACAATGTTAGATGTAGTTTTGGTGCATAATGATGCATGATGATTATGGCTTTGATAAATGCTTTAAAACAGTGGATTAATGTTGTAAAATGATGTATATTGGCAAGTGATGGTTAAGAACATTATGGTGGTTAAAAGTCCATAGGTGGTTCTTGTTTTAAGAACAACATGGTGGTTAAAAGTCCATGGTTGGTTCTTGGTTAAGGTCACAAAGGTGGTTAAAAGTCCTTGTGTGAGCCTTGTTTATTTAAAAACACCAAGGTGTTTAAAAGTCCTTGGGTGATTCTTGTTAAGGACACAAAGGTGTTTAAAAGTCCTTGTGTGGTCCTTGTGAATTGTAAGAACATCATGGTGTTTAAAAGTCCATGGATGATTCTTGTGCTAAGGACACAATGGTGTTTAAAAGTCCATGTGTGGTCCTTGTGGATTGTAAGATCACAATGGTGTTTAAAAGTCCATGTGTGGATCTTATGTTGATTGTATCACTTGTGGCCAATATGACATGTTATAAACTTGAAGCATGAATTGCTTGTTTTAAATGCTTATGTGCATGTACAAATGATGATTTGAACTAAGGTTTATAAAGATGTTTTATAAATGCATTATTGTGTAGTTTTAAATGAGCATCCCTCACTAAGATATTTGCTTACGCTCTCTCTTTTCTTAAACCAATAATGCAGAGCATTGAAGTGCATTTGGGGCAGCAAGGAAGCCAAGAATCCAAGTGAAGTTTTAAGCTCATGTATGGTGAATGTTTTCTAACACTATTAGCTCTTGGGCATTTGGCAATGGGGGACCTATGTTGTTGTTTTGGGAGATGTTTTGGACTCCCTAAGTTGGTTTTATGTTGTTAATGATGTTGGAACTTGTAATTGGCCTTTGTGAGGTGGTTTTGGTATATTGATGCTTGAATGGCTTTCTATGTAGGATGCATGCCTATAGAATTGGGGATTTGCTTAATTGATGCCATGTTGGTGTATGGTTGATGCAATTATGTTCCTTATGCATGTTATGACTTGCTGGTATAATTTGGTTGCCTTTGGAGCATGTTTGATAGGTCAATTGTGTGTTTAATCAGCAATATTTCTGCAATCTGGGCAGGCCGTATCGGAACGGGTGCTACCGTTTCGGAACGGGGGCCTGAAATGGCCCAGGCGTTCGAAATGGAAATGTTTTTGCCAAGCCCCGTATCGGAACTCGTTTCGGAACGGTCCCGCGTTTCAGAACAGGTTCTCCCTGTTTTGGAACACCCGACCGTTGGGCACTGAAATTGGCGGTTATATGTTTTGAAATGTTTGTGTTTTAGTCCTGAACCTTGTTATTGCAATTGAATGAGTTTGGGATGTCCGTTTGAGCTGAAATTTGACAGAGAAGCGTGAAAGATGATTAATTTCATATTGGTAACGTATAATTGGGTTAAGTCCTTATAATTTTCAGAATTTACAAATTGGTCCCTATTTTCTTAATTTGTGCAATCAAGTCCCTGAATGTTCTCTGATTTTTATGATCTTTGAGTATGTTGTTCTTGTGAACATATCTAGGGTTAATGTGCATCTAGAAAAGATTTAAAAGAAAAAAAGGATCGTTAATCAAGGTTGACTTTCGGGTTGACTTTGGTTTTCCCCGTGTAAACTTCTTAATTCGGTTCAACCGTTTGGGCCGGGTTAAGGGGGTTACATGTAGTGTCAGTCGATGGGATTAGAGTTGATCCGAAGAATATTGAGGCCATTGTTGAGTGGAAGCCACCGAAGTCTGTGACAGAGGTACGTAGCTTCTTAGGCTTAGCCGGATACTATAGGAGATTTGTAGAGGGTTTCTCTAAGTTAGCCGCTCCATTGACACAGTTACTTCAGAAGAGTGTTCAGTTTGAGTGGACAAATGCAAGACAGAGAGCCTTTGTGAAATTAAAAGAAGCTTTGACCCAAGCACCGATCTTGATTCAGCCTGAGTCCGGGAAGGACTATGTAGTCTACAATGATGCTTCTTATGTAGGGCTAGGATGTGTTCTTATGCAAGACAGGAGAGTAGTGGCTTACGCCTCAAGACAGTTGAAGACCTATGAGCGCAACTATCCGACCCATGACATAGAGTTAGCTGCAGTTGTGTTTGCTCTGAAGATTTGGAGGCACTATTTGTACGGTGAGAAATGCACAGTGTACACCGATCACAAGAGTTTGAAATACATTATGACTCAGCGAGATTTGAATCTCAGACAGCGTAGGTGGTTAGAGTTGCTAAAAGACTATGACCTTACCATTGAGTACCATTCGGGTAAGGCCAATGTAGTGGCTGATGCATTGAGTAGGAAGATGGTCGTGGACTTGAGAGCCATGTTTGCTAGATTGAGTTTGTCCGGAGATGGTGGTTTGGTAGCCGAGCTTCAGGTTAGACCTACTCTAGGTCAGTTGATTGGAGAGAAGCAGCTCTTAGATAGATCTTTGGCACCTCACGTGCAAGATATAGCTGAGGGTAGATCTTCAGACTACAATTTCAGTACTGATGGGGTTTTGTATTTCAAAGATAGAATAGTTGTGCCAGAGAACAGTGACTTGAGACGTACGATCTTGACTGAAGCCCACAGTAGTCCGTTTACTATGCATCCTGGAAGTACAAAGATGTACCGTGATTTGAAGAATGAGTACTTTTGGGTTGGCTTGAAGAGTGATGTAGCCGACTTTGTGAGTAAGTGTTTAGTATGTCAGAGAGTGAAGGCGGAACATCAGGTTCCCTCAGGTTTGTTACAGCCGTTGAGAATTCCGGAATGGAAATGGGAGAACTTCACCATAGATTTTGTTTCGGGTTTGCCTTTGACTCCTACGAAGAAGAACTCAGTTTGGGTGATAGTGGATCGTTTTACGAAGTGTGCTCACTTCTTGGCAGTCAATACTACTTACACTTTAGATAGATTGGCCGATTTGTACATTGGTGAGATTGTCAGACTGCATGGTGTGTCGAAGTCCATTGTGTCAGATAGAGATCCGCGGTTTACTTCTCGATTTTGGAAGTGTCTGCACACAGCTTTGGGTACCCGTTTGAATTTCGGCACGTCTTATCATCCTCAGTCAGATGGTCAGTTAGAGAGAGTTATTCAGATCTTAGAGGATATGTTGCGTTGTTGTATCATTGACTTTCAGGGTACTTGGGAGAAGCATTTGCCTCTAGTAGAGTTTGCGTACAATAATAGCTTCCAGTCGAGCATTCAGATGGCTCCGTATGAGGCCTTGTATGGCCGAAAGTGTAGGACTCCAGTGTGTTGGGCTGAGGTAGGACAGAAATTGTTACCTATGCCGGATTTGCTCAAGGGGGCAACCGACAAGGTAAAATTGATTTATGATCATTTGAAAGCTGCTTCGGATAGGCAGAAGTCCTATGCCAATTTGAAGAGGAAGGCAGTTGAGTTCTCAGTGGGTGAGAAGGTGTTCTTGAAAGTGTCTCCGTGGAAGAAAGTGATGAGATTTGGCCGAAAGGGGAAGTTGAGTCCGAGGTACATAGAACCGTATGAGATTGTGAAGAGGGTTGGTCCGGTTGCTTATCAGTTGTGTTTGCCATCCGAGCTAGAGAAGATACACGATGTGTTACATGTTTCGATGCTTCGTAAGTACAGGTCCGATCCATCACATGTTATGCACGTGGAAGAAATTGAATTGAATCCGGATTTGACTTATGAGGAAGAACCAGTGGAGATCTTAGCTTCCGACAGTAAAGTGTTGAGGGGTAGATCGATTGAGTTGGTGAAGGTGCGGTGGCAACGTCGAGGTGTGGACGAGGCCACTTGGGAGAGGAAGGAGGATACGGAAAAGCAGTTTCCATATCTCTTTCAGTCAGGTAATTTCGGGGACGAAATTCCTTAAGTGGGAGAGAGTTGTAACGCCCGTGTTTTGGGGTTAGGAGTTAGTCGGGTTTATAGTCCGAGTCAATAAAATTAAACTAAATCAATTCAACCTAAATTGAGATCTAATTGGGCTTTAGTAAAAGAGGAAGGACTAAAGGGGTAATTTGACCCAAAAGTTTTTAAAAGCAAGACAACTTTTGAAAGTTGTCATCTTCTCTCCCCTTTTCCCATTTCTCACGTTGGATACCCCAAACCATCTTCAAAACTCTCCCAAGCTTGAAAACACTATTCCATTGATTTTCAACCTCATTTCAAGACCATTTTGAAAGGTAAAATCATATTCTCACTCTCCTCTTCATCCCTTAATTATCCATGGTTTTAGATTTAAAAACTATGAACTTTTGAAAATTAGGGTTTGGTTAAAGTTTGGGTTTTTATGATGATTTTCATTTTGTTTTGAAATAATGAGTTAGGTTTTGTTTTAATCACATCAAGACTTACAACATATGTTAATTTGGTTGAGTTTTATTGAAAACCCGAAATGGGTTCTTGGAGCCATTTTTGGGATGTCAAAACTTGGTTTTTTTAGTGGGTTTTAGGTTGAAAACAAAGGGCTGATGGTTTATATAGGTTAGAAAGATGTTTTGGGATCATTTGGGAGTCTTTTGGGTGGTTGGAAATGGAAATTTCAGCAAGGTTTTAGGGAAGCTCGAAAATGGGTATTTTGGATTGGAATTCGGTTGAAGTTGGCTTGTGTTTGTAAAGTGAGTTGATGGTTGAGTTTTAGCATTGAATTGTGAAGTAACGAATGTGTTTGTTTGGCTAGAAGAAAGAGGAAGCGTCAAAGGAGCATTGGGACCGAATCCGGGTTCGTAGGAGATTTGCATTGGTTGCTAAGGAAGGGCCGTGAGTGGTTTCAAACTTGTTTTCAGTCACAACGGCTCTTTCCTCTTTGATGCAGATATCGATACGGTCCCTATGAGTACCGATACTGTAGGCAGCAGAGCTGCATTTATTGCGGGAAAAATGCTCCCAACGGCTCTATTGATGATCCCAACTACCCAAACGGCTAGAATTCAATGCAATGGTATAAAAACAAGTCTCAATTGACCAAGCAACAACTATTGAACCTACAAGCAACATCAAAGCATCAAATCCAAACCCTATTGCCTTTCATAGTCAAATTCTTGTACCCAACTCTTGTGTTCTTATTGTAATCTTGTATTGTGAGTTTGGGGAGTTTGAAATTGTATTTGGGTAAACATTCATCCTTTGAGAGGAACTTTTAGAGTTTACCAAATTCACCTCTTTGTAAAAGTGAGTGGATTAAGCTTTGGGTGGAAAGCTTGATCAAATTGTAAGGTTACCTCTTCATCCAAGAAAAAGGGAAGAATTCAAGTAGTGAATTGGTTGAAAATCCTTAGTGAGAACTAAAGTAGTGTATGTAGAGTTCATTTGGAGAACTTAAACCACTCTAACCTCTTGTGTCACATTTTATTTTTCACCTTTATCTCCTACCAAAATTTTAATTTCCAATTCACCCCCTCTTGGCCATTTGCAATTGTGTGATCAACTCAACAGTAACTGGTGTGACTACGGCGAGTTTCAAGCGTGGCGATATCCATGTGCTCATGTAGTTGCAGCATGTCTTTTCGTCAACGTTGACACGAACACATTTGTTGATGAATGCTTCAGTCTCAACCAGATGTTAGAAATTTACAAAATTGAGTTCCCACCGATCCCGAATTCTATGTATTGGCTGCCAGTGGAGCATGATAAATGGTTACCGGATCCGACACTCCGTAGAAAGCCAACTGGGCGACGTAGATCAACTCGGATCTACACGAGTATGGATCATCCTCACAGAGAGAAGGGCCAACGCAAGAGATGCATTATATGTATGGGTGAAGGCCATTCGAAATCAAAATGTCCCAATGAACCAAGATATGTGGCCATGCCTCAATGATTATTTCTGGATTGTACTTGAAAATATAATGTTTGCATTTAAAATATTGTCCGAATTGATCTACCAAACGATTTCACTATTTAGTGACCATTTCGTAAAGTATTCAAAATTGTTTTTAAACAAATTGATCTACCAAACGATTTCTAAATTTTACCAAATTTTAACAGAAACCTTAAAAACAATATTTCTAATAGCATACAAAATTTAGGACGTTTCAAATTCATTTACTACGTTTTCACTATTTAGTGGCCATTTTGTAAAGTATTCAAAACTGTTTTAATTCGAATTCATCTACCAAAAGATTTCTAAAATTTACCAAATTTTAACATAAACCTTAAAAGCAATATTTCTAATAGCATACAAAATTTTAGGACGTTTCAAATTCATTTACTACGTTTTCACTATTTAGTGACCATTTCGTAAACTATTCAAATCTATTTTTATTCGAATTCATCTACCAAACGGTTTCCAAAATTTACCAAATTTTAACCAAACAATGAATAAAAAACATAACACATAGTGAAAATTCAATATTCAAATTCAATCAGTACTCTAAGTTATTACACAAATAAAGATAAAATCATTTTTTCTTTTGCATCCGCTTACGTAATTTCGGACAATGAGCAGATATGGTCGAAAAATAGGTGTGTTTTTTGGTCCTCTTACGTTGTGGCCTCAGTTCTTCCTCAGGAACCTCTTCAGCATCCTCCTCATTCACCGAGGGCATAGGAGGCGGTGTTGTGTACGTGTCCACGCAACCCGTGGAGTAACGAGGTAAAAACTCTGGTGAATTCAAGAAATCTTGTATTTCCTAAAAATTCATGCTCCGTTCAAAGTTTGAGTAACGAGGTAACTGTGGAGGAATAAACTCAGGTGTGTATAAATCAGCATCAACAAACTCGTGAGTATCGGAGGAGCTCGGGCCCACTTCTCATGCATGATGTGTTGGGGCCGATTCTTTTTCCCAAATAACTGGCGAGCCCACTTGTGGATGTTCCCAAGTTGTTGGCCAAACTTCAAGATTTTGAGACCAAACGGGATTTTGAGATGCGGCCGATGCTGCTGTCTTGGAAGACTCAGCTTTACCGCCATATTTTTTCTTAAATGTTTGACATTGTTCTCGTTCTTCGACCGAAGTTAAGTAAGGCTTTCTATTATTAAAAAATAAATTAGGCACTATGTCCTCTGAAAATCAAAATCATCCTCTTCGATTTGAGCGCGAATCGCTATCGTTGAATCTCTGTTGTTCTACATGGTAATGTACTCAGCGTGTATTAGGGGTGTTCGCGGTTAACCAAAATATTATAACGATTAACCTATAAGTTATGTTCTTAGTGCAAAAGTTATATGTTTCTAATATAATTAGAGGGAAAATGCATAGAGAATGTATCTAAGAATGCATAGAAAATTAAGGGCTCATTCTTAATGGTTAACCAACGGTTAACCATGAACACCCCTAGCGTGTATGACTTCCCACGGAACATATGCCTTGCCGCGTCCATCATAATTGTGCAAATAATCATGCTCAGTGTGGGGATACGAAATTGGCTGGTGGAAGCCAAATTGCCTAAGCACCTTGTCGGCAAAATGAAACTCGACAATCGCAAAGTGGATCAACAGTGTAACCGTACACCACTTGCTAGAATCTTTCAACAGTTCATCTGGTACAAATATGCGATCATCGTAGTACGCCATCCAAATAAAATGCAAAAATAATTATTATTATAATAAGAGCTAACTATAATGTAAAAAAAAACTATTAATTAATATTTATCTTACTAAATTGTAAACAATACAGTTAACCACATACCCGCTCCTGACAATACAAATCAATTTCCGCTCTAAACACTTTCAAGTTGTTGTTCGCCAATTCCGTGTGTAGTTTTTTCTCGCACCATCTGCATACAATTCATAAATAATGTTTTAATTAATATAAAAATAATTTAAAATTACCACAAAATTAAAATTAAAATCAAGATAATTACCTAGCGACAAGACGAAACTTTACCGGTGTTCGAGTAATCGGTGTCCAGAACGGAAGTCGTTGTCAAGCCCATGCTTGCAGCAACAACAAACATCCACCAATACCTCGAACCTTATGACCATTCTCTATTTTAGCGCCCTTGCACAACTCACGATACAAGAACGCTAATATGGCCGATCCCCAACTATATTGAGCAGCTTCCCACGAGTACCTCAAAAAGCATAGATACCGTGTATGTACAAGATTGCCAGATTTATTCGGCATCAATATACCGCTAATGAGCTGCATAATATAAGCTCGACTGGCATTATAAACCGCATCAATCGAACTATATTCACTGAGATTGATCTCTTTTTGCAACCAACTCAGTTTCACACGACTTCTTGACAAATTTGTTTTGTCCGGCACCTTCCCAAGAAAATAACCGTAAAGTGCTTCAGGTCTAACTTCAGTCTAGTCGATCGAGGGTTCCCCGGTCAATGGTTCCCCGATCAATGGTGCCCCGTTTACCGGCACCCCAATAAGCATGACCACGTCTTCGAGTGTGATCGTGCATTCCCCACACGACATATAGAACGTATGGGTTTCCGGCCTCCAACGCTCAATCAGAGCAGCAATCAACTCGGGCATCAACTTGTACCCTCGAAGGAATGTCGCATAATAAAATTCAGATTGTTGCAACCATTCAGTGATTCGATCGTGCGAAGGATTTTTCGCCATGGTCAGGTAATGTTTAAATGTATCCTCAAAATCCTGTAATTAACACATCAATAAATAAAGGGATAAACCAAACAAAATATTATTAACATAATTGAATTGAATTTCTAATAAATCAATTATTAACAAAATTGTACCATCTCAGGAACCGGCAAACTACTAATGTGTTCATCCTGAAATCTCAATAGAGGAGCTTGCTCAACCATCCTACATGATAAGTATGAATATATTATAACCCGAGACTCAATTTTGTAAATTTCTACGCAATTAAAATTTTCATTCTAATAC
Source organism: Hibiscus tridactylites (assembly GCA_958450335.1). Taxonomy (NCBI): domain Eukaryota; kingdom Viridiplantae; phylum Streptophyta; class Magnoliopsida; order Malvales; family Malvaceae; genus Hibiscus; species Hibiscus tridactylites. Next base: position 35,423,966 of record OY288271.1, read on the forward strand.
ATTTATTACACTACTAAATAACTAAATAAATGCTTAGAATTTAAATTTCGTTAAATTTTACCGAATTAAAAATAATATTATATATTATAAATTAATTTTGTTTAAATTTCATTTCAACTACACTACAATTAAAAGACTAATAACATCCATATTTTTTAATACATACAATTTTAAGGCCACTAATTATTAAAAAATCTCAAATTCATTAATATTTCTTCAAAATTACAAATAAAACTAGAATTAAAAAACTCCCAAATTCATTAAATTTCTTTGAAGTTTATAAATTAATTTTACCGAATTTATTTACTAATTTTCAACAACTCCTAAATAAAACAATTTCTTCAAAATTACAAATAAAATTTAAAAACATCTTTTTTACTACTACTACTATTACTAATATAACTTTAATCCTTAGTCCTTATATCATTCACTAATTTCCCTTTAAAACTCTTCAACTTTAAATTTTTTTACAAATTACTCACTAATTTACTACTTCCGCTTCATAACCTTCAATTTTAACATTTTTACAAACTAGTCACTAATCTACTTATAATAAATACCCTAATTACAATCGGTATATACATAAAGTTTTTAAAAAGTCTTAAATTAAAACATTAATATTGTTTACCCTAAACCAACTCCTAACCTAAGTTAATTTTTTTAAATTACAAATAATTTAAAAAAACATCTTTTTACTAATAATTCTTAAATTAAAAAACTTTAATATTTTTTATTATGTCAACTCTTAAGTTTTTTTTTTCAAAATTACAAATAAATTTTAAAAATGTTTTTTTTACTTTTTTTATTCAACTCTAAATATACTCATTTCACTCCCAATATACTCCAAATATAAACATTTTCAACATTAATGTTATAAAATCTAACATAAAATTAACAGCAATAGAAATATTCAAACATTAAAATTTTCAAATATCAACTCCAAAATTTTAAAAAACAACAAATTAATCTCTTCATAAATTTATAAAATTCAACCACAAAATTAAAATTGCATTATACTTACTATATTTCTTCAAATCTCTCTTTCTCAAACTCTTCACAAAATTTCTTCTTCTGCTCTTCAACAACCTATTTAACACAAAATTTTCAATATTTCAAACATCAACTTTAAAATTTTAACATATATAAAATTAAAAAAACTAATCTGAAAAAAAAATAAAAAAATTGTAACTACAAAAAATACATACATTACAAATATAAATATAAATTTAACATAATTTTCTCAAATAAAATTGCATTATACTTACTATATTTTTTTTTCAAATCTCTCTTTCTCAAACTCTTCACAAAATTTCTTCTTCTCCTCTTCAACAACCTATTTAACACAAAAAATTTAATATTTCAAACATCAATTTCAAAATTCTAACATATATAAATTTAAAAAAACTAATCTGAAAAAATAAAAAAATTGGTAACTACAAAAAATACATACATTACAAATATAAATGTATATTTAACATAATTTTCTCAAATAAAATATAAATACCTACAAAATGTCTTCAAAATCTTCCTCTTCTATCTTCTACCTTCTTTCTTCAACCTTCAACACAACCCCTATTTATCTCCAACTCATTTCAATTTCAACCACAAAATTATCTCCTCCCATTCAACCAATTAAAAAAATCAGATAAAATAAAGTTGACCCGCCTGCCACCCTCCACCATTATTCGGTGCATTGTTCAAAGACGGGGGAGGGCAGCCCGACTTTGAACAGTGCCAGGCACGCCCAGCTCAGGCCACGTGGAGTGTGGCAGCTTAGAAGGGAGGAGGATCACCATCCGATTTTGAACAGTACCGACACTGGAAAAATACTGTTCAAAGACGAGTTGTAGTGCACCGATCTTCTAAATTTGAACAATAATCATCCCCAATTCTGAAATTAATGTGAGCGGGTCTTTATTTTGGGAATAAAAAAATCCCAAACTAATATTTGGGTAAATCTTCCAAAGAAGGATGCGGATTTAACCAACGAACAAAAATCGTCTCTTTTTGATGCATTTTTATGCCCAAACACTAAAAATTAAATTTTAAGCTCTAACCTTGAGTTATAAATCATAAACCTTAAAATACACAATATCCTTGATTCCTAAAACATAATCCTAAACTCTAAACCTAATTTTTTTAGTGGGGCATAAATAGTGTACAAAAAATGGCAGAAGATTTCTATTCGTAACCAACAAGGGCTAGGTGCAATGACAAGAGACATTGATCTCCCAATGAGAAAACCCGGGTTCGAACCTTGGACGTCGTTGTTGGGAGAGAGAGTCATGAATTATGAATATGAACCGTAAAATGGTAGCGTACTTTATCAAAAACAAAGATGGGATGTACTCTCAAGTTTTTTAGTCTAATAACAATTTAAGTTCAAATATTAAACAAATTAGAACTTGCCCCTAAATTTTAAAATTAAATACTTTTAAATTTAATATTTTCACCCGTTTAATATTTGATCTTGAATCTATCCCAGAGTATAATGATAAATGAAATAAAGTATATGAAAAACATGTTAGAAATTAATTATTGGCATGGGGATGGGGGAATGCTTGTCTTGTTAGAGGAAGTGGAACAAGGTCGAGGCGGATGTGGAGATTTCGTGTAAGGGTATGTGTGGGTGGCGGGTCGTTTTCCTTATCCAAAACCAGGTCTTTGCAGCATTATAGCATATGCCTAGCAGCTGCCTTGCAACAAAAACACATAAAAACAAATGTTATCCCGTTATTCTATTTTTTATTTTTTATGAAATGATATTAATTCATTTACAGTATATAAATTAAAGTAAAAAAAATTAAAACACAAGTTTGTGTAAATTTTAGTTTATATAAATTTACTATATTTAGATTTAGAGTTTAAAGATTTAGATTGTAAAATTTAGAATTAAATTTTAATGATTGTGTAATATTTTTTATACAATTTACATATTAAAATATAACTCATAAATTAATTACTGTAATTATATTTCTTTAGTAAACGCTACTGTTATCACGTGATATATATTATGCCTAGAAACATGAATAAATTTCATTTTTATAATAGGTCCAATCCAAATCCAAACATACACGTTTTTTTTTAATTACGACGTGATTATATGGTAATATATATTTTGTATTCTCAGTCTTTTAAAAACACATACAACATACAAATAAGTTACTTGAGTTTGAATTTTTTAAGAAAATATTATTTTCTTTTTTACTAAAATCACTCAATATGTTCAATATACATAATTTTTTATCACATTGGACTTGGAACAAAAAGATTTGAATTTATAATTTTGTTTTTATGAATTCGAAATCATTACTATATTTTAACTAGCAATACATTTTCATTCGATTTAGATTGGATGAGAGAATATTATTATTATTATTATTATTATTATTATTATTATTATTATTATTATTATTATTATTATTATTATTTGTACTTGAAAGTTTATAAAAAACATGAAAGTGAGCAGGCAAAACCCAAAGCCAAGGTTTAAATTATAAATGGGTTATGCTTCTTTAGCGAAACGGATGAGGATTGACATTTGTGGCCAAGGATATAAAGAAAGTTGAAATTGTAATGATAAGATGGTGGGGGGTGAAGACAAAATACCAAAATAAATGCATGGTTTATTTTAAGCGATACGTGTAGATAAATAGCGATTCCAACAACAGTATCATTAGGATGAAATATTAGAATCCTTAAGTGGTGTTAAAAGTTCAAAATTTGAAGATTATTTAATTATCGAGTGGTCATAGATGTTCAATTGTTTTTATCATTGAATAAGTTTGAATCTCGGCGTTTGTATTGAATATAGTTATTATCGTTTTATGTATCAAAAAATCGAATTTTGATGTTATAAATAAAAAAATTGAATTGAAAAAATTATCCTCGTGCCTTATTTACTATAAATGAACGTTTCTGTATCTGAATATTGAGAATAAATTCACCGTTATACTAGCAAGGGGTAAATCTCTACGAACTTTTAATGATTTGAAAACGATAAAAAAAAAATCGAATATCTAATTATCCGATTTTGCGAATAAATAAGTCGTAAATTGCCCTTTTTAGTGCAGAAGCGTGAATTGCCCTTCTTAGTGCAGAATAATTAGATATTCGCAAATAATTAATGATCTGGGATTCGCAAATAAGTCGAATAAATAAGTCGTAAATAAGTCGTAACTAGCAAGGGGTAAATCAATTCAGAATAATTAGTCGTAAACCGAAAAAATATATAAATAACGACATAGGTATAATTAGATTATGTGTCCATGATAGTTACTATGCTTTATAGTGCAGAAGCGTGAATTGCCCTTTTTAAAAAAATAGTGGATAATTGTGTGTATATAATGTCTAAATGTGTTCAAATTTGGATGTTCGGGTTTTCGGATATTCAAAGTATTGGGTATTTGAGTTTTTCGGTAGTAGTTTGGTCGAGTCTTCTTTTGGTCTGTGTTAGTCGGGTACTTGCTAATCGAGTACTCAAATATTGTGGGTACTCAAAAATCGGATAATTTGATATTCGATTTTTTTATCGTTTTCAAATCATTAAAAGTTCGAAGAGATTTACCCCTTGCTAGTATAACGGTGAATTTATTCGCAATATTCAGATACAGAAACGTTCATTTATAGTAAATGCTCCGACCATCGTTTTCTTTTTTTCCCCTTTCAAGTATCTTACAGGCATTGCATTAACCAACAATTTGTTGGTCACAGAAACGTTAATTTTAAATACATTCAGGTACTAGAGTACCCAAAAATTTAGGATTTTATGATCTGGGTCTGACCCGAGAAATGACAAGTCGGGTACCTGACACGAGAGGTGAATTTTCTTTAATAAAATTGCCTGCTTTTTTATCGGGTCGGCGGGTTAACAAGTTAGATGGGTCGAGTATTTTTAAACACCAGCGTAAACCTCTAAAGTCCCTCTTAACTCATAGATTGGAAGATATTGTATTATAATAGTCATATTATATTGGTATCAGTATGTACTGACAATACTGATGTCAAGTAATTTAAGTGTTGATTCGATTAAAATTTCAATGTGTTTCCATCTATTTTAGACAATATCAACTTGTATCAGTATGTAATTATCCATATTGATTGATACAATTTTTTTAATATTTTAAATCATTTTTTCATAATTACATCTAAAAATAGAACATAATTATTTTATTAATTTATTAAAGTTAATTAATAATTTTAATATTTATATTTATATTTTAAACTTAAACCTAAACTCTCTTAATTTTTTCGGTGTGTTTCAAAATTAATTGGTATGTCCGGTCCATCGTAGTTTAATCCGGATTCCATCCTTGTTTGTACCTAATAAGGGATTACATAGAACGTGTAAAACATTTTACTTTGTGTCAAAGATACTACGTCTATTAACTAGGGATGTAAAAACAAGTCAGAACCTGGAAACCCGATTGAAACCTGCTCGAGTCAGAACTTGATTTGACCCGAGGTTTTGATGACCCGAACCCGATCTGTAACCGACTGTTGTTGATCCGAACCCGAGTTTGACCTGTTACTGTAGTAACCGAACCCGATCTGCGTCCGACTGAAAACGACCCGAACCCGAATTGGACCTGTTAATTTGGACCTGAAACCCGACCTGCGTCCGACTGAAACGAACCCGAACCCGAAGCCAACCTGGCAAATAACCGAATTTACCCGACTGAATTGACCCGATATCCGATTTTACCCGACCTGAAATGAACCCGACCTGAAATGGACCCGACCTGAAACGGACCCGACCTGAAAATGGACCCGACCTGAAATGGACCCGACCTGTTTTGAACCCGACCTGCTTTAAACCCGACCTGTTAAGTGACCCGACCTGTTGTTGACCTGGACTGAAATTAACCCGAAATCTATGACATAATGAATTAAAAAAAATTAGAAGTTGATATACCATATACATATATAATGTATATACATATACACCTACATATATTGATGTACATGATGTATATGTGCGTGTATATATATATATATATATATATATATATATATATATATATATATATATATATATATATATATATATATATATATATATATATATATTAAGTACTAAAGTTGAAAAAAGAATAAGTAATTGATAATTTATAAACTACAAAAATTAAATGAAGAGTTGTTTTTAATTTTTAAGTTTTCTCATTAACTTGAATAAAATTGTAGACTTACAAATTATAAAAAAATAAATAACAATTGTATAAGTCTTTACCGTTAATTTATGAATAACAAAAATTTACTAAAGTTGTATATGCAATTGTAGTTCATAAAATTTACTAAAATTATAAAAAAAATTGTAAGTCTACAATTTTATTTTTTTATACTTAACATATTCAAGTTATAAAATTTAGTAAAGTTATAAAAAAAATTGTAAGTCTACAAATTTTATGAACTACAAATGTTATACATAAGTTATAACAGATTCAAGTTTAAAATTGTAGACTTAAGTAAACTAACGTTATAAAAAAAAAGTAAATTTTTGGAGTTCAAAAATTTTCGTATAAGTCTTACTACAATTTTTGTAGTTCAAAAATGATTAAGTTATAAACTAGATGATTTTACTTAAGTTAGAACAGATTAATTAATTGTTGTCTTAAGTTACAAATTTATTTGAAACTTGTCTTAAGTTAGAGCAGATTAATTAGAAAGGATAAACTAACGTTATAACAAATTCATTTGAAAACTTAAGTTAAGATATAAAATAGAATGAATACACTTAAGTTAAAAAATTAACTGTTATAACATAAAAATAACTAGAATTCAAGAATACGAATACTTGATAACTTAAAAAAAATGTCAGTACAGAATGTAAAAAAATACAAGTTAGAATAGTTTACACTTAAAATTTTACAAACTGAAACTCATAAAATACAGGAAGTTTGTTTGTAATAAAGTTAGCTATCAGATCTTATAGCAAAGACAAAAGCTAAAAGCACTTTGCTACCAGATAATTTTTCATCGAGCTATCTCATCTAAATGCTACCAACAAAGTTAATTATGGATAACTTATATTGGTAAGAAACCAACATAATTTAAACTAGGGCAACACTTAGATAACAGAGAAACAACAAGTTACTTAAAAAAAATATAATTTATGAAATTAAAAAATATTAAATTAGTTTAAGGTTATTGGTTTATGAGATTTATTTCGATTCTTTAAAGTTTTATGGTTATGTGTTTAGTATTAATTATTTATGGTTTAGTTTAGGGTTATTGATTTGCGAGATTAATTCCAATTCAACCAGCCAAATTATGCATTTGAATTGATTAATGATGCTCATATTTTTCCTATCTTATATGGATTTAAATCCCAATATGAAAATGTAATACCTCTTATTTAATCAATAAATATTTAAATCAAAGCTTCATGTGTATAATTGAACTAAATTAAAGTTTCAACTTTCATGTGTACAATTACATGTTTACATTCAAATAAAAAATTTGTGTATAATTATTTTAAACCAAAACTAATAATAATAATAATAATAATAATATACAAATTGAATTAACTTACTAAACTTAAGATCTAATTGAGCTAAACTAAAACCTATAAACATAAATTACTTTAAATTTAGACTCAATTAAATTAAATTAAAATTTAAAAGTACAAATTTAGGACTTAATGAAAACATCTAAAATCAGAAGGGCTAAAGAAATAATTTCTCCTAACTTGAAAAAAAAACCCCGGCTCTTTCTCCAGCCCTTCCATTTCAATTAAGAAAAAAGGGGGGAAACATGATAATTGCCTAATTGGTTAGGAAAAAAAAGGGGGAAGCCACACATTTCAATTAGAAAAAAAGGGAAAAAAAAATATAGTTAAAAAAAGAGAGGGAAACGGATAGAATATGGAGGGAAAAAAAACCTCCTACTTTTTTAGAAGGGTTTAATTACCTTTTAAGTTTATTGTGTTAAAATATTCTATTTTAGTCCTAATATTTATTTTTAATTTTTTGTTTAATTCAATTTAGTCACAAATATCCTTACGATATGGACATCGAATATAGTAATCCCCTCCATAAAGTGATATTTAATCATTAAAAATTTACTTTTAGTCGAATTTGGCCCATATTTCTTTCTAATTTTTATAATTTAGTCTAATAATTTGAATATGCTAATATTTTTGTTTATTTTAGTTCATAAGATTTAATTTTTAGCCAAAATTGACTCATTTATTTCTATGGTAAAATTGTGAAATTGGTCATTATACTCAAATTTCTTCACTTTCAAATTGTCAAATTAGTCCCTAATTTCGATTTTATGCTATATATGTATGGTAAATTTATAAAATTGGTCACCAGACTCTCAAACTTCTCTATTTTTAAATTGTCAAATTGGTCCCTAATTTCAATTTTAGACTATATTTTATGGTAAAATTGGTCCCTAATTTTGGTTTATGACTTATGTTTTAGACTTTAATGTTAATGGTTTAGGGTTTATGGCGTAGTTTAAGATTACTAGTTTATGAGATTAATTTCCATGGTTTAAGGTTTTATAGTTTATGATTTAGTATTTAATGTTAATGGTTCAGAGTTTATGGCATAATTTAGGATTATTATTTTATGAGATTAATTTTCATGGTTTAAGGTTTATAGTTTATGGTTTAGTGTTTAGTATTAATCTTTTAGGATTATTGATTTATGAGATTAATTTGTATGGTTTAAGGTTTATGGTATATTTTAGTGTAGGAGATTATTTTCAATTGTTATATAGTCTATAGCATATAATATATATATATATATATATATATAACATATCATACACGATGATATTATTATTAATTTATTACCAGTCTATATTAATGTATGAACTCTAAACCCTAAACTCTAATGTATGTAAGTATGTATAAATATACCTATCAATGTATGAATCCTAAACCCTTAATGAATTTTCTCTTAACCCTAAACCCTAAAACCATAAACATAAACCCTAATGTATGTAAATATGTATGTATGTATGTATTTATGAATATATGAACCCTAAACCCTTTAAATCATAATGTATGCAAATATGCATGTATCTATCAATATATGAACTCTAAACCATTAATGAATTCCCCCTAAACCCTAAACCCTTTAAATTGTAAATCATAAACCCTAAATCGTCCAATGTTTTATAATTTTAATTTGATATTTTTGTTCATTGTAGCCCTTAAATCTTCATTTCTATTCTAAATTGACCTCTACTAATTGTTTTTTAATTAGACCAATAATATATAATTTTACTTTGACATTTTGTTCATTCTAGTTCCTAATCCTTATTTGTATTCTAAATTGACCACTTTTTATTTTTTAAGTAGTCCGATGTTTTATAATTTTAATTTGATATTTTGTTCATTCTAGTCCCCTAAACTTTAGTTTAATTCCAAATTGACCCATATTTATTGTTTTTTTAATTCGTCCGATGTTTTATAATTTTAATTTGGTACTTTGTTCATTCTAGTCCCTTAACTTTATTTCAATTCCAAATTTACCCCTATTCATTGTTTTTTTAATACGTCCAATGTTTTATAATTTTAATTTGATATTTTCATCATTCTAGACCCTAAAACTTTATTTTTATTCCAAGTTGACCCACATTTATTTTTTAAATTTGTCCAATGTTTTATTATTTTAATTTAATATTTTCTTCATTCTAGTCCCTTAACTTTATTTTAATTCCATATTAACCCTTATATATATTTTTTTAATTCATCATGTTTTATAATTTTAATTTGAATATTTTGTTCATTCTAGACCCTAAAACTTTATTTTTATTCTAAATTGACCTCCACTTAATTGTTTTTTAATTACTCTAATTTTTATACTTTTAATTTGATATTTTTGTTCATTATAGTCCCCAAGACTTTATTTTTATTCCAAAATGACCCATTTTCCTTGTTTTCTTTTAAATTTGTCTAATGTTTTATAATTTTAATTTGATATTTTTGTTCATTATAATCCGTGAAACTTTATTTTTAATCCAAATTGACCCATTTTCAGTCCAAATTGACTCATTTTCATTATTTTTTAATTACTCTAGTGTTTTATAATTTTAATTTGATATGACTTTAAATAATTAACTCAAAATCAATGACGATTGACGAAGGTCAACCTAAAGTCTATCGACTACTTATACAGTTGTACCGAACTCAAACTCAATATGAATTCCAATCCCGAAAATACCCTGACCTGAATTACCCGACCTGAAACTACCCAACCTGACATTACCCGACCTGAAATGCACCCGACCTGAAATGCAACCGACCTGAAATGAACCCGACCTGAAATGAACCCGACCTGAAATGGACCCGACCTGAAATGAACCCGACCTGAAACGGACCCGACCTGAAATGGACCCGACCTGAAATGGACCCGAACTGAAATGGACCCGACCTGAAGTGTATCCGAACCCGAATTAACCTGCCAATTATCTGCTTCGGACCCGACCTGTTTTGACCCGACCTGAAATGGACCCGACCTGAAATGGACCCAACCTGAAATGGACCCGACCTGAAATGGACCCGACCTGAGATGGACCCGACCTGAAATGGACCCGCACCCGACCCGAGTCGAGTCAAAACAGAAAAATGACCTAAAATGACCTGTATCCGATTTTACCCGACCTGACAATACCCGACCTGAAACCCGTCCGATTACCTGTTTTTACATCCCTACTATTAACAATCAGTAAAAAAAAAGGTAGAATTTACAATATTTACCCCTCTCTGATTGTGTTGGTAGTTGTCCCTATAGGCCATAGCTATGCTTGAAGACAAATGGTGAACAACCCCCGCCATAATGGTGTTCTTTTTGGCTCTTATTTACAAATAAACAAGCTTATGCATGCACTCACCGGCAAAAATATACCATATATATGTAATATGTGACTGTGCATTCCATTTAGACTTGTCGCCATAATGCATCCACCTTTGTAACTTAGTATATGATCGTTACCAAGTTCATTGGTCGTCAAATTCTTTTTTATTTATAAAAACTTCACAAATATTTTAATGCATACTAAAATAATATATATGGAAGTGGATACAAGTACAATTATAATCATAATCTATTATATACATTCAAAAACTATATGCATTAACAAGTCATATATGAATAGAAACCGGATCTATACATAATTAGACCTTAGACCTTGATCTAAACGGCTAAACCAAAACAATTTTGATAGGAACTCACATATACTTAAACATATGGGGAGACTCGAATATGAGGCATCCAGAATCCCATGACTTCAGACTTACTATTTAACCAACGTCTCGTCGACAAAAAAATTTATTACATCATGCCACATGAAAAAACAGGTTTTTATGAAATGTACTTTTTTTTTTAAAAAAATGTTACTAAAATAACACTAATTGAAGATTAAATTTCATAAATGACACTTTCTGAGATAAAAGGAAAAAGTGCAGCTAACAGGGTGCACTTTCGCCTTTGTGACACAATCCTGGGAAGGTGTGACTAGCGAATCGTGCATTTGTTGGTTTTAAGTAAGCAATCACGATTTAGGACCAAAATAGAAAAAAAAATGAAAAGTAAGGGTAAAAAAAAGAAAAAAAAAAGATTAATCGAATTTGTTATAACTAAATCTCACATTGGGTTTTCACCCCTTTTTTAACATACATTCAATTGCACCATGGCAATCGTGTCTTTAGTTGTCACGTAAGAAAAAATAAAATCAATTGTGTTTTTGTTGTGAATAAAATAAAGAAGAACAAGAATAAGAACAAGAAGAATAAAGAGATGAGAGAAAGAGGGAGATTTGTATTATTCTCAAAATATAGAATTGTATCCAATGCCTTCAATGAATCATCTATTTATAGGCATAAGAAGTACATAATACATTAAACTCTAATTCATAGAGATAATATTCCTAATAATAAATAAATCAAACTCCTTTGATAAAGTTCTAATCATGATAGACATCCACATAGATAAATATTCATAACACTCCCCCTTGGATGTCTATGAAGATAATGTGCCTCGTTAAAACCTTACTAAGATAAAAACCCAGTGGGAAAAAAAATTCTTTAGTGAAGGAAAAAGAGTACACACATCTTTGATACGCATAACATGTTGCCTCATTAAAAACCTTACCAGGAAAACCCATTGGGACAAAACCTCGGTTAAGGGAAAAAGAGTGCAACGCGTATTTACTCCCCTCATGCAAACATCACAAAAGATCTTTGAATCTTCATAATTTAATCTTGAATATTATTTTTCTAAAGATCGTGAGGGATGAAACTTTGGAGTAATATGTTCCATAATGTATCCACTTTCAAACTGAGATATACATCTTGTGTTATCTTCACACAAGATAGCTTTTATCATATCTTGTAAAAGTAAATCCACATATCTTTTGGATATGTTGGGTCAATAGTCTTAGCCAAACACATTTTTTGGCTTGCCTCGTGCATAACAATTATTTCTACGACATTTGAGGAGGCATCAACGAATGTTTGAAGATCTAAATGTAATGATCTTTGTATATTCATAGATATTTCTTGACCAACTAATATATAGTGCTTCAAGACCAAGAAAAGATATAATTATCTTTATTCACATCCAACAATCTTACAACTATTAGGATACTCAATAGATATGCTCTATTCATATTGAATCTTCTTTAAGATTCTTTCTGCTTATGTCTATTCATAGACAAAAGAAATATATAAAAATGCTCGATCTTCAGGTCGAGATAAACTTGATGTCAAGATTCAAGTACTTGTATTGAAAGTATTTCATGAGTTTCCAATTTGAAGCTCTTTAGGAGTTCTAAAATTATCATAATGGATCTTGATCCAAACTCCTTTATAAAATACATAAGGAAATATGATGATTCTTATAGTATTTTCTCAATTAGTATTCACTAAGGCGATTATACCAAATGCGCCAAAATATTCATGAGACATGTCTAAATAAATTTCCTCAGAAATTTCCAAATGCTTATAGCATTTTAGATCCTTCAAGGATAAATATGGATCCACAAATAATTAGACGCATGTAAAATTTTCAAAACTGCCAAAGTAATTGCATCCACCATGAAGTAATTAAAACTTTTCATAAATCATAGTTCAAGTCGTATTTACGACTACTTATTTGTGCCTTACTTGCATTACACCTTTAGATGTTTGGACTGCTTGTCCAAATACTTCTACTTTAGAAGTTCAAAGCGTCTTTCAACATTGATCAATTCAATATCTATACTTCCGGATAGATTTTATACAAGATCCTCGATTTCTTTCTTTACTTCTATAGAAGTATTTTATGTAAAATTGTTTGTAAAATCGTTGTCGACAACTTTCCAATTTTCTGGTTCCATTCTCGTAATGACATAACTCATCGAGATCTCTTCAAGATTTCAATCTTTATTTCAGGTACCTGAAACTCTTATAGAGTTTTATTATTTGTTATGTCTTGGGTCTCTTCAGGAGCACCCGCCTCCAATATATGACCATCTCATATTACTTTCTATTTACGAGAATTTTGATCATTGGAACCATTTCAACTATCATGCTTCAGGCATGATTTACATTCTCTCACTCTAACATGTAATTTAAACTTAGAGTATTTCAGCTGGTATATGAGACTTAATTACTCTCATTGGGTCAGTAAATATGTCTGGCAGATGACATGTAATAACATGAATTATCTTATGAACTTCTAGTTCATATACGAGGATCTAGATAATGATAATTCATTTTCCTCTATCCAGCTGATTATTGCCTCCCCCTGATGTTGAAAAAAATCATGTCATAAATGATTCTCCAATTAATGTTTAAGAATTTAAACATAAAAGGAGACTCGTACTCAATATATATTCTCAACCCTTTTTATTTACCCATTTTGTGCGTTGTGGTGGAGCAATTCATATCGCACATTCAAAAATCATAAAATGGGAAATGTATGGTTTCTGACCAAAAACCAATCATAACGGGGAGTTTATTATAACTCGTTGGCTTGATGCGTATAAGTGTTGCTATATGGAAACACCATATAAATAATAACTCTTTTGTTCTCATAGTTTAGCTATTAAATAGGAGGCATCCAATTGAAATTTTGCTAAACTATATTTTTCATAATCAATAGGCTTTGTAACAACTTATATAGCCTAAAATATAAACCCACTAGCTTTTCAAGACGAATAGTCTAACTGCATAATCTGAATATTTTTAGAATCAATCTCACAAACTTCTGGTTGTAAGTCGATAAAACAATGTAGATGCATCTACTAAAATCATATAAAACTTTCTACATTTGTGGATATATGGGCTCATATTTCGTTCAGATATGCAAGACATACAGTCTCAACTTCAATACAAGAACTTTAAGTTCTAATTCTTTTGGTAAGTGGGATCATCTATATCCTTTGAGAACAAACAACACAAGAACTTCAGGTTCTTTTAGTAAGTGGAATTTAATCAATTCCTTTAAGCAACACAAGAACTTCACGTTCTTTAATAAGTGGAATTTAATCCATTCCTTTGAGAATAAGCACCACAAGAACTACAAGTTCTTTTAATACATATGCATGTAAATCTCAATAATTTCTGCACCATTGATCAGGATGGTCTAACCGATCATGCCAACTATATATATGTGTGTATATATCTCTGAATTTGTAAACTCCTTGTTTACCATAACATGTAATTCATTATCACTCGTACATGTCTAGTACGACCATCAAAATTGTTCCTTTAAATAGGAATATATTTAGCTCTTTCGTAGCTTTCAATTGAAATTATCTTTTGGTAGCAATATATGGCTCTTCTAGAGCTTTCAACTGACTTTTTGGCTACCAGAACTTATATCCATATTGGCTTATTTCAAATACCAATTGATAACATATGTTATCTATAATTCCAAAAGGGATAATTTACGAACTCATATTGCTCTCTTTATGACTTTGACGAGTATAACGCACTTTGAATATGGAATAAAGTTCCATTTGACAATAACATATTTGCTCAACCAGAGCCTTTTGTGATATTAATACTTCCGGATATAGTACTCACATTATTCCCTTGCATTTTAATCGAGAAATGCATAATTGTGCACCTTTCAAAATGTGCTTTGTTTCATTTACTTCAGGTAATGAAAATATGTACTTTGTATCATTCACTTCGAGGAATGAAAAATAAAATATAGCACATCATATCAAGTCGATTATCTATCAGAGATAAACTTTCAAGTGCTCTTCCGAAGTATTGATATTTTAGTACTTTGAGAAATACTACTCATATTTTCCCTTGCATTTAAATGGGAAAAATATTTCTTATGCTTAAGTACAATATGAGTACTTGCATTATCTGCTAGGCATAAATAGCCACAATTCTAGGCATAAATAGTCACAATTCATTGTATATTTTATTCCGGAAGTAATCATATTCTTCAAATAATAAATTAACATAAAACGTAAATAAATAATATATGAAATAAATAAAGATAAAGCAAACTAACATAAATAAATAATAAATAAAACGAATTAACATTAAAAAAATAAAATAAATAAAAAACAATTATTCCTGCTAGAGGTTATAAGGGAAATAAAATAAATGGTAAATTATTCCCTTCAAGGGTTATGAGAAAATTAACAATATCCAATTGAGTTGGACCAATAACGCCATAATTATTTTCGCCATAAACAAATTTTGTTTATATTTTATTTCATTTATCATTCATGATTATGGATAAAGTCCATAATACTTTGGCGTTTGACAAGTACGAAACCAATGGTTTATAACATCACATTGGTAAAAGGATTTCACTACCTTAGAATGATCTTTATCACTCTTGTCATCCTTATAACTTTGCTACCAGCGGGTAGAAGTATTCTTAAAATGACTATATTTTTCATGTGTATATTCATAGCCTCGACAACGACCACAACTTTTAATGTGATTTTTTATTCCTTCCATAATATAATCTCACATTCACTTCAGGGAATGGAGTAGAGTCAGTGGGCCTTTAAAACCTTTTTCACATATCCTTATCACAGAGAACAAAGATTTAATCCTCGTACGCGACATTGTTAAACCTGTCCACAAGGTCCTTTAAAAACCTCCTTTGAGACCAGTAGCCTCGCAGAACGGGATGTCCTGCCAATTATACTTGGATTATATCGAAATTATGTCTCTAATTGAATAATAATTTACCATGTTTGCATTCGCTTCAGGGAATGCAACAGTTCCAATAATCGCATGGAATAAACATCATGCTTGCATTCACTTCAGGGAATGCCCCATCATTGATAATCGCATGGAATAAACATCATGCTTGCATTCATTTCAGGGAATGCCCCATCATTGATAATCGCATGGAATAAACATCATGCTTTGCATTCACTTCAAGGAATGCCTCCCATAAAACTTTTTGGATCAAGACCAATTTTCGTAACTTGAAATTGGGAGAAGTCTATGGTCGAGTTTTTCGACGAAGAAGAAATATTGCTTTCAAGCAAATATAGACTTTATAATAATCTTCTTGTAAATCCAAAATCATCATGATTTATCGCACTTTAAAATTGTATTTTAAAAGATAAAAATAAAATAGAGTTTACCGATATTGAATTTCGTCTCAAAGACAATGATGACGTAGCAAATGAACCAAGGCATCTTCTCATAATCTTTTTTACACCATGTCTCTTTCCAACTCATTTGAATACATGTAAAACTCAAAACACGGTTAAAAGCATCGACTTTTATCAATAGAAAAAAAAATTATTTGAGACTAGATCAAAAAGTATAAAAGTAGTCATAGATCAAGTTGAATAAACATAACTATAATTGATGTGATCAAATTATAAACAACCATAGTTAAAATCAAGCGACATTTTGATGAATATATAAACACATCAAAGTAACGTATTCCTTTTGCCTTTGATTCACATACAAAGTAATTGATACAAATAATAAAGTTGCTTTATATCTCGAATTTATTCATATAAATTACCATAATAATAATAATAATGATAAAACAAATATATAACAATCACATGACAACACAATCCTTGAATTGAATCAATTATAAATTAGAATGGAATAATAAAAACTTTGAATAAAACTAATATGCTTTAATTTGGTTTGCTTTATCAATCCATCTAATGAAGTACGACGATAATTTTAATTTTCGTTAATTCAAGAGTTACTTCAAGTATGAATAAAATAATAATAAATTAAAATAATAACCAAATAATAGATATGAATATACTAACTTTTGGAGAATGATAAATCAATTATTATATTAGTATATAAATAAGTAAAACGTACCATACTTTCCAAGGTAAGCTGAATATATGATAGATGTAGTCACCAATATCAAATTGAAATTCTTTTCGAGAACCACCAACAATAATCACAGTAATTGAGCGAGCGAGATCGTGCTGATAACGTGTTGTGAATAAAATAAAGAAGAACAAGAATAAGAACAAGAAGAACAAAGAGATGAGAGAAAGAGGGAGATTTGTATTATTCTCAAAATATAGAATTGTATCCAATGCCTTCAATGAATCATCTATTTATAGGCATAAGAAGTACATAATACATTAAACTCTAATTCATAGAGATAATATTCCTAATAATAAATAAATCAAACTCCTTTGATAAAGTTCTAATCATGATAGACATCCACATAGATAAATATTCATAACAGTTTTTACTTTTTTACCAGGAAAAGTATCATTTTGAAGATTAATCTTCGATAAATGTCATTTTAATAATAATTATTTTTAAAAAATCTGCTCCCATTCACCTTATTTGTTTTGCAATAATAACTCTATTGGTTAACTACATAAATAGTACCTCACCTATTTTCGCATTACTGTTTTGGTATTTCACCTATCTTTTAATAAAATGGTACATAACATTACGTTTTGTTTCTATTTTAATACTACATCGTCAAAAAATTAACGGCATACTGACAAGGAGAGATAAAACCACACGTGGCAGATTGCTACGTCATTTTCTGTCTCCTAGTCAGCATGCCACGTCGACTAAAATCATAAAAAAGCACACATGACATACTGACTAGGGTTGAGAAAATGACGTGGTGGTTTGCCACGTGTGATTTTCTCTCTCCTAGTCAGCATGTTGTTAATTTTTAACGGCGATATACCAAAATAAAAACGAAATATAACGTTATGAACTATTTTACTAAAAAAATAACTAGGACATTAAAACAGTAATGCGGGAATAGATGTGGTACTACTTATGTAGTTAACCCTAATTTTATCGACAATCCAAACCCAGATAATTATACCCAAATTTAACAATTACGTTGGTAGATATGCCATAAATGCTAAAAGCACACAAAAGCCGGACTCACTAAAAACAATTTTCTTATGTTCACCTGAAAAAAAAAATCGCAATAAAAGAGGTGGTCGTTACATACAGCTGGATGGGGACCATCAAATGCAGAAACAGACGAAATCCATATTATTATTTTTTGTTCGAAAACGAAATCCATATTATAAGCCTTGGAAAATTAGGGTTAGGACATTACATTTGGCAATCAACTTCATTTACCTAAGCTTTGATTTTACAGCTCGGACAGGACATGGTGTGTGGTGTTTCCCACTTCAAATTCACATGTCAGAACCCCAGATTTTATACATTATTGTTGTGTTTTGTCCTTTTTTTCTGTTTTTCTTTAAACTCTTGAAAGGGATTACCAAAATAAACCCTTTTGTTAATGCTGTTTATGAATAGATTTTTGTAGTAAATTGAGACATATACATATGTGGTGTTGTGACTCTTGTTTCTGTCGTTTTCATTGGCGTGACAGATTCTGAAAGAAAGTCATGTTTTTCAGGTGATTGGAAGACAGGATGTGGAGGAATCTTTTAGATTATCCACACCATCTTGGGTTTGCAAACTTTCAAAATTGATAATAATAATAATAATAATAGTAAGATCTTTAATGCATATTATATGTAAATGTTAGTTTTTGTTAGAAGTGTAAATGAATTGAATTTAAATGAATAAGATTATATTTTTGTTCGTTTGTTTATTTTTAAAGGTGTTCATGTTCGATTCGTGTTTGTTTAAAATTTTAATATTGTATTCGTGTTTGTTTATTTATTTTTTGAAGGTGTTCGTTTGTTTAGTGTTCACGAACATGTTTATTTAAGGGTTTGCAAACATGTTCGTTTAAGTGTTCACGGACGTATTTGTTTATTCGTTCGCGAACATGTTCTGTAAAACCAAAGAATTGATTTTTATATAACAAATGATTTGGACTAAATTGAAAATAGAAAACAAATTTTTAAGTCCTCAAAACTTCCCAAAATTTTTAAGCAAAGTGGTCAAGTCAAAACCAAATGGTTATACAAATTTTTCTAAAGTGTTTTCCAAGTTAAAACAATGATTTTTGAGTCACCGTTTTGAAACATCCTTTAGGTGTTTCGAAACGTGTTGAAACTGTTAAAATTGGTTTCGGAACGAATCTTCCCATTTCGATACGATAGTATACAAACATGACACTATGTTTTTGAAACGGATGAAGAACAACAAAACATGCAGATTCGTTTCGATACGGCTGCATCGAAACGATCTCAAACGTTTCGAAACGAGATTTGAACGTGGATTTAAAATTTATGACTGTTGCAATTTTATAACTAATATTTACAAAACGGTTAAGACGTATTGAAACGGTTTAAGCATGTTTCAATACGGGTGTTGATAGTTTCAAATTGTTTCGAAACGGTATCAAGCCGTTTCGGAACGAGCTCTTAGCGTATCGAAACGATCGTATCCGTTTTGATCGGTCTCTTAATTACAGCACAACGACTATTTCTATTTTGGTCTGTTTCGAAATAGGTACATGTGTTTCGAAACGGGTAGTTGTAGAAGTACATTTATGGTGGGAAGATTGCATCCCAACGGCTATATTGATGATGACGACCACGCCAACGGCTAGAATTGAGTGAGAAGGTATAAAAGGGAGTTTAAAAACAACCAGCAACAACTATTGATCCTAAGAGACACAATCCTACATCAAATCCAAGCTCAAGTGCTTAAATTCCAATATCCTTGTAAAACCCCAATTGTCAATCCTTGTAATTTCCTATTTTTCAGATTCAATTGGGTTATGTGCTTGTAATTTGGGCAATATAAGTCTTGAGCGATACATTATATTTTCCACATTCTTCTTTGTACACTTGTGAGAGGGTTTGATCAATTTTGGATAAAAAATTGACCATTTGTGTAAAGGTTTTCTCCTAAGCCTAGAAAAGGGGAAGATCAACTAGTGAAGTTGTTTGGAAAATCCTTAGTGGGAGCTAAGGTAGTGAATGTAGAGTTGATTTTGAACTTGAACCACTATAATTGCCTTTTTCCTCAATTTTATTTTACCACTTCACTACCAACCAAATTAAAAATCCAATTCACCCTCTTCTTGGCATTTATCGATTCAACGATCCACTCTACAATTGGTATCAGAGCCTACCTCTTTTGAAGGATTAACAACCACAAGAGGATATCCTAGAAGAGTGTGATCAAATTTCCAGTCAAGCCATGACATCTACCTCAATATCCAACCTATATGAGTCACAATTCACCACTAAACCACCATTCTTCAATGGGGACAACTACCCATATTAGAAGAATATGATGCGTCTCTTCATCCAATCCACTGACTACATGGTTTGGATGTAGTTGAAGAAGGGCCTCCCATTCCGATGAAAAGAAATGATTAAGGAAAACTTGTCCCGAAGGTGAAATCGGAGATGACCGAAGAAGATAGAAGAATGATGCAAGTCAACGATAAATCATTGAACATCATCTTTTGTGCACTTGGTCCAGACATCTATTTTAAGGTTTCTTCAATTGAGAGCGCAAAGAAGTGTGAGACACTCTTGAGACAACATATGAGGGAACTAGTGATGTTAAGGAGACGAAGATCAGACTACTAAAATTGAGTTATGAGAACTTCAAGATGGATCCCGATAAGAGTGACTCCAAGATGTTTGATCAATTTTCAATCATCGTCAATGGTCTAAAAGGATTCGGTGAAGTGATTCCCAAAGACAAGCTAGTTAGGAAGCTTCTATATTCTCTCTCGGAATCTTGGGATGGTAAAAGAACGACTATCATCGAAGCTAAGAATTTGAAGACCTTGAAGCTTGATGAACTACTTGGTTCTCTCCTTACTCATGAAATTATGAAACAAGGAAGAGAAGAGGAAAAGAAGAAAGAAGAAAGGAGAATAGATAAGCAAGAGGTGGAAAATAAAAAAGAAGCAAGGAGTTGCTCTTAAGGCCTCTCTACAAGATGAGAGCTCTTCTAGTGAGAAGGATAATTTCGAGGAGTTGGCAATGATAGCCAAACGCTTCTCACAGTTCATAAAGTCTAACTGATAGGGGAAATTTCAAAGAAAGAGAGACTTTAAGAACAATAGAAAAGAAGAGGAAAAAGATCATATCATTTGCTTTGAGTGCAAGAAGTCGGGTCATATTCGTTTCGATTGCCCTCAACTCAAGAAGAAGGGCTTTGAGAAGAAAAAGAAGCTCAAAGCCAAGATTGCTACTTGGAGTGATGATGAGTGTAATGTGCTCATAAGTTCTATATTTTATATGCATTCCATCTCATATTATTGCCATTCTTAAGTACATTTTAGGCATATTTAGGTTCATGCATTGTATATTTATAGTATTCTTTACTCTGCCCTGATTTTATTGATTATCTTTTATTTGGTAATGAATAGATGATGTTTTAGTTTAGTTTCCATTTCAGGGCTAGAAGCTGTTAGGAAGAGGACAGATCAGAGGAGAGGATACTGAGGCAGTAGACCAGAGAGTTGTACTGATGTAGTTCCAAGTAGAGAAAGCCGCTTCCGAGTACTTGTTGCCGCTATACCTGCCACCCAGGGCAGCTAGCTGGGGAATTGGAGAATTGGAGTGCGATCTGTAGAGAAAAAAATCCTGATTCTAACGATGCCATCCACTAAATTTTCTAACGCCTGGAGCAATGGACAGAGCCGTCGAAGAAAGAAATCGAGATTACTTGTGGTGCAAGGAAAGGAGAAGGAGTCAACATTCAACTCAAAGAAGTCAGAATTAAAGGTTGCATTTAATGCAAAAGCTACTTTTAAGACTTCTACTCCATGGAGGACTTGACCTAGCTAATGCCTATATATACGTGACATATTTTGTAATTGTAAACAACTGAGGTTTTCCTTTAGGCATAGCTTAGGTTTTCTTGCCGCCATTATGTTCTAAATTATTTCTTGGGTTTGGGTTATGTTGTAAACTAGTGTGAGAACGGTTGTTTAGGTATTAAGTTTGTTTTTGCAATAAAACTTTCAAGGTTTGCTTATTTCATGATCTTCATAGTTTTCAATTAAGTTCAAAAGATTAGTTGTTAACTATCCATTTGTTCAGTATCGAGAGATTCGAACTCATGAAAGGAGTAAGTACGATCCTCATCGTAATCAAGTGTTGATCAATTCAGCCTAGACATAGGTATGAGTTTAAGGCGACTAAAGAAGAACGAACCAACATTGTTGTCTTTACAAGATTCACGTCGCGAATGGTATTATCTGCAGTGGGCAACAACATCATTTTGACATAGACATAAGCGAGATCACTTTCGAAGCGTTCTACCGAGCCTTGAAGGACTGCCGAGTTTGCCGCCGAGACACACGTCCGTTCCATTGCCGACGCAGCGAAAGCGTCAAAGCAGCTAAACTACCATCCCCGCCGAGGCAGCAGAGTCTGGCAGTGCAAAGCAACTTATCCTATTCAATGCAGTTTTACACTACTCAGCAGCATAACCTGACCCTTTCTATCAATATGATATTTTCTCTTTATTTACTTGTGTTTATTTACATTTCCCTTAAATAAACTAAAATTAATTGTGCATTTAATTTTCCTTTGTGTATGAATCACAATTCGAGTTTAAGCTGTCCAATCCTTGTAGGAGACGGTATCTTTTATACTATAACTTGGCAGAAGTGTGCACTTGCGCTTATAAATAGAGAACACCCAAACGCTCTACAAGTTTTTGGCGTCGTTGCCGGGGATTAGCAACGGTAAATTCATTTTTATATTTCTGCATTTTTATTTATTTGCATTTATTTTTTAGTTTATATTTTACAGTTTCCTTTACTAGTGCATGACCGGAGTAAATACAAAGGGCGAAATCATTTTCTTTGATGACATCGAACGAAGAGCAAGAGAACTTAAGAAAGTAGTCAAAGAAGCCCTAGGGAAAGCCAAGGAAGAGGGGGAAAAGCAAAAGCAATAATGGTTAACAGCCAAGATGATAACCATGCCATCGATGCCCGTATCGGTAGGGATGGGCAGCTAGATCTGCCGCCCAGACAATAGTAGCAAGTCCCACCTAGACCGCAACCCCCAATTCCACCCACGCAGTAGTAGTATGTACGAACCACCAGGGACTACTTGGAGCATGACTTCTGAGGGTTTGATCCTACCGTGATAGAGCCTGAAATCGAAGCAGATCACTTTGAATTAAAGCCCGTGATGTTCAATATGATCAACACCTTGGGGCAATTCGGAGGGACTGCCATAGAAGACGCTCGGCAGCACTTGAGAGGATTCCTGGACATATGCAGAGCTTTCAAAATACACAGAGTCCACCAAGACGTGCTAAGGCTGAGGTTATTCCCCTATTCACTAAGGGATAGGGCAAAG
This sequence comes from Hibiscus tridactylites, assembly GCA_958450335.1. Classification (NCBI taxonomy): domain Eukaryota; kingdom Viridiplantae; phylum Streptophyta; class Magnoliopsida; order Malvales; family Malvaceae; genus Hibiscus; species Hibiscus tridactylites. The sequence goes on from OY288271.1 coordinate 35,447,627, forward strand.
TAGTGGTTGAACAGCCAGCCGACAGGGTCATTCAATATATGGATAGAGCTGTGCAAAGAATTCTTGGATCATTTCAGCCCATCTAATGTCACAGACATGCTACGAAACGAGATCACAACTTTCCGACAAGGGGATGACGAGCCAATGTATAAAGCATTGGAGCGGTACCAACAGATGCTCAATAACTGCATGCTTCATGGTTTTCCGACTTGTACGCAGGTGTCAATGTTTTGCAATGGGATGAACTACCCAACTCGAATGATGCTCGACACGTCCACAAACGGAATAATCTTCGACAGACCATCTGAGGAGGCACTACAGATCTTGAACAAGATTGTAAAAAACGACTATAAGTTCCCTATAGCCGCCGCCGCGACATAGGCAGCCAGCTGTGTTGAACGAGGTAGAGGCCACGAAATCTGTTAACGCCCGTCTAGATAAGCTGACCGAGATGGTGATGAACATGGCCAAAGGAAAGACGTATGAGGCCAAGGCTATGGAGCCTTTTTGTGATGAGTGTGCAGGCCCAACACCAACACTTACAACCCTAGATGGAAGAAGCGTCCAAACTTCTGCTGGAGCAATCCAAACACAGCTGCAAATCCAACTCAACAACCAGGAGGATACCAACAGAATCTGCCCAGACAGCTACCTCAGCAGCAACAAAATATGAGCAATAACTTACTTGAAAATACTTTACATACTTTTATGTCTGGAATTAGTGATTTTATTGTTCATACTAATAAATTTATTGATAAAACTGAGTCATTTATGGACAAGACAGAGATGAGGATGAATGGTCAAGAAGCTACGATTAAGAAACTGGAGACCCAGTTTGGGCAGTTCACGGATATTATAAGCAACAAAACAAAGGGTACATCGTCTAGCAACACAGAGGTAGTATCAAAACCCACTTATGAACAGTGCAAAGCCATACCAACCAGAAGTGAGAAACAATTGGATGAACCCAGAATGAAAAAGCCAGCAGATGAACAACCGGTACAAAAAGAACTGCCTACCACGACAACATCAATACCAGTTGCCCCAGTAGATGAGACTGACAGTAGCCCTGAGGTAGATAATCCACCATAGATCAAGTTCCCATGCAATGAGCATATAGAGGGCATCCGTCTGCCGCCACCTTTCCCCCATAGGCTTAAGCAACATAAGCAAGAGCATCAGTTTCGGAAATTCCTAGATATTCTGAAACAGGTGCACATAAATATCCCTCTCATCGAAGCCATTAAGAACATGCCTACCTATGCAAAATACCTAAGGGACATGGTTTCCAAGAGGAAGAGAATTGGGGAGTTCGAAACAGTAGTTGTGATAAAGGAATGCATGGCTATGCTGCACAACAAGTTGCCGCTAAAGCAAACATATCTATGTAGTTTTGTTATGCCATGTAGAATTGACAGCAACCATGCAACAAAAGCCCTGTGCGACTTAGGAGATAGCATCAACTTGATGTCTAAGGCAGTTTTCGACAAGCTAGGTATTGGGCAAGCCAAACCTACCTTCATTATGCTGAAACTTGCTGATCACTCATTCTTACAACCGGAGGGTAATGAGAAACACGAAGTGGCCAACCTTTGCCTCATGACTCTTAAAGAGGATTCTATGGTAACCTCTAACTCATCTTGCTATGATTTTACATTTGATGAATTACATGATGCATATGATGAGTTACAAGAGGTATATGATGAGTTAGTAGAAAATACAATGAGTTCGTTTTGAAAAAGAAAAAGGTCATTTAAGATTTGAAAGCTCAAAACGATTTACTCTCTAAAACTAACTCGGATTTTGAGAAAAAGGTTTTAAGCTTGCAAGATGATCTAAAGTTCTTTGAAAAAGAAAATATTGATTTGAACAACCTTCTTTCTCAATGTAATGATTAACACCAAAAATTGGTGAATGAGCTCAATGAGCTCAAAAATTCTATCAAAAGTGTTAGTTCTTCAAGGCTTGAAAAGGGTGAATCTTCAAAAACCAACTTTACAAAAAGAAAGAATTTGATCTACAAACAAAGTGGCTCCTATAGGCACTCTAGGACTAAAAGGATTAAAAGTGTATGGGTTCCTAAGGAACTTGTAAAATCTAATAATGTTAATGCCTTGTCATCTTGGATTCCTAAGGGAACCAAGCTTTTGGCAGCTAACACTCATGGATCCAAAATGATTTGGGTACCAAAAATCAAAGTTTAAACTCTTTGTTTGTAGGGAGAGCATTGCTACAAGGCCAAAGTACAAAGTCAAAATTCATGGTACTTTGATAGTGGATGCTCGAGACACGTGACTAGAGACAAGAGTCGATTCATGGAATTAAAGACAAAAGGTGGAGGAGTAGTAACTTTTGGTGACAACTCCAAAGGTCACATTGAAGGTATTGGCTCCATAGGTAATCACTCTTCCATACTTATTGAAAATGTCTTGTATGTCAACGGTCTAAAACACAATTTGTTGAGCATTAGTCAATTATGTGATAAAGGGTTTAATGTCATGTTTGATGTAAATGAGTGTAGAATAGTAGACATTAAATCTAACAAACCAATGCTCACTGGTCATCGCATAGGCAATATTTATATGGTGCATCTAGATGACATTCATACATCCCATGCATGCTTAGTTGCACAAAATGAAAATGATGCATGGTTATGGCATAGGGAACTAGGATATGCTAGCATTAGCATTTTAGAAAAAAATAGTTTCCCTTAATCTAGTTAGAGCCCTACCTATGCTCAAGTTCTCATTAGATAAAATTTGTGATGCATGTGCTAAAGGTAAACAACATAGAGTCTTTTTCAAGTCCATTAATGATGTTTCTACAAGTAGATGTTTGCAATTGATCCACGTGGATCTCTTTGAGCTAATTAGGACTACTAGCTTGGGTGGAAAATCATATGCATTTGTACTTGTTGATGATTACTCTAGGTATACTCGGGTTCTCTTATTAAGCACCAAAGATGAGGCATTAGAAAACTTTATCACATTTTAAAAAATAACTCAAAATGATCTTGAACTTAAAATTTCATATATTAGAAGCGAGCATGGAACCAAATTTCAAATTATGGGTTTTGAATATTTTGTAATGAAAATGAGATTAGCCATAATTTTTCCGCTCCTCGCACTCCTCAACAAAATGGGGTAGTTGAGAGGAAAATAGAACTTTAGAAGAAATGGCTAGGACTATGCTTTGTGAAAATAATTTACCTAAATATTTTTGGACGGAATCCATTAACATCGCTTGCTACGTTATAAATCGAGTAATGATTAAGCTTATTTTGAAGAAAACTCCTTATGAGATTTTAAAATCTAAAAAGCGTAACATTAGCTATTTTCATTCTTTTGGTTGCAAGTGTTTTGTTTTTAACAATGAAAAAGATAATTTAGGTAAATTTGATGCAAAGAATGATTAAGCTATTTTTTTAGGTTACTCTTTAAACTCTAAAGCATATCGTATGTTTAACAAAAGAACTTTAGTTGTATAGGAATCTATTCATGTGGTTTTCGATGATAACCTCCTTCCGAGGAAGGATTCTTGTGATGATGATGATGTAGTGATCATTGAAGCCAATGATGGTGGAGAATCATCAAAGGTGAATGAGATTCCAACCAAAGAGGAAGAAACACAAGAACCGCCTCTAGAAGCATTGCAAGATATGTCTATTGAGGAAAAAGAAGTGAGCTACCCAAGGGAGTACAACTATGTCAAAGGTGGTGAGATCTTGGGTGATCCATCCAAGGGGGTAACTACTTGTTCTTCTCTTAAAATGCTTAATAATGTTGCTTTTATCTCATGCATTGAGCCTAATAATGTTAAAGAAGCATTGAAAGATTACTTTTGGATTATGGCCATGCGAGATAAGTTAAATCAATTTGAGAGAAGTAAAATATGGACATTAGTTTATAGGCCTAGAAACAAATCTACTATAGGAACTGTAACACCCTAAGATTTGTTCTTAGTCAAGTAAAGCTAAAAACGAAAAAGACAATGGCAACTAAAGGATTCGAACCCTTGACCTTATACTTAGTAAAGCTAAGCTTTAACCATCTGAGCTAAACTATTCTACAATTTTAATCCTCCATCACTTTTATGTGATCTATGTTTCTTGGATTAGAAAAAAAATATTTAATATGTTCGAACCAATCTCACCAGCCAATTATTACCCATTGTGAAACTAGGAATATCATATCCCCTTTGGAATACCAAAGGTTTTAAACCTGAACCCACAAACCTTCTGTCCGACCCTAGTTCCGATCTACCGCACAACCCGGTCGTGGTCTTCACTGCCGCCACCGCAGTGTTCGTCGGCTTTTTCCGATCGCGATCGCGATGACCACTCGTAGTAAATCACCATCGTCATCCATGGCTAATGGTGTGAAACTCGGCGAGGAAGCCAAACTTCACCCCTCGGCTTTCTAAATTTTCCAACGACCCTCGCCACCAGTTCGAGATGTGGTCACCAGATTCTAACTTTTGGTGCTGAGGTGAGCAAAACCATGGTCATTGTTCATCATTCGGTCGTCGTTTGAGCCCTCGACAGAGTTGCGTCGTTTCACGATTGTTATCCCACATTTCGAGTATTTCTGACGAGATTCTGGTTAGTTAGGTTGTTCATTTTGGTTAGTTTAGTTGAAGGTTTGATGATCTGTGTTTTTCCAGCAGATTTGGTGCCAAACGTGTCTTCGTTGACCGCTCTGGTGACCGTTCGGTGACAAGATTAGTTTAGGGTAAGTGGACCTATTTAATTATGGTTCGAGAGTTTGAACTGGTCTGAACCAGCCCAACTCGGTCTAAGCCCAAACCCTAACCGAGCCCAGACCCGTCCGCCCGACCCTTTGATGATCTGTGTTTTTCCAGTAGATTTGGTGCCAAACGTGTCTTCGTTGACCGCTCTGGTGATCGTCCAGTGACCAGATTAGTTTAGAGTAAGTGGACCCGTTTAATTACGGTTCGAGAGTTTGAACTGGTCTGAACCAGCCCAACCCGGTCTAAGCCCAAACCCTAACCGAGCCCAGACCCGTCCACCCGACACTTTAACACGTTGACTGAGTCAAACCTTTCGAGTCAACTCAGAGAGCCAACCCATCCGAGTCAACTCAGTAAGTCAACTCGCTTGATTTGACTTAGCCGAGTCAACCCAGTTGACCCGTGATGTCAGAGTTGACTCAATCGCTAACATCAGCATTGACTTTGACTACTGACATCAGCATGACATCAGTCTTGACTTTGACCTGAAAAGTCAAATTTTCGGAAAAACTCATATTTTATGTTTTTCAACTTCCTGAGTCCGATTTTGAAGCCCGTTTCACAAAATTCTGACTGGAAAGCCTCTGAATCTGACCTTGAACCCGAACTTGTTTATGTATTTATTTATCCAGATAAGAGCTCTAGGAATAAGGACTGAAATGGGATATTGTTTGATTGAAGGTACTCATAGTTCCTTGAATATGAATGGTTGAGGGACATCAAATCTGGATTCAAGAGTGTTTGAATGTCGTTCGAGGATCGACCGGTATAGCAAGGATTCAAGGTAACACATTACTACCTTCTGCATGCTTTTGTAATATGTTAGTATTCGGTTAAGGTTTGCACGACCATGTTTGAGCATGTGATTTTTTTCGGCCTATGTCCATCAATTATGAGATAAAAATAATAATGGCCAAGACAAATATTCGAATAAGAGCTTTTATAAATTGAAAGAACTTTCGAGTTCGGTGCACGATTAATGAGTCGGTTAATCTTTAAGTCTGATTATCCTTTTTACTAAAAAGAAATGTCAAGAATTCGATTGATGAATGACGAAAATACTCATATCTATAAAAACAACTCGTGAAGCTATACATGATCTGATAAGACATCTGATACACTTGAAAACCTAATATTACTGAAATCTCACGGTAACAAGACTTAAACCCTCGAGTTTGTAAAGTACTTGAGTTGCTAGAATTCTAAATAATTCGAAGAAGATAAATTTGCTGAAAAATATTCATATGTATGAATTGAGCAATGGGGCGAAAAAGATTGAATTGATTGAAATGACTAAAAAGAATTGAATATACTAATAAGGCTCAAATGGTTCGCAATGACCCTAAAGACTAATATTTTTTTGGGCATTAATTGCATATCGACCGACAAATGAGATATATCCTCGAGGTCTGAAACAAAAGAATAGATGGAAGAACAAAGAAAATATAAATAATTGAAACATTTTTTAGCATCGTAATGTCTAAAATACCCTCGAATACTAGAATGTCAGAGAATACTTCTAAGACATGGAATTAGAAATCCCAATAAAGACAAACAAATGTAATGGCTCCAAAAGTGGTAAAATATGACCTGTGTCAGTTGGTCGATTCAGATACTATGATGATTGTGGAAGAATACCGTGTGAATGCACGTGCAATTTATTTAGAGAAAGTACATAGTTAATAGTGAGAGGGATATGTTCTCCTAAGGCACATTCGATGTTTTGGAATGAGTTTCAGGTACAATGCTCATGTTTGAATACTTGGAAATGTCGCTCGAATATATGCTTGATTTCTGGTAATAAGTTCATTGGACGATTGATGAAGGTGAACTATTGTTGTTATGCTCTGTAGTAAGTTTTGAGAAATGAATGGTTGAAGTGTACCTATCCGGTGAGATATTAAACATTGTGTTAATAGGTTTCGATTAGTTCAAAGGGACTCGGAAACTTGTTGAGAAACTATAATTCCTAAATTTTGTACATCACTGTTTATACCTTGTTGGTTCAAATTACCAGATTACCCTCGAAGGTCAAAATGACCTAAATGCCCTCGTAGGCTGTAACATTTAATTTTGCTCGCGATATGTCTGAAATCCCAATGATTCTGATACATCAACTTCTGATGTTGATTCGACTCGTCTTATCGAACTCCTCTATTCATAGGGACCTCGTTATGAAATCAGTCCAAAATTGTTAAATGTCATCTTTCTAATATCTATCATAAAGCGTGTACCATGTATCCGTAAATACTTTCAGTTCTAAACCAAGACCAATGCTTGAAATTTAAAAGTATGGCACTATAATACGAAAAGAAAGCAATTCTCTGGTTTCTAACCTATGATATGGAAAAATATTTCTGATATATGACATTGAATACGAAATAATAATAAAATAAATTTGACACGTCTTATGGTATAAAAATAGATCTGATATCTATTTTCTGTAATAATGTCTTCTACATATAAACTGAAATCATCTGGGATATATTATCTGGGATATGAATGAAGATCTGTAGGCTCAGCGTTGGTAAGTCCTTCTAGACCTAAGCTTCTGTGCCCAATGGGCCTAGGGTAAGACTTTCTGTAAGCTCCTACGCCCGACGGGCCTAGGGTAAGTCTTTCTGGATACTATTCTGGGTTTCTGCATATTGGTGTATGGTTGGAGGGTAGTTAAGTAAATTAATAAAACTTTATGACATGTTCTGAAACATACCCTACTAAATTAATGTATCAAAGTTGAACTCTCAGTAAACTTACAATTCGCGCTTAATGAACCACTCTGAATTTTTTGATTCAACTTCTGAAATCTGAATCTCTTTTGAATCTCCGGCTTTAGACTCATCTCTTAAGGTTCGGGTTATCAAATAATGAACAACTATGTTACCTTCTGGTATAATGCTCCACTGAAATCTCGAATCATAATTTGAGCTTATCGTTGCCCAGTTCATCATGATAGTGTTAAGCTTGCCATATACTTGCTTGTGCTTTTAGCATCCCTTGGTAGTCTGTATTACTGAGCTTTTCGAAGCTCACGTTGTTTTTACCATCATAGGTTAGAAGATCGATTGTGTCGTAGCTGTCAACGTCGATATGGGGGTTTCTTCGGCTTTGCTTGCAGAATACGGTACCTGTGTAATTAGGGGGCTTGTATATCTCGTCTTGTTTCATATTTGAGTCTGAAACTCGTATTAGTAACTTGTATACTGTTTTTGTCTTATCGTCTAAATGATTTCTGAAATTGTATTTTAAATTTTTAAACTTGATTTATGGTTTCAAATGGTTTGACAATTTGTTTTACATGAAATTTTTAATGTGGGTCGCTCCGATGACCCTAATGCGACTCCCTAAAATCCTTGGTAACGCATAGGCGGATCTAGGGATTACATTTAGTGGTATCCGAGCTTAGAGTTGCATCATTCTGGTAGATCGGTCGATCGTCTGTCATAGGGTGTCTGGTCTGTGCATGCCCCTTGTATAACCGTACTCCTCTGAGCCGAAACTCCGATGTCAAGTCTTTTTTTCTAAATTAAGTGAATCTAAGCATTTTGCCTTCTATAAATCGATCTTTACTACCAAGAAATGTTTATATTGTTCGTCTGTGTTTTAGATTAAATTTATAGATTAGAATATGGATAAAGAATCGAAGATGGTTCATGTAGGTGAAATTGAAGAATCAAAAATAGATTGAGAATAAATGTTTGATCATGTGAGCTAACAGAGATAAGATTTCACGTAATGCTATCCGGTGATGATGATTATGTTTGAGATATCCTGATGGAAGTTTAATAAAAGCAGTATTAATTTAAAAGAAAGGTGTTTGTGAATGTGGCGAAAGTGTAAGTTCTATGGTGACTCTGTAATACACGAAGGAAGCAATTTTCTGAAAATTTTGTTGAAGGTAAGTAATATTCATATAAAACCTTGGTTTTTCTTCAACTTGAAGAAAGACCTCTTATACGATAATGTGGCATGGTGTATCGTTATATCATCATTGACTGAAATTTGGTGTTACGTCCTGATTCTGGAAGGCCTTGGTGGAGGCCTTGAGTACTCGTATGTATTTTAGGTACCACTTTTCTTCTGTAAATTGATATTCAACCTAGTAGAATGATTAAGATTATAGAGAAGATACTTCAGGGTTGTAAGATTGACTTTTGTGGTAGTTGGGAAGATTCTGACCCATGGTTGAGACCATTATAATAACAATTATCAGACCAATGTTCGTTTGACTTCGTAAGTTCTATATAGATTCATATGTTGTATTCTGATTTGTTGGTCTGAGATGTATAATGGGATGACTTTAGGTCTAAAGGACAATCTGAGTGGATTAAAGGGTAATATTTGCACCTCTCTGGCTCTGGTAAATTTCGAGGAAGAAATTTCTTTTAAGGGGGGGTTGTAACACCCTAAGATTTGTTCTTAGTCATGTAAAGCTAAAAAAGAAAAAAGAAAATGGCAACCAAGGGATTTGAACCCTTGAGGTCCTAGGATTCTGTCACGACAACAACCACAGCAGTAGCCACAACAGTAGCCGACAGCCACAATGAGCATACTGGAACAGACCCTGACCACGTTCATGTCTCAAACAAGAGCATATATGGCAAACATGGATCACTTTGTCAAGAAAACTGAATCCTTCATGGACAAGACAGAGATAAGAATGACAAACCATGAGGCTACCCTAAAATCCTTAGAGACACAGATGGGCCAGGTTTCACAGTTCATAAACCCAAGGCAGAATGGAAGATTCCCTAGTGATACTGAGGTCACTAGAAAACCCACACATGAGGAGTGCAAAGTTATTACAACAAGGAGTGGGAAACAACTATAACTGTCGATAACAAAAGAAACACTGAGTAAGGAACCAACTCTATAGACAATTGTCGTGACCACTGCCCCGGCAGAGGAGAACGGTCTGCTATCTTCACACCTGCCACGATAGTATAAGGAACAGAGGAGCAGAAAGAAGAAACTGAAGATCTTGATCCTCCTCAGATCCGACTTCCATGTGAAGGACGCCTTGAAAATTATCGTCCTCCACCCCATTTTCTACAGCGGTTAAAGAAACAGAAACATGAGTACCAGCTTCAGAAAATCTATAAAGTCTTTAAGCAAGTACACATCAACATTCCACTATTAGAAGCCATTAAGGAGATGCATGGTTATGCAAAGTTCCTTAAGGATGCTATGTCCAGGAGGTTCAGACTTAGGGAATTTGAAACAATGATGATGACAGAAGGATGCATGACAATCCTACATAAGCTACCACCCCCCATAGAAGAAGGATCCTAGAAGCTTCATCATATCATGCATAATCAGTGACAAGTTTGTGGGTAATGCACTTTGTGATCTTGGTGCTAGTATTAACCTAATGCCTAAATATGTACTTCAGAGACTAGTTATTGGACAAGCAAGGCCCATAACAGTCATGCTGCAACTGGCAGATCGCTCTTATGTACAACCGGAAGGAAAGATTAAAGATATTTTGGTAAGAGTGGATAAGTTTATTTTTCTGTTGACTTTCTTGTTTTAGACTGTGAAGCAAATGAAAATGCACCGATCATCCTGGGGCGGCCCTTCTTAGCCACAGGCAGAAGAATGATTGACGTAAAGAAAGAAGAACTGACTATGAGAGTCAATGACCAGCAAATAAAGCTCAATGTTCTCCAAGCAATAAAACAAGCTGATGTAGAGGAAGAATGCAAGGCAATTTCAGAAGTAGTGCTAGACAAACCCTGCATCAGATCGAACTGTCACGATAGGAAATTTGGTCACTGCCACAGTAGTCACCTTGAAGACTGTCATGACAACATCAATGACAGTGACCCCTCAGACACAGATGCATCCGATACTGAAGGTTCTGAGGAGGTAAATTGGATAGGCACACATCCAAGTAAGTTCTTCAAGCCTTTGAATTATACCTCGAATGAACATGTAATCCAAAAGCTTTCTATTGAACAACCACCTGTTTTAGACCTTAAACCCCCTGCCAGGGCAACTTAAATATGTTTTTCTTGGGTTTAAATGATACGTTGCTCGTAATCATCTCTTCTAAGTTGATGTAGGAACAGGAACATCAGATGATCAAAATGCTACAGCAGCATAAGAAGGTGATTGGATGGACCATTTCCGATTTCCAAGGCATCAGTCTGGCTTTGTGCATACATAAGATCCTCTTGGAGGATGACCATAAGCCGACAATTGATGCTCAAAGATGACTGAATAAAGCTATGCGAGAGGTGGTACGAAAATAAATCATCAAGTGGCTTGATGGTGGAATAATATATGCCATCTCAGATAGCAAGTGGGTGAGCTCGGTGCAATGTGTACCCAAAAAGAGAGGCATGGTCGTGGTAACAAACAAGAACAACGAGTTGATCCCAACTAGGACTGTGACTGGTTGGAGGGTTTGTATGGACTACCAGAAGCTTAATAAAGCTACCAGGAAGGACCACTTCCCCTTACTCTTTATCGATCAAATGTTAGATAGATTAGCGGGGAAGCCTTACTATTGTTTTCTTGATGGTTACTCAAGTTATAACCAAATTGCAATTGCACCAGAGGATCAAGAGAAAACAACCTTCACATACCCATACGGAACATATGCCTTTCGAAGAATGCCATTTGGACTTTGCAATGCACCAGCAACCTTTCAACGGTGCATGACGGCAATATTCAAATCTATGTGGTCTGGCCCTTTCCAAGTAGTCCAAGTTTTTCCCCATGGTGCCATTACAATCAGATCAATCAAGGATGGGCACCAATTCAAACTCAATGGACAAAGGTTAAAGCATTATCAGGGGACTGAAGCCCCAAGGATGCAGGAAGTAGTTACTTTAGGAGATGCTCCTCAAGGCATCCCTAATTTAACTTAATTTTATTTTATTCTTTTAGTTTTTTTATTTATTTTTTTTAGGAAATAAGATTTTAATTTATTATTTATTTTAGTTTTCATGTAAATAAAGGAAGCAAAGCAAAGAGGAGGAATTAACCAGCCCACTACATTCACAACAGCCCATAAAGCCCAATGGAACAAACCTGTCGTGACAGCCTGTTACCAGCTATCGCGGCAAACGCGAAAAATACAGCATGTCGCGGAGTTGTCGCGACAGACATAAAAATGCATAACAGACGCGCAGTAGACACAGAAACGCGTGACAGACGCGCCAAGAAACCGCGTGACAGCTGGCCCCGTTATTCGTGCCACCCGTTACAGTTCCAATGGGCAGAAAATCCCGTTTTATATAAACCTCTACTTCCATTTCATTTTCACCTCATTCTCATTCTCTTTACTTTGCTTTCAAGAATTTTAGCTCTCAGAAAATTTTCCTTTATTTTTCCACAGTTTCCTCGCAATGACTACTCGATCAACCTGAAAGAGTGCTGCCTCCACCTCTGTCACGGCAGTCTCTACACCCAGCCACAGTAGAATCCTCAGACGATTCTCAACAGTAGATTCAGAGAAGAGATACTACGACTCCTTTCAGAAACGAGAGATGTGGGAGGAGAGAGGCTTCACCTACACTACGAAAACGGGGGATTTATGGCTCGAACCATTCATCTCCAAGAAAATCATAGCGCTAAGGTGGTAGATATTTGATGTCCAACCGGAGGAGATGAACATCACATTAGTTCGTGAGTTCTATGCAGTCGTCTCGTCTAAAGATGCCACGATAATGATCATTAGGGGCAGGGAAATTTCTCTTGAGACAGCCTACATAAACACTCTTTACGACCTCTATGTGATCAAGAAGGAAGATTCACATAGGAGATTCGTCAATAGTCTGTCGTCGGCAGACTATGATGGAATCAGGGTTGACTTAACAGAAGCAAGCACCCAATGGAACGACGATCCCAAGCACAGATGGATGGTGTGCAGGACCCAACTCACACCAGCCGCCAAACTTTGGAATCATTTCCTGAAGAAACACCTTATGCCAACATCGCACAACACAATGGTAGACCGACATCGACTTGCCCTCATGTATTCAATCATCAACGAGCGGCAGATCAACGTTGGTAAATATATCCGTGATGGCATTTTTTAGTGTGCACTCAAACCAATGGGCCCTCTTTTCTTCCTCTACTTCATCACCACACTCTGTCAGGCCAACAATGTGCCGGAGATCGATGAAGATGTTTATATCCAAGGCAAGGGATGGACCCAGCAGAACATTTACATTCTGATGGAGCTGAAGCCTGCCACCCCCTGGCATATATAGACCTCATTGCCGCGACAGAACCAACAGCAGAACCTGAATCCACAGAACATGTCACGGAAGAACCTGAGCAGACCACGGCTGCACAATCGATAGACACCTCCAGCCAAATCATTCATATAATGAAGAAGATGGAGGAACGATAGCTGAGCTTCATGGGATTTATGAGGAATTTCACTACTGCCACGGTAAATTTCATTAAAGTTGATTTAAATTATCCCAACGTGCAGTTTCCCTCTTTCCTAGAAAAACTTTTTGCAACCCCTACACCTGCTGCCAGCCCTAGAATGCACACACCAACTGCTACCTCCACCACACCACCTGCCACGACCGGAGATGGCGACAGGCGATCTGCCACTCAACGAGGAGAAAAACGGAAGGAACCACTACCGAAGATCGATCCGAAGTACTTCGAAGGTTTCTCCTCATCCTCAGTTTGGCAGGATGACTCTGACTCGAAGCTGTCTATCGTCCGTGAAATAGCCAAAGACTTCTTTCAATGAAGAAGAAGAAGAAGAAGAAGAAGAAGAAGAAGAAGAAGAAGAAGAAGCTAAATGAAACTATTGAGGGACCATGTCACGACAGATCGGACGACAGCAGCAGCAATGATGACGACCTCGAGGTCCTGGACAAGGCCCCAAAGATCTCACCTACTCGAGTCCAGCCACCTCGAGAGGCCAAAAAGAAAGTAGCCTCACCATCTCCCAACCCCAAGCCAGCCTTTGCCATCAAGGTAACTGCCTACCGGCAGCTCTGCATCAGCAGCAGCAGCGACGACAACTCATCAACTTAAGTGTTTTTCTATTATGCTAGCTGTCTCTATTGTTTATATTATCTATTTGTGATGTTTTCTTTTTCTTGTTTTCATTTTATTTTGTTGTCATGCATTGGGGACAATGCAACCCTTGAGTTTGGGGGTAGGCAGTCCTCTGTTATTTAAATGAACTTTTCAATTTGTGTCTAATCTTAGTTATTTTGTGTAAAAATAACTGGCTTAAGTCTTTGAAGTGCACTTACCTGCCGCGACATTCTCTGTCGTGATGGTGCCTTTAGGATGTTTTAGTAATTATTTAGAACCTTGCTATAGTTCTAAACTTCAAAAACACTTTTGTGACTTATATGTTGTCTAGGCTACTGTTAGTGAACTAGAGTAGAAAAGCTTAACCACTTGAGTTGCCCCTAAAGGTGCCTAACACTGCTCTAGGAAAATAATAAAAGAAAAGAAAAACTTAGACTCAGTTGCCCCTAGAGGGGCCTAACACCGGCTCTAGGAAAATAGCTAGAGGTGCCCAAAACAGGCTCTAGTAAAAACAAAATAAGAAAAACTTGAGTCTAAATTCGAAAAAACTAAAGGAGCCTCCAAGAAAAAAATTAGTTTGGCATAAAAATCAAGTGAGTAGCATACTTATTCTAGTTACTAAAAGAGTCTAGGCACATGTTTGTTCACAAAACCTGCACACACTTGTACAAGAATTATAGCATTGTTTCGAATAAATCCATAAACAACCGAAAAGGTACTGCTCTTGATAGTGAAAGGGTTATAGGTAATGATAGTTCACTGAATTAAGCCAAGCAAAAAAAATTGCATTCTCTTTTAGGTTGTATCTGCTTGAAGACAAGCATCAACTTGAGTTTGGGGGTGTGTTAAGTGCATAAAAGTTCTATATTTTACCCCTCATTTACCCATATTTTTGTTGCACTCAAGCATGATTTATTGCATTTAGGATAGATTTTTTCATACACGTCACAATTAGCTAAAACTGCACATATTCTGCTGAATTATGTCACTTTTGCAGGTATCTGTTGCGGCAGTATCCAGGGCAGCAAAGTGAAGTGGTGAGATGCGAAGCTGGAGTTGAAGGAAAGAAAACACCGCCTGTCGTGACATTTGTCGTGGCAGCCATGACGACAGTAGGACACTGAGGTGGAAAAGTGAAGTGGAGCTCGACAGATAGAGGATTTCGAGCCGGTCTATCGTGGATCACTTCCATATTTTTCTGAGCCCTGAAGCAGAAGGAAGGCCATGCCCAAAGTTCAAGAAAGAAAGTCAAAACAAGAAAAGAGGGCGAATTAAGGACATCTACTCAGAAGATTTAGTCTTTAATAGAGTTGTACTTTAATTTAAACTTGTATTCTTTCCATATTAGAAAACTTGGACCCAAGGCCTATATAAAGGCATGTAATTCGACCTAGGAAAGGACATCTAGCTCCTAGTCGTCTTCCCCCAAAACCTTAGTCGTTTCTCTCTCTCCATCATGTTCTAAACTTCCTCAAGGGCTAAGGGTTGATCTTGTAAAGTAGTTGTAAGGATTGTATTGTTCTTAGGATTTTTCTGTTCAAGTAATAAAACTTCAAGTTTATTTACTATGGTTTTCAACATCTCATAAGAGCATCGAGAGAGCATTGTAAGGTTATCCATTTGCTTGATATCGAGAGAGTTAAGCATTCGAAAGGAGTAAATACGTGTTTTCTAATTTATGGTTAAACCATCTTGGCTTAGGGATAAGTACAAGGTTAAGTGGATAAAAAAGAATTCACAAACATTGGTGTTCACCCTTTGATTCACGCCGGGAGGTATCATCCAAGACGTGTTCATCAACAGAACTTGGGCCTAGGGATAGGACAAGTCATAGCAAGAATTCTTGCCAAACTTGAAGTACGGAGTTGTTGATCACTGTCGCGACATCAACGGACCTCTGCCGCGACAGGTGCTGCCACGACAGGCACGACGACAGAACAACAGAAGCTCCTCTGAACAGTGCAACACCTGCACTACTGAGCAAATCAATACCGGCATATTCTCTCAATCTGATTACCTTATCTTTTACTTTAGTTATTACTAAAGATTACTCCAAACAATCATTTAAACTATTTCTTTTTCTTGTACAGTAATTAAAGGATAGAGTTATTTTCAGTCTCTGTGGAGACGATATTTGATACTCTAGTATCACTTTACTACTTGCGTCGTGTACACTTGCACTATTTGTGATAGTCTCTTTTGCACGCAACACTCCCTTTCAATCCTCTAGGTGCAGGGTGAAATTAAAGTCACCACCAATTAACCATGAGCAGTCACTACCTGGGTTAAGTTTTGGCAAGATGCGGCCAACGATATTTCATGTACAAGATGTGCGGACTTGAATCTGAACATGAATAAACTGGTTTGAAATGGAAAGTACATTAACCACCAAAGATGAATTCTAAAGGAGCCAAATCCCCCACTAAAACAATGAGTCTCAACTCTAAAAGAGGATGAAAAATCGAGCTTACAAATAACATGATCAACTCACAAACCACTAACACATGTCTTCAAAAGTGCAACAAACGAGAGGTTATTAGCAGAAACAACTTTTCGAAAGTGACTCCTTAAAGGGGAGCTTGCCGCTCATTGACAATTCCATATCATAGTATTTATTAATCATTAATAATATTGAAAAGAGATTGGAATGGTACGTAGTCCTCCAGCATGCTTGATGGAATAGACTGATTATTAACATGCTCTGTATCAATACGGCCATCAGCTTGAATACTCTCCCCACTAACACCATTATCCGAGGAGGTACGAGGAACCATGGGATGTACTTGTTAGTTTTTGTTATAGGATAATTGAGATATTGTACCGACTTTTTTTAAAACATCGAGGTATCGCTACCCCTACTCCGGTATCACTTAGAAGAACCAAGTTTTAATTTAAAATGAGTTTTAAAGAAAATCGGTTAAAATTGGAGTTACCACCGGCCTTTTTAAAAGGTAGGCCGGACATCGAAAATAAAACCAGAGATTTAAAGGGATTTGGGAGTCGGTTACACGCGGGGAAGGATGAGCACCCCCGTCGTGCCCAAAATTGGTACCAATATCATTACCGCTTAATTAACATTAAACTTTAAAAATTAAAGTGACAAATTGTATCGAAATTTGGTTATACAAGTGAGTAGATTTTAAAAGTCTTAATATTCGAGAAGGAACGTCTGAACCACCACCACTACGACTAGTACTGGCCTCATTCATTCCCGAATGAAAAGACCTCGCATGAAATTTGATATTCCGGATGCAACTTAACATGGCATATGAAAATAAATAAATGAGACATAAAACCATACGAATAAACAAAAAGGAAATAAACAAAGCATAGAAAGCAAGTGCACATGGTGCTTAAATGCATGAATGAATATCGAACTTAGACGATTAATAAACAAAATGCCCCCCACCCCAAATTATCATCATGTTACACAATAAAAAATAAGTCATATGTGTATATGCATAATAAAATACTATACACCTATACCTTTACATATTTGCGTGGAACCATGGGAATGAAGCACAAAAACGGACAAAAAATACAGTAACTATATATACATATGCATGAACATATAAAGCATAATATATATGTATATGCACATCCAGTTGCCGTTATATACCCCCAGAAAAGACACGATGCAATGCATGAATTATATCCTTCAATACATAAATCATATGTCATACAAATGCACTTTCTAGGATGTCATTCGAATATACAAAGACAAGTGAGCAGTAACAAAACAATGAAAATTAAAAAAGAAAAAAACACGAACGACGGGGCTTCGTTGCCGAAAGTAGGGCTGGAATTGACAATAAAAATAATAATAAACAAAAGAAAGATAATGTTTATTTTTAAGAGTTTTGAGTTTAAGTATCTTTGTCAGTAAAGTTTTTGAGATATTAAAAGATTAAAAATATAATTAAATATTATCTTGTAATTACCTTATTATTATTTAAAAAAATTAAAATATCAATAATTTTTTATAAAAATTTGTAACAAAAAAGTTATGATTAGAATAAGAGAAATTCACTATGACGTGGAAATAATATAAAATATTTGAGTTTGTGCAGCTACATTGTTTGAACTTGTTTTTCCTAAAAAAAATCCTAAACTGCTTAATTATTTATGAGATTGATAAATTAAATACAAAATAAATTTGCATATTAATAAATTGAGGAAATTATAAGGTGAGGCTAAAATGAGGCATTACATAAATTATTATTAAAATGGTAAGAATTTATGTAAGATTGGGTAATAATGTAGGTAGAACCAAAATTCTTACTAACTGAGTAAGAATTTATGTAACTACATAAATTATCATTATTTGAGTAAGAATTTGTGTATATTTTGATTTAGGTAAGAATTTGTGTAATTACACAAATTCTTATATTATAACCTAAATTCTTACCCAAATGGTAAAAATTTTTGTAGATTTTAAGAATTGTGTAACTACACAAATTATTACTAACTAAATAAGAATTTGCGTAGATCTACCTCATTTTAGTTGCACCCTAAGGGCACGTTTGGTTCACGGAATGAAAGATTACCTATGGGAATAAGATTCCTGGAATGTAACATTACCTGATATATTAGTGGGAATGTTACATTACCTTGTTTGGTTTATTCGGTAGAAATGTAAGATTATTGTGTTTGGTTGGAGATAAATAAAATTATCTAGAAGTGAAATTTACTAAATTGACCGTGTGTTATATTTTTCTTTTTAACATGTTAAAATTTTAATATTAAATTAAAAACATATGCACAAAAAGTTATAGAATTATTTTTGTTACACTATTTAAAATTTATAAAAATTATATATATATATCATATTATTAATATACCTATTATATTAATTATTTTTAATAAAAATATAATTTATATTTACATACTCTCGTTACCTTCTATTAAAATATTTTTGTGAATTTTTTAAATGCTAAATTTTTAATATGCTCAATTTTTAATTTTTTTATTACTTGTGACAGATTGTCAAGTAAATTAAAGTAAATAAGTTTGTAATACTGATAAGAAATTATATTATAAGTATCTACTAAAATATTTTATAAGATGATAAACATCTTATAAATAAAAGAATATTGTCTGAAAATATTACATCTTAACTTATTAATTTAGATCACACATATTTAATCATCTAATTAAATTAAATAAATGATTCATGTGAACAAAATTCATTAACTTGAGGGTAATATGGTCTAAATGGTGGGAATTGACAAATACCTAAGAAAACCAAGGGAACCACATTCCCACCATTTAATGAAAAAATGCTACTATTGGGAATACAATATTACCATTTGGAAGGAATGCTCTCTAACCAAACGTGGGTATGTGATTCCGGAAAATATCATTCCCCCAAGTAATGATCTTTTCCGCGAACCAAACGCCCCCTAAGAGTGTCCCACCCTAAAATTTTTTAATAAATTGATGATCAGAGTCTAACAAAAATAATATATTTGTGTACGGACTGAACGTGCACCAAGCTTCGTATCATCGCCCTTTAACTAGCATAAAAAATTAAAGTTCAAATCGTTCTAATTATTTTTAATGTGAATCTGTCTAGTTTAGTTTTAAAATTCTCAATCAAGTGTCAAACTAAAACGGTAGTAAATCTAAATAAATCCAATTGTCACCGATGATCTGATTTAAAAACAATCTAAAATTAAAATAATTTTTATATACAAAATAATTCAAACCCAAAAATTCTCTGAAATTTTTAAAACTTGAATTAATCCGATCCAAATCGACCCAATCTAAATCAATTCGATATCCTCAATTGACAAGTATAATGTTGGTATATCCCATAATTAATATTCGTTTTTTTGGTGGTGTTTAGTCGAGTCAGGAATCACATTCCATTGAGCTACAACCATAGTTTTAAATCGGAACATCCCCTTGAATTTGGAACACGAAAGGGAATTTGAATAGGTACAAAATCATAATCCATAAAGTAAAATAACTCATCCCACAAACATTAGTGGATCCATTCAAGTGGAGAATCTTTTGCTTATACTTGGAACCTCTCCGTGGCATATTCAGTGAGTTGAGCGTTCGATCTAGTCGAGTCGAGTTAAAAAATCAGATTTAAACTTTATTTAAATTTTACAATTTGATTCAAATTTATGAAATTCGAGTCGAGTTTTCGAGTTTCTGTACAAATTTAATTGAAATTATTTATAATTTTACAATACAACTTCATTCCAATTTAAAAGACTTTATATATCTATGTACGATATACATATAATATCTATATATATAATATGTGTGTGTGAATAATTTCTACTTAGGGAAGGGGAAGGGGAATTTTGCTTCTAATATTGGGTCTTGAACCCACATCCTAGAGGGGAGTTTGTCAACTGAGGGTTTTAACCACCTGCTTTATATATTCATATTTTTCACATGTGATGTATATAATATAATGAAAAGAATTGAGAGACTCAATTCAAACTTGAAAATTGATAAACTAATTACTACAAATTTTAAATTTTTTAAAATTTTATTTTATAACTCAAACTTTATTTAAATATTTTTGAGTCAAATTTATAAAATTATGACTATTTTTTTTACGTCAAATTGAATAATTCAATTTTTTGAATTGCTAAATATCGCCAACTGCCAACATTACTGGAATTTTTTTTCCACGATCTATATATCAAATAATTACTCAAAATAATAATAGGGTCGTTATCGAAATTATACAAACGGATTGCAAATCAATGAGTTTAAAATTTGCACCCACAGAGGATGAAATTAAAATCACAATAAATTATATTTTTTCGATCAAAATGCATGATTCCATTGACAATAAATCATATTTTAATACAAAACTTAATCATAGGCATAACATGGAACGATCAAAAAGTAGAGTTAGTGGGACACGAGCACCTTTCTATAGTGATACTGTTATTTTTTTTTAAATTAATGTAAAACTAATATATAATATATATGTATAATTTTAAAAGGTAAAATAAAATTTTAATAAAAAATCATATAAACTTTTTAAATTATATACAAATTTTAAATTAAAAAAATAATCAATTAACTCTTTATTTTTTTTCAAGTGATAATCTTCGCATATTCTACTACTAATCTCATTCATTCGTTTCACTCATCTAGCGATCCAAAAAATATATAAACTTAAAGAGCTTTACATTATATAACTGAATTATATCCCATATATATATATATATAATCTACTATGAAAAAGGACCCAAGATTTAAAAGTGCAAGTGGCAGTAAAGCAGGCGGTAGTGCTGGTGCAGCGTAGGATATAATTTTTTAATTATTCCGAAAATCAGTTTTGTAAGGCTGATATAAATCATTGGGACAATGAGATAATAATTTGAAATATATTATTGTTGTCGTAATAATTTAAAAACTATTGTTATCCTCTTATGTACTGGTGCTAAAGGTAGATGTTCATTATTTTTTGAGATTCGGGTTCGAACACCAGTAATACATGTTGTGTGTGCCGTTTTTAAAAAGATTAAGAAAGTTCAACATATACTACCTTTGCATCACACCAGCATATTTAAAAAAAAACTATCAATTGGAACTTGAGGTTTTGATAATAAAAATATTATTTTTAGGTGATCTGAATTCGAACAATATAATTGATGTAGTGTGCATTATCAAAACGGCTAAGAGTAAAAAATATATATTTTCATGTAATCATACCATAATACTAAAAAATACAAATTTAAGTATATCTAAATACGATTTAATAAAGATAATTTAAATAATTTAAGTTATTTTGATGGTCACGTATAGTCAGATCCCTTTTTAGTAAAATGTTGTTTGTCGATATAATCAAAATTATGTAGCGAAGCAGCCTGCAAGATAGTTTGATTCGCTCACCACTTCTTTATCACATCGTAAAGCGTCCCGTTTGACAGAGAAAATTTTTTTATAAAGGTTATTGAGTTCTTTTGATGTTGGACATCACTCTCAAAGGAATGTTTCGTTTTTTTCTCTTATCCTTGTGTTTAATATTACTGTTTTATGTATGAATTTTTTTTATAATTATTGTCTCCAATTTTCTCTTTATGCATGTTGCATTGTAATTCTAATTCCTTTCATTGGTTTTATAAATGAAATCCAATTAACATTATTAAAAATGCAAAGGATAAAAATATAAATTTTAGTATCCAACTTTAGAATTTACGTGTAATGTGTATTTAACTTTTTAATGCAATTGGATATTTAGTTTTTTAATGGTACAATTACGTACCTAACTTTTTTTTGTGTAATTAGGTAACTGACATTTTTTAGTACACATGTTCAATTATGATTGGTCCATAGTCATAGTTTTTGTCATTTAGTTACATTATAATATGTGTTACATATTCAAAAGTTATGAGTTAAAATACATGAATAATTTAAAAAATATATCAAGTACCAAATTGCACAAAAAATTAAAACTGGGTACCTAATTACACCATTAAAAATATAAATACCTAATTATACAAAAAATGTAAGGACTTAATTGCAATAAAAAATTTGGATACAACATTCCACATAAATAACAAAGTTAGGTACCAAAATATTATATTCATCCAAATATAAATTATCCCTAAACAACTCCATTAGCTTTCGTCTTGGGCCAAGCCATTGGGCTCCATTAGACAGACTATGGCTAGTACGGACTACAACAAGGTCTTTAAAGGGTTCCCTAAAAGCCAAATCGACCCAATTTTTTGATTAGGTCAACAAGTGCAAATTAACTCCTAGTTAAAGAAAAATTATTAGATGAACTCGGTTCACAACGTCATTCGTGTTCTTAGCCAATAAGATCCACTCATATTATTTTTTTCAAGGTGAATCTTCACTTCTTCCCTACATGTAAATAAGGAGTGGGTTACTTGGGGAAATTATATCATAGGCCCTCCCCACCACGTCATTTATGGTCATAACCAATAAAAACCACATATTTCAATTAACTTTCCCCATGTCATATTTTTACCAAGTAAATCTTTACTTGGTAAGAACTGCTTTTAATTTAATTTACAGTAAATAAGGGTGAACATTCATTTGATAAAAACATGACATGGAAAAATTAATGAAGTGAGTGATTTTTATTGGTTGGGACCACGAATGACGTGGTGAGGAGGGCCCATGGTTTAATTTCTCGCTTACATGAAAATTACTTTGAGATGGATGGATCTTATTGGCTGGGACTATGGGTGACGTAATGAGCTGGGTCAATCTAATAATTTCTCCTAATTAAGACATTCTTTTTTTGGTAAAGTTAAAAAATGTTACTAAATTATGATAAAATGTTTATTTTGGTCATCAAATTTTTAAACATTACAAATAATCATTAAAATTTAAATTTTGTTACAAAATGGTCACTAAACCATTAGAAGGTGTCATGCCTGTGAGTTAATAATATTTGTATAATAACCACGATCTCAATTAAACATGAGACACAAACATAAAATAGAGTACAACCAAAGTCTCTAACTAAAGCTTAGGATTAGGCTACCACCCTAATCTCAACTCTAGGTGGGTGTACCAATCCGAACCTAGGTCACATGCTTGAACCAATTGCTCAAAACCATTTAAAACATTTTAACCACTCACCTTCACCTCCAAGCTCCACTACCAAGCAACCATGGTCTTCAAGTTTCCGGATTCGAGCCTGAAGCTTTACAATTGTCTTCTCTTGCTTCTAACCATCTCAACATAAACAAAACAACCTCGAATCAGCTCATACAACAATGTAGCAACCTGGAACACTATTCAAGCAATAAACACAAGATTCCAAGCCAAGAACAACCCCAAAACATCAAACTCGGGCAACCCTTAAACCCAATCCAAAACTCATGATTTCAACCTTTTTAGCACACTAAAATGCTTCCAAAACAGTCCCCAACTATTACCTTAACATCAACCCTCAAATTCCAACATAGAACACACCCAAAACTCAACTCAAAACCCTTCTAAAACCCCACCAAAACTCAAATTCGAGAATTCTTATAAAACACCTTAAAATTCATATATGTTGGACCTCAAGGTTCATAAACAACATATCTAACAATATTAAATCAATAGCTTTGATAAAAACTCATAAAGTCGCAACCTTTAACATTTTCCATAAAAATCTGAATTCCTAAAACATTGATGAAAATGAAATCTAATGGTACTTTCAAAGAGAGGAAAATGAGAGCAAGTTGGAAATGTAATTACCTTTCAAAATGAGCCAAAATGAAGGAGAAAGAAGATGGAATAGTAACTTGGAGAAAAACTCTCCCCTTTGTCGTGAAAATGGAGAGATGAAGAGTGAAGAAGATGACAATTTTATGTTTTAAACAAAAATGGGGTTTTTAATTTGGAAGTCCAACTATTTACAAAAATGCTATTAAAATGATTATTGGGCTTAAATATCAAAAATTTGGTCCAACACTTTAAATTTAATTTTGCAAAACAAAAACCAGTATATTATTTTATTTATTTATATCACCCGACCCTCAAACCCGGGTGTTACAACTCTCCCCCATTTAAGGAAATTTCGTCCCTGAAATTTATCGCACAGGAAATACCACGAAATCTGCTCTTACACACTTTCCTTCTCACCACAACATACTAACCAATATCGGTAGACTTACCACACAACATTAGCTATTTGATGCTAAGATCTCAATAGGTCCTGCAATGCATGCCAATTTCAAACTCGACTCAGCCTCTTCAACAAACATAGCACGAGACAGATCAGCTTCACATTTCTGAATCATAGATACACGGAACATATCACAAACCCCTTTCTAACTCTGGTGGTAACCGCAACAAATAGACAACAGAACTAGCCCGATTCACAATCTCATACGGCACCGTTTGAATACTTGACCCATAAATTTTTCTGACTGACCATCTGACTTCAACAGGTAACCAAGCACTATGCATGCGTCTTCAAAAATCTAGTTGAAATCTCGAATCCCTGTCGACCACTGTCAATTTCAAGACACTGTGCACTCACACTCTTGCTAAAGCATGACTCCGCCATCTTACGCAAGGTACAAGTAAGGTGAACATGTATAAAATGAGCACACTCGATGCAACTATCATTGTTTACGCAGCCAAGTTCTCACGGAGGAAATCAAAGGCGAACCAGACACAAGGTCTCTCGAATCTATTACCCACTTTCATTAAGAATCTTCCACGGATGTAACAAACTAGAAGAAAATTGATGCTCGGTCTTGACACGCTGGCAAATTACACACTTTCTCTTATACTGAACCACATCATTCATCAACTCAATCTAGAAGTATTCATCTTCAACCCACAATACGTCTTCATACTACTCAGAACACTATGTCAATCGGCACAACTATTATGTCTCTAAAATGCAGAACTCTCTCATCTCTGAAACTGTATTCTAAAAGTCTTCCTTCTGCTATGTCTTGCACATGAGGTGCCAAGAACCTGTCTTGCAACTATTTCTCTTTAAGTATTCTGACTCAATGTAGGCTTAACCCGAAACTCGGCCACAAAACTACTATCATTTGGTAAACTGAATCCGGCAGATATAGCTCATAACTCAAATATAGCTCAGCAAAAACAACTTGAAGCATCGGTCACTACGTTGACTCTCTTCGGTTGGTACTCAATCTTGAGATTTCAAGCGGTTCTAACACTTTATGCTATTCAAGTTTCAACCCTTCCTAAGTCGTCAAATATTTCAAGTTCTGATGATAAGTGTATATACTGTGCATTTCTTACTATACAAGATTTGTCTCTAAGTCTTCGTAGCAAAACAACTGTAGTTAACTCTATGTCTCGTGTCGGATAATTCTTTTCTTGGTCTTTCAACTATCTCGATGATTAGGCCACAATCTTCTGTCTTGCATAAGCACACAACCTAACCCTACATGTAACGCATCACTATGGTTCACAAATTCTTTCTCTGATATAGGTTGGACCAAGGTCGAAGCTTTCGTCAAAGTTTCTTTCGGTTTCTCAAGGGCTCGTTGTCACGCATCTGATCAAACAAACTGAACATTCTTCTGTAGCAACCTGTCAATGGAGCAGCTATCTTCAAAAGATCATTTACAAACCTCCAAAAGCAACAATGCTAGGCCTAAGAACTATAGATACTTGTCATAGTCGTCAATTTCTTCCAACTCACATCTTCTTCTGCCTACTTGGGATTTACTCTAACACTCGACTGATCTACATGTCCTAGGAGAACATCTTCCTTGACTTAGAGTTCACGTTTGCTCGACTTGACATACAACTGATTCTCTAATAGGATCTACAACACTAACTCCAAAGCTTGTCATGATTTTCTTCGGTACTTGAGCATACTCATGTATCATCTACGAGAACTACTACAAACTGATCAAAGAAATCAGGAAATATTCTGCTCAACATCTCTATAAAAGTAACTAACACACTAGTCAAACAAAACGACATAACCCAGAACTCAAAGTGACCGTATCTTGCCCCCAAAAGCTGTCTTCGGTACATCAACCTCTCTCACTTTCAACTGGTAGTAATCGGATCTCAAATTAATCTTCAAAAAGACTGGAGCACACCCCAACTGATCAACAAATCACTGACGCTCAGAAAAGGACACTAATTATTCACTGTCAATTGTTTCAACTGTCTGTAATCTAAACACATTATCATATTGTCATCTCTCTTCTTCACAAAATGTATTATCGCACTCTAAGATGAGGTACTAGGCCTAATGAATCTAAGGTCTAACAAATCTCGTAGTTGATTCTTCAACACTCTCAATTCTTTCGGAAATCATAGGATACAGAGCAATCAAAATAGGAGCAAACTCGGAGACGATATCAATAACAAACTCTTCTTCCCTATCAAGAGACAAACCGGGCAATTCTTCCAAACACTTCTAGGAAAAACACAAACTATTTTAACATTTTGCGGTCTAATCTTCATTCAAAAATCGAATCCATCACATTTGCTAGGCAAGCCCGTCAACCAAACTCAATCAATCTTTAACCTCTAAAGTTGGATCAACATTCGATAAGAAGTTCACATCCTTACCTACCACTACAGTCTCACAGAAATCTGCAGTTTCAAGGCAACTCTCTCTTGTCTCAAAGTATACTCTAGATTTGTGTTCTACAAGCCAAACCATGCCAAATGTTACATCGAAACCGTAAAAAGACAATTACAATTACTTCACATCAACTAGAAACACATAACCCTGAGCCATCAACAAACACCTTCCGCACATCTTCCCGACTACCAATATCTCACCAAAAGGTCTAGTCATATACATCCCTACGTCTAAGGTCTCAACAGAGATATCAAGTTTCTTTGCATGCTCACACAAAATAGACGAATCCGTAGAAATTGCAACTTCACATGTACACATCTGATAGTTTTCAATTCTCTTGTTTTCAGGATGGCCCTTCAAACATAACCTAACTCTTCAAACCGTTCTTAGAGCATCTCGAAACCTCAAAATTCAGTTCTGCTCACACACAAACAATCATGCTTGAACTTGTTCTACAACATCGGTCCTGGCGACTCAAAACATCCCACTACCAAGCATCCTGATGCCAAACCCCAAGACTTCATTCTTAGCTCTGTTATATCATAATCGACTTCATCACTCTCTCTCGCTGGAAGACAACTAAGACGTACACTGGCCCAATCACACTAATTGATTCCCACTCACGGATACTGACCGGCTGTCTTGTATTAAAACTATAGGCCGAACCCCAACGATCACCAACTAATTTTTCTGAGTTTTAGATTACACACACGAGACCCTTACCTTGATCTCGCCAAAAGAACTAAGGCACTCATACCTACCTCTAACACTTCACCGGGCACATTCAAACTTTTCATGCTTGCTAACAACATACGGAAGTACAGATTCAGGATTAACCGGAGGGAGCAAACTCAAAATTGTACCAAGGGCTTATCTACTATATCATCGATTCCACTCTGATTCTCACTCACATGTCTTCACTTCTTTTTACCAACTAATACCAGAATCAGTCTCATCGTCCCTCACCAACAAGAATCAACCCACATACACACTGACTCAAACAAACAAATTGTACCTCAACTCCAGTACAACCATACTTCTCTGACTATAGCGATGAACTCCCTCAACATCATCCACCTTTTAGAAACCACAACTCCCACTAACCAATCTACGACCCACGCCTTGGCCTCAAACTTACATAAAAGCAATAAATCAACAACAACAACAACACATTAACATACAAATTGGGTTAGCAAAGGAAAGGGTCCAAGTGGCTCAAGTATGATTCCCTCACTTAAAAAAAATCAATTTTTCCGATGTAATAGAAGCAATGAGACTCTACTCAACATGCTTCAAGCAACATATGTTCACAATCAAACAATCACTTATCACAGCATACTCGAATAACAAGTAACATGCTTACATGGCAAGCAAACACCATGTAATTACAATACAAGAATTTAACTTGCCTCACTTACCTGCCCAAGGTCTCGGAAACCTTAGGCTCTGATACCACCAAATGTAACCCCCTCGTCCCGGTCTGGATGGCTGACCGGTCCGAGTAGGCTACACGGGGAAAACTGACGCGAAACCCGTTAAGGTCCCACCTCGGTTAGCAACCCTAGAAAATTTCTTTTATTTACATCTTGTCTAAATGCATTGTTAAGTCCTATGTGAAACACGACAATGGAAACACAAACAACATATCAACGACCATCCAAAGCAACACATTAAAACAACCCATTTTAGCTTTTTAAGCAGGTCGTATCGATACACCTGTCAAGGGTATCAATACGCCTTGACCAAGTCAATTGCCCTCAGTCAACTCAGGGGAGACCGTATCGATACAACCCTTGGGCGTATCGATACAACCTCTTCGGTCAACACCACTTGGTCAACGAGACAAAACCATACCGATACGCTTAGAGCTTGTATCGATACGCCAAAGTCTCACCAAAATCTCGGATTTCCAATGAGCTTTAGGCGTATCGATACACCCCCGCGTATCGATACACCAGGCCAAAACTGAGTCTTAAAGAGCAAGACCGTATCAATACGACCCTTAGGCATATCGATACGCCCTGCACTGCAAGTTCCCAAATTTCAGCCAAACAACTTAAGACTCGACTCTAGATGCGATTTACGACTCCCCTAGCCCCGGACAACATACATACAACCTTTAACTACCAAGATATCAACATACATGACATTCAAAACGTGCAAGGATCATGCAATGAAAGGATTCATACTGTTATCAAAAAGAAGACATACTTAACACATAAAGGATCATGCCTTAGAAACAAACATATAGGCATTCATAACATGCAACATAAACAAGGTTTACAATTCAAGCAAAACATCTAAAAGCCAAACCAACATCACATACATCCAAGCTCAAATTAACAACATCTATCCCATTGTTTGACTATTACAATCTACAATTTAAAGTTCATACTTAAGCTAACAAAAAACGACACTTGGAAGCCTTTCCTTGCCCTTGCCACCCACAAGCTACTGATCTGCATTGTCGAACAAAAAAGAGCGTAAGCATAAAAGCTTAGTGAGGGTAAGCTCATAAAACAAACCTTCGACAATGCAGGGTCCAAGCACGAGCATCAACCGAGATAAAATGCATGATCTTACCTCCGATCTACAATAGCCAAAAATATATATGATGCATGAACATATAATCATCTCTATGCCATGATCAACAACTCATAAGCCCAACTCACGAAGATACATATATCAATGTATTAACAACAACATGTACCAATCCATATTGGAATCACATTTCATAACATATCGGCATATATATATATATATATATAATCTCATGTTGGCACCTAGCTATGACTCGAGTACGCGAATAACACGTTGGAACGCACTTCCAACACAACCATTACCTTCGGTGGGATTACACTCATCACCGGTTCTCGCAGAAGGGATTCCACTCATCCTCACGCCCCGTCGATGGGATTCCACTCATCACCGACTAATATATAAAGATTTCCAGGCGAACCCATACTCCTCCTTGGTGACTTAACGCCACCAAGGCCACACGCGAATTTGACTCTCGTGTGCACACTAACATCCTAATGATCGATCATTTGTACCCAAGCATACTAGTGCCAATATTAACCATAATCCGTAAATCTTTCAAAACGTAATATCACAACAACTTCCATGTTTAGCACGTACTCACCATGATCCTCAAAATCACGCAACCACCTCATAATATCATTTCACATGTCAACACTACATGTATTGTAACATCCGCATTTCCGTCCTAGAAGTTTTCGCCGTAGAATTTAATTATTTTTAATTATTCTTAGAAGCAATTGAGCCCGTGAACTTGTGAATTATGCAAATTGGTCCCTAAAGTCCTCGATTGGGCAATTAGTGCACCAATTCGAAATAGAAAGGAAATTAGATCAAATTAATCGGTTTAGCCGATTGGTAAGCCAATGAAATCGAATTAGTGAAGTCTAGATTTAAAATGTAGAACTAAAAGAATACGAAGGAAATTAACATAACAATGTACTCCTTAAAATGGGACAAAATTGATAAAGCTTAATTAAGCTTGTAGCAAAGCAAATTAGGGATTAAATTAGAAGATTATTAAAAAGTAAATAATGCATGTAAAAGATGATTTATCCTTGGGGATGCCCCTAGTAAATAAAGAGTAAATGAAGAAATGAAAAGGATTCATAGGTAAAATACATAAGCCATCAAATCAAGTATATGATGAAAGCTTGTCATCTTTTTCCCATTTTTGCTCTTCTTTGCCGTGAAGAAAGGGAAGAATGGGGGAAGAGGGAAGCTCAAAAGTCAGCCATGTTTGAGAGCAAAATACATGAAATTTTCGGTTGCATGAAGAGGGCTTAAGCTAGGATATTGAAGAGTGTAACTAAGGTTGTCAAAGATTAAAGAAAGTAAGTCTCCTACACTTTGAAACTTTCGGTTGAGCTAAAAACATGCATGCAAACCTAAGATTTATATGAACATGAAGATATATGAGTCTTAAATGTAATAACAAGATAGAATATGAAAAAAAATGGAATCTATGCAAGAAAACAAGAAAGGAGTAAAATGGGGACTGTTTTGAAGAGGAGAATAAAATCTTGAGCTTTGGAAAATTTGTTAAGAGTCAAAAATCTGAAAATGGCTACTAAGAGAAACTTGTTAAGGGATGAACATTTGGTTATAAAAGTTTAATGATTGCTGGAAAATTGAAGTAGGAAGATGGTATGATGATTAGAACTAAAAATGATCATGAGATCGAATTTGTGAAGATTAAGGACTGTTTTGAAGAAATCGGTAACTTTGCATGCCTAAATGTTGAAATTAGAAACTTACATGGACTTTAAAAATACCCTTGAAAAGGATATTAAGTTATGCTATGAAAGAAATTTAGGTTTAAGAATGTAATTAAGTGTATGTTCAAGCTAATGTGTTAATTAAGAAATCTGTCCAGTGAAGTTCTATGTAAAAGCAGCGACTTTGGAAATTCACTAAAAATCGAATATAGGGTTTTTGGAGCTAAAATTTATACAGTATAAACTTTAGTATGTCTAAAATCATTGAGAGAAAGCGGAACTAGATTTCCATATATAATTTGAAAGATATGAATTTTTAAAGTCGGGCAGTGCATGCTGTCCAGAATTGCCGAATTGAGTATAAAGAAATAATAAACTGTATTAATCCGAATAAGATAAAAATATGAGGTTAATGTGACTGAAAAATTGGGTTTAATACCTTTCCAACGGTATATGATATGTTAATTTCGAATAAGTAATTAAAAAGTTATGCTTAAAACGATAACTAGTCCTCGAACTAGTTTAGTGAAAAAGTCAGAATCGAAATTAGGAGTTCATGCTTGAATTGTGAATTAGTATGGTTGAATTGATTCCTAATATAGTGTATTTGTTTAATGTCGAGAGTTAAGATCGTACTAGCGAAGAAGCTTCGGAGGAAGCTAGGATCGATCGTTCGAAAGGAAGAGGCAAAGGCATCTCAATTCGAGATCAAGCATAAGGATCATGAGTGTAACTTTCGTGAGTGTAATCTTATCTTAGGGTTGGGACTAGTGTCCGAACCACTTTAATATTCTGTAATTTATATATATTATGCATGAAATTGGACTAAATGCTATCCGGTAAAATGTTTAGTAAGGGAAGAAGTCATAAAGGAATTTGAAGTACATGATTGCAATTTGTGATACATGATTAATCGAATGCGATTTGTGGACTGTTTTGCATGATGCTAAATGCCATGAGTTATATGTTGATGTGGATTTTGATGATTGATTAAGTATGTAATATTGTGGACTGCCCATGTAAATGATTGTATGGTAGATAAGCATGAAATAGATTTTGATCGTAATTGATATGCTGATTATGTGGACTGCCTTATGACATGAATATGCTATGCTTGAAAATGCATATGTTATGTATGAATGATGTTGCTACCATGTTGTGAGCAAATGAGTATGCAATATGAATTCTGAAAAATACACACATGAAATGAATTAAAGGACTAATCACCTAACAAGATTCTGCCCTTGGTCGTTTGGACGTTCTAGATAAGAACGGCATGCCTAGAGTCTGAGCTCACCCTCCGATATTGCTTTGTGCAATCTTTGATAGTACTTTGTGTACTCTTGATAAGATGTGTGATCTTAATTGCTGTTCGAGACACACGATGCTATGGGCATCACCTTTGATTTTGCTTTGTGCAATCAATGACGTTGCCGCGGGCAACACTCCGATATGCGTTACATGTTACCCTTCCGATGGCTCGAATTTCTGTTACGACTAATCTACCATGGGCAAAATGTTAAATTAAATGTTTGTGTTATGGAATCATATTAAAGAATAATGTGACTTAATATGATATGCTATGATGTAAAATGCTATGCTATGTGGACATTGATCCTTTCCGAATATGCTATGATGTGAATTGCTATGCTATGTGGACATTGATCCTTTCCGAATATGCTATGATGTGAATTGCTATGTTATGTGGATATTGATCCCTTCCGAATATGTTATGAAGCGAAATGCTATGATATGTGGACTTTGATCCGATCCGATTATGATAAGAAGCATGAGAATGCTTACAAGTTCGATCATGAGAAATTGGGTAATAACCCCACTCGAATACATGTGATATTGAAAAGAGAATTCTGATTTTTGAATGACAAATTGAGATCATTCGAATGACATGCTTTGATGAATTTTGTGAATTTGTTTTGATAAGTTGGAAATGCTATGTATGGTTTAGCATGAAATCTTGATTTATTTAAATGCTAAAGCATGATATTGAGTATGCTAAGAATGAAATGAAATATGCTATTGATCGAATCATGTATAAGCATGAAGTGAATTATTGTGATATGCTATGTGTTCAAGCATGTGTTATGAATGTTGAAATGACATGTATGCTGCCATATGTATGAATTTTGTGTGAGCTTAGTTGGGTGAATGCCGAATTGCTAATAAACCTAGCTAAGTAACCTAAATGTTTGATCACGCTTAAGCTCAAGAACGAATTAGTATTAGCATTACCTCGCTAAGTACTTTTTGTACTTACCACTCCTCTGTTTTCTTCTTCCCAACCTTAGCAGGATAGCTCGGACCCTAAAGCTAGCTTTCGTTGGATCAAGGTTATCAAGTTCACAATTCCGAAATATGTACGATCTAAGTCTTATTTTTAGACTCCTAGATGGTGGCTTTGAAGTTTGTCTCAGGATCCGTTTTGTTTTATTTGGACGAAACCTAAGTTTGAAATGGTGTTTGAAATTACATGCTCCGTAATGTTCGGTTAGGAGGCTAGAATCATGTTTTGTATCTAAGTAGTTAGCTTCATTATTTTGTGTAAAAATGTAAGTCAAGCTATGGTTGTGTCGATCCTTTTTGTTGTCCATGGTCTTAGCTTGACATGTTTAGGAGCATATAAGCTATGTCATTTTGTAAGCCTTAAGTAAAGGAAATCAAATGCCATGATATGAATTCTGAATCTATATTGTGATGTATGAAATTGGTTGTTTAAATATTTGGTAATTTTTGGGGTTAATTCGAATTCACCTAGACCATTTAAGTAATGGTTTTCGATTAGCATGTAATTGGTTAATTAAGTTTTTGACATTATGGCATAATTGTAATAGTAATATGTTAATAAAAATAAAAGTTTTAAATTGGCCCGAGAATTAGTAACAAGATTAAATGAAAGTATGTGTAAGTTTTTGTTAGCCCATTTTCCGCATGCGCATTAATATGAAATAATGATTAAAATAATATCACGTCATCAAAATGCTTTCGCAATTGTCTGACATGTTCGTTTGTCCGCCTTTTCTGTTTCGTCCGACGCCCCTAACTCCCGGCCCGGGTTGGGGGTGTCACATGTATATCATCAAAACAATTGTCACATCATACTCATCATCAACATGCATATGACAATGCATCAAACAATGCCTCAACATACATGTATAGCAACATATATATAACCACCACGATCTCAATTAAACATGAGACACAAACATCAAATAGAGTACAACCAAAGTCTCTAACTAAAGCTTAGGATTAGGCTACCACCCTAATCCCAACTCTAGGTGGGTGTACCAATCCCAACCTAGTCCACATGCTTGAACCAATTGCTCAAAACCATTTAAAACATTTTAACCACTCACCTTCACCTCCAAGCTCCACTACCAAGCAACCAAGGTCTTCAAGTTTCTGGATTCGAGCCCGAAGCTTTACCATTGTCTTCTCTTGCTTCTAACCATCTCAACACAAACAAAACAACCTCGAATCAGCTCATACAACAATGTAGCAACCCGGAACACTATTCAAGCAATAAACACAAGATTCCAAGCCAAGAACAACCCCCAAAACATCAAACTCGGATAACCCTTAAACCTAATCCAAAACTCATGATTTCAACCTTTTTAGCACACTCAAATGCTTCCAAAACAGCCCCCAACTATTACCCTAACATCAACCCTCAAATTCCAACATAGAACACACCCAAAGTTCAACTCAAAACCCTCCTAAAACCCCACCAAAACCCAAATTCGAGAATTCTTGTAAAACACCTTAAAATTCATATATGTTGGACCTCAAGGTTCATAAACAACATATCTAACAATATTAAATCAATAGCTTTGATAAAAACTCATAAAGTCACAACCTTCAACATTTTCCATAAAAACCCAAATTCCTAAAACATGGATGAAAATGAAATCTAATGGTACTTTCAAAGAGATGAAGATGAGAGCAAGTTGAAAATGTAATTACCTTTCAAAATCGAGCTAAAATGAAGGAGAAAGAAGATGGAATAGTAACTTTGAGAAAAACTCTCCCCTTTGTCGTGAAAATGGAGAGATGAAGAGGGAAGAAGATGACAATTTTGTGTTTTAAACAAAAATGGAATTTTTAATTTGGAAGTCCAACTATTTACAAAAATGCTATTAAAATGGCTATTGGCTTAAATATCAAAATTTTGGTCCAACACTTTAAATTTAATTTTGCAAAACAAAAATCAGAATATTATTTTATTTATTTATTTATTTCACCCACCCCAAACCCGGGTGTTACAGGCTTGAATTTGATAGAAATATGTTCGATATCCATGAAACTAAACCAGAGCGTTAGACTCTTCTCTCGTTTATTCTGCACTGTTCACCGTCAGATGCTCCGGTTATAAGGAACCCTAAAACTCGAGGTAAACTTATTCCTTTTCCTAGTTTCGATTTCTAGTTTTCACCTGGCTCATTGTTTACTGCATTTTTTGAGTTGAATTTTAATTCTGTTTCAAAATCAAGAGTATGAGTAATGCTTGTGTGTTGACCGATGGTGGTCATGTGATGTTGTAATTGAGGGTTTGGAAGACTTTTGAGCTAAGGGCAGTGAATGTGAATTTGAGTGAAGACCGAGAGGTGCTGGTAGGGGGCCAGTTGGACGATGGTGCTCGATCGTGAGCCAAGGCCGAGAAACCCCTTTTCAGCTTTCTTCTCTCTTTTTCCCCTGCACCTCCATCTAGATAATCAAGAATTTTTTTGCTCTCTCTTTCTGGTTCCTCCTCTTGCTAACTTGACCCTCATTTTTTGTCACTCCTTCAGTTTTTAGAGATTAGCTAGTGAAAACAGTGGTGTGTAAGTCTGAGTGTTGTGCAAGGGAAGAAAGATCTAGAAAACTGTTTATTTATTTTTGGGTTATGTTAGCTTTTGGGTGTAATTGCGTACGGGCCAGTCCCGAACAAAATTGATGTTTACAAATTTTTCTAGGCCAAAATCAATCTCTAGTTGTAAATGACAACATATTTTATATATATATGTGTGTGTTATGTTGTTTTTTTATCGGTGAAAAAAAATGAAGTTGAGAGATGAATTTGAACATGAGGCCTATGAGGCTAAATGATTGTAACTAACCACTTAACCAAAGTTAATATTTGATCAATAAGTAAACAATATATGATAATCTCCAACTAGTTTTGCTAGGGTGGAATATATATCTGGCTATTAAATTTGTACATTTTTTTAATAATTTGACCCTAAAAAGTTTTTTAAGGATTAAATGAACATTTTAACAAGTTTGGTGGGTAAAATGATAAAAAAAATCTTTAAGTGCTAGAAGTGTACAAGTTTAATTTAATGGCCAAATATACATTTGATATTTTTTAATATCAACGCGGTATGGGTTTTTTTATCACTTTTTAAATATCTACGGACTACGAGGTATGGCCTTTTCAAATCTATGTATGATATATTGATATTATAAATTTAATGGGTGTTGAGTTTTGGTAAATTTTCGAGATAATTGCCTATGATGTCCCCAAACTATGATTTTATAGCTGTACTGAATTTTTTTAATCAAAATCAATGAATGATTTTTTAAGTATAACAGATAATTACTCATGATATCCTCAAATTATAACATCTATTCTAAATTAATCTCTAAATTTTTAAACATTCTACACCAGTCCACAATCTGTGATCACATTTTAAATTAATTCTTAAACTTCAAACATTTTATATCATTCTTCAAACTATCAATAGAATTCTATTTTGATCATTTCGTTATCTTTTTAGGTCACAAGTTAAATTCCCATAACCTTAAAAAACATATTAAAATTTTTAACCGGTAGAGTTAATGCCAGGTTAAGGAAATGATCAAAATGGAATGATACTATAAGTTTAAAGAATGATATAGAATGTTTTAAAGTTTAGAGACTAATTTAGACCAATCATAGTTTGGTGACTAATATAGAATGTTTACAATTTAGGGACTAATTTAAAAAAAGGGAATAATGTAAGGATTTTCTGTGCAATTAAGTCAAAATATAATAATCAAATTAAAATAGAGAAAACAATAATAAAAAAGGGATAAATATTCTTTCCACTCCTTGGTAGCTTCTTCCCTCTCCTTGGAGCGTCAAGAATCAAGAGTGGAAAGTGGGAAGGATTTTTCAACATTACGAATCTCTGCAAATGTCGTCCGTACTCAACACTGTTTTTTCCTCGAGGATATCCAGAGTTTACAATGGCAGCGACAACTACTACAACAATCACCTCCGTGTTCCAACTCACTCCGTTTCAACTCCGCCTTCTCACTCTCTCACCAGTGAGTTAACTCGTTCCTGCTCTAGTTTTGCTCCTCCAGTAGCTAGACGGACCTCGATGGGAACTTGTATTGAATTTGAAATTTTTTAATATCTTTGAACTAGAGTTATTTGAGAGCTCTTATCTTATCCTTTCGATTTCTCGGATTTCAATTAATGTAATTTTTTCCACCCTTTTCGCTTCTAATACGATGAACAATCGTTCTTCTTCTTCCTCTTCTTTTCCAGGACGGAGATTGACTGTCAGAGCGGCGGACACTGATACAAATGAAGGTTTTTTTTAATGATTTTTTGCGGCTTTAAAAAAAAGTATACTATAAACTAGATTTTGGATTAAATTTTATAAACTTTGTGGGGGGTATTTGTGTTTATTTGCCAGTAAAATCCAAGGCACCGGATAAGGCACCCGCCGGGGGTGGTTCAAGCTTCAATCAACTTCTTGGTATCAAAGGAGCTGCTCAAGAAACTGTAATTCCTCTATATACAGATCCGTTTTCTACTTTATTCATTGTTAATGCTAGAAAATTTTAGTAATTTCTTATTATTTCTGTTGCAAATATAGTCTATAGATGCAATTAGGCTTTAGATGTCAACTAAATGGAAGTGGAATTCTTTAGTTACAGGGCAGTCGCCTTCATATTCTCCGGATAAAATTATTGTTTTTAGTGTTTCAGTCATACACACATGCTTTGCGCTACACCTGTTCTCTAATTCCAGAGGAAAGGCAAATGCTTATTGGGAAAACTTTTGCTCTTGCATGTTTCTGTTGCTACTCGAATGAATAATCTTTAGCCTTACTTACCTAGGAACCTTTGAAGCTATCTTACCTGTACAAGAGCTATGATATGACTTGGTATTTTTGTGCATGGTGCAGAATAAATGGAAGATTCGTCTTCAACTTACAAAACCAGTTACTTGGCCCCCATTGGTTTGGGGAGTAGTTTGTGGAGCTGCTGCTTCAGGTATTCTGATCTCTTTAAGAAAACTTGTTCGCATCTATGCTTAGGAATATCATTTTATTTGTGCGTACAATGAGTAAACTACGTAAGAAATCGTATGGAAATTTCATGATATCTAGTGCCTGCCTTCTTATATGTTGGTTTAATGTTAGTTGTGAATCCAAACCACTTTCTTTTGTGAATGTATATTTGTCCCTGAACTCAATTAAAAGTTGCACGAAAGAATTTGCTGAGGCAACTAGAGAACCACCTCAAATAATTTTATAAATTACAGGAAACTTCCACTGGAATTTGGAGGATGTTGCCAAATCAATTCTTTGCATGTTAATGTCAGGTCCATGTCTAACAGGCTATACTCAGGTATAAACCCTTATGTATGATGTTGTCTCTTGATTTTAATGAGAAAAGGGATATTCAACTTGAATACCGCAAAATCGGTTGGCTAAATGGCTAATTTGACCTTTTCAGACTCTCAATGATTGGTATGATAGAGAAATTGATGCAATTAACGAGCCTTATCGCCCAATCCCTTCTGGAGCAATATCTGAGAATGAGGTGTGTATAACTGGTTTGTGTTATGTACTTGTTATGTTTGAAACTTTGAATATTCATTAAAATCTTCTTGCAGGTTATTAGCCAAATCTGGTTGCTACTCGTAGGAGGCCTTGGCATAGCTGGTATACTAGATGTGTGGGTAGGTAATTCCAAATAATTAGCACATTTTACGCAAAAGATGTACAAAGATGAAAGCAGTTCTAATCCATCTTTATAGGCAGGGCATAACACCCCTATTGTATTTTACCTTGCTTTGGGAGGATCCTTGCTATCATACATATACTCTGCTCCTCCTTTAAAGGTAGTTCACTTGTGCACTGTCATTATGACAAATCTACTTTCTTCTTCCTATGGACGAAAATAAACTTAAAATCTAATTATATTTCAAATATTTTGCAGTTGAAACAAAATGGCTGGATAGGAAATTTTGCTCTTGGAGCTAGCTATATCAGTTTGCCCTGGTGTGATGTCATCTATTTTTGCTACTTTCCCCAATATGATTTGAATTATTTGCTAATTCCTACACGCACAGAGCATCCTATCACCACATAAATTAGACTACCATTGATTTAATTACCAATTTAGAAGGGTCTTGCAGGTTTATACCCTTACGTGGAATAACCTCAAACGTTTATAATATCAGACCTTCAAAATGAATCGCCTTATTTGCTGTTTAGTTTAGTCCTTAAGTATTTGATCTGTCCTGGACTTCCACTTCACTGTGCGACATGCTTTGTGCTAAACTTTGTTGATAGGTGGGCGGGTCAAGCTTTGTTCGGGACACTTACACCAGACATCATTGTTCTCACACTCTTGTACAGCATAGCCGGGGTATGTTTTCCATATATGTCCCATTCTTGTTTATGTTTGAGGTACATGATTTGACTCGCAACATTTTGTTTTTGCTGTATCACTTTGCAGTTGGGTATTGCAATTGTTAATGACTTCAAAAGTGTAGAAGGAGACAAAGCTCTAGGATTACAGGTCTTCTTTTGTACTAGTATTATTAGTTAAATTTTTGGGGCTGTAATGAGTTCTGCAAACTCCTTGTTCTCTTTAAATATATCGTTTATTGAAAAAGGGCGTTAATATTTGTATGCTTATGATGCTTGGGCAGTCACTTCCTGTAGCCTTTGGTGCTGAAACAGCTAAATGGATTTGTGTTGGTGCCATCGACATAACTCAATTATCTGTAGCTGGTATGTACTTGATATTTATAACAGTAACTGAAAAACTTGGAGTTTCAATGCATCTTTCTTTTGTCCAAAT
Organism: Hibiscus tridactylites; assembly: GCA_958450335.1. Taxonomy (NCBI): domain Eukaryota; kingdom Viridiplantae; phylum Streptophyta; class Magnoliopsida; order Malvales; family Malvaceae; genus Hibiscus; species Hibiscus tridactylites. The sequence goes on from OY288271.1 coordinate 35,487,773, forward strand.
TAGTAGAGTTGGTATTTATAACAATAACTGAAAAACTTGGAATTTCAATGCATCTTTCTTTTGTTACTCATTTCACAAATGTTGAGTGCAGGTTATCTTCTAGGTGCTGGTAAGCCATATTATGCACTCGCCCTACTTGCTTTGATAATTCCACAAGTTGTATTTCAGGTAGAATCATTTGTTTGTACACTGTAGAAATTACAACCCTTGATCGAGATTAATGCTCATATTAACCCAATATTTATCCACTGCAGTTCCAGTACTTCCTAAAGGATCCTGTCAAGTACGATGTCAAATATCAGGTAAATTTTACTCAAAAGTCCATTGCTCACCGACTAGAACAGAGTTCCAATTTGTGTCTTGTTTCATATAAATCGTTTAATTTTGTTATCGTATTTCAGGCAAGCGCACAACCATTTCTGGTGCTTGGTTTACTGGTGACTGCTTTAGCAACAAGCCATTGATTTATTCAAACAGTATTTTCCCTCTCTCTTTTCTCTCGAAAAACTATGCTGTAGTTGCTATTAATAGATATTGGAACTCTGTTTTGCTCATTTAGTGAAATATAAATTTATAATATATCTGGTGTTGGTATATATGTTTGATGATGTCAGAATTGTATTGCTTCTGGTACTGCATAATAAAGCATCATTTTATGGTGGAATAGACTCTAAAACCTTCCATTAGATATTCATAGAGACGAGCACTGGAAACCAGAAAAACAAACAACCCTACTGAAACACACAGGAAAAAGAAAAGAACAACAGAAACAGCACTAGACGATATTGACAATAGTTAACTAAAGAGTACTGGAACCCCCACTAAGACTCCACCCTGCGAAGTAGAGGTGCAACACAGCATAGACTTATGTGTTCCTAGTCCTGAACTTGGACTCGTCGATGTCGATTCCTTCGTCGGCAGCTCGCTCTCCCCCAGACTTATCCATTGTGCTGAGACCACCTTTTCGGCCCATCTCTTGGTACCCTTCACTCCCCATCTGCTCCTTCCTTGTTTGGCCACCTTTGCTGCCCAGCTCCTGGTACCCTTCTCTCCCTAGCTGCTCCTTCCTTGTTTGGCCGCCTTTGCTCCTCCCTGTATATTCGAGAAAAACAAACATATATATAAATTGGCAAATATCAAACAACTAATGGTGGCATTCTTGTACCTTCAGCAAGGTTCTCTTGAGCTTCGAGACTCTTGCCACCGGTTCCACCGGGGACGACAGTCTCTCCCTGCCTTGCCTTGGAGTCAAGTTCCTCTCTTTGTTGTTGCGAGGCCATTATCAGTATCACTCTTTTGGCTTATGCTTTAGGTAAGGTTACAATGCATGCAAAGTGGGTAATGCTCGTACAGAAATGTAGGCTATAAGTGTGGTTTTTATAGAGGGAAGGCATGAGGTTGAGCGAGGAAGCCGATCAACGACGCAGGGACACGTAAAGGAATGAACAAACGCGGCAAATGAGGAGGAAATGATGCATTGTTCCGATGACACGCAGGTGCTTCGTCTGTCAAAAACATATATTGAGTGCGAAGCCAATTGACACGATAGAAAATGAATACGGTTTCCAAGTTCCAACGTTCTTTGTTTTTTGAACAGCAAGTTCCAACATTGTTCCATGAAAAGGAAAAGAATAAATATGTTTTGGTTTTAGAATAGAGGCCATAGAGCATATATGCTACGATATAATACATATATAAATACCTTGATGATGAATATTCGTTTCTTTAATCTCTCTATTTATATTTCACACTTAAAAATTTGAATTTAATATTTAAGATTAAAGTCTAATTAAGAATAATATTTGGGGTTAGAGTTTAGGGAGTTGAGGTATAGTATATATTTTTTAAAGTTTAGGATTTATTATTTAAGATTTAAAATTAGAACATAAAAATTTATTTTTTAGTGTTGGACATAAAAAACATCGAAAAGGAACAAACAACTTTTATTCCTTGACGATAAGTGTTATCATACTACATCAAGAATAAAAATCATATGCCCATTTTCGGTGCCCCTACTTATACCCAACACTAAAAAACACTACAAAATTAAATTCTAAGTCATAACCCTAAATTCTAAATCATAAACCTTACACCCTATACCCTACAAAAATACACAATATCCTAAATTCCCTAAACCCTAATCATAAGCCCTAACCTTAAACTTTAAACCTAATTTTGAGCATAGAGTCATAAAGTAAGGACACCGAAAAGGGGCAGATGATTTTCATCGCACTCGATGAGATATTACTAACGTCAAAAGAACGTTATTATGATTATCTTTAAAAAACGATTTTCACGAAAAGAATACGATTTTTTATTTTGAAAATGATCTTATATACATTTCGTGTAGTTTTTAGATTACACATTTTTTTATTTTAGGGGTTAAAAATTTAGTTTGTAAAATTTGAAATTTATGGTTCATTGTTAAAATTTAGAGTCTAAAATTTAAATTTTAAGGTTTACGATTAGAGATTTAGTCTAATTTTCTATACAATTGTTAAAAAATTTATACATGCCTGCATATTTACCCTTAAAAATAAAATAAAATTTATAACTCCAAACTCTAACACTAAAATTCTAATAATAAATCATAAATTTAAATCTCTACAAGCTAAACCCCTAATCTCTCAATTAAATCTTTAACCTGTAAAACACAAAAAAAAATGTATAGTGTAAATACTTCCTAACATGCGTATCGAATGAATTTTCTAAATTTAATTAGTTGATATGAAATTGTTTTTCTCCACTCTTAATACTAATAATTAGATCCTAACAAGCATTACATATCCGGCCATACCTGAAGTCGTTACCTTAATTGCAAGGAGGGGATGTCAAAGGCATGGTTAGCGACCGGAGTGAAATTGTAATAAGATAGTTGTACTAAAAAGTACGGCTTAATCACTTATTTTTTAGAGAGAGCTAATACTTATTGGGTATTTGAGTTTAACGTGCTTCATATCTAAAAAAAGCAAGTTAAGTTTGAATTAAACTTGAAGATGAAAGTTTCTTTTATTTCTCAACAGTAAAATAAAACTAAGTCCACGAGTTTATTATCTTAGGCCAGAACAAATATTTAAATTTGACAATTATAGATTACATTGTTGAATTAGAAAATCACAAATTTTAATCGTAAATTAAAAATAAAAAGTACCAAAAAGGCAACGCTAATCTCTAAATATAGGTGTAAATTATGTTTTCGACCGAAAGATGAACCAATTCCAACCATCATTTTCTATGGACAAGGGATAGCGTTGCGATGGAGAACGATCTCATATTAAACTATTCAAGGATCTGATTCTAGCTGACTAGCTGTGTGTAACAAGGATTGGGTGACGAAAATAGAGTTTAAGTTGGGAGTAAAACATAAATATGAATTCGTCCCTCATAAGAATACTTTTCCCTCTTAAATCATATTTTCTCGAAAGAAAAAACCTTGCGGACTATCGTTATTTCTGAAACGAACGATACTTTAATCCTACAACTTTTACATCAATAGTATGAATCCTTAAACATATTGCTAAGATAGGGAAATTAGAAAACGAGAGGATGATGGTGTTTGCAGAAGAGAGACGATACTCTCAGTTTTATTAATAAGTCCATAATATCTTAAAAGAGACTGGACGGTATTTATACAATGTTGAGTGAACTAGCATGAGATCAGTAAACTAACAACCTCCATAACTGACTCTGCTAACTTAGCTCAACAGACTTTAACTTTACAACAAACAATAAACTGATCATATTGTAGACTCATAGCATTCACCCAACTTCTTCCAATCTGAAGATCTTGAACATCTCTCGAAATAGCAAACAAAAAACCTGCAACAGAGCACAAGAAAACAATGCATACACTAGAAGAAAAAGGAAACCAAGATATACCTCAACCAGGCTGAGGAAGCCCAGACACCACAGCGAGCTTATGGCAAAAACGTGTGAATAGAGGAGCTGAAAGAGGCTTAGTCATAACATCCGCAATTTGTTCATAGGCAGGAACCTCGTTGACAAGAAGAGTGCCTGCAGCATCCTTTTCTCGAACAAAATACAAGTCAAGCTCAACATGCTTGAACTTTGAATGCAAGACTGGATTTGCTGAAACAACTACAGCATTCGAGTTATCACACCACAAGGTTGGGGTGCCATCAAAAGAAATATGTAACTCCTAGAGCAAAGAAAGGCAACAGCTCTGTACTCAGCCTCCGTAGTGGAACGCGAAACCACATACTGTTTCTTTGATCCCCACGATACAAGATTGCCCTAAAAAACAAACAAAACCCTGTGGTCGACCTTCGATCATCCAAATTTGATCCCCAATTAGCATCATCAAAAGTAGTAATGGTCATTCGAGAAGCCGCAGTAAATCGTAAACCGTAATCAATTGACCCTTGTTGATATCGTAAAATCCTCTCGAGAGCCTGAAAATGAGTATCAGGAGGATTCTGCATAAACTGACAGACCCTATTAACCGCGAAAGCTATCTCAGGCCTTGTAATCACAATGTATTGCAGGGCACCTACAATGCTTCTGTATTCAGAAACATTTTGAATAGGAGAACCAACGGAAGTAGAGAGATGTAAGCTTGTTACCATCGGAGTTGGTAGCCCCTTAGCATTCTTTAAACCAATTCGTTCCAACAAGTCACGAATATACTTTTTCTGACTCAAAATCACAGAATCATCATTATAGTGAATTTCAATGCCTAGAAAAAAGTAACATACCCAGGTCTTTAAAAGAAAAATGCTTATCCAATTCTGGAATTACACTCTGAACCTTAGTGCTATCACTCCTAGTAACTATTATGTCACCAACGTACACGAGTAAATAAACTATAGAACCATTCACCAGACGGACAAATAACGAAGGATTAGATTTAGAGACACTAAACCCAGCAGATAACAAATAGTTTCGTAGCTTTTCAAACCAGGCTCGAGGAGCCTATTTTAACCCATAGATAGCCTTATTGAGTTTGCAAACTAACCTCTTTTTATCCCCTTTTTCATACCAGGTTGAGTCATGTAGACTTCCTCGACCAAATCGCCATTGAGAAAGGTGTTGTTAACGTCGACCTACCGTAAATCCCACTTCTTCGTCACTGCAATAGAGATAATGGTTCAAACAGTCGTCGGTTTAATCACCGGACTAAAAGTCCCATGGAAATCACACCCATGTTGCTGAAGATACCCTTTGGCGACAAGGCGTGCCTTATACCGAGACACAGACCCATCGGCGTTCTGTTTCACCTTGAAAATCCATTTGCACTGTACTGCCCGTCGATTGCTAGGTAACTCAACAACGGACCACGTGTTATTCTTTACCAAGGCATCATATTCGTCTTGAGCTGCCTGACACCAATGCTCACTTCGTATCGCTTCATGAATCGTTTGGGGCTCATCAACATCAGACATAGGGAATAATGAGGCATGAAATGCTTTGGGTTTCCGAATCCCATTTTCCCCTTGTTATCATTGGGTGTGTATTCTTCATAGGAGGAGGACCAGCCGTCGACGTAGGAGGTGAGGGAGGTGAAGCAACAACCGCATCAGGCGAGAAGGAGGAGGAATTACCCATTGAGAAAGACGATGTTTGCGCCACAGGCTCTTGCGAAAACGACAGGAAACCATCACCCAAAGGAGGAGCGGGAACGAAATCATTAAAATCGAAAGAGGAAACAGAAACCCCAACAACAGATTGGGCACATAAATTTCCTATCTATTGTTGACCTAATTCAAGAGGCAGGTCAGCAGAAGAGGACGACTCGGCCGTGTCTTCGCCTAAGTACGTGCTCGTCAGCTTGGGAGACAGACCCAACTCGTTAGCCTGACCCAACGTATTTAGAGAAGAGCCTAACTCTTTAGCAGAAATATCAACGCGGTGAGACTCTTCAGAGTGAACCGCGACGGGCTCAGCACCCATCCTATATCCAGGCCCACTAGTATTAGGACTAGAAACATCAAGACCAGAAGAAGACCCATGGATATGTCGCCGAGGTTGGACAAGGACTTCTGCACCCTGGGAGCCATCACGCGAACTTGGACACGTGGCTCATGGACTAGAAGGCAAACCACTGGACTCGGGAAAAACTGAAACTAAAGGAAAACCAGCATCCTCATGACTTTGCAAAGAGTTGGGACATAACGACACCGTTTGATTGCTAGGAAATCGAGACTCATCAAAGACAATGTGTCGATATAAAATGGTTTTTCCATCAGAGTCTAAACATTTGTAACCACGATGTTGTGGACTATATCCCAAGAAAGTACATTGCATGGTCCGAAATTTGAGCTTATGTTGGTTAAACGACCTTGTTAACGGGAAGCAAGCACACCCAAAAACCCGAAAATAATCATAATCAGGCCTTAGTTTGTATAAAACCTCATACGGCGATTTTCCATGTAGGATCGGTGTTGGTAATCTGTTTATTAGAAATACGGCCGTGACAAAGGCATGACTCCAATAATTTAGTGCCAAACCAGCCTGGCTAATAGAGCTAGGCCCATATCCACAATATGCTGATGTTTTCTCTCAGCCTTTCCATTTTGTTCTATCTTCGAAAGATGGTTCTTAAATAATTCAACCACGTCTATCGCCGTTAAAATATTTAGAATAAAAGCAGGAAAAACCCGACTCAGAAATTGTCTAAAAAGAATCGCTTCTGATTTTATCTTTCCTTAGTGGACCGCCACTAAGAGTGTTCATAGGAAGTCGAAATTGCCACAGGCTGATCCTTCCTCCCAACTGTGTTTTTAAGCGATTTCAGACCAACGGGCCCTTTTTTATTTGAAAAACGGTTAAAAACTTTTAGTAAGGCCGATTGCCAAACTATCTAAGCAGAAAGATAAAAATGATTTCCCAAAAGAATTTAAGCAAAGTTCAATTCTCACGAATCGAATTGACTTGGTTGGTTCTTGGCTTAAAAGATTTAGCTAAGCATGATATTAATTATCATACTTAACTTGTTTTTAGAAAAGTAATTAAATAGCATAAAATAAATGGAACGAGGAAATAAAAAAGGGAACTTGAATTAAAGCTAGAAAATGTTTACAAAGGTAGAAATAAAAATACTCAAAGCTAAGAGATGATCTTAAGCCTTCACCAAAGGTTGGTATTTATAGGCTTAGATTACAAGGATAAGAGATAGGAAAATTTAAAATAATAAAGTAAAGATAAAACAATTCAAATGTTTTGAAATTTAAATGCAGGAAATCTAAACGGATAAGCTGATAAGATCTCTCAGAACGTTCCAGAAGCTTCTAGAAGTCGCCACGCAACTGCCACGTCAGACGCGTCGTGCCCAGTGTCGTGCCCACGATGCCAGTCATGACCAGAATAATAAAAAGACTACAGAAATACCCTCTTTTGCTGATGTTTTCCAGAATTAGGTCCCTTGCATAAAATATAGCAGAATGAAATGGATTAGGTAGCAAGAAATCCTAAAAACTTGGAAAATAGCAATTAAAAAGTGTCACATTTGAGAGCTTATCAAATTCCCCCTCACTTGTCTCATACTTGTCCTCAAGTATGTCCGAAAAAGATATTAACCCAAGAATGTATTTCTCAAGCCATCACAAGCATCAAACATAATCATAAGAGTTCTAGCGCAAAAGGAGTATCATGAAAGAAACATAATCAAACCAAATGGATGCAAGCAAAGAACATCCCTTATCTCTTCCAATTACCTATCAAGCATTAATCAAATCCTAACCTAGTCTTAATTCTCACCAAGATACACTCAAGAGCACTCAAAGTGTTTATAGGTAAAAGTGAAGCGAGAACACTCTAAGTCATACATGAACAAAAGTTTCCATAGGCTTGTAACAAGTTCAATTCTCCACTACTTTATTAGAATCGAGGTGCAAAAATTATTAGGTCTTTTTTTCAAGGTGTAATGTGGGTTTAGAAAAGGGTAAAAAAAGATGGAAAGAAAAAAACAAAAGAAGATTATCAATGCAAGAAGTTTCAAGCAATAAACAGTGAAGACAAAAGAGGAGCTAAAAAGGGCAAGCAAACACATATTTTGCTTCCTTTTTTTCTTTTCTCGAAACTGTTTTTTTTTCTTTTTTTTCCGAAGCAATTGCTTCATTTTATTCTATTTTTCCTTTTTTTCTGGAAAAAGTGTGCCCTTATTTGAATTGCAGCCCCTTATTTGTCTAGTGATGTAGTTTCTAGCATTTGATCAATAAAAAAGTTTGGTCAGAACAAGCCAAAAAAATGGGATATAAGGCTTCAAGAGGGTTCACTAAGCGATGAGAAAAAGGTAAGTTTTTTATATGAAAAAGAGAAAATGGCTAAATCCTAATGCCTAAATCATCTTAAAGCACCTCATTCTAGTATAGTCTCAAATCGCATACAAGCCACAAGTTCTAGATTCCTAAATTCAAGATGACACTCTTAAGCAAGGAAAAACGAGCATAAAGTATATGATGCATGCTCAAGGCTCAAAGTCTCACAAAATTAGGCTAAGTTTGTTAACACAATCAAGAGAATAAAATATATGTCAAATTGCAGATTACACATATCCTTTGATTATAAAAAATGCTATAATTCAATCATACCTAAGCACAAGAACAAGTACAACATGCTGGACAACAAGTAATTGCAAGAACAAAAAAAAATTCATCTCAAGGTTTAATCAAAATCAAAACATGTTATCAAACAAGCAGACAAGTGGTAATTTACCCTCCCCCTTACTTAAGTGAACTGCCCCAATTCAAATGAAAACATAAAAGTGTAAGGCAGAGAAAGAGTACTCCCTGTGGGTATTGATTGTAACGATGGTGATGGTGACCGTTGGGGAGGCGGACGGGGAATGGAGCTTGTCCAGCAGTGCTGTTGGAGAGCTACGAATGACGGACGATGGTTGGGGGTGAAGGCGGAGGTGCGGTGGAAGCCGTAGGAATGAGGGCTTGCCGTCGTCGACCACTGCGGCGGGGAGGAGGTGTGGGGCGTGGTGAAGTCGATGCGGCTGAGTGAATTTTTGCGGCTGGGTGTGTGATGTTAGGGTTTTGTGTTGCGGGAAAGAAAGAAAGGGAAGGGGAAAATCAGGGAAAATCGGACGATATGCCAAGGGATAAGGGGTTGGGCTAACGTGCACCGCTCATTGAGTGTGCTAAAATGCACCCCATTAATGAAATAGTGCACTTTAGCTGGAGTGTGATGCTCGGCCTGCTGCATGCGAAAAGAATCATGCAAAGGAAAATTTATTAAGGCAATTAAAAAGAAGAAAAATGAAAAATAAAGAAACATAAATTAAATTATTAAAAAGGAAGTAAAAATTGACGAAAAAATAAACCAATGGGTTGTCTCCCATTTAGCGCTTTGTTTAACGTCGTTTAGCTCGACGACCTTTGCTAAATTTTTGGTTCTTCAAAAGAAAGGTCTTCAAATAAACGGTGATGTCCATCCCTTGTCGTTTTAACGCCTTCCTTCATCTTTTTATTTGTGCGCAAAACAACAACTAAGCTTTTACCCCCTTCCCGATGTAACAACTTACTCGAAATGATGATTGACAAAGTTTGGTTGTCGCCTAAAAATATATAATTAAATAGCTCTAACTTCGACTTTGGTTCCTGAAAAATTGGAAAATGTTTAGATCGAGTTGGAATTAATCGAAAATCAAAAAGGGAAGAAAGATTTGAAATTATTTCGCCTATATTTTCATCATCGAGATCCGCGAATTCCCTACAAAAGTTATAACACAAATCAGTTTCGATCAAATCATCAGCTAATGGATCTATAATATCAACGAAATTTAAACTTGCGACCGAATCAGGATACTTCATAGCTTTATACATATCAAATTTAACTACTTCCCCCATCAAATTCTATAGTTAAGATGCCGTCACGAACATCAATCTTTGTATGCGCGGTTGATAGGAAAGGTCGGCCAAGCAAGATTTCGGATCCGTTATTGTTGCGATCATTTTCCATGTCAATAATATAAAAATCAGCAGGGAAAATGAGATTTTTTACCTATACCAACACGTTTTCTAGTACTCCCTCGGGGTAGATGACTGGTCGATCGGCTAATTGAACCGTCACTCGCGTTTCTTTCAATGGTTCAGTCGAAATTTTATTGTAAACGCTTAACGGCATGACGTTGATAGATGCGCCTAAATCGCACATCGCTCTTTTTATCCCAACATTCCCAATTTTACAGGGAACCACAAACATACTTTGGTCCTTGTACTTTGGCGGCAACGGCTTTTGAAAGACGGCCGAAATAGTTTCACCAAGGTTAACTTTTTCATTTCCGGATAGTCGCCTTCGGTTTGTGCATAAGTCCTTCAAAAACCTTGTGTATTTGGGCACTTTCCGAATAACATCAAGAAGTGGAATATTAATTTCCACCTTCTTGAATATATCCAAAATTTCCTTCTCTTCCTTCTTTTTATCTCGTTTCGCCAATCTACCTGGAAAAGGAGGAACAGGTTCGTAAGTAGAAACAGAAAATTTAGATTTGGCATTACCTGCGGTGGGAGGAGACTTGTCGTTCTGGTCTTTCGAAGAGTTTCTCGGCTCGTCGGATCTTTGCTCATCTTGCTTGGGCGGTTTAGGTGTTATCATTGTTCCACTACGCAAAGTTATCGCACTAACGTTTTCCCTTGGGTTGGTTACGGTTTGGGATGGTAACTTTCCCTGGGATTCAAGACGGCTAACGGCTTGAGCTAGTTGGCTTATTTGTTTGTCGATTTGTTGGAGGTGGGATTGTGTTTGGGTTTGGAATTTTTCCTGCGAAACTGCCAATCTCTCAACAATAGACTCAAGCGAGGATTTTTTAGATGCTTGGTTTTGGTAGGGAGGTTGTTGCCTAGGTTGGTAATTCGGGTTCTGATTACTGTAGCTCAAGTTTGGGTGATCTCTCCAAGCGGGATTGAACGTATTGCTATGTGGGTTATAGGGTCTTTGGGGAGGTCCGGGAAAGTTGTGTACGACGTTAACTTGGGCACCAGATGTATCCTGCAGCAATGGGTATAAGTCGGTTGCGTGATCTGGAATAGTGCATATTTTGCATACCTTAGCAGCTCCTAACTCTTCTGAAACAAGAGAATACACAATATTAGTTAAATTGTCTATTTTATTCTCTAATGAAATTGTGCTTACTGATTGAACCCGTCGGTTGGGTTCACTTGTAGATTAATGTTCTCGCTGCAGTAGGAGTCATGTTAACGAGTGTGCCACCGCTTGCTGCGTCTACCATCTTTTTGTCCATTGGTAACATTCCTTCATATAGGTATTGAAGGAATGTTTGCTCGGATAAGCCATGTTGCGGACAACTTGCACACAACTTTTTAAATCTCTCCCGATATTCATATAGGGATTCATCGTCCATTTGTTGGATTCCCAATATGTTTCGCCTAATTTATGTCGCTTTTGCGGTAGGGAAATATCTGTCAAGAAAAACACGAGAGAGGTCAGACCATGTATTAATCGAATTTGGAGGTAAATAAAATAACCACTCTTTAGCCGTTCCGGCTAAGGAAAAAGGAAAAGCCCTTAGTTTTATTTGGTCCTCTAAGACCCGTTGCGGTTTCATGCTGCTGTACACCATATGGAATTCGGCGAGATGCTTATGTGGGCTTTCAGTAGGGAGGCCATTAAAAGTAGGGAGTAGGTGGATTAATCCCGTTTTGAGCTGGAAGGGAGTATCACCTTGAGGAAAAGCGATGCAGAGTGGTTGTTGCACAGTAGGGGTTGCGTTTAGTTCTCGAATCATTTGATCTGCCATCGGTTCTGGTTCTAGTGTAGGTTCTTCGACTGGTGTAGTTTCGGAAGTGGATTCATGTTCGGATCGTCATGTGCTTTGTTGTTTCTTTCGCCGAAGTGTTTCGCCGTGAGTTCTACGAGCGCTTGCTTCGATTTCCGGGTTGTATGGAGCTAAAGTACCCAGGTTTTTCCTGGTCATAAAAATGAAACAAAATCAATCAAAAATGCCAAAAGTAAATCTCCCCGGCAACAACGCCAATTTTTAACAAGTCGTCGTTTAACCGGTCAAAATAAATGAATAAATTAAACTCTTTCAATAAATAATAATATAAAGAAATTAAATAGATATAGAGAAAGAGGGTCGATCCGCAGGGAGATTAGCTGGACTGATTGACTGAAGACTGCTTTAATTATTACTTCCAGAAATATCTGCAAAATAAGTAAATAAAATGGGGGGAAGTGATTTGATATTGGTCGAAAAATGAAATATCAAGATTTAAATGCAGAGGTAAAAAGATTTAGAAAAACCAAGTTTATGAAATAGCCTCGAACCAGCTCTTTCAATTCTTTCGATCACTGAAAAAGATTTTTATTTCGGGGATCATGTCGGTTACAGTCTACGAGACCCAACCCGTCGTAACTTGTTTCTCTCTCGAGTAAAAAATCCTCCCAAGTCTATCTTCGAAAGATGGTTCTTAAATAATTCAACCACGTATATCGTCGTTAAAGTATTTAGAATGAAAGCAGGAAAAACCCGACTCAGAAATTGTCTAAAAAGAATCGCTTCTGATTTTATCTTTCCTTAGCGGACCGCCGCTAAGAGTTTTCATAGGAAGTCAAAATTGCCACAGGCCGATTGCCAAACTATCTAAGCAGAAAGATAAAAATGATTTCCTAAAAGAATTTAAGCAAAGTTTAATTCTCACGAATCGAATTGACTTGGCTGGTTCTTGGCTTAAAAGATTTAGCTAAGCATGATATTAATTATCATACTTAACTTGTTTTTAGAAAAGTAATTAAATAGCATAAAATAAATGGAACAAGGAAATAAAAAAGGGAACTTGAATTAAAGCTAGAAAATGTTTACAAAGGTAGAAATAAAAATACTCAAAGCTAAGAGATGATCTTAAGCCTTTACCAAAGGTTGATATTTATAGGCTTAGATTACAAGGATAAGAGATAGGAAAATTTAAAATAATAAAGTAAAGATAAAACAATTCAAATGTTTTGAAATTTAAATGCAGGAAATCTAAACGGATAAGCTGATAAGATCTCTCAGAACGTTCCAGAAGCTAAGAGGACTCATTAGCCATTACAAGTGTTTAAGTAAACCACAGCTCAGATCATAACCACAGAGAAAGAACGCGAACAGATAACCACATAATGTCAAGTAGCTAATACACATAGAGTTCATAGAAGTATAACGTCGAGCAGAAGGCGAGCATACTCACAGCAACCAAAAAGACTACTATCAAGTTTATAGAGACATCACGTCGAACAGAAAACACACATACAAAGAACACACAGAGAACCACAGCAAACAACGCAGATCAAGACACGCATACAACCAAAACCACAAGGATGAGACTAACAAATCACTGCAGGAATGAGATCAATAGAATGCATGTAAAGACCTTGGTGCCACAAGGATAATAGCACATGTTGCGTGTAAAATAGTCTATCGCAATTGTAGTGCAAGTGTACACGACGCAAGTAGTAAAGTGATACGAAGTATCGGATATCGTCTCCACAGGGATTGAGCTAATGACTTCACCTTAATTCACTTCACGAAGTAAAAGAGATAGTTTAGAATTGTCACGAGAATAATATGATAAAAACGCAAAATAAAAGATTGAGTTATCAAGATAGAGAGAATGGGCCGGTATTGAATTGCTCGGTAGTGCAGGTATTGAATTGCTTAGGATTTCCAGTTCTGTCGTCGCTCTCGTCGCCGACAGCACCTGTCGCGACGTCTGTCCGTTAGCTGTCGCGGGCAGCAGACACACCAACTCCGTACTTCAAGCTTGGCAAGAATCCCAGATCTGCCTTGCCCTATCCCTAGGCACAAGTCTGTCGATGATCACGTCTTTGATGATACCTCCCGGCGTGAATCGAAGGATGAACACCGATGTGTATGAATTCTTCCTTAGCCACTTAACCTCGCCCTATCCCTAGGCACGAGATGGTTCAACTATAAACTAGAGAACGCGCTCTTACCTCTTTCGTATACTTAACTCTCCCGATGCTAAGTAAATAGATAACCTCACAATGCTCTCCTGATGCTCTTGCAAGATATTAAAACCAAGATAAAAGAACTTGAAGTTTATTTTATTGAACTTGAAAAATCCTAAAACAAAACAACCTGTGCAACTACTTTACAAAACAACCCGTAGCCCTAGGGGGAATTTAGAACATGTCGGTGACGGGTGGACGACAGGGTTTTGGTTTCGGTTATGGGGTATCGGTTATGCTCCTAGGTTAAATCTATGCCCTTTATATAAGCTTTGGGCTCAAGTTATCTAAGGTAACAAGGATTACAACTTTAATTAAAAGTAAGATTCTAATAAAGACTAAATCTCTAAAGTCTCCTACTTTCCAGCCGCATCCTAGCTTTTAGGAATTTCCTCTCCTTGAGCTTTGGCTTGACATATCTTTTGATTCGGGGCTTGGAAAAATATTTGGCTTTCACACGACAGACGAGCAGATTTTTCTCTATCTATCGAGGTCCACTTGACTTTTCCTCTTCATAAGTCTGCTGTCACCATGCTGTCACGACAGGTCCATGACAGGTTCGTCTTCTTCAGCTGCTTGTCCAGTTCAGCTTTCCTGCTTATCTGCCCTGCGCCTGCCTTCATCGTCAACCATGGCAGCTACCTGCAAAATACACCATCTTTTAGTAGAATCCGTGCCTTTTATATAATTGTGATGTTTTATTGAAAACTAACCTAAATGCAATGCAATGATGCTTGAATGCAGCAGGAATATGGGTTAAAAAGGGTGTAAATAATAGAACTTTTACACACTCAACACACCCCCAAACTCAAGTTTTTGCTTGTCCTCAAGCAATCAAGACCTAAAAGAAAAATGAAAATTTTTGTGTTGGCCTTCAAACAGTGAACTGTCCCTTACCTGTCGCTCATTCTCTATGGCAGCAGCATCCTGTCGGAAAGATTAGGATCTGTCCGGAATCTCCCTATAGCTCTCGTGTAGTGTGTGCATGCTTGTGAACAGTTATATGCTAAGATTCTCTTAGTTTCACTAGAATAATCAACTTCTTAACTCGACTTTTATGCCAAAGTTTATTTTTTTAGAAGGCACATTTTCATGCTTCATTTTCTTCTATTTTCAAGCTAAGTTTTTACTAGAGCCAGTTTCGGGCACCTCTAGTTAGCTTCCTAGAGCCGGTTTCGGGCACCTCTAGGTTTTTAAATTTATTTTGCTAAACTTCTTTCCTAGAGCCAGTGTTAGGCACCTCTAGGGGCTATTCAAGTTCTAAGCATCCTATTCTAGTTTGGCTAAAAGAAATCTAAGCAATATAACAGTCACAAAGGTGTTTAAGTTTTCAGAACTATAGAAAGGCTCTAAACTTCTCCTTAACCTGTCCTAAAGATGCTGCCACGACAGAGCCGTCATGACAGGTAAGTTAACTCCACAGTTTTAAGCCAACAGTTTTAAAGTTTCTGATATTTTTTTTAAAAGAACTTAGATAAATAATAAGATACAATAATTAATAAAAAGATGTGCTAAAGACTCCATTAAAGATGGAGGGTTGTCATAAATGGGCTTTATTGGGCTGGTGGATGGGCGGTGGGCTTGGGCCACTTCTTCTTTCTCACTTGACTCCTTTATTTCCTAAAAACTGAAATTATAAAAACAAAACATTATTCGAATAAAATAAATCTAATTCCTAATAAATAATATTAATAATAAAATAGAAATAAAAATAAAAATTAGGTTAAATTAGGGATGCCTTGTGGGGCATCACCTAAAGTAACCACTTCCTGTATTCCTGGGGCTTCAGTCCCTGATAGTGCTTGAGGCGTTGTCCATTGACTTTGAATTGGTGCCCGTCCTTTAATGATTGAATTGTAATGGCACCATGGGGAAAAACTTGAACCACTTGGAACGGGCCAGACCATCTAGATTTGAGCTTCCCTGGAAAGAGTTTCAATCTAGAATTAAACAACAACACAAGCTGCCCTGGGCAGAACTGTCGTGGCAGCAACTTCTTGTCATGCCACTTCTTAGTCTTTTCCTTGTAAATCCTTGCATTGTCGTAGGCCATTGTCCGTATTTCATCGATCTCATTCAAATCTAACAGCCTTTTCTGGCCTGCCTTGTCCAAGTCCATGTTTACTGCCTTGATTGCCCAATATGCTTTGTGCTCGATCTCGACAGGCAAGTGACAGGTTTTCCCATAAATCAAACGGTATGGAGACATGCCCAATGGAGTCTTGAAAGCTGTCCTGTATGCCCATAATGCATCATTCAGAAGTAAAGACCAATCTTTCCTAGTTGGTTTGACCATTTTTTCAAGAATGTTCTTCACTTCCCTATTGGATATCTCAGCCTGTCCATTGGTCTGTGGGTGGTATGCTGTCGCGATCCTGTGCTTGATACCATATTTTCTCAAGGCGGCAACAATTATCCTATTATCGAAATGTCTCCCTTCATCACTGATAATCGCTCTAGGGATGCCAAATCTAGAAAAGATGTTTTTGTGCAAAAACTTTTGGACCGTTTTGGCATCATTCTTTTGAGTTGCGATTGCTTCTACCCACTTGGAGACATAATCCACTGCTAGGAAGATGTAAAGATTTCCACACGAAGATGGAAAAGGTCCCATAAAATCAATCCCCCAAACGTCGAAGATCTCGACTTCCAAAATATTTTGCAGTGGCATCTCGTTTCTCCTCGAGATGTTACCTGTCCGCTGGCACCTGTCACAGTTCTTGTAAAATTCCTGTGCGTCCTTATACAATGTCAGCCAGTAGAACCCTGACTGCAGTACCTTGGCAGCAGTTTTATTGCCTCCTAAGTGTCCTCCATATTGTGAAGCATGACAGTGATGGAGAATGTCTTCTTGTTCTTCTTGTGGTACACATCTCCTTATAACCTGATCTGCGCACATTTTGAAAAGAAGAGGTTC
Source organism: Hibiscus tridactylites (assembly GCA_958450335.1). NCBI lineage: Eukaryota > Viridiplantae > Streptophyta > Magnoliopsida > Malvales > Malvaceae > Hibiscus > Hibiscus tridactylites. The sequence goes on from OY288271.1 coordinate 35,504,622, forward strand.
GTCCCAATAATAATGTTTAACATCATTTTGAAACCTCTTCCTGGCTTGATAAGTAAGATCAGAAGGTAATATTCCGCTAACAATAAAATTAACGAAATCAGCATACCAGGGAAGGTTAGAAGACTTACCTGCCACCATTGCTGTCGCGACAGCTATTGCGGCAGCAAAGAGCTGCTCATCTGGGAAGGTCTCCAGTATGTGTGTATCATCAATGGGTAGACTCTGTCCCGTCTCCAATCTTGACAAGTGGTCTGCCACCTGATTTTCTGTCCCCTTTTTGTCTTTGATCTCAAGGTCGAACTCTTGTAATAGCAAGATCCACCGTATCAATCTCGGCTTGGCATCCTTCTTTGCAAACAAGTACTTGAGGGCAGAATGGTCGATGTGCACTATTACTTTCGTCCCAAGTATATAGGAACGAAACTTGTCGATGGAGAATACCACAGCTAACAGCTCCTTTTCTGTGGTGGTGTAGTTCACTTGGGCATCATTTAATGTTTTGTTGGCATAGTATATGACGTGAAACAGCCTGTCTCTGCGCTGCCCAAGTGCTGCCCCGACAGCATAGTCACTAGCATCACACATAATTTCAAACGGTTGTGTCCAGTCTGGTGGCTGTACTATGGGGGCTGTCACTAACTTTTCCTTCAGAACCTTGAATGCTTCAGTACATTCCTCATTAAAGTCAAAGGGTCGGTTCTGCTCTAAGAGATGGCATAACGGCTTGGTGATTTTTGAGAAATTTGTAATGAATCTCCTATAAAAACCAGCATGCCCTAAAAAACTCCTAATGCCCTTGACTGTGGTTGGCGGCGGCAGCTTCTCTATGACCTCTATTTTTGCTCTGTCGACTTCTATCCCACGGCAGCTAATCTTATGGCCTAGAACTATCCCTTCATCTACCATAAAATGGCATTTTTCCTAATTAAGAACAAGATTAGCTTTTTCACATCTTTCAAGTACCTTTTGAAGGTTGCCGAGGCAGCTCTCAAAATCGTCTCCAAAGACGAAAAAATCATCCATGAAGATTTCAAGGAAGTCCTCTACCATGTCGGAGAATATAGCCATCATGCATCTTTGGAAGGTGGCAGGTGCGTTACATAGGCCGAACGGCATCCTCCTAAATGCGTATGTTCCGTAGGGGCATGTGAAAGTCGTTTTCTCTTGGTCCTCCGGTGCAATAGCAATTTGATTATATCCTGAATAACCATCAAGAAAACAATAGTAAGGTTTACCCGCTAATCTATCAAGCATTTGATCAATAAAGGGTAAAGGAAAGTGGTCCTTTCGGGTAGCTTTGTTAAGCTTCCGATAGTCCATACAAACCCTCCAACCGGTCACAGTCCTGGTTGGGATTAACTCGTTGTTTTCGTTGGTTATCACGGTCATGCCTCCTATCTTGGGAACACATTGCACCGGGCTTACCCATTTGCTGTCGGAGATGGCGTAAATAATACCAACATCTAACCATTTAATTATTTCTTTACGCACTACCTCCTTCATCGCAAGGTTTAACCGCCTTTGGGCATCAATAGTCGGCTTATGATCTTCCTCTAGTAGGATTTTGTGCATACAGATTGCCGGACTAATGCCCTGAATGTCTGTTATCGTCCATCCTATCGCCCTTTTATGCTGCCTTAACATGTCGATCAGCTGTCGTTCCTGTTCCTGCGGCAGCTTAGCAGAGATGATTACAGGCAGTGTGTCATCACAACCAAGATAAGCATATTTAAGCTGCCCTGGCAGGGGCTTAAGTTCTAAGACAGGTGGTTCAACAGTAGAGGGCTTTTGGATTAAATGGTTATCCGAAGTGTAATTCAAAGGTTCGAATAACTTACCTGGACGATGGTCTAACCAGTTTACCTCCTCATGACCTTCAGTATCTGATGTATTGGATTCAGAGGAGTCGCTGTTGTCGGTGCTGTCGTCATCGCTATCGTCGTCACTGTTATGACAGGCTTGTAGGTGGCTGTCGCAGCAGTGACCAAATTTTATATCTCGGCAGCCCGACCTGATGCAGGGTTGATCAAAGGTCACCTCAATGATGGCCTTGCATTCCTCGTCCACATCGGCATGTTTCATTGCTTGGAGAACATTCAACTTAATTTCTTGATCGTTCACGCGCATGGTGAGTTCTCCTTTCTCCACATCAATCAATGATCTTCCCGTGGCTAAGAAGGGTCGCCCAAGGATGACTGGTGCGTTCTCATCTGCCTCACAATCTAAAATAAGAAAGTCAGCAGGAAAAATAAGCTTATCCACTCTTACCAAAATATCTTCAATTTTTCCCTCGGGGTGAACGTAAGAGCGGACGGCTAGCTGTAGGGTAACTGTCGTGGGCCGCGCCTTGCCAATACCTAATTTCTGAAAAACAGATTTGGGCATTAGATTAACACTAGCTCCAAGATCACAAAGTGCCTTACCCACAAATTTGTCGCCGATTACACAAGGTATGAGGAAACTCCCTGGATCCTTCTTTTTCTGGGTGGCTGCCGATGAAGAATACTCATGCAACCTTCTTGCATCCTTACCGTTTCAAATTCCCCAAGTTTAGATTTTTTCGACATAACATCCTTGAGGAATTTAGCATAACCGGGCATCTCCCTAACAGCATCTAACAACGGAATATTAATATGAACCTGTTTAAAAATATCATAAATCTTTTTAAGTTGAGATTCATGCTTAGCTTGTTGTATCCGTTGAGGGAAGGGTGGTGGGGGACGATAATCAGCAATGCGTCCTTCCCACTGCATGCGAATCTGAGGACGATAATCATCCTTTTTCTCCTCTTTCGCTTCTGCTGTCGTGACAGGCTCATCGGCAGCAGTCTGTTTATCACCTGTCGGGGCAGCTTCCTCGACAGGTTTATCCAAGGCAGGTTCCTTTTCTGTTTCAGCTTCTTTTTCCGGCCCTGGTAGCTTCTTCCCACTCCTAGTAGTAATCGCCTTACATTGCTCATGTGGGGGTAGTCTAGCATTTTCAGTATTGCTAGGGAAACCTCCATTCTGCCTCGGTTTAATATGCTGCGACACCTGACCCATTTGTGTCTCTAGAGATTTCAAGGTAGCCTCATGGTTTGTCATTCTCATCTTAGTTTCATCCATAAAGGTTTTCGTCTTCTTGACAAACTGATTAATATTCTCCATATACGTGCCAGTCTGAGACATAAAGGTGGCCAGAGTCTATTCCAATACACTACTCGTGGCAGGTGGTGGTTGATGTTGCTGCTGCGGCGGCAGGTTCTGCGGCTGCAGTTGCTGTCGCGTTAACAATCTAGGACCCCCCTGATTCTGATTATATGCTTGCGGATTCAGGGCATTGTTAGGGTTACTCCAGGAAAATTTGGGATCTTTCCTCCAATTAGGGTTGTAGTTTTTGGAATTGTAGTTTGGCTTGTAATTTCCAACATATTTTCCCTCTTCTATATTTATGGGGCACTCATCCCTACTATGATTTCCCTCACAAGTAGCACAAACTTCCTCGACAGCAAATCCTCGTAAGTCCTCTTCATTCAATAAGTGTTTCATGGCTTTAGTGAGGAATGCTACCTGAGATTTCATAGTGTTGTCGGCCTCATAGTCCTTGACAGCAAGTACCCGTTTACCTCCTCTTCTAGCTGTCGGAAACTGTTCCTCATTCTTGGCTAGATTTTTCAGAACTTGCAATGCCTCGTCTGGATCTTTATCCAATAATAGTCCATTTGCTGCAGAATCAATGCGAATGCGAGTTTGTAAGTTAGCAGCATTATAGAATTTAGTTACCTGATTCCAGACAGGGAATCCATGCATTGGGCAGTTCCGTAGAAGAGTAGTAAATCTGTCCCAGGCCTCGTGCATCGGCTCGTCATCTTCCTGTTGAAAAGTGGCAATTTCGTTACGTAATCGCTCAGATAAATGTGAAGGATTAAAACGAGATAAAAATTCACGAGTTAGATCTGCCCAAGTCATAATAGAACCCGGTGTAAGTTTATTCCACCAAGTTTTAGCTCTGTCCCTCAATGAATGGGGGAATAACCGAAGCCTCAGTATCTCCGGACTAACTCTTGGCAGCCTAAACGAACCACAGATCTCCTGGAACGTTTTGAGATGCTCCCTAGCATCTTCTGTCGCAGAACCACTAAACTGCCCGGCGTTGTTGATCATACTAAACATGACAGGCTTAAGCTCGAAGTTGTCAACATCAATATCCGGCAGCGTGGTCTCCAGCTCTACATGATCGTTCAGCATGTAGTCACGACATGACCGTCGTCTATCTGCCCCCGGCGGGTCGCCGACATGCGGTATGTCTCCTCCAGCAGGCTGGTTACGGGCCATCTGCTCTAGCTGTTCTTCAAGGTATTCGTTCCTGTCTAAAAGTCGGCGAAGTTGTTTCTTGAGATTAAAGGAACGTTCAATCTCCGGATCTAATTTATACTCGGGATCTTCACCTCTTTTAGATCTGCGCATAAACAAGAAAACCTCGTGAAAAGCAAGAGTTGAAAACACAAAAGAAAAATTAAAGAAAAATAAAAATAAAAACGAAAATAAAAATAAAAATAGAAACAAAAGGTGCAATAAACGAAAGATGTAGTTATGTTGCCAATCCCCGGCAACGGTGCCAAAAACTTGTTGCGTGTAAAATAGTCTATCGCAATTGTAGTGCAAGTGTACACGACACAAGTAGTAAAGTGATACGAAGTATCGGATATCGTCTCCACAGGGATTGAGCTAATGACTTCACCTTAATTCACTGCACGAAGTAAAAGAGATAGCTTAGAATTGTCACGAGAATAATATGATAAAAACGCAAAATAAAAGATTGAGTTATCAAGATAGAGAGAATGGGCCGGTATTGAATTGCTCGGTAATGCAGGTATTGAATTGCTTAGGATTTCCAGTTCTGTCGTCGCTCCCGTCGCCGACAGCACCTGTCGCGACGTCTGTCCGTTAGCTGTCGCGGGCAGCAGACACACCAACTCCGTACTTCAAGCTTGGCAAGAATCCCATATCTGCCTTGCCCTATCCCTAGGCACAAGTCTGTCGATGATCACGTCTTTGATGATACCTCCCGGCGTGAATCGAAGGATGAACACCGATGTGTATGAATTCTTCCTTAGCCACTTAACCTCGCCCTATCCCTAGGCACGAGATGGTTCAACTATAAACTAGAGAACGCGCTCTTACCTCTTTCGTATACTTAACTCTCCCGATGATAAGTAAATAGATAACCTCACAATGCTCTCCCGATGCTCTTGCAAGATATTAAAACCAAGATAAAAGAACTTGAAGTTTATTTTATTGAACTTGAAAAATCCTAAAACAAAACAACCCGTGCAACTACTTTACAAAACAACCCGTAGCCCTAGGGGGAATTTAGAACATGTCGGTGACGGGTGGACGGCAGGGTTTTGGTTTTGGTTATGGGGTATCGGTTATGCTCCTAGGTTAAATCTATGCCCTTTATATAAGCTTTGGGCTCAAGTTATCTAAGGTAACAAGGATTACAACTTTAATTAAAAGTAAGATTCTAATAAAGACTAAATCTCTAAAGTCTCCTACTTTTCAGCCGCATCCTAGCTTTTAGGAATTTCCTCTCCTTGAGCTTTGGCTTGACATATCTTTTGATCCGGGGCTTGAAAAAATATTTGGCTTTCACACGACAGACGAGCAGATTTTTCTCTATCTATCGAGGTCCACTTGACTTTTCCTCTTCATAAGTCTGCTGTCACCATGCTGTCACGACAGGTCCATGACAGGTTCGTCTTCTTCAGCTGCTTGTCCAGTTCAGCTTTCCTGCTTATCTGCCCTGCGCCTGCCTTCATCGTCAACCATGGCAGCTACCTGCAAAATACACCATCTTTTAGTAGAATCCGTGCCTTTTATATAATTGTGATGTTTTATTGAAAACTAACCTAAATGCAATGCAATGATGCTTGAATGCAGCAGGAATATGGGTTAAAAAGGGTGTAAATAATAGAACTTTTACACACTCAACAGCACATCAGAGAGACAAAATTCTCGATCCAGAAAGTTACCTCAAATCACTAGTTTGCTCTTTCAACAAACCTACGATACAGACGTCCACAATCTTATCAATTCCGACGTTATTTCAACAAAAAATTATGACGAACGAAAGACAGACCAGGACTGATTCTTGAGTCACCAGCTTTAATTCACAACCACGGTCTTTAGCAAGCACTAGAAGCAACCACCAAAAAGACAAGGGCACAACGGAACAATCCCCGAAAGACCAGCGACTAATACCATGTTAAGATAGAAAAATTAGAGAATGAGAGGAAGATGGTGTTTGCAGAAGAGAGACGGTACTCTCAGTTTTATTAATAAGTCCATAATATCTCAAAAGAGACTGAACGATATTTATACAATGTTGAGTGAACTAGCATGAGATTAGTAAACTAACAACCTCCTTAATTGACTCTGCTGACTCAGCTCAACAGACTTTGACTTTACAACAAACAATAAATTGATCCTATTTTAGACTCATAACACATATTATTGAACAATTAAGTTAGCATGCGATTAATGTTATTTTTATTAAGTAGAGATACATTACGTTTTCAAAGTAAATGTTGAGTTTCAAACTTATACAATATGAGATAACATAAATATTATTGACTACTCGACCAATTAGTAAATCTCATTAATACTATTTATTTAATAAATAAAATATTTAAATATTAAAAGAAATTAAATGTTGTTCGCTAAGTTTGTACTATAACAAAATCTAACATGTGGTTTTAGTGAAATAGCGGATGATGTTCATCTCAGGAGACTCATGTTCAATTATTTTACCTGCAAGGTGTGTGTACTATCTTGTAACCACTTTTTAACTTGTGGTGTAATCATGGCCATAATTCTTTTGTTATCATTAAAAAATCTAGTGTCACTTATTTTTTAGCGTGTTTTTTAATAATCAACGACAACATCAATTTTAGTGTTATCCTCAACTGTCAATATATATTTTCTTTTTTTATAACTAATCCTTGTTTTTTATGTTTTTTTAATATTCTTTTAGTTTTTATCCGCCCTTGTGGCACGTTTTTTTTTTCTTCTGTTTTGTGGCATGCTTCTGTCTTATGGCACATTTTCGCCTACTTTTGTGGTAATTTTACGTTCGTTGATAGTTTTTTCACGACGCTCAACTCTAATTTGCAATTGTTGATGGTATTTTCAGTAATTTGATCTCTTTTTGTGATTCGTTTGTCGATATAGTTAAATCTGATTTGCGAAGCAGCCTGGAAGGTTGTTGGTTTCGCTCATCATTCATACTTCAAACAACATGTAGATAAATAGAGATGAAGAGTTTTATTTCTCGTTTCCTTTCTCCGGTATTTCATCTCATTCACGTTGATGTAACTCATTGAACATGTGTTTCGCTGGATGAAGCTTCGATTTTTTTTTCAATTTAGATTGACCTTGCTTTATTATTTTTCTACTACATTTTCATTTCGTTTGAAATTTTTCTCTATTTCATTTTTTAATAAATTTATCCGGTATATTGCTAAAAAACTATTTTTGTTATATTAAAATGATTATGCGGAGTGTTACGTACATAAAGGTTATTATTATTATTATTATTATTATTATTATTATTATTATTATTATTATTAAAATCGAATGGACCGGTTGAACTAAAATTTGATGATTTGATTGATTGAACCGATGACGATAAATTGAATATAGAATAATATTAAATCGATGGTTTAACCTATTTTAACCACACAATTGATTTTTACAATTCATCTCTAATTACGTGACCAACGAACGATAAAAAAATTCATATCATCACTTTAATCACAACCATCAACATTAATACCAATTAGATTTACTACCTAATAGTAAAAATAAAGAATCAAATTATGCGTAATTAAGACGGTTGTTTTGCTTTGTGACGGAAAATTTTAAAGTTAATTTACGACGAATTTTACTTAAAATATTATTTTATTTGTTCTAAAAAATTAGACTTCTATTGTGGAAGACACAATTTTTTTTGAAGAATTCGCCATGATATATCTGATCCATGTATAATATCATGAAAAATGGATACAAATTTTTGACTGCGACTTAGTATCAGCAATAGGTCTAAAAAAGTATCTAAAAATATCAAATTTAGATATTTGTACCCCGTCGAAGTAAGAAACCATGGCATAATTGATAATAATTTCTTCTACAACTGAAAATGTTATATTGCGGCGAGTTTTAACCTAAAATATTATATTGTCTACTCTAAAAAGTTATGCAATTAATAATAATTTTAGTTACAACCAAGAATGTTACATGAGTTTCTTGACGGTAACTTTTTAGGTTGTAACAAGAATAGTTATGCAATTTACATGATTTATTACGAAGAACATAATATTTTCGGTTTCAACATAAAATATTACCCAATTTACTCTAAAGTAACTCAGGAACGGAGCCATGATTGAACTATGAGGGGACATGTAACACCCATAAAATATAATTAAGGTTAAAATAATAATAATAATATGTAAAAATGGAATAATATGGCTGGTGGGGTTTAAACCCACAACCTCTCCCCTTATTTCTTCCATGAATGTTGAACCACCAAGCCAAATGCTCTTTTTTATTAAGTGTTACCTATAATAATATTAGAGTTAAGTTTGGGGAGTATTTTAAATAAGATTTAATAACTCATCTGACTCCCCACCTACTGATAATAATGACCTTTCGAATCTGAAAAATACTCAATAATATCAAAAGTTCCCCCTTCCAACCCCGCCGTCTTTAGTGTCTGATTTGCCTCACTACTACGTTGTGACCGTCACCACCACCACCGACATGTCCGCTGCCTCACCCAAGATCCAACCCTAGCGGCCAATCACGCTATAACCCTGTTATTTGATGGGAGATCTGTTCAAAATGGCGATGAGGAAACCAAACGCCCTTCATCAATTTTTTGCATTTTTCGGCCACACTTGCCGCCCGTTCAAGACACGACCACTGAATTCGAGCTCCTTGCATTGCGGCGAGCAAAACTCAATCGTCTGATTAAGGGTGGGCAAAAATACCCAACTCGATTGACCCGACCCGAAAATCTGACGACCCGAACCTAAAATGTCGAGTAATTTCCGGAAAAAAATTATCAGACCGGGCTGGGTACCCGACCTGACAAATTTACCGGGACATGGGCCGAAAATTTCCTCTTACCGGGTACCCGACGCGATAAAAATTAATATATATTTTTTATATTTAAAATTATATATTTTTTTATGTTTCTTAATATTTTCACTCTAAAATTAAGTTTAAATCCCTACATTTTTTCTATGTTTGTATTATATTATTTTAAGTTTTAAGTTTAATTTTTTAAAAATATTTTTGTGTTTAACATGTGATTTTTTTTTAATTTTAGAATTAAAAAAATTAGGAATCGGGTACCCGGATATAATGGGTCGGGACACGGACCGCTTAATGAGGTACCCAGATAAACCGAGTACCCGAAAATGCCCACCCCTACGTCTGATCATCCGTCCGACACCGATAAGAGCTTCGTCGGAGTTACGCGTTATTTCAGTCGTCCCTTTGCATTTCAGGTAAAATCAATGAGATTACAACCTGTTTTTTATTGGTAATTTAACGGTTGAATTGTAGAGTTATTTTCTGACCTTTTTTCGGCCAAAAGTGTGCATTTGGGGTCATCGATGAGATCAGTTTTATGTTAGTGGGTCGAGTGTTAATCGGCCCACACCCGACCCGATTTCGACCTGAACCGTTTTTTTCTGACCCAACCCAACCGATTTAACCTGTTGAGTCAAGTCGAGACGGTCATCTCACTGAGTTAACCCATCCGAGTCAACTTGTTCGAGTCAACTCAACTGACTCTAATCGTTGACTTTGACCGTTAACTTTGACCAAAAAGTTAACTTCTTTCCGAAAACTCTTATTTTGAGTTTTTTGACGTCTTGGGTTTGTTTTTAAAGTCCATTTTGTAAAATTCTAACTCGAAAGTTTCCGAATCTAACCTTGAATCCGAACATGCATATGTATTAAGTTATTTCATTAAGAGTGTTATATTGAATAAATGACTGATGTGAATTATTATATCTTTAAAGGTACTCGAGACTCTCCCGACTGATTGTCTACTCAACCCAGCTCCTCCCGATTCGCTCACCAGCGCGCACCCATAGTTACTCGTATGATCTTAGAAACCCGGTAATTATTAAGTTAGAATTTATTTCTCTTGTAGTAACATTGTTCCGGGATCTAGAACCACTACAGAGTGTAGCGAGGCAGGTGCCCAGTAGACCCTTCTGACCAGCTTTTTGAGACGTGTTCTGTGTGTGCTATATTATTATTTTACACCAACTGTTGAAATGATTTCTGAATATATTATGAAATATTTTCTAATTTGAGCATGGTTATTGCTCTGTTTTAAAAGCATGTCTACTTTATCTGTTAAAAGTATGTTCTATGTCTGATCTGAAATTGAGATATCTGATTTCTATTTTACTAAGATAAATACATGTTTATCTTCTGATTTTTGATGACACTGCATATTGTTCTAAAGTGATTTACTTGGGGTATACTCTCGGGACATGATATGAAGTCTATATAGGTGCAACCCTGATGCAGTCAGTATCTTCTGTTAAGCTCAGCCCTGATCAAGTTGGTAAGAGCTTTTAGACCTAAAGCATCCCTTTAGGTAAGCTCTTATGCCCACAAGCTTAGGGTAAGTCCTTCAAGATGCAGTTTATGGGGTGTTGCATATCGGTGTTCGGTTGGAGAGTAGTTAAGTTTCAAACAAAAATTTTAGTTGCCTTTATAATATGACTTACTGAAATGATTTATGTAAATTTGAAATATTTAAATGTTTTACATGCATTTATTTGGAACAGTCGGGTTATTTATGTTCGAGTAGTCGGGTTGGGTCAGTCGGGTCAGGTATTTTTGAACACCTCTAGTTACAGGGAAAGATAATTAATTTTAAAACAAAAAGGGTTCTAAAAAGTAATTAAATCGTACTAAAAAAATTAAAGTTTAATTTTAATAATTTTAAAATTGAAGAATCTTAAAAAGTGATTAAATTATACAAAATAAGGGTCAAGGCTTAATTTCATAGATTTTAACTTGGTCTTAAAAAATAATAAATAAATAAAAATTGGGATGAAAAAACTAGGTTTTAAAAATATCAATGATCTAAAAACAATTAAACCATTCAAAGTTGGGATCAATCGTCCCTCCCCTCTCCATTTGGTTCCGTTTCTTGTTATACACATGCTAAGTTTTTTTGGTTTTAACCAATTGTTGTTGTTTTTTTAACACCGATTGTATTTTAGACCATCCGCAATTAAGATAAAAGATTAAATTTATATTTTAACTTTGAATTAATATGTAATTTAATCCTAGAATTACAGTGAAATTATCACATTAATCCTTCAACTATTTTTGATCCGTTTAACCCTTCTATTTTTATTATGTCCATCATTATAACCCCTTGACGTTAAATTAAAAAGAATACATAAAATAAAATATTAGGGTAAACTAAACGAGTGACCACTGAAATATGAGATCATTACTCATTTTTATTTATTTTAACTACCAACCGTTAAAATTTATGTGTCCTATTTTAGAAGACTGACTCTATGGTAACACCATCTAATTGGACAAAGCAAAGGAAGAAAATAAAACTAGAGTCACTTGCACATGGTGGGAATCAAACCCACGCCATAAGCAAGCTTGGGCAAAGCACCAACCACAAGGCCAACTGCTTTGAAGTGATTTGAATGGATAACATTCGTTATTAAGTGGTTGCTTTCCTTGGTGTAAATTAAATAGACTGAAAGAAAATTAATGAGATTCGGGACTAATTGTATTAAACTACAATGATAAACCACTAAATAAATTTTATCACTTATAAATATGTGAAAACATACAATATATGAATTAAATGACAGTTAATAAAATAACATATATGATTAATTATATTAATATTTTATCATATAAACTTAAAATATTATTAAATAACAATTAACGGAAGTGTTGTAGCAGAGGTTGTTGGGTGGAACATGCATAGCTCAAAGAAAATAGTGAACCAATCGAGAAAGAGAACTATGCATAAAACTATACATTATTTTTTAACAATATTTTCACTATGATTAGTAATTAAAAATTATTATTTTCATTAATAAATTTTTAATTATATTTTAAATTTATATAATAAAATATTAATATAATTAATCATATTTATTACTTTATTAACTGTTATTTAATTCATATATTATATGTTGTCACATATTTATAAGTGATAAAGTTATTTAGTGGTTTAGTAATTTAGTTTATAGAATTAATTTTAAATTCGAATCTCATTAATTCTCTTTAATCTTTACTAATAAAAGTAATCATTTAATAAAATATATTATCATCGCATATCACATATCACATTCAAAGCAATCGACCTAGCGATTGGGGCTTTAGTCAAGCTTGCTGATGGCGTGGGTTTGATTCCCATGCAAATGCCTTCAAATTTATTTGCTTCCTTTGCTTTGTCTAATCAGATGTTGGTTAAATTTATTAAACTAAATAAATTTAAAAAAATATAACGCATGTTATTACGTGTTATCTTCTGATTAGTTTATTATTATTTTTATATTAAATTAAAATTATGACTAAATTGATGTAATATGTAAATATTAATAACTAAATGTGTAATTATATAAATTTGTCATGTCACCTCATCTATTAGATTTTAGGGTAAACTATATTAATGACCACCAAACTATGGGGTTGGTGTCGATTTGACCACTATATTTTCAATTGTGTTAAATATACAACATAACTATTTAATTGGTTTCAATGTAGCCACCTGCCGTTAAATCCTAACGGGAAGATGATGTGGCAGTTAAAAACAATTTGGTATAATTACACATTTAATCCCTATTATTTAGGCATTCTATCAATTTAGTCCTAATTTTTATTTAATAAAATAATTAATTATTTATTTAAGTGATGCCACGTGTCACCACCCATTAAAGAAAGAAAATAAATTTTACTCTACAATGAGAGTGGTAGGGTTCAAACTAGGGTCCTCTTGGAAAGAGGTGTGCTTGTTTACCATCAAGCCAAACACACATTTATGATTTGTTATACAACATTTATATGTATGTCGAAGTTAGACTATGTGTATTTGGCTCACTCCTGTACCGAACAGTGAACCTTTCCCACGAACTATCGGGAAATTCACAAGATTTGGCCTTCACAGACACAATCCGGCCATCCCACCAACTTCCATTATCTCCATTCTCATTGAAAACAAAAGTAGAAGGCTGTGATGTTGAAACCTACCTATTTCATGAAGGGTTTTTATATCCTTGTCGTGGTTAGAAAATCACCTATGGATCTTTCTGAGCCTTCTGCTTTGATTTTATTCCCTCAGCTCTGCAATTTTTTTTTTGTTGAATTTAATATTTGGTTTAAAGCCATTGAGATGATGATATCCTCTTCTGAAATCAGATATAGTGTAGATTAAAAACATCAGACTACAATTATCTGATCATTTAGCTCTTAATTACATATCCCTCTTCCTTTTTTTTATGCAGAACCCTTGGCTAAGTACTATATTTTATCTGTGGAATTTGTATGCAGGATCTACAGTTTTGAAATGGAAAGAATAAATAATCTTAAGCCAACAATTTGGCAAAGCAAGCAGTGTTTTGTGTTTATTCCTCACAGCCTTCTATTTTTGTTATTCAATGAGAAGGGAGATAATGGAAGCTGGTGGGATGGTCGAATTGTGTCTGTGAAGGCCAAATCTTGTGAATTTTTTCATAGTCCGTGAGAAAGGTTCACTGTTCGATACAAGAGTGAGCTAAACACACATAATTTGACTTCGACATACATAATAAATATTGTATAACAAATCACAAATGTGTGTTTGGCTTAATGGTAAACAAGCACACTTCTTTCTAAGAGAAATTTAGTTTGAACCCTACCACTCTCATTGTAGAGTAAAATTTATTTTCTTCCTTTAATGGGTGGTGACACGTGTCACCATCTCATTGGAGGGGTAAAATAAAATTATTAACTCAAATATAAATAGTTAAAGTCATCAAATGAGGTGGTGACACGTGGTATCACTTAAATAAATAATTAATTGTTTTATTAAATAAAAATTAGGACTAAATTGATAGAATGCCTACATAATAGGGATTAAATGTGTAATTATACCAATTTGTTTTTAACTGCCACATCATCTTCACGTTAGGATTTAACGGCAGGTGGCTACATTGAAACCACTTAAATAATTATGTGGTATATTTAACACAATTAAAAATATAGTGGTCAAATCGACACCAATCTCATAGTTCGGTGGTCATTAGTATAGAATTATAGATTACCCTAGATTTTAACGCAAGTGGTCAAAATAAAAGTACTTTAATAATTTGGTAGTCTGATTGACGAATTTCTTAATTAGGTGGTCAAAATAAAAATGACCCTATAATTTGATAGTCACTCATATAGTTTACCCAAAATGTTATTACGTGCCAAGATAAATTTAAAAAATTTAAAAATCAATTTTTTAAAATAAATAATGTATTACAAATATGTACAAGTGGCGGGGGATCTAAGTGTTTGTAATAAATTGGAAGTAACGTTTAGACATTTGTCTCTCTACTTTTACTGCAACAAGCCAACAACCACAAAATTACAAAACCCTAATATCCGACTCTAATCTAAAGCAAAAACCCTTTTCTATACAAGTAAACGCTGCCGTTATATGGATCGAAAAACCCTAGTTCACTCCTTGAGTCAGCCTCCATCTTTTTATTTATTTATATATATCCATCTCTTCTCAGCATTTCACCTCGCCAAAACCCTAGCCCCCTTCATTGACCGCCGCTAATTTCAACCAGTGAGCTCCTTTCTCTTTCAATTTCTATTATCTTTTTTTCTCAGTATCTTCTTTGACTCTCCACTGATATCGTTTTTATTTTGTTTTTTCAAGGAATTGAATAGGTTTTCTATATAAGCTGCGAAAACGATGTCGGACGACGAGAGGGAGGAGAAGGAGTTGGATCTTACCTCCTCTGAGGTTGTTACCAAATACAAGAGCGCTGCCGAGATCGTTAACAGTTAATCTCTAATCTCTCTTTTCTATTTATTTCATTTCTAGCTTATTGAAAATGGGTTTTGAGTTTTATATTTGTTTATTTATTTGGGTGTTTTTTTGTTGTTTATTTGGGTGCTTTGTTTGAAAATTGGCAGAGGCGTTGCAGTTAGTTGTAAAAGAATGCAAGCCGAAAGCTAAGATTGTTGACATTTGTGAAAAGGGTGATGCATTTATCAGAGAGTAAGCGTTTTAGTTTATGCTGGTTTAGTGTTTTTATAGATTTGAGTGTCGATGATGAAATTAGTAATATATGGTTTATGTAATGTAAAGGCAAACAGGCAATATGTACAAGAATGCTAAGAAGAAGATTGAGAGGGGTGTTGCTTTCCCTACTTGCCTCTCGGTGAACAACACTGTCTGCCATTTCTCTCCACTTGCTAGTGACACCTCGGAGTTGGAAGAGGGAGATATGGTGAAGATGTAAGCTTCATATATACCATTTCCTTTATTTAATGTTTTGGTTGGGCTTTCATACTTTGAGTGGCAAGTAAAATGTTTTCCTTTTCCTGGATGTAGTGATATGGGTTGCCACATTGATGGGTTTATAGCTGTAGTTGCACACACTCATGTTGTTAAGGATGGGCCAGTCACCGGCAGGCATGCTGATGTTGTTGCCGCTGCAAATACTGCCGCTGAAGTTGCCTTGAGACTTGTCAGACCAGGAAAGAAGGTAGCTTTTTTGTATATCAATGCTATGATGTTCAATTGTCTAAGTTATCCTTTGTGTTCTTTGAATGTTTCTTCAGCTATTTTGATTTTGCTATTTCAAAAGTTTTGAGCCAAGCTTTTATTTCTCAAGTAGATGGGCTGAGTTTCTGGTTTCTTCTTTAAAGTATAAAGACTTTGCTCTCACTTGAACCTTACCCCTAAATGATGCAATTATTTGTATTAGCTATGGATCTACATCCAAATGAAGCTTTTTTGTCATAGTTACTCTGATAGGGGAATTGATATCTCAATCCAGTTTTTGCAACAACTTTTCTTGTGATCACTACATTTTTTTTTCTCTTTGAAGTGATTTTATGTACAATGAAATTTGAAGGCTAGGCAACTTTGCCGAGGTGATCAATTACTTGTCGATTTCCTCTTTTTCCCTGTTGCCAATATCATGTTTGGTTGAGCTAGGCAGGCTTGGGGTGATACCATTTTTATGGTTTACACCAATTGCCTAAGTGAACCAACATTTTTCTAAAAACTTCCACAAGTGGGTGTTGCCCCCATGATTGTTTTTAATCTAACTACCTTAAAGTTGGTGTTGCCCTTGTCTAAGATATAGACATTTGTTTGAGAGGCAACTTTGCCGAGGTGATCAATGCTTTGCGATCTCCTCTTTTCCCTGTTGCCAATATTTTATTTGGTCATGCTAGGCTGCTTTAGGTGATACATCTTTGTTTGTATTATACCAATTGCCTAACTGGACTAACATGTTCTTTAAAACTATCATGAATGGGTGTTACACTGATTGTTTTATCAGTGTTGCACATCACTTGTTTTTATGGTTTACACCGATTGCCTAAGTGAACCGACATTTTTCTAAAAACTTCCACATGTGGGTGTTGCCCCCATGATTGTTTTTTATCCAACTACCTTAAAGTTGGTCTTGCCCTTGTGTAAGATATAGACATTTGTTTGAGAGGCAACTTTGCCGAGGTGATCAATGCTTTGCAATCTCCTCTTTTCCCTGTTGCCAATATTTTATTTGGTCATGCTAGGCTGCTTTAGGTGATACATCTTTGTTTGTATTATACCAATTGCCTAACTGGACTAACATGTTCTTTAAAACTATCATGAATGGGTGTTACACTGATTGTTTTATCAGTGTTGCACATCACTTGTTTTTATGGTTTACACCGATTGCCTAAGTGAACCGACATTTTTCTAAAAACTTCCACATGTGGGTGTTGCCCCCATGATTGTTTTTTATCCAACTACCTTAAAGTTGGTCTTGCCCTTGTGTAAGATATAGACATTTGTTTGAGAGGCAACTTTGCCGAGGTGATCAATGCTTTGCAATCTCCTCTTTTCCCTGTTGCCAATATTTTATTTGGTCATGCTAGGCTGCTTTAGGTGATACATCTTTGTTTGTATTATACCAATTGCCTAACTGGACTAACATGTTCTTTAAAACTACCATAAGTGGGTGTTACACTGATTGTTTTATCAGTGTTGCAAATCACTTGTTTTTATACACAAATTGGTTTTGTTTACCGTGGCAGCAGCTTGATGATGTCAACTTTTGGAATTTCCCCTTTGTTTTTCCCCCTACAATGGTGGTTGGGGAGGTGTGGTACAAGGTTCATATGATTTCTACACGATGAAGATAACCATGGCTATGGATTTAATTCCAATGTTGCTTCTTTTTGTCATAGTTACACTGATAGAGTATCATTTATTCTTTGTGCCACACTCTATACAATCCAAGTCAACCACCCATAACTGCCTGCTGCACTTGGGCAACTCATACGAGTACAATCTTTTTTCCTTTTTGTACTTTTCAATATATATATATATATCATAGTTTTAAAAGAGCCATGGACAGACTTCCAAGTGAGTTTTTGTCATGGTAAAATATTTCTTAGTTGTCTGCTCAATATGGAGTGCTTTTCTGATGAATTCAGTACTATCCTTTGTAATTTATATTTTTTATAATTTGCATTATCACTTGTATAATTTATGTTCTTTGTTGTACTTAATTTCTTTTCATTATGGTTTAATGGCAGAATAAAGATGTAGCAGATGCAATTCAGAAGGTAGCTGCAGCTTATGACTGCAAAATTGTTGAAGGTGTTCTTAGTCATCAGTTGAAGCAGTTTGTGATAGATGGAAACAAAGTCATATTAAGTGTCTCCAATCCAGATACAAGAGTTGATGATGCCGAATTTGAGGAAAATGAAGTTTATGCCGTAGATATAGTTGCAAGCACTGGTGAAGGCAAGGTATTGTCTTTTCTTGTCTTTTAGCTTTACCATGCTTGTGTGATGTAACTTATCCTTAAGATTTCTGCGTGTTTAAATGGCAGCCGAAGCTATTAGATGAGAAGCAGACAACTATTTACAAGAGAGCTGTTGACAAGAACTATCATTTAAAGATGAAGACCTCTAGATTTATTTTCAGTGAGATAAACCAGAAATTTCCCATCCTGCCATTCACTGCCCGGTCTGTGATTGTTTTGCATTTGTTATGAATGTGCATCGGCATTATTTCTGATGTTCAACCAGTTTATGCGGATTTTCTTGAAACAGGGCTTTGGAAGAGAAAAGAGCTCGACTAGGTTTAGTTGAATGTGTGAATCACGATCTCTTGCAGCCATATCCTGTTCTTCATGAGAAGCCTGGTATGATTTCGTAGTGAATATCTTGTTTAATAATGGGAGGACCGAGGATATTGTACATTGTTAATGCTATCATAAATCACAATGAGCTTAAAATGTTCACCATGTTTAATTGTGCAGGTGATAATGTTGCTCATATCAAGTTCACCGTTTTGCTAATGCCCAACGGATCAGATCGGATAACATCCCATTCTCTGCAGGAGCTGCAGCCAACCAAGACAATAGATGATCCTGAAATCAAGGCATGGTTAGCTTTGGGTACAAAGACGAAGAAAAAAGGTGGCGGGAAGAAGAAGAAAGGTACGGATAAAAATAACATGGTTTATGAAATGATTTACCATATCTAATAACACGGTTTATCAAATATTTGGAGTGTTTGTATAGTAAACCAAGGTTTATATATCTGTTACTACAGGTAAGAAAGCTGATGAATTGACCGAGGCAGAAGCTGGAGCTGAGCCGATGGATGCAACAACAAATGAAGGATCATGATCTTGAGAAATGTGGTCATGTTGTATTCTCTTTGGTTTTCAGTTTTGGTACAATGTTCACTTGTATGATGATTGTGGTTGGTTATTGAGTTATAATTTAACATAATATACAATTATGACACATTGGGTTCTCACTCTCAAGTCGCATGACCTAATCTGATTTGATAAACAATTGGGTATTAAAAATCCTAGTACTATCCTAGAGAGTCAAAGCACCAAATTCTTTGCCGTCCCTGACGGCCACCAACCCTAATGTTGTAGCCACCGCCAAGGGAAACAACACTAGGGAGCCTTTGGCGGTGGTAAGTCTATTTTCCTGCGTATCGTTTAGTTTCTTTAACTATTATTTGCTTTTTTACTCTCACCACTTGTATTCATTATTTAAGTTTACATAATTCTTTTTGGGGTAAACTATGAAATTCAGACTATCTCTTTACTCTTATTTTGATCATTAAATTTTAATTAGCATTAATTTTTTTTATCACTCAATCATTACCAACGGTGTTATGACATGACTTTTTACTCAAAATAAAAATAAAACCTTTATTTCTACTTTCTTGCCAAAATAATTTTTTTTCTCAAACTGTCATGCCGTTAATGACGAATTGGAGCTCTCTACTACAACAGTTTCATCTGCAAATGCTGAAACGTCATCGTCAAACAATTATCATTGTAAAGAATGACAAGAAAGAAAAAAAATCAAGAAAGACAAAAAAAACCCAGAAAACAAAGTGGTCTTCAATGTCGGAGAAGGACAGTGCTTATGGCTCTTTGGTTGATGAGCTTCTTTCTTAGGTAAATTAAGAATTCAGATTTCAGTGGTTTTATAGCTTTTGGTATTTTCTCTTATTTTAGGGTTAATGTTTTTTTGCTAAATTTCAGTTATGGTGTCGTCTCTGGCAAGATCAACTCTAAAATAGAGTCTATTTTTTTTATCTTTTCTTGTCGACCTAGATCAAAATCATATTCAATGACGGATTTAAAAATATTTTTGAGGGTGGACATACATATATTAACGTCATGTTTGAATTTGATTCTTTAATTTTTCGTTTTATCGTTAATGGTGGAATGAATCTTCTAATTTATGCTCTTTTTTCTTTTTTCTTTAACACAATTGTCAATTGCTAAAACTTTATTTCAATATTAAGCAACCGTTTTATTTTTTTAGAGTAATAAAACATGAAAATGTTTAAATGATTTTGGGTCATTGCTGTATGAGTCATGGTGAATTAGAGATGTATAAAAGTGTTAACGGGATTAACATTATTGATGTTTATGATGAATGTAATGGCGTTAGATTCGAGAACTATAGTGTTTATAGATTATTATTTCTAGGTTTAGAAGAATAAGGTTCAATGAAAATTCAGGAAGATAATTTTAAGATTCTTTCAATTGGTGGTGTCTTTTGAAGAAGAAGAAATTTAAGAGGAAGAAAATGGATGTAAATTATAAAGTCAATGAAAAGTTAAAACATGTACAAGTAGAAAAAATAGTTAAATATTAATAAAATGTACCATGTCATTAGTAACTTAGATAGTTGTAAAATGACAAAAAAAATTTGAATGTCTAAATTAATCTATAAACTAAGGCTTAAGAGTATAAGAAAGTCTTTAAACATTTGGAAAAAAAAAATTCAATCAAGCCCCTGAATTTTTTTTGTAACTAATTATGCTATTGAACCAAGAAATTTAAATAATCAAGCTATTGAACAAAAAAATTTGATCAATTAAACTCTTTGACTAATTTTAACCAATAAAATAATAATTTTTCATCTATTGTTGCAGTGCGTCGTGTCACAGTGTTTTCACTTAATATTTTTAATTTTTTATTTAAAATTCTAAATTTTTTTAAAAAACACTTATAAAATTTATAAGAGAAGCAAATGTAGATGTTCATCATTATTTGAGATCCGTGTTCGAGCACAAATAATACAATATGAGAGAAGGTGAAGGTGCGAGAGCGGGAGCGAGAGCGGGAGCCAGAGTAGAGGAGTCGGCGAGGAGGAGAGCCGATGTGGGTCCAAGTACGGATGGGGGCGTTGGAGATCCATCGGTGAGAAGAAATGGTATGGGGTTTGCTGGGAGGGGTTCCAGTTCGGGGGGCTGGTCAATGTTTGTTGACAACCTCAGCGCGAGGGTGTCAAGAGCGGCTCTGAGGGACCTATTTCGACAGTACGGGAAGGTAGTTAGGATCTTCGTGCCTTTGGTCAACAAGAGGGCGAAATACCGAAATTCCAATTTCGCCTTCGTAGAAGTTTCAAGCTTGAAGGAGATGGAGAGGGCTGTAGCGCACTTGAATAATTTCATGTTTGAGGGGAGGATTATAAAGGTGTCAAAGGCCAGGTATTCGAGGCCCCCGACGGCCACAAGGAATATGAGTTTTGATAGGAAGGTGGAAGAGGATGCTGATAGACCTTCAAGTGGGGTTAGGGGATCGAGGCTCAGAGTTAATGGTGTTTCATACAGGGACATTTTTGTTAGAGACTCTGTGAGGTTGGATGGAGGCGATAAGATCTTGAGCAGACCGATAGTGGTGAACTTCGGTGAAGAGAATGACGCTGGTTTGGAGTCAGAGAGTTGCACGAACAAGGAGTTAGCTTGGCTGGAACGTTGTTTGGTGGGGATCACAAAGGAGGGTTATGATATTGACCTGGTTCAAAGAGGTATTAGAAGCGATGGAATCTCTGCGAGGGTGGTCAAGTGGGGAAGAGATGACAGGTCAGTGATCGTCGTCTTCAATTCGGTGATGGAGATGGAAGGTTGTTTGGGGAGGAAACAGGAAGACATTAGGTTCTGGTTCGAATATCTGGACAAATTGCTGCTGAATGGATTACCCTAATCCTTCTGTAGAATCAGAATACTCGATCTTCCAATAACATGCTGGGTCGATAATTTTTTCGCATGGATCGGAAACAGGTGGGGTGTGTTCGTGGATTGTCTGAAGGCTACGAAGGAAAGAGTACGCATGGATGCGGCGATACTGACGATCAGAACGATCAATCCACAAGATATCCCGAAGTGTTTAGTGATCAATACCTTGGGATCAACCTTTCGTGCCAAAATTGAAACCTGCGATTTCGGTTCTAATTGGGATGTGAGAGAAGTTGAGGATGACAACGTCTCGAACCATGTTGGGGAAGAGGAGGGGTGCCATGAGCAATGGCAACAAGAATCGGAGATCAACACCCCGGCAGGTACAGCTCCGGCTGATCGGCCGCCGGCAGAAAACCAAGGGTTTCCTCCAGGTGGGGTGGTTGCCCCCTCGTATTCTCCAGGTTTAGTAAATGCAGACACATGCCCCATGCAAAAGGCGACTCCACATGGGAATTTGGACCATTCATTTTCGGGATATGCAGATAGCTCGGTTAATAAAGGCCTAAACGGTAGAATGGATGGGGGGTTTAATGGGCCGGTTTCCGCTGATGGCCCAGGACTGTCTGTGGGTTCAGACATGGACCCAGATCCAAAATATTGCAATCCAAGTAAAGTTATATTAGATATTCCCGAAGGGGGAAACGAATTAGCCGGTGATCTGTCAAATTTGGGAGAGATCATGGAGGTGAGAAATACGACGTGCTCCTCGTCTCTAAATAGTTCGTCGGAAAAGAAGTGGACCTCGTCCGGTGAGGTAGTCCCAGATAGTCTGGAGGGTTTATCAGAGGCGATCAGGCAGGAAGGGGCAGCGGTTATAAGGGGGCCGGAGAACCAATTGGAGATGGAGGGGTTTTTCAGAGCGAATGTGAGAAGAGGGCTGAGAAGGAAGATTAGGGAGTCCCTGGACTGCTTGATAGAGGCTTTGGGGGCTTTGGATGGGTCGCCGGAGAAAAATCGAAGAGTATCAGAAGAGGAGGTAGAAGCAGTGGCGGTTTTTGAGGTAAGCAACCTTTTAAGGTTATCTTTCCAGGGTGGGAAGGAGGCAGTGGTAAATCATGTTTGTGAGCTCGAAAAAAGCTTACGCCAGGCATGTTGAGGAGTGGGTCTTGGACGGTATTATTAAAGCTGTCTAGATGACTTGTGTTGTATCATGGAATATTAGAGGCCTGGGAAAGTTTGAAAAACGAAGGGCGGTGAGGAATTTGGTTAGGAAGACCAAACCGAGGATTTTATTTTTGCAGGAAACTAAATTAGCCAAGGTGGAGCGGAGCTTAGTAAAGAGAATGTGGGGAGGTGAGGCATTCGATTTTGCTTATTCCCCTGCACAGGGATCGGCAGGTGGATTGCTTTGTGTTTGGTGTCCAGACTTTTTCAATGCTTCGGTTACTCACGTTGAGAACAGATTCATAGTGATAATGGGTGAAATTACAGAGAACAGATTGAGATGTGGTTTCGTTAATATGTATGGTCCTTCGGGCGATTCGGAAAAAAGGGGGTTTTGTTGTAGGGTTATCAGATTTCATCAAAGGAAATCAGGCAGCGTGATGTGTAAGGGGAGATTTTGACTTATTTTTAAGGGTGGAGGAAAAGTTAGGCTTCTCGGTTAATCAAGCTCAAATCATCTTATTTAACGACTTTATTTTTGAGGCTGGATTGAAAGACCTTCCTCTGCAGGGAGGATGTTACACTTGGTGCAACAACAGGTTCCCCCCCACTTACGTTCGCTTGGACAAGTTCCTTATCTCGACCGAGTTCGATTCTGCGTATCCTAGTATAATTCAGAAGCTATTGGGTCATAGTATTTCTGATCAACATGGCATTTCACTGGAGGAGGTAGCATTAGATGGTGGCCCTAAACCGTTCAGGTGTTTCAACGCATGACTTAAAGATCCCACGGTGGAGGGGATAGTGTTAGAAACGATAGGCAAGGCTAGGAAGAATCAGCCGATGGTTCGGATAGGGAGGCTTCTGAAAAATTTGAAGGAGGCGATTAAGGGGTGGTCTAAACTTGATTGTAACAATCCAAATAAGGAGGTAGTCAGAATTGAAAATCAGATTGCCGTGATCGAATCCGAGCTACAAGGGGGTGGCAATGAAGTTATGATGAGAAATTTGGCAGATCTAAGAGATCAGTTGTGGAAGGAACACCGAATTTTAGAAAGCATGTGGCTTCAAAAATCCCGTCTGAGATGGTTCGGTGAAGGCGATAAAAACACAAAGTTTTTTCACATGTCGGCATCCCATAGAAGAAGGGTCAACTCGATCGGTTGTTTGAAACACAATGGGAGGTCAATCTCAGACCTTGCGGATATAAGGAAACTAATTTTTGAGCATTTTTTGAATGCCTACAACATGAGAGATGCGTTGGCAGTGAACGCCATGGACCTAAACTTCAAGAGAATTACAACAGATGAGGCTGAAGGATTGCAATAGGGGTTTTCTAAAGCTGAAATTTGGGAGGCCCTTGCATCGGCAGATAGTAATAAGGCCCCGGGCCCGGATGGGTTCAATTTGGGGTTTTTAAAAAAAAATTGGCCCCAGCTCAAGGAAAGTATCATGTCATTTTTCGACGACTTTCATAGGGGCAAAAGGTGGGAACAGAGCATCAATCACACCTTTATCACTTTAATCCCCAAAGTGATTAATCCGGATTCGATTGAGGATTTTTGCCCCATTAGTTTGGTGGGAGGGATGTACAAAATTTTGTCCAAGAGGTTACGTACAATAATTGGCAGTGTTGTGGGCGATTCCCAATTTGCATTTATACAAGGGCGACACCTGTTAGACTGTTCTCTTGTTGCAAATGAGGCGGTGGATTTTATGATCAAGACTGGTAGGAAGGGTGTAGCTTTCAAGATCGACTTCTAGAAAGTGTATGATTTCGTGTGTTGGGATTTTTTAATTAAAGTAATGCAAGAGTTCGGTTTCGGGGAGACTTGGTGTGGGTGGATATACAAGTGCATTTCGACAGCACGCGTTTCAGTTTTAGTAAACGGGGCTCCCACGAAACCTTTCGAGATTTCCAGAGAACTAAGACAAGGGTGTTCCCTTTCCCCTTTCCTCTTCAATTTCGTGGGAGAAAGGTTAAGTTTGATGCTTAGGAAAGCAGTGAGTCTGGGTTTATTCAGTGGCTTTTTGATAAATTCAAGTAGTGAGAGCGTTGAAATCTCGCACCTTCAATATGCAGATGATCTGTTTATTTTTTGTGGAGATTCGAGCACCCAAGTGAAGAACGTCAAGCGTGTGTTGAGAGTGTTCGAGCTTGCGTCTGGTTTGAGGCTGAATTTGAAGAAAAGCAAGCTTATGGGTATTAATGTTGATAGTACTTTGGTTCAGAATTGGGCGTCGGAAGTGGGGTGTAAGGTGGAAGCGTTCCCGGCTATGTATCTTGAGCTTCCTTTGGGAGCTCGTCGCAATTCAGCGTCTTTGTGGGATCCAGTTGTTGCAAAATTCGCCGTTAGACTTGAGGGTTGGAAGCCTAAACTACTCTCGATAGGGGGTAGCTGGTCCTACTAAAGTCAGTCCTCTCAAGTCTCCCTATTTTTTACATGGCATTGTTTAAAATGCCAGCATCGATAGCGGATAAGTTACACAGGTTAATGGCTCGTTTCTTGTGGGGTGGTGATCTGAATAATAGAAAAATTCATTGGGTTGGTTGGAAGACAGTGTGCTTACCGATCAACGAAGGGGGACTGGGTGTTACGAATCTTGAGTCTATGAATCAGGCTTTGTTATGCAAATGGTTTTGGAGGTTCGACAATGAAAGGCAAAGTTTGTGGAGAAAAGTTTTAGACATAAAAGATGGCGGGAAATCAGTGGGATTGCTTCCGTCCTCCACTCACACACGCTATAGATCGTGGAATTGGAAGGCTATTACACAAGCTGTCGCTAAGGAAGACAACTTCGGATTGTGTTGTAGAGCAAATTTCTCACTACAAGTTGGAGATGGAACAGACATTGCGTTCTGGTTAGATTCTTGGCTGGGTGATCGCCCTCTCAAAGAAGAATACCCACGTATGTATGCTATTTCGAGTAATCAAAATGGTTCGATTTCGGAGTTTGGTGTGAAGAACACAGTTCAGTGGACCTGGGTAATTCCTTTCCAGAGACCACTGTTTGAGAGGGAAATAGGTATGTATAATGAACTACTGGAAAGACTTAACAATTTCCGTTCGAGTGAGATGAACAATGATTGGGTTCGATGGATGGGGTCGGGGGATGGTGTTTTTTCCGTAAAGTCTCTTAGGAGATTGGTGGCCGGTCCTATTCAATCTAGTAATTTTTAGAATGAGTTTGTAGGGAAGGGACTCGCTCCTCCTAAGGTGGAGTTATTTGTTTGGTTGGTTTCATTGGGTAGGGTACCGGTACGAACTGAGTTGTTTAAAAGGGGTGTGGCGAGTTTGGAGAACTTGGTCTGTCCGCTGTGTCTTGTGGAGGCGAAAACGGTAGAACATCTCTTCTTCACATGCTCGAAAAGCTGGAAGGCTTGGATGAGCATCTTTGCATGGCAGGGAGTCTCCACGGTATTCCCCAAGGACGCGAGAAACTTCCTTACGGCGTGGAAAGGTGTGGGCGCTAATCATACTAGCGAGGTATGGTCTTTTATGCCTTTCGTTACAATTTGGTCGATTTGGTTAATGCGGAATGAAATAGTTTTCCTGGAGAAGAGGTGGGATGATATTCAGTTCATTTTCTTGATTAAATCTCGGCTAGCGTTTTGGTTGCATGCTAAGTTCGGCAGCAAGTGTATCAAAATGGATAGCATTATTGCGAATCCTCTTAGTGTGGATAATAAGTTGTTAAGGCGTTCGAAAGTTAAGCATGTGCGTAGCTGGCAGCCCCCCCGGCTGGTTACGTCAAATGGAACGTGGATGGGGCGTTATCGGCGTGTGGTCCGCAAGGGCGGAGTTGGCGGTGTGCTTAGGGACTCAACGGGTACTATTATTGAGGAATTCACTGAATCGTGTGCGGGGGAAGCGCCCGCTCTGGTTGAGTTACACGCGATTCACAGGGGCCTGGAGAAGTTCGTATCCTCAGAATTTTTCGGCAAGGTTGGGCTCATACTCGAGTCGGATTGCAACACTGTTGTCGAGTGGCTGAAGAACGCGATAATGGCCCCTTCTTGTGTGGCGCAAGCGGTTCATCAGGTGGCTTTGGAAATCAGAGCGATAGGTGTCAAGGTAAATTGGGTTCCTAGAGTAGGCAATGTCAGGGCTGATGAGCTGGCCAAGATGGAGATTGGATAAGGGGGAGGCAGTTTGTTGTCGGCCCCTGCAGGGTTAGTGCACAGCTAGGGATAGTTTTTGGGATTGGCAGTACGGACTAAATGTTTGAGAGATTGTTTTGCAGAGGCTTGAATGGTGCACTTTATGTATTTCATTTAAACCAGTTTGTATGATCTGTTAATTGATGGAATAAAATTTTGGGCACTCTTTTCCCCCTAATTAGGAGTAAGGGGGTTTTTAATGAGGCCTAGCACTTATAAAAAAAATTATAAGAAAAAATACTTTTAATTTTTTTTTTTTGTAAATGCAACATTATAGAGTTGTAGAGTATCATGTATGGTAACATTGAAAAAAAAAACAGTCAAAATTGATTAAAATGCTTAATTGATTCAATTTTTTTTGTAAAGACTTAATTGAATATAAAAAAAATCAGAGATTAATTATTTTTTTAAAAAATAGAAATATTTTTTTGTGTGCCTTTAAGCATAAAGTAACTATAAACCATCAATTATAATCTAGTTCCACCGTGGCTGTTTCTTCATTCAACAAACATTCCTAAAAGTGCAATTCACAACTGAATACAGAATCTCTGGCGGTCTTGCAAAGATGAAGATTCAGTCATGGTTTACGCTTGCTTTCTTGTTATCGTTATTAGTTTTAGTCGCAGAAGCCGGAGGCAGTGATCCTTACAAGGCAAGCAACTTACTTTGCCCCCTTCTACTTCAATAGTTCACTGAGGTTTTGATTAGAGTTGCATGAATCAATTTGATTTAATTTCTGGGTCAAAAGGTTTCTAATGAATTTACTGATCTCAGGTACTAGGCGTGGAGAAAAACGCGAGTCAACGAGAGATTCAGAAAGCTTTCCACAAGTATGTTTTATTCTGAATTGATTTTTGAATTACATTCCTTGGCGGTGCTCTAGGTTTTGAACTATTCCTTCACCATTTCTTCATGTCTTCATGCATGATAATGGAATATACATAATTTGAACGGTAGCCCTAATCAATTTGAATGTTACCAACAACCATTTGATTTAGCGGGACGAGGTCTTAATCGTTTAAGCAAGGTTAGGTTCGAATCTTAATGTTGTGAATGAAGAATATTGGGTCGATAGTGTTGTCTCGGTGATGGGCCTTGGATAAGTGAAATGTTCATTATTTCCATTCTTATTATGGTCTTTTTTTTCTTTGAAGAATTTGTGTAGATTTATTAATTCATGCATGCTTTATGCATATTGAGTAGAGAATCATGTAACTGCCTAGTGCCTACAAACATAACCCTAATTATTTTGCTTGAATTGTACTTAATAGGCTCTCTCTTGTATACCACCCTGACAAGAATAAAAGCAAAGGAGCACAAGAGAAGTTTGCAGAGATCAAAAACGGTATCTTCAACTTCCTACTTACATTTCTTTTATGTTTTACTGCATTTTCTTATATTATACCTATTCTTTAATTCATTCTCTTTTTCTCACTTGAATTATGAAAAAGGGTCTTGAATCGGTTCGATATATTAGCTTACCACCCAGTAACTAGATGTGAAATCACTAATTTGTTGGTTGGGGTTTTGAACTTTCATACTGCTCTTGCTGCCCTTGTCTGCTGAGTTATCTGATTCACCCTTCTTGTTTGATCAGCATATGAGTTTTTATCAGATGAGGAAAAGAGAAAAAGCTATGATATGAATGGATTTGATGCTGGCCATCCCAGAGATGGTGGTGGATATACTTACTCCACTAGTGGTGGTCCTAGACAAAGTGAGTTTAAATCTGGACCAGGTGGATCGCAGCATATGGGCGGACGGGGAAGTTCCTGGACTTTCTCATTTCCCTTCGGTGGCTCCGGTGGATCGCGTTTATTTGGTGGCAGTGGTGGATCATGTTTATTTGGTTTTAACATTGGTGATGTTTTCTCTAGCTTATTTGGCGGTTTTAGTGGTTCGAGCAGGTCTCAATCTCAATCCAAGAGTTCACCTAAGAGCATCAGAGCAATAAATTCCAAGGTCTTCAAAAAAGAAATATCTGATCAAGGGATGACTTGGCTTTTGTTATCTCATACACCTTCATCTCAGCAGGGAAAACAAAATTATAAATCTATCATAGAAGAGGTGGCCAGAATACTGCAAGGAGCTATAAAGGTACTGTTGCAGGCTTGCAGTCTTAAATATTTCAATAACCTGTATTCGGCTATACGCTAATCAGTGCTTTTGATATCTGACTGGTTTCTTGCAACAGGTTGGGAGCATAAATTGCGAAACCGAGTATTCTTTATGCAAGGATCTTGGTTTGCATCCAGGGAGAGCACCAAGGTTGTTTGTTTATTCATACAAAGGAAATGAGAAGGGTTCTCTGAAAGAATATAAGGGAGATTTGGTTACTAAGAATGCTAAAGCATTTTGCCAAGCTCATTTACCGAGGTTTTCAGAAAGGATTAGCCTAAATCATTTTGACTTGTCTTCTAATAATGTAGAACGGTACCCGAGGGTGATGCTTCTTTCTACGAAAAAGGACACACCTGTTATCTGGCGTGTTCTCAGCGGCTTGTATCGTAAAAGATTCACTTTCTATGATGCAGAGGTATATTATCAAGTTCTATTTTGTGCTTTAAAAGCTTATTCGAATTAGAAACGTGTCTCTTCTGTTCTAGGTTGTGCTTCGGAAAGGATAGCAAACATCACAAACTTCAGAAATTTAGAAAAACATGATTGAACTCGATTGGTTTTATATTTAATTCAGTCTCTTTCATTATGTTATTAGGTTCATGATGTTTCTGAATCAGCTGTGAAGAAGTTAGGTGTCGATGCACTTCCGGCTGTAATTGGATGGATGTCCAATGGAGAGAAGCATATCTTGAAATCAGGTATTTCAGTAACGGATTTGAAGTCTGCAATCAAAGATCTCGGCTCGATGCTTCATAGTTTTGAGAAGAAGAATAAAAAGGTAGCTTCAGATTCTGCAGAGAGACGGTTACCTTTGCTGACAGCATCAAACTTTGATGCTCTTTGTGGGGACAAAACTCCTGTATGCATCATAGGTGCATTCCGATCTTCCCGAGTTAGGCAGAGGCTGGAGTCGGTTCTATTTAAGGTGAGAAGATCTCCTCTCTTCAAAGAACGTATCTTTTTAATGATGATTTTATGTATTTCTATTGTTAAACAGCAACATGAACACAACAATATGGCCATTCTACTATACTCTCAGGTTTCACAGAAATCATTATCAAGGAGACAGAACGTGGCCTCTGGTTCTAAGGATTCAGTGTCGTATACTCTCTTAGACGCTAGCACACAACCGTCGTTTTTAAGCGCATTTCACAAATCCGGATATAAATCATCAGATAAAATCCTGGTGGCCTTCAAACCTCGGAAAGGAAAGTTTGCAGCATTTAAAGGTGGCATGACTGTAGAAAAGGTAGAGGGATTCATAAGCTCTGTTCTTAATGGAGACGTACAATTTTGCAGGACAAGGCAGAAGCCTGTTCCCAAGTGATTCAGATACAATGGGTTGTGATTTCTGAAAATCATGTCATCAAATTCCTAGCTTAGAAGGGATTTATTTCGTGACAGATTTGTATACACATCCCACATAACATTAGTCCATACTCGTTCTTCAAAACTTTATGAAAAGTGCCATTGGTCAAAGTAATTTCATTTATGGGGCTAATAAGTTGAGCAAATGTTGTACTACAGCCTGTGTTTTTCATTGTAATACAGAAAAAAAAAAATTCAGGGAAACGTGGTTAAGGGCTCAATGCCGGAGTTGGTTTGTGCAGGCACTAGGCGACCCTTTTTCTGTAGTTCCGCAGGGAAAGGATCTTGGCAGTTGCTGATATGTGATTTTAGCCTGGGAATGTTAGGGTGTGCACTTCTACACCTGTGGCAACGCAACTCCATTGACAATAGCTTGTTGTCATCAAGAATTGTTGCTTTCCCATGGTTATCAACTTCCTCAATTACATCTACAGAATCACGGAAAAAAGCAGTAGTGAAAGAGTTCCAGTGCTTCTTATGCTTGAGATGTTTGGAGTCTAAATCTTGGCTAATAACATGCAGGTGCAGCTGGCGCATCGAAGGGATCTGCGGGAGGAAGTACATTGATTGCAATCAAAAGCATAAAAAGGTCAAAATATGAAGTCAGTCCCTGTACTTGAAAGAAATCAAATCTTCTTTTTCGATTAAAAAGTCCTACTCCAATCATTGACACTGTATTTCTATTAATCCACCTATGCGATCATACAAACATTAGAAGCAAGTCTTTACAAACTCAATGTAAGCAAATCTTGACCAAAAATACAATGTCAACAATTGGACTCGAACAAAGCAAATCTTTTTGAAGTGCATGAACTAAATCTCCATACTAAATCTCAAACTCTTCCAAAGTATAGAGATTTACAGCATATTTTGACCAAGCATAAAATGCTAGTGTCCTAACATGTATGACCATACAACCCCGTTATTTAACTTTTTCGTGAATGTTAAATGATTGTCCTAAAATACTTCAGTTCAGCACTTCAGCTATAAGTATTTAGCAGTTTATCCATAATACATTGTGCCATAATATTATCTCTTTGTTCACATCTACAAGATTACACCTATATTTTCCTATGCAAATCCACAACCTTTGCATCTGCATGTATGCATCATATTGTTATTTCTGGCTAAAATAACCAGATGCTGCATAAAAGTGAATCTAATCAGATGATTCTTCTATTTGGTCCTCTACATGCTTCGAGATTCATTCAAATCTTAGGTCTAGAGGCACAAGGCAACTAAGGTTCTTGTGATGCAAAATATTTTTAAAGGAAAGAATAACTTGCATGAGTACCTGTACTGTTGCATTTAGGTTTACCGGACCAAAAAACTATGTAAACAAAAACAAGATTAGGAGAAGCAAAGGTGTTCAGCATACCGAATGATATCCCAGGCGGAAGACCAATGATGCATCTTCACCTAAGAACTTATCAGTCCATCTCAAACCCACTTCATGCATTGTTTTTAACAAGTGAAGGTGCTCTTTGCGTACATCTGCCAAGCAATCAAGACCTTTGGTTCTCGTCAACACCAACAGATGCCGTTTTGCCTGCAAAAGGAAGAAGAAAAAATTTCAACCCTCTATTTGTTGGGTGCTATTGTAAGAGGATAGGCTGGAAGAAGGCTGTGACTATTTACCTTTGGGTACATATCATTTATTACAACAATATCATCAGTGGCCTCCAGCACTTGCTTGTTATGCTTCTCAGGCTGCATGGCTATGTTATATAGAGCCTGAAGGCACGGAGCCCAGGATTTCGTCTTAGTTCCACTAAGCTCATTTTCTAGTTTTGAAGGCCCTGACGAAATACTTCCACTACTCCTGGGAAACAAAACTTGGGTATTTGCTACAGATAGAAACCCTTTGAACAGTGATGAGTAAGCATCCTCAAGAACTTTACAGCCTTTAATATAGTCATTATCAAGACAATTCGGTCTATTTGGGTTCATATTTGGTCCAAGAACATGTATCACATGGGTCACCCCTTCCTTATGATACAAAGGAGAAGTTGATGGGAGAGGAACAACAAGGGCATTCCCAGGGTGAAGAGTTTTAGCCCGGTCCATGGTTGCAGTCTCTAGAGCAGCACCAGCAGCATTGAAAATTGCAGCATTTACACCTCCACCTCCAGGCTTCAAACGCCTAAACAAAACGATCTCTTGGTTAACATTCGTAGAAAAACAATTATGTATATTCTGTAAGACATCATGTTATTTTTACATTGTTATTACAAAGCAGGTATGATGTGGCATCACAATCGACAGAAATACCCCCAGAACTATGGACATTGGATCTAACTATTTGCGAGATTCTAAAGAAGGGGTTACCAGTGATAGATTAAAGATTAAAGATTCCATGTTAAAACCAGTGATAGATCTTTCTTCATCAAGGTAGACAAATTGTTGCGTTACATTAAATCATCGTTAAAACCAGTGACAGATCTTTCTTCACAGACATTATCAATTTTGGAAGATAAGATCTATATCATTACTATACGTTGTGTACTATAACAGCAAGTCTAAAAGACTCAAAGATATGAAAATTAACTACAAGCAGAGTTCCTACACCTAAAAGTTACAATCATACTTATCTACTTAGCCGCTGGACATAGAATAATACGTTATATATACAAAGGGCTTACCAGTTGGCAGCATTAGCTATTACATTGCACCGCAAACCTCCTTTTGTATACAGTTGACATATATCTCCTACAAATGTAAAGAACTTTTTGGAGTCGATGTTCTTTTCAGCAGCTTTAGCTCTAACCAAGGACAAGATCTTTGATCTTTCAGTTAAGTCCACTAAAACAAGCCTGGCATTTCCAAGCTTATCCATGAATTCCTCTACTTTCTGAACAATAATATCGGATGCCTTCTCAAGGTTAAATTGGAAATCTGCTGTAGAAATAGACGGAAATGCCAGAGTAGGAACATCAGAATCATCCTGGCTAATAGAAACTGGCACTGGGTCTTCACTGATTTTTATCTTCTGATTAGCCATGCCTGACGATGATGAAACAGTTTCATGTGTTTTGCAGAGCGGACCCTTTTCCTCAGTAGGTTGAGAAGGCACAGAATCCTGAGTATCGGTTTCATGTGGTCGCTTTAAGAACTTCATTATGCCAAGTTGAGTTTTGGCATTGGGATCCTTCTGACCAAAACAGCCGCGCGGAAGAGTGTCCAAAGGACCGACTGCAGTGTAGGTATTAACAGCAGCTTCAACATCAGTCTCATTCCGGCAAAAAGTGATACGAGAGAACCCTTCACTCAACTTAGGATATTCTTTGTTTTGCAGCATTCTATTCACAACTGCCGCTGCTTTTCCACCTTGCAGATTTCCCTCATGCCTAGTGCGTTTCGCTATGCGAGATATACAAAGCTTGGCAGGAAGATCAAGCACCACAGCATGCACCTCCACTTCCGCACCACCAAGCTTCACAAAATCCACCCGCTGATCTTTAACTAAGTTACATCTATCAATAAACACACTCTTGCCCTCCTTCAATGAAGCGGCTGCACTCTTTAAGCACTGTGACTTAGTCCCGGCTTTACCATTGTTAATAGTATCCTGCAAGCATAAGCAAACCGATCTCTTAAACATTTAAAAACACTTTACTCGCAACTCATTAGCAACACCAATTCCTTGTCTCTAAAATAGCAGGATTAAGATTCAAACCATCACATAACCTTCGACTCCTTGCAACTAAGTCGAACCAATCATGATATGAGATTGATGACTAATTTAGCTAAAAGAATCCAATGGGTGCAAGCAATATTCAGCCACTTACAACATGAATTTAACATTAATACACCAGATTTCCATTAATGATGGGAAACTAATCAGAGAAAGAGAGGAACCTGGCATATGCGAACCCAGGGACGTGAAGAGGCCCGCATGACGTTCTCGCAAAAAGTGGACTTGCCGCTTGCTGGAGCGCCCACTAAAAGTGCCACGATCGGTTTCCCCTGTTCCTTCTCTTGTTCACATGCTTTTTTTTCGTTTTCAAAGGAGAAAAATACACACAAAAGAAGATAACAAAGTTGAGTAATTTGTAAGATGATGCAACCTGAGAATAAGATCGAATTATAAGGACCGGAAAAGGGAATACCTTTGGGTTTAGAGGCGCTGTCGATTTCCATTTCCTCCATTGATGTAAGTTTTCCCCAAGCACTGTATGTTTATGTTGGAAATGCGAGGATTGTGTTGCAAGCTTCAAGTGCGATAGTCGATGGGCAATCTGGTTACAACGCAAGTCCACTTTATACCTATGATTAGAGAAGTGAGAATCCCTTCGGGTTTCTGTTTGGTTACCGGGAAATGGACTTCTCCTTTAGCGTCAAAGCGGACAAAGCCCAGTTGTCTTCATTTTTGGAGGAACACAAAAGAAGAAAGGCC
Source organism: Hibiscus tridactylites (assembly GCA_958450335.1). Lineage (NCBI taxonomy): Eukaryota > Viridiplantae > Streptophyta > Magnoliopsida > Malvales > Malvaceae > Hibiscus > Hibiscus tridactylites. Next base: position 35,539,591 of record OY288271.1, read on the forward strand.
TAATACCACTTTTAGTCCCTGCACTTTACCAAACCTTTCATTTTAAATCCTCTATTATTTTTCCACAATCGGACATTCGTACTACCGTTATGTCTATCGCTTTATCTCGTCGTCATTTTTTTGAAAAAAGTTCGATTGCATCATCAAACATACTAGGTGTACCACAAGGGTTGAGTGTAATGACAAGACATATAATTTTTTAAGGAGATAATTTAAGTGTTGGATTAAAATTCGCAATTGTGGGCACATATGTAAAATGTATGATGTTATTATAAAGTATGACACAAAATTAATTGACAATGACAAGACACGTTGTTCTCTTGAGGAGATAATTTAAGTTACATTATTGGATGGAAGAGTCATAAATCTCAAACATAGATTATAAAATGGACATATATTTTACTAAGAAAAATATACTAGGTATAATAAAAGTTAAAAAAAATTAAAACAATAGAAATTTCAAGAAAAACTCGTAAAAATGAAGAAAAAAACTTAAAAGAATAAAAATCTTGAATTTATTTTTGAATTTCTATTTTAACAAATTATAATTATGTTTTATTTATTTTTCAAAAAACTAAAATTTCAGAAAATTATTTAAAAACTAATAAAATTTGGAAAATTTAGAAAATACTAAAAAAATATGTTTTTAATATATATTTTTAAAGATTTTTTTAAAGTTTTCTTTACATTTCTCTCTCATTGTACTGTGTCATCTTTTTAAACGATCAAGAGGTAAAATGATAAATAAAATAATAGTACCATACCTAAATTAAGAAGGATAAATATTCTATACACATGCGATGGAAACTGAAAGTTTCTACAAGCGCCTTAATTTTATGGTATAAGGAGTTAGTTTATGGTTTAGGGTTTAGGAGTAGGGGGTTAGAATTTAGGGATAGTTGTTTCAATTTAAGGTTTAGAGTATAATTTAGAGTTTATAGGTTAAAAACTAAATCCTCACCATATTACCCTAAAAAGTAAACCCTAAATTATAAACATAAACCTTAAATTGAAACAACTATCCCTAAATTTTAACCCCTACACCTAAACAATATACCCTAAAATTAAAGCATTTGTGGAAACTGAAAGTTTCCACCGCCAGTGTATAGGATATTAATCCAATTAAGAATAAATAATTTAAAAATTAAACAAAAAATTTAGACTTTATTTGGTATGAAGATGGTCAAAAAGGAAGGATAAAAAATTAGTTAATCAAATAGTTAAGATATAAAGTAAGAAAGTGAATATAAATCTTAACCATATAATTAATTAATTTTTCATCATTTTTTTTTATCCTTCGTACCAATTACAAGTAAAAGCTACGCAGGACAAAAAGGGAAACCTTTTTAAGGGAAGACAATTTTGAAGATAATCGATTTTGCATTGATGAAAAATTTTAAACGGAGTTATAATTGTTACTGAACTGTAAATGAGCCGAGCTCAGACATGTAAAATGTTTGCCCAAACTAAATTCGAAATTCATTGCTTGAAATGTAATTTAAATTCGATTGAGTATTATTATTTAAATTAGATTCAGTTAGACTTATTTATAGAACTTATATATGATTTATTAAAAGTGTAGTTAATAATTAAATTTTGATGTAATTATTTGTTGTTACAAATATGTAACCGGTCAGTTCCACCTAATTAAATGTAGTGGAAATGCCCTAATTACAAGTTCTAATTCCTATGGTAGTAAAAATTATGAATAATAATAATAATAATAAAAAATTGATTTAACGAGATAAGATGTTTTTTTAATGATCTAAAGATGATTTCAAAGTAGTATCTATTCATAAATATTTTTACACTTGACTATACACATATACCACCTCGTAAACAAAGTGATTCAAACCCATATTTCCTAAAATAACATCATCCACTTTTTAACTAAGACAAAGGGTTAAAATCTTATAGATAAGATTAGAAAATTCAAATCTTGTAGATAAGATTAGAAAATTCAAATCTTGATATTGTAAATGGTATATCATCCAATAATAATGGATGAATACAGTATTCAATCGAAATCTTGATGTTATGAGAAAAGGACTTCCAAACTTTTTAATTAATGGATCTCAAGTGTATAATTATAACCTTAAACAAGAATGGGTAAATTGCATTAAAATTCTCTTTTCGAATCCAAGTTGAATAGCTCCGGTAGCACAAACGTCTCATTTACTACTTGCACATATATCACTTACTATTTAGTGGCAAACCAAGCAGCTTTCCTTACTTTTCAATCCATTCATTATTCAGCATAGTTGTGTAGGAAGAAAGAGCGAATGCATGTTTGAAGGGGTTCACAAACAAACAGATTTATAACCCGAATATATCGGGACCTAAACCAGAATATGACCAATACATAATGCGACTTGAAACAAAATAAAATTTTATATCATGCAAATGTGTGGAAACACTAAACTTCTTTCTATTCTATTAGAGTAAATTCAAATCAATCTCGTGACTGTCAAAGTAATCAAAGCCGCATCCAACTATTGTTATAGCTGTTAATACTGTTCCCACTTCAGAAACTTGACCGGATATCCCGAATCCAGTCTAATCCAACTGAGGCATAAGTCAAGAATCCAAAATTTTACCCATACTGGATCTAAAATGATCTAAACAAGTAACTCAAATGACTCCAATAAGAAAGAATCAAATTCAGATGAAACAAAATAATAAGTGATAGCAGAAGTAACAATCTCTGGTTAAAACTGTGAGTTGACAACTTCCCCGTTGTGGGTTCTAAACCCATTACGAGTAAATTCTCACTTCCCATTTGTTAAAAAACGTGATAGCAAAAAGAAAATTGATCCATCAAGCAAATTCCATTCAACAAATGTATCAAATCACCAAAGGCATAATTAATGAGTACAATTTCGATAAAAAAAAAATTCACTGTTCTCAACAACAATCGAAACAAAAACAAAGCTTAAAACTGGAAATTAAGTGGATCCTAAAAGCAAACCAAAATTAGCTAAGACGTTAAGAAACCTCGTAGAACAGGGGAGATGGCTCTGTCTACTTGGATCTCTGTCTCATCTTTCGGCGCTTCCTCTTCAGTCTTCTCATACGCTTCTTCTTCCACTGTTTACAAAAAAATAAAAACACCATTCAAAGATCTATTGTAACAATTCAGACAAAAACAGAACAATTTATTTAATGTGTTTTATAAAGTACCTTGGCTCTCATGCTGATACGATGAACGAAAACTTGCTGCCTTCTGTTCCTGTGTTAGTCGTTGAACCCTAGCCGGAAATGCAGAGGCGGCAATGAATGGCAGCAAAAGAAAATTTGTCTACACCATTATATATAACCTAAAAAGCCCTAGTAGGAGGCCGGTATGATCCGGTCCAGATTTCATTGGGTTTGCTGGATTTGGTCCACAAATTAAAATGATTTCCCCCCAAATGGCCCAAATGATCAAACAAACAGATAAATAACAGTGGTAGACTATTTGAGATTTGGTGTCAATTAATTTTTTTTTATTATAAAAAAATCAATCTTTTTTTAAATTCTAACACAATCGTTAAATTGTTAATATGTTTTCAAAAAATTTATTTACTATCATATGTTTAATGAGTTTATTATGATTTACTTTTGAAGTTAACACGATCATATAAATATTTTGTGATAAATTTTGTCTAATAATACTAACTGTGTCAAAACTATTAAACTAATACTTTTGAAATTAGTATATGATTGCATGAATGCATTATAATGGATTTTGACTGAAAATACTAACCACTAATCATCCATTAATTTTGGGGAGATAATTGTCAAGAGGTCCTAAATGACTCATATTATAAATTGGTCTCTATACTTTAACACATTTTATATTAGTCCCCAAACTATGACATTCTAAATTAGTACCTAAACTTTAAAAATTTCTATATCAGTTCTAAAATTATTAATATCATTCCATTTCGATCATTCCGTTAACATGTTAATTCTACTAGCTAAAAAAATATATTTTAAAGGTATTGAAAATTGTACTTGTTAAATTAGTCAAAAACATATTACTTTTTTTTTTTAAATTAGTGGCACGTTAACACTTAACACGGGATCAAAATGGAATGATACTAATAATTTAATGACTGATATAAAATGTTGTTTAAAGATCAAATTTAGAGTAAGTCATAGTTTGAGAATTGATATATAGAATATTTTAAAGTTTAAAAAATTGATTTGGGGGACAACCTCTATTAATTAATTATTAAATTTAAATACAAATATAAATGCGTGAGAATAAAAAAAATATTAGTTTACAAATCTCACAATGTAAATATGTGAGGATAAAAAATTAAAATAAAAAGATTAAATTTAAGTTATTTAGAAATTTTTGATAATTGTTAAAGGTTAAAAAAATATTTATAACTCTTATATTAAAAACTCTAATTTAAAAAAAACAACCAAAATTCAAATGACCAGATTTACCAAGTCAAACCTCTAGTATTAACTTAAAAACTAATATTTATCAAACATGACCAAGTCAAACCTCTATAAAAGAAGGCGTTTGTGCAGAACAAAACAAAAACCTACAACAATCCTTGGTCAATAACGTATGATTGGGTTTAAGGTCGGATTTGTGGAAATTTAACTAAAAAAAAGTTACTCATTTCTTCTCCAATCTCCATTGACCAGTTGAGTCTTCCTGCTTAAAAATTACACAAGCTGTGCTGCAACCATTAAGCTCCGCTAATGGAAACCACTTGTTTTTTCATGAGAGATTGACTTACTCATTTCTTCTTCGTTGCTTTCCGTCCCACCTTTTCTGGTCTACCCTTACGGCCTTACCTTCAACCTTAATTTGTAACAGTCCAGCAGTGCCGTTATCTTCCTCACAAATATGAAGATTTCGCAGGTTTCATGGTTGTTCTTCAGTTTAAACAGTGCAACTTTCTTTAGCATTGCTGCACTTTCAGTTTCTGGTCAATGTCAAAGCGATCAGCAGGAGCTGCTGCTGGGATTGAAAAATAGCCTCAATTCTTCTTTGTCTGAAAAGTTGGTGAAGTGGAATCAAGGCACGAATTGCTGTTCTTGGGATGGTATAACCTGCGATGCGAGGGTCGGGTCATCGAACTCGACTTGAGCAACCAATCCATTTCTGGAGAAATCAACAATTCAAATAGTCTTTTCCGTCTTCAGCATCTTCAGCAGCTTAATTTGGCTTATAACAGATTCATATCGGAGATTCCTTCAGGGTTTGGAAATTTGAGAAACTTGAGTTATCTTAATTCGTCGAATGCAGGCTTCACTGGACAGATTCCGGTTGGGATTTCATACCTAACAAAGTTGGTTACTCTCGACTTATCTGTCAGTTCACTTCTTACACCAGGACCACTATTGAAACTGGAGAAGCCAAATTTGAAGATGGTTGTTCAAAATCTCACCAGGCTTTATCATCTTCGCTGCCTAATCTGCAAGTGCTGAGCATGAGAAGTTGTTATCTTTCAGGACCTATTACTCCTTCCCTTCTCAAGCTTAAGTTTCTCTCAATACTTCATTTGGACGACAACAAATGCTCCGGTCCAATTCCAAAATTCATGGCAGAATTTCAGAATTCTTTCTGCCAATAAATTCAGTGGACGAGTAGCAGAAGAAATCCTTGAGTCACCCAAGTTACAGACTCTTGATTTGTCTGGGAACGAATTTCTTCAAGGTTCATTTCAAGAGTTTCCTCCAAATGCATCTCTTCAGTCACTAGTAGTTAGTGACACAGATTTTGAGGGACAATTACCAGAATCTATAGGCAACCTTGGGTAATTGACATGGATAGAGTTGGCGGATTGCAAGTTCACCGGTCCAATACCTAAAACACTGGAGAAACTTACACATCTGATCCATCTGGATTTTTCCTACAATAATTTCTCTGGTCCAATTTATTGAGAGATTGGGCTAATTTAACTTTTGGACTTATATTTCAATTAGAAGAAAAATACAACCTTATACACAAGGTGAAGAACTAACTAGAAAGATTAACAAACTAGCTAACTGCTTAACTAATCTGCTAACTAACATATTAACAAATTTCCTAACAACATTATTTACATTCTACACTCCCCTCAAGTTGGTGGTTGAAAAATGTTCTTCAGCCCCAACTTGCTGATTAGTATAGTGTGTTGCTGTATCCCAAGAGCCTTTGTTAAAACATCAGCTAACTGTTATGAAGATTAGACATATTCCGTTTTGATCAAACCAGCCTGAATCTTCTCTCGGATGAAATGACAGTCTATTTCTATGTGCTTTGTGCGCTCATAGAAGACTGAATTTGCAGCAATTTGGAGAGCTGCCTTGCTGTCACTAAACACAGTAGCTGGTAGTTCAATGCCTGCATCAAGCTCGTCTAATAACCCTTTAAGCCATACTATTTCAGCTGTTGCAAATGCCATGCTTCTATACTCAGCTTCAGCTGAAGATCGAGCAACTGTACTTTGTTTTTTTGATTTCCAAGAAATCAGAGATTCACCCAATTTAACACAAAAACCTGTCACAGATCGTCTTGAGATTAGGCAAGATGCACAATCTGAATCACAAAAAGCAATTAACTGACATTTGCTAGTGCTGCTAAGCAAAATGCCTTGGCCAGGTTCTTTCTTCAAGTATCTCACAATTCGCAGAGCAGCGTCCATATGAGATTGCTTAGGGTGTTGCATAAACTGACTGAGATGCTGAACGGCATAGGTGATGTCTGGCCGTGTGTGTGTCAAGTACAACAGTTGACCAATTAACCTCTGAAACTGAGTTTTGTCTTCAATCAGATCATCTGCAGGAGGATGAGATAAAGATGCATCATACTCCACTGTAGTCAGTTTCAAATTCTGCTCCAAGGGTGTTAATGCTGGTTTAGCTCCCCCTAAACCAGTATTCTCTATCAGCTCTAGAGTATACTTTCTTTGATTTAACAAGATGCCTTGTGCAGATCTCAAAACTTCTAGACCCAAAAAGAACTTCAAATTTCCAAGGTCTTTCATCTTAAACTTCTGGTTTAAGAGAGCTTTTAAGTCATTGATTAACAACAAATCATTTCTTGTGATGAGCAAATCATCTACATAGATGAGCATAACAACAATCTTGCTTCCTTGCTTCTTTGTAAACATAGAGTAATCAGATTTACTCTGTACATAATCAGCAGCTAAAAGAGCTTCAATAAGCTTCATGTTCCATTGTCTAGAAGCCTGTTTAAGCCCATAAAGTGATTTTTGTAGTCTACATGCAAGATGCTCCCCCTGACTACAAAAACCAGCAGGAAGCTCCATATACACCTCTTCAAACAGATCCCCTTGCAGGAAGGCATTATGCACATCCATTTAAAAAAGAGGCCAAGAATAGACAGCAGCAAGGGCTAATACAACTCGAACAGTAACCATTTTAGCTACTGGAGAAAAGGTTTCAACATAGTCAATTCCCTCTTGTTGACTATAACCCTTGGCAACAAGGCGGGCTTTGTAATGCTCAACCGAGCCATCAGCCTTGTATTTGATTTTATACACCCATTTGCAGCCAACAAGTGTTTTCCCTTGAGGTAAAGGAACTACAATCCAAGTGTTATTAGATTCTAAAGCTTGCAATTCTTCTTCCATGGCTTTAACCCAAACTGGATGTTTAATGGCTTGCGAATAAGTCTTTGGCTCAATAAGAGAAGAAATAGAAGCAATAAAGGAAGAAGTATGAGAAGGAAGATGGGTATAGGATATAGTATTAAGAATGGAATGCAAACCTGGAGCAACAGAGGATTGGTGAGAGCAAACAAAGTCTTGTAACCAATTAGGTGGCCTAGGAACTCTAGAAGAATGCCTAAGAGGAACTAATGGTTGGGAAGGAACTAATGGTTGTGAAGGAACTAATGGTTGTGAAGTAGGTTGTGAAGAAGTGGAAGGATGTGAAGAAGTGAAAGGTTGTGAAGAAGTGGAAGGTGGGGAAGATGGAGAATGTGGGACACTTGCTGAGTCAAAATCAGAAGAAGTATTTAAAAAATCAGAATCAGAAATAAAAACAGGTGGAGAAGGAAAAAAAGAAGAAGAAGGAGAATCAAAATGAAAAGGAAACACATGTTCATGAAAAAGAACATCACGATTGACAAAAAAGGTTTTAGATTCTAAGTCAAACAACAAATAACCTTTCTGGGTGTTAGAATAACCCATTAGAACCGAGGGAATGGACTTAGAGGAAAATTTATCTTGATAATTGGGTTTTTTGGCATAAGCTAAACAACCAAAGGTTCGAAGATGCAAAAGGGAAGGGTGATGACCATGAAAAACAAAAAAAAGGAGTTTGCCAATTAAGAACAGAGGAAGGCAAACGATTTATTAAGTAACAGGCTGTGAGTATGCACTCACCCCAGAATTTGATGGGAACTTTGGAGGTAAACTTGAGAGCACGAGCAACCTCAAGTAAATGACGATGTTTACGCTCAGCAACACCATTATGCTGAGGCGTATAGACACAACTACTCTGGTGAACAATACCAAGAGCAGAAAACAAAGAAGCACAGTCTTTATTAAAGAATTCAAATCCATTATCACTGCGGACACATTTAACAGAAACAGAAAACTGAGTCTCAACAAGTTTGAAGAAAGATTTTAAGTGAACTACAACATCAGATTTCAATCTCAGCAAATGTACCCAAGTCATTCTACTAAAGTCATCAACAATAGGTAAGAAAAATCTATGGCCACTATGAGTAGAGACCCTGTAAGGCCCCCACAAATCAATGTGTATTAACTGAAAAATAGAAGTCGATCGAGACTGACTAATAAGAAAAGGAATCCTAGATTGCCTAGCCATAGGACAAATGGGACAAGTTTTAATGTGATCATTATGAAAATGCTTAGAAGGGGAAAAATGCAGTTTATTCAATTTGACAGTGGTAGCATGCCCAAATCGAGCATGCCAAAGAACAGTCTCATTTGTAGAAGAAGTACAAACAGAAGCAAAAGGCAAAACAACAGATGAACTAAAGAAAGGAAAGAAATAAAGACCTCCTTTGCGTTTACCAATCCCCTGAATCTGCCCACTGGAGAGATCCTGAAGAAAAAAGAAATCAGGAGTAAAAACAACAAAACAATGGAAATCAGATGTGAGTTTAGAAATGGAAAGCAAATTATGCTGAAAACTGGGAACAAGCAAAACACCATGAAGAGTATGAACAAAAGTTAAAGAAAGGGAACCAGTATGAGTAATAGGAATATGAGTACCATCAGGTAAAGAAACAAAACGAGTAGAAGCACAGGGAACAAGATTATGCAAACGTGAAGAATCAAATACTACATGATCTGTAGCACCAGTATCCAAGATCCAAGAATCCTTATCAGAAACAACTGATAAACAAGCAGAGATACCTGCCGAGGCCAGATTTACCACTGGTTCAGATGATGGCAAACGCTGAAGAAGCTCAACCAACTGATTATACTGTGCCGGAGTAAACACCGGAGCAGGTGAAGACGGTAAAGATGAAGAGACCGGCACTGTAGGCAAAGAATCAGAAGGAAGAGACAAAGAAGAATCATCAGTAACATTATAAGCAGCATTAAAGGAACGAGAATCCCGTTGTTTGGTGAATTTAAAGTCAGGAGGAAAGCCATTCAACCGATAGCACTGCTCCCTCTTGTGACCCCGAATCTTACAATGAGAACAAACGCCGTTGAAACGACGGTTACCAACAGAGGCTCCACTGGAATAAAAGGCAGAAGACTCCAAAACAGGGGAAATAGAAGAAACCAAGGAGCGTTGAGATTCCTCCTGAACCACCATGGCATAAGCTTGATTGACAGTCGGGAGAGGAGACATGAGAAGGATTTGACTACGGACCGAGGCATATGAATCATTCAAGCCCATTAAAAACTGAAACAAGCGCTGCTGAAGAGCATGAGCAGCAATATCCTTCGATTCATCGCACTCACAAGACGGAAGGGGAACGAGGACCGCGTATTCATCCCATAGCAGTCGGAGACGAGTATAGTAAACAGAAATGAAGTTGTCACCTTGAACCAGAGAAGCAATCTCCCGATGAAGAAAATAGATGCGCGAGCCATCAATTTTATCAAACCGTTCTTTTAGGTCATCCCAGACCAAGGCGGCGCTGGATGCAAAAACAATTCCGGCAGACAACTCACGACTGACGGTGTTGAGGATCCAGGAGAGCACAAGAGCATTACAACGATCCCATTGAGCGCGGAGATCGGCGGCCGTATCAGCACGAGAACAAGTACCGTCGATGAAGCCCAATTTGTTCTTCGCAAGAAGAGAAATCCGCATCGAACGACTCCATAGGCTGTAATTGTCGATGCCGGAGAGTTGATGAGAAATGAGAAAAGTACCGGGCGTGTCAGAAGGATGAAGATAGAGAGGATGATTAAGATCCAACGCATCCATAGAAGAAAAAAAATCAAGAAACATAAACCCTAGAAAGGGAAGAGCGTGAGAGAATTGGGGAAAATTTGGGAAAGACGATGGAATTGGGAATTGGGGAGAATGAAAAAACCGGCCGAAAAATCTGAGGCCCAAAAAATCGTCTAGCCTGATACCATATTGAGAGATTGGGCTAATTTAACTTTTGGACTTATATTTCAATTAGAAGAAAAATACAACCTTATATACAAGGTGAAGAACTAACTAGAAAGATTAACAAACTAGCTAACTGCTTAACTAATCTGCTAACTAACATATTAACAAATTTCCTAACAACATTATTTACATTCTACACAATTCCCTCATTCACACCATTAAGGAACCTTACAGGGCTAATCCTGGTTGGAAATCAATTAAATGGCTCCATTTCTTTCCACCAACTGGTCAAGCCTTACGAATCTCGTACGGACGAAACTCTTTCAGTGGAATTGTCCCACCAACTCTGTTTCAGAGTCAATCCTTGAAGGTAATGGACCTTGCAGAAAATCAGTTCAGTGGTGGATTCAGTGAGTTCAAAGGCGAGCCTTCTTTGCTGCTTGAAATCATTGATCTGAGTCATAATGAGTTACAAGGGCAACTTCCGATGTTTGTATTTGAAATCCAAGGTCACTTTCTTGGAACAAGTTGAGTGGCTAAGTACCACTGAGTGCATTTCAGAAGCTGAAGAATCTTGACCTTCTCGATCTTTCATACAATAAGCTGTCTATTGACTCAAGCTTTACTAATTTTCCCTTGCCTTTCTTGCCTCCCTTCCGAAACGTATACAAGTTGAACTTGGCTTCTTGCAACTTAACAAAATTCCCTGAATTCTTGAAAAATCAATCATTTTTAGGCCACCTTGACCTTTCAAACAACCGGATTCATGGGCAAATTCCCAGTTGGATTTGGAAATATGATCTTGATCATCTAAATGTTTCTCTCAACTTTCTTGTACAACTTGAAAGACCTTGGCACATAAATCCATATATGGCTGTGCTTGACCTTCATGGCAATCAGCTTCAGGGGAAAATACCATTTTTCCCACCAAGTGCTACCTACCTAGATTACTCAAACAACAACTTCAACACTGTTATACCACCTGAGATTGGTGACTTCCTCCAGTTTACTGTTTTCTTCTCGCTCTCGGGAAACAATTTTCATGGGAGCATCCCCCAGTCCATCTCTTTTAGTACTTGATCTATCTAATAATTCTCTGAGTGGCTCGATTCCTCGTTGCCTGATGACGCAGACGAGTGTGTCTATTGGGTCTCTTGTAGTGCTGAATCTGAAGCAAAACAATCTCAGTGGCATCATTTCTGACACATTTCCGGAAAACTGCAGCTTACAAACTCTGGATCTCAATCAAAACCGACTGGGTGGAAAGGTTCCAAAATCATTGGCCAATTGCACAACATTGGAGGTATTAGACCTTGGGAACAATCAAATTGATGACACATTCCCTTGCCATTTGAACAACGCATCAGAGTTGCGTGTTCTTGTTTTACGATCCAACAACTTTAATGGAGATGTTAATTGTCCAGGGAACAATGTGGCATGGCCTATGCTTCAGATTATTGACTTAGCTTCCAACTCTTTTAGAGGGAAACTACCGCAAGGATTGTTGATGACCTGGAATTCCATGAAAGCCCACAAAGTTGAACCCTATTCAGAATACCTCCGGCATGAAATTCTACATTTCAAGATTCAGTGACAGTTACCATGAAAGGTGTAGAATTGAAGCTGCTGAAAATCCAAACCTTCTTCACCTCCATTGACTTTTCTTCCAACAAATTTGAAGGGCATGTACCTGAAGCTATAGGGGATTTCAAAGCATTATACTTGCTTAACTTGTCAAATAATGCCCTCACCGGCCGTGTCCCGTCTTTCTTAGGAAACTTGCCACAGCTTGAGGCCTTAGACCTTTCGAGCAACTACCTAGCTGGTCAGATTCCTGTGCAGCTTGCAAACTTGAACTTCTTATCATTCCTCAATCTCTCCAACAATGAATTAACGGGAATGATCCCATTAGGTACTCAGATTCAGTCGTTTACAGAAGCTTCGTTCAAAAACAATGCAGGACTATGTGGACGACCTTTGGAGCTACAATGCGAATCCCCTCCAACTTCTAAAGACGGCCCTTCAAATTGCCGGACTGGTAACCATATCAACTGGAACTTCGTAAATGTTGAGATAGGATTTGTGTTTGGTATAGGAGCTGTCATTTTACCTCTTATGTTTTGCAAGAGGTGGAGGATACGGTATTATAAGCGCACTGATCGTGTTCTTTATAAGATTTTCCCTAAGCTGGATCCCAAAAACAGGACTCGCAGGACGATATCTCATTGGACTCCGGGGAGGAGGCTATAGCAATCACAACAAGGATAGTTGCAGGATGTTGGTTCGGAATCAAACCCATCATTTCTCTGTTTCAGACAAATAAGAAGCGTCTTCACTCGGCTGGCAAAACATTGCTCTTGGTGTATAAGCTCGCTGTCGCAAAGGTAGGTGTTTTTAGGTTGTTGTATTGTGCTGGTATGTTAGGTTTGGATTTTAAGGTTGTTTGTGCGAGACTTGAAGTTCGTTAAAAGTGATTTTTACTTGTACCCACATGGCTAGTTTAGCATTGCTTTTAAAAAATGAATTTTAAAAGTGCTGTTAGAAAGAGATTTTGAAAAAGATTTTAAAAAGTTTGTTGTAAGATTTTAGTGTTTATCATTGCTGTCAATAAGTGTTTTTAAGAAGATAAATGACCATTTTGGACATGATATTGTTAGTTATATATATTTGTATGTATAGATATATAAAAATGATATTTAAATTTTCTAACGTTATAATATATGAAATATATCAACTTAAATTATTATAAAAATATTTTTATTAATAAATATATTTTTTAACAATTATACGTGTTCTATGAAAATATAACAAAATTGACATATTTTATTTTAAAAACTTGACATAAATAAATATATATCATTTAAAATTAAAAAAATAATTATTAATTATATAACTATATCTTCGTAAAGAATTATAAATTTATAAATTATAAATAAACACAATAGCAAATGGAGGTTAAAATTGTAATTTGCCTTTCAAAATCACTTTTATAACCGCAAAAGCTAAAAATTTTAGCTTTTACGTTTGGGTTGAAAATCACTTTTCAAAATCAGTTTTTCCTCCAAAAGCTAGATGTTTAGCACAGCTTTTGCCCTCAAACCAGCTTTTGGAACCAAAAGCTGGTTTGAAAAGCAATGCTAAACAAAACCGTAGTCTTTTGTTGGTTACTCCTTAATTAAAGAAGCAGCAACAGTAATTGTAGGGCGGAAATTCTCAGCCTCTTAACCATGGCTTCATTTATACCTCCACAATAAAATAATTCAAATTTTATTACACTCAGGGATGGACTTAGAGGGGGCGATCGTCCCCTAAAAATTTGAGTTTCCTATATGATTTAGAAATTTTTTAAAATTTTTCTATATTTTTTCTGCTGAAGTCTATTTCTCCCTTCTAACATAAAATTTTACGTCCATCCCTTAATACGCTACTTTCATACCAAGAGTTTCAAAACTCTTCTCTTGAATAATCAAAATTTAGGAGTATAAACCAGAATTAGAATATAGTTCAAAGGCATTTTGCTGATTAAGTCGAAAAGAAATGCGTAGTGATAGATATTATCAATCAAAGTTTCATCAGCTCACGCCTAATCCTAAAAAGTCTTTGCAATAATTGCAAAAAACAATTATTGTATAATCAGAATTGTTGAATAATCAACCTCAATAGTGATTATAATAATTCATGCATAAAACTATTCAATACATGTATAAAATTATTTATCTTGTTATAAGAATAAGGACTTATTTGTTTAATAAATATTCTAACAGTCCTTTTCGATTAAAAACTTTTTGTTCAATATATTAAAAAACTCTTTTTGTTCAATAATTAAAATCTTAATATTTTCGGACATAATTTATTTACTATCAAATATGCTTATTAAGTTTATAATAATATAGTTTTGAATGTAGTATAATTCTATGGAAATACCAATCAAGTCTTTGGTTGGTTTTTACTAACTTTGACGTGTTGGGAAACCGGGTTATTTCCCACACGAACGTAGCTTCAACTATGAGCTGAAATGTTAAAATTGAAACTATTGAAATTTGCACAACGGATAAACCCGTCAACTATTGAATATTGAAACCTAATAGAAAAACTCAATAATAATCAAGCAAAATAAATAATGGAGAGAATACACCAAATTTACGAGGTTCGACAAAAATGTCATCTACTCCTCGGGTACCACCACCGGATGATAACTTCACTAATACCAAAATGGTACAAACAAATAAAATTTCTAAGAATTCTCAAATATTACAAATGGGAGAAAGAAACAAATGGGAGAGATGGTATGAATGTTGGGATGGTTTCAAAATTGCTAGGCCTATTTATAGTTGAGCTTTAAGGACTAAACTTGTAAATAGCCTAAAATTTAGGGACCAAAAATTAATTTCTTCATTGGTAATTTCAACACTTACCGCTGGAGCATTAGTTTACAGCTCTAATTTTCCCCTCATTTGCTGCACCTAAACCTGACATATTGAATTTGTCAATTCGGTGTCCCACTTTCTTGACAATTTTCTTTGAAATTTCAAAGCCATTTTCAACAAGTCTCCCGCACAAAGTGATACCTCATGTCGATATACTTAGTTCTTAAATGGTAGACTTGATTTTTCGTTAAGTGAATAGCACTCTAACTGTCACAATAGAGACTAATGTGACTTTAAACAACTCCCAAGTCTTTCATCAATTCGTTAAGCCAAATTGCCTCCTTAACAGCCTCTGCAACTGCCATGTACTCTGCCTCTGTAGTTGACAAAGTCACTGTTGACTGTAAAGTAGACCTCCAACTCACCAGGGCTTTTGCTAGAGTAAACAAATACTAGTAGTAGACCGATGCTTGTCCAAATTGCCAGCATAGTCGGAATCAACATATCCAATCACAAACTGACCAAGTGTTTCATCTTGCTCAAACACTAAACCAACATCTACAGTTTGTTGGAGATACCGTAGAATCTATTTCACAACTTGCCAATGTCCTTTTCCAGGATCATGCATGTACCTGCTCACAACTCCAACTGCTTGTGAAATGTCAGGCCGCGTACACACCATCGCATACATCAAGCTTCCTATTGCATTAGTATATGGAACTTTTGCCATATATTTTCGTTCTTCATCAGTTTTAGGAGATAATTGAGAACTAAATTTCAAATGAAAAGTAAGTGGGGTACTTACATGTTTTGTGCTTTCATTCATGCCAAAACATTGTAATACCTTTTTCAGATATTGCTTCTGAGTCAAATAAAGCTCGCCTCCCCGTCTGTCTCTACTTATCTTCATGTCGAGAATCGTCTTGGCCTCACCTAGATCTTTCATCTCGAATTCTTAATTCAATTGAGCTTTCAATTTGTCTATCTCTTTTTAACTATTTGAATCGATCAACATATCATCAACACACAATAGGAAATAAATAAAAGATCCATCTTGTAACTTTTGCAAATACACGTAATGGTTGTATTTGTTTCTTGTGTACCTTTGCCTCCTAATAAAGTTATCAAATCGCTTGTACCATTGTCTCGGAGATTGCTTCAATCCATATAGCGATATGTTCAGCTTACAAACCCATTTCTTACCACCAACATCCACATATCCTTCTGGCTGAGTCATATAGATCTCCTCTTCCAAATCACCGTGCAAGAAAGCCGTCTTTACATCGAGTTGAGCTAGCTCCAAATTCAACAGTGCTACCAAGGCCAACAATATTCTAATGGATGAATGCTTCACAACAGGGGAAAATACTTTATTGTAGTCGATTTCGTCCTTCTGAGCGTAGCCTTTAGCTATCAACCTTGCCTTGTAGCGAACATCTTTCTTGTTGGGAGATCCGTCTTTCTTTGTAAATACCCACTTGCATCCAATTGCCCTTTTACCTTCTAGTAAATACACAAAATCCCAGGTGTTGTTCTTCTGGAGAGATTGCATTTCTTCATCAATGTTACTGTTGCGTGTAAAAGAGTCTATCGCAATTGTAGTGCAAGTGTACACGACGCAAGTAGTAAAGTGATACGAAGTATCGGATATCGTCTCCACAGGGATTGGGCTAATAGCTTCACCTTGTTCACTGCACGAAAGTAAAGGAAATAATTGAGAGATTTGTCACGAGAATAATAAGGTAAAAACGCAAATAAAAGAATTGAGTTTATCAAGATAGAGAGAATGGGCTGGTATTGAATTGCTCGATAGTGCAGGTATTGGATTGCTTAGGAACTCCAGTTCTGTCGCCGCTCCCGTCGCCGACAGCACCTGTCGCGACGGCTGTCCGTTAGCTGTCGCGGCAGCGAACACACCAACTCCGTACTTCAAGTTTGGCTTGGCCTATCCCTAGGTCCAAGTCTGTCGATGATCACGTCTTTGATGATACCTCCCGGCGTGAATCGAAGGATGAACACCGATGTGTATGAATTCTTCTTTAGCCACTTAACCTTGCCCTATCCCTAGGCACAAGATAGTTCAACTATAAACTAGAGAACTTGCTCTTATTTCTTTCGTATACTTAACTCTCCCGATGCTAAGTAAATAGATAATCTCACAATGCTCTCCCGATGCTCTTGCAAGATGTTAAAACCAAAATAAGAGAACTTGAAGTCTATTTTATTGAACTTGGAAAATCCTAAAACAAAACAACCCTTGCAACTACTTTACAAAACAACCCGTAGCCCTAGGGGGAATTTAGAACATGTCGGTGACGGGTAAACGACAGAGGGGTTTAGGTTATCGGTTATGGGGTAAGATGAGGGATATCTCCCTAGGTTAAAACCTATGCCCTTATATAAGCTTTGGGCTCAAGTATTCTAAGTTAACAAGGATTACAACTTTAATTAAAAGTAAGATTCTAATAAAGACTTAATCTCTAAGTATCCTACTTTGCAACCGCCATCCTTGTTTCTAGGGAATTCCTCTCCTTGAGCTTTGGCTTGACATATCTTTTGATCCGGGGCTTGGAAAAATATTTGGCTTTCACACGACAGACGAGCAGATTTTTCTCTATCTATCGAGGTCCACTTTACTTTTCCTCTTCATAAAGCTGCTGTCACCTTGCTGTCACGACAGGTCCATGGCAGCTTCGTCCTCCTCGTCTGCTAGTCCAGTTCAGCTCTTCTGCTTCTCTGCCCTGCGCCTGCCTTCTTTGTCAACTATGGCAGCTACCTGCAAAATAAGCCATCTTTTAGTAGAATCCGTGCCTTTAATCCATTTGTGATGTTTTGTTGTAAACTAACCTAAATGCAATGCAATGATGCTTGAATGTAGCAAAAATATGGGTTAAAAAAGGGTGTAAATAATAGAACTTTTACACACTCAACACACCCTCAAACTCAAGTTTTTGCTTGCCCTCAAGCAATTAAACCTAAAAGAAAAATGAAAATTTTTGTGTTGGCTTTCAAACATTGAACTGTCCCTTACCCGTCGCTCACTCTCTATGGTGGCAACAACCTGTCGGAAAGGTTAGGATCTGTCCGGAATCTCCCTATAGCTCTCGTGCAGTGTGTGCATGCTTGTGAACAGTTATATGCTAAGACTCTCTTAGTTTCACTAGAATATTCAACTTCTTAACTCAAATTTTTATGCCAAAGTTTATTTTTTTAGAAGACACATTTTCATGCTTCTTTTTCTTCTATTTTCAAGCTAAATTTTTCTAGAGCCAGTTTTGGGCACCTCTAGTTAGCTTCCTAGAGCCGGTTTCGGGCACCTCTAGGTTTTTGATTTTCTTTTGCTAAACTTCTTTCCTAGAGCCAGTGTTAGGCACCTCTAGGGGCTATTCAAGTTCTAAGCTTCATATTCTAGTTTGGCTAAAAGAAATCTAAGCAATATAACAGTCACAATGGTGTTTAAATTTTTTAGAACTATAGAAAGGCTCTAAACTTCTCCTTAAACTGTCCTAAAGATGCTGCCACGACAGAGTTGTCATGATAGGTAAGTTAACTTCACAGTTTTTAAGCCAACAGTTTAAATTTTCTGATTTTTTTTAAGAGAACTTAAATAAATAAAAGACACAACAATTAATAAAAAGATGTACTTAAGACTCCATTAATGATGGAGGGTTGCCACCCCCAAACTCGAGGGTTGCATTGCCCTCAATGCAAAATGGCAGATAAAACAAAAATATGAAGAAAAGTACATCACAAATGATAAAAGCAGGCAGCAATAAGAGGAAAATAAAAACTTAAATTTTCAGTCGCTGTCCTCGCTGCTGCTGCTGACACGGATCTGACGGCGGCGTCTGGGCTGTGGAGGAGGCTGGGCAGGTGCAGGGGCAGGTTGCTCCACGAGCTGGACGTCGGAACTGTTGCCACTGTCCCAAGTGCTGCTAGTGGTGGTGCTAGCCTTTGGCATCAGCTTCCTGTTTGCCACGTGCTTCTGCCTCTTGACAGGCGTAAACTCTCTCTCCAAATTTCTCCTGATCAGAGGGCTGTCATCGGAGGCAGGTCTCTTTGTTCCTCTGGTAGAGGTGTCGGCCGGTGGACTGCCTGCTGCCGTCGGGGCAGGTGATGTGGTGGAGGCAGTAGAGTGGGAATGTGGGGAGGCAGGTGGTGTAGGTGTGTGGACAGGGGTGTGGACAGGAGTGGGGATATGGAAATAATGGGCAGGAAAAGTAGGGAAATTAACATCGGGAAAATTTAAAGTGTTGGTATTAAAATTTACCGTCGAGTTAGCGAAGTCCCGAATGAACGTCATCAATCCCATTTGTCTCTCTTCCACCCGTTGTATCGCAGCAAGGATGAGGGCAGACTGTTCTGTCAGAGCGGTGGCGGCAGCAGGTTCAGGGGCAGGCTCCTCTAATGATTCTGCTGGGGAGCCGGCTGGGTTGAAAGAAGAGATAGGCGTAGCCACTACCAGCTCTATAAGGCTGTTGGTGTTGTTGTCTGTCCAGCCTCTGCCCTTGATTATTTTGTCGGAGGATTCCTCGGGGACAACAGCACAGCGGCATAAGGAGGTTATTGTGAACGGCAGGCAGAGGCGGGAGTCGGAGCGGAAGGTGTAGTCCAGGATGCTGTCCCTCATATAGCGGCCCACATTAATAGGCTTGTTGTGCATGATGGAATGAATAAGGGCGAGCCGCTGCTGGTTAACTGTCGTGTGGTGGGAAGAAGGCATGATGCGCTTTTTGATAAAAGCGTTCCAGAGTTTAGCTTTAGGGAGGAGCTGCCCCCTTTTGACAGAGTGGGGGTTCTTTTTGCTGGTTGTCCATGTGGTTCCTTCCTCTGTCACCTCCGCCATAACAACACCATAGGCGGCAACATCGAGGGTGTCAAGAAATTTCTGGTGGACATCATCATCGGGGCCAAAGTAGAGGCCAAACATGTGGTTGATGCTGTCAGCTGTGAAGGGCACTTTCACTCCTCGAACGGTGACAGATGTTGCCGTTCTGCTGTCTATGGCAGCATAAAACTCCCGGACTAATGTGTCGTTTAGTTCTGCCGGTTGTTCCGCGAAGTGCTCCCATAGTTGAGCTGTGATGGCCTTTACGATGAACGGTCGGAGTCCCATGTTGGGTGCCTTTCGGATGTACACGAAACCATGTTCCTCCCATAACTCCTTTGTGGCGAAGGGCGTTGATGCTGCTGAAGAAGAGGCTGAGGCAGCACTACGGCGGGTCTGTCTAGACGACATGTTAGTTGCAAGGGTTGTGAAAACTGAAGAAAGCAAATAAAACTAGAGGAGAAAGCAAGGAAGAATAAGCAGAAGTGAGAAAAATGAAAATGAAAATGGGGTTTTATAGCGATCGAGTTGCTGCCCGTTTAATGTTGTAACGACAGACGTGAATAACGGGGTGACGGATGGGATTTAGCGTGTCTGACGCGTCTGACACGGATTTATACGTCTGTTACGCGTCTGCCACACGCTTCTGCGTCTGCCGTGTCAGTCTGTTGACAGCCTGTCATATCTGTCTGCAGCGGCAGCCGAAACGACAGGCTTCCATAAATGGGCTTTGTTGGGCTGATGGATGGGTGGTGGGCTTGGTTCACTTCTTCTCTTCTTCTTGACTCCTTTATTTCCTAAAAACAGAAATTATAAAAAAAAACATTATTCGAATAAAATAAACCTAATTTCCTAATAAATAATAAATAATAAAAATAAGTAATAAAAATAAAATTTAGGTTAAATTAGGGGTACCTTGTGGGGCATCTCCTAAAGTAACCACTTCCTGAATTCCTGGGGCTTCAGTCCCCTGATAATGCTTGAGGCGCTGTCTATTGACTTTGAATTGGTGCCCGTCTTTTAATGATCGGATAGTGATGGCACCATGGGGAAAAACTTGTACCACTTGGAACGGGCCAGACCATCTAGACTTTAGCTTTCCTGGGAAGAGTTTAAGTCTAGAATTAAACAACAATACAAGCTGCCCTGGGCAGAATTGTCGTGGCAGCAGTTTCTTGTCATGCCACTTCTTAGTTTTTTCTTTGTAGATTCTTGCATTGTCGTAGGCCATTGTCCGTAATTCCTCAATCTCGTTCAGATCTAATAACCTTTTCTGGCCTGCCTTGTCCAAGTCCATATTCACTGCCTTTATTGCCCAATATGCTTTGTGCTCGATCTCGACAGGCAAATGACAGGTTTTCCCATAAATTAAACGGTATGGAGACATGCCCAATGGAGTCTTAAAAGCTGTCCTATATGCCCATAATGCATCATTCAGAAGTAAAGACCAATCTTTCCTAGTTGGCTTAACCATATTTTCAAGAATGTTCTTCACTTCCCTATTGGATATCTCAGCCTGTCCATTGGTTTGTGGGTGGTATGCTGTCGCGATCCTGTGCTTGACACCATATTTCTTCAAGGCGGCAGCAATTACCCTATTATCAAAATATCTCCCCTCATCACTGATGATCGCCCTAGGGATGCCAAATCTAGAAAAAATGTTTTTGTGTAAAAACTTTTGGACCGTTTTGGCATCATTCTTTTGAGTTGCGATTGCTTCTACCCACTTGGAGACATAATCCACTGCTAGGAGGATGTAAAGATTTCCACATGAAGATGGAAAAGGTCCCATAAAATCAATCCCCCAAACATCGAAGATCTCGACTTCTAGAATGTTCTGCAGTGGCATCTCGTTTCTCCTTGAGATGTTACCTGTCCGCTGGCACCTGTCACTGTTCTTGTAAAAGTCCTGTGCATCTTTATATAGTGTCGGCCAGTAGAACCTGACTGCAGCACCTTGGCAACAGTTTTATTGCCTCCTAAGTGACCTCCATATTGTGAAGCATGGCAGTGATGGAGAATGTCTTCTTGCTCTTCTTGTGGTACACACCTCCTTATAACCTGATCTGCACATAGTTTGAAAAGAAGAGGTTCGTCCCAATAATAATGCTTAACATCATTTTGGAACCTCTTCCTGGCTTGATAATTAAGATCAGAAGGGAGTATTCCGCTAACTATAAAATTAACGAAATCAGCATACCAGGGGAGTTTAGAAGACTTACCTGCCGCCATGGCTGTCGCGACAGTGATTGCGGCAGCAAAGAGCTGCTCATCAGGGAAGGTCTCCAGTATGTGTGTCTCATCTATTGGTAGACTCTGTCCCTTCTCCAACCTTGACAAGTGATCTGCCACCTGATTTTCTGTCCCTTTTTTGTCCTTGATCTCAAGGTCGAATTCTTGTAATAGCAAGATCCACCGTATCAATCTAGGTTTTGCATCCTTCTTTGCGAACAAATACTTTAGGGCAGAATGGTCGGTGTGTATTATTACTTTCGTCCCAAGTATGTAAGAACGAAACTTGTCGATGGAGAACACCACAGCTAACAGCTCTTTTTCTGTGGTGGTGTAGTTCACTTGGGCGTCATTCAACGTCTTGCTGGCATAGTATATGACGTGAAACAGCTTATCTCTGCGCTGCCCAAGTGCTGCCCCGATAGCATAATCACTAGCATCACACATGATCTCAAACGGTTGTGTCCAGTCTGGTGGCTGTACTATGGGGGCTGTCACTAGTTTTTCTTTCAGAACCTTGAATGCTTCAGTACATTCCTCATTAAATTCAAAGGGTCGGTTCTGTTCTAAGAGATGGCATAGAGGCTTGGTAATTTTTGAGAAATTTGCAATGAATCTCCTATAAAAACCAGCATGCCCTAAAAAACTTCTAATGCCCTTGACTGTGGTCGGTGGCGGCAGCTTCTCTATGACTTCTATTTTAGCCCTGTCGACTTCTATCCCACGGCAGCTAATCTTATGGCCAAGGACTATCCCTTCGTCCACCATAAAATGGCATTTTTCCCAATTTAGAACAAGATTAGCTTTTTCACATCTTTCAAGTACCTTTTGAAGATTGCCGAGGCAGCTCTCAAAGTCGTCTCCAAAGACGGAAAAATCATCCATGAAAATCTCAAGGAAGTCCTCTACCATGTCGGAGAATATAGCCATCATGCACCTTTGGAAGGTGGTAGGTGCATTACAGAGTCCAAACGGCATCCTCCTAAACGCGTATGTTCCGTAGGGGCATGTGAAAGTCGTCTTTTCTTGATCCTCCGGTGCAATAGCAATTTGATTGTAACATGAATAACCATCAAGAAAACAATAGTAAGGTTTACCCGCTAATCTATCAAGCATTTGATCAATAAAGGGTAAAGGAAAATGGTCTTTTCGGGTAGCTTTATTAAGCTTCCAATAGTCCATACAAACCCTCCAACCGGTCACAGTCCTGGTTGGGATTAACTCATTGTTCTCGTTGGTTATCACGGTCATTCCTCCTTTCTTGGGAACACATTGCACCGGGCTCACCCATTTGCTGTCGGAGATGGCGTAAATAATACCAGCATCTAACCATTTGATTATCTCTTTACGCACTACCTCCTTCATCGCATGGTTTAGCCGCCTTTGGGCATCGATAGTCGGCTTATGATCTTCCTCTAGGAGGATTTTGTGCATGCATAACGCCGGAATAATGCCTTGAATATCTAATATCGTCCATCCAATCACCTTCTTGTGCTGCCTTAGCATGCTGATGAACTGTCGTTCCTGTTCCTGCGGCAGCTTAGCAGAGATGATTACGAGCAGTGTGTCATTGGAACCAAGATAAGCATATTTTAACTGCCCTGGCAGGGACTTAAGTTCTAAGACAGGTGGTTCAACAATATATGGCTTTTGGATTACATGGTTATCCGAAGTATAATTCAAGGGTTCGAATAACTTACCTGGACGATGGCCTAACCAGTTTACCTCCTCCTGACCTTCAGTATCAGATGTATCGGATTCAGAGGAGTCGCTGTCGTCGGTGCTGTCGTCGTTGCTGTTGTCGTCACTGTCGTGATAAGCCTGTAAGTGGCTGTCGCGGCAGTGACCAAATTTTCCCTCTTCTATTTGTATTGGGCACTCATCCCTACTATGATTTCCCTCACAGATAGTACAAACTTCCTCGACAGCAAATCCTTGTAATTCATCTTCATTTAATAAGCGTTTCATTGCTTTAGTAAGGAATGCTACCTGTGATTTCATAGTACTGTCGGCCTCATAGTCCTTGACAGCAAGTACCCGTTTACCCCCTCTTCTAGCTGTCGGAAACTGCTCCTCATTCTTAGCTAGATTTTTCAAAACTTGCAAAGCCTCGTCTGGATCTTTGTCCAATAATAATCTATTTGTTGCAGAATCAATTCGAATGCGAGTTTGTAAGTTAGCAGCATTATAGAATTTAGTTACCTGATTCCAGACGGGAAATCCATGCATTGGACAGTTCCGAAGAAGAGTAGTAAATCTGTCCCAGGCCTCGTGCATCGGCTCGTCATCTTCCTGTTAAAAAGTAGCAATTTCATTACGTAATCGCTCAGATAAATGCGAAGGATTAAAACGAGATAAAAATTCACGAGATAAATCTGCCCAAGTTACGATTGAACCCGGTGTAAGTTTATTCCACCAAGTTTTAGCTCTGTCCCTCAATGAATGGGGGAATAACCGAAGCCTCAGTATCTCTGGACTAACTCCTGGCAGTCTAAACGAACCACAGATCTCCTAGAACGTTTTGAGATGCTCCCTAGCATCTTCTGTCACAGCACCACTAAACTGCCCGGCATTGTTGATCATACTAAACATGACAGGTTTAAGCTCGAAGTTATCAACATCAATATCCGACAGCGTGGTCTCCAGCTCTACATGATCATTCAGCATGTAGTCACGACATGACCGTCGTCCATCTACTGCGGGCGGGTCACCGACAGGCGGGTGGTTATCGCCAAGGGGTGGTATACGACCGCCGGCAGGTTGGTTATGGCCCATCTTCTCTAGCTGTTCCTCGAGGTATTCGTTTCTGTCTAAAAGTCGGCGAAGTTGTTTCTTGAGACTAAAGGAACGTTCGATTTCCGGATCTAATGGATACTCAAGGTCTTCACCTCTTTTAGATCTGCGCATTAACAAGAAAACCTCGTGAAAAGCGAGAGTTGAAAGCACAAAAGAAAAATTAAAGAAAAATAAAAATTAAAACGAAAACAAAAAGAAAAATAAAAACGAAAAGTGCAATAAAAGAAAGATGTAGTTATGTTGCCAATTCCCGGCAACGGCGCCAAAAACTTGTTGCGTGTAAAAGAGTCTATCGCAATTGTAGTGCAAGTGTACACGACGCAAGTAGTAAAGTGATACGAAGTATCGGATATCGTCTCCACAGGGATTGGGCTAATAGCTTCACCTTGTTCACTGCACGAAAGTAAAAGAAATAATTGAGAGATTTGTCACGAGAATAATAAGGTAAAAACGCAAATAAAAGAATTGAATTTATCAAGATAGAGAGAATGGGCTGGTATTGAATTGCTCGGTAGTGCAGGTATTGGATTGCTTAGGAACTCCAGTTCTGTCGTCGCTCCCGTCGCCGACAGCACCTGTCGCGGCGGCTGTCCGTTAGCTGTCGCGGCAGCGAACACACCAACTCCGTACTTCAAGTTTGGCAAGAATCCCAGATCTGCCTTGGCCTATCCCTAGGTCCAAGTCTGTCGATGATCACGTCTTTGATGATACCTCCCTGCGTGAATCGAAGGATGAACACCGATGTGTATGAATTCTTCTTTAGCCACTTAACCTTGCCCTATCCCTAGGCACAAGATAGTTCAACTATAAACTAGAGAACTTGCTCTTATTTCTTTCGTATACTTAACTCTCCCGATGCTAAGTAAATAGATAATCTCACAATGCTCTCCCGATGCTCTTGCAAGATGTTAAAACCAAAATAAGAGAACTTGAAGTCTATTTTATTGAACTTGGAAAATCCTAAAACAAAACAACCCTTGCAACTACTTTACAGAACAACCCGTAGCCCTAGGGGGAATTTAGAACATGTCGGTGACGGGTAAACGACAGAGGGGTTTAGGTTATCGGTTATGGGGTAAGATGAGGGATATCTCCCTAGGTTAAAACCTATGCCCTTATATAAGCTTTGGGCTCAAGTATTCTAAGTTAACAAGGATTACAACTTTAATTAAAAGTAAGATTATAATAAAGACTTAATCTCTAAGTATCCTACTTTGCAGCCGCCATCCTTGTTTCTAGGGAATTCCTCTCCTTGAGCTTTGGCTTGACATATCTTTTGATCCGGGGCTTGGAAAAATATTTGGCTTTCACACGACAGACGAGGAGATTTTTCTTTATCTATCGAGGTCCACTTTACTTTTCCTCTTCATAAAGCTGCTGTCACCTTGCTGTCACGACAGGTCCATGGCAGCTTCGTCCTCCTCGTCTGCTAGTCTAGTTCAGCTCTTCTGCTTCTCTGCCCTGCGCCTACCTTCTTTGTCAACTATGGCAGCTACCTTCAAAATAAGCCATCTTTTAGTAGAATCCGTGCCTTTAATCCATTTGTGATGTTTTGCTGTAAACTAACCTAAATGCAATGCAATGATGCTTGAATGTAGCAAAAATATGGGTTAAAAAGGGTGTAAATAATAGAACTTTTACACACTCAACAGTTACTTTTTCACTTGTCACTTTCTAAGCTTTGCATTGCTTTTTGATAAGTGGCTGAGATATCATCATTAACAACTGGAAGGGCGTATGCCACCGTATCTATAAATCGAGCAAGTCTACAAATTTCTCTCTTTGGCCTTGTAACTACAAGTGGTTCTGGTGTCTCCAAATGGTTCTTGGGTTTGAACCTCTTCATCTCCTGATTCCTCCATTGGAGTTGGAGAATCAGTAGCATCAATTGCTGGACTAATCATCGTCTGTTGAAACTCCACTTGTTTTGGAGTACACTCCACCTGTTGTGGAGTACTACTTGTCTGAACAGCTTCATTTGCTACCTTCTTCAACATGACAGATTCATCAAAGCTAACATCTCTGCTACAAATTATCTTCTTTGTATCTAAGCACCAAAGACGAAACCCCTTCACTCCATGAGTGATTCTCATAAAGAGAGCCTTCTTTTCTATGGGATCAAGCTTTGACTCCTTCACATGATAATATGCAGTGGATCCAAATACATGTAAGAAATCATAATATGTAGCGGGCACTCCATACCATTCCTCCAACGGTGTTTTTCCTCCAATCACCAATGACAATAGACGATTGATGAGATGGCCAACATATGTCACAACCTCAGCCCAAAATGGTTTGCACAACCCAACATTGGACGACATACATCGAACTTTCTCAAGTAGTGTTCGATTCATACGATCTGCCACCCCATTCTGCTGTGGTGTATGTCTAACAGTGAAGTGTCGAACAACACCATGCTTCTGAAAAACGTCAAAGAGCGGATCACTTCTATATTCCCCTCCATTTTCCGTCCTAAGCCGTTTGATCTTCTTGCCAGTCTGGTTCTCGATCATAGTTTTCCACTGCAGGAAAACTTTGAGCACTTCATCTTTAGACTTCATTGTATACACCCAAACTCTTTTGGAAAAGTCATTAACAAAAGCTACAAAATAGGGTTTTCCTCCCAACGACGCTGTTTTGGAAAGACCCCACACATATGAGTGAACTACTTTCTCAGAACACAATGCTCACAAAAATTTAACTTGCAAGCCTTTA
The DNA here is from genome assembly GCA_958450335.1 of Hibiscus tridactylites. Lineage (NCBI taxonomy): Eukaryota > Viridiplantae > Streptophyta > Magnoliopsida > Malvales > Malvaceae > Hibiscus > Hibiscus tridactylites. The sequence continues at coordinate 35,567,035 of OY288271.1, forward strand.
CACCTTTCAACAATCCTTGCTTTGCCAAAATTTGCAAGGATTTCTCACCAGTATGTCCCAATCGCATGTGCCACAACTGAGTAGAATCCAGTTTGTCTCCACCGGAAGCTGCTTCTACTGCTCCAATAATTGTGCTACCTTGGTAGTAATATAAGTTACTTTTCCTGATGCCCTTTATTATCACGAGTGCGCCCGATATGACTTTCAAAATTCTATCTCTCATAGTGACAATCGAGCCTTTAGATTCCAAAGCTCCCAATGAGATGAGATTTTTCTTCAAACTAGGAACGTATCAGACATCAGTCAAAAATTTGGTTGATCTATCTTGATTCTTCAATCAGATTGAACTTATCCCAATTGTTTTACAGGCGTTGTCATTACCCATATAAACAACTCCTCTGTTTAGTTCTACTAAATCGAAGAACCACTCTCGATTAGGGGACATATGATAGGTACAACCCGAATCCAATATCCACTCATCTGAACAAAATGATCATGATGAAGCAACCAATGATATTTCAAAGTCACTAGTATCATGCTCTGCAACACATGCATCTGGGCGGTTTTTCCTTTCTTCTTCAGCTTCGGGCAGTCTTTCTTTCAATGACCTTTCTCATGACAAAAGACACATTCATCTTTCTCAAGCCTGAACTTTGACTTTGATCTCCCTCTCATTTTTGGCTTTTAACTTTTCAAGCGACCTCTTACCACCATGGCCTCCGCTGCATTGTACTTGCTCTCCATCTCGGTTTTCTTTCTGAGCTCGTAACTATACAGAGCATCAGTTACTTCTTTAAGGGTCACCTCATCCTTTCCATGAAGTAACGTTGTTTCAAGGTGCTCAAATTCGTCTGGAAGGGATGACAACAACATTAAAGCCAAATTTTCATCTTTGAAAGTTTTATCCATGCCCAACAGATCTTGCCACTAACTCATTGAAGGCAGTGATGTGTTCATTCATATTGGTGTCTAGCTGATAATCAAATCTGAACAATCTTTTCTTCATGCGAAGACGATTCTGAGAGCTTTTCTTTAGGAATTTTTCCTCCAAAGCTTTCCACAGTTTGCTTGCAGAAGTCTTGTTCTTGTAGGCATATTTCTGCTCCCTAGAAAGACAAGATCGAATCGTACTGCACGTCATACGATTGATTGTTCTCCAATTTTTATCCACCATATCTGCGGGTTTTTCTTCCTCAATGGCAATGTCTAGACCTTGTTGAAATGAAGAGTCTAGCACCTTGCCTTGCCACATGTCGAAATGACCGGAACCATCGAACAACTCCACTGAGAAGTTTGCATTTGACATTATCCTCCTCATCTATATAGAGGAAGAACTTGATGCACCATCTGACTCGTCTTTTTCCATGGCATCGAATAATATTCAACATCACGAACTAGATATTGAAACACCGCACCGGGTAAGTTCCTAGAAAAGAGAGGTGGATCACACGGATCACTTAAATACCAAGTCTTTCCTAGCCAGAACTTTCCTAGACATGCATTGTCACAATACCACACTTCTTTGCAGCAACCGAGCAACCGGAATAGCCTTCACCGAAGCCCTGATACCAATTGTTGGGGAAATCGGGTTATTTCCCACACGAACGTAGCTTCAAATCTGAGCTGAAATGTCAAGATCAAAACTACCAAAATTTGCACAGCGGACAAACTCATCAACTATTGAAACCTAATAATAAGCAAGCAAAATAAAAATGGAGAGAACACACCGAATTTACGAGGTTTGACGAAAATGTCATCTACTCCTCGGGTACCACAACCGGATGATAACTTCACTAATATCAAAATGGTACAAACAAATGAAATTCCTAAGAATTCTCAAATATTACAAATGAGAAAAAAAAAACAAATGAGAGAGATGATATAGATGTTGGGATGGTTTCAAATGCTAGACCTATTTATAGTTGAGCTTTAAGAACTAAAGTTTTAAATAACCTTAGGGACCAAAAAATAATTTTTCCATTAGTAATTTCAACACTTACTGCTGAAGCATTAATTTACAGCTCCAATAACCTAAACCTGACAAATTGAATTTATGAATTCGGTGCCCTACTTTCTTGACAATTTGCTTTGAAATTTCAAGCAATTTTGAACAGGCCGAAACTTGAGCCAAAGTCTTTCATGAAAATAGCACTTCAGACGGGCAAGACAACGCGTCTTAGACAGAGTAGTGATTACGGTAAAGAAAAGTCTACAATAATAATACACAAAGAACACAGCTTTATGCCTTTGTCAGTTTGTTTCCTCTCTGCAATTTTCCTCTTTTGGGGTGTGTATATATATAAATGGATTATACATGTTATAACAAGTCAGTCTACATGTTGATTCGGGTATTTGAACTTACTTGGTTTGATTTTGATGCAAATTGGTATTGTTTAACTAATGTTTTTGTAAAAAGCTTTGAAAAAATCCCTAACCGCCTCATTTTCTCTTAGTGGCTTGTTTTTTTTAGTTTTGTCTTGGTCAGCTGTAGTTTTGGTGCTGATTGTCCACCGTCGACGTTTTGTATCCTCCATAGTTTTTATATCCGGCTTTAGTTTGTTATTTTCTTTCAATTTTATCTTATATTTTGATAAAAATCTCTTTTATTTAGTTTCTTCTTTTCGTATATTTGTGCAAGTTCCTTTGCCTTTGTGCCACGTTTCACTCTGATCTTGTGGCACGATTCCTCTGCCTTATGACACGTTGTTCACCTACCTTTGCGGTAGATCTGTGATTGAGTGGAGATTCTCATGTCGCTCGTATCTGATTTGCTATTGAGTGGAGATTCTCACGTCTCTATCTGATTTGTGATTGTCGGTGTTCTTTTAAGGTTAGATCCCCTGTTTGTGGTTGTTGTTGATGTATTCAGATCTTTAAGTTTGCTTTTGTTCGCCCGCCACTCCATCATCTAAAAAACGTCTAGTTGGATAGAGACAAAGGAGTACTATTGACGGTTACTAGATTACTATAGATATAGACGATAGATTCAAAAAAAGACTTCGATTGTCGTTGCGACTTTAGAGTTCTTTTTAATTTTTCTTTGTTTGAGTTTTTGGTGGGCATAGTCCCCAAATTCCTCCATTTGAGTGATTACATTGCTAAAATTGCACCTTTTTTGTTTTAATAAAATTCAGTATCGTTTCAAAATTCAAAAAAAATTATTGTGTGCAGATTAGAACTAAAACAAGTGGAACAAGTTAGCACCATCAACAAGACAATTTGGTAGGCAGAACCAAAAATAAAATAAAAATCCCTTTTCCTTTTTAGGTGCCTCTATATATGCTCCTACATTAAAAAAAGTTAGGTTTAGTGTTAGGTGTTAATGTTAGTGTTTAGGGTTAGACTTTAGGGAATTAGTGGTAGAGTGTAAATGTGAGGGTTTAGGGTTTAGAGTTTAGAGTTAAGACTTAAAATTTAATTGTTTAGTGTTGGACATAAAAAATGACACCGAAAAGGGCAAGAGACTTTTCTCCGAATCAAAGAACCACTCCAAAGCCAAAGCAACCACCCGTGTATATTGTTAGATGGATACCGCCAGCGTTCCTATGAGTTGGGAGATTTCTATGAATCAACCATCTACGCAAGAATCTCCTGCTCTAAAGAGACCTCTTGATTCTGTTGGCATCGGAAACCTTTTGTTTAATTTTTTTGAGTAATACATGCGTTTGACCATTAAACTTGTACATGATCGTAGTGTTATGATTAGGAATATCATTACTTTTTGTTTGCTTCAGGGGATTGTGTTTGGATTAGGAATATCATAACATGTACATGATCGTAGTGTTGAGATAGGATTTGTGTTTGGCATAGCAGTTGTCATTTTACCTCTTATGTTTTGCAAGAGATGGAGGATATGGTATTATAAGCACACTGACTGTGTCCTTTATAAGTTTTTCCCTAAGCTGGATCCCAAAAACAAGACTCGTGGGACGATATCTCATTGGACGCAGGGAAGAAGGATCGTCGCACGATGTTGGCTCGGAAACAAAGCCATCATTTCTTCTGTTTTGGGAAAATAAGAAGAGCCTTCACTCAGCTGGTTGAACATTGGTGTTGGTGTATAAGCTTGCGGTCGCAAAGATAGGTTCCGAGATGTTAGAGGTGATTTGTGTCAGAGTTGATGTTTGTTCAAGTAATTGTTACTTGTACCCACAGGGATGCTTTGTAGCCTTTTGTTGGTTACTCCTTAATTAAAGAAGCAGCAGCAGCAGTTGTATGCATGAAAATAATTCAAAAATTCATTACTCTCCGTATCTAATTTCCATCAAAAAGCCTCCTTGAGTTTCACAACTCATCTCCTGATTTCCCTCTGCTCTGCTTGGTCTAACATAGACATAGCAGCGCATATCTGAAACTTTAGGAGTCTAAACCAGAATTAGAATATAGTTTGCTGATTAAGCCGAAAAGGATTGTGAAAGGATGAACATTTTCCATCAGAATTTCGTGTTCCAGCCTAAATCCAACAAAGTAGTGATAGAATGAAACTTTAATTTTGGGTGATTATTTAATTTCTTTTTAATAAAGCCTTTAGGGTAGTTAGGAACTTTAGTGTACGGAATTAGGGTTAGAGAACATTAGATTTAGCCATTTAGGTGTTTAATTTTGCTTGATTGTTTTATTTCTTTTTAAATATATATTGCACATGCATATGTTCTTGGCATTAATATCATGAAAAACGAAGAAATGATTTTGTATAAATTGGGCATTCATCGTTCGACTAGATGTTGGAGAACTTTAAGGCTATTTTATATGAAATTTTAGCGCGATAATTTAAAGAATCACATATTTACGGATTTTTCTGTTTTTTAAGCATTCGCATTTAGGCATGGAGACAAAATACTCGTAATCAAGTAACCGATATTTTACGAGCGTTATGGGTCTATCTAATCCCCATATGTAATCGTGCCCCAAATCCAAACATGATTTTTTCTACTTATTTTTTGGTTTTCGATCTATCTAGTCCAAGTAATTGGTGGCAAAACCCATTTCCCTCCCCTTTTAGTACGTATAATTAGAGGTGGCAATCGGGTCGTTCCGTTCGGGTCGTTTTGGGTCTATCTAGAATCGGTTTTAGATTCGGTTCGGTTCGAGTTCGGGTCTGTGATGAGTCAGATTCGGTTCGGGTATTGGATCGGGTCAAAATCGGATCAATTTTTTCGGGTCGGGTCAAAATCGAGTCGTTCGTGTCGATTTCGGGTCGGGTCGACAGTTGAATTTTCGGGTCAATTCGGTTTGAGTTGGGTTTAGGGTTTGAGGTTTAGTATTTATGGTGTAGTTTAGAGTTATTGGTGTATGAGATTAATTCTGATTCAACTTGTTAATCTATGCATTTAAATTAAAGCTTCATGTATCCATATCAAAAATTTGTATATAATTATATTAAATCAAAGTAATAATAATAATAATAATAATAATAATAATAATAATAATAATAATAATAATAATAATAATAATAATAATAATAATAATAATAATAATAATAATGTCTGAAATGAATTAATTTATTAAACTTAGGATCTAATTGAGCTAACTAAAATCTAGAAACATAAATCACAAACATAATTAAAATAATTCTAAAACTAAATGTGAAATTTTAATTAAATTAATCTAAATTGAAACTCAATTAAATTAAGAAAAAGTAAAAGAGAAAGACAATTGTTAAAAATAGAAAGGGAAAAGACAAAATTTTGGAGAGAAATAAGCCACCAATTTTTTAAGCTAGATTAAAAAAAAGAAAAGAAAAAGACAATTGGTAAAAATAGAGAGGGAAAATACAAAAATTTGGTGGGAAATAAGCCACCAATTTTTTAAGCTAGAGATTAATTACTTTTTTAGGTCACGTTGCATTTAAAATGTTGCATTTTAGTACTAATATTCAACTTTAAGTTTTAGTTTAATTTAATTTAGTCACAAGTATCCTCACAGTTTAGACTTCGGATATAGAAATCCCCTCCCCGTAGTGATATTTAGTCTCTAAAAATTTACTTTTAGTCGAAATTAACTAATCTTTGTAATTTAGTCTATTAATTGAATATAATGATATTTTTGTTCATTTTAATTTCTAAGATTTAATTTTTAGCCAAAATGACATAAAATGTTATTATAACACAACTTTGACAAGAGCAATGATCTCTTCCATGGTATAGTACAAAAAGATAATAAAATATATTTCATTTTATTATTTATTATATTGTTAAAAATAGATAATATTAAAAATAAATTATTCATTTATTTTACCTTAATTTTCGGGTTAAAATCGGGTCGATATTTGGTTCAGCTTTCGATTTGAGTAACATTCGGTTCGGGTCAAATTGCTTCGGGTCCATTTCGGTTCAACAAAAAATTCCGGGTTGGTTTCGGTTCGGTTTATTTTGGGGGTCAACTTCGGATCATCATGTTCGGGTCAAAATCGGGTCTCGGTTCGAGTTTCGGGTCTCGGGTCAAGTTTGTCGGGTCTACGTGTAATCACTAATTTTGTCTAGAATGTCAACCCATTTTTATTTTTTTTAAATAATGGACTTCGTTTATTTTCCTAACTATATCGCGTGATGAAAAAACTAAAAAAAACAATAAATAAATATTATTAGTAATATATATATATATACATGTGTGTGTGATGCTATTGTTTGTTTTTGTTTGAATGAAAAAGAAAAAATGAATTAATTACTAATATATATTATGTTATCTTATTATGTATGTTATTATCTATTATTATTATTATCCTCGTATAATATAGTATTATCGTATTATTATTATTATTATCTATATTATCATTATTACTATTATTATCTATTATTTTTATTATCAACTCTATTATCACCACCACCATCATCATCATCATCATCATTATTATATTCATAGTAGTATTCTTATTATCATTATACTATATTATTATCATAATTAAACTGAAGTAAAGCCCAATATACATTAAATAATTAAAGCACTATTATTTATAGGGAAAATTACACCGGTGGTCCCCAAACTATTACCGTTCTCCTATTTTGGTCCCCAAAACTATGTTTTTCGGCAAAATCGTTCCTTCTGTTACATAGTTCTCCTGTTTTGGTCCCCGACGTTAAATATCTAACGATTTTGCTGACGTGGCATTTTTTAACTATTTTTAATCATTTCTCTCTCCTCTTAAAAAAATGTCACGTCAGCAAAACCGTTAGCTATTTAACGCCGGGGACCAAAACAAGAGAACTATGTAATAGAATGGACGATTTTGGCCGAAAAACATAGTTTATGGACCAAAATAGGAAAATAGTAATAGTTTGGGGACCACCGGTGTAGTTTTCCCTTGTTTATATTAAAGAGTCCATTTACAAATTGTAATACCCGGGTTTGGGGGTCGGGTGAAAATACAATTAAAATAATGTTCGGGTTTCCCTCCTCGTTTTAAAAATTCATTTTATATGTTGGATCAAAATTTGAATTAAATTAGAGCCCAAAATTTCATGGATTTTAGGATTTTAGTGTTAGTCATCTCATTAATGGCAAAATGGTAAATAATTGGACTTTTAAAATAAACACTCCCTTATTTCAAAACACTCTACTATTCATCATCTTCTTCTCTCCTCATCCATTTCTTTTTCCCCTTAGTTTACTATTCCATCACATATCTTGCTCATTGTTGAAGATTTTTCAAAGGTAAACTCGTTTTTGACCTGTCCTCACCATTCTCTTCAAGCTAGTACCTTTATTTTTCACAAAGCTCATGATTTTTGTATTTTGGTGTTTTGAAAGTTTAGATTAAAAATGTCATCTTTGTTGTCCTTAACTTAAGCTTTGGATCTAATAGTGTTATATGAGTTATTTACAACCTAAAATGTCCAACATAGTTGATTTTTACATGGTTTTATGGTGTTCCCGAAATTGGGTTTTAGGGAGGTTTTGAAGGGTTTTAGGTTGAGTTTTGGGGGTGTTAAATGTGGAAATTTGATGGATGATGGTTAGGCTATATGTAAGGGTTGTTTTGGAGGCTTCTGAGAGTAATTTAAGTGTTGGAATCATTGGTTTTAGGTTGTGCTTAGGAGCTGCTCGGGAATGAGGAATTTGGGATTTGTCTTTAGTTGAAATCATGTGTTTTGTGCTTGGTGTGTGTTTCGGGTTGACTACATTGAATTGTGGACTGATTTGTGGTTATTTTAATTGTGTTGGGATGATTAGAAGCAAGGAATTTAGTTGGGGAAGCTTCGGGGACGAATCCGGAGAATTTGGAGACTTGAGCTTGGTTTTTCGGCTTTCATTTGGGTAGCAACGGTGAGTAGAAATATCAAACTTTGATTTGTTTTCGAAATGAGACTCTTGGGGTTTGGGTGGGACCTTTAGGGTTCACCTAAACCCGAGTGTAAGTTACTACTCCTACATCCTTGTTATGTGTTGATGAATGATATATGTTGTGGTATCATGTGCATCTCGAGTTGTTTTACATCGTTGTTGTTCTGTAGTCGTGTAGAAGTCGAGCCTCACGTGATGGTTGTCTTAACTACGGTTGTAACACCCCAACTTTGGGCTTAGAAGTTTAGGATCTGAATTGGACCGGTCTAATAAACGGTTCGAATATAAAAGGAGGTTTTAGGGAAAGCCTAGTTCGGGATGTTTTAAAAATATAGAAAAATATCTAAAAATCCTCATTTAATATATATAAGAGAGTGGTGAAATCAATTTTACAAAATAAGGTTTGGAAATACTACATTTCAGAGTAGTGACCAAAATGCAATTTTTGCAAAGTTTAGTAGTGACTATTTTTAAAGGATTGAAACTTTGAATCTTTAAGGAGCTAATTTACCCAAAATATTTTTCTCCAGATTTTTCCTTAATTTGGGTGATTTAATTAGTGTTTTAAATAAATAAAAGAAAAGGAAAACTACTTTTTGGATTTTCATAACTACCTTTTCCTAATTTTCTCTCATTCCTTTTTCTCTCAAAATCCTATCATCCAAACACATTTTCTCCAGCAAAATTTGCATTGATCTTCACTTCAATTGATGAGATTTCCATCATCTATTGGTTCCTAATCAATCTTGCATCAAATCCTTTTGATTTCCACATTGAATTTTCATGGAATTTTGCCCAAATCAAGGAGAAATCATCATTTAGAGGTAAGAATGTTCTTCTCCTCTAAATACTCAGTTCTTTACTGAAATTCCCAAGTTGTCAATCCTTTATTAAAGTTTTATAAATTGTTTTAATGTTAGAAACATGATTTTGGCTTAAAACTCAAGATTTTGGAAGAGGTCTTGAAGTATTTCGTTGTGATTGATTGGGATCTGTTTTGAGGTGGTTCTTTAATGTATTTTGGATATTAAATGATGTTAGAAATGAGGTTTTATCAATCCAATCCCAAATAGGTTGTGTTTCCTAAGTTTTTGCTTAAGAAAATGGTGGTTTTTGAGGTGTTCTTGGTGTTCTGCTATAGCTGGAGGTATAAGGTCGAGTTTAGGATTGTTTTTGATGGTGATTGATGTTTAGAAATGATTAGAAGTGATGGATCTTGGCTGGGTAAAGTTTTGGAAGAGTTTGGAGGTGATTTCGGTTGTGTTTGGTAGCCGAAATGATGGTTTTAGGTAGAGCAGCGAGTTTAGGAGTGTTGGCTGAAGATTTCAATGCATGATGATGCATTAATCCTCTTCTTTGATGTGTCTAAAACATGGGAGACATCTTCGGACACTTTGGAGTTGATTCGGAAGCTTAATTGGCGTTTCGGCAAGCAAGCGAAACGTAATTGGTGAGTGGAGATGGTTTTCCAGCTTTGAAACGATTATTTGGAGGTTTTGGGAGCTTAGTTTAAGTCTAAACAACTTAGCTAAGCTCAAGAGTAAGTTTTTGGAAAAACTCCCTAGGATGTGCTAAGTTATGGTTTGATTCATTAGTTATGAAATGCATGTTTAATTACTATTTTGAAAGCATGTTTTAACATGATTAATGCTGGTTTTGAAAGCCATGTATTGAAGGATGCTCAAGGTAAGAGATCCTTGGTTTGACATGTTTTTATTTTGGTTATGAAGCATGGAGATGCATGATGATAGTGGCTTTGATTAATGCTTAAAACAGTGAATTGATGATGGTATTTGATGTATATTGGCAAGTGATGAAATGGTTTTGAAGTACTTGAATTGGATATAGTTAGCCGGCTATAGGATTGGGTGCACCGTAAGTAAAGTTGCCTTGGATGTTGAGGGGTTGTGATTGTACCGTAAACTCCATCCAAGTACCCTAACGATTGAGGTAAGATCACAACAGTGGTTGTAAATTCCGTGTGAGGATCTTGTATTATGTGTCCCTTACTCTCGTTAGTGGAATTATACAACTATCGATGAGTGGTGTTGAGGGGTTGAGATTGTACCATTATACTCCACCACGGGTGTCACATCAATGGAGGGATTGCTCTTGAGTGTGAACCTTGTGTAGTCCGGTAGTGTGTATGAAGCGTGTGGGACAACGCTTGTAATCAGCGTATCCGATTGTGTCTTGTGTTGAAATGGTTATGAACTATCACTTGAGAGCCAATATAATGTGTTTGAATGTAACTAAGCGCGAGATGCTTGAAAATGATGCAAGGTAGCATGAGAAAGAGATGAGCATGTGGTTTAAAAGCTTTGTTGAAAGTGTTTTCTAAAAATGCATTGTTGTATTGGTTTTATTTAGAGCATGCCTCTCTAAGCATTTGTGCTTACGCTCTCTTTTACCAATAATGCAGATAATTGAGGTGCTTTGGGCATCTAGGAAGCTAAGTTCATCCAAGGAAGTCCAAGCTCACGTATGGTGAAGTTTTCATACACTATTAGTTTTGATAAATTGGCAATGAGAACCTAAGTTTTGTTTTGTGAGATGTGTTAAACTCCTTAAGGTTGTGGCATGTTTGCCTTGGTTGGTTTGAATTGTAAATGGCCTTTAAATGCTTGATTTGAAGTTTGTTTGCCTATTTGGTTTTGATAGTAGGAAGCATGCCTCTAGACTTGTGGGATTTCAAGTTTGATGATATGAATGTCTTAAGGTGTCCTAGATATGTTCCTTATATGTTTGATGACTTGTAGATATGCTTGGGAAGTCATTTGGATGTGTTTGATTGGGTTTATGCATGAAAAACAAACATTAGTAGCAGCTTCTGGGCAAACCGTATCGAAACACCCTCTAGTGTTTCGAAACGGGGGCCTGAAATGGCCTTCGTGTTTTGGAACGCCAGGGGATGTTTCGAAACGATTTGGCTACTAGAATGCCTCGGTTCGGAACTGGTCTCGGAACCAACCCGCGTATCGAAACGGTCAACTCCGTTCCGATCCTGCGTTTCGATACAGCAGGTGGGTGTTTCAGATCAGGTGACCGTTGGGCACTGAGTTGAATGGTGCAAGTGCGAATTTTGGCTAAAGGAGGTTGTGTTCCTTGGTCATGTGGTTTCGGCTGAGGGGATTCATGTTGATCCTCAGAAGATTGAGGTGGTGATGAATTGGAAGCCTCCTAAGTCCGTTCATGAAGTCCGTAGTTTCCTTGGGTTGGCGGGATATTACCAGAGGTTTGTGGATGGATTTTCGAAGATTGTTGCCCCTTCGACGAAGTTGTTGCAAAAAGATGTCAAATATGAGTGGACGGAAGCGAGACAAAAAGCTTTTGAGAAGCTTAATTCTGCTCTGACACAAGCTCCTATCTTGGTTCAGCCTGAATCAGGAAAAGAGTTTGTGGTGTACAGTGACGCATCCTATGTTGGTTTTGGGTGTGTGTTACTACAAGAGGGTAAGGTGGTGGCTTATGTATCGCGCCAGTTGCAGGTGCATGAGCGTAATTATCCTACGCATGATATTGAGTTAGCTGCGCTGGTTTTTGCTTTGAAGATTTGGAGACATTATCTGTATGGTGAGAAGTGTACGGTGTACACGGATCACAAGAGTTTGAAGTATCTGATGTCTCAGAAGGAGTTGAATATTAGGCAACGACGTTGGGTGGAGTTTCTTAAAGATTACGATATGAGGATTGAGTACCATCCGGGAAAAGCTAATGTTGTGGCGAATGCCTTGAGCAAGAAGGTGGCGGTGGAGTTAAGGGCCATGTTTTCCAGCTTGAGTATTTCGCAAGATGGTGGTATTGTGGCTGAATTGCAAGTGAAACCATCTCTGGTTGGATGATTCGCTGGTGCCACATGTTCAGGATATCGCTGAGGATAGACCATCGGATTTTTGTTTTAATGATGATGGATTTCTATGTTTTGGGAGTCGGATAGTAGTGCCGAATGATGCGGAGTTGAGGCGCAATATTCTGACTGAAGCTCATAGTAGTCCTTTTGCTATGCACCCTGGTATTACAAAGATGTATCGTGATATGAAGGATGAGTACTATTGGGTGGGTTTGAAGAAAGATGTGGCGGAATATGTGAGTAAGTGTATGGTTTGTTAGCGGGTTAAAGCTGAGCATCAGTTTCCTGCAGGGTTGTTGCAACCGTTGAGGATTCCTGAATGGAAGTGGGAAAGGATCACCATGGACTTTGTGTCTGGTTTACCCTTGTCGCCATCAAAGAAGAATTCGGTGTGGGTGATTGTGGATTGCCTTACGAAATGTGCGCATTTCTTACCTGTGCATACTATGTATACCTTGGACAAGCTTGCAGAGTTGTACATTGTTGAAATTGTGCGTCTGCATGGTGTGCCAAAGTCTATAGTGTCGGATAGAGATCCGAGGTTTACATCGCGTTTTCGGGAGTGTTTGAACCAAGCTTTGGGTACGCGGCTGAATTTCAGTACTTCTTATCATCCACAGTCAGATGGACAGTCTGAGAGTGTTATCCAGGTGCTTGAGGATATGTTGAGGTGTTGTGTGATTGAGTTTCAAGGCTCTTGGGAGAAGCATTTGCCTTTGGTGGAGTTTGCTTATAACAATAGCTACTAGGCAAGTATTCAAATGGCACCTTATGAAGCCTTGTATGGGAGGAAGTGTAGAACTCCTCTTTGCTGGGCTAAAACAGGTCAGAATTTGGTCTCGATGCCGGCTTTGTTGAAAGGAACCACCGAGAAGGTGAAGCTCATTTGTGAGCGGTTGAAGGCAGCTTCTGATCGACAGAAGTCTTACGCAGATTTGAAGCGTAAGGAGATTGAGTTTGCGGTGGGTGACCGTGTGTTTTTGAAGGTTTCTTCTTGGAGGAAGGTGATGAGGTTTGGCCGGAAGGGTAAGTTGAGCCCTAGGTATATTGGACCATATGAGGTGATTGAATGTGTGGGTCCTGTTGCTTATATGCTGAGATTACCACAAGAGTTGGAAAAGATACATGATGTGTTTCATGTCTCTATGCTTCGGAGGTATAGATCGGATCCTTCGCATGTTATGCTTGTGGAGGAAGTAGAGTTGAATCCATATTTGACCTATGATGAGGAGCCGATTGAGATTATGGATTCGGACAGTAAAGTTCTTCGAGGTAAGACAATTGAGTTGGTTAAGGTGTTGTGGAGGCATCACGGTGTTGAAGAAGCCACTTGGGAAAGGAAAGATGACATGAAGAAGCAGTTTCCTTACCTTTTTCCTCTAGGTAAATTTCGAGGACGATATTTCTTAAGAGGGGGAGAGTTGTAACACCCCAATTTTGTGCTTAGAAGTTTAGGGTCTGAATCGGACCGGTCTGATAAACGGTTCGAATATAAAAGGATGTTTTAGGGAAAGCCTAGTTCGAGATGTTTTAAAAATATAGAAAAATTTCTAAAAATCCTCATTTAATATATATAAGAGAGTGGTGAAATCAATTTTACAAAATAAGGTTTGGAAATACTACATTTCGGAGTAGTGACCAAAATGCAATTTTTGCAAAGTTTAGTAGTGACTGTTTTGTAAAGGATTGAAACTTTGAATCTTTAAGGAGCTAATTTACCCAAAATGTTTTTCTCCAGATTTTTCCTTAATTTGGGTGATTTAATTAGTGTTTTAATTAAATAAAAGAAAAGGAAAAGTACTTTTTGGATTTTCATAACTACCTTTTCCTAATTTTCTCTCATTCCTTTTTCTCTCAAAATCCCATCATCCAAACACATTTTCTCTAGCAAAATTTGCATTGATCTTTACTTCAATTGATTAGATTTTCATCATCTATTGGTTCCTAATCAATCTTGCATCAAATCCTTTTGATTTCCACATTGAATTTTCATGGAATTTTGCCCAAATCAAGGAGAAATCATCATTTAGAGGTAAGAATGTTCTTCTCCTCTAAATACTCAGTTCTTTACTGAAATTCCCAAGTTGTCAATCCTTTATTAAAGTTTTATATATGGTTTTAATGTTAGAAACATGATTTTGGCTTAAAACTCAAGATTTTTGAAGAGATCTTGAAGAATTTCGTTGTGATTGATTGGGCCCTGTTTTGAGGTGGTTCTTTAATGTATTTTAGATATTAAATGATGTTAGAAATGAGGTTTTATCAATCCAATCCCGAATAAGTTGTGTTTCCTAAGTTTTTGCTTAAGAAAATGGTGGTTTTTGAGGTGTTCTTGGTGTTATGCTATAGTTGGAGGTATAAGGTCGAGTTTAGGATTGTTTTTAATGGTGATTGATGTTTAGAAATGATTAGAAGTAATGGATATTGGCTGGGTAAAGTTTTGGAAGAGTTTGGAGGTGATTTCGGTTGTGTTTGGTAGTCGAAATGATGGTTTTAGGTAGAGCAACGAGTTTAGGAGTGTTGGATGAAGATTTCAATGCATGATGATGCATTAATCCTCTGCTTTGATGTGTCTAAAACAGGGGAGACATCTTCAGACACTTTTGGAGTTGATTCAGAAGCTTAATTGGCGTTTTGGCAAGCAAGTGAAACGTAATTGGTGAGTGGAGATGGTTTTCCAGCTTTGAAACGATTATTTGGAGGTTTTGGGAGCTTAGTTTAAGTCTAAACAACTTAGTTAAGCTCAAGAGTAAGTTTTTGGAAAAACTCCCTCAGATGTGCTAAGTTATGGTTTGATGCATTAGTTATGAAATGCATGTTTAATTACTATTTTGAAAGCATGTTTTAGCATGATTAATGATGGTTTTGAAAGTTGTGTATTGAAAGATGCTCAAGGTAAGAGATCCTTGGTTTGACATGTTTTTATTTTGGTTATGAAGCATGTAGATGCATGATGATAGTGGCTTTGATTAATGCTTAAAACAGTGAATTGATGATAGTATTTGATGTATATTGGCAAGTGATGAAATGGTTTTTAAGTACTTGAATTGGATATAGTTAGTCGGCTATAGGATTGGGTGCACCGTAAGTAAAGTCGCCTTGGATGTTGAGGGGTTGTGATTGTACCATAAACTTCGTCCAAGTACCCTAACGATTGAGGTAAGATCACAACATTGGTTGTAAATTCTGTGTGTGGATCTTGTATTATGTGTCCCTTACTCTCGTTAGTTGAATTACACAACTACCGATGAGTGGTGTTGAGGGGTTGAGATTGTACCGTTATACTCCACCACGGGTGTCACATCAATGGAGGGATTGCTCTTGAGTGTGAACCTTGTGTAGTATGGTAGTGTGTATGAAGCGTGTGGGACAACGCTTGTAATCCGCGTATCCGATTGTGTCTTGTGTTGAAATGGTTATGAACTATCACTTGAGAGCCAATATAATGTGTTTGAATGTAACTAAGCGTGAGATGCTTGAAAATGATGCAAGGTAGCATGAGAAAGAGATGAGCATGTGGTTTAAAAGCTTTGTTGAAAGTGTTTTCTAAATATGCATTGTTGTATTGGTTTTATCTAGAGCATGCCCCACTAAGCATTTGTGCTTACGCTCTCTTTTACCAATAATGCAGATAATTGAGGTGCTTTGGGCATCAAGGAAGCTAAGTTCATCCAAGGAAGTCCAAGCTCACGTATGGTGAAGTTTTCATACACTATTAGTTTTGATAAATTGGCAATGGGAACCTAAGTTTTGTTTTGGGAGATGTGTTAAACTCCTTAAGGTTGTGGCATGTTTGCATTGGTTTGTTTGAATTGTAAATGGCCTTTAAATGCTTGATTTGAAGTTTGTTTGCCTATTTGGTTTTGATAGTAGGAAGCATGCCTCTAGACTTGTGGGATTTCAAGTTTGATGATATGAATGTGTTAGGGTGTTCTAGATATGTTCCTTATATGTTTGATGACTTCTAGATATGCTTGGGAAGTCATTTTGATGTGTTTGATTGGGTTTATGCATGAAAAACCAGCATTAGTAGCAGCTTCTGGGCAAACCGTATCGAAACACCCTCTAGTGTTTCAAAACAGGGGCCTGAAATGGCCTTCGTGTTTTGGAACGCCAGGGGATGTTTCGAAACGATTTGGCTACTAGAATGCCTCGTTTCGGAACTGGTATCGGAACCAACCCGCGTATCGAACTGGTCAACTCCGTTTCGATCCTGCGTTTCGATACAACAGGTGGGTGTTTCGGAACAGGTGACCGTTGGGCACTGAGTTGAATGGTGCTGAAGTTTGCAAGCTTTACATTTTAGTCCCAAAAATTGATGATGCAATTGCTTGAGTTTGAAATGTCCAATTAAGATGAAATTTGGCAGTAAAGCATGTAACGAGACTAATTTCATATTGATAATCTTAAAATCAGTAAAGACCTTCTAATTTACAGAAATTACATTTTGGTCTCTAACTTGTAATAAGTGCAATTGAGTCCCTCTATATCGTTCGGTCGCTGTGTCTTTCTCAAATATGTTTTATAAGTACTCACTTAGGGTTAACGTGATTCTAGACAAGATTAAAAAGAAAAAAAGGGTCGTTAATCAAGGTTGACTTTCGGGTTGACTTTGGTTTTCCCCGTGTAATCTTCGTAGTTCGGGTCAACCGTCTAGGCCAGGCTAAGGGGGTTACAACAGTGATGTGTAGTCCCATCGGTAGGGACTAGTAGAAGAGTACTTTGATGTGTAGTTGTTGCGTGTAAAATAGACTATCGCAATTGTAGTGCAAGTGTACACGACGCAAGTAGTAAAGTGATACGAAGTATCGGATATCGTCTCCATAGGGATTGGGCTAATGACTTCACCTTGATTTACTGCAAGAAGTAAAGGAAATAATTTAGAAGATTGTCACGAGAATAATATGATAAAAACGTAAATAAAAGGATTGGAATATCAAGATAGAGAGAAGGGGCCGGTATTGAATTGCACGGTAGTGCAGGTATTGAATTGCTTAGGATCTCCAGTTCTGTCGTCGCTCCCGTCGCCGACAGCACCTGTCGCGGCGTCTGTCCGTTAGTTGTCGCGGCAGTAGACACTAACTCAGTACTTCAAGCTTGGCAAGAATCCCAGATCTGCCTTGCCCTATCCCTAGGCACAAGTCTGTCGATGAACACGGCTTTGATGATACCTCCCGGCATGAATCGAAGGATGAACACCGATGTGTATGAATTCTTCCTTAGCCACTTAACCTCGCCTTATCCCTAAGCACGAGATGGTTCAACTATAAACTAGAGAACGCGCTTTTATCTCTTTCGTATACTTAACTCTCCCGATGCTAAGTAAATAGATAACCTCACAATGCTCTCCCGATGCTCTTGCAAGATATTAAAACCAAGATAAAAGAACTTGAAGTTTATTTTATTGAACTTGAAAAATCCTAAAACAAAGCAACCCTTGCAACTACTTTACAAAACAACCCGTAGCCCTAAGGGGAATTTAGAACATGTCGGTGACGGGTAGACGGCAGGATTTCGGTTTTGGTTATGGGGTAATCGGTTATGCCCTAGGTTTAATCCATGCCCTTTATATAAGCTTTGGGCTCAAGTTATCTAAGGTAACAAGGATTACAACTTTAATTAAAAGTAAGATTCTAATAAAGACTAAATCTCTAAAGTATCCTACTTTCCAGCCGCATCCATATTTTGTGGGAATTCCTTTCCTTGAGCTTTGGCTTGACATATCTTTTGATCCGGGGCTTGGAAAATTATTTGGCTTCCACACGACAGACGAGCAGATTTTTCTCTATCTATCGAGGTCCACTTGACTTTTCCTCTTCATAAATCTGCTGTCACCTTGCTGTCACAACAGGTCCATGACAGGTTCGTCTTCTTCAGCTGCTTGTCCAGTTCAGCTTTCCTGCTTATCTGCCCTGCGCCTGCCTTCATTGTCAACCATGGCAGTTACCTGCAAAATACACCATCTTTTAGTAGAATCCGTGCCTTTTATATAATTGTGATGTTTTATTGAAAACTAACCTAAATGCAATGCAATGATGCTTGAATGCAGCAGAAATATGGGTTAAAAAGGGTGTAAATAATAGAACTTTTACACACTTAACACACCCCAAACTCAAGTCTTTGCTTGCCCTCAAGCAATTAAACCTAAAGAAAAATGAAAATTTTTGTGTTGGCCTTCAAACAGTGAACTGTCCTTTACCCGTCGCTCATTCTCTATGGCGGCAGCAACCTGTTGGAAAAGTTAGGATCTGTCCGGAATCTCCCTATAGCTCTCGTGCAGTGTGTGCATGCTTGTGAACAGTTATATGCTAAGACTCTCTTAGTTTCACTAGAATATTCAACTTCTTTAACTCGAATTTTTATGCCAAAGTTTATTTTTTTAGAAGGCATATTTTCATACTTCTTTTCTTCTATTTTCAAGCTAAGTTTTTCTAGAGCCAGTTTCGGGCACCTCTAGTTAGCTTCCTAGAGCCGGTTTCGGGCACCTCTAGGTTTTTGATTTTCTTTTGCTAAACTTCTTTCCTAGAGCCAGTGTTAGGCACCTCTAGGGGCTATTCAAGTTCTAAGCTTCCTATTCTAGTTTGGCTAAAAGAAATCTAAGCAATATAACAGTCACAAAAGTGTTTAAGTTTTCAGAACTATAGAAAGGCTCTAAACTTTTCCTTAACCTGTCCTAAAGATGCTGCCACGACAGAGCCGTCATGACAGGTAAGCTAACTTCACAGTTTTAAGCCAACAATTTTAATTTTCTGATTTTTTTTAAAGATAAAATAAATAATAAGACAAAACAATTAATAAAAAGATGTGCTAACGACTCCATTAAAGATGGAGGGTTGCCACCCCCAAACTCGAGGGTTGCATTGCCCTCAATGCAAAATGACACAAAAATAAAGAAAGCAAGATAAATAAAAGTACATCACAAATATATAAGGGCAGGCAGCAATAAGAGGAGAAAAAGAAATAAAAACTTAAATTTTATTCGCTGTCCTCGCTGCTGCTGCTGACGCGGATCTGATGGCGGCGTCTGCGTTGTGGAGGTGGCTGGGCAGGTTCCGGAGCAGGTTGATCAACAGGTTCATCAGCCTGTTGAGGGGCAGGTTCTGCCTCCGGTTGGGGGACAGGGTCGTCAGCAGGTTGAAGGGCAGGTGGCTCCACTAGTCGGACATCGGAACTGCTGCTGCTGTCCCAGCTGCTACTAGTGATGGCTTTGGACAGCCTTCTCTTGTTGGCCACATGCTTAATACGTTTTACCCGCGTGAAGGCGCTGTCCAAATTCCTCCGGACAAGAGGGCTGTCATCAGTGGCAGCTCGCTTGGTTCCTCGAGGGGAGGTGTCTGCCGGTGGGCTGCCGGCTGCCGTCGGGGAAGGTGTGGAGGAGGCAGATTCTCCGTGGGGAGAGACAGGTGGTGTGGGAGTGGGGGAGGGGATATTGAAATAATGGGCGGGGAAGGTGGGGAAAATGACATCCGGAAAATTCAAAGTATTGGTAATGAAATTTACCGTTGCATTGGAGAAGTCACGGATGAAAGTCATCAAACCCATCTGGCGCTCCTCTATCCTCAAGATGGCAGCAAGGATGTGGGCGTTCTGATCTGCCGGAGCGGTGTTGGTGGCAGCTTCTAGGGCAGGTTCGGTGGCAGGTTCATCATCAGACTCAGCAGGAGGGGCGTTCGGATCGAAGGCGTTGAGGGGCGATACGACGATGATCTCTATGAGGCTGGAGATGTTGCTGTCTGTCCAGCCGCTGTCCTTCTTGATTTTGTCTGAAGGGTCCTCCGGTACGGCAGCGCAGCGGCAGAGGGCAGTGATGGTGAAGGGCAGGCAGAGTCGTGAATCTGATCGGAAGGCACAATCGAGAATGCTGTCCCGCATGTACCTGCCCACATTGATGGGCCTGTCATGCATGATAGAGTGGATGAGGGCCAACCGCTGTCTGTTGACTGTCGTATGGTGGGACGAGGGCAGGATACGCTTTTTGATAAAAGCATTCCATAGTTTTGCCTCAGGGAGTAGCTGCCCCCTATTGACAGAGTGGGGGTTTTTCTTACTGGTGCTCCATGTCGTTCCCGCCTCTGTCAACTCCCTCATGACAGCATCATGTCCGGCAGCGTCGAGGGTGTCCCAAAATTGTTGATGAGCATCATCATTGGGGCCAAAGAAGAGGCTGAATACATGGTTGATGCTGCTGGCGGTGAAAGGAATTGTCACTCCTCGGACGGTGACAGATGTCGCCGTCTTGCTTTCGATTGCCGCATAAAATTCCCTGAC
The DNA here is from genome assembly GCA_958450335.1 of Hibiscus tridactylites. Taxonomy (NCBI): domain Eukaryota; kingdom Viridiplantae; phylum Streptophyta; class Magnoliopsida; order Malvales; family Malvaceae; genus Hibiscus; species Hibiscus tridactylites. The sequence continues at coordinate 35,587,433 of OY288271.1, forward strand.
CAGAGTGTCATTAAGCTCTGCCGGCTGCTCGGCAAAGTCTTCCCAAAGTTGTGCTGTTATGGCCTTCATAATGAACGGCCAGAGTCCCATATGGGGGGCATCTCTGTTATAGATGAAGCTCCGTTCCTCCCATAGTTCCTTTTTAGCGAACGGGGATGCTGCTGCTGAAGAAGAAGCGGCAGCAGCGTTCTGACGGGTTTGTCGTGAAGACATTTTGGTTGCAAGGGCTGAAAAAAAGAAAGAAAATAGATAAAACTAGAAGAGAATAACAAGAGAGAAAATCAGAAGTGATGAAAAATGAAAAGGGGAAGGGGTTTATATAGCGGTCGAGTAGCTGCCCATTTAATGCCGCAACGGCAGGCGGGAATAACGGGGCGGCAGATTGAATGTAGCGTGTCTGACGCGTCTGACGTGCATTAATGCGTCTGCTGTGCGTCTGCCGCACGCTTCTTCGTCTGCTGTGCGTCTGTTGACAGCCTGTCAAATCCGTCTGCGCCGGCAGCCGAAACGACAGGTTACCATAAATGGGCTTTATTGGGCTGGTGGATGAGCGGTGGGCTTGGGTCACTTCTTCTTTCTCACTTGACTCCTTTATTTCCTAAAAACTGAAATTAAAAACAAAACATTATTCGAATAAAATAAATCTAATTCCTAATAAATAATATTAATAATAAAAGTAAGAATAAAAAAAAATTAGGTTAAATTAGGGATGCCTTGTGGGGCATCATCTAAAGTAACCACTTCCTGTATGCCTGGGGCTTCAGTCCCCTGATAGTGCTTGAGGCGTTGTCCATTGACTTTAAATTGGTGCCCGTCCTTTAATGATTGAATTGTGATGGCACCATGGGGAAAAACTTGAACCACTTGGAACGGGCCAGACCATCTAGATTTGAGCTTCCTGGAAAGAGTTTCAGCCTAGAATTAAACAACAACACAAGCTGCCCTGGGCAGAACTGTCGTGGCAGCAATTTCTTGTCATGCCACTTCTTAGTCTTTTCCTTGTAAATCCTTGCATTGTCGTAGGCCATTGTCCGTATTTCATCGATCTCATTCAAATCCAACAGCCTTTTCTGGCCTGCCTTGTCCAAGTCCATGTTCACTGCCTTGATCGCCCAATATGCCTTGTGTTCTATCTCGACAGGCAGATGACAGGTTTTCCCATAAATCAAACGATATGGAGACATGCCCAATGGAGTCTTGAAAGCTGTCCTGTATGCCCATAATGCATCATTCAGAAGCAAAGACCAATCTTTCCTAGTTGGTTTAACCATTTTTTCAAGAATGTTCTTCACTTCCCTATTGGATATCTCAGCCTGTCCATTGGTCTGTGGGTGGTATGCTGTCGCGATCCTGTGCTTGACACCATATTTTCTCAAGGCGGCAGCAATTACCCTGTTGTCAAAATGTCTCCCTTCATCACTGATAATCGCCCTAGGGATGCCAAATCTAGAAAAGATGTTTTTGTGCAAAAACTTTTGGACCGTTTTGGCATCATTCTTTTGAGTTGCGATTGCTTCTACCCACTTGGAGACATAATCTACTGCTAGGAGGATGTAAAGATTTCCACTCGAAGATGGAAAAGGTCCCATAAAATCAATCCCCCAAACGTCGAAGATTTCGACTTCTAAAATATTCTGCAGTGGCATCTCGTTTCTCCTCGAGATGTTACCTGTCCGCTGGCACCTGTCACAGTTTTTGTAAAATTCCTGTGCGTCCTTATACAGTTTCGGCCAGTAGAACCCTGACTGTAGTACCTTGGCAGCAGTTTTATTGCCTCCTAAGTGTCCTCCGTATTGTGAAGCATGACAGTGATGGAGAATGTCTTCTTGTTCTTCTTGTGGTACACATCTCCTTATAACCTGATCTGCGCACATTTTGAAAAGAAGAGGTTCATCCCAATAATAATGTTTAACATCATTTTGGAACCTCTTCCTGGCTTGATAAGTAAGATCAGAAGGTAATATTCCGCTAACAATAAAATTAACGAAATCAGCATACCAGGGAAGGTTAGAAGACTTACCTGCCGCCATGGCTGTCGCGACAGCTATTGCGGCAGCAAAGAGCTGCTCATCTGGGAAGGTCTCTAGTATGTGTGTTTCATCTAAAGGTAGACTCTGTCCCATCTCCAACCTCGACAAGTGGTCTGCCACCTGGTTTTCTGTCCCCTTTTTGTCTTTGATCTCAAGGTCGAATTCTTGTAATAGCAAGATCCACCGTATCAACCTAGGCTTTGCATCCTTTTTTGCAAATAAATACTTGAGGGCAGAGTGGTCGGTGTGTATTATAACCTTCGTTCCAAGTATGTAAGAACGAAACTTGTCGATGGAGAACACCACAGCTAACAGCTCCTTTTCTGTGGTGGTATAATTCACTTGGGCATCATTCAATGTTTTGCTGGCATAATATATGACATGAAACAGCCTGTCCTTGCGCTGCCCAAGTGCTGCCCCGACAGCATAGTCACTAGCATCACACATAATTTCAAACGGTTGTGTCCAGTCTGGTGGCTGTACTATGGGGGCTGTTACTAACTTTTCCTTCAGAACCTTGAATGCTTCAGTACATTCTTCATTAAAGTCAAAGGGTCGGTTCTGCTCTAAGAGATGGCATAGGGGCATTGTGATTTTCGAGAAATTTGCAATGAATCTCCTATAAAAACCGGCATGCCCTAAGAAACTCCTAATGCCCTTGACTGTTGTTGGCGGCGGCAGCTTCTCTATGACCTCTATTTTTGCCCTGTCGACTTCTATCCCACGGCAGCTAATCTTATGGCCTAGGACTATCCCTTCATCCACCATAAAGTGGCATTTTTCCCAATTAAGAACAAGATTGGCTTTTTCACATCTTTCAAGTACCTTTTTAAGGTTGCCGAGGCAGCTCTCAAAATCGTCTCCAAAGACGGAAAAATCATCCATGAAGATTTCGAGGAAGTTCTCTACCATGTCGGAGAATATTGCCATCATGCACCTTTGGAAGGTGGCAGGTGCGTTACGTAGGCCGAACGGCATCCTCCTAAATGCGTATGTTCCGTAAGGGCATGTGAAAGTCGTTTTCTCTTGGTCCTCCGGTGCAATAGCTATTTGGTTATAACCTGAATAACCATCAAGAAAACAATAGTAAGGTTTACCCGCTAATCTGTCAAGCATTTGATCAATAAAGGGTAAAGGAAAGTGGTCCTTTCGGGTAGCTTTGTTAAGCTTCCGATAGTCCATACAAACCCTCCAACCGGTCACAGTCCTGGTTGGGATTAACTCGTTGTTTTCGTTGGTTATCACGGTCATGCCTCCTTTCTTGGGAACACATTGCACCGGGCTTACCCATTTGCTGTCGGAGATGGCGTAAATAATACCAGCATCTAACCATTTAATTATTTCTTTACGCACTACCTCCTTCATCGCAAGGTTTAACCGCCTTTGGGCATCAATAGTCGGCTTATGATCTTCCTCTAGGAGGATTTTGTGCATACAGATTGCCGGACTAATGCCCTGAATGTCTGCTATCGTCCATCCTATCGCCCTTTTATGCTGCCTCAACATGTCGATCAGCTGTCGTTCCTGTTCCTGCGGCAGCTTAGCAGAGATGATTACGGGCAGTGTGTCATCACAACCAAGATAAGCATATTTAAGCTGCCCTGGCAGGGGCTTAAGTTCTAAGACAGGTGGTTCAACAGTAGAGGGCTTTTGGATTAAATGGTTATCCGAAGTGTAATTCAAAGGTTCGAATAACTTACCTGGACGATGGTCTAACCAGTTTACCTCCTCATGACCTTCAGTATCAGATGTATCGGATTCAGAGGGGTCACTGTCGTCGGTGCTGTCGTCATCGCTGTCGTCGTCACTGTCATGACAGGCTTGTAGATGGCTGTCGCAGCAGTGACCAAATTTTATATCTCGGCAGCCCGTCCTGATGCAAGGTTGATCAAAGGTCACCTCAATGATGGCCTTGCATTCCTCATCTACATCAGCATGTTTCATTGCTTGGAGAACATTCAACTTAATTTCTTGATCATTCACGCGCATGGTGAGTTCTCCTTTCTCCACATCAATCAATGATCTTCCCGTGGCTAAGAAGGGTCGCCCTAGGATGACTGGTGCGTTCTCATCTGCCTCACAATCTAAAATAAGAAAGTCAGCAGGAAAAATAAGTTTATCCACTCTTACCAAGATATCTTCAATTTTTCCCTCGGGGTGAACGTAAGAGCGGTCGGCTAGCTGTAGGGTAACTGTCGTGGGCCGCGCCTTGCCAATACCTAGTTTCTGAAAAACAGATTTGGGCATTAGATTAACACTAGCACCGAGATCACAAAGTGCTTTACCCACAAATTTATCGCCGATTACGCAAGGTATGAGGAAGCTCCCCGGATCCTTCTTTTTCTGGGGTGGTTGCCGATGAAGAATACTCATGCAACCTTCTTGCATCCTTACCGTTTCAAATTCCCCAAGTTTAGATTTTTTAGACATGACATCCTTGAGAAATTTAGCATAACCGGGCATCTCCCTAACAGCATCTAACAATGGAATGTTAATATGAACCTGTTTAAAAATATCATAAATTTTTTTGAGTTGAGATTCATGCTTAGCTTGTTGTATCCGTTGAGGGAAGGGTGGTGGGGGTCGATAATCAGCAATGCGTCCTACCCACTGCATGCGAATTTGAGGACGATAATCATCTTTTTTCTCCTCTGTCGCTTCTGCTGTCGTGACAGGCTCATCGGCAACAGTCTGTTTGTCACCTGTCGGGGCAGCTTCCTCGGCAGGTTTATCCAAGGCAGGTTCCTTTTCTGTATCAACTTCTTTTTCCGACCCTGGTAGCTTTTTCCCACTCCTAGTAGTAATCGCCTTACATTGCTCATGTGGGGGTGGTCTAGCATTTTCAGTATTGCTAGGGAAACCTCCATTCTGCCTCGGTTTAATATGCTGCGACACCTGACCCATTTGTGTCTCTAGAGATTTCAAGGTGGCCTCATGGTTTGTCATTCTCATCTTAGTTTCATCCATAAAATTTTCTGTCTTCTTGACAAACTGATTAATATTATCCATATACGTGCCAGTCTGAGACATAAAGGTGGCCAGAGTCTGCTCCAATACACTACTCGTGGCAGGTGGTGGCTGCTGTTGTTGCTGAGGCGGCAGGTTCTGCGGCAGGGTCTGCGGCTGCAGCTGCTGTCGCGTCAACAATCTAGGACCCCCCCTGATTCTGATTATATGCTTGCGGATTTAGGGCATTGTTAGGGTTACTCCAGGAAAATTTGGGATCTTTCCTCCAATTAGGGTTGTAGTTGTTGGAATTGTAGTTTGGCTTGTAATTTCCAACATATTTTCCTTCTTCTATATTTATAGGGCACTCATCCCTACTATGATTTCCCTCACATGTAGCACAAACTTCCTCGACAGCAAACCCTCGTACTTCCTCTTCACTCAATAAGTGTTTCATGGCTTTAGTGAGGAATGCTACATGTGATTTCATAGTGCTGTCGGCCTCATAATCCTTGACAGCAAGTACCCATTTATCCCCTCTTCTAGCTGTCGGAAACTGCTCCTCATTCTTGGCTAGATTTTTTAGAACTTGCAATGCCTCGTCCGGATCTTTATCCAGTAATAGTCCATTCGCTGCAGAATCAATGCGAATGCGAGTTTGTAAGTTAGCAGCATTATAAAACTTAGTTACCTGATTCCAGACGGGGAATCCATGCATTGGGCAGTTCCGAAGAAGAGTAGTAAATCTGTCCCAGGCCTCGTGCATCGGCTCGTCATCTTCCTGTTGAAAAGTAGCAATTTCGTTACGTAATCGCTCAGATAAATGTGAAGGATTAAAACGAGATAAAAATTCACGAGTTAGATCTGCCCAAGTCATAATAGAACCCGGTGTAAGTTTATTCCACCAAGTTTTAGCTCTGTCCCTCAATGAATGGGGGAATAACCGAAGCCTCAGTATCTCCGGACTAACTCCTGGTAGCCTAAACGAACCACAGATCTCCTGGAACGTTTTGAGATGCTCTCTAGCATCTTCTGTTGCAGAGCCACTAAACTGCCCGGCGTTGTTGATCATACTAAACATGACAGGCTTAAGCTCGAAGTTGTCAACATCAATATCCGGCAGCGTGGTCTCCAGCTCTATATGATCGTTCAGCATGTAGTCACGACATGACCGTCGTCCACCTGCCCCAGGCGGGTCGCCGACAGGCTGGTTACGGGCCATCTGCTCTAGCTGTTCTTCAAGGTATTCGTTCCTGTCTAAAAGGTGGCGAATCTGTTTCTTGAGATTGAATGATCGTTCGATCTCCGGATCTAACTTATACTCAGGATCTTCGCCCCTTTTCGATCTGCGCATAAACAAGAGAACCTCGTAAAAAGCAAGAGTTGAAAACAAAAAATAAAATTAAAGAAAAAATAAAAACGAAAACAAAAATAAAAACAAACAGTGCAATAAAAGAAAGATGTAGTTATGTTGCCAATCCCCGGCAACGGCGCCAAAAACTTGTTGCGTGTAAAATAGACTATCGCAATTGTAGTGCAAGTGTACACGACGCAAGTAGTAAAGTGATACGAAGTATCGGATATCGTCTCCACAGGGATTGGGCTAATGACTTCACCTTGATTTACTGCAAGAAGTAAAGGAAATAATTTAGAAGATTGTCACGAGAATAATATGATAAAAACGTAAATAAAAGGATTGGAATATCAAGATAGAGAGAAGGGGCCGGTATTGAATTGCACGGTAGTGCAGGTATTGAATTGCTTAGGATCTCCAGTTCTGTCGTCGCTCCCGTCGCCGACAGCACCTGTCGCGGCGTCTGTCCGTTAGTTGTCGCGGCAGCAGACACTAACTCAGTACTTCAAGCTTGGCAAGAATCCCAGATCTGTCTTGCCCTATCCCTAGGCACAAGTCTGTCGATGAACACGGCTTTGATGATACCTCCCGGCGTGAATCGAAGGATGAACACCGATGTGTATGAATTCTTCCTTAGCCACTTAACCTCGCCTTATCCCTAAGCACGAGATGGTTCAACTATAAACTAGAGAACGCGCTTTTATCTCTTTCGTATACTTAACTCTCCCGATGCTAAGTAAATAGATAACCTCACAATGCTCTCCCGATGCTCTTGCAAGATATTAAAACCAAGATAAAAGAACTTGAAGTTTATTTTATTGAACTTGAAAAATCCTAAAACAAAGCAACCCTTGCAACTACTTTACAAAACAACCCGTAGCCCTAAGGGGAATTTAGAACATGTCGGTGACGGGTAGACGGCAGGATTTCGGTTTTGGTTATGGGGTAATCGGTTATGCCCTAGGTTTAATACATGCCCTTTATATAAGCTTTGGGCTCAAGTTATCTAAGGTAACAAGGATTACAACTTTAATTAAAAGTAAGATTCTAATAAAGACTAAATCTCTAAAGTATCCTACTTTCCAGCCGCATCCCTATTTTGTGGGAATTCCTTTCCTTGAGCTTTGGCTTGACATATCTTTTGATCCGGGGCTTGGAAAATTATTTGGCTTCCACACGACAGACGAGCAGATTTTTCTCTATCTATCGAGGTCCACTTGACTTTTCCTCTTCATAAATCTGCTGTCACCTTGCTGTCACAACAGGTCCATGACAGGTTCGTCTTCTTCAGCTGCTTGTCCAGTTCATCTTTCCTGCTTATCTACCCTGCGCCTGCCTTCATTGTCAACCATGGCAGTTACCTGCAAAATACACCATCTTTTAGTAGAATTCGTGCCTTTTATATAATTGTGATGTTTTATTGAAAACTAACCTAAATGCAATGCAATGATGCTTGAATGCAGTAGAAATATGGGTTAAAAAGGGTGTAAATAATAGAACTTTTACACACTTAACAGTAGTTCCATTGGAAAACTACTAGTCGAAACGGTGATGTGTAGTCCCACCGTGTGTATGTTGTTGTGCATGTGCAAGCCATGTTTGGTCTTGTTGCGATAATCATTCGTGCATCCATTGATTTATTGTCAATTATGAAAAGTGTTTTGAAAACTGCATGCTTGTTGAATTTTAGAGCTTCTCTCACTAAGCTAGTTAGCCTACGCTCTCCTTTATTTCCAACATGCAGATCGTTAGAGTTCGGGAGGCAAGTGGGCAAGGGAGGAGCTTTTGGAGTTCTCAAAGTAGATCAAGTATGATTTACGTATTTGTAATAATGCCTAGACGATGGGGGTGTAGACTTGTAGGAGTTGGTGTCAAACTCTTTAGTTTGATTTTGTTGATGTTCTAGCATGTGGAGTTGTTGATGTTATTTTGGATGTGTTATGCTTTTATGTCATGGATTGAGAACCATGCTTATTTTGTTGCTTAATTGCTTGTGTTTGAGAGTCTATGATCTTAAGCTATGAATGCTTACATGATTGTTTAAAAACATGTGAAACCTTGCCATGTTTTGCCCTTTGAATGTTTCTTGCCTTGTATGAAATGGTGAAGTCAAGTATGGTTCTATGCATGTTTTTCCACCCAAATGCCTCTCTTGAGATGACTGTCATGATTGTTCGTTTAAAGTTGTCTCGCATGCTTGATCTTGCTTATTAAATGTTGTATGTATGATTGTGTGTGGCTAGGTGAGTCTTAATTTGCATCTAGGGTCGAGTCTTGTTGAGTTTTGCTGAAATTATGAGTGTTGCAGTGTAGGGCGTATCGGTACGCCCAAGGGCCGTATCGATACGGTCCTACACTTTGGGGCTCAGTTTAAGCCTAGCGTACCGATACACGGGGGTGTATCGATACGCCAAAGCCTCTCTGGAAATATGAGAATTTGACGAGATTTTGGCGTACCGGTACGAGTCTAGTGTGTATCGGTACGGTCTTGTATCGTTGACCGTGAGAAGTTGACTAGTAAGGGCGTATCGGTACGGTCAACCAGTGTACCGATACGGTCTCCCTACGTTGACTATGGGTTGTTGACTTAGTCAAGGCGTATCGATACCCTCTTCAAGAGTATCGATATGGCCTGCTAAATAAACTAAAATGGACTCTTTAAAATTGTTTGCTTGATTGTTCGCATCGCTTGTTGTCCTTCCGCTGTCGTGTCACGCTTAGAATGTATGAATGCCTTTAGACAAGATAATAATTAAAAGAAATTTTCTAGGGTTGCTAACCGAGGTGGGGCCCTAACGAGTTTGATTTCGGTTTTCCCCGTGTAGCCTACTCGGACCGGTCAGTCGTCCAGACCGGGACGAGGGGGTTACACAAATATTAAAAGGCCTAAAAAATAAGTATATATTACATGGCCCTATATGCCCGAATAATTAAAACAACAAAAAACCATAATCTGATTTCTTTGGTGTCTTGCGCAGCTGACTCTCCACCGTCAGATCTAAATTAGATCTGACGGTCTAGATCACAGCTTAGATGGAAACCCTAGTCGGCCACTTGCTTCCATAGTGCCACATCCGTGTGAGTCGTCGGATCGAGATCGCCATCAACGGCCCAGATCAAGGCAGAGAAGTCTCCAGAACTTCCACGCGCAGCTTTCGTATTCTAACACGTGCGCGTATGGACCATGCGTTCGAGCCTCTACAGCTTCCCAAATCGTTACCGTTGATCTCCACGGTGTTAACGGTCAGGATCGAGGCTCCAAATCTGAGTCGTTTCCTCAGCCGCCGAGCTACGACGTCCTCCGGTCCTCTCCCCGCGGCCGTCACATGCAAACAAAACAAAACTGAAATGTCAGAGAGGGCGAATGCGCAACAAATTCCAAAACCAAAAATCAACAGATTTCAGAGATGAATACAAACAAGAAATTCCGGCAGCCAATAGCATATTTTGGAATTTTTCATGTAATTCATAAAAAATGTAATTTCGGGATTATAAAAGCTGAAACCAAACTTTGTAATCCCTAAGTTAGAAATGGGGAAAATTTCAGAGAGTAATAGAAGCAGAAACAAATAATTACAGAGCTATCATCATCGTCATCCTTTTTTCATTTCAAAGCAAAAAATAAAAATAGAAGTGTTGAGTTTTAAGGTGCTTGATTCCATCAACCGTTTTTGCTCGCCAAGTGGTGGAGAAGTAGAATTTGGGTGGATGTGGTGTGGAAGCTTAAAAGATAAAGTGACACAACGAATTATAGTGGTTCAACCTTCTAACCAAGGTCTACATCCACTACCTTAGCTTCCCACTAAGGATTTCCAATCAATCCACTATTGATTCATCCCCTTTTCTAGGCTTAGGAGGAAACCCTTATACACCGATCAAGCTTTCTACCCAAAGCCTTGATCAAACCCTCTTTACAAGAGAAAAGATAAGCAAACACAAATCCCTCTAATAGGTGTTTGTTTGCACAATTTAGCTCTCACCCAAAACCTAAAACACTTGAGTAAATTTAACAATTTAGGGTCACTAGTGTTTTTCTATACAAAGAAATGACAATTTAAGTACAAAGACAATTTTTGATCATTTGTTGATTGACAATTGAAGCATTAATCATTACTTGGTGCTTGGATGTCCCTTGTATACTCCTTAATGAGTTTATAGTCGTTACTAGCCGTTGGGGTTGAATTGGAGCCATTGAAGACATAATTTCCCACCATAAATGCAGTTCTGCTGCTATTCGTATCGAAACGCTCGAATCCGTTTCGATACGCTCTTCAAGTAGAAAGAGTCGTTGTAGTCTGATGCAACACCCGTATCGAAATGCTCTTGGCCGTTTCGGAACACTCGTATCGAAACACCTTTCACCGTATCGAAACGATATGCATTTAAATGTTAGTTGGGAAATAGCCGTTGGAGTTTTTGACCGTTGTGGTCGATGCCACGTAGGCGCATCGAAACGGCATAGCCCGTATCGAAACGCTTGGCAAAATCCTCATAAAAAAGACCCGTTTCAAAATGTTCTGACAGTGGAAGACCTCGTATAGGTGTTTCGAAACGCCTGGAAGGTTTGTTTAGTTTGGCTTTGAAAACATGTAAAAACCTTTGAAAACATCCCCTAAACATAGTTTCAAGTTATTTGGACTTTAGAAATAGTTTTGAGTTCTTTTCAAATTAGTCCAAAACATTTTTCAATTATTATATCAAAACATTAGTTCTACAATCTCCCCCTTTTTGATATAATAAAACTAACTTGAAAAATTGTTTGGGATTCTCCCCCTTTAATTTTAAAAATGTGAATAAGAGATGAAAAATTTAAATCAATTAAAGCTCCCCCTATTCATTTGAAAATTCAATTTTTCAAATCATTTCTCCCCTTTTTCTTATATAAAAAAGAATTTAAAACATTAAGTTCAAAATAACTATAGAGGTAAAAAAATGACAAAAATAAGAATTTTGATTTTAAAATGGCCCCCTTACTCAAGCATCATTAAAAATGTTAGTCCAACATATACGATCATAATCTAGTTGAAATGAAAATAAATTAAATTAAATAAATAAAGCAACTAGATTTTTACCAACACTTGAACCCAAGGGAGGATGTGAAGCCTTCCTTCTTCAAGTGTTCTTTCTTTGTTTGCATGGAGCTCCTCCTCAAAGTTTAACTTGTTGATCACTCTCCATCACACCTAGCAAAAGACAATCAAGTAACTTTTGGTATCCAAATTGCTTTGGATCCATAAACGTTAGTAGAACAAAATCTTGTCCCCTTAGGAATCCATTTTTCAATTTCACCCTTTTTAGTTGAAGTGGTTAGTCCTTTTGGGACCCAAACACTTCTAAAAATATTTACCATTTTTGAATCTAGGGGCACTAGATTGTCTTACATAAAAGTTTGATTTTCCAAAATTATTTTTCTTTTCAAGCTTTTTGGAAATCAAATCTTTTTCTTCTTGAACTTTTTGAAGCAAATTTTGTAAATCAAAATACTTTTGTTCAAACTCTGCGAGTTTTGCTTCAATTTCAAGTTTGGTTTTAGAAATCAAAACATTTTGAATTTTTAACTTTGAAATCAATTTATTTTTTTTCAAAATGTGATTTTTAAACTCTAGAACCAAATCGTCATATGCATCTTGTAATTCATCAAAAGAGTAAGAACATGAAGTAGATGAATTAGAAGTTACCCTTGAATCTTCTTCGATGGCCATAAGACAAAGGTTGGCTTGTTCATCGTCGGTGGAGTCCTCATCACTCCAAGTAGCCACATATGCCTTCTTCTTATAGCTTAAAGTGCTTGCCCTCTTCTTTTTCATGGATTCTTGTTTAAGCTCTCTCAAGGCTTTCTTCATGAATGGGACACACTTCTTGAAGAGATGAACTATCTCTTCTTCATCATCCTACTTTTCATTTGAATCAACATGATGGCATGTGGAGGATTTTAGAGCAATGACATTAGTGTTGATGCCAAGCCCTTGAGCTTCTTTTCCCCCATAGCTCTAATTTCTTCCCTCTTCTTCTCCTCTTCTTTGTTCTTCTTCATGATTTGGTGAGTGAGAAGTGACCCCATGAGTTCATCAAGCTTCAAGGTCTTCAAGTTTTTGGCTTCGATTATGGCGGTCCTCTTTGAGTCCCATGACTCGGGAAGTGAGTAGATAAGCTTTCGGACAAGCTTTTCCTCCGGGATGGCTTCTCCAAATCCTTTGAGACCATTGGTGATAGTGGAGAACCTATCAAAAATCTTCTCAATGTCTTCTTCCAGATCCATCTTGAAGTTCTCATACTCTAAGGTGAGGAGCCCAATCTTGATCTCCTTTATTTCATTCATCCCCTAGTATGTGACTTCAAGCTCGTCCCATACCTCCTTGGCACTCTCACAAGAAGACATCTTCTCATAGATGGTTGGGCCAAATGCACAAAAGAGGATGTGCAAGGCTTTGCAATTAAGCTTCATCTTCCTGCGATCTTCGGCACTCCATTCCGCTTTGCTTCGTTGAGGCAAGAACGGACCATCTTCAACTATGTCTCATAGCTTGTAGTCTCTTGACTTAATGAAAAACTTCATCTTTGTCCCAATGGGCATAGTGAGTTCCGTCGAAGAAGGGCGGTTTGTCGATAGATTGCGCCATTGAGCCGGTTTTGTGAAATGATGATCGAGCTTGCCGGATCTTCTCAATAGGATGTTAAATCCTCTTCGATTGAGCCAAGCTCTGATATCAATTGTTAAGTTTTAAGGTGCTCGATTCCTTCAACCGTTCTTGCTCGCCAAGTGGTGGAGAAGTAGAATTTGGGTGGATGTGGTGTGGAAGCTTAAAAGATAAAGTGACATAATGAATTATAGTGGTTCAACCTTCTAACCAAGGTCTACATCCACTACCTTAGCTTCCCACTAAGGATTTCCAATCAATCCACTATTGATTCGTCCCCTTTTCTAGGCTTAGGAGGAAACCCTTATACACCGATCAAGCTTTCTACCCAAAGCCTTGATCAAACCCTCTTTACAAGAGAAAAAAATAAGTAAACACAAATATCTCTAATAGGTGTTTGTTTGCACAATTTAGCTCTCACCCAAAACCTAAAATACTTGAGCAAATTTAACAATTTAGGCTCACTAGTTTTTGTCTATACAAAGAAATGACAATTTAAGTACAAAGACAATTCTTGATCATTTGTTGATTGACAATTGAAGCATTAACCATTACTTGATGCTTGGAGGTCCCTTGTATACTCCTTAATGAGTTTGTAGCCGTTGGGGTTGAATTGGAGCCGTTGGAGACATAATTTCCCACCATAAATAGAGTTCTGCTGCTATCCGTATCAAAACGCTCGAACCCGTTTCAATACGCTTTTCAAGTAGAAAGAGCCGTTGCAGTATGATACAGCACCCGTATCGAAACGATCTTGGCCGTTTCGGAACACCCGTATCGAAACGCCTTTCACCATATCGAAACGATCTGCATTTAAATGTTAGTTGGGAAATAGCCGTTGGAGTTTATGGCCGTTGTGGTCGATGTCACGTAGGCGTATCGAAACGGCATAGCCCATATCAAAACGCTTGGCAAAATCCTCATCCAGAAAAGACTCGTTTCGAAACTCGTTTCGAAACGTTTTGACACTGAAAGACCTCATATCGAAACACCTGGAAGGTTTTGTTTAATTTGGCTTTGAAAACATGTTAAAACCTTTGAAAACATCCCCTAAACACAGTTTCAAGTTACTTGGACTTTAGAAATAGTTTTGAGTTCTTTTCAAATTAGTCCAAAACATTTTTCAATTATTATATCAAAACATTAGTTTTGTAAGAAGTTAGGGTTTCATTTTTACCTTCGTCATTTCGGCTTCTTCATCCCTTTGCTCGCCAGTGATAAGCCCATGTTTTTCTTCTGGAATAACGGGGTGAATCGATGAGGAGGCTGACACCGAAAAAGGATTTTAAAAACAGCTTTTTTGGGGGTTCGATTTTCGAAAGATAAAGAAAAAGAGGTTTTTTTCGGTTGTGGTTTCGTGAAAAAAAAGGGGTTTCCGTTTTTTGGGTTTCGAAAGGTCAGAAAAAGAAAAGGGGCGAAAGGCTTTTTAGATCTCCGCGCCGGTTGACGGCGACCGGAGCGGTGTTGGGGTTTTCGGACGAGAGAGGGGAAAAGTCTATCTTAGGTTAGGCAAAAAAGGGTTCAATTGTTTTAGGGCCGGCTTTTATAGAGTTTTAGAGTCTTAAAACTGGTTTAATTATTTCTTAAATCCTTCCGCGTCCCTTTAATCACGTAATCAGCCCTTCCGCATTTCAAAACCCCATCCGCAATCCCTCTATGTTTTCGAGAACTTTCAATTTCGTCCTTAATCTCATTATAATATGTTTTTTAATGGTCAAATTGCCCTTTCGGTCCCTTGAGTTTGCTGCGTCTTTTTAATTTAGTCCTTTTTTGTGATTTAATTAGTTCTTTAGTGGTTTATTTAATTTTTAGGTCCATGTCACCATGCATGTTTATTTTTCAGCCTTGTAATTTTATTTTCTTTTGTTTTCAGTCCCTTTTCATGCTTTTTTACCATATTGACTAATATATGTTTACATTTAGATATGTTTAATGTGTATATATGGTTTATGGTTGTTATGTATGTGATATTACATGTTTGCCTTGATTTTATTATGTTGGTTGTTATACTTATATAAGTCTTTATATCATATAGTTTTTTATGAATACATAATTATGTAGCATGTTTTATAATATATAGTTCTTTTTAAAGTAGTATAAAACGTTATATGCTCGGTTTTAATGTACGCGTAGTGTAGTTTTTGATTGCTTGAATATTTACTTGTGACATGTATTTTTTCATTCGCATCCATTTGACCTTTAATATTCTAATTTGCATGATAATTAATTTTAATCATAAAAAGGAGATACTTTTTAATTCGCGTATTCGGGTCGAAATATCCTAGCTTATTGGATATTCCCCGAATGTTCGGATTAATTTGCATCGTCTAAAGGTAAACCCGTAAGTTAATACGAACAAGATCATGACATCATACTTTATCTGCTTGCATCATGCATAAACGTGACGTACGGGATCCGAACCCTAAACTAACACATCAGTCAGACTTATATGATGTTGGTTTAGTCTTTGGTCTGATGTACCATCATCCTTTTTAATTAAATGTCTAATTAATTCGAAATCACCAATTTGATAAAGCTCGTATAATTAAAGTTTAATTTTCGATTAAGAGCCCCTAATTAAATTCATTTTAAATTTTAAATAATTTTCATCGGTTAAAAACAACAATTGTTTTGGTACCGATTTCCTGGCGTGATGGGGTGCTAATCCTTCCCCACACGTAACCAACTCCCGAATCCTTTCAAACGAATCTCTGGTTTAGTTTTTATGGTGTCCGGCCTACCTTAGTGGCTGGTGGCAACTCCAAAATTTTTAAAGTTTTTCCAAAAATGCGAATGTTCCCCCTTTTTAATTGATTTTCTAAAAGTATGGGACACTCTAAGGTTTCAAGGAAAAAACCTCATCATAGTACGAAGCTTTTCTTTCGGAACAACCATGTCCCAAATCTTTTAGGTTTTTTAATTTTTGGACAAAAGCTCATGATTTCCTCCAGGTAGTTGCTGAAAACTGAAATATTCTATTAGAAATGGATAATCCCATGAGAGTGTTGTTTTTAAAACTCAAACGTCTGAAGCCAATTTTGAAGAGTTTTAATGCTAGTAGGTATAATAGTTTGTCCTTTTGTGCTAAGGATATGAAAGCCGAATTGGAGCAGGTTCAATTGGAAGTGTTAGCACTAGTAGGGACTTGCTGTCCAAGGAGGCCGCACTTCAGCCTGAATTGAAGGATTTGCTAGGTGCTGAAGAAAGTTTCTACAGGCAGAAATCTCGAGTGACTTGGATCCAAGAAAGTCTTTGCAATAATTGTGAAACCAATTATAATCAGAATTATTGTATAATAAACCTCAATAGTGATTATAATCGGGGATGGACTTAGAGGGGCTGGAAGGGGCAAAATTTAAAATTCCTATATGATTTAGAAATTTTTTATATATTTCTTACTGAAAATCTGTTCCCCTAAATTTCTATAAGTTCTTCACATAGATTTTTATAGGTTCGCCCCCTCTAATATAAAATTTTGCGTATATCCCTGGTTATAATAATTATTGCATAAAACTATGCATTACATGCATAAGACCATTTACAATACATGTGTAGAATTATTTAACAATTGTTACAAGAATAAGGACCACTTCATGAAAAATGTAAAATAATTATTTGTGTAATAAATATTCTAACAGTCCTTTTCGATTAAAAACTTTTGATCAATAATTAAAATCATTAATATTTTCGGACAAAAGTTGTATACTATCAAATATTCTTATTAAGTCTATAATAATATAGTTTTGAAGGTAGTATAATTGTATGGAATATATTGATGATAAATTTTAACCCAAAAAAACAACAATTTAAATAGTTGAATTAAAATTTCTAAATGTAAAAAAAATAAAAAAAATAATAATTTAAGCATGTATATTAATTAAGACTTTGCTTGGTACAATAAAAAAAATTAGAAGGATAAGAATTGAAGGAATACAAAACTGAAAAAATAAAAAATTAAACTTTTTTTTAGTTCTATTGATGTGGTTGGAGAAGGTCGGGATTGAGTTACATACAAAATGGTAGCAGTTAGGCGATAAGTAGCTATAGGAGAGTTCCAGGGGGTTGAGACAAGTATTTGGATCCCATGGGGACGTTGTTGACGTCTTCATAGCAACTAGCAAGCAAGCTGGATAAAGATTGGAAAAGATTCGGATTTGTGCAATTCAATAGGTTTAAATGAAAAATAAGCGCATAAAATATGTATTTTTTGAGTTTTAAGTGTATAAAATATTTTTTTATGAAAATAGGAGTTTAATATTTCAACCGTTATAATTTTATGTGCCTAAAGTTTACATTGTTATTATATGTTAGGTATCTGACCGTTAAAGGGTGTTAAAAAATTATTAACCAGTCAATGCTTGACACTTGGCATGTTTATTTTTTCTTTCAAAATTAATAACTTTAAACAATTTTTTTATAAAAACTTTCATTTTTCATAAAATCTCAAAATTTTGTAATTTTTACAAAACAGTCCCTAAATTCTTAAAGATTTCCCAAGCCCAAACCCCCAAGCCGCCGCCTCTTCCACACCTATCACCGCCCTTGAGCACACCCTTTGGTCGTGGACCAAGGCGGTCATTTCCCCTAACAGGCGTCGCCAGAAATGTCGAACAGCGTGGCAACCGAATACCAAACGTCAAATGCGAAATTGACGTTCGGCTGGCACTTCGTTCGACGTTTCCGACGACGCATCGTTGGGGAAAATAACCGTCTTGGTCAGGCGACCAAAGGGGTGTGCTTAGGGGCGGCAGAAGCGACGACAGTTTGGGAGTTTGGGTTTAAAAATTTTAGGGATTTGAGGACTTTTTTGTAAAATTACAAAATTTCGAGATTTTATAAAATATCGAAATTTTTGGGTGTTTTTCTTTAAAAAAAATTTAAAAATCAAATTAGTGCCACATGTCAAAGCATTGATTAGTTAAAAAATTAACATCATTTAACTATCATGCACCTAATATTGCAACAGTTGAAACTTTAAACACCTATTTTTACAACAAAAAAATACTTTAGATACCTTTCTTCCCTTTAAGACATTCTCAAACAACATTGACTTGAGTAGGGCAATGGGAAGATTGCATGGTTTGCGGTTATATGATTCCGTTTAGTGGTGTCTTAAATAGTTTTTATTTCATGCAATGCAGACACCATGTCACTTGATGATATGGAAAATATAAGTTTAATATGTTTTTATTTCATGCCGTGCGCACATCGGATAACATGGATGCTGCCGGTGATAGTGGCAGAGCTGTGGGCTGTGCATGATTTGCTTAGATAAGCGTGGATTCTTGGCCTTCGTCATGTGCTGGTAGAGACAGATAACAGTGAGGTTGCTGGTATTTTGCAGCATCAATCGGATGCCCTGGAAGGTTGTGCTCTAGTGACAGATATCTTTGATATGTTGTCTCGAGATTGGATTGTTCAAATTTGGCATATTAACCGAAAACAGAATAAGGTGACGGACCGGTTAGCATCCATGAGCCGTGGTGCTTCGCTTGGGGTTTTTGAATTTCACCATGCGCCTTTGAATCTTATTGATTTGGCTCGGCAAGAGGCGGATAGAGGATGACCGGTGTTTAGGTCTCTGCACGTTGTTTCAGCATTGTTTGCTAGTTTAATGTTTCTTTCTTTTGGTTTAGTCGAGTTTATTTCGGTGACAGTGTTTATTACTATTATGAGTACTCTTTTACTCTATTTAAGTTAGGAAAATTTTTAACGAGACCTGTAGTAATATTTTTTATCAAAAAATTTTTTAGAATAAAAACTATAATAGAGAAAGACTTTAGTTTAAAACTACTAAAGTGGGAAAAAATATTAAAGTGGAAAAATATAGTTTAAATATCAAAATCGTAAGATTCATTCATTATTTGAGTGATTAAAAATATTCATATTATTTTACGTTGGATTACCTCTTTACTTTATAAAAATCAAATCAATCTTAATCATTAATGATGGATCATAATATAACTTTTTCACTCCTACTTTGAATGTGAGGATACATGGTATGATAATATTACAACAAAGCGTGATAGTGTCGTCCCTGACATGGGAAAAGGGTCATCTATCCCGGGCCTAATGTTTTGTCTAATATTTATTAAGGTCCAATTTTTTTAATAATTATTATTAAGATCATATTCTTAAATTTAAATATTTTTAATAATTTTTATTAGGAGTCTAATTATTTTAATACTTGTTATTAGGGAGTCAATTTTTTTAATATTTTTTAAACAATTAATAATATATGAATTAAAAGATAATATTTTATCTTGACCAATCTTTTTTCCAATATTTTCTATTAGAGGCTTAATTTCTTTTCTAATATTTCTTATTAGGGACTTATTATTAAAATACACTTTTTTTCATTTTAAGGACATAATTTTAAAATTTATTTTTGAAACAATACTAAAAAAGCCAATTAAAGAACTGGTCTTATAATGCCCAAGTTGTTCAGTCGTGGAAGCCGAGTTATGGAATATTTTCCTGGGTCTTGTTATTTCCTGGGTCTCGCTATCACTCGGGCTATCTAGGATGTGGTCCAAAGAGATTGGCGGATCTCGATTCGTGCTATCCCTAGGAAGTGCAATCAAGTTGCAGATGCTTTGGCAAAACGTGCAAGTCTCTCGAATCTCAACTTAGTTCTTTTGGATTCTGTCCCGACTTTTGTTGTTGATCTATTACGCGAGGACTTAGTTCCTCTTAGGATGTAATCCTCATATATTTTGTATATCTTATCATGTGCACTTTTTTCTTCCATTAAGTTTGTAAAAAAATTTTAATGAGGCACATAATAACGATACTTATTTCTTATAAAAAAACTAATCTTATACATTGGCAAAAAGAAAAAGAAGAAAGGCGTCTTATACTAAAGAAAAGTATGCGAACAATAAATGATAGGAGTATGATGTACTCCTCAAACAGACGAGCATTAACGGAACCTTAGTTTAGCCCGGCAATTTATTTTAAGATAAACTATATGAATGACTACTTAATTATGGTGAAATTATTTAATTATTTAAATAATATCATTTAAGTCGTTTGTCTTTAAAACCTAACAAATAGAGCGAGGTAAAATTTAATAAAAATTTATATAATTATACATTTGATCCTTTTTACTTGCACATTCTACCATTTTGTCATAATTTTAATTTAATCAAATAAATTAATCCACCAACAATGTGAGGCATTTGGCCCAGTGGCTTTGTTTTATTAAAAGAAATTACATGTTTTTTTTAACAGCATGTACCAAAATAAAAAATAAAACATAACATTAGGTACCGTTTTTTACAAATTAAAAAAATTAGTTTGATGACCAAAATAAAAACACGAAAAATAAATAGAGTACCAGATAAGAAGTTTACCCTGAAAACTATAATAGACAAAGGCCTTAGGTATTAAAGTGAATAAGAAAACTAAATACTAAAGTGAAAGAAAAAAAAGAGTACAGAATAAAGACTAAACCGTGAATTAAACTTAATCATTGGTAAAATAAAAACACGAAAATAAATAAAGTACTAAATAGGAAGTTTACCCTGAAAACTATAATAGGCAAAGGCCTTAGGTATTAAAGTGAGTAAGAAAACTAAATACTAAAGTGAAAAAAGAGAGAGTACAGATTAAAGACTAAACCGTGAATTAAAATTAATCATTATGGTCGATCCTTATATAACTTTTTCACCTATAATATTCACACCAGGGAATGAATGTAGTGACGGAGCTATATGGGTTGTCTCCTCCAACCAAATTTTTTTCCACATTTGTCCTATTATATAATATTTTTTTAAAAAAAAATCAATTTATTTATAAATTTATTTCTTTACTTTTAAGTATTTATGTTTTCCCCTTCAACTTTAAATTTCAGCTCCATTCATGTATGCATGATCTAATCACCAAGTTAGCTGAAACTTGAAACGTAATAACGTTAACCCAAGTCTTCATGAAAATAACACTAAAGAAAAGCCAATGAAGAAGGTGTCTTCTACGAAAGAAAACTCTACACTAACAATAAATACTACTAATAATGAAAATAACATTGATTTTGATATAACAATATGTAAAAATATTTTAGATTTATTCGTAATTCTACAAAAATAATTCAAAGTTTGTTTAACTTAAAAAAATATGTTAATAGGCTTTACAAAATATTTTTAACTTAATCAAATATCTTCAAAGCTTTTTTTTTGTCAAAAATAAACCTTCGATACTGATATGCCTTTTGTTTTGTACCAGTATACCTTTGTTCCGCACTGATACACCTTTTATTTTCCCAAATTTTTCATTTTTCAGTGCGCAAGGGCCCATACTGGTACATGCTTGGTCATATCGATACGCTAGGCACCGTACCGATACACAAGTATCGTGTATCGATACTCGTTGATAAAAAAATGCATAACGACTCTTTTTATTTAAAGCACCTATCAATATTGAGACTCACGTATCGATCGATACTCACTGTACCAGAAGTGCATTTAATGCTAGAAATTAAGTCATAAACGGCTCCAAATCAACCCTAACGACTAGTAATGGCCACAAACTTATTAGAGGGTTTAGAAGACACCTCCAAACATCCATTAAAGAACAAGAAAACTATTGTCAACATTTATGTATAGTTAAAGTTGTAATTGCGCTTAAAAGTTTATTTTTTTATTAGACAACATTTGTTGAGCTAAAATTGTAAAATTACTCAAGTGTTTAGATTTTGGGTGCAAACAACTTGCCTTGTGAGGCTTTTATTTGTTTTATCTTTTGTATTTCTCTTTGAGAGAGGGATAGATAAAACTTTGGGTATAAGTTTTGTGGTGTATGGTTGATATCCTTTAGCTTCAAAAGGAAAAATAAATTGAGTGAATTTGTGGGAACCATTAATGAGGAGCTAAGGTAATGGATGTAAACTTGATTTAGGGGTCGAACCACTTAAAAATTTTTGTGCAAATTTTTAAATTTCCTTTGCTTCCATCAAAAGTCAGTTCACCCCCTCTTAGCTATATCGGTTGAAGAAATTCGAGCTATAACTCTGATACCATTTATTAGGAATTTGGTATGCAGTAAATAACCAAAGAAATAACAACATAAAATAAGACATGCACAAGAGACGGGATTTAACGTGGTTCAGTCTTGCCTACCTCCACAGATGGGAGAAACGAATTATCCGCTATCAACATAGAGAACACGGAGAGTACAAATACATGATATCTCATGTATCCTAAAACTCGATATATGTCCCAAAATCCTGTGTATCTAGGACACTCTTCCTAGTGTCCCTACAATATCCATCTCTACAACATAGTCACTATAGTTGTAAAGATCCTAAAAGTGGTTACATCTTTGCATAGTAATTCTCTTCATATCTCATAATTCATAAGGTTAAACTTAATTTATATTTATAAACCCAATTAAGAAACCTTATTCAATAAGATATGTTATCTAACATAGATATTTACTCATTAAAGTAAATTTTAATTACCAAATAATTTTCAACCACTAGAATTACAATAAAACATAACTTAATTACCAATTAGAATTTGAGTCAAAATATAATAATTTGTTGAGTTATGTTATTCTCAGCTTGAAAAGGATAGTATTTAGTTTAATAAACTTTTGCTCGAGGCATGGGATTGGAATATGGAGAACACAAAATATCAATTAAAATTTTCCAAGCTGACAGGCAGTGATGAGCCATGTTTAGCATAGGAGGGGAAAAACCCTTCTCAAATATTTTGAGTTTAATTATATTTTAAGTCATCTTAGTTTAAATAGTAATAAAATAAGATTTTTATTTCTCTCAAATTTTAATTTAAAAATTTAATAAATTTTTGTTATTCTTATTGTTTGATCCTAACTCTGTCCCTACGACCAACACTCGAGTAAACAAAATTTTTCTTTTCCACAATGGAAAATCGGGAAAAAAATTGTTCAATTTTTATACAGAAAAGCCAACGGAGAAGGCGTCTTATACGAAAGAAAAGTCTACACGAACAATAAATGATCTGATCTACTCCTCAAACTGCCCAGCATTGATTGTGCCGTATTTTAGCACCACGATTCATTTTATGATGCATAGATTAACCACGTACACTGTCCCAATTAATTTAAAAACCGACAATGGTTTAATAGACCCGAAGAGGTACCTTGTAAGAACATTTCAATTAAGACTTGTTAGATTGACATTTTTATTCTAATTATGTTATTTTTAAATTATTTAATGAAATAACATTCAAAAAAATTATCAAAAGCGGCTCAAATGTTCAATTGCGTATTTAATCCTCGTTCCTCTATCTGGAATAACATATATCTCATCTCTATTTACAAGTATATATTTGCGCAAGTTAGTGAGAAAAAATTCACAAGAATCAATATCTTCTTTCTCAACTATTGCAAAGGCTATGAAAATAGTGTTCCGATTAGTCTTGTGCAACCACCAATAACAAGACCTAGGTGGCAAATACATACAATAATATACTATCGATCTGGATCATTGGCTTACAGTATTGGAATAATATACTATCGATCTGGATCATTGGCTTACAGTATTGGAATGTATTAACGCACTGTAAAAATGTTAAAAAAATCGATAAAATTGGCACACATCTTGTACAACACGATCATTACCGTATACTAAAACAGTTTCAAGCTTGACAATAGTTCCTGAGATATGTTTAACAGTTTAAGGTAACATTTTAATGCGAATTTCGAACAATTTATAACAGCTAATACATGATAATATCGAACTCATTTCAAAGATAAATATCAGTATAACTAAAAAAAATCAGAAAAATATATCCTCAAATACGAACGCAGTCATGGAATTTGTATGGTTTTTTTCTGATCCAAACTCACGTTTATTAGGCAACGAAATTTCTATAATTCAAAACTTGTGCCCAGTACACCACGAGTTCCAACTAAAAAATAATAACACCGATAAATTAAGAGTTATCTGATACAACAATTTAAATTTTTATAAAATTCGTGTCCAACTAAATGCGAGTTTATTTTTTAAATTTAATTTTATCAGAATTTAAAAAGTGCATCCACGTCGGATGAAATTCGCATTTCACTAATCGCGAGTTTAGAACTCGCATATTAGTACACGCGAGTTTAATCTATGTAGTCTGAAAAGAGTATTTCTCTAAATAATTCTGAATCAGTTATTAATCCAATTAATTATTTTAAAGCAAATATTTGTATAATTTTACCATATTTTAATGTAAAAAATCTTATATCTCTCTCATTTCTATGCCCAACACTAAAATATTTCAATTCAAAGTCCAAATCATAAATTATAAATTATAAACCCAATATATACATTAAATTTCAAATTTCTTGAATTATAACTCTAATCTTAAATTCTAAATTCACAAAGAGAGATGTAGAAAAAGTAAAGCAACTTCATGAAGATGCACATCGAAGATTGACTTGGTCACTGATTTTGACTGGTGTGACCAAAATTTCCAAGCTGGCAGGTTAATTTGAGACCAAAACTCCATTGACCATTTGAGTCTTCCTGCTATAAAATAACACAAGTTGTGGCGCAACCATTAAGCTCTAATGGAAACCACATGTTTTCACGAGTGATTGAGTTACTCATTTCTCTTTCGTTGCTTTCCGGTCTACCCTTACCTTCAATCTCTATTTCTAACAGTCCAGCTCCAGCTGTTCCATTATTTTCCTCGCAAAAATGAGGATTTCTCTGGTTTCGTGCTTCTTCTTCAGCTTATGCATTGCAACTTTCTTTAGCATCAACTCACTTTCAGTTTCCGGTCAATGTCAAAGCGATCAGCAAGATTTGCTGTTGGGATTGAAAAATAGCATCCATTCTTCCTTATCTGAAAAGCTGGTGATGTGGAATCAACGCACGGATTGCTGTTCCTGGGATGGTATAACCTGCGATGCTAGTGGTCGGGTTATCGAACTTGACTTGAGCAACCAATCAATTTTTGGAGAAATCAACAATTCAAATAGTCTTTTCCGTCTTCGGCATCTTCAGCAACTTAATTTGGCTTATAACGCATTCTTATCTGATTTTCCTTCAGGGTTTGGAAATTTGACAAACTTGAGTTATCTTAATTTGTCAGATTCAGGCTTCACCAATCTTAAACTGTGATTGACCTTCATGGCAATCAGCTTCAGTGGAAAATACCATTTTTTCCACCAAGTCCTGTATACCTAGATTACTCAAACAACAATTTCAGCTCTGTTGTACCACCTGAGATTGGTGACTTCCTCCAGTGGGCTGTTTTCTTCTCACTCTCGGGAAACAATTTTCATGGGAGCATCCCGGAGTCCATATGCAACACTCCATATCTTGCAGTACTTGATCTATCTAATAATTCTCTGAGTGGCTCAATTCCTCAATGTTTGATGACGCATGCGCATGAGTATCTTGGAGTCCTGAATCTGAAGCAAAACAATCTCAGCGGTATCATTTCCAGAAAATTGCAGCTTACAAACTCTAGCTCTCAATCAAAACCGACTGGGTGGAAAGGTTCCAAAATCTTTGGCCAATTGCAGAATGTTGGAGGTATTAGACCTTGGGAACAATCAAATTGATGACACATTTCCTTGCCATTTGAACACCACATCCAAGTTGCGTGTTCTTGTTTTAGGATCCAACAACTTTAGTGGAGATGTTAATTGTGGAGGGAACAACGTCACCTGGCCCATGCTTCAGATTATTGACTTAGCTTCCAATTCTTTTAGCGGTAATCTACCGCAAGGATTGTTGATGACCTGGAACTCTATGAAAGCCCTCAAAGTTGAACCCTATTCAGAACACCTCCATTATGAACTCAGTGGTATTTATTATCAAGATTCAGTGACAGTTATCGTGAAAGGTCTAGAGTTGAAGCTGGTGAAAATCCTAACTATCTTCACCTCCATTGACCTTTCTTCCAACAAGTTTGAAGGGCATATACCTGAAGCTATAGGGGATTTCAAAGCATTACACTTGCTTAACTTGTCACCGGCCCAGTCCCTTCATTTTTAGGAAACTTGCCTTAGACCTTTCAAGCAACCACCTAACTGGGCAGATTCCATTGCTGCTGGCAAACTTAAATTTCTTATCATTCCTCAATCTCTCCAACAATAAATTGACGGGAAGGATCCCTTTAGGTACTCAGCTTCAGTCGTTTTCAGAAGCTTCTTTCGAAAACAATACAGGACTATGTGGACGGCCTTTGGAGCTACAATGCAAATCCCCTCCAACTTCTAAAGACGGCCCTTCAAATTCCGGGACTGGTAACCATATCGACTGGAATTTCTTAAGTGTTGAGATAGGATTTGTCTTCGGTATAGGAGCTGTCATTTTACCTCTTATGTTTTGTAAGAGGTGGAGGATACGGTATTATAAGCACACTGACCGTGTTCTTTATAAGTTTTTCCCTAAGCTGGATCCCAGAAACAGGACTCGTAGGGCGATATCTCATTAGACTCCAGGGAGGAAGCTGTAGCAATCACAACAAGGATGTTGGCTCGGAAATAAAGCCATCATTTCTTCTGTTTTAGGTCAATATGTAGCGTCTTCCCTCAGCTGGCTGAACATTGCTGTTGGTGTATAAGCTTGCTGTCGTAAAGATAGGCGTTTTTTCAGGTTGGTTTTAAGTTACTGTGTTGTTTTAAGGTGATTTGTGTAAAAGTTGATGTTTGTTCAAGTGATTTTTAGTTGTACCTACAGGGATTCTTTGTGCTCTCTGTTTTGTAGCTTTTTGTTGGTTGCTCTTTAATTTAAAAGTAGTAGTTGTATGCATGAAAATAAATCATTTGAGCATTACCTATGCTTCACAATCAAACGCATGTCCATTGCCTCTTCTTTATGAATTTCTGATCATTACCGAATATACAATTATACCATTTTTTTAAAAATTGTCACATTGATTTTTTCGTTGATTTTCAACGATTAGTAGCTTGATTGATATTATTTAAATAATTGAGTGTTCTGATTGATAATATTTATAGTTCGGTGGTCAAAAAAGAATCAACCTCATAATTTAGTTGTCACAAGTATAGTTTACCCTAAAAAACTAACCTCAATCTCATTAATTTAAAAACACAAATCATTAATGATTGATTTTAATGTTAGAGTTGTGAATTCATTTGTATATCGGACCGAACATTAATAGAGAAGCAGTGGCAAAAGTGGAGGCATGCTCAAGTCGGCGGTAACAAAAGTGATTAATCCGTGTGAAACTTTACTTTATCCTTTAAATAGCCGTTGAAGAGTCAAAAATATAATTTGAGTAGAATTCTTTCTATGCAAGTTTACTTTGTAACCAAGTAATCTACCTCTATAAATAGATCAAATAATTAAAGTTTAAATTGTTGGTTGTATTCTCTCTTTTCGACATAGTAAAATTTCTCTTAATGTACCCATTATTTTTTCACTTCTAGAGTTTCACGTAAATTCTTACTATTAATTTTCTTTTCTTCTATTACAATTATTACACATCTCGTTATTATTGTCTCGACAATATAACACTTAATATAACTTTTTCATTCGTAGTATGAATGTGGGGATGCTGCATTAATTGATACCAATCAAGTGTCTGGCGTGGTCTTTCCAAGCTGAAACTTCAAACGTACGAGCTTTCACACAAGTCTTCATGAAAATAACAGTAAAAAAAAAGTTAGTCAAGTGGTGACTCCCTCAGCCTCAGTTCTATAAAAGGACATAAAATGTAGACCGTAACATAATATTAATGATTTGTTATTTTATGATTCCAACGAAATTCATCGTAATTATTCCAGCATCTATGGATGCTGATGATCTCGCCGAGGCTTTCTCGTCACGTCATCTATAGTTTTAGTCAATATAAATTATTCATTTTATTAGTTTTTTTATGTCATCTTTTTATCAAGTAGATCTTTACTTGGTAAAAAATATATATTTAAAATTTTATTTACGATAAATATGAGTGAATATTTACCCTGGCATAAAAAATAATGAAATGAGGTATTTGTATCAGTTAAGACTATGAATCAGGTGACAATTTATTATATAATTTCGTTAAATCTGCCTACAAAGAGTGTGCTGGGATTGGGGTGGTCCATGAGATGAGTGACCCTTTGTGGGTTACTAATTCTAAGTACCAAGGATTAATTCAATCTTATTGTTACTTTGCTGCAATAAATCTCAAACTTTATTGTAGAGAATATAGGTGAAGAAAGACAAAGATCGGAGAAGAGAATTCAATAGAAGAATGAAAGAATAGATTGTATATTGATCACTTGATTATATGCTTTACAAGAATGATATCTTTTCCTTATATAGAAGGAATCATAACGGTATAACCACCTTTGCTAACAATATCACAGCTGTATGCCTAACACACTTTCTACCCTCTATTTTTCTGTTCTCTTTTTTTTTTTTGAGAAAGTACAAAAAATGTTACATACAAACCATGCAACAACGTAAATTTCTTATAAAATTCTTATACAAGAGTCTCAACTTTTGCTTTCCTCGTCTTCACTTTCTTCATCTTCATTTACTTCATCAGCATCCTCTAGATTAAAAGGGATGTTCTTCATATCCTCAACAGTACAAACCCTTAGCTTTTGTCTCAGTCGAGTAAAGAAAGCAACAGATAATGGTTTAGTGAAGATGTTTGCTATCTGATCTACTGCAGGAACATAACTGACTCCTTCAGATATCTTTTCTCGCACAAAACTCAGATCGAGTTCCACATGTATCATCTTCACATGATGAACAGAATTGGAAGCATGTGCAATCACACTGGTATTATCACACCAGATTGTAGGTGTTGAGGAAACAACCACACCAAGTTCATCTAAAAGTGATTTAATCCACATAATATCTGTCATTGCATTTGCCAAACTCCTATATTCAGCCTCTGCAGAAGATCGTGAGACAACGTTTTGCTTTTTAGAACTCCAAGCAATCGGATTGCTTCCAAGAAATAAGCAATAACCAGATGTAGATCTCTTGTCATCAACGTTCGCCCCCAGTCAGAATCAGAGTATCCAACAAGTTTATCACATGAAGTAGAGGCTTGAAATAGTAAACCATGTCCAATTTTGCCTTTCAAATAACGTAAGATTCTTTTGACTGCTTTCCAATGAGGTTCTAAGGGAGAATGCATAAATTGACTAACCTTGTTTACCGCAAAATGAATATCAGGTCGAGTGTTGCAGACATGTTGCAGCATGCCTACCACCTTTCTGTACAAAGAGGCATCAAAGAAAATATCACCATCTTGAGTTGAAAGTCTGAGTGTAGATACCATGGGTGTTGGTACAGGTGCAACATCGAGCATGTTGGCTGTTTTTAACACTTCCATAATATGCTTTTGCTGGCACAAAATAACTCCATGATCAACATGTTGTATGTTCATGCCAAGAAAGAACCCTAACTTTCCAAGATCTTTTAACGAGAAAAAGGAATTAATCTTCCCTATAACATTTTCTATCTATTCAGTATTTGAACCTGTCACAACCACATCATCTACATATACCATAACATATGTACGATGACCATTTGATTCTCGAAAGTAAAGTGACATATCTGCTTTGGAAGCAGAAAAATGAAGTTGCTCTCGTAAACATAACCTGAACTTGTTGAACCAGGCTCCCGGGGCTTGTTTTAAGCCATACAAGGACCTTTTAAGACGACAAACAAGAGTTTCTCCATCTTCCCCATGAACTTCAAACCCAGGTGGTTGAAGCATATATACCTCTTCAGAGAGATCACCATTTAGAAATTCACTATCTACATCAAACTGTCTCAAGCACCATCCATTTGATATCGCAGGCTCAACATAATCCGTACAGTAGTTGGCTTTACAACGGGACTAAACGTTTCTTGATAATCAAAACCAACTTTTTGTGAATACCCTTTCGCCACTAAACGCGCTTTGTATCTGTCTATACTTCCATCACTATTCCTCTTAATTTTGAATATCCACTTGCATCCAATAGGAACACGATCATTTGGTAAAGAGACTAGATCTCATGTCCCCTTTTCCTTCAAAGCCATAAGCTCCTTATCAACAGCTTGCTTCCATTCTGGAGAGATCAAAGCCTGCTGAATGGTAGTTGGTTCTGACTGTTGCAACACTGCCGAGAAAACCTTGGGCTTGAAAATTCCTCTTTTGAACCTTGTGACCATGGCATGAGTTGGAATTGTTCTCGAGACCCTTTGATCTACAAGACTCGAAGTGTCACTTGCAGTTTCTGAAGAAAAACTGATAGGTTCAGCTACTTCATTAGAACAACTGGCTGAAATTTGATCATTCACAGCTGGAGCAACTGCAACATCCAAAGAATCACCAACACCCTATATAGGAGAACCTTCTGTAGAATTTGAAGTAGTAGGTAATTCACCATTAGATGCAGCAGGACTCTCTGACACAGCTGTTAAATCATGCTGTAGAGAATCCGTAGAACAACTTTGTTCAGTTGACCTAGGTTGCAACGAATGCCTTTGACCAGATGGTATTTTGATTTGCACCATAGCCTGTCCATTTTGTATAGACGAGTCTGCATCCTTATCCTTGGAGAACTTATGGGCAAAAGGAAAGATTTCCTCTTGAAATTGAACATGACGAGTAACATACACCCTGCCATCAGAACTCAAACATTTGTATCCATGCTGTTGAGAACAATATCCAAGAAAGACACAAGTTGTCGATCTGAATTGCAACTTGTGTTGATTGTAGGGTCGAAGCAAAGGGAAACACCGACACCCGAAAACTTTAAGAAAATCATAATTTGTCTTAGCTCGAAATAGCATCTCATAAGGTGTTTTTCCTTCCAAAGCAGCTGAAGGTAACCTATTAATAAGATAGGTTGCAGAATAAAAAGCATCAGTCCAAAATTTAAATGGTAAAGATGCTTGTGCTAAGAGAGTTAGCCCAAGCTCAACAATCTGCCTGTGCTTACGCTCTACAATCCCGTTTTGTTCAGAAGTGTATGGGGCATGTAGTTCTAAATTCAATGCCTTGTTCTTGAAAAATATGAACCAAGGGTTTAAACTCAGACCCACAATCTGTTTGAACAGCTTTTAATTTACAATTAAATTTCCTTTCTACAAGCTTTTGAAATGAAAGAACAATATTAGTTGCATCTGATTTACGAGTAAGAAAATATATCCATGTGTAACGAGTATAAACATCAACAAAACTAATATAATAAGAAGCATTGTTGGAAATAACATGGGCAGGTCCCCATAAGTCTATCTGAACAAGTTGTAAAGGACAAGAGTAAGGTTGAAATTGAATCTTGAAAAGGCAATTTGTGAGATTTTCCCAGTTTGCAGGCAGAACAAAGAGATGAAACTTTTTTAGCACTAGAAGAAACATTACAATCTCGAAGAACTTTAAGAAGAACATGATCAGAAGGGTGACCAAGTCTCCTATGCCATAATTCTGATTTTTCTAATATAGACAAATTGACATAATGATGAGTTTCAATAGTACTAGAAGACAAAGAAACACTTTTATTGTGAGTTTCGATTGCACCAGCATTGCATGACTGAAGCTTGTAGAGGCCATCAACTTCTTGTCCTTCAAGAATTACCTGTTGTGTTGCTAAGTCCTTTACAAGACAAAAGTTAGGATAAAACTCAATAGAAACACAATCATCCTTGGTAAACTGAAAAACAGATAAAAGATTCTTCTTAATTGAAGGAACATGTAATAACTGATTTAACATTAAGGGCTTAGATTGAGAAAGTAAAGCAGCCTGTCCAACATTTGAAATTAAAACATTTGACCCATTGGCAACTAAAATTTTACATGTGCCTTGATGCTCAGTGGCATTGGTAAGGTTGTTTGCATCAGAAGTTAGATGCATTGTAGCACCAGAGTCAGGAAACCACACTGCATCACCAAATTGATTGGAACAGTCACCAGCAACCATGTTCACCGAGCCATCATCCAAAGAATCTTGCAAACCAAAAGAAAGATCACTATAGTCAGCATAATTGACTGGATGGCTGAAGTTCTCATTCCCAATTCCAGAAAAGGTTTGATTAAAACGATAGTAACAACGCCCAACAAGATGACCAATCTTGCCACATATTCGACATTGAACACGCGATCGTCCACCATTGAAACGACTACCTCTGCCTCCTCGAAAATTAAACCTTCCTGAAGATTGAGCCATAGCCCTTCCACCTTGCTGACCAGTCTCTTGATGCATGACACGAGATGAGACATGAAACCCTGTAACAACTCTTTGACCAGGATTCGAAAATGACATATGTGCCGCAAAACCATAAAGATTTGTATTATCTGAATGAAAAGAAGAATTTCCCTAAACACCTACTTGAAAACCAGAATCTTGAACCATATTTAATGAAAGATTCTGAGAAATTGAACCTTGTTGACGTGCTTCAGTGTCAAGAAGTACACTACACACACCATCAACTTTGTAGGGCTGTTGAATGGATGTAACAACAGCTACAACAGCTTCATATTCAAACGGTAACCCAGACAAAATCGCAGAAATATGCATGGTCTTGGTGAGTGGATTCCCAACAACAGCTAAACTATCGCAAATAGATTGAATTTGCCCCAAATATTCTTTCATACTTTGATCTCTTTTCCTAAGATTCCTTAAAGAATAGTGCAAATGCATGAGTTTTGTTGTCGAAGAAGTAGAGTAAGCTTGTTGTACCTTCTCCCATATGTCCACCGCAGTTTTGCAACCCACAAGAGAGGGCAAGATCGAGGGACTGATCGACGCAAGAAGCCAAGAACACAACACACTATCTTCTTGCTTGTAAAAGAGATAATCAGGATTAGGAACTTTTACCCCTTTTTCATCAACAACAACCTGCGGAGGAATGGAGATCGTGCCATCAACGTGACTGAGTAAACCAAGACTCTCCACAACAAAAAGAATTTGTTGTTTCCAAAGCAGGAAATTGGATTCATCCAATCTGATAGTAATTGTTTTATTGGTAAAGGGTTTGGATGAAGAAGAAGAAGCCATAGAAGATGTAAACTCTGATACCATGTAGAGAATATAGGTGAAGAAAGACAAAGATCGGAGAAGAGAATTCAATAGAAGAATGAAAGAATAGATTGTATATTGATCACTTAATTATATGCTTTACAAGAATGATATCCTTTCCTTATATAGAAGGAATCATAACAGTATAACCACCTTTGCTAACAATATCACAGTTGTATGCCTAACATTTATACCAATGCAATAGTTGATTGTATGTATTGACAAATCAAACTTTCATTTTAGATATGAATTGTTGATCATTACCTATGCTTCACAATCAAACGTATGTCCATCGAGTTAGGAGTTCCAAGTTTTCATGAAAACACTAAAGCAAAGCCAATAAAGAACAAAAATACACAGATAAAACCATTGAACATTTCCAACAAAATCTGAAGCTTATAAATATTACTGGAAACTTCAGACAGAGTCAACTATGACCCAAAGACTTCATTCATACCAATCAAGTCTTCGGTTAGCTGAAACTTAAAACACAACCAACTTTGACTCAAAGTCTTCATGGAAAGAAAAATGTAATTTCTATTAGACCTTTTGCTCCATTCACCATTTCAGTCATGCTGCTATAAAATTGAACAAATTGTGCTGCAAGCTTGCAACCACTAAGCTCTAATGGAAACCACATGCTTTTTCGGTTTACCCTTACCTTCAATCTTAATTCATAATAGTCTAGCCTTGCCATCATCTTCCTCACAAAAATGAGGATTTCACTGCTTTCATTGGTCATCTTCAGTTTATACATTTCAACTTTCTTTAGAATCGCTGCACTTTCAGTTTCTAGCCAATGTCAAAGCGATCAGCAACAGTTGCTTCTGGGAACCTGGGACTGAAAAATAGCCTCAATTCTTCTTTATCTGAAAAGCTGGTAATGTGGAATCAAGGCACGAATTGTTGTTCTTGGGATGGTATAACCTACGATGCGAGTGGTCGAGTTACTGAACTTGACTTGAACATCCAATGGCTTTCCAAAGAAATCAACGATTCAAATAGTCTTTTCCGTCTTCAGCATCTTCAGCAACTTAATTTGGCTCATAACAGTTTCTATTCCGACTTTCCTACAAGGTTTGGAAATTTGACAAACTTAAGGTATCTTAATTTGTCATATGTAGTTTTCACTGAGAAATTTCCAGTTGGCATTTCATACCTGACAAAGTTGGTTACTCTCGACTTATCTCAGATAACTTCACTTGAAATGCCAAATTTGGAGATTCTTGTTCGAAATCTCACGGGGCTAAAGAATCTCCATCTCAATGGCGTTACTATGTCGTCAAACGGAAAGGAGTGGAGCCAAGCTTTATCATCTTCGCTGCCTAATCTGCAAGTGCTGAGCATGAGAAATTGTTTTCCTTTAGGACCTATTAGTCCTTCACTTGCCAAGCTTTAGTCGCTCTCGATAATTCTTTTAGACGACAACAACTTGTCCGGTCCAATTCCAAAATTCTTGGCAGAACTTCAAAATCTGACTTCCTTGCATCTTGCTGCCAATAACTTCAGTGGAAGAGTAGAAAAGGAAATCCTTGAGTCACCAAAGTTATAGACTCTGGATTTGTCTTCCAACAGGAATAGGTTGCTCCAAGGTTCTTTTCAAAACTTCCCTCCAAATGCATCTCTTCAGTCACTAGTAGTTGGTGACACAGATTTTAGGGGACAATTACCGGACTCTAACGGCAACCTTGGGCAGTTAACAAGGATAGAGTTGGCGCATTGCAAGTTCACCGGTCCAATACCAAAAACACTGGAGAAACTTACATAGCTGATCCATCTGGATTTTTCCTACAATAATTTCTCCGGTCCAGTTCCCTCGTTCACATCATTAAGGAACCTCACAGAGTTAATCCTTCTGGACAATCAATTAAATGGATCTATTCTTTCCACCAACTGTATTGAAGTATAGGCTTCAGCCGTTGGGCTTTCAGCCGTTGAATTTGTTTTATGTTGTTGTAACTGAATTACTGAGTTTGTTTTTCTGTTAATGAATATTGTAACTAAGTGGGCCCTATTTGGTTTAGTTGGCTGATTGACTCTCTAGTCATCAGCAATAACAGATGGGCTATAAAAACCCATGAGAGGGTACTGGCCCAAATCAATCTTGTTGGCCTACATTTGTTTTACCCAAATTTCATTTCTCTGTAAAACTGATTTCAATTTTAGGTCAACTTAATTCATATCGTTCTTTTTCTCCGTTCGTCTCTCCGATCTCCTTTCTTTGTTATATTATCAGTTTTTCATATCTGATTACTGTCAATAAACTGGTCAAGCCTTCCGAATCTCGTAAGCCTTATCATAGGACGAAACTCATTCAGTGGCTTAATACCATTGAGTGCATTTCTAAAACTGAAGAATCTTGTTGTTCTCGATCTTTCTTATAATAACCTGTCTATTGGACTCAAGCTTTACAAATCTTGCCAACGTTACCAGCTTAACTTGGCTTCTTGTAACTTAACCAAGTTCCCTGAATTCCTAAAGAACCTATCCAATTTGTACTACCTAGACCTTTCCAGCAGTCGGATTCATAGGGAAATACCAAGTTGGATTTGGAAAACTGATCTTGAGTCTCTAAATCTTTCTCTCAACTTTCTTGTAGAACTTGAAACACCTTCGTGTAGGAAAACACTGGTACATGCCATGACGCAGCGAAAAAATTATTCGGTGTATTCCACCATTGATCCATGTATGAAGAACGAATCCAGGGTGAAAAGGGATGAAATGTTACCTTAATTAAATTTGAAAAAATTGCAGGGAGTTAGGAGAATCCAATTCTTCCAGCACGATATCGAATCCAAGTTGTCACAATAACGTTTCGACCTTTACTTTTTCTTCCCTAACTGTTAGAGAGTGTTGAAACTAATTGGGTATAACTTTGAAGAAGATGACTGTTTGGCTGAGAATTGAGAGCAAATGAACGTTGCTTCTCATTTTTATTGAATGCATGGTAAAAGGGTTGGTTTACAATGAGCCAATGCATGGCTATTTAACGTGACAATGCAACCACCTATTGACTTGTTATAACAAACTAACAGCCTAACAGCTTATACAACTCACTAACAAATAGTGACTCATAATCAAACTGGCTAACAACCTATCTATATCCAGTATTCACCTTACTTTCTGCACCTCTTGAATCTCTTGAAGAGCAAAGACGCACAACTTATGACGCAGGACTTCAAATATATCAATAGCGAGAGCTTTGGTAAGGATATCAGCAACTTGATCTTGGGAGTGCACATAATTGATCTGAAATTCTCCATTTGCAACCTTTTCACGAACGAAGTGAAGATCAAGATCCACATGTTTGGTTTTAGTGTGCAAGACCGGGTTGGGTACCATAGCCACGACACTGGTATTGTCGCACCAAAGCTTGCTGGTAGGAGGAATTTGGACATTCATTTCAGTAAGGACACCCTTGACCCATGTTGCTTCAAATGCAGCATCAGTCAACCTTCGATACTCGGCTTCAGCCGTGGAACGCGAAATAGCGCGCTGTTTCTTGGAGCTCCAAGTAACCAGATGATTGCCATGAAACACACAGGAGCCAGACAAGGATCTACGATCATCCTGATCACCACCCCAATCAGCATCAGAAAAGATAACCAACTCCAGAGTTTGAGATGTTTGTGCCGTGAACCATAATCCAAGGTTTAACATTCCATTGAGATACCTCAATATCCGTTTGACTGCACTCCAATGAATAGTGGAAGGGTCTTGCAAGAACTGAGCAACTTTGGTAACAACAAAGGATATATGGAGTCTAGTGTGGCACACATACAATAGTGCTCTAACAACACTTCGAAAGTGTTGAGCATCAGCCAGCTTTTCCCCATCAAACTTGCTAAGCTTTTGAGATGGTGCCATAGGTGTAGGGGTGGGTCTGGAATCCAACACGTTCGTCTTTAGTAGAAGTTCAGAGATAAACTTCTTTTGAGAGAGAAACAAGCCATGTGGAAAACGTTTTACCTCAATGCCCAAGAAAAAACCAAGTAACCTAAGGTCCTTTAAAGAGAACTTATCATGTAAGGCAACAAGTACTTGGTTCACATGTTCCATTGAGCTACCAGTGACAAGAATGTCATCTACATAAACCACCAAGTATGTAGTGAAATTGTTCTTGCAGCACACAAAGAGGGAAGGATCAGCTCGTGAGGAGGTGACCCAACTCAAGAAGATACTCTCGAAGCTTTAAGAACCAATTGCGCGAGGCTTGTGGTAGGCCATAGAGAGCCTTTTTCAACTGACAGACCAACAACTCTCCTTTGGCATTCCTCCTCTCAAAGCTAGGAGGTTGAGACATGTAGACTTCTTCAAGAAGATCGCCTTTAAGAAAGGCATTATTGACATCGACCTGTCGAATCTCCCAATTGTTTGTAATAGCTAGAGAGAGTAAGATGTTGACGGTGGAGAATCGAATAACGAGGCTGAAGGTGTCCAAGAAATCACAGCCTGGGACTTGAGAAAAGCTCTTTGCTACCAGACATGCTTTATGTCTATTAACTAAACCATCAGAATTGTATTTGATTCAAAAAAGCCATTTGCATCCAATAGGCTTTCGATCATGTGGCAGGTCAACAATGTCCCAAGTGCCATTGGCAAGCAAGGCATTGTATTAATCCATAACTGCATCATGCCAGTTCATGTCTTGTAGAGCCTCTTGAACTGTGTGGGGAACTTTGTCATGTTGTAGCTGAAATACTTTAGGCTTGAATATCCCGTCCTTGCTCCATGACACCATCTTGTGCGTGTTGCCAATAATCGAGGTAGCCGGAGCAGGCGCTGAAGTATGTGACACTGGCAATGAGGAAGTAGAAATGGAAGATTCATCACCAACTTGAGGAGTGACAACACCAGGGTTCTCAACACAAGTATCACCTGGAATATCACCCCCTCCATATGAAGTAGAAGCATTATCATGCACATGTGCACGAGCAGATGGTATTGGCTCACCAGGGTTATCAACACAAGTATCACATGGAATAGCACACCCTCCATCTGAAGTAGAAGCATCACCATGCACGTGTGCACTAGCAGATGATATTGGCACC
Organism: Hibiscus tridactylites; assembly: GCA_958450335.1. Taxonomy (NCBI): domain Eukaryota; kingdom Viridiplantae; phylum Streptophyta; class Magnoliopsida; order Malvales; family Malvaceae; genus Hibiscus; species Hibiscus tridactylites. The sequence continues at coordinate 35,625,411 of OY288271.1, forward strand.
ACAGAACCCACACCTATGCCTCGTCTGGCAGTAGAAATTACATGAGAACCCTCAGTTGAGCCCCTGAATTGTTGAGATTCTTGGAAAACAGAGAGAGGGGTTGATTGTAACATAGGAGTTGATGTAGGTAAGGAGTTGGCTTTGGGAACACTGATTCATTAAAGATAACATTACGCGAAACATATATCCGCCCATCATCCGAGAGACACTGGTAGCCATGGTGTTTTGGCGAATAGCCCAAGAAAACATATGAGTTGGATCGAAACTCCATCTTATGACTATTAAATGGTCGCAAGTGCGGAAAACATTGACAACCAAACACTCGAAATAGTTTGTAATCTTGAGGTTTTCCATAAATCTTTTGAAATTGTGAAACATTCCCCAAAACTTTCGTAGGCATTCGATTAATCAGATACACGACACTAAGAGCTGCGTATGCCCAGAATTTGAGTGAAACAGATGCTTGAGCAAGAAGTGTAAGAGATGTTTCAACGATATGTCGATGTTTGCGTTCGACTAAACCGTTTTGTTGCGATGTGTGGGGGCAAGTTACCCTGTGTTGAATCCCCAAGGTAGCTAGCTTAGCCGCAAGTGGTCTGAATTCACCACCACCATCATATTGGAGAGCAATAATATTAGAGTGAAACTAGTTTTGAACCAAAACATAGAATAAATCAAATGCAGCTGAAACTTCAGATTTATTCCTGAGAAGATAAAGCAAACAATATTTGGTACATTTGTCTACAAACGAAACATAGAACCTATAACCAGACGACAACTCAGGTGCTGGACCCCATACATCGACCTCTACTAATTCAAAAGGTATATTATAAACTGTAGATGAAAGTGAAAAAGGTTGAACATGACTCTTGCCCATTTGGCACGCAGAGCACACCATAGATTTGTTTTGAGCCATTGGTTTATTAAGAGCAGTACTAATGACAACAGTCGTTGGATGTCCAATCCTCCGATGCCAAAGCCAGAAATCAGAAACAACTTCAGTGGTAGTAGCAATCACAGTAGCAGATTCAGGTGATGCAGGAAACTCAAAATTGTAATGACCCCTAGATTGTTGGCCAAAGAGCAACACAAACCCTGTCTGTTCATCCTTCACATAGTAAGAGTTTGCATGAAATTCAAAGTACACAGAGTTATCGTGAGTAAATTTAGAGACAGAGATCAAATTCTTTATTATACGAGGCACATGTAATAATTAAGATAAGGTAAGCTGACGAGAATCAACACTAATAGATGCACAACCAGTATGAGTAATGTGTAAGGGTGACCCATCACCAATATGGACCTTACCACTTCCCTAATAGGAGGCATTGAGTTGTAGATGACCAAGCTGGTTAGTGACATGGTGGGTAGCACCCGAATCAGGGAACCATGTGCCACCAGACATCATTAGGGTATTGGCTTAAATATCCTTAGCAGGGCGAGATTCAGTGGATGGAGCATCATCGGCAGAACCGAAAAAAAGACTGTATTGGACCTCAGAGGTATCATGGTTGTAGCAACACATGTTTGCATGGGCGTGAGGCGGTAATGAAGGCTATGTAGAAGTGACACACTTAAAGTTTTTATTAAATCGGTGATGAAGGTTTTAATACCATGTTGAAACTAATTGGGTATAACTTTGAAGATGACGACTGTTTGGCTGAGAATTGAAAGCAAATGAACGTTGCTTCTCATTTTTATTGAATGCATGGTAAAAGGGTTGGTTTACAATGAGCCAATGCATGGCTATTTAACATGATAATGCAACCACCTATTGACTTATTGTAACAAACTAACAGCTTAACAACTTATACAACTCACTAACAAATAGTGACTCATAATCCAACTGGCTAACAACCCAGCTATATCCAATAGAGAGGTTTTTCGCAAAAGCATATATTTGGTTGTTAGACCTTATGCCTTTATATAACATTTAAAACCCTAATTCTAATTAAATTCAGATTCTTTAAATATACAATATATTTAACCGAATATAATTAGATATGTAGAATCTGATTCTACTTTGATCAGACTTCTTTAAAGATATATATATATATATATATATTTATAGTATCTGATAATTACAATAATTATCTAGTATTAAAATATATATAAATGAAATTATCTATAATTTCAAGTCTGAGGATCATACATGTAGTTATCACTATGAGCAATGTTGTGACTGTCACGTAATAATCTAAGAAACGTGCTCATAGCGAGCCAGTTCAATATGTCGTTCTCTAACACATACTTATGTATTGAGTTTGACATTTACATGTCAATGACAACACTTTGTCATCAATCAACTTCATATTAGTCTTAATATATTATTCTTGTTCATGCCCACAATAATACTTGACTAATGACATTTAGGAATAACTATATTGTTCTAAGGACTTTATTATAATTCAGATTATTTATAAACACACAGAATAATTCTGAAATAATAATAATGGATTTATATTAATAAAACAAGATAAAATAAGTATGACATTTACAACCATCTCATGATTGATCTTTGGGCATACTCCAACACTTCACACATAAGTCCATATATTTTTGTGCTTGACCTTTACGTCAATCATCTTCAAGGGCGAAATTTAGTTTTTCCACCTCATGCTCTCTACCTAGAATACCCGGACAACAATTTCAGCTATGATATACCACCTGATATTACTGGCTTCCTACGGATGGTTGTTTTTTTCTCGCTCTCGGAAAACAATTTTCATAGGGGCATCCTTGAGTCCCTATGCTATAGTTCATATCTTCACATACTTGATCTATCTAAAAATTCTCTAAGTGGCTCAATTCCTCAATGCTTGATGAAGAAAACGTGCTGCTTGGAGTACTGAATCTGAAGTAAAACAATCTCAATGGCATCATTTCTGATACGTTTCCTGAAAACTACAGTTTACAAACTCTTGATCTCAATCAAAACCGACTAGGTGGAAAGGTTCCAAAATCTTTGGCCAATTGCAAAACATTGGAGGTATTAGACCTTGGGAATGTGAGAATGGAGCCAAAGATCCCGATGATGTTTGTCTTACGCTGCTATTTTTGTTTTGGATCTGAACCTGCTTATCCATTGCGGTTCATCTTCTTATTTCGTTTTAAAGTCATCTCGACTCGTTTCTGGCGATTCTACTAGTGTTTCCTCCTTCCGCTGCTGTTCACTGCATATTTAGCTATTTTGATCTCATCTTCATCTCTGGTTCAAATCTCAAATCTGAAACTGGTGGAAGATCTGATTTCTTTCTTTCGTAGTTAACTGTGGTTCAATGCACGTCAATCTTTTTTCTAGATCTGTTTCGTAGTGTTTTGATTCATTACTCGTTGCACATGAATCTAATGAGATCTTCTAATTTTTCTGAGTGTTGCTTCATGATATTTTTTTGGTTTCGAGTGTGACTTTATTTTTGGGGCTGAAATATGGATTTTGTGTTTGAACATCTATATTGTCAATCTCCTGGTCTGATTTTGATTTAATTTGTATTTTTTTGGTTGTTGTTGTTGTTAGTGGATGTGCTCTAAGTGTGAAGTTAAATTTTCTGGGAACCGATTGTGTGTGGATGAATTGCAAAATCAAAGGATAAGTGTGGTTGATGCTTAGTTTTAGTAGTTGTTCACTATTGGAATTGGAGGGTGTCATTTTATTGTTATTGTAGCTGGTAATTGATCTATTGTGTTGAGTTGCTAATTTTCCCCCTTTCTTGGAGTACTATTGGATTCGTTTCAGTTTATAGTTCAATTCTTTCCAGATTATTTGTTGCTTCATCTGGTATATATGTGTTCATCCGATTGAGATATAGACAAAGCATTATTAGAAGCATATGCAACAGAAGTAAAGGTAGAATTTGTTAAAAAGGTTATTCATTCACTCTCTGCCTTGTGGTGCTTCAGTTGTTGTCCATTCTTCTTTTGTTACTACTTCAAGTTCTGAGTTGACAGTGTTCAAAATTGTTGGTTATTGAATGCTAATGATAATTTGAATGTTGGTTGCTCTTGATATAGTATGGTGGTGTTTAGTTGATATTAGTAAAGTTCTTCATTGCTTGTCTGTTTCATGCAAGATGGGTACTTGAAACTTTGGTTTAACAATCAAGTTTACAAGGGAAGAAAATTTTTGAGGAGTGTATAGTGTTTAACAGCCTTGCATTCCATTAACCTGACAAAATATAGTGTCTTCTTGCTCAAAAGAGTGCTTTATATTGCACTCGGAAGCTCGATGCATAACAACCTTGCTTCCAACAAAAAAGAAGGTTCAAATAAGTGGGAAGGAGGATAGTGAAGATGAAGGAAGAAAAAAAATTTCGAAGGAATTTTGGATGAAAAGTTGTAGACAGAAAGGTGAGTTAAGAAAAACGAAAGGAAGAAAAATAAACTCCTTCGATTCTCGGTAAGCCACTAAGTAAGAAATATAATTTTTAAAGGAATTTAGAGGAAATATGTTGATTGAAGGAAGAAAGCATTTTTCAGTTCATTGTTTGTTTCTAAGCATCTCAATTTGAAGAAATACCAACTGACTAAACCAGCTCACTAAATCAACTCATTATGTATGCATTTTTTCTGTTCGATAAGCAACTTCAAGAAATTTAGAAAGCTAAAGAATGAAGATTCCCCCTGCTTGAAAACAACTCACTGATTAGTAGCTCATGGACTCAACTCAATGAAGAAGATTAAAGAAGTTCCACAAGAGAAGAAAACAGGGTAAATGTTAAAGATTAGTAAAATTGGGTCGTTGGATTGTATTAGTTAGAGTTAGTTAGATCTTGGTTGAGTTGTTTCAATTGTTATAATAACTAATAAGTCCGTTATATTTGGGCTATATAAACCTAGTCATTGTATTGGGTTAGTACCTTTAATTCAATCTAATTTTTATATCATTTGTTTTTCGGTTAATAAAATCATATTATCCTTTCGTTCTCTCTAAACTAAAATTACACAACCCTTCATGTTTAAGCTATAAAATCTAAAACTTAAATCCCTAACTCTAATACCCTAAACTCTAAATTCTAACCATATATCTTAAATTCTACACCCTCGACCTAAACCTCAAACCACAACCTAAATATCTAAACCCTAAAGTTGAAAGGCTTGTGTTTACACAAGCTTATATATCAAAGTATTTTCCTTCATTTAATATTTCATTGATAAACCACAGAAATTAAAATGTATCAAACACATTATTTTCATTGTTTTGCTAAGAAAACATTCATAAATAGAACTAAAAAATAAGGGGTAACCAGTAACTTACTAGATTTTCACTACAAATATATGAAGGTAGAAAGTGGGGCCCTAAGTAGTCGCTCATGTTGCTCCCCTTGCTAGACGCCATTGTATATATATAAGGGTTTTGAATTTATAGTTTAGGGTTAGAGTTTATTGTTTTGAATTTAAGGTTTAGGGTTATATTTAGATTTTAGGGTTAAGCATTTGGATTTTAGGTTTTAATGATTTTTAACAAATTCTACCTATGAGGAGGGGAAAGGGGAATTTTCTTGAGCATCAAATATTTTTTTGATGATTATGCATCAAATATTTTCAGTATGAATATATTATATAATTTTAGATGATATTTGATTTGTTAAACGACATTACAAATTATACTAACATTTTTGGGGAAATATGAAGATATATATGTATATGTATATAGAAATAGAAATTCGTTTAAATTAAACCAATCAATATCATAACATTATAAATATTTAGAATTAATTTTGAATAGAAACTTGAACAACTCGACTCAATTTTTTTTAAAATAAAGTTCGAGTGATAAAATAGAACTCGCCAACTCGGATAAATTAAATATTTTGACTCAATTCGACTTAACTCGATCAAATACTTACCCCTAATTATTATCAAAAAAATATTATGGTGTTGTGAATAAAATAATAAAGAACAATAATAAGAACAAAGAACAAGAATGGAAGAACAAAGAGATGAGAGAAAGAGGAAGATTTGTATTATTCTCAAATTTAGACTTGTGTATACAATGCCTTCAATGAATCATCTATTTATAGGCATAAGAAGTACATAATACATTAAACTCTAATTAATAGATATAATATTCCTAAAGAAATCAAACTCTTTAGATAAAGTTCTAATCATGATAGACATCCACATAGATAAATATTCATAACACTCCCCCTTGGATGTCTATGAAGATAATGTGCCTCGTTAAAACCTTACTAAGATAAAAACATAGTGGGAAAAAATTTCATTAGTGAAGGAAATAGAGTACACACATCTTTAATACGCATAACATGTTGCCTCATTAAAAAACCTTACCAGGAAAATCCATTGGGACAAAACCTTGGTTAAGGGAAAAAGAGTGCAATGCGTATTTACTCCCCCTTATGAAAATATCACAGAGGATCTTTGAATCTTCATAATTCAATCTTGAATATTATTTTTCTAAAGATCGTGAGGGATGAAACTTTGGAGTAATATGTTCCATGATGTATCCACTTTCAAACTGAGATATACATCTTGCATTATCTTCACACAAGGTAGCTTTTACCATATCTTGTAAAACTAAATCCACATATCTTTTTGGATATGTTGGGTCAATGATCTTAGCCAAACACATTTTTGGCTTGCTTCGTGCATAACAATTATTTCTACGACATTTGAGGAGGCATCAACGAATGTTTGAAGATCTAAATGTAACAATTTTTGTATATCCATGGATATTGCTTGACCAACTAATATATGGTGTTTCAAAACCAAGAAAAGATATAATTATCTTTATTTACATCCAACAATCTTACAACTATTGGGATACTCAATAGATATGCTCTATTCATATTGAATCTTCTTTAAGATTCTTTCAGTTTATGTCTATTCATAGACAAAAGAAATATATAATAATGCTCGATCTTCAGGTCGAGATAAACTTGATGTCAATATTCAAGTACTTGTATTGAAAGTACTTCACGAGTTTCCAATTTGAAGCTCTTTAAGAGTTCTAAAATTATCATAATGGATCTTGATCCAAACTCCTTTAGAAAATACATAAGGAAATCCGGTCATTCTTATAGTATTTTCTCAATTAGTATTCACTAAGGTGATTATATCAAATGCGCCAAAATATTCATGAGACATGTCTAAATAAATTTCCTCGGAAATTTCCAAATGCTTATAGCATTTTAGATCCTTCAAGGATAAATATGGATCCACAAATAATTAGACGCATGTAAAATTTTCATAACTGCCAAAGTAATTGCATCCACCATGAAGTAATTAAAACTTTTCATAAATCATAGTTCAAGTCGTATTTACGACTACTTATTTATGCCTCACTTGCATTACACCTTTAGGTGTTTGGACTACTGGTCCAAATACTTCTATTTTAGAAGTTCAAAGCGTCTTTCAACATCGGCCAATTCAATATCTATACTTCTGGATAGATTTTATACAAGATCATCGATTTTTTTCTTTACTTCTATTGAAGTATTTTATGTAAAATTGTTTGTAAAATCGTTGTCGACAACTTTCTAATTTTCTGGTTCCATTCTCGTAATGACATAACTCATCGAGATCTCTTCAAGATTTCAATCTTTATTTCAGGTACCTGAAACTCTTCAAGAGTTTTATTATTAGTTATGTCTTGGGTCTCTCCAGGAGCACTCGCCTCCAATATATGACCATCTCATATTACTTTCTATTTACGAGAATTTTGATCATTGGAACCATTTCAACTATCATGCTTCAGGCATGATTTACATTCTCTCGCTCTAACATGTAATTTAAACATAGAGCATTTCAGCTGGTATATGAGACTTAATTACTCTCATTAGGTCAGTAAATATGTATGGCAGCTGACATGTAATAACATGAATTATTTTATGAACTTCTAGTTCATATACGAGGATCTAGATAATGATAATTTATTTTCCTCTATCCAGCTGATTATTATCTCCCCTGATGTTGAGAAAAATCATGTCATAAATGATTCTCCAATTAATGTTTAAGAATTTAAACATAAAAGGAGACTCGTACTCAATATATATTCTCAACCCTTTTTACTTACTCATTTTGTGCGTTATGGTGGAGCAATTCAACTATATATCGCACATTCAAAAATTCAAAAAATGGGAAATATGACTTCTGACCAAAAGTCAAATCATAATGAGGAGTTTATTATAACTCGTTGGCTTGATGCGTATAAGTGTTGCTATATGAAAATACCATATAAATAATAAATATTTTGTTCTACAATTTAGCTATTAAATAGGAGGCATCCAATTAAAAATTTGCTAAACCGTATTTTTCATAATCAATAGGCTTTGTAACAACCGATATAGCCTAAAATATAAACCCACTAGCTTTTCAAGACGAATAGTCTAATTGCATAATCTGAATCTTTTTAGAATCAATCTCACAAACTTCTGGTTGTAAGTCGATAAAACAATGTAGACACATCTACTAAAATCATATAAAACTTTCCACATTTGTGGATATATGAGCCCATATTTCGTTCAGATATGCAAGACATACAGTCTCAACTTCAGTACAAGAACTTTAAGTTCTAGTTCTTTTCATAAGTGAGATCATCTATATCCTTTGAGAACAAACAACACAAGAACTTCAGGTTCTTTTAGTAAGTGGAATTTAACCAATTCCTTTAAGCAACACAAGAACTTCACGTTCTTTGATAAGTGGAATTTAATCCATTCCTTTGAGAATAAGCACCACAAGAACTACAAGTTCTTTTAATACATGTGCATGTAAATCTCAATAATTTCTGCACCATTATTGATCAGGATGGTCTAAACGATCATGCCAACTATATATATGTGTGTATATATCTCTGAATTTGTAAACTTCTTGTTTACCATAACATATAATTCAATCTCACTCGTACATGTCTAGTACGACCATTAAAATTGTTCCTTTAAATAGGAATATATTTAGCTCTTTCGGAGCTTTCAATTGAAATTATCTTTTGGTAACAATATATAGCTCTTCTAGAGCTTTCAACGGACTTTTTGGCTACCAGAACTTATATTCATATTGACTTATTTCAAAAAATTATTGATAACACATGTTATCTATAATTTCCAAAGGGATATTTTGCGAACTCATATTGCTCTCTTAAAATTTCCACTTATAGTGGTGACGATATTATTACAATTAGCGGTAATTATTGTAATATTCGCAATTCTGCACTTTTCATAATGTGCTTTCTCTCAAGAATTTATTGCTCTTCTAGAGCATCAATATTTTCAGTACTTTGAGATATAGTACTCACATTATTCCCTTGCATTTAAATGGGGAAATATATCTTATGCTTATGTTGAGCATAAATCGTCACCATAGATTATATTCGACAAGTAATCATGTTAAAAAAATAAATAATATGATAATATATAAATATAAATATAAAACGTAAATAATTAATGTGTGTAAAATAAATAAACGTAAAGTAAAATAAATAAATAATTCTCTTCAAAGTTATGAGAATAATTAGAAGATGATTTGTTACTTTCGAGGGTTATAAGAAAATCAACAACGTCCAAAAGAGTTAGACCAACAATGTCCAAATAAAGTTGGACCAGTATCATCTTCGTCATGTTTCGCAAACAAAATTTGCTTCTATTTTCTTTCCTTTATCATTCGATGATTCTTGATTTTTCAATGCACAACACGTACGAGACCAATGGTTTATAACATTGCATTGGTAATAAGAAGAGTTTTACTTCAATAGAATGATCTTTATTACACTTGTCATCCTTATAACCTCACTACCAGTGGGTAGAAGTATTCTTAAAATGACCATATTTTTCATATTTATATTCATAGCCTCGACAACGACCACAACTTCTAATGTGATTTTTATTCCTTCCATAATATAATCTCACATTCACTTCAGGGAATGGAGTAGAGCCAGTGGGCCTTTAAAACCCTTTTCACATATCCTTATCACAGAGAACAAAGATTTAATCCTTGTACGCGACATTGTTAAACCTGTCCACAAGGTCCTTTAAAAACCTTCTTTGAGACCAGTAGCCTCGCAGAACGGGATGTCCAGCCAATATACTTGGATTATATCGAAATTATGTCTCTAATTGAATAATGATTTACCATGTTTGCATTCACTTCAGGGAATGAAACAGTTCCAATAATCACATGGAATAAACATCATGCTTGCATTCGCTTCACGGAATGCCCCATCATTTATAATTGCATGGAATAAACATCATGCTTTGCATTCACTTCAGGGAATGCCTCCCATAAAACTTTTGGATCAATACAACTTTTCGTAACTTGAAATTGGGAGAAGTCTATGGTCGAGTTTTTCGACGAAGAATAAATATTTCTTTCGAGCAAATATAGGCTTTATAACAATCTTTTTATAGATTGAAATTCACCATGATTTATCGCACATTAAAATCATAATTTTTCTCTTGAGGACGATGGAGACATAGCAAATGACCGAGACATCTTCCCATAATCTCTTTATATCACGTCTCTTTCCAAGCCATTTAAACACATGTAAAACTTAAAATACGGTTAAAAATATCAACTATCATGAAACAAATATTAATCTTTAGTTATGAACTAAAGACATTAAAATGGAAGAGGATCGAACATGTTATAACATATTTCCTTAAAATTTTGTACGCATATGAGGTAAGCATACAAGCATTTTTCAAAATTAAAAGTCTTCCTTCATATTAATCTAAGAACTTTGATTTAGTACACATGATTAAATCCTCATGAAAGAAACATGTCATTAAAATCATTTTTTTCAAAATTGTAAATTTCAACGTTTTTTACTAAATTTCAACGATTCTACCTATAAAAATATATAAAATTTACATAGACATGTGCTCTCCTATGTTGAAACCTTCCGGGAGTGCGAGACCGTCTTCTCATTAGTATGCTTTAGGAAATAAAATTATTAACCAAAGAGAAGTACGAATGATATAATGAAGCAATAAAATAAATCGGTAACATACCAGACTTTCCAAGCTAAATTGAATATATTGAATATATGGTACATGTGATCGCCAATATCAAATTGAAATCTTTTCGAGAATCTCCAACAAGAACCAGGGTAAGTGGGCGAGATTCCATGGTTCGCTCAAGCCTTCAAAACATGTTATCATACTTTTTCAAAAATAAAGACCAAGTAAAAATATCAAGATAAAAGCAATCAATAATAAAAATGTGGGAAAAAACTTATCTTCGGTTCAACGTAGAATCAAATTTGTTTCGGTAACTACTTTGGGATTCAAACAAAGAGCACCAAAATCTTTCGAGCAAACTCGTGCTGATAACGTGTTGTGAATAAAATAACAAAGAACAATAATAAGAACAAAGAACAAGAATGGAAGAACAAAGAGATGAGAGAAAGAGGGAGATTTGTATTATTCTCAAATTTAGACTTGTGTATACAATGCCTTCAATGAATCATCTATTTATAGGCATAAGAAGTACATAATACATTAAACTCTAATTAATAGAGATAATATTCCTAAATAAATCAAACTCCTTAGATAAAGTGCTAATCATAATAGACATCGACATAGATAAATATTCATAACATATGAAAAGTTAAAATATTTATTTTAAATATTTTAAAAATATAATTATCAGAAAATGAAGAATAAATGCATTTTTTCTTACAAACACATTATTCATTATGGTTAGGGTCCACTTCTATTGTGTAAAACTCAATTATTTTTACACCTTTTTTGGATCGTTGGATGATGGTAATAAATGGCTAAGATTAATTCCTTATTTTTTTCTAAGTGATAATCTTTACATTTTCTACCGTTAATCTCATCCATCCATTTACCTTCATCCAACGATCCAAAAAAAAGTGTACAACTTTTAAGTTTTATATAGTGTAAGAGGATCTTATCTCATATATATATAGGGTTAGGATCAACTTACACTGTGTAAAACTCAATTACTTTTATACAGTTTTTGAACCGTTGAATGATGTTAATTAATGACTCAGATTATTTCCTTTTCTTTTTTCATAAGTGATAATCTTCACATTTTTTACTATTAATCTCATTTATCCATTTCATTAATCCAATGGCAATGAATTAGTGTAAAACTCAATGAGTTTTACATCATGTAACTTGATCATATCCCATATATATATATATATATATATATATATATATATATATATATATATATGGGATATGATCCACCTACACAGAATGTAAAACTCATAGTTTTACACCTTTTTAGATTGTTGGATGTGAAATGGATGGTAGAAATTAACACACAAAATATAAAACACATTATTCATTAATGCATTTTTTGGATTGTTGGATGGGGAAATGGATCGTTAGATGGAGAAATGGATGGGGAAATGTATATGTTATATTTTGATACACAAGCCGTGCGAAAGAAATTTACACAGTTCTTCATATTTAAGCTATAAAATCTAAAACATAAATCTCTAGCCCTAACACCATAAACCATAAACTTTATATTCTAAATTCTAACCATAAACCTTAAATTCTACACCCTACAACATAAACCCCTAAATCCTAAACCACAACACAAGCTTGTGTATCAAAGTATTTTTCACACACACACACACACACATATATATATAAGGTTAGGATCCACTAACATTGTGTAAAACTCAATTAATTTTACATATTTTTTTGGATCGTTGGATGGTGGTAATAAATGACTAAGATTATTTCCTTATGTTTTCCCCAAGTGATAATCTTCACATTTTCTACTGTTAATCTTATGCATTCATTTACCTTCAGCCAACGGTCTCAAAAAATATAAAACTTTTAAATTTTACATAGTGTAACTAGTTGGATCATTGCTCAAAAATATGAAATTATAATTTTATCATTCAAAAATTTTAAAATTTTCAATATGGTCCTGTCAAAATTTTAAAAATGATTATTAAGCTTAAAAAATTTAAATATTTTCAATTAAATTCTCTCTTATAATTTTTAAAAATTCTCATTAAGTTTTTAAAATTATTAAAATTTTAATCAGACCCCAAATGCTTTCGTCGGTTTTTGTCATTGTATGATATGATAAAGTATTAGTATAGACCATTGTGAGTTCAAATTCTATCGTAGAGTTTTGTCACTGTATATATTGATGATATAATAAAGTATTAGTGTAGGCCATGGTGAGTTTAAATCTTAACCTAACATTGGGAGGTGATAAAAGCAGAATTTGAGGAAGACAGCTTTGTGTGGTGACATAGTCAATGTTGTTTTATATCATTTTCACATTAAGTCTTCGTACATTTTTCACTTTATAAATAAACTCAACGAGTGGTTCTAATAGAAAAATGATAATATTCATTTTAGGAGGCTCGAGTTTAAATCGCCTTGTCCGCAAAGTATTTATATTGTCAAATGATTAGAGATATGTATGAACAAATACTACCTTGTAATCACTTTAGATCATTTAAATTTTTTTTCTCACTAGACGCTTGTTCACAAATTAATATTTAGTTCTTTGAAAATTTTGGTTTGGTCCTTTAATTTTTTTTAGAAAATATATTATATGTTTTAATTTTTGAATTTTTTAACGATATTCCTTCTTAATTTTGTTTGAAATTTTCATAAGTCCCAAATTTAAACCTTTTTTTTTAAATCCAACTAAACCCTTCAATTTTTTTTTTTAAATTTTAATTTAAACATCTAAAACTTTTAAAAATTTTACATAAATTCTCTGAAACTATGTTACCAAGACATGTCCCAATAGGTTTAATAAACTTCTGCTAGAGACACAGAATTGGAATCTGGACTTCCCAAAATTCATTGTTTTTCCTTCTTTTTCATTCTAAGATTTAAAGAGTATAATAGATGGCAGTAAGTATAACTAGCAAATTTGACCCGAGACTCGAACTGATACCCGATATTGACTCGAATATGATAATCTGAAACCCGAAGTAAATCGAATTCAATCGAAATTGACTCAAAATTTTTGTTAAACCGAAATGGACCGGAACCGATTTCACCCGAGCCAAAAGCTACTCTAACCGAAAGTTGAAGTGTATATCGACCCGATTTTAACCCGATAATTAAGGTAAGTAAATGAATAATTTATTTTTACTGTTATATATTTTTAACAATATGATAAATAGTAAAATAATGTATGTTTTATTATCTTTTTGTATTATAATACGGGAGAGACTGTTACTCTTCTCAAAATTGTGGTATAATAATATTTTATGTCATTTTAAGTTTAAATATTAATCAAATAAGGGTTTGTCCTAATTTTTTAATTTATAAGTTTAATGGACTATTTTCCTTCTCAATATTTGATCATAACTCCATCCTAAACTACACCATAAATCCTAAACCATTAACACTAAGCCCTAAAAATCATAAACCATAAAAGCCATATAAATTAATATCAGAAACTAATAACCCTAAACTACAACATAAGCCCTAAACCATTAACACTAAGGGCTAAACCCTAAGCCATAAAATAAAATTAGGGACTAATTTGACAATTTGAAAGTGGAGAAATTTGAGAGCCAAATGATCAATTTCACAATTTTACCATAAAATATAACATAAAATCGAAATTAGGGATTAATTTGACAATTTAGAAGTGGAAAAATTTGAAAGTCCAGTGATTTTACCATAGAAATAAATAGGAGTTAATTTCAGCTAAAAAATAGATCTTAAGAACTAAAATAAACAAAAATGCCAGTATATTAAAATTATTAGACTAAATTACAAAAATTTAGAAATAAATAAGGATCAATTTCAACTAAAAGTAAATTTTTAAGGACTAAATATCACCGTGGGAGATGCTATATCCGAAGTCCAAACACTGGGGTACTTCATACTTGTGACTAAATTGAATTAAACTAAAACTTAAAAGAAAATATTAAAATTAAAATGCAACATTTTAAACGTAGCAGAACCTAAAAGGTAATTAATCTCAAACCTAAAAATTAAGCAACTTTATTTTCTCTAAAATTATGTTTTCTTTTTTTTAGCAATTATTTTTTCTTTCCCTTTTAATTAAAATGTTTTCTCTCCACCATTTTTTAATAAAAAATGTTTTCCCTCCCAAATTTTGCTTTCCCCCATTTTTTAGCAAATGTTTTTTAATTAAAATAAACTAATGTGCGATCTTTTAGTTTTAGGTTAGAGGTAATTATTTGTTTAGCCCTTCTGACTTTACATGTTTAATTCAATTGAGTCTCAATTTTAATTTATTTAATTAAAATTTCACATTAGTTTTAGAATTCTTTTATTTTGTATGTGATTTATGTTTCTAGATTTTAGTTTAGCTCAATTAGATCCTAAATTTAATAAGTTAATTCAATTCAGACATAATAATAATAATAATAATAATAATAATAATTATTATTATTATTATTATTATTATAAACTTTGATTTAATATAATTATACACAAAATTTAGATTTAGATGTAAATATGTAATTGTACACATGAAAGTTGAAACTTTAATTTAGTTCAATTGTACACATGAAACTCTGATTTAAATATTTAATTAAATTCAAATGCATAAATTAGCAAGTTGAATCAAAATTAATCTCATAAACCAATAACCCTAAACTAAACCATAAACCATTAATACTAAAATCAAAACCATAAACCATAAAACCTTGAGGAATCAAAATTAATCTCATAAACCAATAACCCTAAACTAAATTATAAAGCATTGATATTAAACCCTAAACCTTAAATAATCAAAATTATCATAAACCAATAATTGTAAAGTAAAACCTAAACCAAAAACCTTAACTAATCTAAATTAATCCATGTAAAACCAAAATTGATTTTGATATAACAAATAACTCTAGGGACTTAATTGCAAAAATAATAAATTTTGAAGTATTTCAAAAACTCACCAATTGACAAGCCTTTTTGAACCTAGTACTCTTTCAAGTCAAAACATATTAAAAGGGTTCAAATTTTCTAAGTCTTTTCAAGCCAAACTTCAACAAAATGCCCAGGCGTATTGATACCCTATAGCGTATCTATACAAATTTTCAACATTGCAATTTTAATCGACCATAGAGTACCGATATAGTTTAACCCCGTATTAATACGATATTCATCTAGGTAAGACTTTAAGCTATAGCGTATCGATACGCATCGAGACCGTATCGATACCGTTTTTCATATAAAAATATTTTTAATGCTATATCGTACCACCACGGTATGTCACCGTATCGATACGATATGCTGACATTTTGCAAAACCTTTACATTTAATATTCGAACGTTGGATTATAGGTTATGGGAATCCAAAATTTCAAATGATCGTTGAACGGTATCAATACGCTGAGGTAGCGTACCGATACGCTTTTTTATCAAAACACTATTCAGGATTCCAGTAAGCAAAAACCGTATTGATACGATAAGTCATTTCGATACGCCCTTTAAGACCATAGTGATACGTCCTTCTCGCGTATCGATACACTTTGTTTTTCAGTCACAACAACTCTTTCTTCTTTGAGACATGTACCAATACACCCTCGAAGAGTATCCATATGGTGAGCAGCTGAGGGGCATTTCTTGCGGGAAAATGCAGCCCAACGGCTAGATTAATGACCTCAACCACCCAAACGGCTAGAAACCAATGCAAGGGTATAAAAACAAGTCTCCAAAGCTACAACAACAACTATTGAACCTTCAAGCAAAATCAAAGCATTTATTCCAAACTCTTGAGCCTATTAGAGTCAAATTGTGTACCCAACTTGTAAAATTCTCAAATTGTTCATCTTTGTTTCAAGTTTGGGGAGTGTTGGTTTGTAATTGGGTAATATATTAGTGTTTTGAGAGATAAGTTTAAATTAGCCTTTCATTCTTTGTAATTGAGAGTCTTGTCATTCAATCTTTGGGTAGAAAGATTGAATTTGTAAAGGTTGCCTCCTTAGCCTAGAAAAGGGGAAGAACAAATTAGTGAAGAGTTTGTTGAAAATCCTTAGTGGGAGCTAAGGTAGTGGATGTAGAACTTGGTTAGAATCTTGAACCATTATAAGTGTCATGTTCTTCATTTTTAATTGTTCCTTTTGCTCTCTTCATTTTTTAAAAGTGCCAATTCACCCCTCTTGGCCATATCGGTTAATTCGATTCACTCAACAATTGGTATTAGGGCCTACCTCTTTGAAGGCTTAACAACCTCAAGAGGAGATCCTAAAAGAGTGTTGATCAACCTCCAAGTCAAGCCATGACGTCTACCTTCGGGTCAAGCATGTACGAGTCACAATCTATCACCAAACCACCATTCTTCAATGGGGATAACTATCCTTATTCGAATAACTGAATGTGTCTCTTCATCAAATCAAATGATTACCTTGTATGGGATGTGGTAGAAGATGGACCAACCATTCCTATGAAATGAGATGAAGAAGGAAGACTTGTTCCAAAGAAAAAGGTAGAGATGAGTGAAGATGATAGAAAGAGATAGAAAATGAATGAAAAGCCTTGCACATACTATTTTGTACTCTCGGACATGACATCTACTCCAAAGTATCCTCAATCACAAGTGAAAAAGAAGTGTGAGACACTCTTGAGACCACCTCTTGAGACCACATATGAAGGAACAAGTGATGTGAAGGAGACGGAGATTGGGATCCTCAATCTTAGTTACGAAAACTTCAAGATGGAGGCCGATGAGACCGTAACGAAGATGTTTGATCGCTTCTCCGTCATTGTTAACGATTTGACGGGCTTCGGAGAGATCATCCACGAAGATAAGTTAGTCCGAAAGCTACTCTATTCTCTTCCTGAATCATGGGATGGGAAGAGAACCGCCATCATTGAAGCAAAGAACTTGAAGACCTTAAAGCTCGATGAATTAGTTGGTTCTCTCCTTACACATGAGATTATGAAGCAAGAGAGAGAAGAATAAAAGAGAAAAGAAGAAAGAATAAGTGTCAAGAAAGAGGTAGAGAAGAAAAAGCAATGAGTTGCTCTCAAAGCCTTTCTACCACAAGAGGAGAGCACTTCTAGTGAGGAAGATGAATTTTAAGAATTGATTGTGATAGCCAAGAGATTCTCAAGGTTCATGAAGTCTAACTGGGGTAGAAAGTTTTCAAGAAGAAAAGACTTCAAGAACAAGAACAAAGAAGAAGAAAAAGACCAACTCATTTGCTATGAGTGCAAAAAGCTGGGTCACATTCGCATCGATTGCCCTCAACTAAAGAATAAGAGATTTGAGAAGAAGAAGAAGCTCAAGGCTCACGTAGCAACTTGGAGTGATGAGGAGTCGTTATCCGAGGATGAGGAGCATGAAGTGGCCAACCTTTGTCTCGTGGCCTTTGAGAAGGAATCTATGGTAAACTCTAACTCAAAATCTCTTACTTATGATGAATTATATGATGCATATGATGAGTTGCAAGAAGTTTACAATGAATTGGTTGAAAAATATACAGAGTCTATTTTGAAAAACAAGAAAACTATTTCCGATTTAAAATCTCAAAATGAGTCTATTTCAAAAACCTATTCCGAATTGGAAAAGAAGGTTTTATATTTGATAAATCTTTCAAATGAGCTTAAAAAGAAAAATCTTGATGTTGAAAAACTTCTTTCTGATTTTCAAGATTATCACATAAAGGAAGTGGATAATCTCAAAAATTCTCTTACTATTGGAAAACTTGCTCTTGAAAAGGGAAATTCTTAAAAAACCCAATATGTTAAGAGAAAACCATTTAACCCCAAACAAAGAGGTTTTTAAAAGCAATCTAGAGTTAAAAGAATTAGGAGTGTATGTGTTCCTAAGGAACTAATTGTTTCTAGTAATGTAAATGCAATTGCTTCTTGGATTCCTAAGGGAACCAAGCTTTTGGGAGATAACACTTGTGGACCCAAAATGGTTTGGGTACCAAAATCAAAGAACTAATCTTAGTTTGTAGGGGGAGCATTTCTACAAGGTCAAAGCTTCAAGCCAAAACACATGGTACCTTGATAGTGGATGCTCAAAACATATGACTGGAGACAATAGTAGATTCATAGAGCTCAAGCCAAAGCATGGTGGAGTGGTAACTTTCGGTGACAACTCCAAAGGCCACATTGAGGGTATTAGCTCTATTGGTAATCTCTTATCTATTCTTATTGAAAATATTTTACTTGTAAATGGTCTAAAACATAATCTTTTGAGCATTAGTCAACTTTGTGATAAAAAGTTTTGATGTTCATTTTGATAAAAATAGGTGTAAAATTGTGAACATTAAAACAAATAAAATAATGCTCATTGCTCATCGCATAGGAAATATTTATATGGTGCATTTAGATTACATACATGCATCCCATGCATGTTTAGTTGCACATGATGAGAATGATGCATGGTTGTGGCAACGGAAACTAGAACATGCTAGCATAAGTGTTTTAGAAAAATTAGTTTCCCAAAATCTAGTTAGAGGTTTAACCAAACTAAAATTTTCATTAGATAAAATATGTGATGCTTGTGCTAAGGGTAAACAAAAGAGAACCTCATTTAAACCCATTAATGATGTTTCGACTAGTTGGGTGTTACAATTAATCCACATGGATTTATTTGGGCCTATTAGAACTATGAGCTTGGGTGGTAAGTCATATGCATTTGTACTTATAGATGACTTTTCTAGATACACTTGGGTTCTATTCTTAAGTACTAAGGATGAGGCTTTAGAAAATTTTATCACATTTACAAAAAATTACCCAAAATGATCTTGATCTTAAAATTTCACATATTATAAGTGATCATGGAACTGAATTTTAAAATATGGGGTTTGAAGATTTTTGTAATGAAAACGGTATTAGCTATAATTTTTCGGCTCCTCGCACTCCTCAACAAAATGGGGTAGTTGAGAGGAAAAATAGAACTTTAGAAGAGATGGCTAGGACAATGCTTTGTAAAAACAACTTACTTAAGTATTTTGGGGCGGAAGCCACTAATACAGTTTGTTATATTATTAATAGAGGAATGATTATGCCTATTTTTAAGAAAACACCTTATGAGATTTTAAAATCGAAAAAGCCTCACATTAGCTATTTCCACCCTTTTGGTTGTAAATGTTTTGTTTTAAACAATGGAAAAGACAACTTAGGTAAATTTGATGCTAAAAGTGATGAAACAATATTTTTGGGTTATTTCCTAAACTCTAAAGTCTACCGAGTATTTAATAAAAGAACCTTGGTTGCTGAAGAGTCTATACATGTTGTTTTTTATTATAACCTCCTTCTGATGAAGGAATCTTGTGATAATGATGATGTAGGGATCATTGAAGTCATTGATGGAGGACAAACATAAAAGATGGATGAGATTCCAACTAAAGAAGAGGAAGCACAAGATCCACCTCTTGAAGAACTTGGCTCTTAAGGAAAAGGAGGTTACATACCCAAGGGAGTTCAACTATTTCAAAGGTGATGAAATCTTGGGTGATCCATCCAAGGGGGTAACTACTAGATCCTCTCTCAAACTTATGAATTATGTTGCATTTATCTCATGCATAGAGCCTAAAAATATCAAAGAAGCATTAAAAGATGACTTTTGGATATTAGCTATGTAAGAGGAACTTAATCAATTTGAGAGATGTAAAGTATGGAAATTAGTTGATAGGTCTGGTAATCAATCTACTATAGGAACTAAGCGGGTATTTAGAAACAAACTATATGAGAGTGGTAGCATAGTGAGGAACAAGGCTAGGCTTGTTGCTCAAGGGTACACCCAACAAGAGGGAATTGATTTTTATGAAATATATGCACTCGTAGCTAGAATGGAAGCTATTAGGATGCTTCTTGCATTTGCATGCTATCATGATTTCAAATTTTTTCTAATGGATGTAAAAAATGTTTTCTAAATGGTTTTATAAATAAAGAAGTGTATGTTAAACAACCACCCGATTTTGAAGATCCAAACTTTCCAAATCATGTTTTTAAACAAACAAAAGCTTTATACGGTTTGAAGCAAGCTCCTAGAGCTTGGTATGAAAGACTTTCAAACTTTTTAATTGAAAAAGGTTTTGCAAAAGGCAAGATGGATACTACACTTTTCATTAAAAGATATGGCAATGACATCTTAGTAGTTCAAATATATGTTGATGATATTATTTTTGGTTCTACTAATGAATTTTATTGCCAAGAATTTTCTAAGCTAATGCAACGTGAGTTTGAGATGAGTATGATGGGAGAGCTCTCTTTTTTCTTGGGGCTCCAAATCAAGCAAAAGAAATATGACACCTTCATTAATCAAGCCAAATACATCAAGGATATGCTCAAGAAGTTTGACTTAGATAATGTGAAGCCTCAAGCCACTCCTATGAGCTCATCAATTAAGCTTGACAAGGATGAAGGAGGTAAGTGTTTGATTCTAAGCTTTATCGTTATATGATTGGATCTTTGCTTTACATTACCGCAAGTAGACCCGATATCATGTTTAGTATTTGCTTGTGTGTTAGGTTTCAAGCTAGTCCTTGAGAATCTCACCTAGTTTCCATTAAGAGAATCTTTAGATACCTTAGAGATACACCTTGTTTAGGTCTTTGGTATCCTAGAGACTCTTCCTTTGACCTTCATGACTTCTCTAATGTGGATTATGGGAGATGTAAGATAGATAGGAAATGTATCTCTGGAACATGTCAATTCTTAGGTAGTATGCTCGTATCTTGGTTCTCTAAGAAAAAAAATATTGTAGCCTTATCTACCACCGAAGTGGAGTACATATCCTTAGGAAGTTGTTGTGCTCAAGTTCTTTGGATGAAACAACAACTCTTAGATTATGATGTTCAAGTAGATATCATACCCCTTAAGTGTGACAACACTAGTGCCATTTGTCTCGCTAAGAATCTCATCCAACACTCTAGAACCAAACATATAGAAATTAGACATCATTTCATTAGAGATCATATCTTAAAAATGATGTAGTTCTAGAATATGTTGACACTTTGAACCAATTAGCGGATATATTTACCAAACTTTTAGATAAAGAATATTTTTGGACCCGTAGGAGAGAGTTAGGTTTAACTAGCCTTCCTTGACCCTTTTAGGTCCCAAATGGCTAAAAATGTGCTTGAAATTAATTGATGCTCATGCTTATGTTGATTTGCCTCCTTTTGCATCTATGCTTGTTGTTAGGGAGAGTATGCATCAGTTTTAGTCATTAAATCTTGCTCATATATCATTTACATGCATTTAGGTCGTTCAAAGTTGAATTTTTGGACTTAAAACTGTCCAAAATGTATTTTTCTAGTAATGGCGTATCGATATGGCTATAAGCGTATCGATACGGTCACGTGTATCGATTCGATATTAATTTTTTTTAAATTAGGGCAAGGCGTATCGATACGCTCTACAAGCGTACCGATATAGTAACGATAGAGAATTTAAATCGGGCATTTTAATGCAAATCACCTTTTAAATAAAACTCCTCCTCTTTTTCTCTAAAAACCCTAACCGCAAATCACTATAACCCCCCCCCCCCCCTCAATCTCTCAAATTCTTCACATCAAACCTAAAATCAATTGAGGGGTTTTCATCAACACATCAAGGCTCAAGCTTTGCAAGAAATTTGTGCATCATTCATCCTTTGTTCATCGAAAATTCCTCATTCAAGGTATAAATCCTATTTTCTTTTCTTTTTAATTTTCGTTCAATTTTAATGGTTGTATTTAATGGAATTTTGTATAAAAATATACATATAGTATGGGTTTTCAAGTTTTTACAAAAAATCTTCAAAATCTGAAATTTTTTATTCGAATATAAATTTATAACATATATTTTTATAATCTATTTTTAAAACTTTTTTCACCAAAATTTTCTTTTATACTCGTATATGTTTTTAACCTATAAAATATTTTTTTTTATCAATACATTGAATTATTGGAATTTATCGTTGGATTGAATGTGATGATAATAACATGCATATTCGATTTGTTTTGATGTCTTTTTCAGGATTATGGCACCGAAAAAGAGAGCAAGGCGATATTTAGCCTCTACATCTTCCGATCCTATTGAAGACAATGAGGGTAATCCTAAACCAAACCTCCCTTTCATATCTAAAATAGTTTTCCTAACCCTTCGGATTTGTCACATTGCAAGCTATTTCAAGGTTTTACTCTTAGGGAAGTACGTGTTGTCTCAATCCCGTTTTTAAATTCTGAACATTTTAAATTTGAATATCTTGGTTTGTTTAGAAGATGAAAACTTATGAACTTTTTGAGCCTATCTCCGATTTTATATCGAAATCTAGTTATAATCTTCTTTTCAAATGCCAAATGCATTCATGATGCTAAAAGAGAACATGTTGCTATTGAATCTGATCTTATGTGCACAACTTTTAGAATTGATCAAAATGTTCTATGTCAAGCTTTTGATTTTGAAAATATCGGGATTGATGATGAAAATTCTTGGGTCATGGTCCTTTTGGTTTCGTCAATGTTTTAAATGCTCAATATTGTATACTTCATCTTATAATCTCTTGGTTTATTCGTCCTTCGGGTACGAAATTTTCAACTATTCGCCTAGTGGATGACTTTTGGCTTAGGTGTTTTCGTGAGGGTAAGTGCCCTAATCTTTGTCAAATTATGTTTGCCGATCTTGTGTATCTTGTTCAACACCGTCACATCGACCAAGTCAAATCTTTTTACTATTCGACGACCTTGAGTCATTTGTTTCACTCTCTTAAGATAGATTGTTCTCATGACTATCCCGAACCCCTTGGCCTACCCATAGATGAGGGTTCCCTTACCCGTGCTCACTTTGCCTACCTCAACAATGAATGGGTTCGTGTTCCTTGAGCTCCTCGCCAAGATGTTCAAGAAGCGGCTCCACAAGCTCTACAAGGTGCTCCTATTGCTCAATCTTCTATGGATACCCTCATGACGTTTCTCAATAAGAAATTCAACAACATGGAAGCCAGTTTTGCTGCCATTGATACTCGCTTCACATTGGAGGATCTAGTTAAGGTCATTGGACTTCAACAAAATTCTATGGATGTCTCTCCCACCGCCTTCCATGGTGCTTGGCTTAATCACATTGGGAAACCTCAACCAAGCCATGATGATGAAGATGAAGAGGACGAGGATGAAGACGATTGTGGGGACGAGTAGTTGTGCATCTCATGGCATATCATTTAGTTTTCTAGTTTATGCACCTATCTATTACGAACCTATGCTTTGATTTATGTTTTTAGGATTTGAGTTTGGAACTATGTTTGAACTATTGCTTGATTTGGATATTTATTGCCAATTATAATTTGAGTTGCTTAATTATGCTTTAAATTGTACTTCATGTTTATTATCCATATTTTATGCATTGAATGTGTTTGATCTAATAAAAAAGGGGAGAAGAGCTAAATTTATGAAAATCAATTTTTGAAAACTTATCTTAAATTAAGGGGGAGTAAACTTTTCAAAGTTTTCAAAACATAAAAATTTATACTTGGTTTTGTTATATCAAAAAGGGGACATTGTAAAACCAAAATTGATTTTGATATAACAAATAACTCTGGGGACTTAATTGCAAAATTAATAAAATTTTAAGTATTTCAAAAACTCACCAATTGACAAGCCTTTTTGAACCTAATACTCTTTCAAGTCAAAACATATTAAAAGGGTTCAAATTTTATAAGTCTTTTCAAGCTAAACTTCAACAAAATGCTCAGACGTATCGATACCCTATAGTGTATCGATGCAAATTTTCAACATTGGAATTTTAATCGACCATAGCGTACTGATACTGTTTAACCCTGTATCGATACAATATTCATCTAGGTAAGACTTTAAGCTATAGCGTATCGATACGCATCGGGACCATATCGATATCTTTTTTCATATAAAAATATTTATAATGCTATAGTGTACCGATACGGTATGTCACCGTATTGATACGATATGTTGACCTTTGCAAAATCTTTAAATTTAATATTCGAACGTTGGCTTGTCGGTTATGGGAATCCAAAATTTCAAATGACCGTTGAACGGTATCGTTACGCTAAGGTAGCGTACCGATATGTTTTTTTTTATCAAAACACAATTCAGGATTCCAGTAAGCAAAAAATGTATCGATACGGCTTATCGTATGAAGACACCCCTTAAGACCGTAGCGATACGTCCTTCTCGTGTATCGATACACTTTGTTTTTCAGTCACAACGAATCTTTCTTCTTTGAGACAGGTACTGATACGACCTCGAAGAGTATCGATACGGTGAGCAGTTGAGGAGCATTTATTGCGTGAAAATGTAGCCCAACGGCTAGATTAATGACCTCAACCACCCAAACGGCTAGAAATAAATGAAATTTGTATAAAAACAAGTCTTGTAACCCCCTCGACCCGGCCTAGCCCCCAGAACGCATCGAACGGGTTACACGGGGAAAACCGAAGCAAAACCCGTTAAGGCTCCACTCCGATTAGCAACCCTAGAAAATTTCTTTTAAATTTATCTTGTCTAGATATTTCATTATATCCTATGTGAGAGGACACGCAGCGGAAAACACGCATGGATACAAAACGCGCAAACAAACAATTTAAACAACCCTTTTTAACTTTTACAACAGGTCGAATCGATACGCCATAAGACCGCATCGATACGCCTAGACTTGGTTAACACCCTTAAGTCAACCTAAGGAGACAATATCGATACGCTAGAAGACCGTATCGATACGCTCTCAACGGTCAACTACCCAAGGTCAAACTACAAAGACCGTACCGATACCCTCAGGACCCGTACCGATACGCCAAAATCTCGTCAATTTCTCAGATTTCCAGAGAGCTTTTGGCGTATCGATACACCCCCGCGTACTGATATGCATAGCCTAAAACAAGGTTCAAAGCAGGGGACCGTATCAATACAACCCTTGAGCGTATCGATATGCCCTGCACTACGAACCTTATTTTGGCTGCTAAAAGCACAAGGACTCGACTCTAGAGGCAATTTACGACTAGTCAAACACCATACTAACTCAAACACAACACAAGACATCCATGGATAAACATACGGAGCCATTTAAACATTCAACGAAGCAACATTCATCATGATAAGATCCTTAGATGAAACATGCATATAAGGCATTCACCCACATAGCCAAAAGTTAAACTAAAACACACTTCAACATGGCATGAAGCAATACAAGACCAAAACGAATAAACATACTTGTCTAAGAAAAGGAACATGCCAACAACATCACAAAACACAAAGGTCCTATCACATTGCTTAAATACTAATGATCAAAGTCTAAACAATACTTGAGCAAACTAAATTCCCTTGGAGTCTCCCTTGTTCCCCGAGATGCTCTGAAGGTCTAAGGGCCTGCATTGTTGGAAAAGAGAGCGTAAGCGTTTAAGCTTAGTGAGCGGTGCTAAAAAAGGTAGCTACAACAATGCAGTTTTAAAACGGAAGTTTTCTTGAAACAAAAACCATTTCCAAATCATTTCCACAATGCTTGCACACACAATGTCATGCTTTTACCTTCACGTGCATTTACCGAATGCAACCACAAGCCATAGGCTTGCCATATGCTCATTCTCATAACACAAGCAAAGTAAACAACAATGCAAAAGCATAAGCATAAATAGAGGGAAATTAACAACATGCTTAACATGAGAATTAGAGCATTCAAGGGTATATTGACATTCAACGTTTTACTCGGATATGCGAATAACTTTCTCAAACCCATTAGACACTTCCGGTGGAATCT
Organism: Hibiscus tridactylites; assembly: GCA_958450335.1. Taxonomy (NCBI): domain Eukaryota; kingdom Viridiplantae; phylum Streptophyta; class Magnoliopsida; order Malvales; family Malvaceae; genus Hibiscus; species Hibiscus tridactylites. The sequence continues at coordinate 35,652,025 of OY288271.1, forward strand.
CACATCACCGTACTCACTCGCCTAGTAAAACATAATTTTCGGTGGAATCTCACATCACCGTAATCCTCCTTAGTGGAATCTTACATCATTAAGGCCACGTGCGAATTTCACCTCGAGTGCACTCTAATCCTATTGATCGATCAATTATATCCGATAACAACCAACACATGTCAATATACTCAAACACAACCACAAGCATTACCGATGCCTGAACCACTTACAAAGTCCAACTTCCATGCAAGGCATGTACTCACAATGCAAGTATAACACAAGTCTCACATCTCAACATGCATAACAAATGCAATTCGACACATGACAACAAAGCTTGTTCATCTCACACTCAAGAAAGCGTAAAACACAATTTAATTGCGTAAACCTTTAAAACTTACTCTCGAGCTTGGATTGTCCTTTCAAGCTCAATCCAAACCCCCAAAACATTCCCTTAACAATGTTATGGCCTTTAAAATCGATCCACTCACCGATGAAACCCAACACAAGCCGAAAATGTCGATCAAGCCTCCAAGTTCCCCGAAATTGAGTCTGAAGCTTCTCCAACGTTTTCCCTTGCTTCTAATCAACCAAAAATAGTGCATTACACATCAAAACATCCACAAAATCACTGCCACAAATCAGATTACAACCCAAGACAAATTTTGCTACATTTCCAAACCAAGAACTAACCCAAACTCTTCATTTTCGGACCCGGACACAACCCATCAGTTACTCATCAAATTCATCATCCAAATCATCACTAAACATGTTCAAAACAGCCCCCAAGTGTAACCATACCATCAGCCCAACTTTCCCATCACGTAACTACCTCAAAACTCAACATTTTTACTTCTAAACTCACCCACCAATACCCATTTCAGGATTTCATTAAAACGTCACCATTTTAACATATGTTAAAATTAAAAACAATTTTATAACCTATAGGAACTTTACAAATTAAGAACTCAATGAAAAACAAACAAAGTTTCCATCTTTAACTTAAAACTTTGAACACTTGAGACAACTCAAATATGGGTTTTATGGAAATCCAAGACCATGAAAATGTTGAGGATGAAGAGGAGAAGTCAAAAACATTATTCCCTCGATAAAATCTCTTGAAATAGTTGAGGAAAATGATGGAACAGTAGAAAGGGGTTTTGGGAGGTTTTTGAACGTAAAGTTCAAATGGGGAAGAAGATAGCCTTTTGAGAAACCTTTTTGGAATTCTAAAATCCCCCTTTTTCCCATTTCCCCTTTAAAACTCCTTTTTAGTGTATTAAAAATAGTTTGTTTCCAATTTAATTTAACCCATCCCGGTTTAGCTAACCCGATATCGCTCGGCCCTAAACTCGAGGCATTACAACTCTCCCCCACTTAAGGAATTTCGTCCTTGAAATTTACCTGGTGGAAAGAGATGCGGAAATTGTTTTCGCATGTCATCCTTCCTCTCCCAAATGGCTTCTTCCACCCCTCGGTGACGCCACTTAACATTAACCGACTCAATGGTCCTTCCTCGCAACACTTTGCTGTCCGAAGCCAAAATCTCAACTAGCTCTTCATCGTAGGTCAAATCCGGATTCAATTCTATCTCCTCAACTGGAATAACATGCGAAGGATCCGATCTATACCTCCGAAGCATCGAGACATGAAACACATCATGAATCTTCTCTAGTTCGGCTGGCAGTCTCAATCTATAGGAACTGAGATCAACTATCTCAACTATCTCATACGAACCAATGAACCTCGGGCTCAACTTGCCTTTCCTACCAAACCTCATCACTTTCTTCTAAGATGAGACTTTCAAAACACTTTGTCGCCCACGACATACTCTATTTCTCATCTTTTCAAATCTTCATAGGATTTTTGTCTATCTGAAGCTGCTTTCAAACGGTCACAAATCAATTGTACTTTCTCGGTAGTTCCCTTAAACATATCAGGCAAAGGTATCAATTTCTTTCCCGCTTCGGCCCAACAAACATGTGTTCTACATTTTCTACAATACAGATCTTCGTAAGGTGCCATCTGAATGCTTTCTTGATAACTATTATTATATGCAAACTCCACTAACGGTAGATGCTTCTCCCATGAACCCTGAAATTCTATAATGCAACATCTCAACATATCTTCCAACACTTGTATGACTCTCTCTGACTTGTAGCGACTAAAAAAATCTCAAGATACCTCTCGGTCACTTGGAGGAACTGGGTTTTAATTAGTTTTTTGAAAATTTAATCGGATTAAAAAGGAGGAGTCGCCACCGGCCATTTAAAAATGGTAGACCGGACACCGAATGTAAAACCATAGATTCTTTCTTTTAAAAAGGGGTTCTGGAGTCGGTTACACGATGGGAAGGATGAGCACCCACGTCGTGCCCTAAAATCGGTACCAAAACTATTACCGCTTAGTTAATATTAAATTTTGTAAATAAAAGTGACGATTCGTATCGAAATTTGGTTATACGGGTGAGTAAATTTTAAAAGCCTTGATATTCGAGAAAGAACGTCCAAACCACCACCACTACGACTAGTACTGACCTCATTCGTCCCCGAATAAAAAGACATCACATTACAATTTATAATTCGAGTGCAAGGATTTAATAACGAATTAAATAAGCATTCGAGTGTAAAAAAGGGAGTTATATCATAAAAATACATGTTAAACTAGATTATACAAAAGATATGCAATCCTATATTATATCATATACCATATGTCATATATATACATCATCATAAACATTAGTAACACATAAAATAAAACATTGACTGGAATTAAGGGAACATGAATACGAGGCAAAATTAAGATGCATGAAATAGGAAAATACTACGCTGGAAAAGGGGCTAAAATTGGGGGAATTAAACCATTAAAGAAAACTGCTAAATTGCCAAAACAAGGACCATAATTAAAAGATGTTGAAACCTATAGGGACCGAAATGGTTATTAAACCACTCGAAATCAATTAAAACCAAATTAGAGGCGAGATTAAAAATGTTTAAAAAGCTTGAGGGACTACAGACAGGGTTTAAAAATACGGAGACCCTTACGGGGACATTTTCAAAACACGGAGGGCATATGGATGATTAAACCATTTTTAAATTATCAAAATGCTATAAAAACCCGTTTGAAATATTTCAGACCCCTTTTTGCCCATTATTTTGATCTCAGACCAAAAGCTCCTTCCCCTTTTACTCACCTGATTAGGGTTTGGAAATCGGAAAAGAGAGGGTTTTTTTGGCCCCGTCAACTGTTAACCGACACCGGTGACCTCGAAAAACCGAGAGAAGAAACCCTTTTTTTTTCAAACACTCCATACATGAAGCCAAAATTTTCTTTGTTGAATCCTTGAAAAACAGAGACCATAAACTATTTTTTTTGTTTTTGGAAAAAAACAGTAGCTTCTACTCCGTTCACTGACCCATCGCTTCATCGTATGTGGCTCAACCTAAGTCGGACAACTTATTGGCGATGAACGGACGGCTTAAATGTCGAAGGTAATCTTCTCTCTTTCCATTTTATTTATTTCTTTCTCTCTTTTTTCGCATGCAAAGAAAAAAGATCGGAAATACCTCTGGAAATTTTCTTTTGATTTTATTGCTTTCTCTGAAAAATCCCGAATCGAGCATTTTTGTTTACAATCCTCTCTATTTTTTTCTAATCTCCTCTTACAAGGTTTTTTGTTCGGTTTTATATACTGAGAGATTACATGCCATGAAAAGAGTAGGAAAAATATGTCGTTTGCCTCCTGACTTGCTGCTTTTTGATATGTGTTTTTGTTTCTTGCGAATTATGTCGTAATTTGTTGTTTGTGGTAACTGGTGCCTCTGTTTTTGGGTCTGAGGTGTGCCGGAGATGCCCGAATCGGAAGGGGACATCGGCGTGGTGGTGTTGGCCGTGGCAGAGGGAGCAGAGAAGTTAGAATGGCAAGGCATGTGGTAGCATGCACGCGTGCATGCAACAAAGGGTCGCGCGTGGGAGTCGAAAGGTCGAGCGTCAGACGCTGAATCATCGCGCGTGGGAGGCATGTGCGGGTGTTTGGAAGCTTCCGCGTCAATCCGGGACCGTTAGATCATATTTTGATCTGACGGCTATGTTGAGGCGACGTGGCATCTTCAAGAAGGGCATCTAGGGTTTGCTTGCGGGTGCGATCTGGGCCCTTGGATCTTCGCGTGATCCGACAGCTACGATGGGGTGCGGCGTGAGACGGGTGGAGGCTCTCTAGGGTTTGCTTTCTCGGAATGGACCAGGACCGTCAGATCTAAACAAATCTGACGGCTATGGATTAGGGCGGCAGCTGCACATAATGAACCAAAGGGTTTGTTTTAGCTTAGGGTTTCATGATTATTAGGGCTAGAATCATTTGGGCTTACGAGCTTATTGTAATATTAGATATTCTTTTGGGTTTTTATTTATTATGTAATGAACTATTTGCTTAAATAATTTGGGCTTTTATTATTATGCTTTGTTTATAATAATAATAATAATAATAATAATAATAATAATAATAATAATAATAATAATAATAATAATATAAATGATAATAATAACATGCAATAATAATGATAATAATAATAATAATAGAAAACAATAAATATAATACTATCAAACAATAATAGCAAACAACAAAAATAATGATAATAATATAATAATATAAAAATACTAACAATAATAATAACAAGAATAAATGCTATATAATAATAGTAATGAACAATAGTAATAATAACTACATAACTAATAATATTTATAATACCAATAATAAGTAATAATCCTTAAGAAAACAACTAAAAAGGGATAATGACCATAATAAGAATTAATCAGTATAACAAATATAACAACTATATACATAGAAAAGAATAGTAATAGTAGAATAAGCATAATAATAATAAAGTATCAATAAACATGATGATGATAATATTTATAATATTAATAATAATATAAGGTAATAATAGTAGTAACACTTATATATATATATATGTATATTTTTCTCTTTTTCTTTTTCATTTTTCTCCTTTTTCTTTTTTATTTTTATTATTTTTTACACTTAAATTTTATAACAGTCCAATGTAAGCCCTATGTCAACACAAACTTAAAGGGGTCCAATGTCCGGACAAAATTAGTGATTACAGCTGCCCCCTTGCTTGTACTTGTGAAACAAGAATAAAGCAAAGGTCATAAGCACTAATTTTGTCCTACTTCCCTGTTGGACGGTTCATTGTCCTGAAGTAGTCGTGCGAGTCCAAGCAATTCTTCTTCCCAAAGCCTTTCGATCATGAATTCTCCCCTCAGATGCCCCGAACAAGTAGTTAGAGAGTTTTTGTTTTGTTTTTTTATTGCTCGAATAGATGGGCAGATTCCCATTCTCCAAGTACCCAAACGAATAGGCAGGTTCTATTCTCCAAATGCTCGAATAGATGAGAAAACTCTAAATATCTTTGCCTTCCCTTCACGGTAAAAAACAAACAAACCGGTTGTCACTAGATTTGTCCAACTTCCCTGTCGGACCATTTGCTCTCCCAGAGCTGCAATATGTTAGATCGAGTAATTTTCTCTATGAAGCCTTAAGAACACGAGTTTTTCCTCATGGAACTCGTTTCCTCGGCACTTTTTCCGAGTCGTAGTTCCTCCTATACGGGACTCTCCTCTCCTCATATCCGACATTAAGGATCTACAAGTCCTTTCTCTTTAGGACCTTCTGCTTTCGAGACCCTGAAGCCTTGGGATTTTTGGGTTCTTTCTTCACGGAACCTTCTTCCTTGGCGTACTCCCCGGGTGGCAGTTCCTCCTCAGCAGAACTCCCCTCTGAAAACAAGGATCTCCAAGTCCTCTCTCTATAGGACCCTCCGCTTTCGAGACACTAGAGGCTTAGGATTTTGAGTTCTTTCTCCAGAGAACTCCTCTTCCTTAGCGTACTGTTCGAGTATTAGTTCCTTTTCTACAGAACTCCCCTCTAAAATCAAGGATCTAAATGTCCCCTATCCATAGGACCCTCCGCTTTCGATACCCTAAAGTAGCAAGTTTCTTCTATACAAAACCTTTTTTTGGAATCTTTCGGCAAGCTTGAAAGCTTTCACTTGACATTCTGGAGCGGTGGCTTGAAAGGCTTCGCCTGAAATCCTTTAGTTCTCGCTTTATCGTTTTCTCCTCATCCCGAGAGGTATCGGATTTTTCTTTCAAATATCTGTGAAAAGAGATAAAATGCTATGATGGTATGAGTTAGCATGCTCCTAACTTAAGGATTGTCGCACTATGATTTTATGGTAAAAAAATACTAATAAAAATGAAATAAAATTTGAGAATGGGGTTAGTGGGGTTCAAACCTGCAACCACACCCCTCTCATCTCTGTGTGTTAAACCATTGAGCTAGATGCTCATTTTTGTTAAAGGTTGCCTGGAATATCATTAGAATGAGTTTGGGAGGCCCGTTAGCTAAGCCTTAATAACCCATTTGACTCCCCACCTACCCGAGTTTACCATTCATTTTGAATCTGGGAATTTCAACGGTCACTAAAGGTTTTCTTCCCCTCCATTCTGGCTCCGATCCGCCACACCGCCCCATCGTGGCTGTCACCGCCACCTTCACCGTGTTCGCCGCCGCACCCCGACCACATCCCCTTTGAACCCGCCTCTGTTTTCTTTCGTTTCGGCCACCCCCGTCGTTGCCAAGGAACGTCGACCGTGCAAGCGTGTTCAGCGTACAGAGGAGAACGAAACCCATGTGTCCGATCGTTCATCCGACTCCGTTAAGAGCTTCATAGGAGCTTCATCTTTTCCGAAGAGGTTTTAACCTTTTTGGGGGTTTTTTGGTAAGTTTCCGACTTGTTTTCATGTTAGTGTGGTTTGGTTCAAGCAGTTAACTAAAGACCTGTCATTTTCTCAGGCGAAATCGCACCATTTCGAGCATCCGATGACCATCTGGCGACCCATTTCATTTTGGGTAAGTAAATCGGCTTGAACTGGTTCAGACCGGTCTGAGTCAACCTAAACCGAACCCGGCCCAACCAATGAGCCCAAGCCCAATTTCGGTCCAACCCGTATCCGACCCGACCCGTTAATCCAGCCCGTCTGTCCGATCCAAAAACCCGAACTGAGTCAACCCGAGTCAGCTGAGTCAACTCTTCCGAGTTAGTCGAGTCAACTCGTCCGAGTCAGCTGAGTCAACTCGTCCGAGTTAGCCTGAGTCAACTCAGTTGACTGCTGACGTCAGCATTGACCTTCTTACATCAGCATTGACTCTGACCATGTTGACCGTTGACCTGTTGACGTCAGCGTTGACTTTGACCGTTGACCAAAAAGTTAACTTTTCCGAAAACTCCTATTTTATATTTTTCAACGTCCTAAGTTCGTTTTTAAGCCCGTTTCACAAAATTTTGACCCGAAAGCCTCTGAATTTGATCTTGAACCCAAAAATGCTTATGCGTTTCTTGTTCAGTTTAAAGGTAGTGTGGTTAAGGATTAACTATGAATTTTATTTAATTGAAGGCATCCGCATATCTTCACATAGGCGTGGTTGTGAGATGTTGAATTCGAGTTCAAGTGTGTTCGAATGTCGTCCACGAACCGACCAGTGTGACGCTCAGTTAAGGTAATAAATTACTACCCCTTGTATGCTTTATGTACATGTTGATATCTGGTTAACGCATGCATGCTTATGATGAAGTGTTTTGTAAACTCTGATTAAGCTAAATCAGATACGAGAAATAAGTATGAAAATTATTAAAACCAAAATATTCGAATAAGAATACCAATAGACCAGAAGTATCGAAAGTTAATAGTAATAAATAATACAATTAAATCCACAACTCGATCAATAGTGTCTAAGATTCAATGCCCATAATATGGAGTAGGGGATATTGGATTTGAAATTACAAAAATGCCCCTGAGGTATAAGAATGACTAAAATGCCCATAATAAAGGAAGTGACCCAAAATCTGCATTTGACCTGATTGAAAAATTACCCTACCTAAGATGTATGTTCTATTGGAAAAGACTTCAGCATCATTATTTGAACGCGTGTGATACTAAAAGAAACTTGGATTTTCCCTCTAAGCTCTGTATAACACACGAAGGTGAATTTACTAGAATCATCGTTGTATTCCTGAGCTGATCCTTACGACAGTAATGAATGAATTAATTGGAATGATCGTAATGACCAAAAAGACTATAGTGCTTCGAGCACCGAAATTCTTAATTAATCGGAATGACAATTATGCCCTTAAGTTATAAATGAGTAAACCATCTGTAAGGGCCGAAAGGAATAGAACGACCTAATTTCTACCGTGTACGTAAACGACGGAGGTGTTAAATAGTAAAATTGACAAAAATGGTGGATTTATCCCAATTCCCAAAATGACTGAAAAGCCCTCTTGAGTTAAATAGGCAGTTATGCATTTGATGAAATTTTGAGATTTCTAATAAGAATTTAAGGGCTATAGTGCCCCTAAGTGTTAGGAAGCACACTCATGTATGTTAATCACTCTTGATATTAATATAAGGTTGGAAGTTTTTCGCACAAAATATAAGTTCGGCTACTCTGTGGCAAGTCCTGTGGTGAATTATGAAAGCAACCGTTCAAATATATATTAAATATTATAAATCTTCATTTTATCATTACTGAGCTAAATTACAAAATCACCCTTGATAGTTAAAAGACTAAAATGCCCTCGTTGGCCAAAGAAATTAAGATTGCCATGAATATATCCGATATCGTGAAAGATCTTGACATTGAAATCTCCAAATGCCTGATTGGAAGCCTGATGAGCAAATAGAATTTTTTGAACGACTGTTTATGCCGTGTTGGTGTAAATTACCATAATGTCCATATATGATAAAATGACCATAATGCCCTTGTAGGCTTAAATGACTACATAACTCATGATGCGTCTAAACTCTCAAAGATCTTGATGTATCACTTCCTGAATATCAGGGTTGAACTGTTAGTATGAACTTCTTTTAATAGGGGCCACGTTTCGAAAATCCGTTCAAATTGTCAAAAGTTTAATGTGTCCCTTTTTGTAAATGTCAAGTATCTCCAAGAAATGATTTTTCCCACCTAGTGTGTTCCATGTGTGATATATTCTGTTGAATGGATTATATAATGACTTAATCATGAACAATGCTATGTTTGATAAACATTTCAATTGTTATTCAGATTGCATCACTATGTTGGAAAATGAGATGAAATGATGAACCAAATATATAATTACATTTTCTGCCTACTTGATGTATGTCTGCTCAATATGCATACTTGTTATATGATTGCTTGGTCTATGATGGTATTTCTTGACTGTCTGATGAACTTGATGGTATGATCTGTTAGCTTGACCTATGATGGTACAATCTCTTTGCATGATGAATGATGAAAATGTTTGTTCTGCTCAATGGTATGCCCATTTATCTGTCAAAATCTTGAATCTTCTGTTTCTGATACTCTGGATAGAATACGTCTGTCACATGTTTTATGTTACTCATGTCTGAAATCTGAATACAGATCTTCATCTGGGGTATACTGTTGGGTTATGTTATGAAGTCTCTGTTGGTACAGCCCTGATCAACCTGGTAAATCCTTATGGACTCAAGGTCTCCCCTTGAGTGGGTACCAATGCTTTAGCACGGGTAAATACTTATAGACCTAAGGCAGCCCCTTAGGTGGCACCTATGCCCATCGGGCCTAGGGTAAGTCCTTATGGATGCAGTTCTGGGGGACTGCAAATTGGTGTAAGGTTGAAGGGTAGTTACTAGTAAACCCTTGTATGTACTTAAACATTTGCATTGAATTGTTATGTGTTCTCATGATATGATTGGTATGCATTTATGCCTATTTGATATGCACCTATTGGGACACACTAGACATTAAACTCATTGTTTTCATCTTCGTAAACTATCAACTTGTATAATTCTCGTTTGTTACTCAATGATTGAATAAAGAACATGTACCGTTAATCTCAAGTATAACGTTACCCTAAAATAACAGAAAGGAAAAGAGGACTGTCACTGCTTGGAACATCATGAAAATGTTATGCCTACTATATATATGCATGAGTTTATAGCATCTTTTGGTAGTTCTGTATTACTTAGCTTTTCCAAGCCCACGTTCTTTTTACTATCGCAGGTTAAAAGAATATAATATGGCATAATGTTTGACATCAGTGTTCGGAGTTTCCTCGGCGTTGCCTCTGGAGTACGATACTGTATAGTTAGTGGGCATGTATGTCATATATGTCACGTATTGTTTCATGATAGAGTCTGTAAAGCACTTTCTGAAATTCTTGTTATGTGTTTAAATGTTTTTCTGAAATAGTATTTTAAACAGAAGTTGATTTTACAGTTTAATAAGTGTTTTGAGGAAATAAAAATGTTTTATGCGTATTTTTATTGTGGGTCGCTCTTGTGACCCTAATGTGACTTCCTAGGATCCGTTGTAACGCATAGGCGGGCTAGGGGGTTACATTTAGTGGTATCAGAGCTTAGAGTTGCGTCTTTCTGGGTAGATCAGTCGATCGTCTGTCATAGGGTGTCTGGTATGTGCATGCCCCTAGATCCTGACCGTACTCCACAAAGATGGGACTCTGGTGTTGAATACTTTTTCTAAAATAGCTGAATCTAAGCTTTCTGTCCGTTGTATATTGAATCGTAATGACAAGGAATGTTTGTAACATTCGTCTGTGAATGGGATTAACATAATGGATTTGAATCTGGATAGAGAACTTGAGATGATTTATGCATGTGAAATCGAAGATCTGAATCAGGTTAAGAATAAATGTTTGATCATATGAGGTAACCGATGTAAGACTACATGTAAGGTAGCTCGGTGATAATGATATGTTTGAAAATATCCTAATGGAAAATTGATAAAAGCAGTATAAATCTAAAAGAAAGGTGTCTATGAACCCGGTGAAAGAGTAAACTTGGTAGTTACTCCGTTATAAACAAAGAAAACAATTGTATCACCTTTATGATGTAGGCAAGTGATATCTCTTTGAAATCTTGGCTTTGATCGACATGCTTGAAGAAATACTCCTCGTTGAATATGTGGCATGATGTATCACTATGCATCATCCTTGTCTGAAATTCGATGTTGCATTGTAAATTTTAAAAGACCCTCTTAGAGGTCTACTCGTTTGGATTTCAGGTGCAGTTTTACACCCATGAATTGTTGGTCAACCTAGTTGAGTAATTCATTTACTAAAGGGGATATTTCATGGTTTATGACCGACTTCTGTGATAATTAGGAAGATTCCTTATCTTTGGCTGATATCGTCTATAATAAGACTAATGAGTTAGATGTTTGCTTGACTTCGTATGAAGTTCAGTATGGATTCAAATATGGTATTCTAATTAGTTGGTCTGAGATGTTGATGGGATTCCTTGGGTACAAAGACAACCCAAGTGATTGATGAAAATACTCGATTGATCTGTGACATTCTAGGAGTCTCGAGAAACAAGAATATTCTAGTAGATAGTTTCATTACAAGAATGGATGAAAGAGCAGTTTCTGCATTTCTCTGACTTCGGTAAATTTCGAGGACGAAATTTGTTTTAGGGGAAGAGAGTTGTCACACTATGATTTTATGGTAAAAATAATAATAATAAAAATGAAATAAAATTTGAGAATGGGGTTAGTGGGGTTCGAACCTGCAACCACACCCGTCCCATCTCTGTGTGTTGAACCGTTGAGCCAGATGCTCATTTTTGTTAAAGGTTGCCTGGAATATCATTAGAATGAGTTTGGGAGGTAGGTTAGCTAAGCCTTAATAACCCATTTGACTCCCCACCTACCCGAGTTTACCATTCATTTTGAATCTGGGAATTTCAAGGGTCACTAAAGGTTTTTTTCCCCACCGTTCTAGCTCCGATCTGCCACACTGCCCCGTCGTGGTCGTCACCGCCACCTTCACCGTGTTCGCCGCCGCACCCCAACCCCATCCCCGTGCTCCACTCGCGGTGAGCGGTTGCCGTTCGTCGTGGAGATAGAGTTGAAGCTTTGTCGAGACCCCTTTGAACCCGCCTCTGTTTTCTTCCGTTCTGGTCACCTCCGTCATCGGCAAGGCACGTCGACCGTGCAAGCGTGTTCAGCGTACGGAGGAGAACGAAACCCATGTCTCCGATCATTCATCCGACTCCGTTAAGAGCTTCGTCTTTTCCGACGAGGTTTTAACCTTTTGGGTTTTTTTGGTAAGTTTCCGACTTGTTTTCATGTTAGTGTGGTTTGGTTCAAGCGGTTAACCAAAGATCTGTCATTTTCTCAGGCGAAATCGCACCATTTCGAGCCTCCGATGACTGTCAGACGACCGTCCGGCGACCCATTTCATTTTGGGTAAGTATATCGGCTTGAACCGGTTCAGACCGGTCTGAGTCAACCTAAACCGAACCCGGCCCAACCTATAAGCCCAAGCCCGTTTTGGTCCAACCCGTATTCGCCCCGACCCGTTAACCCAGCCCGTTTGTCCGATCTGAAAACCTGAACCGAGTCAACCCGAGTCAGCTGAGTCAACTCGTCCGAGTCAGCTGCGTCAACTCGTCCGAGTTAGTCGAGTCAACTCGTCCGAGTCAGCCCGAGTCAACTCAGTTGACCCTTATCAGTTGACTACTGATGTCAGCATTGACTTGTTGACATCAGCGTTGACTCTGACCATGTTGACCTGCTGATGTCAGCGTTGACTTTGACCGTTGACCAAAAAGTCAACTTTTCCAAAAACTCCTATATTATGTTTTTCGACGTTCTTAGTCCGTTTTTGAAGCCCGTTTCGCAAAACTCCGACCCGAAAGCCTCTGAATTTGATCTTGAACCCAAAAATGCTTATGTGTTTCTATTTCAGTTTAAAGGTAGTGTGGTTAAAGATTAATTCTGAATTTTGTTTAATTGAAGGCATCCGCATATCTTCACATACGCGTGGTTGTGGGATGTTGAATTCGAGTTCAAGTGTGTTCGAAAGAAAGGTGACTTTTTGTGCATTACTACCCCTTGTATGCTTTATGTACATGTTGATATCCGGTTAACGCATGCATGCTTATGATGAAGTGTTTTGTAAACTCTGATTAAGCTGAATCAGATACGAGAAATAAGTATGAAAATTCTTAAAACCAAAATATTCGAATAAGAATACCAATAGACCAGAAGTATCGGAAGTTAATAGTAATAAATAATATAGTTAAATCCGCAACTCGATCAATAGTGTCTAAGATTCAATGCCCATAATATGGAGTAGGGGATATTGGATTTGAAATTACAAAAATGCCCCTGAGGTATAAGAATGACTAAAATGCCCATAATAAAGGAAGTGACCCAAAATCTGCATTCGACCTGATTGAAAAATTACCCTACCTAAGATGTATGTTCTATTGGAAAAGACTTCAGCATCATTATTCGAACGCGTGTGATACTAAAAGAAACTTGGATTTTTCCCTTAAGCTATGTATAACACACGAAGGGGAATTTACTAGAAACATCGTTGTATTCTTGAGCTGATCCTTACGATAGTAATGAATGAATTAATTGGAATGATCGTAATGACCAAAAAGACTGTAGTGCCTTCGAGCACCGAAATTCTTAATTAATCGGAATGACAATTATGCTCTTAAGTTCTAAATGAGTAAACCGTCTGTAAGGGCCGAAAGGATTAGAACGACCTAATTTCTACCGAGTACGTAAATGACGGAGGTGCTAAATAGTAAAATTGACAAAAATGGTTGATTTTTCCCAATTCCCAAATTGACTGAAAAGCCCTCTTGAGTTAAATAGGCAGTTATGCATTTGATGAAATTCTGAGATTTCTAATAAGAATTTAAGGGTTATAGTGCCCCTAAGTGTTAGGAAGCACACTCTTGTATGTTAACCACTCTTGATATTAATATAAGGTTGGAAGTTTTTCGCACAAAATATAAGTTCGGCTACTTTGTGGCAAGTCCTGTGGTGAATTATGAAAGTAACCGTTCAAATATATATTAAATATTATAAATAGTCATTTTATCATTACTGAGCTAAATTACAAAATTACACTTGATAGTTAAAAGACTAAAATGCCCTCGTTGGCCAAAGCAATTAAGATAGCCATGAATGTATCCGACATTGTGAAAGACCTTGACATAGAAATCTCCAAATGCCTGATTGGAAGCCTGATGAGCAAATAGAATTTCCTGAACGACTGTTTATGCCTTGTTGGTATAAATTACCAAAATGTCCATATGTGATAAAATAACCATAATGCCCTTGTAGGCTTAAATGACTACATAACTCATGATGCGTCTAAACTCTCAAATATCTTGATGTATCACCTCCTGAATATCTGGGTTGAACTGTTAGTATGAACCCCTTTTAATAGGGGCCACGTTTCGGAAATCCGTTCAAATTGTCAAAAGTTTAACGTGTCCCCTTTCGTAAATGTCAAGTATCTCCAAGAAATGATCTGTCCCACCTAGTGTGTTCGATGTGTGATATATTCTGTTGAATGGATTATATAATGACTTAATCATGAACAATGTTATGTTTGATAAACATTTCAATTGTTATTGAGATTGCATCACTATGTTGGAAAATGAGATGAAATGATGAACCATATATATGATTACATTTTCTGCCTACTTGATGTATGTCTGCTCAATATGCATACTTGTTATGTGATTGCTTGGTCTATGATGGTATTGCCTGACTGTCTTATGAACTTGATGGTATGATTTGTTAGCTTGACCTATGATGGTACAATCTGTTTACATGATGAATGATGAAAATGTTTGTTCTGCTCAATGGTATGACCATTTATCTGTCAAAATCATGAATCTTTTGTTTCTGATACTCTGGATAGAATACGTCTGTCACATGTATTCTATTACTCATGTCTGAAATCTGAATACCGATTGTCATCTGGGGTATACTGTTGGGTTATGTTATGAAGTCTCTGTTGGTACAGCCCTGATCAAGCTGGTAAATCCTTATGGACTCAAGGTCTCCCCATGAGTGGGTATCGATGCTTTAGCACGGGTAAATCCTTATGGACCTAAGGCAACGTCTTAGGTGGCACCTATGCCCATCGGGCATAGGGTAAGTCCTTATGGATGCAGTTCTGGGGGACTGCATATTGGTGTAAGGTTGGAGGGTAGTTACTAGTAAAACCTTGTATGTACTTAAACATTTGCATTGAATTGTTATATGTTTTCATGATATGATTGGTATGCATTTATGCCTATTTGATATGCACCTATTGGGACACACTAGACATTAAACTCATTGTTTTCATCTTCGTAAACTATCAACTTGTATAATTCCCGTTTGTTACTCGATGATTGAATAAAGAACAAGTACCGTTAATCTCAAGTATAACGTTACCCTAAAATAACAGAAAGGAAAAGAGGACCGTCACTACTTGGAACATCATGAAAATGTTATGCCTACTATATATCTGCATGAGCTTGTATCATCTTTTGTTAGTCTGTATTACTGGGCTTTTCCAAGCTCACGTTATTTTTACTATCGCAAGTTGAAAGAATATAGCATGACATAATGTTTGACATCAGTGTTCGGAGTTTCCTCGGCGTTGCCTCTAGAGTACGGTACTGTATAGTTGACTGAAATATGTCACCTCATGATGTTTTCTTTCATTGCCCCATTCAACCTTAAATTCTACGGATTTCCTGTCTTTGTTAAGTCTTCGCTTCTATCTTATCTTTGCTTATATCGAGTTGACTGAAATCTGTCACCTCATGATGTTTTCTTTCATTGCCCCATTCAACCTGGGTTTAGGCACCATCTTTTCTCATCCGCCCTTCATGACGAGCCCTCTGTACCTTCTGAACCCCTCTTATTTCTTCGATTTTCTTATTGGATCTTCCTCCTTTGTTTCTCCTTGAAAGAAGATGCCGAATTATACTCATCTGACCCGGCTTAATTGTTGCTTCTTCATGTTTTGCACTAGCAGTGTCTCTTCTTTGATTGGCTCTTTTTCTCCCTCAAAGCACCATATTTTAAAATTGCTCATCTGAGAGCGTACTTTCGGGATTTCACTTTGTATCCATTTCCTTAAAATTGGGGAACTCGTGTCTGAAGGTTGTCGAAATTCCCCTTAAGAATTGAAGGACTCAAGCTCCAAAGCTGGCAGAAATTTTTTTAAAAACTGAAGGACTCACACTCAAAGGTTGTCGGATCCATCCCCTTAACAGAATCTTTGATAATTTTCGAATATCTTCTCTCTCTTTCCTTCTTTAGGAACCCCTTCGGGTTTTCACCTTGAAATCAACTTCTATCTTTGACTCTTCACGTCGAATTTTCTTTTCACATCTTTAGGGTGTCCACATGTCTCTAAGTTTTATAAACTTCTCATTTCCTTAAAGCCATGTCTCTATTTGCCTTCACTCTTTCGCTTCTTTTTTAAGGAAGAACTAACATTGGTTAGAATTCCTTTGCCCCCACTTACTTTAGGCTTATGTACCTCCTGACTGACCTCCGATTAATGTCGGCTGCTTTAAATGGTTTCTTCTATCTAAAGATGCCATAACTTTTTGGCCCTTGTTCCTCTAAATTTGTGGTCAAAAGCGTCTCTTCTGAATTTCGTTATGTTTCCCCCAAAGTACCTTTTGGGTTTTCGTCTTGGCTTCTCTTCTTTCTTCTTCTCTATCTTCCTTCTTTTCTTAGGCGTACTTCAATCTTCACCGCCTTTTGTCGAGTCGATTTTAGATGATATTTACTGTCTCATTTCGGTGCGTGCTCTTGATGTGGCGCACTCGTTCCTTCCGGCAAGATGCCTAGGCTCTGAGGGTAACTTATGCTCCTCGATTCTCAACGTCACATTTCCTACCCTCGTGTTCTATTTCAACACTTCTTAGCGAAGGTCGACTTCATAACTTGACATTTCACCGAAGACGGTCTTGATATTCCAATTGGTGATGTTAACATTTGAACCTCCGAGGGTGCCCCTCCGGGTACTACTGGCTTTACCTCGAGTCACAGTGAGTCCGCTTGTTCATTCCCATGTAGGAGACTTACGAAAATGATAGGGTAAAAATAATTTTATTATGTATAAATATACATTTTAAAGAATCACGACAAGTGATATTTAAGAAAATCAAGTTTGGGGTCTTTGATAAAAGGTCGACCCGAGTGACGTTTTTCTAATGTTGCGGGGATACACATATGAAATCACTTTTGGGCTATAAGGCTTTCGAGAGGAACAACTCCCCAAACCTAATTTCTAACCAATTTAAGGTGGCTCTCTTTAACTCACTAACTCACCATGCCCCATCCTTCCCTCTCTTCTGATCTCAATCAGGCAATAGAAGTGTGGCAATCCTTGAAGAAAAGTTAACCCTGATAGGCGGGACGTAATCTAAAGACAAATTCATCCATTCTTGTATGGTCCAAATGGTCTTTTATGGCTTGTAATGTAAGCTAAGGCTCACGGCTACGAAAGAAAGGGTAAATAGGCCCAAACAAGTGTTTAAGGGTGGTGAAACTAAGGATCAATTCTTCCAACTGGAAGTCTCAATTGTGCTCAGATGAAATTTTATTTCCACTTTTATTTCTTTGGATCGCTCTAGACTGCCTTTTTTTGTTTTCACCCTAGAGTTCATTTCCCTTCATCAAGTATAGTTTCAGATCAAATTGCACCTTCGCATTGTATTAGTGTAGATCTCAATTCAATGGCGATCAATCTTTCACGACCCTTCTAGATAGAGATTCATTTGGCTAGGGAATTCTCTTATCCCTTTTCTTTATTCGCCTCTCACTATCCTTTTACAAAACTGCACTTTTCACTTTAGTTCTTTCGCTTTTGATTCCTTCAATTTTTATGTCAGTAACTTTTGACTTGATTTGGGTAGCTCTTTGAGCATCAACTTTCCTTTTTGTTGTTTCCTTTTGATGTTTTTGCTGCTCAAACTAAAAATGTATTCAATGCATCTGTTCTCTTTTAATGCCCCTTAATTCACAAGGCATCATCCTCATAGCATAATTAGAATCCAATGTCAATTACTTGTCCATAGACTTCTATCTCCTTTGCCCCCGGTGTAGGGGTGATCCTAGGTTTGGGTTCGATCAGAAGAAAAAAAAGTTTAATAGGCTCAAACGGGGACAACAACGGGTATTTTTTATTTTCTTTCTATGTGAAGGGAATTGAAGGATGTCAAATGTCCTCCCATACACGGATATCAAAATTGGTCTTCATGTGGTAGAAGTTTTAGGGTTATCACTTCATTCAAGGACCTTAGACAACAATGCTCGAGAGGAAAATTCACTCAATGGAAGTAGCCCGTTATTCCTGAACACCCGTTGTCATCCCTCCCTTGGCCTAAGTAGAACAGATAGTGCTTCCATTTGTATCATTCCCACAACATTCAGGTTTTTTTCAAAGTATTAAGGTTATTTTTGTAATATATATATATATACGTGTACGTTTCTAATAATAAAAAACAATAGGGTTGTAACCATAAAGAACAAATAAAATATCTAAAAGAAACTAAAGAATATAAAACACTTGCAAAAGTCTCCTTCATTGAAAATAGAACAAACGGACACCGTAAAAGCCCTTACAAGAGACGCTAGCTATCATGGGTCAACAGTACAAAGTTAAACATGCACATCAACGAGGAAAAGAACTGAGCACAAAAGGTAAAACAAACACGATGCATGGAAACATAAAATCTTAAACTATGTTGAAGATCAACGTCTTCCAAAAGTTACCCTTCCAAAAGATTGCCCCACCTTAATCCGTCTTCAGACCTAATCCGCGTGGTAGACTCGGGAGTACATCAGCAGAGGGGTGAGTTTTTCCTTCCCTTTTTCGGCACCCTTGGCCTTCCTTGAGCTCCGAGAGTCTTCAGTCTTACCTCGGGGCTTCGAAACTGTGGCACTCTTGGCGGTCTCCACCCGTCCTTGCTGCTTCCGGTCCCATTCTTCATCTAGGATTTTCCGCAGCGAATCCTCGATCTTGTCTAAAGCCAGCTCAATAGGGCATTCAGAATGGGAGCAGTGCACCTCATATTGGCCGATGATGGCCTGGTCTTCTTCTGATAAGACCTCCTCCATCACAATATCTGAATCCCCGTTCGTACTTTCTTTGGGCTGGGGGCTTTGCCTTTCTTGGTCAGGGTGGCGATCATGGCCTTCAACTCATCAAACTGCTCATTGGTTTCATCTTAAAACGTCTTCATACATGTGATTGTTTCCTTCTGGTTCCACACCAATTGTTGGTGGAACTGTTCAAGCTCATCCATTCTCCTTACCAGATTGTTTATGTTCCCAAAGCGGTATTGGCTGGAAACTGTCCTTTTGTCCATTTTCTCTCTCTTTTTCTGACATGAGTGTTTTCCCCAATTAGTAATGATGTGATGAAAGATCTTAAGCAAGTTTTAATGATGGATGTATTATGGACTCGAATTAACTTCTAGTGGAACGATGTGGCAGATACATGATCATGTGATGGGTGCATGGTTGACAATTTTATCGCTGCTTTGAAATGGTAGATGAAATAAATGCTACAGATTTATGCAAGTCAAAGGTGATTCCCCTCATGTAAACTTTCATTTGGACATAAAGGAGGTGCCTCATCGTAAGATGGTCATAGAAAACTCCTACAGGTACTCTTCTTGCCTGTGAATCACGTTCAAGGAAACGAAAACTTCGGCTAAAATTGCTGGGGACGGGTTTGCTTTCTTTTTTAGTCGTTCAAGAACATCTAATATTTCTGGTACCAAGTCTCAGAGGTAGTCTAAAAAAACTAACTATCTCCTCGAGGCTAAATCAATCCCTTGACCTAATCCATGCTTTTTCTGGCCGACATGCTCTTTTCGGCCGCCTCTTTGCACTCGGACGGGTAGTTTCGTGACTTTGGATGTTCGGAGTAAATCCGATCTTGCTTGAATTCCTTGAGATGGAGAAGGTGTTGGGTTTTTAGGTGCTCGATTCTTTCAACCGTTATTGCTCGCCAAGTGGTGAAGAAGTGGAATTTTGGGTGATAGAGGTGTGTAAGCTAAAAAGAATAAAGACAAGATGATTTATAGTGGTTCAACCTTCTAACCAAGGTCTACATCCACTACCTTAGCTTCCCACTAAGGATTTCCTATAAATCCACTATTGATTCATCCCCTTTTCTAGGCTTAGGAGGAAACCTTTACAAACCGATCAAGCTTTCTACCCAAAGCCTTGATCAAACCCTCTTTACAAAGTGATAAAATAAGCAAACTCAAATCCCTCTAATAGGTATTTGTTTGCACAATTAAGCTCTCACCCAATCCTAAAACACTTGAGCAAATCTAACAATTTTCGCTCACTAGTGTTTGTCTATACAAAGAATTGACACTTAAGCACTAAGACACATTTTGATCATATGTTGTATTACAATTGAAGCATTAACCATTACTAGATGCTTGGAGGTCCCTTTTATACTCCTCTTTGAGTTTGTAGCCGTTACTAGCCGTTGGGGTTGAATTGGAGCCGTTGGAGACTTCATTTTCCACCATAAATGCAGTTTTGCAGCTCCCCGTTTCGATACGCTCGACCCCGTTTCGAAACACTCTTGAAATAGAAATAGTCGTTGCAGTCTGATGCAGAACTCGTATCGAAACGCTTGTCCCCATATTGAAACACTTTTCATTTAATAGGTAGTTGGGGAATAGCTGTTGGGGGTTTATGACCGTTGAGGTCGTTGCCACATAGGCGTATCAAAATGGCAGAGGCCGTATCGAAATGCTATGCAAAATCTCACCCAGATTAAGGCCCGTTTCGAAACCCGTTTCAAAACGTTTTGCCACTGTAAAGACCCGTATCGAAACACCTAGGGGCGTTTTGAAACGCCTAGATGGTTTTGTTGAATTTGGCTTTGAAAACACTTAAAACCTTTTTGAAATATCCCATAAATATAGTTTCAAGTTGTTTGGACTTTAGAAATGGTTTTGAATTCTTTTTAACTTTGTCCAAAACTAATTTTCAATTATTATATCAAAACATTAGTTCTACAATCTCCCCCTTTTTGATATAATAAAACCAACTTGAAATTTTGTTTGGGATTCCCCCCCTTTAAGTTTAAAAATGTGAATAAGAGATGAAAATTTTAAAATAAAGTAAAGCTCCCCTTATTCATTTGAAAATGCAAATTTTCAAACCAAACTCTCCCCCTTTTTGTTATATCAAAAAGAATTCAAAAGACATTAAGTTCAAAATAACTTAGGAGGTTTGAAAAGATGACAAAAATTTGGAAATTTGGTTTTAAAATGGCTCCCCTTTACTCAAAGCATCATCACAATTTTAGTCCAACGTATGTCATAATCTATTTGAAATAAAAAATAAATCAAATTAAATAAATAAAGCAACTAGATTTTACCACACTTGAACACAAGGGAGGATGTGAAGTCTTCCTTCTTCAAGTGTCTTTCTTTGTGTGCATGGAGCTCCCTCTCAATGTTTGACTTGTTGATCACTCTCCATCACACCTAGCAAAAGACAATCAAGTAATTTTTGGCATCCAAATTGCTTTGGATCCATAGACGTTAGTAGCACAAAATTTAGTCCCCTTAGGAATCCATTTTTAAATTTCATCCTTTTTAGTTGAAGTGGTTAGTCCTTTTGGGACCCAAACACTTCTAAAACACTTACCATTTACAAATCTAGGGGCACTAGATTGTCTTACATAAAAGTTTGATTTTCCAAAATTATTTTTCTTTTCAAGCTCTTTGAAAATCAAATCCTTTTCTTCTTGAATTTTATGAAGAAAATTTTGTAAATCAAAACATTTTTGTTCAAACTCTTCGAGTTTTGCTTCAAGTTCAAGTTCGGTTTTAGAAATCAAATCATTTTGAATTTTCAACTTTGAAATCATTTTATTGTTTTTCAAAATGTGATTTTAAATTCTAAAACCAAATCATCATAGGCATCTTGTAATAGAGCTGTTGGAGACTTCATTTTCCACCATAAATGCAGTTCTATAGCTCCCCGTTTCGAAACGCCTGACCCCGTTTCGAAACACTCTTGAAATAGAAAGAGATGTTGCAGTCTGATGCAGAACCCGTATCGAAACGCCCTTGCCCGTATCGAAACGCTCATATCGAAACACTTGTCCTCGTATTGAAACGCTCTGCATTTAAAAGATAGTTGGGAAATAACCGTTGGGGGTTTATGACCGTTGAGGTCAATACCATATAGGCGTATCGAAATGGCAGAGGTCGTATCGAAACGCTATACAAAATCTCACCCAGATTAAAGCTCGTTTCGAAACTCATTTCGAAACGTTTTGCCACTGTAAAGACCCGTATCGAAACCCTTAGGGGCGTTTCAAAACGTCTGGATGGTTTTTTTGAATTTGGCTTTGAAAACACTTAAAACCTTTTTGAAATATCCTATAAACATAGTTTCAAGTTGTTTGGACTTTAAAAATGGTTTTGAATTCTTTTTAACTTTGTCCAAAACTATTTTTCAATTATTATATCAAAACATTAATTCTACAGAAGGGTTGTGCTTTCTTCAATGGTGGGCATTAGATCTTCTATAAGTATGACATTGTGCATTCGCTCGGTAAACTATCCCCTTAACCTTTTTGATTCAACTCTGACCGATGTCGGACTTGCTAATTGACATCATCCTTTCTAGCATCCTCCCGTCCATAATGATAGCCCTTGAATTGGGTAAAACCACCTTGATTCAACACCTTTGTGTCATGAAATGCATGCAAGAATAAATTCAAAAAGATCGCAAGAAAAATTGTTAGTGTCGGATAAACACAGTTAATAAATTATACAAGCAAACAAGCAGTCTTATTTATGCTGTCTAATAAACCTAGGTTGTCCGCATGGCTCTAAAAGGGGTGGGCTTTCTAGTTATCTAAATGCAATTTTGGTTCTAGGAGGTACTCAAATTGTCCTTGATGTCCTCTACTAAGGGTAGCAAAGCCCCTGGTCATCACCCATTATAGGCTCCTCTCAACTGAGTCAATTCGAGGGGACCCTTTAGCTATATCTCTACGGAGAAACGATATTCTCACGAGGATATAGGGTATTCTAGCCTCAAAGGTACTTGCTAGGCCCATCCGGAGGAACGGTATCCTCACGAAAGCACTAGCATTTCCCCCCACGTAGATGAACATGTTTATAAGTCAATTTTAAATACTTTAAAATAAACTTGTTGCATGTAAAAGTGTCTATCGCAATTTTAGTGCAAGTGTACACGACGCAAGTAGTAAAGTGATATGGAAGTATCAGATATCGTCTCCACATGGACTGGGCTAATAGCTTCACCTTGAATTACTACACGAGAGTAAAGAAAATATTTAAGATGTTTGTCATGAGAATAATAAAGAAAACTTAAATAAAAGAGTAGAGAAATCAAGATAGAGAGAATGAGCTAGTATTGAATTGCTCAGTAGTGTAGGTATTGCTAAGTCTAGGAAATTCAGCTCTGTCGTCATCCCTGTCGCGACAGCACCTGTCGCGGCAGCAGTCTGTTGTTTATCGCGGCAGCGAACACTCAAGTCCGTACTTCAAGTTTGGCAAGAATCCCTGCTGTGCCTTGGCCTATCCCTAGGTCCAAGTCTGTCGATGATCACGTCTTTGATGATACCTCCCGGCGTGAATCGAAGGATGAACACCGATGTTATTGAATTCTTCTTTAGCCACTTAACCTCGTCCTATCCCTAGGTCCGAGATAGTTCAACTATAAACTAGAGAACTCACACTTATTCCTTTCGTATACTTAACTCTCCCGATATTAAGTAAATAGATAACCTCGCAATGCTCTCTCGATACTCTTGCAAGATGTTAATAACCAGAATAAGAGAACTTGAAGTTTATTTTATTGAACTGAAAATTCTTAAAACAAAAGCAACCCTTGCAACTACTTTACAAAACAACTCGTGGCCCTAAGGGGAATTTAGAACATGATGAGAGGATGAAAACGGCTAGGGTTTTAGGAAGAAGGCTAGAGAATGCGTGATTCTCTCCCTAGGTCAAAATACATGCCCTTATATAGGTTTTGGGTCCAAGTTCTCTAAAATAGCAAGAATACAACTTTAAATTAAAGTACAACTCTAATAAAGACTAAATCTTTAGAGAATCTAACTTTAAATCGTCCTCCTTCTTGCTTGAGATTTTCTCTCCTTGAACTTTGGGCTTGGCATTCCTTCCGATCTGGGGCTTGGAAAAATATACTAGTTTTTCACGACAGACGGGCTTAATTTTCTCTATCTGTCGAGGTCCACTTTGCTTCTTCTCCTCAAAACTGATGTCGTCCTCTGCTGTCACGGCGGCGACCATGGCAACATCGTCCTCCTTGACTGCTGGTCCAGTTACAGCTCTTCTGCTTCACTGCCCAGCGCCTGCCTCTTCATCTGCTACAGCAGCAACCTGCAAAAGCAACCAATTTCAGTAGAAACTGTGCCTTTTAATATATTTGTGATGTCTAACTGTAAACTAACCTAAATGCAATGAATTATGCTTGAATGCAGCATAAATATGAGTTAAATAGAAGGTAAATAATAGAACTTTTACACACTCAACACACCCCCAAACTCAAGTTTTTGCTTGCCCTCAAGCAATTAAGACCTAAAAGAAAAATGAAATATTTTTGTTTTGGCTTAAAATAGTGAACTTTCCCTTACCCTTCATTCGTTCCCTGTGGCGGCAGCACCCTGTCGGATAATCTAGGATCTGTCCGGAGTCTCACTATAGTCCTCGTGCAGTGTGTGCATGCTTGTGAACAGTTATATGCCAATACTCTCTTAGTTCCACTAGAATATTTCAGCCCTTAACTCGAATTTTTATGCCAATGTTTATTTTTTTAAAGGCATTTCTTATGCTCCTTTGATTTTTTTTGGTTTTGACTCGATTTCACTATTTTTTAAGCTAAAGTTTCACTAGAGCCAGTTTTAGGCACCTCTAGCTAACTTCCTAGAGCCAGTTTCGGGCACCTCTAGGGCTGTTGAGTCTCTTTTGCTAAACTTCTTTCCTAGAGCCAGTGTTAGGCACCTCTAGGGGCTATTAAAGTGCTAAGCTTCCTATTCTAGTTGACTAAAAGAGTTCTAAGTAGTTTAACAATCACAAATAGTGTTTAAGTTTTCAGAACTATAGAAGGGCTCTAAACTTCTCCTAAAACTATCCTAAAGGCACTGCCACGACAGATCTGTCACGGCAGGTGAGTTCAGTTCACAGACTTCAGCCAAAAATTTTCAATATTTTCATTTTTTATAGCAAAAATAAACTAAGTAAAGACGCAAATTTAAGGCTAAAATGGACTCCATTAATGGAGGGATGCCACCCCCAAACCCGAGGGTTGCATTGCCCTCAATGCAAATGACAAGTAAAAATAAAGATAAAAACAGTACATCACAAAATATATAAGCAGACAGCAAAATAAGATAAGAAACTTAAATCTTTAATCGCTGTCGTCGCTACTGCTGCTGACTCTGATCTGGCGACGGGCACGAGCTTTCAGAGCTGACTGGCGGATAGGGGAGGCAGATGTGTTCTTTGCTTTGGCTTCCCTTGGTGGTTGAATCCTGGTTGGGGAGATATGAAGGGGTTTCTCCACAACCTGGACTTCTTAGCTGCTGCTGCTGCCGCTGGCTCTTGGCATATTGTTTTTGTCCGCCATTCGCTTCTGCCTTTTCACCGGTGAAAACTCGTTCGATAGATTCCTCTTAATAGAGGGTTCATTGTCGCTTGCGGCCCAGACGGAAGATGACAAAAAACCGGCGATAAAGGCGTCAAGATCTTCCGGTGGCATTATGCGTTTCATTCCACGGGCAGACGTCTCAACACGGTTGCTGCCAACGGATGTCGGGGCAGGTGATGGTGTTGATGCGGCAGAGGGTGTCCGTGGTGTGGCAGCATGTGTTGGAGTGTGGGCAGGGGTAGGTACAGTAAAATAATGTGCATGGAAGATGGGGAATACAACATCAGGGAAATTTAAAGAGTTATGGATAAAATATACCATAGATGCAGTAAAATCCATGATGAAGCTCATCAGACCGAGCTGTTGTTCCTCCATCTTCTGGATAGCAACTAAGATCTGGGAGGAGGAGTCGGTCGGGGCTGCTGCTGTTGGTTGCTGCCTGGCTGCTGTGGCAGCTGGTTCAGTCTCTGGCTGCTCTATCGTGTCTGCTGTCGTGGCAGCTAGATCAAATGATGACAAAGGAGTGGCAGTAGTCAGCTCCATGAGGCTGAGTATGTTCTTTTCCGTCCATCCCTTCCCTTGGACTCGAAGATCAGTGGTCACTTCAGGTACGCCATGGCCACGACAGAGGGATGTGATGAGGTATGGGAGGTAAAGCGGACCCGTCGGTCGGTGTGCGCACTCCAAGATACTCTCACGGATATAGTTGCCCACGTTAATGGGCCTTTCATGTAAAATGGAGTGAATTAAGGCTAACCTGGGTTGGTCAACCGTGGTATTGTGTGACGATGGCATGATACGCTTTTTGATAAAAGCATTCCATAATTTTGCTTCCGGCAATAGTTGAGTCCTCTTTACCGTCCTTGGGTTCTTGCGACTGGTTTTCCATTGAGTTCCCTCATCTGTCAGCTCTACCATGATAGCATCATAGGCAGCAGGGTCTAGGTGTTGAGGAACTGTTGATGAGCGTCGTCGTTGCTGCCGATGTAGAATCCATACAATGTGTTAATGTATTCAGCTTCGAACGGCACTTCCTGTCCTCGTACGATTACCGTTGTCGCCATCCTGCTGTTAATGGCAGCGTAGAATTCTCGTACAAATGAGATGTTCATCTCTTAAGGCTGTTCGGCAAAGATCTGCCACTGTAGAGCTCGAATTTTCCGGGATATGGACGGCTTTAGGCCCAGATTTTCCTCCTTTGAGGTGTAGATGAATCCCCTTTCTTTCCACATATCTCTGATCTGAAATGAGCGTAGGGTGGTTGTTGTCGGTGTGGAGATGGAAGCAGCATTCCTACGAGTTTTCCTAGAAGGCATTGTTGCAAGGGTTGGGAAAATGAAAATGAAAGAAAAAATTCTAGAGGAAGCAAGTAAGAAGTGTAGAAGTGAGTGAAAATGAAAAATGAAACGGGGTTTATATAGAGAAGGATTTGCTGCCCGTTGGAGCTGTAACGGCAGGCGCGAATAACGGGGCCAGTTGTTACGCGTTAGCGTGTCTAACACGTCTGTCACGCGTTTCTGTGTTTGTTGCGCGTCTATTATGCGTTTCTGTGTCTATCGCGACAGCGTGTTGACAACCTGTATTTTCCGCGTCTATCGCGGGAGCTGTAACGACAGGCTCCAAATTTGGGCTTTGTTGGGCTGATGGATGGATGGTGGGTTGAGTTCACTTCTCATGTTCTTCTTGACTCCTTTATTTCCTAAAAATAGAAAAATAAAAACATTATTCAAATAAAATAAATCTTATTTCCTAATAAATAATAAGTAATAAAAAAATAAAAGTAAAAATAAAAATTAGGTTAAATTAGGAATGACAGGTGGGGCATCTCCTAAGGTAACCACTTCCTGCATTCTTGGGGCTTCAGTCCCCTGATAATGCTTTAAGCGATGTCCCTTGACTTTGAATTGGTGCCCGTCTTTTAAAGATCTGATCGTGATGGCACCATGGGGAAAAACCTGTACGACTTGGAATGGGCCAGACCATTTAGAATTCAGCTTCCCTGGAAAGAGTTTTAATCTGGAGTTAAATAATAATACAAGCTGCCCTAGGCAGAACTGTCGTGGCAGCAACTTCTTGTCATGCCACTTCTTAGTTTTATCCTTGTAGATTCTTGCATTGTCATAGGCCATTGTCCGGATTTCTTCAATTTCGTTCAGATCCAATAGCCTTTTCTACCATGCCTTGTCCAAGTCCAGATTCACTGCCTTGATTACCCAGTATGCTCTGTGCTCGATCTCGACAGGTAGATGACATGTTTTCCCATAAAACAATCGGTAAGGAGACATTCCTAATGGAGTTTTAAAAGTTGTCCTATAAGCCCATAATGCATCATTAAGGAGTAAAGACCAATCTTTCCTAGTTGGCTTGACCATCTTCTCAAGAATGTTCTTAACTTCCCTGTTGGAGATTTCAGCTTGTCCATTGGTCTGCGGGTGATATGCTCTTGCGATCCGATGCTTGACACCATACTTCCTCAAGGCAGCAGCAATAACCCTGTTGTCGAAATGTCTCCCTTCATCACTGATGATCGCCTTAGGGATGCCAAACCTAGAAAATATGTTTTTGTGTAAAAACCGTTGAACTGTCTTGGCATCATTCTTTTGAGTGGCGATAGCTTCAACCCACTTAGATACATAATCTACTTCCATGAGGATGTATAGATTCCTACATGAAGATGGGAATGGTCCCATAAAATCAATCACCCAAACGTCGAAGATCTCGACTTCAAGAATATTCTGTAGCAGCATCTCGTGTCTCCTTGAGATGTTTCCTATCCGTTGGCACTTGTCACAACTCTTGTAGAAGATTTGAGCATCTTTATACAGTGACATCCAATAAAATCCTGACTGCAGAACCTTGGCAGCAGTTTTGTTGCCTCCTAAGTGTCCTCCATACTGTGAAGCATGGAAGTGATGGAGTATATCTTCTTGTTCGTCTTATGGTACACATCTTCTTATAACCTGATCTGCACATATTTTGAAAAGAAGAGGTTCGTCCCAATAATAATGCTTAACATCATTTTGGAACCTTTTCCTGGCTTGATAATTAAGGTCAGAAGGAATTATTCCGCTAACTAAGAAATTAACGAAATCAGCATACTAGTGGAGTTCAGAAGACTTACCTGCTGTCATGGCTATCGCGGCAGTGACTGCGGCAGCAAAGAGCTGCTCATCTGGGAAGGTCTCCAATATGTTTGTCTCATCTGTCAGTAGACTCTTTCCCTTCTCCAACCATGAAAAGTGATCTGCCACTTGATTCTATGTCCCCTTTTATCCTTGACTTCAAGGTCGAATTCTTGCAATAGCAGGATCCAACGTATCAATCGAGGCTTTGCATCCTTTTGCGCGAACATATACTTCAATATAGAGTGGTCTGTGTGCACTATGACCTTCGTTCCAAGTATGTAAGAACGAAACTTGTCAATGGAGAATACCACAACTAATTACTCCTTCTCTGTGGTGGTGTAGTTTACTTGGGCGTCGTTCAGGGTCTTGCTGGCATAGTATATGACATGAAATAATTTGTCTTTCCGCTGCCCAAGTGCTGCCCCGACAACATAGTCACTAGCATCACACATAATCTCAAATGGATGTGTCCAGTCTAGTGGTTGTACTATTGGGGCTGTTACCAGCTTTTCCTTCAGAACCTTGAATGCTTCAGTACATTCATCGTTAAAGTCGAAGGGTCGGTTCTGCTCCAGAAGATGGCATGAGGGCTTGGTGATTTTTGAAAAATTCGCAATGAACCTTCGATAAAAACCAGCATGTCCTAAGAAACTTCTGATTCCCTTGACTGTGGTGGGCGGCGGCAGCTTTTCGATCACTTCTATCTTGGCTCTGTCGACTTCTATGCCAGGGCAGCTAATCTTATAGCCAAGGACTATCCCTTCATCCACCATGAAGTGGCATTTTTCCCAGTTCAAAACTAAGTTTGCTTTTTCACATTTTTCGAGTACCTTTTGTAGGTTGCCTAGGCAGCTTTCAAAGTCGTCTCCAAAGACTGAAAAAAAAAACAAAAAAATTCGTGGAAATCCTCCACCATATCGGAGAATATGGCCATCATGCACCTTTGGAAGGTGGCTGGTGCATTGCATAGTCCAAACGACATTCTCCTAAAAGCATAAGTTTCGTAGGGGCATGTGAATGTCGTCTTTTCTTGATCTTCTGGTGCGATAGCTATTTCATTGTAACCTGAATAACCATCAAGAAAACAATAGTAAGGTTTACCCACTAGTCTATCAAGCATTTGATCGATAAAGGGTAAAGGAAAGTGGTCCTTTCGGGTAGCTTTGTTAAGCTTCCGATAGTCCATACAAACCCTCCAACCGGTCACAGTCCTGGTTGGGATTAGCTCATTGTTTTCGTTGGTTACCGCGATCCTTCCTCCTTTCTTGGGAACATGTAACACCCCAATTTTGGGCTTAGAAGTTTTGGGTTTGGACCGGGCTGGTCAGAGTGCGGTTTGAATATAAAAGGTGGTTTTTAGGAAAACCTAGTTCGGGTTGCAATAAAAATATGGGAAAATGTCTTAAAATCCTCTTTTATTATATATAAGAGAATGGTGAAATCAATTTTACAAAATGAGGTTTGGAAGTGTGACATTTTGGGTTAGTGACCAAAATGTAATTTTTGGAAACTGGGTGACTGTTTTAAAAAGGATTGAAACTTTAAATCTTTTAGGAGCTATTTACCCAAAAACGTTTCTCCAGATTTTTCTTAATAATAATCAATTAATTAATGGTTTTAAATTCAAGGTAAAAGGGAGGGAAAGATATTTTGTCATTTTTAACTAACTTTTCCCAAATTTCCATTTTCCTTTTCTCTCAACCCAAACACATTTCTCCAGCAAAATTCCCTCTGATTTTGACAAATAAAGATGAGATTTCAATCCTCATTTGATCTCTAATCAATTCTACAACAAAACCTTGGCATTAGCTTATTGAATTTTCAAGAATCTTGGTTCCAAAAAGGGAGAAACTCAAGTTTAGAGGTATGAACGTCTTTCACCTCTAAATTCTCAGTTCTTTACTGAAATTCCCAAGTTCTCAATCCTTGATTTGAGTTTTATTAAAGGTTTTGATGTTGAGATCTTGATTTTGGCTTAAAATGCAAGATTTGGATTTAATTTTGAAGAAATTCGTAATAATTGATTGGGCTCTGTTTTGAGATGTCTTTTTGATGTAATTTGGATGTCTAAATGATGTATAATTGAGGTTTGATCAATGCAATCCTGAATAGGTTGATTTTCCTAAGTTTTTACTTGTGAAAATGGTGGTTTTTGGGGTGATCTTGGTGTTTTGTTAATGCTGGAGGTATATGGACGGGTTTGGGATCATTTTGGATGTTAATTGATGTTTAAAAATGGTTAGAAGTGATGGATCTTGGCTGGGTTAAGTTTTGGAAGAGTTTGGAGGTGATTTCGGTTGTGTTTGGTAGTCGAAATGTTGGATTTGTGTAGAGCAACGAGTTGAGTTGTGTGGCTGGTGTTTTTAATGCATAATGATGCATTAATCCTCTGTTGTTATGTGCTTCAAACAGGGGAGAATGATCCGTGAGCAATAGAGGTGGCGTTGAAGGTTTCGGATGCTTGGAAGGCTTGTTGGCTAGCCTTGTTTTGTGTATCGGTGAGTGAGGTTGGGTTTTCGGCTTTAAAACCAAGGTTTGAAGGTTTTGGGAGCTTAGTTTAAGTCTAAACAACTTAGCTAAGCTCAAGAGTAAGTAAATGGAATTTCTCTCTTGGTTTGTGTTATGAATTGGTTTTTAAAGCACTTGTGATTGTTGGATGCAATGCATGTGATTTGCATGTTTTAAATTCTGTTTTGAAAGTATATTTTAGCATGGTTTAATGCTGGTTTTGAAAGCCATGTGTGAAGGATGCTCAAGGTAAGAGATCCTTGGTTTTGTACTTTGGAATTGTGGAATTGATGCATAGTGTTGCATCTTGTTTAATGGCTTTGTGTAATGCTTCAAAAACAGTGGATTGATGATGGTAATTGGTGGTTTTGGCATTTTGGTTATGCTTGTAAAGCAATGGATTAATGTGGTAAGATGATTATATTGGCAAGTGATGTAAGTGGTTCTTGGTTACTTTAATCGGATATAGTTAGCCGGCTATAGGATTGGGTGCACCGTGAATAAAGTCGCCTTGGATGTGGAGTGGTTGTGATTGAACCGGTAACTCCATCCAAGTACACTAACGAGATGGTTAAGAACACCATGGTGGTTAAAATTCCATGGGTGGGTCTTGTGTTAAGGTCATAATGGTGGTTAAAATTCCATTTGAGGACCTTGTGTAAGCAAAGGTCATAATGGTGGTTAAAATTCCATTTGAGGACCTTGTGCTTGTTAAGATCACAATGGTGGTGTAAAGTCCATGTGTGGATCTTGTGTAGTATGTCCCGGATCTCGTTACTGATGTTATACAACTACCAATGGGTGATGTTAAGGTCATATGGTGGTTAAAATTCCATATGAGGACCTTGTGAATGTTAAGGTCATATGGTGGTTAAAATTCCATATGAGGACCTTGTGAATGTTAAGGTCATATGGTGGTTAAAATTCCATATGAGGATCTTGTGTATGGTAAGGTCAAAATGGTGGTTAAAATTCCATTTGGGGTCCTTGAGATTGGTAGTGTGTATGAAGTGTAGGGACAACGCTTGTGAACCGCGTATCCGATTGGATGTTGAGTTGAAAAGTGGATATGGTTTATCACTTGGAAGCCAATATAATGTTCTTGGGTGTAATGAAACATGAGATGCTTGAAATGATGCATGGTTGCATGAGAAGTGTGTAATGTACCAAGAATGCATGTATTACTTGTTAGCTTGAACAAGTGTTTATTTTCTATTGAGAATGGTGCATGTGTGCATGAAATCTCTTAAGTGCATTGAAGTCTTGCGAAGACTTGTTTTTAAAGGCATGTAATGCAAATATTGATTTTGTGGTTCATATGTTGCATTTGTTTAATGCATGAGATAGATTGAATGAGTAAGTGGTTATTAAAGGTTTCTTGCTTTGAAATGATTTCAATGTATGAGAAAAGTATGATGTGAAGTGGAAGTGTTTTCCAAGGATCTTGTATTTAACTTTGCATATGATATTCATGCATGGAATGGTTAAATTGATGGTTTTGCAAGGTTGTGCTTTGAAGTGAATTACTTAGCTTTTCTAAGCTAAGGGTTGGTTTTCATGTTTGAGCAATGCATGATTTAAAGCATGTTGTTAAAAAGGGTTTTCAAACATTGCTTTGGTTTATCGAATTGTGTTGCTTTTAAAAGAGGTTTTATGACTCGCTGCATTGATGGTGTTTTGGTTTTGAGCATTCCTCACTAAGCATTATGTGCTTACGCTCCTTTTTGTCCATCAATGCAGATATTTGAAGTTGGGACAGCGAAGAGCAAGGGATTCAAGAAGAGCTCCACTTGAGATGTATGTCTCGGTTAATAGCTATAGATAATAAAGGCAATGGGGGAGAATCTCTTATGTTGATGTTTAATGAGATTGTGTATGTTGGACAAGTTTGGTTTATGATTTTGAACTATGTGGTTTAACGCTTGCAACGTTTGAGTATTCTTATTCTTAAGTCGTTATGCTATGCTTCTTGTTTAAAAAGCATGTTTGAGTGTTGGATGTGTTGAATGAGTTGGTGCACCTAGGGGTGGTTTTGTATCTAGATTTTGATGCAAATTGGTAGGTATGATGCTTGGCATGTTTTTGATTTAATGTGGGGTGGTTTGGAGCATGTTTGATGGGGTTTAAAGGTGTTTAAAAAGGCCTATCTGCTGTTTCTGGGCAGGGTGTTTCGAAACACCCTTGCCTGTTTCGAAACAGGCCCTTGAATTGGCCAGGGTGTTCCTGAACGGCCTAGACCCGTTTCTGAACACCTTGGCTACTGACAAGGGGTGTTCCTGAACGGCCTAGACCCGTTTCGGAACACTTGACCGTTGGGCATAAAATTTGAATGGTTTTGAGGTTTGCAAGCTTTACGTTTTAGTCCTGATTCTTGTATGTGCAATTGCTTGAGTTTGAGATGTCCGTTTGAGATGAAATTTGGCAGAGAGGCATGAAACATGACTAATTTCATAATGGTAACTTAAAAATTGGTAAAGTCCTCTTAATTTTCAGAATTTACAAATTGGTTCCTAAATTCGTATTTTGTGCAATTGGGTCCCTTATTGTTTTCCGATTGCTATGATTTTTGAGTAAGCTTATCTCAAGAGTATGCCTAGGTTAAATGTGCATATAGACAAGTTTAAAAAGAAAAAAAATGGTCGTTAATCAAGGTTGACTTTCGGGTTGACTTTGGTTTTCCCCGTGTAATCTTCGTAGTTCGGGTCAACCGTCTAGGCCGGGCTACGGGGGTTACATTTGGTGGTATCAGAGCTGAGTTGCAAATGCTTTGGGGAAATGGTAAATTGTTGTAATATGTGTTTGATGTTTATTCTGATGTGTGGTTGAAAGACGGTTGAAATGCGTTTTTTTGAGCGAATTGTTGATGTTTTTAGCATGCTTTTTGATTGTGGATTTTCATTGAGCTAATGTGGAATTGTGCTGATGTTATGCTGGTGTTGTGAGCTGATTTTATGAATAATGAAAGTGTAATGGGTATGATATGTTGATATTATGCTGTTATGAGTGAATGTTGTTGATGAGAGCATGGTCGAAGTATGTGGATTGATATGCTTGATGTTGTGATATCCATGTTTTTATTGACTGTTATGTTATGTAAAAGGGGAGAATTTGGGATACCCATTGCCTTATTATTATATCTATTGTGTTATTTTGGAGTTGGAGTTTGAATCCTTGCTTAAAGCTAGTCTGATCAATTTGTTTGTTTTGTTATGATTGTTTGTTGTTAATAGCATGGCAAAATCGATGAAAGAATGGCAGTTAGGTGAGATGGTTGCTGCTTTAGAGCAGGTTGTTAAGGCGTGGAATTCACCTTTTAATGGAGGTGTTTTGTCTCAGTCTTCTGTGCCTGGAGTTGAGGTAGTTAGGCAGGAGGAAGAAGCTGGTTCTGTGATGAAGAGTTCATCACCTATTGTTCAAGAGGTGTTGGGAACATCTCAGGCTGTGGCAAAAGTAAGGCCTGTAGACGTGCCGGTTGTGGGATGTGCGGGTTTGTCGAAACAACTTTTACATGATTTGGGAGCTGTGGAGTATCATGGTTCGACACCTGAGACATTCGAGGCCTGGTTGGCCAGTGTAATTCTAATTTTGGATCAGGAAGGTTGTGACTATGCCGGTAAGCTGGGAAGTGTTGTCTCATTGATGTTGGAGGGCGCTTGTGCCTGGTGGACGTCTGTGGCGGTGGCATCGCACATCCACGATATAGATTGGGACTTCTTTGTGTCTGCTTTTTATGAAAGGTACCTTGGAGAGGAATTCCCAAGGGTTAAGCAACGTGAGGGTGTGGTTTCAGTTTATGAAGGTGAGAAAAGTTTAAGCAAGAGAGTTGCGAGTACTGACCTCCGGAGCGGTCAGCGTAAGAGGCTACGTGATATAAGGTTTTGCTTGAATCGAAGTCAGGGTGGTAGTGCAAATGTAGGGCAAGTGCTACATGATCAAGGAGTGGAAGCTCAGTTACCGGTGTGTGACCGTTGTGGAAGGCGCCATGTTGGAGGTTGTTGGGGCGCAGGAGTTTGTTGGAACTGTGGTTCTAAAGAGCATGTGAAGCGAAATTGTCCTCAAGTGGTGAGATCAGCCTCAGTGGTAGCAGAAGGGTCTCTGAAGGGTCGTGGGCACGGCCGAGACAAGGTTCGAAGATGGCAGAAAGGGCAGAAAGGTGTGAGGAGCTTGGAGAATGAAATCTGTTGGAATTGTGGGTCTGTTGGACATATGAGACGTAATTGTTTGAAGTTGGCTTGGGGTAGCCAGGGTTCTTTACCGCAGGGAGATGGTGATGACCTTAGTGTGTTAGCTGATGCTACAGTGGTGCGGCTGGAGAATGATGGTTCTGCGAGGAAGAGAGCTCGTCTGTTGAAGCTCTGGGGCAGTGAGATGTGTACAGGTAACCTTGTTAAGTAACCTTTGCCCTAGTTATCTTAGTTTGGTTTCGGTTTGGTCTTTCCTTGCGTAGTGGGTATGGTCTCGTTGCTAGCATGTTGGGGTAGTAGTTGTTGTTGTTTTGAAAACAACTTTAGTGTGAAGAGGGCATTAGTGAGTATCTTGTGGATAATGGGTTGCTAGAATGATAGAGTTGGTCAAGTTAGAAGTGAGATAGGAGGTTGTTCTTAGACGGATTCTGAGGATGTTATTGGTGGGTGTGAACCGACATACATGCACAGTTAAAATCATTCGTTATATGCTATATTATATA
Organism: Hibiscus tridactylites; assembly: GCA_958450335.1. Taxonomy (NCBI): domain Eukaryota; kingdom Viridiplantae; phylum Streptophyta; class Magnoliopsida; order Malvales; family Malvaceae; genus Hibiscus; species Hibiscus tridactylites. The sequence continues at coordinate 35,687,909 of OY288271.1, forward strand.
TGTGCTGGTCCATGCATACATGTGACATGACATTAGAGGTTTTGCATACATGTACATCAGGCATTGATAGGGCATATTGGTGACCATGCATACGAACGTTCACACTCGCTAATAGCTAGTCGGGTCCGTTAGTGTTGTGATAGTATAGGTTGATGGTGGGTTTTAAAAGTTGTTCTGGTGATGGGTGAATGTTAGGAGTTATGGAGGGTATTAAGCAAGTTGTTAGTAATAGTGAGTGCGGTATAGCATGTTGGTAGAAGGAAGGTGTTTGATGCTTAATGAGTTTAGCGGTATGGTGGTGAGGAGATTACCGTTTGAGTTAGAATCAGTCAAAGTGGTTGTGAATAGCTGGTAGAAGTGGTAGTTTCTTGGTGTTAAGTGTTGTGGTAAGTTAGTGGATGTGTTCCAAAGTGCTGAGGTAACTTGGCATTGATGTAGTAGTAGAAGGATTGTTTATGTAGGTGTTGGTTCGTAGCAACCTTCGAAGAGTTGAGAAGATGTTGAGTTGTGGGTTGTAGAAAAGGGTTAGCCTGGGAGAATAGAAGTTTCGTAACCTAAATATGTATGTATAGGTTGGGCGATGTTCTAGTAAGGCAAGTGTTGTAGTCAATACTTGAAGTGGAAAAGCAATGTAAGATCAAAGGCCATTGTTGGTTGGACGGGTTCTTGTAAGAAGTGGTTGGCTAGTTGTGAGTAAGTAAATTTCGTCTGAAGACAGCTTGTGGTGTGTGGAACGGCTGGCGAAATCAAAGTTGGGGCTTTGTGATGTGATTTTTTGGATGTTAGGTGAGTAGTCCTGGTGAATCATTAAGGTAATGATAGCGGCGGATGTGAAGGAGTATTAGCAATACGTTGAGAAGTTTGAGTAAGCAGTTGATGCTTAAGAATTTTTGCTTGTTGTGGTAGTCTTTGAAAGAGGTTGAGTAGTTTTGCAAGGAGTTTTAGAAGCAGTGAAGGTTGTGGGTCACATGGTGGCTGAACTGGATTGGTTGGTGTCACTATGTGAACAAGTTTTGGGAGTTATGAGCTAAGGTGGTGTATGCTGTAAAAGTTGGAGGTTTTTCAGGTTATTGTTGGGGCTATGTGCAGTCCGGAAGTGTGAAAGGTTAAGATGTGGTTAACATTTGAGTGTTCTGGAATTCGAGAACAGTTTGTGGTGGTGTTGAGTTTGGGTGGAGTTTTGTGAGGAGAGTGTTCGGTGGTGGTTATGTCTCCTGTGTTGCTTTGTGTGTTGCTTTAAGAAGTTTGGTTGTTCTCTTTTCGCCGGTTGAAATTTCGAGGACGAAATTTCTTAAGGGGGGGAGAGTTGTAACACCCCAATTTTGGGCTTAGAAGTTTTGGGTTTGGACCGGGCTGGTCAGAGTGCGGTTCGAATATAAAAGGTGGTTTTTAGGAAAACCTAGTTCGGGTTGCAATAAAAATATGGGAAAATGTCTTAAAATCCTCTTTTATTATATATAAGAGAATGGTGAAATCAATTTTACAAAATGAGGTTTGGAAGTGTGACATTTTGGGTTAGTGACCAAAATGTAATTTTCGGAAACTGGGTGACTGTTTTAAAAAGGATTGAAAATTTGAATCTTTAAGGAGCTATTTACCCAAAAGAGTTTCTCCAGATTTTTCTTAATAATAATCAATTAATTAATGGTTTTAAATTAAAGGTAAAAGGGAGGGAAAGATATTTTGTCATTTTTAACTAACTTTTCCCAAATTTCCATTTTCCTTTTCTCTCAACTTTTCTCTCAACCCAAACACACTTCTCCAGCAAAATTCCCTCTGATTTTGACAACTAAAGATGAGATTTCAATCCTCATTTGATCTCTAATCAATTCTACAACAAAACCTTGGCATTAGCTTATTGAATTTTCAAGAATCTTGGTTCCAAAAAGGGAGAAACTCAAGTTTAGAGGTATGAACGTCCTTCTCCTCTAAATTCTCAGTTCTTTACAGAAATTCCCAAGTTCTCAATCCTTGATTTGAGTTTTATTAAAGGTTTTGATGTTGAGATCTTGATTTTGGCTTAAAATGCAAGATTTGGATTTAATTTTGAAGAAATTCGTAATAATTGATTGGGCTCTGTTTTGAGATGTCTTTTTGATGTAATTTGGATGTCTAAATGATGTATAATTGAGGTTTGATCAATGCAATCCCGAATAGGTTGATTTTCCTAAGTTTTTACTAGTGAAAATGGTGGTTTTGGGGTGATCTTGGTGTTTTGTTAATGCTGGAGGTATATGGACGGGTTTGGGATCATTTTGGATGTTAATTGATGTTTAAAAATGGTTAGAAGTGATGGATCTTGGCTGGGTTAAGTTTTGGAAGAGTTTGGAGGTGATTTCGGTTGTGTTTGGTAGTCGAAATGTTGGATTTGTGTAGAGCAACGAGTTGAGTTGTGTGGCTGGTGTTTTTAATGCATAATGATGCATTAATCCTCTATTGTTATGTGCTTCAAACAGGGGAGAATGATCCGTGAGCAATAGAGGTGGCGTTGAAGGTTTCGGATGCTTGGAAGGCTTGTTGGCTAGCCTTGTTTTGTGTATCGGTGAGTGAGGTTGGGTTTTCGGCTTTAAAACCAAGGTTTGAAGGTTTTGGGAGCTTAGTTTAAGTCTAAACAACTTAGCTAATCTCAAGAGTAAGTAAATGGAATTTCTCTCTTGGTTTGTGTTATGAATTGGTTTTTAAAGCACATGTGATTGTTGGATGCAATGCATGTGATTTGCATGTTTTAAATTCTGTTTTGAAAGTATATTTTAGCATGGTTTAATGCTGGTTTTGAAAGCCATGTGTGAAGGATGCTCAAGGTAAGAGATCCTTGGTTTTGTACTTTGGAATTGTGGAATTGATGCATAGTGTTGCATCTTGTTTAATGGCTTTGTGTAATGCTTCAAAAACAGTGGATTGATGATGGTAATTGGTGGTTTTGGCATTTTGGTTATGCTTGTAAAACAATGGATTAATGTGGTAAGATGGTTATATTGGCAAGTGATGTAAGTGGTTCTTGGTTACTTTAATCGGATATAGTTAGCCGGCTATAGGATTGGGTGCACCGTGAATAAAGTCGTCTTGGATGTGGAGTGGTTGTGATTGAACCGGTAACTCCATCCAAGTACACTAACGAGATGGTTAAGAACACCATGGTGGTTAAAATTCCATGGGTGGGTCTTGTGTTAAGGTCATAATGGTGGTTAAAATTCCATTTGAGGACCTTGTGTAAGCAAAGGTCATAATGGTGGTTAAAATTCCATTTGAGGACCTTGTGCTTGTTAAGATCACAATGGTGGTGTAAAGTCCATGTGTGAATCTTGTGTAGTATTTCCCAGATCTCGTTAGTGATGTTATACAACTACCAATGGGTGATGTTAAGGTCATATGGTGGTTAAAATTCCATATGAGGACCTTGTGAATGTTAAGGTCATATGGTGGTTAAAATTCCATATGAGGACCTTGTGAATGTTAAGGTCATATGGTGGTTAAAATTCCATATGAGGACCTTGTGTATGGTAAGGTCAAAATGGTGGTTAAAATTCCATTTGGGAACCTTGAGATTGGTAGTGTGTATGAAGCGTAGGGACAACGCTTGTGATCCGCGTATCCGATTGGATGTTGAGTTGAAAAGTGGATACGGTTTATCACTTGGAAGCCAATATAATGTTCTTGAGTGTAATGAAACATGAGATGCTTGAAATGATGCATGGTTGCATGAGAAATGTGTAATGTACCAAGAATGCATGTATTACTTGTTAGCTTGAACAAGTGTTTATTTTCTATTGAGAATGGTGCATGTGTGCATGAAATCTCTTAAGTGCATGGAAGTCTTGCGAAGACTTGTTTTTAAAGGCATGTAATGCAAATATTGATTTTGTGGTTCATATGTTGCATTTGTTTAATGCATGAGATAGATTGAATGAGTAAGTGGTTATTAAAGGTTTCTTGCTTTGAAATGATTTTCAATGTATGAGAAAAGTATGATGTGAAGTGGAAGTGTTTTCCAAGGATCTTGTATTTAACTTTGCATATGATATTCATGCATGGAATGGTTAAATTGATGGTTTTGCAAGGTTGTGATTTGAAGTGAATTACTTAGCTTTTCTAAGCTAAGGGTTGGTTTTCATGTTTGAGCAATGCATGATTTAAAGCATGTTGTTAAAAAGGGTTTTCAAACATTGCTTTGGTTTATCGAATTGTGTTGCTTTTAAAAAAGGTTTTATGACTCGCTGCATTGATGGTGTTTTGGTTTTGAGCATTCCTCACTAAGCATTATGTGCTTACGCTCCTTTTTGTCCATCAATGCAGATATTTGAAGTTGGGACAGCGAGAAGCAAGGGATTCAAGAAGAGCTCCACTTGAGATGTATGTCTCGGTTAATAGCTATAGATAATAAAGGCAATGGGGGAGAATCTCTTATGTTGATGTTTAATGAGATTGTGTATGTTGGACAAGTTTGGTTTATGATTTTGAACTATGTGGTTTAACGCTTGCAACGTTTGAGTATTCTTATTCTTAAGTCGTTATGCTATGCTTCTTGTTTAAAAAGCATGTTTGAGTGTTGGATGTGTTGAATGAGTTGGTGCACCTAGGGGTGGTTTTGTATCTAGATTTTGATGCAAATTGGTAGGTATGATGCTTGGCATGTTGTTGATTTAATGTGGGGTGGTTTGGAGCATGTTTGATGGGGTTTAAAGGTGTTTAAAAAGGCCTATTTGCTATTTCTGGGCAGGGTGTTTCGAAACACCCTTGCCTGTTTCGAAACAGGCCCTTGAATTGGCCAGGGTGTTCCTGAACGGCCTAGACCCGTTTCGGAACACTTGACCGTTGGGCATAAAATTTGAATGGTTTTGAGGTTTGCAAGCTTTACGTTTTAGTCCTGATTCTTGTATGTGCAATTGCTTGAGTTTGAGATGTCCGTTTGAGATGAAATTTTGCAGAGAGGCATGAAACATGACTAATTTCGTAATGGTAACTTAAAAATTGGTAAAGTCCTCTTAATTTTCAGAATTTACAAATTGGTCCCTAAATTCGTATTTTGTGCAATTGGGTCCCTTATTGTTTTCCGATTGCTATGATTTTTGAGTAAGCTTATCTCAAGAGTATGCCTAGGTTAATGTGCATCTAGACAAGTTTAAAAAGAAAAAAAAGGGTCGTTAATCAAGGTTGACTTTCGGGTTGACTTTGGTTTTCCCCGTGTAATCTTCGTAGTTCGGGTCAACCGTCTAGGCCGGGCTATGGGGGTTACAGAACACATTGCACCGGGCTCACCCATTTGCTGTCCGAGATGGCGTAGATTATTCCAGCATCTAACCATTTGATTATCTCTTTTCGCACCACCTCTTTCATCGCATGGTTTAGTCGCCTTTGAGCATCTATAGTCGGCTTATGATCATCCTCTAAAAGGATTTTATGCATACATAATGCCGAACTAATGCCTTGAATATCAGCTATCGTCCATCCAATAGCCTTTTTGTGTTGCTGCAGCATCCCTATTAACTGATGTTCCTGTTCCTGCATCAACTTGGAAGAGATGATTACGGGCAACGTATCATTTAAACCAATAAAAGCATATTTTAGCTGCCCTGGCAGGAGCTTAAGTTCTAAAACAGGGGGCTCAACAGTTAATGGCTTTTGAATTGCATGGTTATCCGAGGTATGATTTAAATGCTCGAATAACTTACCTGGACGATCGCCTATCCAGTTTACTTCCTCCTGATCTGATGTATCGGATTCTGAGGAGTTGATGTCGTTAGTGCTGTCGTGACAATCTTCTAAGTGGCTGCCGAGACAGTGACCAATGTTGATGTCGTGACAGCCTGACCTGATGCAGGGTTGGTCAAGGGTAACTTCAGTGATAACCTTGCATTCTTCTTCTGCATCATCGTGCTTCATAGCTTGGAGAACATTCAACTTTATCTCTTGATCGTTCACTCTCATGGTGAGTTCTCCTTTTTCCATATCAATCAGTGATCTTCCCGTGGCTAAGAAGGGTCGCCTCAGGATGATTGGTGCGTTTTCATCTGCTTCACAATCTAAAACAAGAAAGTCAGCAGGAAAAATAAATTTATCCACTCTTACCAGAATATCTTCGATTTTTCCTTCCGGATGAACATAAGAGCGGTCTGCCAGCTGCAGAATTACTGTTGTGGGCCGAGCTTTTCCAATACCTACATATTTATCTTCGATTACACACGGTATGATGAAGCTCCCCGGATCCTTGTTTTTCTGGGGTGGATGCTTGTGCAGAATACTCATGCATCCTTCTGTCATCTTAACCGTTTCAAATTCCCCAAGTCTAGATTTCTTTGACATAGCTTCCTTGAAAAATTTGGCATAACCGGACATCTCCCTAACGGCATCTAACAATGGAATGTTGATGTGAACCTGTTTAAAAATATCATAAATCTTTTTAAGCTGAGATTCTTGCTTCAACTTCTGTAACCGTTGAGGAAAAGGAGGTGGGGGGCGATAATCAGCAATACGTCCTTCCCACTGCATACGAATCTGAGGAGGTTTGGGTTCATCATCTTTCTCCTCTGTCGCTTCTGTTGTCGTGACAGGCTCATCGGTAATAGGTTGTTTGTTACCTGTCGGGGCAGCTTCCTCGGCAGGTATGTCCAAGGCTGGTTTCTTCACTGTTTCAGCTTCCTTCTCTGGCCATGGTAGTTTCTTCCCACTCCTAGTAGTAATGGCTTTACACTGCTCATGTGTGGGCTGCCTAGAATTTTCAGTATTGCTAGGAAATCCGCCAGTCTGCCTTGGGTTGATATGCTGGGAAACCTGACCCATCTGTGTCTCCAACAATTTCAGAGTAGCTTCATGATTCGTCATCTGCATCTTTGTTTTATCCATGAATGTCTCTGTCTTCTTGACAAATTGATTCATGTTCTCAATATAAGTTCTTGTTTGAAACATAAATGTAGCCAGAGTCTGTTCCAGTATATTGTTCGTGGCAACTGGTGGCTGTTGCTGTTGTAATTGCTGTCGAGTCAGCAATCTAGGTCCTCCCTGATTCTGATTATTGTGTGCTTGAGGATTCAGGGCATTATTAGGATTGCTCCAAGAAAACTTGAGATCATTTCTCCAGCTGGGATTGTAGCTGTTGGAGTTATAATTCTGCTTGTTGTAGTTTCCAACATACTTTCCCTCTTCTAACTGTATAGGACATTCATCTGAACTGTGATTTCCCTCACAAATTTCACATACCTCTTCGACAGCAAATGACGGCTGTGAATCATCGTTCAAGAGCTATTTCATTGCCTTAGTAAGGTATGCCACATGTGATTTCATAGTGTTGTCGGCCTCATAATCCTTAACAGCTAAGACCCGTTTACCCCCTCTTCTTGCTGTCGGAAACTGCTCCTCATTCTTAGCCAGATTTTTCAATACTTGCATTTCCTCGTCTGGGTCTTTGTCCAGTAGTAATATGTTTGCTGCTGAATCAATTCAAATACGAGTTTGTAAATTGGCAGCATTATAAAACTTAGTTACCTAGTTCCAAATGGGGAATCCATGCATTGGGCAGTTTCGTAGAAGAGTAGTAAATCTGTCCCAGGCCTCGTGCATCGGCTCGTCATCTTCCTGTTGAAAAGTAGCAATTTCGTTACGTAATCGCTCAGATAAGTGTGAAGGATTAAAACGAGATAAAAATTCACGAGACAAATCTGCCCAAGTTCTAATTGAACCCAGCGTAAGTTTATTCCACCAAGTATTTGCTCTGTCCCTCAATGGATGGGGAAATATCCCAAGCCTCGGTATCTCCAGATTAACTCCTGGTAGTCTAAACGAACCACAGATTTTCTAGAAAGTTTTTAGATGCTCCCTAGCATCCTCTGTAGCAGAACCACTAAACTGGCTGGCGTTGTTGATCATGCTAAACATAACAGGTTTAAGCTCGAAGTTGTCAACATCTATATCCGGCAGCGTGGTTTCTAGTTCTACATGATCATTCAGCATGTAGTCACGGTAGGACCGTCGGGAGGCAGCGGCAGGTGGGTTGCCGACAGGAGGTATAATCTCTCCATCTCCGACAGGAGGGTTATTACCCTGGGGGTTCCCTTGGTTTTGCATCGTCTCTAATTGTTCCTCAAGGTACTCAGGTTCTTCTCCTCGTCTCGATCTGCGCATAAACAAGCAACCTTGTGAAAAGAAAAAGTTGAGCAAACCAAATTAAAACAGAAAAAAATAAAAAAAATAAAAACGAAAAGTGCAGTAAAAGAAAAGGTAGAGTTATGTTGCCAGTCCCCGGCAACGGCGCCAAAAACTTGTTGCGTGTAAAAGTGTCTATCGCAATTGTAGTGCAAGTGTACACGATACAAGTAGTAAAGTGATACGGAAGTATCGGATATCGTCTCCACAGGGACTGAGCTAATAGCTTCACCTTGAATTACTGCACGAGAGTAAAGAAAATATTTAAGATGCTTGTCACGAGAATAATAAAGAAAACTTAAATAAAAGAGTAAAGAAATCAAGATAGAGAGAATGGATTGGTATTGAATTGCTCAGTAGTGTAGGTATTGCTAAGTCTAGGAAATTCAGCTCTGTCGTCGTCCCCGTCGCGGCAGCACCTGTCGCGGCGGCAGTCTGTTGTTTGTCGCGGCAGCGAACACTCAACTTCGTACTTCAAGTTTGGCAAGAGTCCCTGCTGTGCCTTGGCCTATCCCTAGGTCCAAGTCTGTCGATGATCACGTCTTTGATGATACCTCCCGGTGTGAATCGAAGGATGAACACCGATGTTGTTGAATTCTTCTTTAGCCACTTAACCTCGTCTTATCCCTAGGTCCGAGATAGTTCAACTATAAACTAGAGAACTCGCACTTATTCCTTTCGTATACTTAACTCTCCCGATATTAAGTAAATAGATAACCTCGCAATGCTCTCCCGATACTCTTGCAAGATGTTAATAACCAGAATAAGAGAACTTTAAGTTTATTTTATTGAACTGAAAATTCCTAAAACAAAAGCAACCCTTGCAACTACTTTACAAAACAACCTGTGGCCCTAAGGGGAATTTAGAACATGATGAGAGGATGAAAACGGCTAGGGTTTTAGGAAGAAGGCTAGAGAATGCGTGATTCTCTCCCTAGGTCGAAATACATGCCCTTATACAGGCTTTGGGTCCAAGTTTTCTAAAATAGCAAGAATACAACTTTAAATTAAAGTAAAACTTTAATAAAGACTAAATCTTCAGAGAATCTAACTTTAAATCGTCATCCTTCTTGCTTGGGATTTTCTGTCCTTGAACTTTGGGCTTGGCATTCCTTCCGATATGGGGCTTGGAAAAATATATTGGTTTTCCACGACAGACTGGCTTAATTTTCTCTATCTGTCGAGGTCCACTTTGCTTCTTCTCCTCAAAATTGTTGTCGTCCTCTGCTGTCACGGCGGCGACCATGGCAGCATCGTCCTTCTTGACTGCTGGTCCAGTTCCAGCTTTTCTGCTTCATTGCCCAACGCCTGCCTCTTCATCTGCTACAACAGCAACCTGCAAAAGCAACCAATTTCAGTAGAAAATGTGCCTTTTAATATATTTGTGATGTCTAACTGCAAACTAACCTAAATGCAATGAATTATGCTTGAATGCAGCAGAAATATGGGTTAAATATGGGGTAAATAATAGAACTTTTACTTATAAACAAATATCGATCGATTTGGTCACTTTAATTCACATCTTCTAATATTAATTAAGCGGTAAAGTTTTTTGGCTTGACTCTCTTTTTTGTTTTTGAAAACAAAATTTTTTCCCCAGCGGAGTCGCCATCTGTATCGACTAAAAAAATCTCAAGATACCTCTCGGTCACTTGGAGAAACCGGGTTTTAATTAGTTTTTTGAAAATTTAATCGGATTAAAAAGGAGGAGTCGCCACCGGCCATTTAAAAATGGTAGACCGGACACCGAATGTAAAACCAGATATTCTATCTTTTAAAAAGGGGTTCGAGAGTCGGTTACACACGGGGAAGGATGAGCACCCCCGTCGTGCCCTAAAATCGGTACCAAAACCATTACCGCTTAGTTAATATTAAACTTTTAGAATTAAAGTGATGATTCGTATCGAAATTTGGTTATACGGGTGAGTAAATTTTAAAAGCCTTGATATTCGAGAAATAACGTCCGAACCACCACCACTACAACTGGTATTGGCCTCGTTTGTTCCCGAATAAAAAGACATCGCATTACAATTTATAATTCGATTGCAAGGATTTAATAACGAATTAAATAAGCATACAAGATAATAAAACTATATAATGTAAAAAATGGAGGTATATCATAAAAATGCATGCTAAAAAAGATTATACAAAAGATATGCAATCCTATATTATATCATATACCATATGTCATATATATAATGTAAAAATAGGAAAATACTACGCTGAAAAGGGGGCTAAAATTGGATTCGTGATAGACTTTAGGGACTTGTGGGGGAATTAAACCATTAAAGAAAACTGCTAAATTGCAAAAACAAGGACCATAATTAAAATATGTTGAAACCTATAGGGACCGAAATGGTTACTAAACCACTCAAAATCAATTTAAACCAAATTAAGGACGAGATTAAAAATGTTTAAAAAGCTTGAGGGGCCACAGACGGGGTTTAAAAACACAGAGACCCTTACGGGGACATTTTCAAAACTTGGAGGGGCTTATGGATGATTAAACCATTTTTAAATTATCAAAATGCTATAAAAACTCGTTTGAAATATTTCAGACCCCTTTTTTAAACTCAAACCAAAAGCTCTTTCCCTTTTACTCACCCGATTAGGGTTTGGAAATCGGAAAAGAGAGGGCTTTTCCGGCGCCGTCAACCGTTAACCTCGAAAAACCGAGGGAAGAAACCCCCTATTTTTAAAACACCCCAGACATGAACCCAAAAACTTCTTTGTTGAATCCTTTTAAAATAGAGACCGAAAACTATATTTTTGTTTTTGGAAAAAATAGTAGCTTCTACTCCGTTCACCGACCCATCGCCTCACAGTACGTGGCTCAACTGAAGTCGGACAGCTTATTGGCGATGAACGGACGACTTAAACGTTGAAGGTAATCTTCTCTCTTTCCTTTTTTATTTATTTCTTTCTCTCTTTTTCGCACGCAAAGAAAAAAGATAGAAAATACCTCTGGAAATTTTCTTTTGATTTTATTGCTTTCTTTGAAAATTCTCGAATTGAGCTTTTTTGTTTACAATTCTCTCTGTTTTTTTTAATCTCCCCTTACAAGGTTTATTTGTTCGGTTTTATATACCGAGAGATTACATGCCACGAAAAGAGTAGAAAAAATATGTTGGTTGCCTCCTGACTTGCTTCTTTTTATCTGTGTTTTTGTTTCTTGCGATTTACGTCGTAATTTGCTGTTTGTGGTAACTGGTGCCTCTATTTTTGGGTCTAAGGTGTGTCGGAGATGTCCGAATCGGAAGGGGACATCGGCGTGGTGGTGTTGGCCGTGGCAGAGGGATTAGAGAAGTCAGAATGGCCAGGCATGTGGTAGCATGCACGCGTGCACGCAACGAAGGGTCGCAGGTGGGAGTCAAAAGGTCGCGCGTCAGACGCAGAATCGTCGCGCGTGGGAGGCGTGTGCAGGTGTTTGGAAGCTTCCGCGTCGATCTGGTACCGTTAGATCGTATTTTGATCTGACGGCTATGATGAGGCAGCGCGGCATCTTCAAAAAGGGCATCTAGGGTTTGCTTGCAGGTGCGATCTGGGCCCTTGGATCTTCGCGCGATTCGATGGCTACAATGGGGTGCGACGCGAGACGGATGAAGGCTCTCTAGGGTTTGCTTTCTCGGAATGGATCAGGACCGTCAGATCTAAACAGATCTGACGGCTATGGATTAGGGCGGCGGCTGCACATAATGAACCAAAGGGTTTGGGTTAGCTTAGGGTTTCATGATTATTAGGGCTAGCACCATTTGGGCTTACGAGCTTATTGTAATATTAGATATTCTTTTGAGTTTTTATTTATTATGTAATGGACTATTTACTTAAATAATTTGGACTTTCATTATTATGCTTTGTTTACAATAATAATAATAATAATAATAATAATAAGGCTTAATACAAATTTTCCCACTAAAGTATACCTGATTTTCCAACTTGCCCCCTAAACTTCATTTTGCCAACTGTTTCCCCTTAAACAATTCACCGTTACCTATTTTGCCCCATTCCGTTAAAAAAATTTCGGCCAATAACATTCTGCCACGTCATCAACGGGTTGACTAAGTCAATCCGTCTTGTTTTATTTAAAGGGTAAATTACATGTCAAGTCTGTCAGGTTTGTTTTTTTGTTCAATTTAGTCACTGAAAAGTCTACTTTTACCTTAAATTGACCCCTATTTGTTTCTAATTTTTATAATTTAATCCATTATTTGTTATTATTAATAATATTATTTTATTAAAATGTTAATATTTAATAAAAATAAATATTTTAATACTAAATTAGTAATTTTTTAGATTCGAATTCCAATTAAATTCTAATTTCACTATATTTGAATTATAGTTTTTGAGTAAAATTCAAATTATATTCGAATCATATTCAAATTATATTTGAATCATCTTCTAATTATATTCGAATTATTAATTCGAATTTTACTATATTCGAAATATATTTTTTGAGCAAAAGTCAAATTATATTAGAATTATATTTGACCATGTCTATATTATATTCGAATCATATTAAAATTATTTTCGAAATATAATTTGAATATGATATTTCGAATGTAATTTGAATATGATTCGAATATAATATGAACATGATTCGAATAAAATTCTAATATAATTACATGTTTTTTCAACTATTATATTCTAATCATATTCAAATTATATTCGAATCATGTTTAACATGTAAGTATATTTGTATCATGTTCGTATTATATTCAAATCATGCTCGTATTATATTCGAATCATATTTAGCATATAATTTGAATATGATTCGAATATAATATGAACATGATATGAATATAATTACCTGTTAAACATGATTCGAATATAATTACCTATTAAACATGGTTCGAATATAATTACCTGTCAAACATAATTCGAATATAATAGTTCAAAAACATGTAATTATATTAGAATTATATTCGAATCATGTTCATATTATATTCGAATCATATTCAAATTACATTCGAAATATCATATTCAAATTATATTTCAAAAATAATTTTAATATGATTCGAATATAATATGAACATAATACGAATATAATTACCTGTTAAACATGATTCGAATATAATTACATGTTAAACATGATTCAATATAATATGAACATGATTCGAATATAATAGTTGAAAAAACATGTAATTATATTAGAATTATATTCGAATCATGTTCATATTATATTCGAATCATATTCGAATTACATTCGAAATATCATATTCAAATTATATGTCAAAAATAATTTGAATATGATTCGAATATAATATAGACATGGTTCAAATATAATTCTAATATAATTTGAATTTTGCTCAAAAAATATATTTCGAATATAGCAAAATTCAAATTAAATATTCGAATATAATTAGAAGATGATTCAAATATAATTTGAATATGATTCGAATATAATACGAACATGATTCGAATATAATTTAAATTTTACTCAAAAACTATAATTCAAATATAGTGAAATTAGAATTAATAATTAGAATTTAATTGGAATTCAAATCTAAAAAATTACTAATTTAGTATTAAAATATTTGTTTTTATTTATTTTTATTAAATATTAACATTTTAATAAAATAAATATTATTATTAATAACAAAAAATGGACTAAATTATAAAAACTAGAAACAAATAGGGGTCAATTTAAGGTAAAAATAGACTTTTCAGTGACTAAATTGAACAAAAAAACAAACATGACAGACTTGACATGTAATTTACCCTTTAAATAAAACCAGACTGATTGACTTAGTCAACCCGTTGATGACGTGGCAGAATGTTATTGGCCGAAATGTTTTTAACGGAAAAGAGTAACGGAATGGGGCAAATGGGTAACGTTGAATTGTTTAAGGGGAAAAAGTGGGCAAAATGAAGTTTAGGGGGCAAGTTAGGAAATCGGGTATACTTTAGGGGGAAAAGTTGTATTAAGCCTAATAATAATATAACATATAAATGATAATAATAGCATGCAATAATAATGATAATAATAATAATAGAAAACAATAAATATAATAATATCAACAATAATAGCAAACAACAAAAATAATGATAACAATATAATAATATAAAAATACTAACAATAATAATAACAATAATAAATGCTATATAATAATAGTAATGAACAATAGTAATAATAACTACATAACTAATAATAATAATAATACCAATAATAAGTAATAATCGTAAAGAAAACAACTAAAAATAGATAATGACCATAATAATAATTAATCAGTATAACAAATATAACAATTATATACATAGAAAAGAATAGTAATTGTAGAATAAGCATAATAATAATAATAATAATAAAGTATCAATAAACATGATGATGATAATATTTATAATAGTAATAATAATATAAGGTAATAACAGTAGTAACACTTATATATATATATATATATTTCTCTTTTTCTTTTTCTTTTTCGTTTTTTTTTCTCCTTTTATTTTTTTATTATCTTTTAGACTTAAATTACATAACAGCCCAATGTAAGCCCTATACCAACACAAAAATAATAGGGTTCAATGTCCGGACAAAATTAGTGATTACAAAACTCTCCCAAAATCTAGCCGTGAACCTCGGATCTCTGTTTGACACTATAGATTTTGGTGCACCATGCAATCTCACTATCTCACTGATATACAAATTGGCCAACTTATCTAGAGTATAAGTGGTGTGAACGGCTAAAAAGTGCGCACACTTCGTAAGACAATCAACAATTACCCAAACCGAATTATTTTTAAAAGGTGTCAACGGCAAACCCGATACGAAATCCATGGAAATTCTCTCCCACTTCTACTCGGGAATTCTCAATGGTTGTAACAAACCTGAAGGAAACTGGTGCTCAGCTTTAACTCGCTGACAGACCATGCACTTAGTCACAAACTCGGCAACATCTTTCTTCAAACCAACCCAAAAATACTCATTTTTCAAATCATGGTACATTTTCGTGCTTCTCGGATGCATAGCGAACGAATTACTGTGAGCTTCAATTTCGGATGGTGCGTCTTAAGTCTACATCTTCCGGAACAACTACTCTACTCTTAAAACACAAAACTCCATCGCTACTAAAACAAAAATATATCGGTTTACCTTCTGCTATGTCTTTTACATGAGATGCTAATGATCTATCTTGCAACTGCTTCTCTCTAATCAACTGAAGCAAAGAAGGTCTAACTTGCAACTCAGCCACTAAACCACCATCTTGAGACAAACTCAATCTAGCAAACATAGCTCGTAACTCCACTGCTAACTTCTACTCAAAGCATCAGCCACTACATTGGCTTTACCCGAATGGTACTCAATCGTAAGATCGTAGTCTTTAAGCAAATCTAGCCACCTACGTTGTCTAAGATCCAGTTCTCTTTGCGTCATTATATACTTCAGACTCTTGTGATCCGTATACACTGTGCATTTCTCACCATACAAGTAACGTCTCCAAACTTTCAAAGCGAAGACCAATGCAGCTAATTCTATATCATGTGTAGGGTAATTACGCCCACGAGTCTTCAACTGTCTAGACGCATAGGCCACTACTCTTCCCTCTTGCATAAGCACGCAACCCAAGCCAACATACGACACATCACTGAAGACTACAAACACTTTCCCTGACACGGGCTAAACTAAAATAGAAGCTTCGGTTAAGGCTTCTTTCAATTTCTCAAATGCTTGTTGTCTTGCATCAGTCCACCGAAACTGAACATCCTTATGTAGCAATTTAGTTAAAGGAGCTGCAACCTTTGAGAAACCTTCAACAAATCGTCTATAGTAACCGGCCAAACCTAAGAAACTACGAACTTCGGTCACTGTCTTCGGTGGTTTCCAATTCACAACTGCCTCAACTTTCTTAGGATCCACTCGGATTCCCTCGGCTGATACAATATGGCCTAAGAAGTCTACTTCCCTAATCCAGAATTCACATTTGCTCAACTTGGCATACAACTGATTGTCTAACAATTTATGCAACACCAAATGCAAATGCCAATCATGATCTTCCTCGGTACGAGAGTACACTAGAATATCATCGATGAACACGACTACAAATTGATCTAAGTACTCATGAAATACTCTATTCATCATGTCCATAAAAGCTACTGGTGCATTAGTCAAACCAAAATGCATTACTAAGAATTCGTAGTGCCCATAACGAGTGCGGAAAGTTGTCTTCGATACATCTTGATCTCTTACCTTCAACTGATAATAACCGGATCTCAAATCTATCTTCAAGAACACTGAAGCACCTCTCAACTGATCAAACAAGTCATCAATTCTCGGCAACAGATACTTGTTCTTCACTGTCAACTTATTCAACTGTCGGTAATCGATACACAGTCTCAAACTACCATTTTTATTTTTCACAAACAACACCGATGCACCCCAAGGTGAAGTACTCGGACGAATGAACCCTCGATCTATCAATTCCTGAAGTTGTGTCTTCAACTCTTTCATTTCTTTAGGAGCTATTCGGTATGGTGCTATCGACACTAGAGTAGAATCAGAATAAGTCTTAATAACAAACTCTACATCTCTATCTGAAGGCAAACCCGACAATTCTTCTGGGAATACACTCGGAAAGTCACAAATTGTTCTAATGTCTCGCGGTCGTGCCTCATTCATATTTGGATTTATAACATAGGCTAGGTACGCCTGACAACCCACATCCAACAACTTCTGAGCCTCTAAGGCTGAAACTACATTAGACAAGAACTTAACGTTCTCGCCCACTATCAGTACCTCGTGATCCTCTAAAAGTCTCAAGGACACACACTTTGTCTCAAAATCTACTTTATCCCTATACTCTACAAGCCAGTCCATGACTAATATTGCATCAAAACCATAAAACAACAATTCCATCATATCCACAGGAAAAACATGACCTTGAACTATCAAAGGACATCTTCTGTACATCTTTCTAACCACAACTGTCTCACCAAAGAAACTAGTGACATTCATACCCACATCTAATATCTCAACTGGAATATGTAACAATCTTGCATGCTCACTCAATATGTACGAATGCGTAGAACCGGAATCAATCAAGGAAAGTAAAGTCAAAGACTGTAATGAGAAATTACCTGCAATCACATCTGTGTCCTCCATGTCCTCACGGTGTGCATACACTCTAGCTGGCCCACCTCTCTCGGGCTGAACCTGTAACCCCCTTAGCCTGGCCTAGACGGTTGACCCGAACTACGAAGATTACACGGGGAAAACCAAAGTCAACCCGAAAGTCAACCTTGATTTACGACCCTTTTTTTCTTTTTAATCTTGTCTAGATACACATTAACCCTAAGTGAGTACCCACGAGATACGATAGAGAAAGAAAAAGCGAACGGATTTCAAAAAGGGACTCAATTGCACAATATAAAAAATTTAGGGACCAAAATGTAATTCTTGAAAATTAGAAGGTCTTTACTGATTTTAAAGTTACTATTATGAAATTAGGCAAGTATCATGCTCCTCTGCCAAAATTCAACTTAAATGGACATCTCAAACTCAAGCAATTGCAACTCTAACATTTAGGACTAAAATGTAAAACTTGCAAACTTCATCACCATTCAAATTAGTGCCCAACGGTCACCTGTTTCGAAACACCCACCTGCCGTATCGAAATGTAGGATCGGAACGGAGTTGACCGTTTCGATACGCGGGTTGGTTCCGAGACTGGTTCCGAAACGAGGCCTTCCAGTAGCCAAATCGTTTCGTAACAACCTCCAGCCGTTTTGAAACACGAAGGCCATTACGGACCCCCGTTTCGAAACGCCAGAGAGTGTTTCGATACAGTTTGCCAAGAAACTACAGATTTTGCTGGTTTTCCATGCATAAACCCATTCAAACTCATCCTAATGACTTCCCAAACATGCGAACAAGTCATCAAACATATGAGATGCATGTTTAGAACTCCTAAACACATTCATAACGTCAAACATGAAATTTCACATGTCTAGAGGCATGCTTCCTATTATCAAAACCATGTAGGCAAACAAACTTCAAATCAAGCATTAAAGGCCATTTACAATTCAAATCAACCAAGGCACACATGCCACAACCTTAGGGAGTTTAATACATCTCCCAAAACAAAACTTAGGCTCCCATTGCCAATTTATCAAAACTAATAGTGTATGAAAACATCACCATACGTGAGCTTGGATTCCCTTGGACACACTTAGCTTCCTTGATGCCCTTAAACACCTCAATTATCTGCATTATTGGTAAAAGAGAGCGTAAGCACAAATGCTTAGTGAGACTAGCTCTAACTAAAACCAATACAACAATGTATTTTTAGAAACACTTTCAACAAAGCTTTAAAAATCACATGCTCAACTCTTTCTCATGCTACCTTGCATCATTTTCAAGCATCTCATGCTTCGTTGCATTTAAATACATTATATTGGCTTTCAAGTGATAGTTCATAACCATTTCAACACAAAACACAATCGGATACGCGGATTACAAGCGTTGTCCCACACGCTTCATACACACTACCGAACTACACAAGGTTCACACTCAAGAGCAATCCCTCCATTGATGTGACACCCGTGGTGGAGTATAACGGTACAATCTCAACCCTTCAACACCACTCATCAGTAGTTGTATAATTCCACTAACGAGAGTAAGGGACACATAACACAAGATCCACACACGGAATTTACAACCACCATGGTGATCTTACCTCAATCGTTAGGGTACTTGGATGGAGTTTACGGTACAATCACAACCCCTCAACATCCAAGGCGACTTTACTTACGGTGCACCCAATCCTATAGCTGGCTAACTATATCCGATTCAAGTACTTAAAAACCATTTCATCACTTGCCAATATACATCAAATACCATCATCAATTCATTGTTTTAAGCATTAATCAAAGCCATTTATCATCATGCATCTCCATGCATCATAACCAAATTACTAACATGTCAAACCAAGGATCTCTTACCTTGAGCATCCTTCAATACATGGCTTTCAAAAACCAGCATTAATCATGCTAAAACATGCTTTCAAAACAGAAATTAAACATGCATTTCATAACTAATGCATCAAACAACATCTTAGCACATCCGAGGGAGTTTTTCCGAAAACTTACTCTTGAGCTTAACTAAGTTGTTTAGACTTAAACAAAGCTCCCAAAACCTCCAAATAATCGTTTCAAAGCGGGAAAACCATCTCCACTCACCAATTACGTTTCTCCTTGCTCGCCGAAACTCTAACTATGCCTCTGATACTCCCAAACCAACACCTAAAGTGTCCGAAGGTGTCTCCCTTGTTTTCAACACATAAGCGCATAGGATTAATGCATCATCATGCATTAAAATCATCAGTCACTTCTCCTAAACTCGCTGCACCACCTAAACTCAACATTTTGGCTACCAAACACAACCGAAAACACCTTCAAACTCTTCCAAAACTTAACCCATCCAAGATCCATCACTTCTAATCATTTCTAAACATCAATTAACATCTGAAACAAACCTAAACTCATCCTTATACCTCCAGCTATAACATAACACCAAAAACACCCCAAAAACCACCATTTTCATAAGCAAAAACTTAGGAAACACAACCTATTCGTGATTGATTAGGAGAAGAACAATATTACCTCTAAATGATGATTTCTCCTTGATTTGGGCCAAATTCCTTGAAAATTCAATGTGGAAATCAAAAGGATTTGATGCAAGATTGATTAGGAACCAATGGATGATGGAAATCTCATCAATTGAAGTGAAAATATATGTGAAAGTTGCTGGAGAAAAAGTGTTTGGATGATGGGATTTTGAGAGAAAAAGGAATGAGAGAAAATTAGAGAAAAAGTAGTTATGAAAATCAAAAGGTAGTTTTCCTTTTCTTTTATTTGATTAATACATTAATTAAATCACCCAAATTAAGGAAAAATCTGGATAAAAACATTTTGGGTAATTAGCTCCTTAAAGATTCAAAGTTTCAACCCTTTACAAAACAGTCACTACAAAACTTTGCAAAAATCGCATTTTGGTCACTACACCGAAATGTAGTATTTCCAAACCTTATTTTGTAAAATTGATTACACCACTCTCTTATATATATTAAATGAGGATTTTTAGATATTTTCTATATTTTTAAAGCATCCCGAACTAGGCTTTCCTTAAAACCTCCTTTTATATTCGAACCATTTCTCAGACCGGTCTGACAAAACCCTAAACTTCTAAGCCCAAAATTGGGGTGTTACAACTCTCCCCTTCTTAAGAAATTTCGTCCTCGAAATTTACCTGGAGGAAAAAGGTAAGGAAACTGCTTCATCATGTCATCCTTTCTTTCCCATGGGGCCTCCTCAACACCACGATGCATCCACAACACCTTAACCAACTCAATGGTCTTACCTCGAAGAACTTTACTGTCCAAATCCAGAATTTCAACTGGCTCTTCATCATAGGTCAAGTCTGGATTCAACTTCACTTCCTCCACAGGCATAACATGCGAAGGATCTGATCTATACCTCCGAAGCATAGAGACATGAAACACATCATGTATCTTTTCCATCTCTTGCGGCAACCTCAGCTTGTACACAATAGGACGCACACGTTCAATCACCTCGTATGGTCCAATATACCTAGGGCTCAACTTACCCTTTCGGCCAAACTTCATCACCTTCTTCCAAGGTGAAACCTTCAAAAACACACGGTCACCCAACGCAAACTCAATCTCCTTACGCTTCAAATCCGCGTAAGACTTTTGTCGATCAGAAGTTGCCTTCAACCGCTCACAAATGAGCTTCACCTTCTCGGTGGTTCCTTTCAACAAAGCCGGCATCGAGACCAACTTTTGACCTGTTTCAGCCCAGCAAATAGGATTTCTGCACTTCCTTCCATACAAGGCTTCATAAGGTGCCATTTGAATATTTGCATGGTAACTATTGTTATAAGCAAACTCCACCAAAGGCAAATGCTTCTCCAAAGAGCCTTGGAACTCAATCACACAGCACCTCAACATATCCTCAAGCACTTGGATAACACGCTCAGAATGTCCATCCGACTGTGGCTGATAAGAAGTACTGAAATTCAACCGCGTACCTAAAGCTTGGTGCAAACACTCCCAAAAACGCGATGTAAACCTCGGATCTCTATCCGACACTATAGATTTTGGTACACCATGCAAACACACAATTTCGGCAATGTACAACTCTGCAAGCTTGTCCAAGGTATACGTAGTGTGCACAGGTAAGAAATACGCACACTTTGTAAGGCGATCCACAATCACCCACACCGAATTCTTCTTCGATGGCGATAAAGGCAA
Source organism: Hibiscus tridactylites (assembly GCA_958450335.1). Lineage (NCBI taxonomy): Eukaryota > Viridiplantae > Streptophyta > Magnoliopsida > Malvales > Malvaceae > Hibiscus > Hibiscus tridactylites. Next base: position 35,709,307 of record OY288271.1, read on the forward strand.
ACCAGACACGAAGTCCATGGTAATCCTTTCCCACTTCCACTCAAGAATCCTCAACGGTTTCAACAACCCTGAAGGAACTTGATGCTCAGCCTTAACCCGTTGACAAACCATGCACTTACTCACATACTCCGCAACATCTTTCTTCAATCCCACCCAATAGTACTCATCCTTTAAATCACGATACATCTTTGTACTACCAGGGTGCATAGAAAAGGACTACTATGAGCTTTAGTCAGAATAGTACGTCTCAACTCCGCATCATTCGGCACTACTATCCGACTTCCAAAACATAGAACTCCATCATCATTAAAACAGAAATCTGATGGTCTATCCTCAGCAATATCATGAACATGTGGCACCAAAGAATCATCCAACAACTGCTTATCCTTTATCAACTGAACCAAAGATGGTTTCACTTCCAATTCAGCAACAAGACCTCCATCTTGCGAAATACTCAAGCTGGCAAACATAGCCCTTAACTCCAATGCCACCATCCTACTCAAGGCATCCGCTACAACATTAGCTTTTCCTAGATGGTACTCGATTGTCAAATCGTAATCCTTAAGCAACTCCACCCAACGTCGTTGCCTAAGATTCAACTCTTTCTTAGACATCAAATACTTCAAGCTCTTGTGATCCGTGTACACCGTACACTTCTCACCATACAGATAATGTCTCCAAATCTTCAAAGCAAAAACCACCGCAGGAACTCAATATCATGTGTAGGATAATTGTGCTCATGCACCTTCAACTGTCGCGATGCATAAGCCACCACCTTACCCTCCTACATTAGCACACATCCCAAACCAACGTAAGATGCGTCACTGTACACCACAAACTCTTTTCCTGATTCAGGATGAACCAAGATAGGAGCTTGCGTCAAAGCTGCCTTAAGCTTCTCAAAAGCTTGTTGTCTTGCTTCCGTCCACTCATACTTGACATCCTTTTGCAATAACTTCGTCAAAGGTGCAACAATCTTTGAAAATCCATCCACAAACCTCCAGTAATATCCTGCTAAACCAAGGAAACTACAGACTTCATGAACAGACTTAGGAGGCTTCCAATTCATAACTGCCTCGATCTTCTGAGGATCAACACGAATTCCCTCAGCCAAAACCACATGACCAAGGAACACAACTTTTTTTAGCCAAAACTCGCACTTGCTCAGCTTAGCATAAATCTGATTTTCCAGAAGCGCTTGCAAGACAACCCTCAAATGTCCTTCATGTTCCTCCTCAGTACGAGAGTACACAAGGATATCGTGAATGAACACCACAACAAACTTATCCAAGTATTCATGAAACACTCTATTCATCATGTCCATGAAAGCTGCAGGAGCATTCGTCAAGCCAAACGACATTACAAGGAACTCATAATGCCCATACCTCATCCTAAAGGCTATTTTTGGCACATCCACATCTTTCACCTTAAGCTGATAGTACCCTGACCATAAGTCAATCTTGGAAAACACAGCCGCTCCACGGAACTGATCAAAAAGGTAATCAATCCTCAACAAAGGATACCAATTCTTGATGGTCAACTTGTTCAGCTGACGATAATCGATGCACATTCTCATAGTGCCATCCTTCTTCTTCACAAACAAGACCGGTGCACCCCAAGGTGACACACTTGGCCAAATGAAACCACGGTCAAGCAACTCATGAAGTTGCGTCTTTAACTTCTTCAACTCCTTAGGTTCCATGCGATAGGGAGCAATGGACACTGGAGTTGTGTTTTCATACAGCTCAATTTCAAACTCCACCTCTCGACTAGGCGGCAACCCAGGTAACTCCTCCGGAAACACCCCAGGGAACTCACGAACAGTTCTTATATCTTGAATGCTGACCTCCTTCGAACTTGGATTCATAACAAAGGCTAGATAAGCCTCGAAACCTTGCCGCAACATCCGACTTGCTTCCAAGGTAGACACCACATTACTAAGAAACTTTACATTTTCACCCACCACCACAACCTCATAATCATCCGCAAGTTTCAACGAAACTCGCTTGTTCTCAAAATTCACTACAGCTCGATGTTCAACAAGCCAATCCATACCAAGGATTACATCAAAACCATAGAATGACAATTCCATGAGATCAACAAGAAAAACATGGTTTTGCACTTTCAAGGGACATCTTCTATACAACTTCCGTGTTACGACTGTCTCAACAAAGGAACTAGTCACATGCATACCAACATCCAAAGACTCAACAGGTAAACCAAGCATTTGAGCATGTTCACGCAATATGTATGAGTGTGTAGATCCAGAATCAATCAAGGAAAGTAATGACAAGGATTGCAAAGTAAAGGTACCTGCGATCACATCCATATCATTCCTTCTCTCATGCTGAGCATACACTCGAGCCTGGCCACCACCCTCAGGTTGAACAGCCACAACATGCGCCACATTCCTCCCACCATCATCTCTGTGCTGAAATTTACCACGGCCGCGCCCACGACCTCTCTGTGGTGCAACTACCCCAGGAGCACGTCCTTGACCACCACCGGCCAACAAAGGACATTCCCTCCTCATGTGGTCTGCCGAACAACAATTCCAACATGAGTTACATGTCACTGCAATACGAGCCTGAACCTCCCTCGCTGCTTGAGGACAATCTCGCCTCAAATGGCCACGAGATCCACACGTCTAGCACGTGTTCTGATCAGCCCTCATCCTATCTCCTTGAACAGGCGCACCATGTCCTCCATTACCACGCCTAGCAGTAGACTGATACCTCCTATCTCGTCTTCTCTTGTTCCGTCCACCACCAGAACTATGATCAGCAGCTCTTTTTCCCGAGCTAGAACTAACGCCTCTGGAAGACAAACCCAAGTTCTGCTCGATGTCCTTCGCTCGACACACAAGCACATCAAAATCTGTATATTCAGCCGCAAGCATAAAAGTCTTCACATATGTTACCAATCCATAACGAAAATGTTCACACCTCTCCCGCTCATCAGGGATTAGCTCAGGTGCATACTGACTAAGGCAGACAAACTGGACCTCGTACTCAGCTACTGTCATGCTTCCTTGCACAAGAGACAAATTCTCTTTTCTTCTCATCTAGGTATCGCACACCCAAATACTTCCGCTTGAACACATTCAAGAAGAACGCCCAAGTCACATCATTGTCCTCCATTCCAGAGACAGTGGTCGTGCACCACGTATAAGCATCATCATGCAGCAGTGACACCACACAACCCAACTTCTGCACATTATTGCAGTTCATTTGCCTCAAAATCCTCTTGGTGCTTTCCAACCAAGACTCAGATCCTTTCGGAGATAAACCTCTGAACTCAGTCCCTCCCAAACTGCGAAGACGTTCCAAAGGCAATCTCACATTAGCATCATCCTGATGCGCAACTCCATGAGCTCCAGCTACTGCTGCCTGAAAGGCTCCAGCAATAGCCTGAATCAACACAATCATGTCAGAAGCAGCTTGCCCCTGCCCACCCTCAGGCCCAGCGACCCCAGCACCAACACCAGCATTATCACCTCCAACACCACCACCACCGGGTGGTCCACCACCAGGGGGAGGAGGTAAATCCACAACATTCTCAGCATTCTCATCATTCTCATTCTGAGCCATAGCTCTTGTATTCATTCTCATCTCCCTACGCGACCCCATTTACAAGAAAACAATGCACTGACACAAATGCAATAAACACAATTAGGCTCAATAAGGTAAGTAATCCAAGTACTCAAGCTCTTTTTTGAAAACAATTCCTTTCATTAGTTTTGATATGACAATGGGATCCCCCAACACATTCCAACATAGCATATCATCACTATTGAAACCATGCATCGCTATTCATACAACATTCTTTCACCCAAAAGGCATATCACGTAAATACAAATACAGCACCCACATAACCATTCACGAGAACTAAGCTCTGATACCACCAATGTAACCCCCTTAGCTCGGCCTAGACGGTTGACCCGAACTACGAAGATTACACGGGGAAAACCAAAGTCAACCTGAAAGTCAACCTTGGTTTACGACCCTTTTTTTCTTTTTAATCTTGTCTAGATACACATTAACCCTAAGTGAGTACCCACGAGATACGATAGAGAAAGACACAGCGATCGGATTTCAAAAAGAAACTCAATTGCACAATATACAAATTTAAGGACCAAAACGTAATTTCTGAAAATTAGAAAGTCTTTATTGATTTTAAAGTTGCCATTATGAAATTAGGAAAGTTACATGCTCCTATGCCAAAATTCAACTTAAATGGACATCTCAAACTCAAGCAATTGCAACTCTAACATTTGGGACTAAAATGTAAAACTTGCAAACTTCAGCACCATTCAAATCAGTGCCCAACGGTCACCTGTTTCGAAACACCCACCTGCTGTATCGAAACGCAGGATTGGAACGGCGTTGACCGTTTCGATACGCGGGTTGGTTCCGAGACTAGTTCCGAAACGAGGCCTTTTAGTAGCCAAATCGTTTCGAAACAGCCTCCAGGCGTTCCGAAACACGAAGGCCATTACATACCCCTGTTTTGAAACGCCAGAGAGTGTATCGATACGGTTTGCCAAGAAACTGCAGATTTTGCTGGTTTTCCATGCATAAACCCATTCAAACTCATCCTAATGGCTTCCCAGACATGCCAACAAGTCATCAAACATATGAGATGCATGTTTAGAACTCCTAAACACATTCATAGCATCAAACATGAAATTTCACATGTCTAGAGGCATGCTTCCTATTATCAAAACCAAGTAGGCAAACAAACTTCAATACAAGCATTAAAGGTCATTTACAATTCAAATCAACCAAGGCACACATGCCACAACCTTAGGGAGTTTAATACATCTCCCAAAACAAAACTTAGGTTCCCATTGCCAATTTATCAAAACTAATAGTGTATGAAAACATCACCATACGTGAGTTTGGATTCCCTTGGACACACTTAGCTTCCTTAATGCTCTTAAACACCTTAATTATCTGCATTATTGGTAAAAAAGAGCGTAAGCACAAATGCTTAGTGAGACAAGCTCTAATTAAAACCAATACAACAATGCATTTTTAGAAAACACTTTCAACAAAGCTTTAAAAATCACATGCTCAACTCTTTCTCATGCTACCTTGCATCATTTTCTAGCATCTCATGCTTCGTTACATTTAAATACAATATATTGGTTTTCAAGTGATAGTTCATAACCATTTCAACACAAAACACAATCGAATACGCGGATTACAAGCATTGTCCTACATGCTTCATACACACTACCAGACTACACAAGGTTCACACTCAAGAGCAATCCATCCATTGATGTGGCACCCGTGGTGGAGTATAACGGTACAATCTCAACCCCTCAACACTACTCATCGGTAGTTGTATAATTCCACTAACGAGAGTAAGGGACACATAACACAAGATCCACACACGGAATTTACAACCACCATGGTGATCTTACCTCAATCGTTAGGGTACTTGGATGGAGTTTACGGTACAATCACAACCCCTCAACATCCAAGGAGACTTTACTTACGGTGCACCCAATCCTATAGCTGGCTAACTATATCCGATTCAAGTACTTAAAAACCATTTCATCACTTGCCAATATACATCAAATACCATCATCAATTCATTGTTTTAAGCATTAATCAAAGCCATTTATCATCATGCATCTCCATGCATCATAACCAAATTACTAACATGTCAAACCAAGAATCTCTTACCTTGAGCATCCTTCAATACATGGCTTTCAAAAACCAGCATTAATCATGCTAAAACATGCTTTCAAAACAGAAATTAAACATGCATTTCATAACTAATGCATCAAACCACATCTTAGCAAATCCGAGGGAGTTTTTCCGAAAGCTTACTCTTGAGCTTAGCTAAGTTGTTTAGACTGAAACCAAGCTCCCAAAACCTCCAAATAATCATTTCAAAATGGGAAAACCATCTCCACTCACCAATTACGTTTCGCCTTGCTCGCCGAAACTCTAACTATGCCTCCGATACTCCCGAACCAACACCAAAAGTGTCCGAAGGTGTCTCCCATGTTTTCAACACATAAGAGTAGAGGATTAATGCATCATCATGCATTAAAATCATCAGCCACTTCTCCTAAACTCGTTGCACCACCTAAACTCAACATTTCGGCTACCAAACACAACCGAAAACACCTCCAAACTCTTCCAAAACTTAACCCAGCCAAGATCCATCACTTCTAATCATTTCTAAACATCAATTAACATCTAAAACAAACCTAAACTCGTCCTTATACCTCCAGCTATAACAGAACCCCAAAAACACCCAAAAAACCACCATTTTCATAAGCAAAAAACTTATGAAACACAACCTATTCAGGATTGCATTGATAAAACCTCATTTCTAACATCATTTAACACCCAAAATACATTAAAGAACCATCTCAAAACAGAGCCCACTCAATTACAACGAAAATCTTCAAGATCTCTTCCAAAATCTTGAGTTTTAAGCCAAAATCTTATCTCTAACATTAAATCCATTTATAAAACTTTAATAAAGGATTGACAACATGGGAATTTAAGTAAAGAACAGAGTATTTAGAGGAGAAGAACAATCTTACCTCTAAATGATGATTTCTCCTTAATTTGGGCCAAATTCCTTGAAAATTCAATGTGGAAATCAAAAGGATTTGATGCAAGATTGATTAGGAACCAATAGATGATGGAAATCTCATCAATTGAAGTAAAAATCTATGTGAAATTTGCTGGAGAAAAAGTGTTTGGATGATGGGATTTTGAGAGAAAAGGGAATGAGAGAAAATTAGAGAAAAGGTAGTTATGAAAATCAAAAGGTAGTTTTCCTTTTCTTTTATTTAATTAATACATTAATTAAATCACCCAAATTAAGGAAAAATCTGGAGAAAAACATTTTGGGTAATTAGCTCCTTAAAGATTCAAAGTTTCAACCCTTTACAAAACAGTCACTACAAAACTTAGAAAAAATCGCATTTTGGTCACTACACCGAAATGTAGTATTTCCAAACCTTATTTTGTAAAATTGATTTCACCACTCTCTTATATATATTAAATGAGGATTTTTAGATATTTTTCTATATTTTTAAAGCATCCCAAACTAGGCTTTCCCTAAAACCTCCTTTTATATTCGAACCGTTTCTTAGATCGGTCCGACCAAACCCTAAACTTCTAAGCCCAAAACTGGGGTGTTACAGAACTGCTACAACATGAGCCACATTCCTCTAACCGTCATTTCTAGGCTAAAAGTTACCTCGACCGCGCTCACGGCCTCTCTGATGGTCGACAGCTCGTGCATGAGCTTGTCCATCCCTAGACGGATATGGACAATCGTGCTTCAAATGCGCCCTAGACCCACAGTTCCAGCAAGAGCCATAAGTGCCCCAACACTCACCGTAATGACGCCTACCACACTAGTTGCACTCGGGAGTACGATTCTCAGTCCCTTGGCCATGATGGCCTCTCCCTGAATTATCACCTCCGCGTCTATGATCATGACGAGGTTTCCTATCCTTGTGCCTCTTGGCACAATCTTCGTCCCAATCAACATTCATCTTTCCAGAACTAGATCCACCCTTGCGATTCGCAAGTCCCAAAGACTGTTTGATGTCCTTGGCCCTAGCGACCAACACATCAAAATATGTATAGTCGGAAGCCAACATGTAGGCCATCACATCCTGAACCAACCCATAACAGAAACGTTCACATTGTTCCGCCTCAGTGGGAACTAACTCAGAAGAATATTGACTCAGTCGTACAAACTGCACCTCATAGTCAGACACGGTCAAGCTACCCTGAACTAGAGCAATGGACTCTCTCTTCTTCTCATCTAAGTATCGAAGACCTAAGAACTTTTTACAGAAAGCATTCCTGAAGAACTCCCAAGTAACTTCAGCCTCTGGCATAGCCGTAGTGATGGTACTCCACCAAGTGTAGGCATCTCCCTGAAGCAAAGAGACAATGCAACCCAACTTATGTGCCTCAGAACACTCCATCTGACTCAAGATACGAACTGTGCTCTCAAACCATGCCTCGGAACCCTCGGGTGACAACCCACGGAACTAACCTCTGCCCAAGCTACGAAGTCGATCTAATGGTAAACCAAAACTTGCACCCTAAGGTGGTGCTGCAACCCGAACACCCGCTAAAGTTGTCTGTATAGCCTCGGTTATAGCTTGAATCAACGGATTCACGTCGATACATGTCTGTCCCTGACCAGCCTGGGGTCCAACACCTTACACATTCACTTCACCTCCCGGAGGCAGAGGAGGAGGAGGAGGAGGAGGAGGAGGCAAGTTCTCTCCTCGCATATCCTTGACATTCTCAATCTGCTCAACCTTCAGTCTCATCATGCTAACAGATGCAAAGCTAATCAACAAAAACAATCAAGTGAAAATGATTTGGGGTCAGCAAGGAACAAGGTCTAAGGTGCTCAAGTCCTTAAACTTAAAACCACTTACAATAATAGTATACTAGCAATGGGTGCCTTTAACTACTACTCAACCAACACAAGGATAACCACAAGCATGCTTACAATCACCGTGCAATCACAATCAACAAGCTTACACCATAAAACTTACGTCACTTACCTTTCGACTTGCAGAAACTCAACAAACCTAGGCGGAACCTAGGCTTTGATACCAACAAATGTAACCCCCTCGACCCAGCCTAGCCACCAGACCGCATCGAATGGGTTACACGGGGAAAACCGAAGCGAAACCCGTTAAGGCTCCACTCCGATTAGCAACCCTAGAAAATCTCTTTTAAAGTTATCTTGTCTAGATATTTCATTATATCCTATGTCAAAGGACACGTAGCGAAAATCACACATGGATACAAAACGCGCAAACAGACAATTTAAACAACCCTTTTTAACTTTTACAATAGGCCGTATTGATACGTTAGAAGACCGTATCGATACGCCTAGACTTGATCAACACCCGAAAGTCAACCTAGGGAGACTGTATTGATACGCTAGAATACCGTATCAATACGCTCTCAACTGTCAACTACCCAAGGTCAAACTAAAAATATCGTACCGATACCCTCAGGACCCGTACCGATACGCCAAAATCTCGTTAATTTCTTATATTTCCATAGAGCTTTTGGTGTATCGATACACCTCCGCGTACCGGTACGTATAGTATAAAACAAGGTTCAAAGCAGGGGACCGTATCGATATAGACCTTAAGTGTATCGATACGCCCTGCACTGTGAACCTTATTTTGGCTGTTAAAAGCATAAGGACTCGACTCTAGAGGCAATTTACGACTAGTCAAGCAACATACAAACTCAAACACAACACAAGACATCCATGGATAAACATATGGAGCCATTTAAACATTCAACGAAGCAACATTCATCATGATAAGATCCTTAGATTAAACATGCATATAAGGCATTCGCCCACATAGCCAAAAGTTAAACTAAAACATACTTCAACATGGCATGAAGCAATATAAGACCAAAACAACTAAACATACTTGTCTAAGGAAAAGAACATGCCAACAACATTACAAAACAAAAAGGTCATGTCACATTGCTTAAATACTAATTATCGAAGTCTAAACCATACTTGAGCAAACTAAATTCCCTTGGAGTCTCCCTTGTTCCCCGAGCTGCTCCGAAGGTCTAAGGGCCTGCATTGTTGTAAAAGAGAGCGTAAGCGTTTAAGCTTAGTGAGCGGTGCTAAAAAAGGTAGCTACAACAATGCAGTTTTAAAACGAAAGTTTGCTTCAAACCAAAACAATTTCCAAATCATTTCCACAATGCTTGCACGCTCAATGCTTTTACCTTCACGTGCATTTACCAAATGCAACCACAAGCCATAAGCTTACCATATGCTCATTCTCATAACATAAGAAAAGTAAACAACAATGCATAAGCATAAGCATAAATAGAGAGAAATCAACAACATGCTTAACATGGGAATTAGAGCATTCAAGGGTATATTGACCTTCAACATTTTACTCGGATATGCAGATAACTTTCTCAAACCCACTAGACACTTCCGATGGAATCTCACATCACCGTACTCTCTCGTCTAGTAAAACATAATTTTCGGTCGAATCTCACATCACCGTACTCCTCCTTAGTGGAATCTAACATCACTAAGGCCACACATGAATTTTACCTCGAGTGCACTCTAATCTTATTGATCGATCAATTATATCCGGTAACAACCAACACATGTCAATATACTCAAACACAACCACAAGCATTACCGATGCCTGGACCACTTACCAAGTCCAACTTCTATGCAAGGCATGTACTTACAATGCAAGTATAACACAAGTCTCACATCTTAACATGCATGTGAAACTGATAAATTGATTTTGATATTGTTGCGACTAAAAAATTTCAAAAATACAAAGTGCCTCGGATTTCGCCCGAAGGAACCGGGTTTTAATTTAGGGTTTTGAAAATTTAGTCGGGTTTGTAAAAAGTAGAGGAGTCGCCACTGGCCATTTAAAAATGGTACACCGGACACCGAAATAAAACCATAGATTTTTCTTTTGAAAATGGGTTCGGGAGTCGGTTACACGCGGGGAAGGATGAGCACCCCCGTCGTGCCCGAAAATCGGTACCAAAAACATTACCGCTCAATTAATATTAAACTTCGCGAATTAAAGTGACGAATCGTATCGAAATTTGGTTATACGAGCGAGTGAATTTTAAAGGTCTTAATATTCGAGAAGGAACGTCCGAACCACCACCACCACGACTGGTACTGGCCTCGTTCGTTCCCGAATAAAAAGACGCTCGCATTGCAATTCATAAATTCGTATGCGACTCATAAATACATAAATGAGACAAAATAAACCGAATAAATCAAACAAGACATACGGAAATAAAGTAAGCAAATACACAAACAATGTAGTTTAACATAATTATTCCTAACTAACCATGATAATTTAATTTGAAAGGAACGAACAAGCTGTACCAAGTAATAAAGAAGGCGTAAATTATGTGAGCACAAACATAAGCTATAAGGCTTGACATTACACACTATTTAAGTCAAACGTTAAACTAGACGGTAAAACATGTAACCGTAAATCACGACAACTATATATTTTATGGATCAAGCATGCATATATAAAAACATATAAAATAAAGCATGAATTAAAATTAAGGAAACATCAATACAAGATAAAAATTAAGATGCGTGAGATATAAAAACACCATATTGAAAAGAGGTTAAAACTGTACTCGGGACATACTCCGGGGACCGATTGGGGGATTAAACCATAAAAAAATATTAAATCGTCAAAAACAAGGACCAAAATTAAAGGACGCTGAAATCTATAGGGGCTGGAATGGATATTAAACCATTCAGCGTCAATTGAAACAGATTGGGGGACGAAATCGGAAAAGCTTATGAAGTTTGAGGGATCAGGGGCGTGATTTGAAGATGCGGAAACCCTGGGATGAAAATACAAAAAGCGCGGAGGGATTAAAATTGTAAGCAGACCATTTTAAAAAAAACAAACGCAATATAAATACCCATTTTTTTATCAAAATTTTGCTCTTTTAGCCTATTTCGAGTAAAAACGGTGAACCATCTTCCCTTTTTCCCTCTCACCCGATTAGGGTTTTTAAGAACGGGAGAGGGGCTTCTCTGGTGCTGTCGGCCGATTTCCGGCACCGAAGGCTTCAAAATAAAAGAAAAAGACGAACCCTTTTTTTTGAACCCTTAGATACTAACCCCAAATCCCCCTTTCCTGAAAAATTTCTTAAAAACAGTGACCAAAATTCTCTTTTTGTCTTCTTTTGAAAACCATTTACCTCATCTAGTCCTCATCGGTTCACCGCTACGTTTCCTTGGAGGAAAACGCCTGGGCTTGTCACCGGAGGGAGTTGAACGGACGCGGAAGTGAAGAGACGCGACGGTAAAACCCTAGACCCTTTTCTGTTTTTTTTCGTTTTGGGTTTGCATGCAATCGAAAGTAAAGGATATGCTACCTCTGAAGTTTTTTGTTTTTTTATTGCTCTCAGAAAAAATCTCGAATGGGTTTCTTGTTTACAAACTTTACGTGCTCACTAATTTTTTTCTCTATGCTCCCCTATGTTTTTTTTTTCTCTTTTTGCTTCGGTTTTCTATATAACCGAATAGTAAAAAAGCAATGCTAAAAAAAATCCATTTCTCTTTGATCTCTGTTCTACTCTCTCTGATATATGCTTGTCTGATTGACATTTATTTTTGCCTTTGCTTGTTTGCCATTTTTAGCACTCGGATGCTCTATTGCTTTTGTCTGAGGTATGCCGGAGAAGCCCGAATCGGAGGAGGCGTGCTGATTGCAGGAGGTAGACGCGCTCGTGGCAGACAAACAGTCAGAAGGTTCAGGCGCGTGGGCGCGTGTGTAGCAGAGGGGACGTCGAACCGCCGTGCGTGTGGAGCGTGGGATCTCTGGGCTCATCCGAGCCGTCCGATGCGTTTGAGATCGGACGGTTGAGGTATGCACGGCGCTTGACAAGAACCAGGCTCGCTAGGGTTTGTGATCCGAGATCCAATCTCGACCATTGGATGACCCTCCCCGATCCAACGGTTTTGAGAGACGCGGCGCAAGACTGAAGACGGGCTCTCCTAGGGTGTCATCTGGAGGCCTGATCTGGATCGTTGATGTTGTGCCAGATCCAACGGTGATGGTTTGTGGCGGCTGCATCACAAAGCATGGGATTAGGGTTAGCTTAGGTTTTTTGTCTGCTAGGCTTGTTGGGCTTATTGCATTATTTGGACATGTATGGACTTTATTCATAGATAAAAGTTTATTTGGGCTCTTTGTTCAGCTTTCATCTATACTATAATAATAATAATAGTAATATATCCTACTTTAGTAATAAGGATAAATAAATAATAAATATAATGACAATAAATAACAATAAGTATAATATCAATAATAAATATAATATTAACAAACGACTAATAGAAATAACAAATGATAACAAATAATAATAAGTACAATAATAGATCAACATATAATAATAATACCACTACTTAGTAATAATACTACTAAATAATGATAACAATACTTAAGAAACTATCAAACACTTAATAATAATATGAGCAAGCAAAAAAAGAATACTATAATAAGATAGTATTAAATATAATATATTAGTAATATTTAGGGGTTTTTGTGAAATGGGAAATATTAATAGTATAATGAATATATAAAAATAATGATGCTAATAGTAATAATATTAATGATAATAATACTATAATAATAAGAGAGTAATAGCAATATAATGGTAGTAACACTCATATATACATGTATTTTTTCTTTTTCTTTTCTTTTTCTTTTTTTTTTCTTTTTCTATTTTAAATACCTAACAGCCCAATAAGCCCATTAACGACATAAACTTAAAGGGTTCCGAGGTCCGGACAAAATTAGTGATTACAGTTGCCCCTCTTTTCTTATACTTGTGGAACAAGAATAAAGCAAAGACCATAAGCACTAATTTTGTACTACTTCCCTATTGGACAGTTCACTCCCGACGCAGCCACGCGATTTTAAGTAGTTCCTCTTCCCAACGCCTTCTGATCATGGGTTCTCCCTCCGAATGCCCGCAAACAGGTAGACAGAGAGTTTTTTTTTACAGATTTCCATTCTCCAAGTGCCCGAACGGATAAGCAAGTTCTATTCTCCAAGTGCCCAATCGATGAGCAGATTTCGAATATCTTTCTCTTCTCTTTTCGAAAAAAACAAGTTGGTCATTCAAACAACCTTGCCTTCCCTTTCGCAGTCTAAAAGCAAGTTGTCCATTTCGCGGTAAAAAAGCAAGTTGAAACTCCTAACATTCTTGCCTCCCCTTCGCGGCAGAAAGGCGAACTTGGGCGTCCAAGTGGATTTGCTTTCCCTTCACGGTCGTAAAGCAAACTGGTCATAACTATATCTGTCCAACTTCCCTGTTGGACGATTTACTCTCCTAGAGCTGCAACGCGCTACACCGAGTAATTTTCTCTTTGAAACCTTATGCGTTCTCTCTCTATAGAACTCATTTCCTTGGCGTGTTCTTCGAGTGACAGTTCTTTCTATACAAAACTCTCGTCTTAGTATTTTTGAAATCAAAGATCTCGAAGTCCTTTCTCTGTAGGACCCTCCGCTTTCGAGATCTTGAAGCCTCAGGATTCTGAGTTCTTTCTCCACAGAACTCCTCTTCCTTAGCGTACTCTTTGAGTAGTAATTCCTTCTCTATCGAACTTCCTTCTGAAATCAAGGATCTACAAGTCCCTTCTCCGTAGGACCTTCCGCTTTCGAGATCCTGAAGCCTTAGGATTCTGAGTTTTTTCTCCACAAAACTCCTCTTCCTTAGCGTACTCTTCGAGTAGTAGTTCCTTCTCTATGGAACTCTCGTCCGAAAACAAGGATCTACAAGTCCCCTCTCTGTAGGACCCTCCGCTTTCGAGATCTTGAAGTCGCAAGTTCCTCCTATATAGAGCTTGTTTGGACCCTTTCTCTGTAGGATCCTTCATCTTGAAATCTTTCTTTGATCTAAAATCCTTGAGAGGCGAACATGAAAGCTTCACCTGACATTCTTGAGCGACGGGTATCTGCCTCCTCTGCTCTGACATTCTTGGGCTTTGGGTTTCTGCCTCTTTCACCCTAAAATCATGGAGTGGCGAGTCTGAAATCTTTCGCCTGAAATCCTTGAGGAATGGATAAAATTGAGAAATTTTTATCTTTCAAGAAAAAACATCCTTTAGAAAAGGGTAAAATTGAGGAATTGAGTTTTGAGGAAAACATCTTTTTGGAAGGGATAAAATTGAGAAATTTTAATCTTTTCAAGAAAAACATCCTTTAGGAAGGATAAAATTGAGAAATTTGAGTTTTAAGAAAAACATCATTTTAGAAGGATAAAGTTGAGAAACTTGGGTTTTGAGGAAAACATCCTTTTGGAAGGATTGGATTGAGAAATTTGAGTTTTGAGGAAAACATTCTTAAGGAATAATAAAATTGAGAAATTGAGTTTTGAGGAAAACATCCTTTTGGAAGGATAAAATTAAGAAATTGAGTTTTGAGGAAAACATCCTTTTGGAAGGATTGGATTGAGAAATTTGAGTTTTGAGGAAAACATTCTTAAGGTAGAATAAAATTGAGAAATTGAGTTTTGAGGAAAACATCCTTTTGGAAGGATAAAATTAAGAAACTGAGTTTTGAGGAAAACATCCTTTTGGAAGGATAAAATTAAGAAACTTGAGTTTTAAGAAAAACATCTCAAAGGAAGATTACAACTGGGGGTTGGAAGGATTTTGGAAATCCAAATTATGCAAGTCGAAGGACTCATGATTCTTGTGAGATCTGCTTCTCCTTTCGTGAAGCTGTTGATCTAATTTTTTTACCAATCTTCAAAAGCCTGTTTAAAGAAAACAAGATGCTATGATGATATGATTTAGCATGCTCCTAGCATGGGTGATATCTAGCTATTGATGATGCATGAGCATATTTCAGGATGCAAAGATGCATGTGTTTATGAGAATGCAAAGATGCATGGATTTAGTTTGTCTTCATTTCTTAGGGTTAGTGGTCGTTGTCTTGGGACTACAACCATCCATCAATCTTGTGTCTTGAGAAATCTGGCCCCCTAAACTTTTGCCGCTCGTTCTTCGTTCTAAAATCCGAGTTGAGTGACCTCGGTCGCATTCTAAATCCTTTCTGGCCTTGCGCCATCTTTTATATACTTTGATTTGAAACTTTTTACGTGAAAATCTTAGTTTCCCCACGGACAATGGTGCCCCATCATGGCAATTTAGCCTCACTGACTCTTCGTCGTTCCACCTCGCATCGTGCCCCTCAACCTTTGGGCCCTTGTTTCTCTAAATTTGTGGTTGAAAGCGCCTCTTTTGAATTTCGCTCATTTACCCCAAAGTGCCTTTTGGGTTTTCGACTCGGCTTCTCTTCTTTTTCTTCTCTTTCTTCTTTTCTTAGGCGTACTTCTATCTTCATCGCCTTTTGTCGAGTTGATTTCAGATCATATTTACTGTCTCATCTTGGTGCGCTGCGCACACGGTCCTTCCCGGAACATTCTCTCCAGCAAGATGCTTAGGCTCCGAGGGTAACTTCTGTTCCCCGACTCTCAATGTCAGAATTTCTACCATCATGTTCTATTCCAACACTTCTTAGCGAAGGTCGACTTTGTAGCTCAACATTTCACCGAAGACGGTCTTGATATTTCAACTAGAGGTATTAGTAGTAATGTTTGAACCTCCGAGGGTGCCCCTTCGGGTATTGATGGCTTTACTTCGAGCCACGGTCAGTCCGCTTGTTTATTCCCATGTAGAAGACTTATGCAAGTGATTGGGTAAAAATATTTTATTATGAAAATATACATTTGAAGAATCATGTCAAGTGAAAATCAAGTTTTTTTTGGGTCTTTGAAAAAAAGGTTGACCCGAGTGAAATTTTCTGAATGTTTTAGAGATGCACATATGAAATCTTTTCTGGGCTATTAGGCTTCCGAGAGGAATGACTCCCATTCCTAGTTTCTACCCGATTTAAAAGTGGCTCTCTTTAGCTCACTAACTCACCATGCCCCATCCTTCCCTCTTTTCTAATCTCAATCAGGCATTAGAAGTGTGGCAATCCTTGAAGAAAGGTTAACCCCGATAGGTGGAATGTGATCTGAAGACGAATTCGTCCTTCCGCGCATGGTCCAAATGGTCTTTTATGGCTTGTAATGTAGGCTAAGGCTCACGGCTATGAAAGAAAGGGTAAATAGGCCCAAACAAGTGTTTAAGGTGGTGAAACCAAGGATCAATTTTTCTAATCTGAAGTCTCAATTATGCTCCGATGAAATGCTATTTCCTCTCTTACTTCTTTGGATCGCTCTAGGCTGCCCCTTTTTAGTTGGGGTTTTCACCCTAGAGTTCATTTCCTTTTATCAAGTGTAGTTTAGGATCGAGTTGCGCCTTTGCATTGTATTAGTGCAGGCTCTTGCTCACAGGTGAACAATCCTTCGAGGCTCATCTAAGCAGAGATTCATTTGGATAGGGAATCCTCTTGTCCCTTTTCTTTATCCGCTTTTCTCCTTTTACAAAATTGCACTTTTCACCTTAGTGCCTTTGCTTTTGATTTCTTCAACTTTTATGTCGGTAATCTTTCGACTTGATTTGGATAGCTCTTTGAGCATCAACTTTTCTTTCGTTGTTTCCTTTTGATGTTTTTGCCGCTCAAACTGAAAATGTATTCAATGCACCTATTCTCTTTTATTTCCCTTTAATTCACAAGGCATCGTCTTCATAGCATATTCAGGATCCAATGTCATTTGTTCATCCGCAAACTTTTATCCTTTTCTGCCCCCAGTGTAGGGGTGATCCTTGGTTTGGGTTCAATCAGAAAATTTTTTTGATAGGCTCAAACGGGGACAACAATGGGTATTTTTTTATTTTCTTTCTGTGTGAATGGAATTGAAGGAATGCCAAATGTCCTCCTCCTACACACGGAGATCAAAAATCGGTCTTCAGGTGGTAGAAGTTTTAGGGTTATCACTTCATTCAAGGACTTTAAACAATAATGCCCGAGAGGAAAATTCACTCAATGGGAGTGGCCCATTATTCTTGAACACTCATTGTCATTCCTCCCTTAGCCTAAGTAGAGCATAGGGTTTTCATATTTAGCGTCCTCACAACATTCAGTCTTTTAGAAAAAATTCTTTTAAAATTGAATTAAAGTTAATCTTACAAAAAGTATATACAAGAGTAAGCTTATGAAAAGTTTAAAGAATCAAAGAATGAACAAATATTTTCAAAATGAAATTTTCGTTAAAAACAGCTTAGCTTATCACTTTTGCATTTTTCCCAAATGCACAGGGATCAACGGTTTTGAGTTGCCTTTACCGGTAGCCGTTTGCTCCGGGCTAGTTGTACCATTCCCCTGGGTACAATCAGTTTTCACCAATAATGAGAATTGGATTTTTGCAAAGGATTTATTTTCCTTTGACCATTCGTGAAAATGGATTTTCGATGGACATTTGAATTATCCATTGTCTTAAACTTCACCGTATTTAAGCACGTTGTGCCAACATTTCTGTCGGACTTTCCCAAACATCGCTTCTTCTTTCATGAAGTGATGTAATGTCTTCAATTCACTTTTCTTGAATCGAGACTTGCATTTTTCCCAAATGCACAGGGATCAACGGATTTGAATTGCCTTTACCGATAGCCGTTTGCTCCGGGCTAGTTGTACCATTCCCCTGGGTACAATCAGTTTTCACCAATCATGGAAATTGGATTTTTGTAAATGATCTATTTTCCTCGTATACAATATTATCTCCTTTTGTTTTTGAAACAAATGTTCTTGAAGTTGTTTGAGCTTATCCATCCTTGCTACTAGGTCATTCATACTTCCCACGCTATACTGGCTGAAACTGTTCTTTTGTCCATTTTTTCTCTCTTTTCTCTCTCTCTTTCTCTGACGTGAACGTTTTCCCCAAATTAGCAATGATGCGATGAAAGGTTTTAAGAAAGTTTTAATGATGGATGTATTATGGACTCGAATCAACAAATGCATGCTCATGAAATGGGTGCATGGCTGACAATTTTAATGCTGCTTCGAAATGATGTATGAAACAAATGTTACAAATGTATGCAAGTCAAAGGTGTTGGTCATATAGGTGATTCCCCTTAGGTCAACTTTCATTTGAACATAAAGGAGGATCCTCGTTACAAGATAGTCATAGCAAAAGTCCTACGGGTACCCTTCTTGCCCCCGAATCATGTTCAAGGAAATGAAAACTTCGGCAAAAATGTCGGGGCCGAATTTGCTTTCTTCTCTAGCAATTCAAGACCCTCTAAAACTGCTGGTATCAAGTCTCGAAAATCAAGCTATTTCCTCGAAGCTGAATCAACCCATTGACCTAATACATGCTCTTTCTGGTCCTCACGCTCTTTTCGGCCACCTCTTTGCACTCAGTCGGGTAGCTTAGTGACTTTAGATGTTCAGAGTAGATCCGATCTTAATTGACTCCTCGGAATGGAGAAGGCTTGTGCTTTCTCCAATGGTGGGCATCAGATCTGACACTGGGAGTTTGCTCGGTAAACGACCCATTTACCCCTTCTGATTCAACTCTGACCGATATCGGACTTGCTAATTGACAACATCTTTTTTTAGCAACCTCCCGTCCACAATGATAGCCCTTGATCGGGTAAAACCACCTTGACTCAACACCTTTGTGTCATGATATGCACGCGAGAATAAATACAAGAAAATCATAAGAATAATCGTTAGTGTTGGATAAACATGATAAGAAAAAGGCAAGCATGAAAGCAAGCAACCCTACTTATCCCGTCTAATAAACCTAGGTTGTCCGCATGGCTCTAAAAAGGGTGGGCAATCTAGTTCTCTACATGCAGTTTTGGTTCTAGGAGGTACTCGAACTGTCCTCGTTGTCCCCTTCTAAGGGTAGCAAGGCCCCCGGTCATCACACAATATAGGCTCCTCTTAACCGAGTTCAATTCGAGGGGACCCTTTAGCTATATCTGCACGGAGAAACGATATTCTCACGAAGATATAGGGTACTCGAGCCCCGAAGGTACTTGCTAGGCCCATACGGAGGAACAATATCCCCACGAAAGCACTAGCGTTTCCCCCCCCCCTTAAACGAACGGGTTTAAATGCCAATTTTAAATGCGTTTAAAATAAACTCGCACTTATAAACAAATATCGATTGATTTGGTCACTTTAATTCGCAACTTCTAAAATTAATTGAGCGGTAAAGTTTTTTTTGGCTTGACTCTCTTTTATGCTTTTGAAAACAAAAATTTGTCCCCAGCGGAGTCGCCATCTGTTGCGACTAAAAAATTTCAAAAATACAAAGTGCCTCGGATGTCGCCCGAAGGAACCAGGTTTTAATTTAGGGTTTTGAAAATTTAGTCGGGTTTGTAAAAAGTAGAGGAGTCGCCACCGGCCATTTAAAAATGGTAGACCGGACACCGAAATAAAACCAGAGATTTTTCTTTTGAAAATGGGTTCGGGAGTCGGTTACACGCGGGGAAGGATGAGCACCCCCGTCGTGCCTGAAAATCGGTACCAAAAACATTACCACTCAATTAATATTAAACTTGGCGAATTAAAGTGACGAATCGTATCGAAATTTGGTTATACGAGCGAGTGAATTTTAAAGGTCTTAATATTCGAGAAGGAACGTCCGAACCACCACCACTACGACTGGTACTGGCCTCGTTCGTTCCCGAATAAAAAGACGCTCGCATTGCAATTCATAAATTCGTATGCGACTCAGAAATACATAAATGAGACAAAATAAACCGAATAAATCAAACAAGACATACGGAAATAAAGTAAGCAAATACACAAACAATGTAGTTTAACATAATTATTCCTAACTAACCATGATAATTTAATTTGAAAGGAACGAACAAGTTGTACCAAGTAATAAAGAAGGCGTAAATTATGCGAGCACAAACATAAGCTATAAGGCTTGACATTACACACTATTTAAGTCAAACGTTAAACTAGACGGTAAAACATGTAACCGTAAATCACGACAACTATATATTTTATGGATCAAGCATGCATATATAAAAACATATAAAATAAAGCATGAATTAAAATTAAGGAAACATCAATACAAGATAAAAATTAAGATGCGTGAGATATAAAAACACCATATTGAAAAAGAGGTTAAAATTGTACTCGGGACATACTCCGGGGACCGATTAGGGGATTAAACCATAAAAAAAATAGGGTAATGTTCACAAATAGTACCTTTCGTTTGGTGTTTGTTCTAGTTTGGTCACCAGATTTCAAAACAGCTTATTGTGGTCCCTTACGTTTATAATCTGTTTTATTTTAGTCACTCTTCCGTCATTCTCCGTTAGAGGAGTAACGGCCGGCTGACATGGCAATTTTAAAATTAAAAAAATTCCACGTGTATAATACACGTGTATTATGTTTATACACATGTACTGCACCCTCACGTGTATAATACCCTCACGTGTGAATCTGCACGTGTCAATCCCAACATAGGAGCATGCACATTTTCATGGTGGATCTGTACGGTGGGCGCGCCATACTCGAATCCGGAACCCGAAGAAATTTCCACTATCCTTAACCAACTCCTTCACAATCCTTCGTCTTCGTCATCTTCATCTTCGTGCATGCAATTCAAGGGAAAGAACATTCATTCTCTTCCATCTCAAGTGCCAGGAATTTCGGCGCTGGCATCTAACTCCGGCGTTGCGATGGCGATTCCGGTTGTGGATCGGTACGGCCTCGGCGGATTTGCTGTTGGAGCAGAATCAGGGCCTTGAGTAAAATTCTCTGATCCTGAAATGTATTTTGGAGCCAACGTTAAAGATAGCTCGGACAATGCGTTATCTTCTTCCTTTCCACTGGCTTCAGAAAACCAGATTTCCACCGGATCTGTAAATTTTCTTTCATAAATTCAACTCTTTACGCTCAAATGCCCCTTCGTTTGGCGGCGTAACTTCGCTTTTCCATTTTGTTTTCTCGGTTGCCGGAAGTTCCAAATAATGGCGATCGCCGGCCCAATCACTCCCGGTCAGGTACTTTTCCACTCACTTCAGCATTCTCCGCAGCTCTCGGATCTTGCATTTCAAAGTTTTGTTTCTTAAATAATTATAAAATGTTGTTTTGTGTATTGTTTTCTAGGTTTCGTTTTTTCTCGGCATATTTCCGGTGATTTCAACTTGGATCTACGCCGAATATTTACAATACAAGAAAAATTCACTCGCGTCCAAAGCGTGAGCTCTGATTTTCTACATTTTGTAATTTTTTTTACAATTAATTAATGTAATTTATTGGTGAAAAAAGTTTGTTTGTTTTTCTTCGTATTTCTTTTAGTAGGCACTCTGATGTGAACTTAGTCGAAATCGGAAATGGTGCCGTTAAGGAGGAAGATAGAGCGGTTTTATTGGAAGGCGGTGGTCTTCAATCTGGTTCTCCTAAAGCGCGATCTTCAACATCTTCCTTTTCTCCAATTCTCAAGTTTGTCATCAGAGCCTGGATTTTTTTTTCATGTATTTCAATTTAGATCAGTTGCTGAATTTATATGCTTCGATTTTGTTAAGGTTTCTTATGATGGATGAGACTTTCTTGGCTGAGAATCGGTTGACACTTCGAGCTATGTAAGCGAACTTTCAATTTGTTGATTAATATACGAATCATTTATTTCAGAGAAATAGTAGTATGTGATTCAACTTGCTCTCCCCTTTTTAATTGTTTTGGTGTTCATCATCTTGTAGATCTGAATTTGGTGTTCTTTTGGCATACTATTACATATGCGACCGCACTGATGTGTTTGCATCTTCACATAAGGTGAAGATGATTACTTTATTATATATTATTTCAACTTGTTGGTGGAAATGATGAAAAAGTGAAAATTTATCAACTGCATTTCAAATTTAGTTTCATTGCAATAACTAATCGTTTAAAATGATGTTATTGCTTGCTAATTAAGTTCTATTTCATTCTATGTCTATGCAGAATTACAATCAGGATCTTTTCTTGTTCCTCTACTTTCTTCTCATCATAGTTTCGGCAATAACTTCATTCACGATACACCATGATAAGTCCTCATTTTCCGGGAAGGCCATACTTTATTTGAACAGACATCAAACTGAGGAGTGGAAAGGTTGGATGCAGGTTTGTAATTCTTTGAAATGATGTAGTAAATCTGCAAAATCTTCTTCTTGATAGATCTGTCTAGTTATGATAGAATATGATTGTGTAGAAACTGTAAACTCTTGTCTGATGCTGCTTATGCTTCAAATGTTCTAGCATTGCTACAAGGATTGGTATACTTATGCTTACTTTTACCCCCCTTTGATTGTACAGGTACTATTTTTGATGTACCATTACTTTGCAGCTATAGAGATTTATAATGCTCTCGGTTGCCGGAAGTTCCAAATAATGGAGATCGGTGGGTGTCTGTCCCACCGTCGGCGTCGGCGGACACATAAGCGGCGTCAGGTACGGAAACATGATGAGGAAGTACGGAGTGTCGGTGGATCACGCCGTGGACGCGAAACTGGTGGACGTGAACGGGAGAATACACGTGGAATTTTTTAATTTTAAAATTTCCATGTCAGCCGGCCGTTACTCCTCTAACGGAGAATGACGGAAGAGTGACTAAAATAAAACAGATTATAAACGTAAGGGACCACAATAAGCTGTTTTGAAATCTGGTGACCAAACTAGAACAAACACCAAACGAAAGGGACTATTTGTGAACATTACCCAAAAAAATATTAAATCGTCAAAAACAAGGACCAAAATTAAAGGACGCTGAAATCTATAGGGGCTGGAATGGATATTAAACCATTCAGCGTCGATTGAAACAGATTGGGGGACGAAATCAGAAATGTTTATGAAGTTCGAGGGATCAGGGGCGTGATTTGAAGATGCGGAAACCCTGGGATGAAAATACAAAAAGCGCGGAGGGATTAAAATTGTAAGCAGACCATTTTAAAAAAACAAACGCAATATAAATACCTCTTTTTTATCAAAATTTTGCTCTTTTAGCCTATTTCGAGTAAAAACGGTGAACCATCTTCCCTTTTTCCCTCTCACCCGATTAGGGTTTTTAAGAACGGGAGAGGGGGCTTCTCTGGTGCCGTCAGCCGATTTCCGGCACCGAAGGCTTCAAAACAGAAGAAAAAGACGAACCCCCTTTTTTGAACCCTTAGATACTAACCCCAAATCCCCCTTTCCTGAAAAATTTCTTAAAAACAGTGACCAAAATTCTCTTTTTGTCTTCTTTTGAAAACCATTTACCTCATCGAGTCCTCATCGGTTCACCGCTACGTTTCCTTGGAGGAAAACGCCTGGGCTTGTCACCGGAGGGAGGCGAACGGACGTAGAAGTGAAGAGACGCGACGGTAAAACCCTAGACCCTTTTCTGTTTTTTTTTTTTGGGTTTGCATGCAATCGAAAGTAAAGGATATGCTACCTTTGAAGTTTTTTGATTTTTTATTGCTCTCTGAAAAAATCCCGAATGGGTTTCTTGTTTACAACTTTACGTGCTCATTGATTTTTTTCTCTATGCTCCCCTATGATTTTTTTTCTCTTTTTGCTTCGGTTTTCTATATAACCGAATAGTAAAAAAGCAATGCTTAAAAAAATCCATTTCTCTTTGATCTCTGTTCTGCTCTCTCTGATATATGCTTGTCTGGTTGACATTTATTTTTGCCTTTGTTTGTTTTCCATTTTTAGCACTCTGATGCTCTGTTGCTTTTGTCTGAGGTATGCTGGAGAAGCCCGAATCGGAGGAGGCGTGCTGATTGCAGGAGGTAGACGCGCTCGTGGCAGACCAACAGTCAGAAGGTTCAGGCGCGTAGGCGCGTGTGTAGCAGAGGGGACGTCGAACCGCCACGCGTGTGGAGCGTGGGATCTCTGGGCTCATCTGAGCCGTCCGATGCGTTTGAGATCGGACGGTTGAGGTGTGTGTGGCGCTTGACAAGAACCAGGCTCGCTAGGGTTTGTGATCCGGGATCCAATCTCGACCGTTGGATGACCCTCCCTGATCCAACGGTTTGGAGAGATGCGGCGCAAGACTGAAGACGGGGCTCTCCTAGGGTTTGATCTGGAGGCCTGATCTGGATCATTGATGTTGTGCCAGATCCAACGGTGATGGTTTGTGGCGGCTGCATCACAAAGCATGGGATTAGGGTTAGCTTAGGTTTTTTGTCTGCTGGGCTTTTTGGGCTTATTGCATTATTTGGACATGTATGGACTTTATTCATAGATAAAAGTTTATTTGGGCTCTTTGTTCAGCTTTCATCTTTACGATAATAATAATAATAGTAATATATCCTACTTTAGTAATAAGGATAAATAAATAATAAATATAATGACAATAAATAACAATAAGTATAATATCAATAATAAATATAATATTAACAAACGACTAATAGAAATAACAAATGATAACAAATAATAATAAGTACAATAATAGATCAACATATAATAATAATACCACTAACTAGTAATAATACTACTAAATAATGATAACAATACTTAAGAAACTATCAAACACTTAATAATAATATTAGCAAGCAAAAAAAGAATACTATAATAAGATAGTATTAAATATAATATATTAGTAATATTTCGGGGTTTTTGTGAAATGGGAAATATTAATAGTATAATGAATATATAAAAATAATGATGCTAATAGTAATAATATTAATGATAATAATACTATAATAATAAGAGAGTAATAGCAATATAATGGCAGTAACACTCATATATACATATATTTTTTCTTTTTCTTTTTTTCTTTTTTTTTCTTTTTCTATTTTAAATACCTAACAGCCCAATAAGCCCATTAACGACATAAACTTAAAGGGTTCCGAGGTCCGGACAAAATTAGTGATTACAGCTGCCCCTCTTTGCTTATACTTGTGGAACAAGAATAAAGCAAAGACCATAAGCACTAATTTTTTTCCTACTTCCCTATTGGACGGTTCACTCCCGACGCAGCCACGCGATTCCAAGTAGTTCCTCTTCCCAACGCCTTCTGATCATGGGTTCTCCCTCCGGATGCCCCCAAACAGGTAGACAGAGAGTTTTTTTTACAGATTTCTATTCTCCAAGTGCCCGAACGGATAGGCAAGTTCTATTCTCCAAGTGCCCAATCGATGAGCAGATTTCGAATATCATTCTCTTCTCTTTTCAAAAAAAAAAAACAAGTTGGTCATTCAAACAACCTTGCCTTCCCTTTCGCGGTCTAAAAGCAAGTTGTCCATTTCGCGGTCAAAAAGCAAGCTGAAACTCCTAACATTCTTGCCTCCCCTTCGCGGCAGAAAGGCGAACTTGGGCGTCCAAGTGGATTTGCTTTCCCTTCACGGTCGTAAAGCAAACTGGTCATAACTATATCTGTCCAACTTCCCTGTTAATCAATTTACTCTCCTAGAGCTGCAACGCGCTACACCAAGTAATTTTCTCTTTGAAACCTTATGTGTTCTCTCTCTATAGAACTCATTTCCTTGGCGTGTTCTTCGAGTGACAGTTCTTTCTGTACAGAACTCTTGTCTTAGTATTTTTAAAATCAAAGATCTCGAAGTCCTTTCTCTGTAGAACCCTCCGCTTTCGAGATTTTGAAGCCTCAGGATTCTGAGTTCTTTCTCCACAGAACTCCTCTTCCTTAGCGTACTCTTTGAGTAGTAATTCCTTCTCTATCGAACTTCCTTCTGAAATCAAGGATCTACAAGTCCCTTCTCCGTAGGACCTTCCGCTTTCGAGATCCTGAAGCCTTAGGATTCTGAGTTTTTCTCCACAAAACTCCTCTTCCTTAGCGTACTCTTCGAGTAGTAGTTCCTTCTCTATGGAACTCTCGTCCGAAAACAAGGATCTACAAGTCCCCTCTCTGTAGGACCCTCCACTTTTGAGACCTTGAAGTCGCAAGTTCCTCCTATATAGAGCTTGTTTGGACCCTTTCTCTGTAGGATCCTTCATCTTGAAATCTTTCTTTGATCTAAAATCCTTGAGAGGCGAACATGAAAGCTTCACCTAACATTCTTGAGCGACGGGTATCTGCCTCCTTTGCTCTGACATTCTTGGGCTTTGGGTTTCTGCCTCTTTCGCCCTAAAATCATGGAGTGGCGAGTCTGAAATCTTTCAGCTGAAATCCTTGAGGAATGGATAAAATTGAGAAATTTTGATCTTTTCAAGAAAAACATCCTTTAGAAAAGGGTAAAATTGAGGATTTGAGTTTTGAGGAAAACATCTTTTTGGAAGGGATAAAATTGAGAAATTTTGATATTTTCAAGAAAAACATCCTTTAGGAAGGATAAAATTGAGAAATTTGAGTTTTAAGAAAAACATCCTTTTAGAAGGATAGAGTTGAGAAACTTGGGTTTTGAGGAAAACATCCTTTTGGAAGGATTGGATTGAGAAATTTGAGTTTTGAGGAAAACATTCTTAAGGAAGAATAAAACTGAGAAATTGAGTTTTGAGGAAAACATCCTTTTGGAAGGATAAAATTAAGAAATTGAGTTTTGAGGAAAACATCCTTTTGGAAGGATTGGATTGAGAAATTTGAGTTTTGAGGAAAACATTCTTAAGGTAGAATAAAATTGAGAAAATGAGTTTTGAGGAAAACATCCTTTTGGAAGGATAAAATTAAGAAACTGAGTTTTGAGGAAAACATCCTTTTGGAAGGATAAAATTAAGAAACTTGAGTTTTAAGAAAAACATCTCAAAGGAAGATTACAACTG
Source organism: Hibiscus tridactylites (assembly GCA_958450335.1). NCBI lineage: Eukaryota > Viridiplantae > Streptophyta > Magnoliopsida > Malvales > Malvaceae > Hibiscus > Hibiscus tridactylites. The sequence goes on from OY288271.1 coordinate 35,736,479, forward strand.
GGGGTTAGAAGGATTTTGGAAATCCAAATTATGCAAGTCGAAGGACTCATGATTCTTGTGAGATCTGCTTCTCCTTTCGTGAAGCTGTAGATCTAATTTTTTACCGATCTTCAAAAGCTTGTTTAAAGAAAACAAGATGCTATGATGATATGATTTAGCATGCTCCTAGCATGGGTGATATCTAGCTATTGATGATGCATGAGCATATTTCAGGATGCAAAGATGCATGTGTTTATGAGAATGCAAAGATCCATGGATTTAGTTTGTCTTCATTTCTTAGGGTTATTGGTCGTTGTCTTGGGACTACAACCATCCATCAATCTTGTGTCTTGAGAAATCTGGCCCCTAAACTTCTGTCGCTCGTTCTTCGTTCTAAAATCCGAGTTGAGTGACCTCGGTCGCATTCTAAATCCTTTCTGGCCTTACGCCATCTTTCATATACTTTGGTTTGAACCTTTTTACGTGAAAATCTTAGTTTCCCCACTGACAATGGTGCCCCATCATGGCAATTTAGCCTCACTGACTCTTCGTCGTTCCACCTCACGTCGTGCCCCTCAACCTTTTGGCCCTTGTTTCTCTAAATTTGTGGTTGAAAGCGCCTCTTTTGAATTTCGCTCATTTGCCCCAAAGTGCCTTTTGGGTTTTCGACTCTGCTTCTCTTCTTTTTCTTCTCTTTCTTCTTTTCTTAGGTGTACTTCTATCTTCATCGCCTTTTGTCGAGTTGATTTCAGATCATATTTACTGTCTCTTCTTGGTGCGCTGCGTACACGGTCCTTCCCGGGACATTCTCTTCAGCAAGATGCTTAGGCTCCGAGGGTAACTTCTGTTCCCCGACTCTCAATGTCAAAATTTCTACCATCATGTTCTATTCCAACACTTCTTAGCGAAGGTCGACTTTGTAGCTCAACATTTCACCGAAGACGGTCTTGATATTTCAACTAGAGGTATTAGTAGTAATGTTTGAACCTCCGAGGGTGCCCCTCCAGGTATTGATGGCTTTACTTCGAGCCACGGTCAGTTCGCTTGTTTATTCCCATGTAGAAGACTTATGCAAGTGATTGGGTAAAAATAATTTTATTATGAACATATACATTTGAAGAATCATGTCAAGTGAAAATCAAGGTTTTTTTTGGGTTTTTGAAAAAAAGGTTGACCCGAGTGAAATTTTCTGAATGTTGCAGAGATGCACATATGAAATATTTTCTGGGCTATTAGGCTTCCGAGAGGAACGACTCCCATTCCTAGTTTCTACCCGATTTAAAAGTGGCTCTCTTTAGCTCACTAACTCACCATGCCCCATCCTTCCCTCTTTTCTAATCTCAATCAGGCATTAGAAGTGTGGCTATCCTTGAAGAAAGGTTAACCTCGATAGGCGGAATGTGATCTGAAGACGAATTCGTCCTTCTGCGCATGGTCCAAATGGTCTTTTATGGCTTGTAATGTAGGCTAAGGCTCACGGCTATGAAAGAAAGGGTAAATAGGCCCAAACAAGTGTTTAAGGGTGGTGAAACCAAGGATCAATTTTTCTAATCTGAAGTCTCAATTATGCTCCGATGAAATGCTATTTCCTCTCTTACTTCTTTGGATCGCTCTAGACTACCCCTTTTTAGTTGGGGTTTTCACCCTGGAGTTCATTTTCTTTTATCAAGTGTAGTTTCGGATCGAGTTGCGCCTTTGCATTGTATTAGTGCAGGCTCTTGCTCACAGGTGAACAATCCTTCAAGGCTCATCTAAGCAGAGATTCATTTGGATAGGGAATCCTCTTGTCCCTTTTCTTTATCCACTTTTCTCCTTTTAAAAATTGCACTTTTCACCTTAGTGCCTTTGCTTTTGATTTCTTCAACTTTTATGTCGGTAATCTTTCGACTTGATTTGGGTAGCTCTTTGAGCATCAACTTTTCTTTCGTTGTTTCCTTTTGATGTTTTTTGCCGCTCAAACTAGAAATGTATTCAATGCACCTATTCTTTTTTATTTCCCTTTAATTCACAAGGCATCGTCTTCATAGCATATTCAGGATCCAATGTCATTCGTTCATCCGCAAACTTTTATCCTTTTCTGCCCCCAGTGTAGGGGTGATCCTTGGTTTGGGTTCAATTAGAAATTTTTTTTGATAGGCTCAAACGGGGACAACAATGGGTATTTTTTATTTTCTTTCTGTGTGAATGGAATTGAAGGAATGCCAAATGTCCTCCCACACACGGAGATCAAAAATTGGTCTTCAGGTGGTAGAAGTTTTAGGGTTATCACTTCATTCAAGGACTTTAAACAACAATGCCCGAGAGGAAAATTCACTCAATGGGAGTGGCCCATTATTCTTGAACTCTCATTGTCATTCCTCCCTTGGCCTAAGTAGAGCATAGGGTTTTCATATTTAGCGTCCTCAAAACATTCGGTCTTTTAGAAAAAATTCTTTTAAAATTGAATTAAAGTTAATCTTACAAAAAGTATATACAAGAGTAAGCTTATGAAATGTTTAAAGAATCATAGAATGAAAAAAATATTTTCAAAATGAAATTTTCGTTAAAAACAGCTTAGCTTATCACTTTTGCATTTTTCCTAAATGCACAGGGATCAACGGTTTTGAGTTGCCTTTACCGGTAGCCGTTTGCTCCGGGCTAGTTGTACCATTTCCCTAGGTACAATCAGTTTTCACCAATAATGAGAATTGGATTTTTGCAAAGGATTTATTTTCCTTTGACCATTCGTGAAAATGGATTTTCGATGGACATTTGAATTATCCATTGTCTTAAACTTCACCGTATTTAAGCACGTTGTGCCAACATTTCTGTCGGACTTGCCCAAACATCGCTTCTTCTTTCATGAAGTGATGTAATGTCTTCAATTCACTTTTCTTGAATCGAGACTTGCATTTTTCCCAAATGCACAGGGATCAACGGATTTGAATTGCCTTTACCGATAGTCGTTTGCTCCGGGCTAGTTGTACCATTCCCTTGGGTACAATCAGTTTTCAGCAATCATGGAAATTGGATTTTTGTAAATGATCTATTTTCCTCGTATACAGTATTATCTCCTTTTGTTTCTAAAACAAATGTTCTTGAAGCTGTTTGAGCTTATCCATCCTAGCTACTAGGTCATTCATACTTCCCACGCTATACTGGCTGAAACTGTTCTTTTGTCCATTTTTTCTCTCTTTTCTCTCTCTCTTTCTCTGACGTGAACGTTTTCCTTAAATTAGCAATGATGCGATGAAAGGCCTTAAGAAAGTTTTAATGATGGATGTATTATGGACTCGAATCAACAAATGCATGCTCATGAAATGGGTGCATGGCTGACAATTTTAATGCTGCTTCGAAATGATGTATGAAACAAATGTTACAAATGTATGCAAGTCAAAGGTGTTGGTCATATAGGTGATTCCCCTTAGGTCAACTTTCATTTGAACATAAAGGAGGATCCTCGTTACAAGATAGTCATAGCAAAAGTCCTACGGGTACCCTTCTTGCCCCCGAATCATGTTCAAGGAAATGAAAACTTCGGCAAAAATGTCGGGGCCGAATTTGCTTTCTTCTCTAGCAATTCAAGACCCTCTAAAACTGCTGGTATCAAGTCTCGGAAAACAAGCTATTTCTTCGAAGCTGAATCAACCCATTGACCTAATACATGCTCTTTCTTGTCGTCACGCTCTTTTCGGCCGCCTCTTTGCACTCAGTCGGGTAGCTTAGTGACTTTAGATGTTCGGAGTAAATCTGATCTTGATTGACTCCTTGGAATGGAGAAGGGTTGTGCTTTCTCCAATGGTGGGCATAAGATCAGACACTGGGCGTTTGCTCGGTAAACGACCCATTTACCCCTTCTGATTCAACTCTGACCGATATCGGACTTGCTAATTGACAACATCTTTTTTTAGCAACCTCTCATCCACAATGATAGCCCTTGATCGGGTAAAACCACCTTGACTCAACACCTTTGTGTCATGATATGCACGCGAGAATAAATACAAGAAAATCATAAGAATAATCGTTAGTGTTGGATAAACATGATAAGAAAAAGGCAAGCATGAAAGCAAGCAACCCTACTTATCCCGTCTAATAAACCTAGGTTGTCCGCATGGCTCTAAAAAGGGTGGGCAATCTAGTTCTCTACATGCAGTTTTGGTTTTAGAAGGTACTCGAACTGTCCTCGCTGTCCCCTTCTAAGGGTAGCAAGGCCCCCGGTCATCACCCATTATAGGCTCCTCTCAACCGAGTTCAATTCGAGGGGACCCTTTAGCTATATCTGCACGGAGAAACGATATTCTCACGAAGATATAGGGTACTCGAGCCCCGAAGGTACTTGCTAGGCCCATACGGAGGAACAATATCCCCACGAAAGCACTAGCGTTCCCCCCCCCCCCCACTTAAACGAACGGGTTTAAATGCCAATTTTAAATGCATTTAAAATAAACTCGCACTTATAAACAAATATCGATCGATTTGGTCACTTTAATTCGCAACTTCTAATATTAATTGAGCGGTAAAGTTTTTTTTTGGCTTGACTCTCTTTTTTGCTTTTGAAAACAAAAATTTGTCCCCAGCGGAGTCGCCATCTGTTGCGACTAAAAAATTTCAAAAATACAAAGTGCCTCGGATGTCGCCCGAAGGAACCGGGTTTTAATTTAGGGTTTTGAAAATTTAGTCGGGTTTATAAAAAGTAGAGGAGTCGCCACCGGCCATTTAAAAATGGTAGACTGGACACCGAAATAAAACCAGAGATTTTTCTTTTGAAAATGGGTTCGGGAGTCGGTTACGCGCGGGGAAGGATGAGCACCCCCGTCGTGGCCGAAAATCGGTACCAAAAATATTACAGCTCAATTAATATTAAACTTCGCGAATTAAAGTGACGAATCGTATCAAAATTTGGTTATACGAGTGAGTGAATTTTAAAGGTCTTAATATTCGAGAAGGAACGTCCGAACCACCACCACTACGACTGGTACTCGCCTCGTTCGTTCCCGAATAAAAAGACGCTCGCATTGCAATTCATAAATTCGTATGCGACTCACAAATACATAAATGAGACAAAATAAACCGAATAAATCAAACAAGACATACGAAAATAAAGTAAGCAAATACACAAACAATGTAGTTTAACATAATTATTCCTAACTAACCATGATAATTTAATTTGAAAGGAACGAACAAGCTGTACCAAGTAATAAAGAAGGCGTAAATTATGCAAGCACAAACATAAGCTATAAGGCTTGACATTACACACTATTTAAGTCAAACGTTAAACTAGACGGTAAAACATGTAACCGTAAATCACGACAACTATATATTTTATGGATCAAGCATGTATATATAAACACATATAAAATAAAGCATGAATTAAAATTAAGGAAACATCAATACAAGATAAAAATTAAGATGCGTGAGATATAAAAACACCATATTGAAAAAGAGGTTAAAATTGTACTCGGGACATACTCCGGGGACCGATTGGGGGATTAAACCATAAAAAAATATTAAATCGTCAAAAACAAGGACCAAAATTAAAGGACGCTGAAATCTATAGGGGCTGGAATGGATATTAAACCATTCAGCGACGATTGAAACAGATTGGGGGACGAAATCGGAAATGCTTATGAAGTTCGAGGGATTAGGGGCGTGATTTGAAGATGCGGAAACCCTGGGATGAAAATACAAAAAGCGCGGAGGGATTAAAATTGTAAGCAGACCATTTTAAAAAAACAAACGCAATATAAATACCCTTTTTTATCAAAATTTTGCTCTTTTAGCCTATTTCGAGTAAAAACGATGAACCATCTTCCTTTTTTTCCCTCTCACCCGATTAGGGTTTTTAAGAACAGGAGAGGGGGCTTCTCTGGTGCCGTCGGCCGATTTCCGGCACCGGAGGCTTCAAAACAGAAGAAAAAGACGAACTCCTTTTTTTGAACCCTTAGATTCTAACCCCAAATCCCCTTTCCTGAAAAATTTCTTAAAAACAGTGACCAAAATTCACTTTTTGTCTTCTTTTGAAAACCATTTACCTCATCGAGTCCTCATCGGTTCACCGCTACGTTTCCTTGGAGGAAAACGCCTAGGCTTGTCACCGGAGGGAGGCGAACGGACGAGGAAGTAAAGAGACGCGACGGTAAAACCCTAGACCCTTTTCTGTTTTTTTCGTTTTGGGTTTGCATGCAATCGAAAGTAAAGGATATGCTACCTCTGAAGTTTTTTGATTTTTTATTGCTCTCTGAAAAAATCCCGAATGGGTTTCTTGTTTACAAACTTTACGTGCTCACTTATTTTTTTTCTCTATGCTCCCCTATGTTTTTTTTCTCTTTTTGCTTCGGTTTCCTATATAACCGAATAGTAAAAAAGTAATGCTTAAAAAATCCATTTCTCTTTGATCTCTGTTCTGCTCTCTCTGATATATGCTTGTTTGGTTGACATTTATTTTTGCCTTTGTTTGTTTGCCATTTTTAGCACTCTGATGCTCTGTTTCTTTTGTCTGAGGTATGCCGGAGAAGCCCGAATCGGAGGAGGCGTGCCGGTTGCAGGAGGTAGACGCGCTCGTGGCAGACCAACAGTCAGAAGGTTCAGGCGCGTCGGCGCGTGTGTAGCAGAGGGGACGTCGAACCGCCGCGCGTGTGGAGCGTGGGATCTCTGGGCTCATCTGAGTCGTCCGATGCGTTTAAGATCGGACGGTTGAGGTGTGCGCGGCGCTTGACAAGAACCAGGCTCGCTAGGGTTTGTGATCCGGGATCCAATCTCGACCGTTGGATGACCCTCCCCGATCCAACGGTTTGGAGAGATGCGGCGCAAGACTGAAGACGGGGCTCTCCTAGGGTTTCATCTAGAGGCCTGATCTGGATCGTTGATGTTGTGCCAGATCCAACGGTGATGGTTTGTGGCGGCTGCATCACAAAGCATGGGATTAGGGTTAGCTTAGGTTTTTTGTCTGCTGGGCTTGTTGGGCTTATTGCATTATTTGGACATGTATGGACTTTATTCATAAATAAAAGTTTATTTGGGCTCTTTGTTCAGCTTTCATCTATACTATAATAATAATAATAGTAATATATCCTACTTTAGTAATAAGGATAAATAAATAATAAATATAATGACAATAAATAACAATAAGTATAATATCAATAATAAATATAATATTAACAAACGACTAATAGAAATAACAATTGATAACAAATAATAATAAGTACAATAATAGATCAACATATAATAATAATACCACTAACTAGTAATAATACTACTAAATAATGATAACAATACTTAAGAAACTATCAAACACTTAATAATAATATGAGCAAGCAAAAAAAGAATACTATAATAAGATAGTATTAAATATAATATATTAGTAATATTTAGGGGTTTTTGTGAAATGAGAAATATTAATAGTATAATGAATATATAAAAATAATGATGCTAATAGTAATAATATTAATGATAATAATACTATAATAATAAGAGAGTAATAACAATATAATGGTAGTAACACTCATATATACATATATTTTTTCTTTTTCTTTTTTTTCTTTTTTTCTTTTTCTATTTTAAATACCTAATAGCCCAATAAGCCCATTAACGACATAAACTTAAAGGGTTTCGAGGTCCGGACAAAATTAGTGATTACAGATATGAATAAAGAATTTAAGGACTAAACTGAAAATTGGAAAATGAATTTTTAAGTCCTCAAAACCTCTCTATGTATTTAAAGAAAACTGTTTAACTCAAAACCTCAACTTGTCAAATATTTTCTAAGTGTTTATCAAGCCAAAACAGTGATTTTTGAGTCACCGTTTCAGAACGGCCTTTGGGCATTCCGGAACAGTTTGAAACTGTTAACCTCTATTTTGGAACGTGTTTCGAAACAGATGAAGAACATCGGAATGGTTTGACCTGTTTCGATACGGTAGTATCGAAATGACCTCAAACGTTTTGAAACGGCATTCAAACTTGGTTTTAAAAATATGACTGTTGAAGTTTTTCAACTGAATTTAAAATTATTGTTAAGGCGTATTGAAATGCTTCTAAGTCGTTTCGATACAGGCTTTGACAGTGGCAAAGTGTTTCAAAACGAGTTTCGAAACGGGCTCTTATGTATCAAAACAATCGTGCCCGTTTCGGTACGGTCTATTTATTACACCCCAACGACTCTTTCTATTTTGGTCTGTTTCGAAACAGGGTCGGGCGTTTCGGAACGGGTGGTTGCAGACTGCATTTATTGAGGGAAGATCTCAATGACTATATTGATGAATGCAACAACCCCAACAGCTAGAATACAATGATAAGGTAAAACAGGGACCTCTAAAAGCTCCAGCAAGAACTATTGATCTCCAAAGTATTATCCAAACATCAAAGCCAAGCATTTGTGCAAAAATCCTATTATTTCTTATAAACCCCAATTGTGAAATTTGTAATTCCCATTCTTATCTATTCAATTGGGTTGAGTGCTTGTAAAAGGGCTATATTTTGTATTGAGAGATACTAGTTTTAGTCTTCATCTTCTTTGTATTTCTTGAGTGAGGATTGGGTCAAATTTTGGGTAGAAAATTTGACCGGTATTGTAAAGGTTATCTCCTTAGCCTAGAAAAGGGGAAGAACAATTAGTGGATTGTTGGAAAATCCTTAGTGAAGCTAAGGTAGTGGATGTAGAGTTCGACCATTCCACCACCAAAAGTTCTAAAAATCCAATTCACTCCCTATTGGCTTATATTGTTTCATTGATCCACTCAACAATTGGTATCAGAGCCTACCGCTTTGAAGGATTAACAACTACAAGAGAAGTTCCTAGGAATAGTGTGATCAACCACAAATCATGCCATGGCATCTACCTCCGGGTCAAACATGTACGAGTCTCAATAAACCACCAAACCACCTTTCTTCAACGGTGATAACCACTCTTTTTGGAAGAACAAGATGCATCTCTTCATTAAATCCAATGATTATCTAGTTTGGGATGCCATTGAAGATGGTCCTTCTATTCCGATGAAGAGAGACGATGAAGGAAGGTTGGTGCCAAAGAAGAAGAATGATATAAGTACATAAGAGAGACAGAAGATTCAAATCAATGATAAAGCTCTTCACATGTTGTTTTGCTCTTTCGATACCGACATCTACTCCAAAGTTTCCTCCATCGAATGTGTTAAGGAAGTGTGGGATACACTTGAGACCACTTATAAAGGAACAAGTGATGTGAAGGAGACAAGGATTGGAATTCTCAATCTTAGCTATGAGAATTTCAAAATGGAGCCCGACGAAACCGTGTCAAAAATGTTCGATCGTTTCTCAACAATCGTCAACGGGCTAAAGGGTTTTGGAGAGATAATCCCGGAAGATAAACTAGTCTGGAAGCTACTCTACTCACTTCCCGAGTCTTGGGATGGGAAGAGAACCGCCATCATTGAGGCCAAAAATTTGAAGACATTCAAGCTTGATGAGCTAGTGGGTTCTCTCCTAACTCATGAGATAATGAAGCAAGGAGTGGAAGATGAAAGGAAGAAGGAAGAGAGTGGAGTGAAGAAGCTAGAGGTAGATAAGAAAAAGAAGATAGGAGTGGCTCTCAAAGCTTCTCTACATGAGGAGAGAACTTCTAGTGAGGAGGAAGACCTAGAAGAATTGGCTATGATAGCCGAAAGGTTCTCACGGTTTATGAGGTCCAATCGAGGAAGGAAGATTCAACGAAAAATGGACTTCAAAACCAAAAACAAAGAAGAAGAGAGAGATTGAATTATTTACTTTGAGTGCAAAAAATCGGGTCACATTCGTTCGGAGTGCCCTCGACTCAAGAAGAAGGGCTTTGAGAAAAAGAAGAAGCTCAAAGCCAAGCTTGCTACTTGGAGTGACGAGGAGTCATCCGAGGATGAGGAACACGGAGTGGACAACCTTTGCCTCATGGCTCTTGAGGAGGATTCCTCCATGGTAACCTCTAACTCATCATCTTTTGATTTTACATTTGATGAATTGCATGATGCTTATGATGAGTTACAAGAGGTATATGATGAGTTAGTTGAGAAGTATAAAGAGACGGTCATAAGAAATTAAAAGATTATTTCGGAATTAAATGCTAAAAATGACTCACTTTCTCAAGCTAACTTAAAATTTGAGAAAAAGATCTTAGGTTTACAAGATGAACTTAAATTCTTTCAAGATGAAAATTTAGACTTAAACAATCTTATTTCTCAATGCAATAGTGAACACCAAAGGGTGTTAGATGAGCTTAACAAGCTCAAGGAGTCTTTCAAAAATGTTGGTAATGTGAAAATGAGATAGGTGAATCCTCTAAAACTAACCAACCTAAGAGAAAGACATATAACTACAAACAAAGTGGCTTTCATAGGCATAATAGGAGAAAAAGAGTTAGAAGTGTATGGGTTCCTAAGGAACTTGTCAAGTCTAATAATGTTGTTGCTATGTCACCTTACATTTCTAAGGGAATCAAGCTTTTGGGACCTAACACTCGTGAACCCAAAATGATTTGGGTACAAAAAATCAAAGCTTAATATCTTTGTTTGTAGGGGGAGCACTACTACAAGGCCAAAGCATAAAGTCAAAACTCATGGTACCTTGATAGTGGATGCTCGAGGCACATGATCGGAGACAAGAGTCGATTCATGGACTTAAAGCCAAAAGGTGGAGGAGTAGTGACGTTTGGTGACAACTCTAAAGGCTACATTAAAGGTATTGGATCCATAGGTAATCACTCTACTATTCTCATTGAAAATGTTTTATATGTCGATGGTCTAAAACATAATTTACTGAGCATTAGTCAATTGTGTGACAAAGGGTTTAATGTCTTATTTGATAAAAATGGGTGCAAAATTGTTGACATTAAATCAAATAATATAATGCTCATTGGTCATCGCATAGGTAATATATACATGGTGCATTTAGATGACATTCATACATCCCATGCATGTTTTGTCGCACAAAACAAAAATGATGCATGGCTATGGCATAGGAAACTAGGACATGCTAGCATTAGTATTTTAGAAAAATTAGTTTCCCTAAATCTAGTTAGAGGTTTGCCCAAAATTAAGTTCTCAAATGACAAAATTTGTGATGCATGCTCTAAGAGTAAACAACATAGATCATCCTTTAAATCCATTAATGATGTTTCTACAAGTAGGTGTTTACAACTTATTCACATAGATTTATTTGAGCCTATTAGAACTATGAGCTTGGGTGGTAAATCGTATGCATTTGTACTTGTTGATGACTATTCTAGATTTACTTGGGTTCTAAGTACTAAAGATGAAGCTTTAGAAAATTCATCACATTTTCAAAATTAACTCAAAATGATCTTAAACTTAAAATTTCTCATATTAGAAGTGATCATGGAACCGAATTTCAAAATCTAGGTTTTGAAGAGTTTTTAAATGAAAATGGTATTAGCCACAATTTTTCGGCTCCTCGAACTCCTCAACAAAATGGGGTAGTTGAGAGGGAAAATAGGACTTTACAAGAAATGGCTAGAACCATGCTTTGTGAAAACAATTTACCTAAATATTTTTAGGCGGAAGCCACAAACACCGCTTGCTACAATGTAAACCGAGTAATGATTAGTCCACTTTTAAAGAAAACACCACATGAGATTTTAAAATCTAAAAAGCCTAACATTAGCTATTTTCATCCATTTGGTTGCAAGTGTTTTGTTTTAAATAATGGGAAAGATAACTTAGGTAAATTTGATGCTAAAAGCGATGAAGCTATTTTCTTAGGTTATTCTTTAAACTCTAGAGCCTATCGTGTATTTAATAAGAGGACTTTAGTGGTAGAAGAGTCTATTTATGTTGTATTCGATGATAACCTCCTTTCGAGGAAGGATTCTTATGATGATGATGATGTAGGAATCCTTGATGCCTTTGATGGAGGACAAACTTCAAAAGAGGATGAGATTCCAACGAAATAAGAGGATACACAAGATCTACCTCTTGAAGCCTTGAAGGACTTGGCTCTTGAGGAAAAGGAAGTGAGCTACCCAAGGCAGTACAACTATGTCAAAGGTGGTGAAATCTTGGGTGATCTATCTAAGGGGGTAACTACTAGATCTTCTCTTAAACTCATGAATCATGTTACTTTTATCTCATGCATAGAGCCTAAGAACATTAAATAAGCATTAAAAGATGATTTTTGGATTATGGCTTTTCAAGAAGAGTTAAATCAATTTGAGAGAAGTAATGTATGGACATTAGTTGAAAGGCCTACTAATCAATCTACTATAGGAACTAAATGGGTATTTAGGAATAAACTAGATGAGAGTGGTAACATTGTGAGAAACAAAGCTATATTAGTCGCTCAAGGTTACACGCAAGAAGATGGAATTGATTTTGATGAAACCTATGCACCTGTAGCTAGAATGGAAGACATTAGGATGTTGCTTGCATATGCATGTTATCATGATTTCAAGCTTTTTCAAATGGATGTTAAAAGCGCATTTTTAAATGGTTTTATAAATGAGGAAGTGTATGTGGAACAACCATTGGGTTTTGAAGATTCAAAATTTCCAAATCATGTTTTCAAACTAACAAAAACACTTTATGGTTTAAAACAAGCTCCTAGAGCTTGGTATGAAAGACTTTCAAACTTTTTGATTGAAAAAGGTAAGGTGGACACTACACTTTTCATAAAAAAAGTATAAAAATTACATCTTAGTAGTACAAATATATGTTGATGATATTATTTTTGGATCTACTAATGAGTGTCGTTACAAAGAGTTTGCTAAGTTAATGCAAGGTGAACTCGAGATGAGCATGATGGGGGAGCTCTCATTCTTTTTGGGACTCCAAATCAAGCAAAGGAAGGATGGCACCTTCATCAACCAAGCAAAGTAAATCAATGATATGCTCAAGAAGTTTGTCTTGGAGAATGCAAAGCCTCAAGCCACACCAATGAGCTCATCTACAAAGCTTGACAAAGATGAAGGAGGTAAGTGTGTTGACTCTAAGCTTTATCACTCTATGATTAGATCTTTACTTTACCTTACCGCAAGTAGACTAGATATTTTGTTTAGTGTTTGCTTGTGTGCTAGGTTTCAAACTAGTCCTAGAGAGTCTCACCTTATAGCCGTTAAGAGAATCTTTAGGTACCTTAGAGATACCCCTTGTTTAGGTCTTTGGTACCCTAGAGACTCAACCTTCAACCTTCATGCTTATTCGGATGCGGATTATGGGGGGTGTAAAATCGATAGGAAGAGTACTTTGGGAACATGTCAATTCTTAGGTAGTATGCTCATATCTTGGTTCTCTAAGAAACAAAATAGTGTAGCTCTATCTACCACCGAAGCCGAGTACATATCCTTAGGGATTTGTTGTGCTCAAGTCCTTTGGATGAAGCAACAACTCTTAGATTATGATATTAAAGTTAAAACCATACCCCTTAAGTGTGATAGCACTAGTGTCATATGCTTAACTAAAAATCTCATCCAACACTCTAGAACCAAACATATAGAAATAAGACATCATTTCATTAGAGATCATGTCCTTAAGGAAGATGTTACTATAGAGTTCGTTGACACCTTAAACCAACTAGCAGACATTTGTACAAAGCCTTTGAATAAGGAGCGTTTTTGGTCCCTTAGGAGAGAGTTAGGTCTAACTAGCCTATCTTGACCTTTTAGGAATTTTTTGTGCTTAAATTGCTTGATTTCTTGAAAAATGTCATGCTTATGTGTTTCTACTCCTAATTTCATTCATGCTAATAGTTAGGGGGAGTATGTTTTTGTTTATACATGTCTTTCCTGCTCATTCATGTCATTTATGCATATAGGACTTCATCAAATTCATTTTTCTGCAATATTAGAGCATCATTTGCACCTTCAGGCCTATGTGTATCGAAATGGGTCCAACTGTTTCGATACGCGTGCCTTAAAAGAGTGATCTATGACTAGGGTGTTTCGAAATGCCTTCAAAGGGTTTCGAAACGATTTGCCTCTACCAAGAAGTGTATCGAGATGAGTTTCGATACGGTCAAAGTCGTATCGGAACAGTCAACTAGATTCGAAATGTTAGTCAATGTTTCGGTATCCACGTTTCAGAACGATCGTGCCTGTTCTGAAACGGGTATGCGGACAATTTTAAAAGGGGTCTTTAATGATAAATTCACTTTTAATTAAAACTCTTCAAAACCCCTAAAAACCCTAACTCAATTTTTCCCTATAAAAACCCTCTAAACCTCATTGTTTTTCATCAAATCTTGAGGGCTTTTACACACAAACTCAAATATAAGCAAGCCTCAACAATTGTGTGCAAGATTTTCCATTCATTCATCCAAAATCCCCATCTAAGGTATATTTTCTTCTTTTTTTCTTTTTCCTTTGATTTTATTCGATTTTTAGGTTAGAAAATTTTAATTTTGTATAGATTATATGTTTTGCATCTTGGGTTTTTCAAAACTTATAAAAAAATCAAAATCTTACAATTTCTAGTTTGAATATATTATTTTTTACCCGTATTTTTTTACAGTTTTTCAAAAGTTGATTTCTCTTAAATTTTTTTAAGTCTTTTTAAACCTAAATGGGATTTGTTATTGGATTGAATTAAGGATGTTCATGCATACACTTCAATTTTTAAAATTGCTTGCTTTATGTTTTTAGGATTTTTCAATGGAAAATGTTAACAAGAAACGTAAGACGGGTCAATCGAGTAAAGCTTCAGGTCAAGCCAATATCCATCCTAATCTCACCCAACTTTTCTCAAAAGTCTTCGGACTCAAGAGATGAAGGATCGTTTCTCTTACGTCAAGGATATTGACGTTCGTCGCGAGCGTGTTGTTGATGTCCCATTCCTTGATTCCGAGCGTTTCGTTTTCCGCTATCTAGAGTGTTTGCAAGAATGGAACTTCATGGCTTTCTTGAACATACCGGATACTATCTACAAGCATATGGTTCTCATTTTCTACTCAAATGCCCAGCTCGTTGATAATGAAGATTACACCGAGGTCATTGGCATTGAGTCATATCTCTTGGGGAGGAAGTTCGTTATCAACATATCCTTTTTAGAGAATGCTCTTGGGCTTAAGAACGACAGCATTGAGGATGAGACCCACTTTGGTGCTTAGACTGGTTCCGTGCTTTCTCTGGATGCTCATGATAGTTTCCTTCACTTGATGATTTCATGGTTTATCTGCCCTTCCGGAGGTAAATTCTCTTATATTCGTTAAGTTGATTATTTTTGTCTAGAGTGCTTTCGCCGAGGAGAACGGCCAAATCTTGTCAAAATTATGTTCGCCGAGATGGTCAACAATGTGAAGCTTCGTGAAACCGATGCTCTTAAATCCTTCACTTATGGGACTGTTTTGAGCTATATATTTGGCATGCTCAACTTTGATTGCTCCTATGATTCTCTGGAACCCCGCAAGAACAAGATTGGTGAATCTTCTCTCCACAAGTTCGCGTTCCATTACACTATTGGCCAATGGGAATGAGTTGATAAGCATGCCCCTCCACCTCAAGTTGAACCACAACTTCAAGCTTCGGGTCCTAACAATGAAGCTCTTATGACTTTTCTCACCGAGCGGTTCAGCACGATGGAGTCGGGTCTTGGTGCCATCAATACTCGTTTGCAATCCGTGGAGGATCGTCTCACCGCCCTTGAGAATCAACATCAATCGATGGACTTGTCATTCTCTACATTCTCTGGTCAATGGATGACCTTTCGTCGCTCTCAAGCTAAGAACGATGATGACTCTTCGGATGTTGATGGTGACAATGACGAGGCTTAGGGTCTTTATTGCATCTCATATTAGATTATCATATTAGGACTAAGTTTGCACCTTTATTTTGTTTATGCTTTATGAACCTATGGTTTGATTGTTTTGTTTGGGATTGAGATTTAATATCTATTGCTTTATGTTTTATGTTTGGATATTTGAACTATATCAATCTATATTATGTTCTTTATTGCTTTTAACCTTGTTTCTTCTCTTGATGAGCCATGTTTATTATTCTTTTTTATCTAACAAAAAGGGGAGAAGTAATATAAGAGCCACAATCTTTTTAAGTCGGTTTTGAGTTTTAAAACTTGAATTTTAAATCTTTTCAAACTTTAAAAACCTATCTTAAATTGAGGGGGAGTTAGAACGTCTTCAAAAGTTCAAAACTCTTAAAAATTCTAACTTGGTTTTGTTATATCAAAAAAAGGGAGATTGTGAAACCGATAAATTGGCTTTGATATGACTAAAGAATTTAAGGACTAAATTGAAAATTGGAAAATGAATTTTTAAGTCCTCAAAACCTCTCTATGTATTTAAAGAAAAATGTTTAAGTCAAAACCTCAACTTGTCAAATATTTTCTAAGTGTTTATCAATCCAAAACAGTGATTTTCGAGTCACCGTTTCGGAATGGCCTTTGGGCGTTCCGGAACAATTTGAAACTGTTAACCTCTGTTTCGGAACGTGTTTCAAAACGGATAAAGAACATCGGAGTGGTTTGACCCGTTTCGATACGGTAGTATCCAAACAACCTCAAACGTTTGGAAACAGTATTCAAACTTGGTTTTAAAAATATGACCGTTGAAGTTTTTCAACTAAATTTAAAATTATCGTTAAGGCGTATCAAAACGCTTCTAAGCCGTTTCGATATAGGCTTTGACAATGGAAAAGTGTTTCGAAACAAGCTCTTAGCATATCGAAACGATCGTGCCCGTTTCGGTACGGTCTATTTATTACACCCCAACGACTCTTTCTATTTTGGTCTGTTTCGAAACAGGGTCGGGTGTTTCAGAACGGGTGGTTGCAGACTACATTTATGGATGGAAGATAACATCCCAACGACTATATTGATGAATGCAACAACCCCAACAGCTAGAATTCAATGAGAAGGTATAAAAGGGACCTCTAAAAGCTCCAGTAAGAACTATTGATCTCCAAAGTATTATCCAAACATCAAAGCCAAGCATTTGTGCAAAAATCTCATTATTTCTTGTAAACCCCAATTGTGAAATTTGTAATTCCCATTCTTATCTATTCAATTGGGTTGAGTGCTTGTAAAAGGGCTATATTTTGTATTGAGAGATACTAGTTTTAGCCTTCATCTTCTTTGTATTTCTTGAGTGAGGATTGGGTCAAATTTTGGGTAGAAAATTTGACCGGTATTGTAAAGGTTACCTCCTTAGCCTAGAAAAGGGGAAGAACAATTAGTGGATTGTTGGAAAATCCTTAGTGAAGCTAAGGTAATGGATGTAGAGTTCAATTAGTCTATCATTTTTAATTTTCCATTCCACCACCAAAAGTTCTAAAAATCCAATTCACCCCCCTCTTAGCTTATATCGTTTCATTGATCCACTCAACAATGCATAACAAATGCAATTCAACACATGACAACAAAGCTTGTTCATCTCACATTCAAGAAATCGTAAAACACAATTTAATTGCGTAAACCTTTAAAACTCACTCTTGAGCTTGGATTGGCCTTTCAAGCTCAATCCAAACCCCCAAAAGATTCCCTTAACAACGTTAAGGCCTTTAAAATCGATCCACTCACCGATGAAACCCAACACAAGCCGAAAATGTCGATCAAGCCTCCAAGTTCCCCAGAATTGAGTCCGAAGCTTCTCCAACGTTTTCCCTTGCTTCTAATCAACCAAAAACAGTGCATTACACATCAAAACATACAAAAATCACTGCCACAAATCAGATTACAACCCAAGACAAATTTTTCTACATTTCCAAACCAAGAACTAACCCAAACTCTTCATTTTCGGACCCGGACACAACCCAACAGTTACTCATCAAATTCATCGTCCAAATCATCACTAAACATGTTCAAAACAGCCCCCAAGTGTAACCATATCATCAGCCCAACTTTCCCCTCTCGTAACTACCTCAAAACTCAAGATTTTTACTTCTAAACTCACTCACTAATACCCATTTCGGGATTTCATTAAAACTTCACCATTTTAACATATGTTAAGCTTAAAAGCAAGTTTATAACCTATAGGAACTTTACAAATTAAGAACTCAATGAAAAACAAACAAAGTTTCCATGTTTAACTTAAAACGTTGAACACTTGAGACAACTCAAAAATGGGTTTTATGGAAATCCAAGACCATGAAAATGTTGAGGATGAAGAGAAGTCAAAAACGTTATTACCTCGATAAAATCTCTTGAAATCGTTGAGGAAGATGATGGAACAGTAGAAAGGTGTTTTGGGAGGTTTTTGAACGTGAAGTTCAAATGGGGAAGAAGATAGCTTTTTGAGAAACCTTTTTGGAATTACAAAATCTCCTTTTTGCCCCTTTCCCCTTTAAAACTCCTTTTAGGTGTATTAAAAATAGTTTGTTTCTAATTTAATTTAACACATCCCAGTTTAGCTAACCTGATATCTCTCGGCCCTAAACTCGAGGCGTTACAAGTCTTCATAGCTACAGTAACAACCATTTAACCTTCAAGCAACATCAAAGCATTTATTCCAAACCTTTTAGCCTATTAGAGTCGAATCGTGTACCCAACTTATAAAATTCTTAAATTGTTCATCTTTGTTTCAAGTTTGGGGAGTGTTGGTTTGTAATTGGGCAATATATTAGTCTTTGGAGAGATACATTTCAATTTGACTTTTGTTCATTGTAATTGAGAGTTTTGTCATTCAATCTTTGGGTAGAAAGATTAAATTTCTAAAGGTTGCCTCCTTAGCCTAGAAAAGAGGAAGAACAAATTAGTGAAGAGTTTGTTGAAAATCCTTAGTGGGAGCTAAGGTAGTGGATGTAGAGCTTGGTCAAAAGCTTGAACCACTATAAGTGTATTGTTCTTCATTTTTAATTGTTCCTTTTGCTCCCTTCTTTTTTTAAAAGTGCCAATTCACCCCGTCTTGGCCATATCGGTTAATTCGATCCACTCAACAATCTCATAAACCAATAACAGTAAATTAAACCATAAAGTATTAATATTAAACCATAAACCTTAAGGAATCATAATTATCTCATAAGCCAACAACCTTAAACTAAACCATAAACATTTAATGCTAAAACCTAAACCCTAAAACATAAATCTTAGAGAATCAAAATTTACCAAACTCAAACCGAATTGATAGAATCTTATGTATCATCCACTAACATAATATTCTACCTCAATGAAGTCTTTGTGAATCATAACCAGTTTAAACCGAATGGACCCGAAAATTTAAAGGTTGACCCAACCCGAAACCGATCCGAACGACTCAATTTTGACCCGAATCAAAAACAACTGATCTGATATTGACTCGACCCGAAAACAATCGATTCGATTTTGACTCGATTCAATACTCGAACCAGATCCGACTAATCATAGCCCCGAACGGAATCTAAATCGATTATAAACAGACCCAAAATGATCCAAACTGAAATAACCAACCTGAAACCGATCCGAACGATCTGATTGCGGCCTCTAACGGTAAGTGACAAACAAAAAGCATAAATCATGTAGTATATAAAAAGATCCATTAAAAATTTACGGTTGTTCACATCAAGTTATACTACATTAGTTGTTCATATACTGTTGTTTAATATAAACATAATCATCATTCATTAGTATTTATAAATATAATTTATTAAATTATTAAGTAGAAGTGGATGATAATAGGTTAGAAGGGCCTGACTCCCCCTTTAAATTTTAAAAATTAATACGACTCTCAAGGTTTTTTTTTAAAAAATAATTTAACCTCTTCAAAAAATATTTAAACTTTTCATTAACTTTTAATTTTTATTTTGAATTTTTTAAATTATTTATCATATCAAAGTTTTTAAAATTCTCATTGTATAAACTACTGAAAATTTTGAAAATTTTATACTTAAAATTTTTTCTTCTCAAATTATTTTGTCATTGTTTGTAAGTAGATCTTATACATATACCTATAATAATAATTAATGTAATGAAAATAATTAACAAATTAATAAGAGATTGAATAACGACCTTACCAAACCAATGTACAAAAGTTAACATTTTTCAGCGTTATTGAGCAAGATTTTATATTGAGAGACAAATATATATAATTTTACGAGATGCTTATAAAATTTAAGGGCGAAAATAGATTTTAAATAGAAAATTTTTAAAAATTTTCTATATCATATACGATTTTTAAATTTTCAAAGGACGACCGCTCTTCCAACCCTTCAGTCCATCCCTGCTCATAATAGTATTCAATCTATTTTTAATATTAAATAAAACATATGTACATTTTACAAGTAAATACTTGAATTTAAATCATTTAATATAATTTTTTCTACCAAAATAACTTAGGGATGGTAAAATAATTCGTCCTTGTTGGGTCCCGACCTGATAGAGGCGAGCTTTTTCAATTAAAAAATGTGTTCGTTGCGGGGCGGGTTATGAAAAAGTAAAGTTGGGATGAGATGGATTCGAATTTATGGTGAAAATTCCTCGACCCGATATATATATTTATTATATTTTATATATTATATTTAATATTTTTATTATTTTTTTCCCGAAGCAAGTCGGGTTTAGTCGAGTTACACTTTATTATGTTGAGATGGGTCGAGTCGGGGTACGGGATCAGGGCGGAAAAAAACTCCCGTTGCCGTCCCTAAAACAACTCCCTAATCAATGTAAAACTTGACTTATAGTGTGAATGTGGGGGGATGGTGCCTGACCAATTTATAAGCATAATTATTGAGGGGCAGCTGATTTCCTGCACTCCACCACCTTTGCATTGATATTTGATACCAATCAAGTCTTGGGTTGGGTTTTTCTACCGAAGCTTCAAGCTCAAACAACTTTGAGCCGAAAGTCTTCCATGAAATAAACAAATAGTGATCCGCAACTACAATAATAATTATTATATAATGATATATATACTGTCTAAAATTATAATATCTGCAATAATTATATTTATACTCATTAAAAAATTTACGATTACAACACATACCACAACTATAATACTAATATTTGTTATCTCCGTAATTGTGCGATAAATATAAAGCTATTAAAAACGTGAGCGCTTTAAATCTCTGTTTTTAGACGGAAAAAACAACGCGTCTTAGAGAGAGTAGTGATTACGCTAAAGAAAAGTCACCAACAGCAGTCAATGCCTTTCTCCCTTTTCTCCTCTCTGCCAAAAGCCTAATGCTTCATAATCCTTAGTTGTATGGACATTTGTCGTTGTTTTTACCGATGACAACTTCACTCCTTTCTGGCCTTTTATTGAATTCCTTCATCTTCGTCGCCGCAGTTTTGGTTTCCGGTCAATGCCAAAGCCATCAGCAAGAGTTGCTGCTCGGGTTGAAAAACACCCTCAATTTTTCATTATCTGTAAAGTCGAAGAATTGGAATCAAGGCACCGATTGTTGTTCTTGGGGTGGTGTAACCTGCGATGGAAGTGGCCGGGTTGTCGGACTTGACTTGAGCAACCAGTCCATTTCTGGAGCAATGAATGGTTTGAATAATCTGTTCAATCTCCGGCATCTTCAGCTGTTGAATTTGGCTTATAACAGGTTGAGCTTCAGTTTTCCTTCTGAGTTTCACCAGTTTTCGAATTTGAGTTATCTTAATCTGTCAAATGCTGGGTTTAAAGGGCAAATTCCACATGAGATTTCACGCTTGACAAGCTTGGTTACTCTCGACTTATCTGTAAATTCACTTCTTACGCTACGACCCTTGAAACTTGAGAATCCGAACTTAAAGATGCTTGTTCAAAATCTCACAATGCTAAGATCTTTGCATCTGGATGGGGTCAGAATTTCATCAAGAGGGAATGAATGGTGCAAGAGTTTATCCCCATTGACTAATCTGGAAGTGTTGAGCTTGTCAAATTGTAACCTTTCCGGACCAATTGAAGATTCCCTTCAAAACTTGAAGAATCTCTCAGTTATTCACTTGGATGGGAACAATCTGTCTGCTGTGGTTCCGGAATTCCTTGCTCGGCTTTCGAATTTGACTTTTTTGCGGCTCAGTTCTTGTGGCTTGCATGGACCATTTCCAAGTGAGATATTCCAGGTAAGGGCGCTTCATTCTCTTGATATATCTGACAATGAGAAACTTCATGGTTCTTTGCCTGAATTCAATCATGTTGGTTCTCTTAGGAACCTAGTTCTTAGCAGAACAAAGTTTTCTGGGTCATTACCAGAGTCCATAGGCAACCTTGTGAACCTGACAAAACTAGATCTTTCATATTGCAACTTCACTGGAGCGATTCCGAGCTCAATCTCCGGTCTCCACGGGCTTGTTTACTTGGACTTGTCATTCAATAACTTCACCGGTGGAGTCACACATTTTGATTTGTCCAAAAATCTTGCCTATGTAGATCTCTCTTATAATAAACTGACTGGCAAGATCGAGTCATTTAAGTGGGATGGTCTTCAAAACCTTACTCATATTGATTTAAGTCACAATTCATTTAGTGGGAGCATTCCTTCCTCCCTTGTGGCACTTCCTTTGTTGAAGATGGTTCTGCTTTCCAACAATGGATTTGGTGGTGAGGTTCCTGGTTTTCGAAAAGGGAGACAGTCTTTTTTGGATACTCTTGATCTCAGTTACAACCGATTGCAAGGGTGTATACCTGCATATGTTTTCGAACTCAGTAGGCTTAATGTTCTGTTGCTTTCTTCCAACAAGTTCAATGGAACTATATGGCTGGGAGAAATTCAGAAGCTTGTGAATCTCACACAACTTGACCTTTCACACAATAACTTGTCTGTCAATGCAACTGGGAGTTATTCGACCGTATCATCCTTTCCCAAGTTTTCTAGATTAAAACTAGCTTCCTGCAAACTAAAAGTGTTCCCCGATCTAAAGGACCAATCAAGGTTACAATTTCTGGATCTTTCAGAGAACCAAATTTCAGGTGAAGTACCCAATTGGATTTGGAATGTCAGTCATGAGCTCCAGCATTTGAACCTTTCATTTAATCAGCTTGACAGTCTGCAGAAACCTTACCAAATGCCTAGTCTTTCGGTCCTTGACATGCATTCCAACAAGCTCAGCGGTAATATTCCAACTCTGCCTGCATTTGCAAGCTATCTGGACTATTCAAGAAATAGTTTTGCTTCATCTCTACCAAATAACATCGGTAACTATCTCTCCTACACTATGTTCTTTTCTCTCTCGGGCAATGGTGTTACAGGTGTGATTCCTAAATCTATATGTGATGCTAGTTACCTGCAAGTTCTTGACTTGTCCAACAACAATCTCAGTGGTGAAATACCAAAATGTTTATTTGGAAGGAAAGTAAATCTTGGGGTACTGAATCTTAGGGGCAACAATCTCAGTGGAAAGATTCCTGACGCATTTCCAAGTAATTGCTCCATACAAACGCTAGATGTCAATGGAAATGTGCTACGAGGGAAGATTCCAAAATCCCTTTCTAACTGCAAAAGTCTTGAGGTGTTGAACCTAGGTAACAATCACATCAATGACATATTCCCTTGTCATTTGAAGAGCTTAACAAGTTTGAGGATTCTCGTTTTACGATCGAATGAATTCCATGGGAAAATTGGTTGCCCAACCAACAAGGTCCCATGGCCAAAGCTTCAGATTGTGGACATTGCAAACAATAGTTTTATTGGAACACTACCAAATTATTGCTTAAAAGCATGGGTGGCAATGATGACTGATGACGATGAAGCTCGATTAAATGTTGGATACCTTCAGTTTGGGTTTCTACAATTCAGTGGACCTTACTATCAGGATGGTATTACAGTTACCAACAAAGGTCTGACAATGGAGTTTGTAAAGATCCTAACTGTCTTCACCTCCATTGATCTTTCATGCAACAAATTCGAAGGGCCAATACCGGACGTGATTGGAGATTTCAGAGCACTGTATGTTCTCAACTTGTCACACAATGCCCTCACCGGGAAAATCCCGCCATCTCTCGGCAATCTGAACCAGCTGGAATCCTTGGACCTCTCAAGTAATAACCTGAATGGCAGCATTCCTCAACATCTGGTAAACCTGACTTTTCTTGCAGTACTTAACTTCTCATACAATCAATTGGAAGGAAGTATCCCAGCTGGAAAGCAATTTGCAACATTCAGCAATGATTCTTACGAAGGTAACGTGGGACTATGTGGGATTCCATTGACGAAAAAGTGCAATGATGCTAACCGCGGCCTAGATTCAAGACCTGATGCAGCAGAAAAAACTCAGAATGATGAATTCGATTGGCAGTTCATATTCATTGGAGTAGGAGTTGGTGTAGGAGCAGCCGTATTTGTTGCACCCTTAATGTTTTGGAATACAGCAAGTGAATGGATCGATGACAATGTCGATAAATTCCTCGCCGAAATGCTTCCAAAGATGGGTCTAGTTTACACGCCGCCTGATTATGCCAAGGTTGATGCAGATGAAAATCTTGAAGATGACAAGAAAGAACACGATGACGACTACGACGATAGTGAAGAAAGCGATGAAACAACCGAAGAGTTTCGAGGTAGATATTGTGTATTTTGCTCCAAGCTTGACAAAACCAGGAAGAAGGCAGTTCATGACCTAAGTTGTATCTGCCATGATTCATCATCTTTATCTCCTTCTTCATCCACCTCTTCTACCTTTTCTCCTAATTAGAACCCTCATTTTTGTTTGTTTTGTATATAAATGCACAGAGAACCAATCGTCCAAGCAATGAAAAATGTCGCTCCGGATCCTCGGTAAATAATTCGAAGCAAACTCTTCCTTCTAAATAGTCACCTATCACAGGCAACACAGGCTCAATTCTGCCTGCTGAAAAACAATTCCTCTGTTTCTGGATAATGGTCGGCACACGTTGGGTATTCAAACGTGCTTGGACGCCCATTAATTAGTATGTTCAGTGAGGCCCATTTTGGTTAAATCCCCTGTCTGTTTGGCATGTGGGCTAAAACAAGAGTTCAATGTAACACTACATTTTTATTTTATATTTTTTGAACTTTAAGTGCATAAGTTATTTTTGTAATAAAAACCGGTATTTTCTAAAAAAATCTCTAAAGTTTCAATCATTATAATTTCAAGTGCCTATTAGTTAATTGTTGTTGAAAATCTGTTAATCAGACATGTTTATTTTATTTTATCTTTTTTAAAATAAAAAAAAAAAAACAGATTTTTTTACCCAGATTTTCAAAAATCTAGAAATTCTCCAAAATTTACAAAACAGTTTCTAAATCCTTAAAATTTTTCAAACTTAAATCACCAAATCATCGTCGGTGGCCGCCTCTAAGCCTACCGCTTTAAACGCTGGACTTAATTGGTCATTTTCCCTAATATAACGTCGTCGAAAACGATGAACGATGTGCTAGTCGAACGTCGATTTTACGTTCGTCATTCGGTTGGCACACCATTCATCATTTTTAATGATGTCATATTGGAAAAAATGGCTAATTAAGTCGGTGATCAAAGTGATAGGTTAGAAGAGGCTATCGATAGCGAAAGTGAAGGCGATTTGAGAATTACAATTTGAAAATTTTAAAGATATAAGGATTGTTTTTGTAAAATATAGGGATTTTGAGATTTTCTAACAAGAAATAGTTTAAAGCCCATTAATTAGTATGTTCAGTGTGACCCATTTTGGTTAACGCCCCTGCCTGTTTGGCATGTGGGCTAAAACAAGAGTTCAATGTAACACTACAATTTTTATTTTTAACTATAATAAGTGCTTGAACTATAATTTTTTTTAACTTTAAGTGTATAAATTATTTTTTGGGTAAAAATAGGTGTTCTTTAAAAAATACTTAAAGTTTCAATCGTTACAATTTTAGGTGTCTAACAGTTCACTGTCATTAAAAATTCGTTAACCAATCAAAACATAACACGAATCATATTTATTTTATTTTATATTTTTTAAAGTTAAAAAAATAAAACAATTTTTTACCCAATTTTTCAAAAAAATTTAGAAATTTTCCAAAATTTACAAAATAATCCCTAAATCCATAAAATTTCCTAAATCCAAACCCTCAAATCGCTAGTAGTGGCCACCTTTGAGCCTACCACTTTAATCGTCGGACCTGGTTGGTCATTTTCCTAAACATGGCATCGTCAAAAATAATGAACGGCGTACCAGTCGAGCGTCGATTTTGTGCTCGTTGTTCGGTCAACACACTATTCATCGTTTCCGACGACGTCATGTTAGGGAAAATGACCAGCTAGGTCCGGGCGATCAAAGTGGTGGGCTCAGGGGCGGCCACCGATGATGAAAGGGGCGACGATTTGAGGGTTTGGATTTAAAAAATTTAGGGATATAGG
Organism: Hibiscus tridactylites; assembly: GCA_958450335.1. Taxonomy (NCBI): domain Eukaryota; kingdom Viridiplantae; phylum Streptophyta; class Magnoliopsida; order Malvales; family Malvaceae; genus Hibiscus; species Hibiscus tridactylites. The sequence goes on from OY288271.1 coordinate 35,762,581, forward strand.
GATTGTTTTGTAAAATATAAGAATTTTGAGATTTTCTAAAAATTAAAAAAAATAGGTTCTTTCTTTAAAAAATTATAATTATTTTCACGTGTCAAGCATTGATTGGATAACATATATTTTAAACACCCTTAACAATCAGACACCTAAAATTGTAACGTTATAACTTTAGGCATCTATTTTTATCAAAAAATAGTTTAGTCAACTAAAGTGCAGAAAAAGTATAACTTATACACTTATTTTTACCATAAGCCTTTTTATAGGGTAAACTTCGCCGGAGGTCCCTTTTGTTTAGTGTGTGTTCTATTTTGGTCATCCAATTTAAAAACAAATTATTCTTGCCATTTATGTTTTCGACCGTTACCATTTTGGTCACCCAACCGTTATCCTCCGTTAATACGATGATGTGGCACGCTAATAAAAAATATTATTTTTAAATTTAACCATCAAACTTTTAAAAGTGTACTTTTTCACCATCTTCACAAAAAAGCCTCATTTTTTCTAAAATAAAATCTCAATAGTTTCAAATCCCAGCAAAGAAGGAAAACAAGTTTCTTCAAATTAAACATAACCGGACATGAAATATCTATTTTAGCAAGAAATTAAGATGCAAATAAGTTAAATCGGGGAAAAGTGAAGAACCTTTAGTGTTGAGTTGATCACACAATTACAAATGGCCAAGAGGGGGTGAATTGGCGAGAAAAATTTGGAGGGTGAAAAATTTGGAAGAATAAAAATGTGACACAAGGCAATTAGAGTAGTTCAAGTTCTCCAAACGAACTCTACATCCACTACCTTAGCTCCCACTAAGGATTTTGAACCAATTCACTACCTGAATTCTTCCTCTTTTCTTGGATGATGAGGTAACCTTACAATTTGACTAAGCTTTCTACCCAAAGTTTAATCCACTCGCTTTTACAAAGAGAAGTTTTTGGTAAACTCTACAAATTCCTCTCAAAGGATAATTGTTTACCCAATTACAATTTCACACTCCCAAAACTCACAATAAAAGATTACAATGAAGACACAAGAGTTGGGTACAAGGATATGACTCTAAAGGTACAAAGTTTGGATTTAAGTGCTCTGATGTTGCTTGTAGGTTCAATAGTTGTTGTTGGTGCATTTGAGACTTTTTTTATACCCTTGTATTGAATTCTAGCCGTTTGGGTAGTTGGGATCATCAATAGAGCCGCTGGGATGCAATTTCCTGCCATAAATGATGCTCAGCTACCTACCATATCGGTACAGCTCGGGGGCGTATTGGTACATGTCTCAAACAAGAAAGAGCCGTTGTGACTAAAAAACTATGCGTATCGATACGCTTAGAGGGTGTATCGGTATGATTTTAAGAGGCGTATCGATACAAAAGGGCGTATCGATATGAATTTTGCTCATTGCAATCCCAACTTTGGTTTTGATAAAAAAGTGTATCGGTACGCATACTTAGCGTATCGGTACGGTGTAACGTCATTTAAATTTTGGGATACAAACTAACTGACAAGCCAACGGTCGAAAATTAAATGCAAAGATAAGCAAATAGTATCGATACGGTTACAATGCGTATCGGTATGATATAGTTTAAAGTCTTACCCAGATGAATACGGTATCGATACGAGGTAATACCGTATCGGTACGCTATGGTCTATTAAAATTTCAGTGCTGAAAAACGGTATCGATATGCCTAAGGGTATCGATACGCTTGGGCGTTTTGTTGAAGTTGGGCTTGAAAATACATAAACAGACTTAGTAGATTTTGAACCTTTAAGAGAGTTTTGTCTTGAAATATAGTTTGGTTCAAAAAGACTTGTCAAAAAAGTGAGACTTTGAAAAGTACTTAAAAATTTATTGTTTTGCAATTTAGTCCATAAGTCTAAGTGTTATATCAAAATCAATTTTAGTTTCACAATTTCCCTTTTTTGATATAACAAAACCACATATAAATTTTTAAGTTTTGAAACTTTTGAAAAGCTTACTCCCCCTTAATTTAAGATGAGTTTTCAAAATCAATTTTAAGTTTTCAAAAATGGCTCTATAATCCTTCTCCCCCTTTTGTTAGATCAAACATAAGCACAAGGATAATAACAACAATAATATGATTGAATTCAAGGCAAACTTCAAATTAAAAGCAACATAATAGTTCAAAGTTATAAAACCAAACTTAGATCCTAAAACATAAATAAAAAGCATAGAGTACTAAACATAGGTGCAAAACTAAAAAAACTAAATGGCATGAGATGATATGCAAAAACTACTCGTCCCCATCATCATAATCGTTGTCCTCTTCATCCTCATCGTCTTGAGTAGGTTGATTCCTCCTAGATTGGTTAAGCCAAGCACCATGGAAAGTAGTGAGAGAGACATCCATGAAGTTTTGTTGAAGAGTGACGGCTTTCACTTGATCCTCCAACGATGTGAAGCGAGTGTCAAGACCCTTGACTCGATCTTCCAAGGATGTGAATCGAGCGTCAATGGCTGCAAACCCGACTTCCATGTTTGTGAACTTCTCATTGAGGAATGTCATTAGATTGTCCATGGAGGAAGAAGCAATCGGAGCACGTTGAGAGCTTGAAAGAGCATGTAGAGCATTAACCAGGTCATCTTGTTGAGGAGCATGAGGAACACAAACCCATTCATTGTTAACATAAGATAAATGAGCACGAGAGAGGGAGCGTTCATTGATAGGTTGGCCAAGGGGTTCGGGAAAATCATGTGAACAATCATTCTCAAGGGAATGGAATAGGGAACTCAACGCCATAGAGTAGTTAAAGGATTTTACTTGGTCGGTGTGACGGTGTTGAACAAGATAGACAAGGTCGACAAACATAATTTGACAAAGGTTAGGACGTTGACCCTCTCTAAAGCACCTAAGCCAAAAATCATCTACTTGACGGATTGTGGAAAATTTCCCTCCCGGTGGACACAAAAACCAAGTAATGATAAGATGAAGAATTCGGTCATGAGCATTTAAGACTTTTACGGAACCTAAAGGACCTTGACCTAAGGACTTTTCATCATCAATCCCTACATTTTCAAAACCAAATGCCTTGCAAAGAACATCTTAATCAATTTGAAAGGTTTTGTCCATTACATGTGACTCGATTGCAACAACATGTTCTCAATCTTTATCATGAATACATATAACATTAGAGAAGAAGATAATGACCAAGTTTCTATAGATAATGGGAGGAAGGTTTAAAAAGTTAATAAATTTCCATTATCGAATCAAAGGGAGGTATTGAAATTTAAAACGGTCGGAGTTTAAAAACGGAATAGACACGACAGGTTCTTCCCTAAGATTGAAACCTTGAAAGAGCTTATAACGTGACATATCCGAAGGGGTAGGAAAACTACATTGGAGAATATATAGAAGATTTGGTTTAGGGTTACCCTCTTCATCATCCATAGGATTGGAAGTGGCAAGGTGACGTCTAGCTCTCTTTTTCGGTGCCATAACCCTGAAAAACATCAAAACAATTTGAATATGTATGCAATTGACATCTCATTCAATCCAATAAATTCTAATTATTCAATGTATTTTTAAAAGACAATTTTAAAGTTAAAAAATATATACACATATAATAGAAAATATTTGTTTAAAATAATTTTAAAAACAAATTACAAAAAATATACGATGCAAAAATATATTTAAATGAAAAAAAAATTGATTTTGAAAAGTTTTGGTAAAAAAATTGAAACCATGATATATATATTGTACAAAAACTAAGTTGATACAATTACTAAAATCAAACGAAAATAGAAAAATAGAAGAGAAAAAGTTTATACCTTGATTTGTTAGAATGGATGAATGTGTAGATGTGAATGCACTAGATTGTGGACAAAGCTTTGCTTTGATGTGGACATCAAAAACCCTCAACTAATTTTTAAGATTGATGGAAAAATTTAAAGGATTGAAGGGGGTTTTATAATAAAGTGCGGCTAGGGTTTGTAGAGAGAAAAGAGCGGTTTTGAATTTTTGAAGAATTCTGTTAAAACAACCCTATTTTAAGTCTCCGTCGAGACCGTATCGATACGCTTTTAGAGCATACCGATACACGTTTGCCCTGATTTTTAATTTAATATTAATATCGTACCGATATGCGGGACCGTATCAGTACAATTTGACATGTATCACTTCCCTTGACTGACCCGTATCGATACGCGAGATCGTATCGATACCTTTTAACTTTTATCATTTCCCTTTGATGAACCCATGTCGATACGCTGAAAGCGTATCGATACGTCTTTACCAGATGAGGCATTTTTGACATTTTTAAGTTCAAATATCCAACTTTAAATGTTCCTAAATGCATGTGTATGACATATGAACAAGTTTTAATTGCTATAATTAATGCATACTCCCCCTAGCAACATGCATAGAAGAAAAAAGAGGCAAATTAACATAAGCATGGATATCAATTAATTTCAAGCAAATTTGACCGTTTGGGACCTAAAATGGTCAAGAAAGGCTAGTTAAACCTAACTCTCTCCTAGGGGGTCCAAAACGCTCTTTATCTAAGGGTTTTGTGAATATATTCGCTAATTGGTTCAAGGTATCAACATATTCTAGAACAACTTCATTTTTCAACACATGATCTCTAATGAAATGATGTCTAATTTCTATGTGTTTGGTTCTAGAGTGTTGGATGGGATTCTTAGTTAGACAAATGACACTAGTGTTGTCACACCTAAGGGGTATGGTTTCTACTTGAACACCATAATCTAAGAGTTGTTGCTTCATCCAAAGGACTTGGGCACAACAACTCTCTAAGAATATGTACTCTACTTCGGTGGTAGATAAGGTTGCGCTATTTTGTTTCTTAGAGAACCAAGATACGAGCATACTACCTAAGAATTGGCATGTCCTATAGGTACTTTTTCTATCTATCTTACATCCCCCATAATTCGCATCCGAATAAGCATGAAGGCTAAAGGAAGAATCCTTAGGATACCAAAGGCCTAAGTTAGGTGTGTCTCTAAGGTATCTAAAAATTCTCTTGATGGCAACTAAGAGTGATTCTCTAGGACTAGCTTGAAACCTAGCACACAAGCACACACTAAACATGATGTCTGGTCTACTTACGGTAAGGTAAAACAAAGAACCTATCATGGATCTATAAAGCTTAGAATCAACACACTTACCTTCTTCATCTTTGTCAAGCTTTATGGACGAGCTCATAGGTGTGGCTTGAGGCTTTACATTCTCCAAGCCAAACTTTTTGAGCATATTGTTCACGTACTTAGCTTGACTTATGAAGGTGTCATCCTTCTTTTGTTTGATTTTGAGTCCCAAAAAGAATGAGAGCTCCTCCATCATGCTCATCTCGAACTCACCTTGCATTAGCTTAGAACATTCTTTGCAATAACATTCATTAGTAGAACCAAAAATGATATCATCAACATAAATTTGTACTACTAAGATGTCATTACTATATCTTTTTATGACAAGTGTAGTGTCCACCTATGATTTCGAAAACCTTCAATCTCGTCCTTAATCTCACTTTAATCAGTTTTCAGGTGGTCAAATCACATTTTTAGTCCTTGTAGGTTTCCGCACCTTTTTAATTTGGCCCCGTTTTGCATTTTCAATCAATTTTTTTAATGGTATTATTATCATTGTGGTCCTTGTCAGTTTGCATTTTAATTACCTTGCATTTTATTTTTGTTATATTAGATTTTGTTATTCATGCATTTTGCCCTTTTTTAATATATGTTTATATCGAATGTATGTTTTTGCCATATTGTTTATATTCGTTTAATGATTTGTGATTGTTGTGGTATATTTTATTTATTTATTTTATAGTATATGATCATGTGTTTTTTTAGTGTTTTTATAATACATAGTTGTGCACGTTTAATGCGATTTTATTATATATGTTGTATGCTCGTTTTTTATGTATGCATAGTTAGTTTGTATGTTATTCGAATATGTATTTGTGGCATGCGTATTTAATTGTCATTCATGGGACCCTTTAATGTTTAAAGTTGCATAATAATTAATTTTTATTATAAAAATGAGGTACTTATTAATTCGTGTATTCGTGTCAAAATATCATAGCTTATTGGATGTACCCCGAATATTCGGATTAATTTGCATCGTCTAAAGGTAAAATTTGTAATTAAAATGAACAAGACCATGACACCATATTTTATCTGCTTGCATCATGCATAAAGGTGACGTAAGGGATCTGAACCCTAAACTAACACGACAGTCAGACTTATATAATGTCGGTTTAGTCTTTGGTCCGGTGTACCGTCATCCTTTTTAATTAAATGTCAAATTAATTCGAAACCACCAATTTGATAAAGCTCGTATGATTAAAGTTAAATTTTCGATCAAGAACCCCTAATTAAATTTGTTTTAAATTTCAGATAATTTTCATCAATTAAAAGCAACAATTGTTTTGGTACCGATTTCCGGGCGTGATGGGGGTGCTAACCCTTCCCCACACGTAACCAACTCCTGAACCCTTTCAAACGAATCTCTGGTTTTAGTTTTATGGTGTCCGACCTACCTCAGTGGCCGGTGGCAACTCCAAAAGATTTTTTTAAGGTTGTTTTCGGAACTCGAAATTTTCAAAACCTTATCATAGTTAGCCCTCAAAATTTTGGTTCCCTTAGGAATCCAAGAAGCAATAGCATTCAGGTTATTAGAAACAATGACTTCCTTAGGAACCCAAACACTCCTAATTCGTTGACTTTTAGATTGTTTAGTAAAATTTCTTTGTTTGGGATGAAAAGGTTTTCCTTTTACATATTAGGTTTTAGAAGGATTTCCTTTTTTCAAAATTGTTTCTCCCAATAGTAACAGAAGTTTTAAGATTATCAACTTCTTTTGTGTGATAATCTTGAAAATCGGAAAGAAGTTTTTCAAGATCAAGATTTTTCTTCTTAAGATCATTTGAAAGATTTATTAAGTATAAAACCTTCTTTTCCAATTCCGAGTTAGTTTTTGAAAGAGACTCATTTTGAATTTTTAAATCGGAAATATTTTTCTTGTTTCTCAAAATTGACTCCTTATATTTTTCAACTAACTCATCATAAACCTCTTGCAATTCATCATATGCATCTTGAAGTTCATCATAGGTAAAATCAAAATTAGATGAGTTAAGGTTTACCTTTGGTTCATCATCAATGGCCATGAGACAAAGGTTAGCCACTTTCTCCTCCTCCTCGGATGACTCCTCGTCACTCCAAGTTGCTACTTGAGCTTTGAGCTTGTTCTTCTTCCCAAAGCTCTTCCTCTTTAATTGAGGGCACTCGGAATGGATGTGGCCGAATTTTTTGCACTCATAGCAAATGATTTGGTCCTTCTCCTCTTCTTTACTCTTGCTCTTGAAGTCCATTTTTCTATTGAACTTCCTTCCATGGTTGGACTTCATGAAGCAAGTGAATCATTTGGCCAACATGGCCATCTCATCATCTTCATCATCACTAGAATCACTTTCATGATATGAAGCTTTAAGAGCGATTCCAATCTTCTTCTTCTCAACCTTCTTCTCCTCCATTTTCTTTTCTTTTTCTCTTCCCTTCTTCATGATCTCATGGGTGAGTAGAGATCCAACAACAGCATCTAGCTTGAGAGGCTTCAAATCTCGAGCTTCAATAATGGTCATTCTCTTGCTATCACATGATTCCGGAAGAGAGTATACAACTTTCTCACTAGTTTGTCTTCAGGGATGATCTCACTGAAGCCCTTCAATCTATTGACGATAACCGAGAATCGATCAAACATCTTGGAAACACTTTCATCGGGATCCATTTTGAAATTTTCATAGCTTAGATTTAGTAGCCCGATTTTTGTTTCCTTATCGTCGCTAGTTCCCTCATACGTTGTCTCGAGGGTGTCCCAAACTTCCTTGGCATTTTCGATCGTAGACACCTTAGAGTAGATATCCGGACCAAGCGCACAAAAGATGACATGTAGAGCTTTATCATTTACTTGCATCATTCGTTGATCTTCTTCGGTCATTTCGGCTTTGGCCTTTGGGACAAGTCTTCTTTCACTGTCTCTCTACATCGGTATGTATGGCCCTTCTTCAACCACATCCCACACCATGTAGTTGGTAGACTTGATGAAAAGCCTCATCATATTCTTCCAATATGGGTAGTTATTCACATTGAAGAATGGTGGTTTGGTGGTAGATTGAGACTCGTAGAAGTTAGAAGTGGAGGTGGATGACATTGCTTGACTAGTTGTTGATCAAACTCTCCTAGAATCGACTCAAAAGGGTTTTAATCCTTCCAATGAGTGTAGCTCCAATACCAATTGTTGAGTTGATCACACAATTGCAAATGGCCAAGAGGGTGTGAATTGGCGATAAAAATTTGGAGGGTGAAAATTTTGGAAGAATAAAAATGTGACATAAGGCAATTAGAGTGGTTCAAGTTCTCCAAACGAACTCTACATCCACTACCTTAGCTCCCACTATGGATTTTCAACCAATTCACTACTTGAATTCTTCCTCTTTTCTTGGATGAGAAGGTAACCTTACAATTTGATTAAGCTTTCTACCCAAAGCTTAATCCACTCACTTTTACAAAGAGAAGTTTTTGGTAAACTCTACAAATTCCTCTCAAAGGATAATTGTTTACCCAATTACAATTTCACACTCCTCAAACTCACAATAAAATATTACAATGAAGACACAAGAGTTGGGTACAAGGATATGACACTAAAGGTATAAAGTTTGGATTTAAGTGCTTTGATGTTGCTTGTAGGTTCAATAGTTGTTGCTGGTGCATTTGAGACTTATTTTTATACTCTTGTATTGAATTCTAGCCGTTTGGGTAGTTGGGATCATCAATAGAGCCGTTGGGATGCAATTTCCCGCAATAAATGTTGCTCAATTACCTACCATATTGGTACGGCTCGGGGGCATATCGATACATGTCTCAAACAAGAAAGAGCCATTGTGATTGAAAATCTACGCGTATCGATACGCTTAGAGGGCGTATCGGTACGGTTTTAAGGGGCGTATCGATACGAATTTTGTTCACTGGAATCTCAACTTTGGTTTTGATAAAAAGTGTATCGGTACGCAGACTTAGCGTGTCAGTACGGTGTAACGGTCATTTAAATTTTGGGATACCAACTAACTGACAAGCCAATGGTCGAAAATTAAATGCAAAGATTTTGCAAAGATACGCAAATCGTATCGATACGGTTACAATGTGTATCGGTATGGTATAGTTTAAAGTCTTGCCCAGGTGAATACGGTATCGATACGGGGTAACACTGTATCGGTACGCTATGGTCTATTAAAATTCCAGTGCTGAAAAACGGTATCGATACGCCTAAGGGTATCGATATGCCTGGGCGTTTTGTTGAAGTTGGGCTTGAAAATACATAAACAGACTTAGTAGATTTTGAACTTTTAAAAGAGTTTTGTCTTGAAATATAGTTTGGTGCAAAAAGACTTGTTAAAAAAGTGTGACTTTGAAAAATAATTAAAAATGTATTATTTTGCAATTTAGTCCATAAATCTAAGTGTTATATCAAAATTAATTTTAATTTCACATTTAGGTAATAAAATCTAATTGTTCTTAAGCGAATAAGATTATGGACACAAAACTTCAACAGGAAAATCTGACAACAACAGAGGAACATCAAACAAACATGATTTCTAGTTTTTTTTCGGCGGAGTTTAAAAAAAATTAAATTAAGATGTAGCTTTTAAAATCAAGTAAAATGACGAGCTCTAATTTATAAACAGGGATTTAATAGCGGGTTTAAGGTTGTAGCGAATGCCGGCGGTCACCTGTTGAGATGGAAGGGTAAACTAGGTGAGTGGAACAATGGGTATGGCTTGAGACAGACTGAAGGCAAATAGGAGGGACTGAGTGAGGATGCTATTGAGCTGGTCGAGTGAACGAAGTCTGCTATCTCGTAAGAATGAGCGGTGAAGAAGAAATTGGCTAATGAAGATGAGAAATGATGCATAGAACCCAAGAAAGAACTGTCCCGAATTAGAGAGTCAATAATTTTATTAACTTTATTATTTACATAACAGATAAATTCAAATTGTCAAACAGGGCATAAACAATTTAGAATCAATAGTTTTGGGCTTTTGGCTATAAAACATGAGTGTGCCTACAACTCCCAGCTGCCATAGTTTCTGCTTTTTGCTTTTCAGAGAATTGACTTCTTCTCCTAGGCAAAACTCTGCAGTTTCTTAAATTCAATCAATTAATAAGCAGTAATTCAAATGTATAATCATTTTAGATTCAAGATTGGTCTTTTAAGAGAATGGCGATTGCTCATTTTCATAGAGAAGAAAGCATGGATGGAATCAAATAAAAGGATTGAAACAGACTTAGCGGTTGATAAATTGGTGAAGATGGTGAAAAAATAAAGTTTTAAAAATTTGAGGTTTAAATTTAAAAATAATATTTTTTATTAACATGTCACGTCATCGTATTAACGAAAGTTAACAGTGACCAAAACAGTAACGATCGAAAATATAAATGACAAAAATAATTTCTTTTTTTAAATTAAGTGATCAAAATAGAACACACACTAAATAAAAGAGACATACGGTGAAGTTTACCTTTTTTTTTTATAAGACAAAGAAAGGAATTGTCCTGAATTGATATTAAGATTCAATATCGACTAGGACTATGGCGAGGTCTCTTACCGATACATCATAGGCTTTGTTAACTCTACATATGTGATATGCCTCACTTTACGTTAATTCTGGTTTTCACCTTTGTATGATAGATTATTTGATATATTATGGCTAACTTTACGATTTTTTTTACCATTTAAGGGAACCAAATCCCCTGTCAATACCCTTAACCACGTCTATTTGTTATGTGTCTTTAACTAATATTTATCGATTTTAATGATTTGAATTAATTATTAATACCAATAGTATTAGGAAGAATAAATTATATCAATTTAAAGTATACAATTTTTTAATTTAAATCTCAAATTTGATTGTAATATAGAAAAAAAAAACATAAAAAATAATCAACTATGGGTAATAATAAATAGATCTACAAGAGAGTGAAGATGAAGCTCAGGCTGTAGAATAGAAATCGTCTATCTTTTTTCAGTGTTTTTATGTATGTCCCACACTTAAAAAATTAGATTTAACGTTTAAGGTTAAGGTTTAAGGTTAAGGTTTGGAGAATCAAAGGCAGGTTGTATTTTTTAAGATTTAAGATTTAGAATTTAGGATTATGGTTTAAATTTTATTTATTTTAGTGTTAAGACATAAAAATGGGCACAAAAATGTTAGGGGGTTTTTGTCCCAAGCTGTAAGTGGGTGTTTGGATCGTGGAAAAGAGAATTTTACCAATGGGAAAAACTTTTCCAAGAATCTCATACCCACGTTTGGTTGGGAGGATTCCCACGAGGAGTAATATTAACGGTAGCACTTTTTTGGGGTTTATACCGAAAATCCTATTCCTTTTCTTAGATATTTGACAATTTCTTGCATTTGGGACAAAAGTGTCCTTGATAAAATAGAAACACTTCAATCATGCCCTTTCTTTTTTGAGTTAATTTGCTACTTTAAATTATTAAATAAGGCATAATTACATACGGATAATTCTACTGTAAATGTCATGTACTGCTATATATCATTAACTATTTTAATTAGTATTGAAATCATAAGTACTAAAAGTGTTATTATCTCTTTTTAAAATAAAATTTTAAAAAATAATTTTTATATTACTTTTTCATATTTTCTTTGATTTTTAATTCAAAAAATAAATACTTTTATTACTATAAAAATTTCTACATTCACTTTAATTTAAGGGTAAAGTTTACAAATGGCCATTAAATTTTGATCAATTATTCAATTTGATAATCAAACTTCCAATTACTTCAACGTTACTATTAAACTTTTAGTTTTGTTTCAATTTGGTCACTGACTCGTTAACAACTATTAAAGGGGTGACATGGCTGTTAAAATATTTTATATAATAACACATTTAGTCCTCTACTTTTCCACATTCAAACAATTTAGTTCTAATTCGAAAGAAATAATAAATTTAACCCTCATTATTTCAATTTGAACCTATTTTTAACTAGAGATAATTTAATATTTTATTTTGATCCATCAATTATACCTAATGTTATTGTGTCCCTCCCAATCCCAACCATATCCAATCCATCCTTTAAAATTTCATAAAGAATAGATCATAATCATCTCATGAAATTGTATTCAATATATATATATATATATATATATATATATATATATATATATATATATATTAAATTGAAATTTGTTATAAAATTACTAAAAAAAACTTCAATCCTTTTTTCTACCATTATCGTCTTCAACAATTTCATTCTTACAAAGTCATGTTCGCAGCCCACATCCCAATTAGTTTGTTCTTCTTGTATCGTCGTCTATTAGCTCCATTCTACCCTTTTAATTTACCATAAGTTAAATTAACAACAAAATATTTTTATTTTATCGAAACCACTAGCTACAAATTTATCGAAATCAAAAGAGTCTCAAATCTACCGTGGAAATGCTTGGGATCTGCAGGTTGTTCCCATAGTTGCTAGAGCTCCCTTATTGAGAATGTTTTCTAGGTATTTATTTTAACAACTTTGCAAGCTTATTGTTTATTTTTAGCTTTGGTTTTTGAACGTGAAAATACTTAAATTTGCTTAGATGATCCTTGGGGGAAAATAAGGCTCAAAATTTTGGAATTCCTTTTAACTTGAATATAGAATATTAGTGGGTATCAGGAAATTTTTGTTTATAGAATCCACAGTTACTGTGCTACTAATGGATTTTATTTTCGGGAGAAGGTTGATTATGATCTAAACTTTTAACACTTTTCCTTATTAGCTTTTGGACTTGCTTAATGCAAAAGGATTCGTTCAACAGAGGCTTTTACATTCGTGTTTCTGATTGGCTTTGTGTTGCTTGCTCTTATTCGATTCCTATGCAAATTCTGAACTTAGATGTTGCAATTTGAACTTCTGGTAAATTAAAGGATGGATTGTGTATGGTTGGGACTTGAGAGGGACAAGATAACATTAGTTATGAATTGTGAGATCAAAAATAAAATATTAAATTATCTCTAACTAAAAATAGGGTCAAATTGAAATAATAAGGGTTAAATTTATTATTTCTTTCGAATTAAGACTAAATTGTTTGAATGTGTAAACGTGGAGGACTAAATGTGTTATTATAAAAATATTTTAACAACCACATCACCCCTTTTAATCGTCGTTAAAGGGTCAGTGGACAAATTGAAACAAAACTAAAAGTTTAATGATAACATTGAAGCAATTTGAAGTTTGGTTACTAAATTGAATAATTGATCAAAATAGTGACCATTTGTGAACTTTACCCAGGGTAGAAATTATTATAGTAATAAAGTTTAATTATTTTTTGAATTAAAAAAATAAAAGAAAATCTAAAAAAGTAATATAAAAATTAATTTTTAAGATTTTATCTTAAAAGAGGATAATAACACTTTCAGTCCCTGAGATTTCAAAACTAATTAAAACAAATAATGGTACGTTGTAGTACATATGAATGGTACATTGCCATATATGGCATTTAGTGTAGAATTATCCATTACATACAAATAAATAAATATTGAAAAATAAGACGCGGAGTTAAAACATAGGATAATAAATAAATATATAGATATAGCCAAAAAAATATAAATATACATATTTTTATAAAATAAATTATATATTCTGAATGAATACCATATCAAAATGGGTTAATTACCTCATTCATACATGAACTATACCGAATTCTTAATTTTATACATAACGTTTTAAAATTTTCAATTTCATACATGGTGTTTTCTGTCGTTAACAGGTTTGCTCACTTCCGTCATAGAGGCTGGCGTGGCATTTTTTTTAAAAAAAATTCACCATTTATTTAAAGGCATAATAGCCAAATTAGTCCTTCAAGGTTTGTTATTTTTTAATTTCAACCTTAACAGTTTATTGATTTTCACTTTCAACCTTAAAAGTTTAAAAATTCTAAACCCTAAACCTAAATTTAAAAAAATAAATCATCAACCCTAAACCTTTAACCTTGAGAATTTAACTATAAACTCTAAATCTTAAAATCTAAAATGCTAAACCCTAGAAACCTTAACATCTTTTTTTTCAACCGCCAGCTCCAGTCACCCACTAGTTGGCGATTATAGCCACGACTGAAGACGTTACGGGCTTGGGTGAAGTCGGACGAAAGCGAGGAAGGTACGACGACGGTCGTCGGAGGTTGTAGCGCCGGCTGGTGGGTGACTAGAGTTGGCGGTTAAAAAAGGGGTTAGGGTTTCTAGGGTTTAGCATTTTTGTGAAACAAATATTTTAATTTTGATATAACTAAAAACCTAAGGACTAAATCGAAAAAGTCAAAACGAATTTTAAGTCCTTAAAATATCCCCATATAATTTTAGTATTATGCCCAAGTTAAAAACATACACTTTCAAATAATTTTTCTAAGTGTTTCAAGGCAAAGCAGTGTTTTTCACGTACCCGTTTCGAAACGGCCCTAAGGCGTTTCGAAACACTTTCACCACTGTCGACCACCGTTCCGATACGTGTATCGAAACACTTGAAAGCGTTTCGAAACGGATCCAATCGTTTCGAAACTGTTCTTCATGAAGGATTTAAAATGGGTTATTTTATTTCAAATATTTCATATTTTCAAACATATAAGGGGTGTTTCGAAACGGATCAAGCCCGTTCCGAAACGACCCTTTGACAGTAGCCATTCCGTTTCGAAACGAATCACTACCGTTCCGAAACAGGGGCTAGGTTTTATTTTGAAAATGTGACCGTTGTATGTTTAACTGAATTTATCAAAACCGTTATGGCGTTTCGAAACGGGCTAGAACCGTTCCGAAACGACCCTTTTACAGTGGCAAAACCGTTCCGAAACGGACCTAAGGCGTTTCGAAACGGGCTCTTAAATGCACCCCAACGGCTCTTTCTATTTTAGTCCGTTCCGAAACAGGTTTCCCGTGTTCCGAAACGGGTTGGTGCAGACAGCATTAATGGTGGTAAGAGAGGGTTCCAACGGCTCCATTTATGTTCCCAACCACCCAAACGGCTAGAAATCAATGAGAAGATATAAAAGGGACATCCAAAAGCATCATCAATAACTATTGAACTTCAAGCAAACATCCAAACATCAAATTCAAGCATTTGAGCAAAAATCCCAAATTTGTGTAAAATCCCAATTTGTGTTCTTCATTCATATTTTGTAAAATTGGGTTGAGTGCTTGTATTGGGGCTATCATTTGTAGTGAGAGATACCTAATTAGCCTTCAAATTTCTTTGTTCTATTGAGTGAGAGTTGGGTTGATTTTTGGGTAGAAAAATCAACCGATATTGTAAAGGGTTGCCTCCTTGTCCTAGAAAAGGGGAAGATCAATTTAGTGAAATTGTTGCAAATCCTTAGTGAGACTAAGGTAGTGGATGTAGAGTTCATTTGGAACTTGAACCACTCTAAATCCCTTGTTCTTCAATTTTTATTTGCCAATTTCCACTAAAATCCTTTAAATTTCCAATTCACCCCATTCTTGGTAAATATCGATCTTTCGATCCACTCAACAATTGGTATCAGAGCTTAACTCTTTGAGGATTAACAACCACAAGAGAAGATCCTTGGAAGAGTGTGATCATCAAAATATCAAGAGATGGCTTCAACCTCCGGTTCCGGCATGTACGAGTCACAATCAACCACCAAGCCTCCTTTCTTCAATGGTGACAACTACTCCTTTTGGAAGAACAAAATGAGGCTATTCATCAAGTCAAGTGACTACCTTGTATGGGATGTCATTGAGGATGGGCCATACATTCCATTGAAGCAAGATGGTGAAGGCAAGATGGTGTTGAAGAAGAAAGCCGAAATGAGTGAAGGGGAGAGGAAGAAGATTCAAGTCAACGATAAAGCTCTCCACATGCTTTTTTGTGCTTTCGGTCCGGACATCTATTCAAAGGTCTCTTCCATTGAAAATGCCAAAGAAGTGTGGGACACACTTGAGACCACTTATGAAGGCACCAATGATGTCAAAGAAACTAAGATTGGACTTCTCAATCTTAGTTATGAAAATTTCAAGATGGAGCCCGATGAGACGGTGTCAAAGATGTTTGATCGATTCTCCACAATTGTCAACGGGCTAAAGGGCTATGGAGAGATCATACCGGAAGACAAGCTTGTCCGGAAGCTACTCTATTCACTTCCCGAAGCTTGGGATGGGAAGAGAACCGCCATCATCGAAGCAAAGAACTTGAAGACATTAAAGCTTGATGAGCTTGTGGGTTCTCTCCTTACTCATGAGATCATGAAGCAAGGAAGGGAAGATGAGAAAAAGAAAGAAGAGAAAAGAGTAGAGAAGCTTGAAGTTGAAAAGAAGAAGAAGATGGGAATAGCTCTCAAGGCAAAAGCTTCACAACATGATGAGAGCTCATCTTGTGAGGAGGATGAACTTGAAGAATTGGCTATGATAGCCAAACGATTCTCACGCTTCATGAGGTCCAACCGGGGAAGAAAAATCCAAAGAAAGATGGACTTCAAAGGAAGGAACAAAGAAGAAGGGAAGGATCCCATCATTTGCTATGAGTGCAAACAATCCGGTCACATCCGTTCGGAGTGCCCTCAACTCAAGAAGAAGGGCTTTGAGAAGAAGAAGAAACTCAAAGCCAAGCTTGCTACTTGGAGTGATGAGGAGTCATCGGAGGATGACGAACAAGAAGTGGCTAACCTTTGTCTCATGGCACTTGAGGAAGATTCCTCCTTGGTAACCTCTAACTCATCTACTTTAGATTTTTCATATGAAGAATTAAATGATGCATATGATGAGTTACAAAAGGTATACGATGAATTAGTTGAGAAGTTTAAAGAGTCGGTCATTAAAAACAAGAAAATCATTTTAGAGCTAAATGAGAAAAATGACTCACTCACTCAAGCTAATTCTAAATTTGAGAAAAAGATTTTAGGATTAAAAGATGAACTTAAATTCTTTCAAGATGAAAATGTTGATCTTAATAATCTTTTGTCTCAATGCAATAGTGAACACCAAAAGGTGTTAGGTGAGCTAAATGAGCTCAAAAAGTCCTTAAAAAATGTTGGTAGTGTCAAACATGAAGTAGGAGAATCCTCTAGAACACACCAACCTAAGAAAAGGACTAATTACTACAAACAAGGTAGCTACCCTAGACATAGTAGAGCTAAAAGAATTAGAAGTGTATGGGTTCCTAAGGAACTTGTAAAATCTAATAATATTATTGCTATGTCATCTTGGATTCCTAAGGGAACCAAGGTTTTGGGAGCTAACACTCATGGACCCAAAATGATTTGGGTACCAAAAACCAAGGTTTAATATCTTTGTTTGTAGGGGGAGCATTGATACAAGGCCAAAGCACAAAGTCAAAACTCATGGTACCTTGATAGTGGATGCTCGAGACACATGACCGGAGACAAGAGTCGATTTATGGATTTAAAGCCAAAAAGTGGAGGAGTAGTAACATTTGGTGACAACTCCAAAGGCCACATTAAAGGTATTGGCTCCATAGGTAATCACTCTACCATTCTCATTGAAAATGTCTTATATGTCGATGGTCTTAAACATAATTTATTGAGCATAAGTCAATTGTGTGATAAAGGATTTAATGTTTTATTTGATAAAAATGGATGCAAAATTGTTGACATTAAATCTAATAATATTATGCTCATAGGTCGTCGCATAGGAAACATATACATGGTGCATTTAGATGACATACATACATCTCATGCATGTTTAGTTGCTCAAAATGAAAATGATGCATGGTTGTGGCATAGGAAGCTAGGACATGCTAGCATTAGTGTTTTGGAAAAACTAGTCTCTCTAAATCTAGTTAGAGGTTTGCCCAAAATTAAATTTTCAAATGACAAAATTTGTGATGCATGCTCTAAGGGTAAACAACATAAGTCTTCCTTTAAATCCATTAATGATGTTTCTACTAGTAGATGCTTACAATTAATTCACATGGATTTATTTGGGCCAATTAGGACTATGAGCTTGGGTGGTAAATCTTATGCATTTGTGTTAGTTGATGATTTTTCTAGATTTACTTGGGTTCTCTTTTTAAGTACTAAAGATGAGGCTTTAGAAAAATTCATCACATTTTCAAAATTAACCCAAAATGATCTTGAACTTAGAATTTCACACATTAGAAGTGATCATGGAACCGAGTTTCAAAATTTAGGGTTTGAAGAATTTTTGAATGAAAATGGTATTAGCCATAATTTTTCGGCTCCTCGAACTCCTCAACAAAATGGGGTAGTTGAGAGGAAAAATAGAACTTTACAAGAAATGGCTAGAACTATGCTTTGTGAAAATAATTTACCTAAATATTTTTGGGCGGAAGCCACAAACACCGCTTGTTATATTGTAAATCGAGTAATGATTAGGCCAATTTTAAAGAAAACACCTTATGAAATTTTAAAATCTAAAAAGCCTAACATTAGCTATTTTCACCCTTTTGGGTGCAAGTGTTTTGTTTTAAATAATAGAAAAGACAACTTAGGTAAATTTGATGCAAAAAGTGATGAAGCTATTTTTATAGGTTACTCTTTAACCTCTAAAGCCTATCGAGTATTTAACAAAAGAACTTTAGTAGTAGAAGAATCTATTCATGTTGTATTCGATGATAACCTCCTTCCTAGGAAGGATTCTTGTGATGATGATGATGTAGGAATCATAAATGCCTTTGATGGAGGTCAAACTTCAAAGGAGGATGAGATTCAACCAAAAGAAGAAAATACACAAGATCCACCTCTTGAAGCCTTGAAGGACTTGGCTATTGAAGAAAAGGAAGTGAGCTACCCAAGGGAGTTGAACTATGTCAAAGATGGTGAAATCTTGGGTGATCCATCCAAGGGGGTAACCACTCGTTCTTCTCTTAAATTAATGAACCATGTTGCATTTATCTCATGCATAGAGCCTAAAAATATAAAAGAAGCATTGAAAGATGACTTTTGGATTATGGCTATGCAAGAAGAGCTAAATCAATTTGAGAGAAGTAATGTATGGACATTAGTTGATAGGCCTAGTAATCAATCTACAATAGGAACTAAATGGGTCTTTAGGAACAAACTAGATGAGAGTGGTAACATTGTGAGAAATAAAGCTAGACTTGTAGCACAAGGTTACACTCAAGAAGAGGGAATAGATTTTGATGAAACCTATGCACTCGTAGCTAGGATGGAAGCCATTAGGATGTTGCTTGCATATGCATGTTATCATGATTTCAAGCTTTTTCAAATGGATGTTAAAAGCGCATTTTTAAATGGTTTTATAAATGAAGAAGTGTATGTGGAACAACCACCGGGTTTTGAAGATTCAAAATTTCCAAATCATGTTTTCAAACTTACCAAAGCTCTTTATGGTTTAAAACAAGCTTCTAGAGCTTGGTATGAAAGGCTTTCAAATTTTTTGATTGAAAAGGGATTTGAAAAAGGTAAGGTGGACACTACACTTTTCATAAAAATGTATAAAAATGACATCTTAGTAGTTCAAATTTATGTTGATGATATTATTTTTGGTTCTACTAATGAATGTCATTGTCAAGAGTTTTCTAAGCTAATGCAAGGTGAATTTGAGATGAGCATGATGGGGGAGCTCTCATTCTTTTTGGGACTCCAAATCAAGCAAAAGAAGGATGGCACCTTCATCAACCAAGCAAAATACATAAAGGATATGCTCAAGAAGTTTGGCTTGGAGAATGCAAAGCCTCAAGCCACTCCTATGAGCTCATCTACAAAGCTTGACAAAGATGAAGGAGGTAAGTGTGTTGACTCTAAGCTTTATCGTTCTATGATTGGATCTTTGCTTTACCTTACCGCAAGTAGACCGGATATCTTGTTTAGTGTTTGCTTGTGTGCTAGGTTTCAAGCTAGTCCTAGAGAGTCTCACCTTATAGCCGTTAAGAGAATCTTTAGATACCTTAGAGACACTCCTTGTTTAGGCCTTTGGTATCCTAGAGACTCTACCTTCAACCTACATGCTTACTCGGATGCGGATTATGGGGGTTGTAAAATTGATAGGAAAAGTACTTCGGGAACTTGCCAATTCTTAGGTAGTATGCTCATATCTTGGTTCTCTAAGAAACAAAATAGTGTAGCCTTATCTACCACCGAAGCCGAATACATATCCTTAGGGAGTTGTTGTGCTCAAGTCCTTTGGATGAAGCAACAACTCTTAGATTATGGTATTAAAGTTGGAACCATACCCCTAAAATGTGACAACACTAGTGCAATATGCTTAACTAAAAATCCCATCCAACACTCTAGAACCAAACATATAGAAATAAGGCATCATTTCATTAGAGATCATGTTCTTAAGGAAGATGTGGTTATAGAGTATGTGGACACCTTGAATCAATTAGCGGACATTTTTACAAAACCCTTAGATAAAGAGCGTTTTTGGTCCCTTAGGAGAGAGTTAGGTCTAGCTAGCCTATCTTGACCTTTTTTTGGACCTCTTTTGTGCTTAAATATGCTTGATCTTGTGAAATGTCATGTTGATGTGTTTAAACTCCTAATTTCATCCATGCTTATAGTTAGGGGGAGTATGTTTATGCTTAAATATGTTTTGCCTGCTCATTCATGACATTTATGCATGTTATGCCTCTTTAAGATCATTTTTCTGCAATTTTAGAGCCTCATCTGCACTTCCAGGCCCAGGTGTATCGAAACGGGTGAACCTGTTTCGATACGGATACCTTAAATCCAGCTCTGAGAGAAGGGCATTTCGAAACGCCTCAAAAGCGTTCCGAAACGTTTTTGATTCTGCCAAAGGGGTGTATCGGAACGCGTTCCGATACGGGTCAAAGGGTGTTTCGATACGGTCAACAACGTATCGAAACGTTATGTTTATGGTTTTAAAATGGTCAAAACCCTAGCCGCCCGTTCCGAAACGGTCTTGACCGTTCCGAAACGGCATCGCGGAATGCTTTATTTAGGGCTTTTAATGACATAATTTCACTTTTTATCAAAACCTAAAACCCTAAACCGCCTCCCTCTCTATAAATACCCTCTAAAACTCTTTAATTTTCACAAAATTGTGAGGGGTTTTACTCTTCAACTCAAATCTAAGCAAGTTTCATCAATCTTGTGCAAGGATTTCTTCAAAATCATCCAAAATCCCAAACTAAGGTAATTTTTCAATTTTTTTTCTTTCAATTCATGTTCGAATCTTAGGTTAGAAAATTTTATTTTTGTATAGATTATATGTTTTTGGTTGTGGGTTTTCAAAATCTTGTAAAATTTTTTTCAAATCTCAAACTTTTTGATTCGAATATAAATTTTTTCAATCGTATTTTTTTAACTGTTTTTTTTTATTTTAATTTTGTTTTCAAAAACCTAAGTGGGATTTATTATTGGATTGGTTTTTAATTATCAATGCATACACTTAATTTTAAAACACTTGCTTAATGTTTTTAGATGGCGGATCAATCGAACAAAAAGCGCAAGGCCGTTCAATCCGGTGATTCGAGTATTCGTCCGAATATCACTATGCTTTTTCAGAAATCTCTTAAAAATCCGGACGCTCGTGCTCGTTTTGCTTATGTCAAGGATTTCGCGGTTCGTAAGGAACGAGTCATTGATCTTGAGTTCCTCAATTCCGAGCGATTCCTCTTCCGTTATCTCGGCCGTTTAGATGAGTGGAATCTCATGGATTTCTTGAGCCTTCCGGATGTTTGCTACAAAAATATGGTACTCATCTTTTACTCCAATGCTCGTTTTCTTTATGATGAGTCAAGAACCGAGATCATAGGAATTGAGTCATCCTTGCTAGGCAAAAAGATTGTTATCAATGTTGCTCTTTTGGAATCTGCTTTTAATCTTAAGAATATGGGTCTTGAGGATGAACGCCATTTTGGCACTTTCACCGGTAAAGCACTTAATTTGGATGTGCATGATCGTGTTCTTCATTTGATGGTCTCTTGGTTTATTCGCCCTTCCGGTGGTAAATATTCTCATATCCGTCAAAGAGATCATTTTTGGTTAGAATGTTTCCGTAGGGGTGAGCGCCCAAATGTCCCTAAGATAATCTTTGCCGAGATAGTCAATAATATCAAGCTTATTGACACAAATGAGTTGACGTCCTTTACTTATGGCATTGTCTTGAGCGCCCTATTTCATCATCTTGAAATTGGTTGTTCCTATGACTCTTCGGAACCTCGAAAGACCAAGATTGGTGAGTCATCCCTTCGTAAGTCCGGGTTTCAATATGTGAATGGTATTTGGGAAAGAGTTGATAGAGAAGCGGATCCTCCTCTCGTTGCTCCTCCACCGCAAGTTCAAGCCGCAAACAACGATGCCCTCACGGCTTTTCTTACCGAGCGATTCAATGCCTTGGACACTCGGATGAATGCCTTGGACACTAGCATTGCCTCGGGCTTTGAGACTATGGGCAATCGGTTGAAGAATGTCGAGGATCGTCTTATTTCTCTTGAAACTTCTCATTCCAACTTGGATCTTTCCTTCTCCACTCTATATGGGCAATGGACGAAGTTTCAACGTTCTCAAGCCAAGGACGATGATGATGATGATGAGGATGATGATGACGAGGCTTAGGATATTTATCTCATATCATATCATATTATCTATGCATTTTAGGTTTAAGGTTGCATTTTTATGCTTTTTCATGTTTTAGGACCTATGCTTATGACTTTTTATTTGGGATTTTATTGTTTGAATTATGTTGAACTTAACGTTTGAATTATGTTTTGGATATTTTTATTATGAATTAATTCTATGGTTGCTTATTATTGCTTATTGGTACTAATCTTTTATCTTCTCTATGAGCTTATGTTGTTCTTTTTGATCTAACAAAAAGGGGGAGAAGAAATTTAAGAGCCACTACACTAAAATTCGTTTTTAAATTTTAAAAGGTTTTTAAACTAAAACTTCATATCAAAATTTTTGTTAAAAACCTATCTTAAATTAAGGGGGAGTTAGAACATTTTTTCAAAATCTTTAAAATTCCAAAAATTCTAACTTTGGTTTTGTTATATCAAAAAGGGGGAGATTGTGAAACAAATATTTTAATTTTGATATAACTAAAAACCTAAGGACTAAATCGAAAAAGTCAAAACGAATTTTAAGTCCTTAAAATATCCCCATATAATTTTAGTATTATGCCCAAGTTAAAAACATACACTTTCAAATAATTTTTCTAAGTGTTTCAAGGCAAAGCAGTGTTTTTCACGTACCCGTTTCGAAACGGCCCTAAGGCGTTTCGAAACACTTTCACCACTGTCGACCACCGTTCCGATACGTGTATCGAAACACTTGAAAGCGTTTCGAAACGGATCCAATCGTTTCGAAACTGTTCTTCATGAAGGATTTAAAATGGGTTATTTTATTTCAAATATTTCATATTTTCAAACATATAAGGGGTGTTTCGAAACGGATCAAGCCCGTTCCGAAACGACCCTTTGACAGTAGCCATTCCGTTTCGAAACGAATCACTACCGTTCCGAAACAGGGGCTAGGTTTTATTTTGAAAATGTGACCGTTGTATGTTTAACTGAATTTATCAAAACCGTTATGGCGTTTCGAAACGGGCTAGAACCGTTCCGAAACGACCCTTTTACAGTGGCAAAACCGTTCCGAAACGGACCTAAGGCGTTTCGAAACGGGCTCTTAAATGCACCCCAACGGCTCTTTCTATTTTAGTCCGTTCCGAAACAGGTTTCCCGTGTTCCGAAACGGGTTGGTGCAGACAGCATTAATGGTGGCAAGAGAGGGTTCCAACGGCTCCATTTATGTTCCCAACCACCCAAACGGCTAGAAATCAATGAGAAGGTATAAAAGGGACATCCAAAAGCATCATCAATAACTATTGAACTTCAAGCAAACATCCAAACATCAAATTCAAGCATTTGAGCAAAAATCCCAAATTTGTGTAAAATCCCAATTTGTGTTCTTCATTCATATTTTGTAAAATTGGGTTGAGTGCTTGTATTGGGGCTATCATTTGTATTGAGAGATACCTAATTAGCCTTCAAATTTCTTTGTTCTATTGAGTGAGAGTTGGGTTGATTTTTGGGTAGAAAAATCAACCGATATTGTAAAGGGTTGCCTCCTTGTCCTAGAAAAGGGGAAGATCAATTTAGTGAAATTGTTGCAAATCCTTAGTGAGACTAAGGTAGTGGATGTAGAGTTCATTTGGAACTTGAACCACTCTAAATCCCTTGTTCTTCAATTTTTATTTGCCAATTTCCACTAAAATCCTTTAAATTTCCAATTCACCCCCCCTCTTGGTAAATATCGATCTTTCGATCCACTCAACAATTTTAGATTTTAAGATTTAATGTTTATGGCTAAATATTTAGTGTTGAAGGTTTAAGGTTGATGATTTACTTTTTTTTAATTTAGGGTTAATGGTTAGGGTTTATAATTTTTAAACTTTTATGGTTGAAATTGAAAATTAATAAACTTTTAAGGTTGAAATTAAAAATTAACAAACCTTAAAGGACTAATTTAGCTATTATGCCTTTAAATAAATGGTGATTTTTTAAAAAAAAATGCCACATCAACCTCCGTGACGGAAGTGGGAAAACTTGTTAACGGAAGAAAATTTCATGTATGAAACTGAAAATTTTAAAATGTTATGCATGAAAGTGAGAATTCGGTATAGTTCATGTATGAATGGAGTAATTAACTCTATCAAAATATATAATTATATTTATATAAAATCATTAAAACACTTTAAACATTCTTTTTTTGATTTTATCTTTTAAGGATTATTATCCCAAATAATAGTAAAATCTATCACACGTTCTCAGAATATAAAAGAGATTGAATAATATCACTACTTTAACCTCATAATGAAATATGAATTTAAATCTTACTTTGTATAATTTTTAAATAATTACCATAAGTATATTTTTACTATATTTTCACTAAATTTTAATAAAATTTTACTTTAAACCTATATTTTTCATATGATGTTATATCTCATATATAAATAAATTTAATACTTATGACAATTATTTAAAAATATAAGTTTAACGTATTAGTTATATTAAAATTTTGTTACATATTTTTCTTCTAAAATGTATGTACTGCATATGAAGTAGTTATATGTATTTTCATGTGAATATTTTCAATTATATGTGAAAATTTTAACTTGCAAATACATCATAAGGATAGTTTGGTTAAAAATGCTTTCAAATAACCTTATATTCTCCAACTAAACGAGAAATTATATCATGGTCATTCTTGCCATGTCATCCATGAGACCAACCAATAAAAATGATTCAACTTATTATTTTTTTCATGTCATCTTTTTACCAAATGAATCTTCACTTGGTAAAAATTACTTTTTAATTTGATTTACAGTAAATATGAGTGAAATTCACTTGATAAGAAGATAATGTGATAAAAGAATAATGAAGTGGATGATTTTTATTGGTTGGTCAACTTGGTCTCATATATGACGTGGCGAAAATAACCTATAATATAATTTCTCTAACCAAACATTGTCATTTCATATTTCTGCCAATTAAATCAAACAAGATAACGTTACATTCCTACTAATACGTCAGATAATGTTAAATTATAATATTTTCACATATAATCTTATATTTCGTTATCCTACATATTAAGAGTTTTAACACGAAGTTAAGTTGTCCAACTCGTTGTTCAATGAAACAATTTTTTAAGATCAGACAAACACAATAAAACCGAGAGTTAATGTCCCATTCCCCCTGGCTTGCCGGGAACCCTCAAATCAATTATAGTTTTTCAGCGGTATGGGTGCTTGGAACTCAGTGCACTCGTCTCCACAGTCCACTCACTCAATCATCTGAAAACTGAACCGACCGGCCAAAGAGTTCCTTGAACTTTGGGAATAAACAACTGGTGTCTGGTCATCGAAAACCCACCGTGTTTTGCTTTATGTCGGATAAAACCAGTCTTTTAGCAATTATGATCCCGGTTCAGGGTTTTTCGTCTTTGCCATTGGCCTAACTGGTTTTGTAAAAAGAAGACTCGCCCTTTCATGCAATCCTAATTTAAACCTCTCTTTCTCATAAAAGCCTAAAGGAAGATCCCACATATCTCACTTTTTCTTAACATATTTAATCAATACGGTCCACTTCTGATTTTAGTACCTATATTATGCTACAATTTGTGATTTAGTTTCTGTTTTTCTATACAATGGGGGGAGGGGTCATGGGAGGATCTTAGTGTGATAGTTTAGGGTACTTAATCAAAAATTTCATTTTTTGGAGGTCTAATAAAAAAAAATTGACAATTTTAAGGATTTTATGAGAATTTTTTTAAAATATTGAGAGTCTAAATAAAAATTTCAAAAATAATTGGGAGACTTAATGAAAGATTTTACAATTTAAAGGAGCTTAACTAAAAATATTCAAAACAAATTAAAAATTAATAAAAAGTTTTAACAAATTTGAGGAGAGCTAATTTAAATTTCTAAAAAACTGAAGGGTGAAGTTT
Organism: Hibiscus tridactylites; assembly: GCA_958450335.1. Lineage (NCBI taxonomy): Eukaryota > Viridiplantae > Streptophyta > Magnoliopsida > Malvales > Malvaceae > Hibiscus > Hibiscus tridactylites. The sequence continues at coordinate 35,789,031 of OY288271.1, forward strand.
AAAATTTTTAAAACTTTAGGGGTGTCCAGGCTCCCCTAGGCTCTGAGAGAGGTATTTTTCGAGATCGAATCCAGAACAAATAACAACTAAAACTAAAGTGATATTTCTCCCCAACACATTATAAATTTAATCGATAGTTTAGTTAGTTTAAGTAGTTGACTTTATTAAGTGTTCCGTGTAAAATGCAATTGTTTTTATTAATAGCATCCGCACATCAAGTACAAATTTTCTGCCTATTTTCCGTAATTATACTTCTGCATTATTATTAAAAATATTTTAGTATTTATAATTAGAGTTTAAGGTTGAAGTTCAGAATATTAAGCATACAGTGTACTTTTTAAAGTATAAAATTTAAAAATTAAAATTAGAGCTTAAGATTTAATTTTATTTTACTATTGGACACAAAAAGAACAAAAAAGTAAAGAATATTTGTCCTCTGGACATAATCATCATCTAATGAGTTGAAATGACGATTTAAAAAAATCGCCTAAGCGTTCTAATTAGAACAATTTATAATTTTAATTAAGGTTGATTATATATATTTAATTTCAAAGTTGTTTGTTTTTTGTTATTTTAGTGTATGGAGTTGAACATTGCTATATCTTGTTAGTTCATAGTTGACTAATGTTATAAATCAGAATTATAGTGACTAAACTATTGATAAATTAGGTGTAGTGTCTAGACATATCACAGAAAAAGTAGGCTTAAATTTTGGAGATTATATTGTTAGGGGAGATACTCATAAACTTTAAACATAAAATCAGGGATGGATCGAGACGGGAGTTGGGGGTGGGGGCTGTTATCTTTCTGAAAATTTAAAATTTATATATAAATTTAAAATTTTCATATATTTTTTATTGAAAATCTATTTCTATCTCATAGAATTTTATAAGTTCACCCCTTAAAATTTTATAGGTTCTCCCGTACCATAAAGTTTTGCGTCTATTCCTGTACATAATAGATACATAAGAATTAAGATACCAAAAGAAGTTAGGGAAAACTATATATTTACTTATTTAGTACCTAAACTATGCATATGTTACTATTTTAGTATCCCAATTATTATTTTTGACAAAATAGTACCTAGCGTTACATTTTTTATGTTTTGGTACTCGACCATTAAAAACAAACTGAGATAATGATATGGCTTGGTATAATCACAGTTTTAGTCAAAAATACTTATATATATATTTATATAATCAGTTTAGTCCAAAATCCATAAATATAAAACATCATCTTAATTTTGATAGAATTTTGTCTTATCCATTTCTCACCCCTCGTATTCTCGTTGGTATCTTTATTGTGGGCTTTGGGTCCGCTAATGGACCCCCTATTATCCCCCTATTGATCCTAAATCCTAAAGTTTTGATTGTCCATAGCGTGTTTTTAAACCCCAGAACCCAAAAAAGTGTTCGATTGGAAGAAGAAAAAAGGAGGAATTTAAAATTTTAATCCAAAAATTAAAATAATGTTTAAATTGATAGAATTTTAGATTAAATTGATAGATTGTATAGTTTTTTAGACTAAAACCATTATTAACCCAAGCCACATCACCGTTTCGTTAATTTTAAACGGCAGAGGTACCAAAACAGAACAAAAACGTAACGTCAGGTACTATTTTACCAAAATTAATAGTTGGGGTGCTAAAATAATAATGCAGAAATAATTAGGATACTAAATATGTAGTTTTCCCAAAAGGTTAATACTACATTATAAATTTAAATATAGTAGAGAGACCAAAATTATAACTTGACCAATAAATAAAGAAAGAAAAAAATGGGCCATGAATATTTTCAGAGGGGTCCTCCTTCAAATCATTACCACATCTTTCGTAAACGTTTCCCTCTTTACTCAAAAACCTGAAACAACAGTTAACCCAGTGTTCACCATAACAAGTTAAAACCGTATCTCTCTCGGTAACACAAGAAAACAGTAAATCAGACACAGACTTCAGTATGATCCATATGTTTCAACTCAAGTTTAGTAACCTTTTCTATCAATCAAATGACAAACCCAAAGGTTAGCAGCTTCTGTCCCAACACACTGCAAAAACTTCTTTATAGTTTTATCTTCTTTTGATATGGTTTTGGTTAACCAGTCTAGTCAAAAGCATTTTTACACGACATCGTTAATTAATGCTTTAAACTTGTCCGGAATTCATCAGGAACAGGCAGATAGACCTGAGAAAATAGTGTGACTGATGTGTTTTGACTAGATATGAATGAGAAGACATGCAAAAGCTGGGTATTTTGAATCCAACAAGTAAGAATCATTAGGGTTCTAACCACCCCCAACGTGAAAACCGGGAACTCACATGTGCTCTTGCTTGCCTTTGTCTGTCTTTCTTTCCGGCTTTGTTGGTAATTTCATTTGTTGTGTTTCGACTGAAGTTACATTTCATCATTTTTATGACCCAAAGGCAAGTAGGGATTGGGAAGTGCAAACAAAACTGGAGTTTTTGTGAAAGTTTATCATCAAAAGAGAGGTAACTGGGTATTATATATGGCGTTAGAGAGAGGTCATTAAGTCAGTTTCTGAATATAAATATTTACGTTTTTAAGAAAAGTCGGTGGTTCGAATTGTAACACTACGATATGTCATCTATGACAAATTGAGTATTATGAAGTTAGAACAAATTAAGTTTAAAAGGTCGTCCCGCAATACTTGAATACCAGCTATTATAAAAGAAAATTCTCAACTACCAACAATATGCCACCCATGAGAATGAGGAGTTATAAATTTTACATCGACATGTATAAAAATTGATATTGAATATGAGTTTTTCAACTTACTATTGTTTTTATTTACATACTTCTTAAGTCTTTGTTAATTTTAAAATAAGAAAAAATAAATTTTAGTGTCAAGTTTTTAGTTTAAATGCACTTTAGGTCTCTGTCAATTTTGGAAGTACGCAAACATAAAAAAAATTACGTTTTCAATTTAAATTCTTATTACGTTGGCGTCAGTTTTAAAATTAAACAAATTAGACATTGACTCTAATTTTAAATAGATTATTTAACAATTAGATCCTCATCCACATTTTATTCATATTCATATTTACCCCTCCTGATTTAATCCTATGCTATATGCTATATGCAATCTGCAATCTGGTTTGAGCTGTGTACCTAACATGAAATGATTCTATTTGAACTGTGTCTCCCAAACCATACCAACTGCAATCTGGTTTCCATGGAAGGTTTTGGTTGAAACAAAGCAGCAACTTTCCTCAAAAATCCCCTTTAAAAGAAGAGCTGCGAGCTGATATGACTGGCCGCTACCAATCTTTTCTTTTCTTTTCTACTTAAAAGAGACGAGTGGGGAAAAAGGAGCACATGAATAGTTGTTTTCTTTCAGCAAACAGTGTGTAACCTTGGGAAAAAGCCATGCTTCGTACGTTTTTTCTTTGGTTCTTGGGTTTAGATTTTAGGCACATCTGCGACCATGATACATCCACTTCGATGCCAGACAAGGACCCCCCGGCCCCCCCTCTTCCGCTTCTTCTTCATCACCCGACAAGAACCGATGCAAAACCAAGTGTTTTTTTTTGTGGGTTTAAATATGATGGGGTTCCTATTTATTTTGAAATTTAAAATGTAGTCTTTGTATTTTAATTATGTGACATCGAGTCTTTATATTATTTTAAATTTGAAAATTTTGATCCATCTTCTAAATTTTATCATTAAACGATGATCCACCCAACAGCTATAAGAAAAGATAAAATGACGTTTTTGGTCACTTTACGTTTATAATTTTTAGGGTAAGCTATCTCAGTGGCCACCCAATTATTGGTCGCGACCTATTTTGACCACCCAACTAAAAAAATTTAAAATTCGACCACCCAACTATTTAAATAGACTTATTTTGACCACCGACCGTTAAAAGCTAACGGAAAGGTGACGTGGCTGTTAAAGTCAAATGTGTATAATTACACATTTGGTCCTTGTTAGTTACCTATTATATCAATTTAGTCCTAATTTTAATTTAAATATATAAAATTAATCATCCAATCAAGTGATGACACATGTCGTTATTCGATTAGTTGATTAATTTTATTTAATTAAATTAAAATTAGGACCAAATTGATATAATAGGTAGTTAACAAGGACTAAAAGTATAATTATACAAATTTTACTTTAACTACCACGTCATCCTCTCGTTAGATTTTAATGGCCGGTGGTCAAAATAGGTCTATTTAAATAGTTGGGTGGTCAAATTTTAATTTTTTTTAGTTGAGTGGTCAAAACAGGTCGCGACCAATAGTTGAGTGGTCAGTGGGGTAGTTTACACTAATTTTTATAATTCCACCCTTAATTTTTAAATAAAATTATCCATAATTGATAAAATTGAAAAGAAATTAAATTAGTGAAACAACCAAGATTTTCAAATAAAATGAGATAAATTTAATGTTGGAAAATTAAAGTTTGAGGACTAAATTTTAGATTTTGTAATAATATAAGGACCTTTGACATATTTAAACCAGAATAACCTTTTTGTCTCCTAGGTTTACACTTTTATCAATTTAATCTTAAATAAATAAAAATAGTACACTTTTTCAATCATCTATACTTACACTTTTTATTGATTAAAGTATTGAAAAATAATTTCTAACAACCATTTGGACTAACGAGATAAGACGGTCTCTTAACCAAAGTTATAAGTTCAAATTTTGATGTTGTGAATGAAGAAAATTAGGTTCAAATGGTCATTTCCATAATAAGACTTTGCAAAAGTCTAATTTAAATTAGTCGGCTAATGAATCAAATACGATTAGTTAAAGCAAAAAATATTTTTATAATTTTTAAATCATTAACTAAAAATAAAAGTGAACACAAAGTAACGAGACCAAATTTTCTAAATAAGACATAGCTAAAAAAATTTAGTGAGACAAAAATAAAACTTTAAATTTTAAAATATTACAAACCCTAACCTATTTAATTTTTTTTTCAAGTGAAAATTGTGTGTTGAAAGGGGGTCCTAGCTTGCTGGGTCAGGTATCTGGTAAAGCCTAGTAAGCAAATACTCCTTTTTTGCGTAGGTGGCTTTCCATGCTGGCTCTAGGCCCCCATGGGGTAACCAAACACCCGTATCCTGCGCCAAAGATCGCCTGACCCACATCACCACACTTTTACATTTTCATTCCAATTTCCAAACCAAACCACCTGACATTAATTCAATCTACTCACTCTATACTCTATATATACACATGTCTGACCCCAACCAAGGACCCCTACCCAAGCTTTCAAGCCTCAAGCACCAGACTTACATGTGCCAATGGATTACTTTCCCTCTGCTAACTTTATTGACGGCTCTGCTTCTTCTTCTTCTTATTCCGTGACGACCAGCAGCAGCAAAGAGAAGAAGGTCAAGGCCGGCAAAAAGGGCAAAGCCACGGTAAAGCTGTCGACCGATCCCCAAAGTGTAGCGGCTAGAGAACGGAGGCACCGTATCAGTGACCGGTTCAAGATCTTGCAGAGCATGGTCCCTGGTGGGACGAAGATGGACACCGTCTCGATGCTCGATGAAGCCATCCATTATGTGAAGTTCCTCAAGACTCAGATTCGGCTGCACCAGGCCATGATCAACGACTACTCGTCTGTCTTCGTTCCCGGACCTTTTCCGGTCGAAGGGAATGTTTACCCGTCGTTAAACCCTCCTGCGGCAGCAATGCAACCTTCACTGCTGCTGCCGTTGCCGGATTCTTGCTTCCAAGACCACCACCAGCAAACCATGCCTTATGATGTATTCATGAAACATCAATAAGTTGGGTGTTCTAAGGCAATATTTCTGTTGTCTCAAGGGTCGGGCTATATGAATATATATGATTAAAAACCTTGTAACCACGTCTAATGTTGTAGCATGTATCGATCAAGAAAGGAATGTGCTTATATTATTAATGATATGTTCTTAATTGAACTTTCAATATCTAGTATAAGGATGTGTGGCAGGACCACTCCCACTCCCCTAATTTTTTTGAGTTTAATGACAATTTAGATTAGTATAAGTTCAAATATTAGATAAATGTGGTCTTTGTCATCAAATTTTAAGTTTACATACTTAAATAATTCCTTATATACTTTAAAGTTTACTAATCTAACTTTTTTTTTATATTCGATTCTAACTATTGTTTTGATCAAAGTGAATAGTAGTGATCGTGTAAAATCCAGATAAATAGAATCTCCAAGATCAGTTAAGTTATATGCATACAAAAGAAAAGTGAAATATTTGCTATAGATAAAGTACATAAAAAAATGTTTATTCCATATATTTTGAATTATGTTATACTAATTTTTATTTAAAAGTTAATCTATTATGCACACAAATCAACAAACAATTAAATTTTTTATCTTGGTAATTTGATTTTAATAAATTACATACCGCTCCTAAATCTTAGAGCCACATTTGTTCTAACTCTGTCCCGAACAAATATATATATATTCTATCTAATATACCAGAAAAAATAATTTCCTTTATCACTAGTTTTAAATATTTTTTTAGGATCCCATTTTTTTTTGTTTATTTCTGGGATTCTATGATAAAGTACAAACGCATGTACAGAGACGCGCATATCATTCTCAAACACAAAATCATTTAGAAAAAAGAGAGGAAAAGTTGGCATGCACGTACACATATTCTCCATTTTAGTCATTACTATATTTGTCTTATCTCTATTAATATTCATGCTATAATATTGTGTGTTAAATATTATATAGGCTTAAGGGAGAAGTTATAGGGTTAGACACTCTTATCTTTAGACTAAAATTAGGCAGATTCACATAATTTCTTACAAAAATTCTTACAATCAACACAATCTACACATATTATAGTGTTACACAAATCCTTACAATCTACACATTATTACACAAATGGTAAAAAATTAGGTTATCATATAAGAATTTTTGTAGTTACACAAATTCTTACCGAAAAGTATAATCTACACAAATTCTTACCAAGTTGATAAGAATTTATGTAATTACACAAATTCTTACAAAAAAAATTATAAAATTTATGTAGTTACAAAAGAATTTATGTAGTTACACAATTTCTTATCCATCCTACACAAATCCTTACCAAAATGGTAAGAATTTATGTAGCTACACAAAAATCCGTCTAATTTTACCCTAACGGTAAGCTACCTAATTTTAGAACTTCCCGGCTTAAGGGCTATTTTTGTCCCTGTAATAATCTCAATTTATCAAATTTCCCATATAGTATTTTCGCATAAATTTGGCCCCTAAAGTAGCCGAATTGCATCATCGTTTGTCCCTTGACTTGATTAATTAAATTTATACAAATACTTTTACGTTTTATAATCACTTCATATTGATAATTTTTTATTAAGGTTTAGGATTTATGGTTAGAGTGTCAGTCAAGGGGCAAACAGTGATGCAATTCAACTACTTCAGGAGCCAAATTGATGCAAAAATATCATATGGGCGAAATCAATAAATTGGGACTACTACAAGAGAAAAAGTAGCCCATAAGCCTATTATATATATAATATATATACAAAATTTTAGTGTGATTTTTACAATATTTAATATTCATGTTAGTTGGTTTTATGTTTTTTTATTAATATGAGGATACTACTATAAGCCTCGTTAAAAACCTTCCTAACCTAGGTGGAGGAAAAGAGTACCTACAGTACTATAACAGAAAAACGGGAGAACCCGAAACAACAAAACCAAAACAAACTAGCAAGGACTAGACAACTCATCGTGCAACAAGTTAATCACCTCATCCCGAGGAGACCAATAATAGCTCACTTGGTAACCATTCAAAGGACCCAACTTAGCAAGGACGTCGACAACCCGGTTAGCATCTCTTAAAATACGACGAAACTCACAACTACTAAATCTAGGTAACAAACAACGGATAGAAGCCAAAAGAGACGACTGAAAAAACTTCCCACTACAGTTCTCCAACATACGGACCACCTCGAGACAACCAGATTCAAGAATCACCACCTCAATATTATGATTTAAAGCATAAACCAATCCCTCATGAACCACCCAAAGCTCAACTTCAAGAGCATTGCAACGACCTATAAATTTCGAAAAACCACCAATCCAACTACCCGCTGAATCACGAATGACACCCCCACAGGATGCCAAGCCCTCAACTCTATCGCACGCACCATCAATGTTAATTTTCCACGTATCGGTAGCTGGTGGCTGCCATCGTGTATGCTGCTGCCGATTCTCCACACTCGGACTAACCGTTGCTCGAAGAGATGCAAGAGCACGGATAGCCTCCTGGACCTGCCGACGACTACGGACAAGAACATCATCCTCAGTTATGGCATTAGCATCAAAGACCATTCTATTCCTTGTTAACCAAAGATTCCATAAGATCGAACCAAATAATAAATCCCAGTGCTCCTTCCTACCGCAAACAACCTCAGAATTTTTCAGATTTAACTCGATCCATGCAACCATAGGGGTATTGAAGAAACACACATGGTTTGCTGCCGGAATCAGTTCTGACCAAACGACTATTGCATTCGTACTATGGCGAAGAACATGATCGATATCCTCCTCGCTTGACCCACACACCATGCACTCAGCCGAGTCCGTAAGATGACGCCGAACACGCTCACTATTCGTTAAAACCCGTCATTTGCAAACCAACCACATGAACAATTTAATGTGTTGAGGTCCCTTAAACTGTTGTAATAGCTTCCAAACACCACAACCAGTACTCACAGTTTGCGGAAACTTTATGGAATATGCAGACTTAACAGTGAAGGCCAAATTGTCTCTCCACCGCCAGCCAGGTGAGTCAAAAACATTGCTAGAACCAGGGGCTTTAATTGCTGCTATATGATCAAGGACAGCCGTAAGGAGGACATGCTGAAACTTACCCCAATCCCACTGTCCATTAGCCGTTTGCATTGCATTTAACAGCGTGAACTGTTGAAGCTGATTATCCCGAGCAGATGTAACTAGAGCAAGAGGCCCAACACCTCTAACCCAAGCATCATGCCAAAAGTCGATACTCGCACCATTACCTACATTCCAAAAAATGCTACTATGAACATCCTGCTAAACCAAAGCTAAGCCACGCCAAAGGTGAGAACGATTGCGCCGATAAATGGACACCGATACAATCTCCTTACACTTGTACTTAGCACGGACAAAACGGACCAAAGATGCCTCATTTTATCAATTAAATTGAAGGCAATCTTCATTAAGAACACATCATTTTGCACATTCAAACGTTTGAAACCTAAGCCTCTGGATAACATAGGCTTACATAATTCCTCCCAATTTATCAAATGCACCCCATTTTTACCATCACAATGCCCCCACACAAAATTACGGATCAATCGCTCAATTTCTTCGCAAACACCCATAGGCAATCTAGTCGATTGCATAGCATAGTACGGTATCGCAGACAACACGACTTTAGCAAGAGTAACACAACCCACAAATGACAAATACTTAGCCTTCCACCTCGTAAGTCGGTCTCTAACCTTCTGCACCAAATAAGCATAAGACGATTTAGTTACTCTTTGGTGCAACATGGGAACGCCTAAATAGCGGCCAAGATCGGCCACCTCAGAAAAACCAACAACTGTACTTATCGACTGACGCAAATCACTGGCCACATTCTTGGAGAAGTAAATATTTGATTTTCGCACATTAACCTTTAGCCCAGAAGCCTTGCAAAAATCCATAAGAACTTCACGAATCACCTCCAACTGTTCCATAAAAGCCTCCGTAAAAAGCACCATATCGTCCGCAAACATCAAGTGAGAAATAACTGGACTACGCTTAGAAGTACAAAAGCCTTTCCACTGACCCAAGAATACTTTTTGGTTTATATCCTGGCTAAGGCGTTCTATGCAAAGTACGAAAAAATAAGGCGAGATAAGATCGCCTTGCCGAATACCCCGAGTAGGGGCGAAAGAATCAGTCAAAGAGCCATTCCAAATGATTTGAGTCGAAACGCTAGAAACACACTTTAGGATAAGATCACGAATACCAGGGGAAACCCAATATCATGCAAAGTATCGTCAATAAACGACCACTCCAACCTATCATACACTTTTTCCAAATCAATCTTCAAAGCCATCCACCCACGCTTTCCTGTTTTTCGCTTCATAGAGTGCACAACTTCTTGGGCAATTATAATATTATCAGAAATAGCCCGTCCGGGAACAAAACTGGTTTGGCTATTAGAGATCCAATCTGAATGAAAATGCTTTATACGATTTACCACCACCTTAGTAACAACTTTATTAATAACAGTGCAGAGGCTTATAGGCCGAAACTGACTCATTATTTCAGGAGAGGTGATCTTTGGAATTAAGACCAAAAGCGTTCTATTAATAGATTTCGGGAACGGATCATCTGCAAAAATACCCTTATACATTGGCACACTATGCCCAACAATGTCCCAATTCCGCTGATAGAAAGCCGCATGTAAGCCATCTATCCCCGGAGCTTCCAACGGATTCATCTAAAATATTACCGCCTTGATCTCGACATCCGCATGAGGAGCATTCAAAGAACAATATACACTTCCCCTCATCTGAGGAAAATTCCCCCGAATATGATACCGACCAGCACAATTAGGATCCGCGGTAAACAAACTCTTGAAGAAATCAATCGCATGCGCTTGCAAAGTCACCTGGTCCAAATTCCAATTGCCATCGCTCAATTTTAGAGTCAAAATTGCATTTGCCTTCCTACACGCCATTGTAGAAGCATGAAAATATCGAGTATTCTTATCACCAAACAATATCCATTGACTTCGCGATTTCTAAAACCACATAGACTCCTCTTGTTCAAGGATAATGTCTAATTTAGCATGCAAATTGCCCATTAAATCAATCAAAAAATCTGAAGGCGACCTCTGCATAGCCTTATCAATACCACGAAGCCTTGCTAAAATCCTTTTTTTTCTTCCGCCCAATATGACCAAACTCCTCCACGTTCCACCTTTTCACAACCTCCTGAAATCGCTACACATTATCGACAACATTAGACGAACTATCCCAAGTAGACGCAAGAAGATCGTGAAATTCCGCGTGATCTTGCCACACTACCAAAAAACGGAAAGGGCGTGCCACATTAGATACCTTGACACCACACGACTTTAAAAGAAGTGGACAATGGTCACTCCCAATTCGGTCAAGATGAATAACAATTGTCTCCGGAAAATCCAATAACCAAGCATTGTTAGCTAAGCACCTGTCAAGATGCTGGTACAAATTGCCCCGACTCCAGGTAAATTCCTCCCCCTTGTAGTCAATTTCAGTCAGCTCAGCACTATAAATGAAATCTTGAAAGAGAGAACTAGTCCCTAAAACAACACTCGAACTGCCAAACCGCTCCTCCTTACGAAGGATCGCATTAAACTCGTCACCTAACACCCAATGCATGTCATCCCCAGGATTTAGGATGAGCAAGTTATCCTACAAATGCCTACAAACAGTAGCATTGGGACCAACATAGACTGTAGTAAAATAGATCCATTTGTCCAAATTAGAGTCACGAAACTTCCCATGCACAAATTGATTAGACACATCAATAACAACCACATCCACTTCATCCCGCCATAAAAGCCAGATACCACCACTAAAGCCTCGAGCTTCCACACGAAAAGAATTTGAAAATCCAAGCCTTTTAACCACTCTGTCCGCTTCACCACTACTCACACGAGGTTCCAACAAAGCAACAACCTGTGGATTATTATTCCTCACAAAATTCCTAAAATAACGCTGAAATTTAGTGCTCGTCGTACCTTGAGTATTGCAAAAAATTATGTTAATCATTAAAACATAGAAGAATGAGAAGGCGACCTTACTGAGAAAGAGGTAGATTCTCCTTACCTCCACCTATTCCAGGTCCCGCGCTAGCATCCACACTGTCACTCACAATCTGTTCACACACACCCCTACTTTGAGCATCTTCTTGTACTTGGCCTGGGGGTCGAAGCTTGTCTAGCTTAGATGAAAGAGTTTGAACTCATTCCGTTAAAACCAGACGCGGGGGCACTCGTGATTCGGCTTTCTTCGACACCTTTAAGCTCTTCTTGTTAACTGCTTTCATGGCAACCCCGCCCTTACCCGGACTTAAAACATTTCTTAGCCTTGCCATCGATTTGAAATCATTTCTCCCCTCCATAATGGAGATAGCCCTGTGAGTTCCGGAAGTAATTACCGGCCTGTACGAGACAACTTGTATTTCTGACCCTGCCACTGTTGGTAAAACAAAAACTCCCCTACTCCCCACAGTATCGGAAGAACTTTGCCCAACCACATTTGTTACGTCCTGCAACTGTACGCGAGAGGAGACATCACCAGGAACCCGACTCGCTGGCACCACCCTATCAGAATGTATACTCTTCCCTTTGTCAAGGTTCCTCATTGCAGTTCCCTCACCATCGCTAATATCCATAATACTACCCGCACTCACCAAGCCCTTACGACCATCAGCTCGAGGTCCACGACTTGCAGCACGGGCACCAGCCTCCTTGCTGCTACTCGAAGGCCTATCAGCAGTTGCCCGGACTGAAGGACACCACTTAGGCACTGATTCAGTTACATCCTGTACACCCCTCTCAAGTTCCAAATCCTTCCCTACACCTGGAAGATCATCATTGCCTTCCACAGTTCCTCCTTCCTCACCTAAATTATGCAAGACGCTAAATCGAGAACCACTACGAGCATTTCGGTTACCATCATCCTTACTTCCAATAGACTTAAGCGATCGCTGTAACGCCCCAGTTTTGGGCTCAGAAGTTTTGGGCGTTGATCGGTTCGGTCAAAGTGCTGATCGAATATATAAGAGTGAATTTAGGAAAGCCTAGTTCGGGTTGCATTAAAAATATGGAAAAATGTTCTAAAATCATCTTTTAATATATATAAGTGAACTGTGAAATCAATTTTGGAAAATGAGGTTTGGAAGGGTGACATTTTGGCTAGTGACCAAAATGTAATTTTTGAAAGTTCGGTGACAGTTTGGTGGTATCAGAGCTGAGTTGCGAATGCTTGGGGAAAACGGTAAGTTGTTGTGATGTGTGTTGATGTTTACCTTGTTGTGCGGTTGAATTTTGGTTGAAACACGTGTTTCTGAGCAAGTTAATGATGTTGTAAGCATGCTTTATGGTTATGAATCTTGGTTGAGCTTATGTGGAATTGTGCAAATGTTGAGAGCTGGTTTTATGAATGATGAAAGTGTAATGAGTATGTTATGTTGATAATATGCTGTTGCAAGTGGATGCTGTTTGGTGTAAGCATGATCGAATATGTTGTTTGATATGCTTGATGTTGTGATATCCATGTTGTGATGACTGTTATGTCATGTAAAGGGGAGGATTCGGGATACCCATTGCCTTATTATTATAGCTATTGTGTTATTTTGGAGTTGGAGTTTGAATCCTTGCTTAAAGCTGGTCTAACTGGTTTGTTTGTTTTGTTGTGAATGTTTGTTGTTGTTAGTAGTATGGCAAAGTCGTTGAAAGAATGGCAGTTGGGTGAGATGGTTGCTGCCTTGGGGCAGGTTGTTAAGGCATGGAATTCACCCTTTTGTAGAGGTGTTTCGTCTCAGTCTTCTGTGCCTGGAGTTGAGGTGGTAAGGCAAGGGAAAGAAGCTGGTTCTGTGGTGAAGAGTTCATCACCTGTTGTTCAGGAGGTGTTGGGAACATCTCAGGCTGTGGTAACGGTAAAGTCAGTGGATGTGCTGGCTATGGGATGTGTGGGTTTGCCGAAGCTGGGTTTGTTGGATTTGGGTGCTATGGAGTATCATGGTTCTACACCGGGGATGTTTGAGGCTTGGTTGGCCAGTGTGATTCTGATCTTGGATCAGGAAGGCTGTGATTATGCCTGTAAGTTGGGGAGTGTTGTTTCTCTGATGTTGAAGGATGCGTGTGCCCTGTGGACATCTGTGGTAGTGGCGTCACATATCCATGATATTGACTGGGATTTCTTTGTATATGCCTTTTATGAAAGGTATCTTGGAGAGAAGTTTCCAAGGGTTAAGCTATGTGACGGTAGTGCTGTTGTGGAGCAAGTGTTGCTTGAGCAAGGAGTGGAAGTTTAGCTACCTGTGTGTGACCGTTGTGAAAGGCGCCATGTTGGAGGTTGTTGGGGCGCGGGTGCTTGTTGGAATTGTGGTTCCAAAGTGCATGTGAAGCGTGATTGTCCTCTTGGGGTGAAGTCAGCTTCAGTGATAGCCAAAGGATCTCTGAAAGGTCGTGGGTGCGGCCGAGGCAAGGTTCAGAGGTGGCAGAAAGAGCAGAAGGTTGTGAAGAATTTGGGAAATGAGAATTGCTGGAAATGTGGGTCTGCTGGTCACATGAGGCGTGATTGTTTGATGTTGGCTCGGAATAGCCAAGGTTCTTTACCGCAAGGAGTTGATGGTGACCCTAGTGTGCTAGCTGGTGCTGCAGTGGTGTGGCAGGAGGATGATGGTTCCGCGAGGAAGAGAGCTCGTCTGATGAAGCTTCAGGTAGGTGTTGTGTTTTCAGGTAACCTTGTTAAGTAATCTTTGCTCTAGTTACCTTAGTTTGGTTTCTATTGGTTTTTCCTTGCGTGGTAGGTTTAGTCTTGTTGCTAGCATGTTTGGGGTAATGGTAGTTGTTTGGGAACATCTTGGGTGTGAAGAAGGCTTAGTGAGAATCTTGTGGTTAATGGATGTTGGTATGATGGAGTTAGATAAGTTAGGAGTGAGTTGGGAGGTTGTTTTTAGACGGATTTTGAGGATGTTATTGGAGGGTGTGAACTGGCATTCATGCACAGTTAAAATCATTGTTATACGCTATATTATATATGTGTTGGTCCATGCATACATGTGGCATGACATTAGAGGTTTTGCATACATGTACATCAGGCATGATAGGGCATGTTGGTGATCATGCATACGACGTTCACACTCGCTAGTAACTAATCGAATCTGTTAGTGTGGTGGTTGGGTTAGGTTGGATGATGGGTTTTTAGAGGTTGTTTTGGCGCTGAGTGAGAGTTAGAAGTAATATTAAGCTAGTTGCTAGAATAGCGAGGGTGGTATAGCATGTTGGTGGAAGGATAGTGCTTGATGCTTAAAGAGTTTAGTGGTTGGGTGGTGAGGAGTACCGGTTGAAGTAGAATCGGTTAAGTGGTGTTAATAGTTAAAAGGAAGTGGTAGTTCCTTGGTGCTAGTGATGTTGCAGTTTTATGGTTGTGTTTCCAGGTGCTGAGGTAGCTTAGCATTTAAGTTGTTGTGGAAGGGTTGTGTTGGTAAGTGTTGGTTCTTAGCAACCTTTGAGGAGTTGAGGAGTTGTTATGTATGTTTAGGTTGAGCGATGTTCTGGTGGGGCAAGTGTTGTGGTCAAGCTTGTGGTGGTTAAGCAATGAAAGATCTAAGGCCAGTGTTGTTGGAAAAGATTCTTGTGAGAAGTGGTTGGCTGGTTGTGAGTATGTGAACTTCTTTTGAAGTCAGCTGGGGTGTGTGGAACAGCTAGCGGAGTCAAGTTGGGGTTGTGATGTAAATTGTGGATTGTGGGTGAGTAGTCCTGGTGAGTCGTTATGGTAATGATAGCGGCAGATGTGAAGGATTGTCAGCTTTTGTTGAGGAGTTTGGGTAAGCAGTTGATGCTTAAGAATTTTTGCTTGTTGGGAAAATCCTTGGAAGAGGTTGGGAGTTGCAAGAGTTTTAGAAGCAAAGAAGTTTGCATGGTGGCTGATTTGGATTGGTTGGTGTCACTGTGTAAACCAGTCTTGGAAGTTGTGTGCTGTAAAAGTTGAAGTTTTCAGGTTGATGTTGGGGCTGTGTACAGTCTGGAAATGTGAAAGGGCAAGTTGTGGTTATCTTTGTGTGTGCTGGAATTTTGTGAACAGCATGTGGTGGTGTTGGGTTCGGTGGGGTTTTGTGTGGGAAGTGTTCAGTGGTGGTTGAGGCTTTTGTGTTACCTTGTGTGTTGCTTTGAGAAGGTTGTGATTCTCTTTTCGCCGGTTGAAATTTCGAGGACAAAATTTCCTAAGGGGGGGAGAGTTGTAACGCCCCGGTTTTGGGCTCAGAAGTTTTGGGCGTTGACCGGTTCGGTCAAAGTGCTGATCGAATATATAAGAGTGAATTTAGGAAAGCCTAGTTCGGGTTGCATTAAAAATATAGAAAAATGTTCTAAAACCATCTTTTAATATATATAAGTGAACTGTGAAATCAATTTTGGAAAATGAGGTTTGGAAGGGTGACATTTTGGCTAGTGACCAAAATGTAATTTTTGAAAGTTCGGTGACAGTTTTATAAAGGATTGAAACTTTGAATCTTTAAGGAGCTATTATTCCAAAAAGAGTTTCTCCAGATTTTTCTAAGATATTTTGAGGTATTATTCTGATTTTTAAACATAAAGAAAGAGGAGGGAAAGCCATTTTGACTATTTCATAACTAACTTTCCATTTTCTCTCAATTTTCCTTATCTCTCATTTTCTCTCAACCCAAACACATTTCTCCAGATTTTCTCATCAGATTTTGTCAGTCAAATCACTCATTTCAACTCTCTTTTGATTCCTAAACATCACATCAACAAAACCTCTCAATTTGCTAGTGATTCTTCAAGCTTTTTGATTCTAAACAGGGAGAAACTCAAGTTTGGAGGTAAGAACGTCCTTCTCCTCTAAACTCTCAGTTCTTTACTGAAATTCCTAAGTTCTCAATCCTTGATTTGTGATTTGTTAAAGGCTTTTCAATTGAAATCTTGATTTTGGCTTAAAATGCAAGATTTGGTGATTTTGGTGGAATTTTCGTGTGATCTGTTTGGGCAGTGTTTTGAAGTGTCAAATTGATGTTAAATGAATGCTAAATTGATTAGAAGTTGAGGTTTAATTAATGCAATCCCGGATAGGTTGAATTTCCTAAGTTTGGCTTGAGTTTTTGGTTGTTTTTGGAGTGTTTTTGGTGATATGTTATACCTGGAGGTATAAGGACGTGTTTGTGATCATTTTGGATGTTAATTGATGTTTAAAAACGGTTAGAAGTGATGGATCTTGGCTGGGTTAAGTTTTGGAAGTGTTTGGATGTGATTTCGGTTGTGTTTGGTAGCCGAAATGTTGATTTTGTGATGAGCAGCGAGTTTGGTTGTGTTGCTGGTGTTTTTAATGCATAATGATGCATTAATCCTCTGTTGTTGTGTGCTTGAAACAAGGGAGTTTGATCCGCGAGCTTTAGAGGTGGTGCGGAAGGTTTCAGATTCTTGGAAGGCTTGTTGGCTAGCCTTGTTTTGTGTATCGGTGAGTGAAGTTGGGTTTTCAGCTTTTAAACCAAGGTTTGAAGGTTTTGGGAGCTTAGTTTAAGTCTAAACAACTTTGCTAAGCTCAAGAGTAAGTAAATGGATTTCTTTCTTGGTTTGTGTTATGAATTGGCTTTTTAAGCAATTGTGGTTGAAGTTTGAAATGCAAGGGTTTTGCATGATTTAAATTCTGTTTTGAAAGCATATTTTAGCATGGTTTAATGCTGGTTTTGAAAGCCATATGTGAAGGATGCTCAAGGTAAGAGATCCTTAGTTTTATACAATGAAAATGTGGTTTTGATGCATGGTGTTGCATGATGTTTAATGGCTATGTGTAATGTTTTAAAACAGTGAATTAATGATGGTAAATGATGGTTTTTGCATTATGGTTATGCATGTGAATCATTGGACTAATGTGGTAAGGTGGTTATATTGGCAAGTGATGTAAGTGGTTATTGGTTCTTTGATCGGATATAGTTAGCCGGCTATAGGATTGAGTGCACCGTGAATAAAGTCGCCTTGGAGGTGGAGTGGTTAAGAGTGAACCGGTAAACTCCCTTCAAGTATCCTAACGAGATGGTTAAGGTCATAATGGAGGTTGAATGCCCATTCGAGGACCTTGGTTAAGCAAATGTTATATGGTGGTTAAAAGTCCATATATGGGAACCTTGTGCTTGTTGAGATCACAATGGCGGAGTTAAGTCCATGTGTGGATCTTGTGTAGGGTGTCCTGGATCTCGTTAGTGATGTTATACAACTACCTATCGGTGAATGCACAGGTTGTATGGTGTTTAAAAGTCCATACATGGGAACCTTGTGCATGTCAAGGTTGTATGGTGTTTGAAAGTCCATACATGGGAACCTTGGGAAAAGTCAAGGTTGTATGGTGTTTAAAAGTCCATACATGGGAACCTTGGGAAAAGTGGAGGTTGTATGGTGTTTGAAAGTCCATACATGGGAACCTCGGGAAAGCTAAGGTTGTATGGTGTTTAAAAGTCCATACATGGGAACCTTAGGATGGTGAGGTCAAATGGTGTTTAAAAGTCCATTGGAGACCTTGGATTGGTAGTGTGTATGAAGCGTGGGGCACAACGCTTGTGATCCGCGTATCCGATTGGATGTTGAGTTGAAAAGTGAATGTGGTTGATCACTCGAAAGCCAATATGATGTTCTTGATTATAAAGAAGCATGTAATGCTTGAAATGATGCATAATTGCATGAGAAGCATGAGATGCTTGAAAAGATGCATGGTTGCATGGGATGTGTATAATGCTTGTGAATGCATGTTACTTGTTAAGTTGAACAAGTGTTGATTATCATTTGGTAAATGATGCATGTGTGCATGAAATCTCTTAAACGCATTGGAGTCTTGTGAGACTTGTTTTAAAAGGCATGTGATGATGATGTTGTGGTTCATATTTTGCCTTGGTATAATGCATGTGTTGGGTTACTTGAGTAAATGGTTTTAAAGGGTTTCTTGCTTGGAATGTTTTCAAGTATAAGAAAGGTATGTTGTGAAATGGAAATGTTTTCCAAGATTTTGAATTTAACTTTGCATATGGTGTTTATGCATGGAATGGTCAAATGGTTGAAATTGCAATTTGTGCTTTGAAAAGGTTTTCTTAGCTTGCTAAGCTAAGGGTTGGTTTCATGTATGTGCAATGCATGGTTTAAGCATGATGTTAAAAAGGGGGTTTTCAAACTTTGTTTGGTAAACAAATCGAGTTGCTTTCCAAAGAGGTTTTATGACTCGCTGCATTGATGGTGTTTTGGTTTTGAGCATTCCTCACTAAGCATTATGTGCTTACGCTCCTTTTTGTCCATCAATGCAGATACTTGAAGTTTGGACAGCGAGACGCAAGGGATTCAAGGGGGACTCCACTTGAGATGTATGTCTCGGTTAATAGCTATAGTTAATAAAGGCAATGGGGTAGAATCTCTCGGATTGATGTTTACGTGTTCGTATATGTTCGGACAAGTATGGTTTTATGTTGTTGATGTTGTTGGAACATGTTTTGGCTTTTATGAGATTGAATTGGAAGTATGGTGTTTAAATGGTTGCTTGTGTAGGAAGCATATCCTTTGAATTGGGGCTTTTCATGCATGTTGGTATTTTGTTGAATTGTTGATGCAAGTATGTCTCTTATATGTTGATTAGTATGTTGGTAAAGTTTGGTGGCTTTTGGAGCATGTTTGGATGGTCAATTGCATGTTTATGTATGCATTTGGAGGTTTTCTGTGCAGGGTGTTTCGGAACAGTTCATATCGTTTCGGAACGGGTGCCTCAAACAAACCCAGGCGTCCGAAACGGGTGAGACCGTTCCGAAACGGTTTGGCTACTGCCAGTCCCCCGTTGCGGTACGTGTTGCGGAACGGCCCCGCGTTTCGAAACGGGCTCTGCCTGTTTCGGAACGGGTGACCGTTGGGAGCTGACATTGGCAGTTAAATGTTTTGAAAAGTTTGCATTTTGGTCCTGAAACTTGTTTGTGCAATTGTTTGAGTTTGGGATGTCCGTTTGAGCTGAAATTTGGCAGAGAAGCATAAAACTTGATTTATTTTAAGTTGGTAACTTAAAATCTGGTTAAGTCCTTAAAGTTTTCAGAATTTACAGTTTGGTCCCTAAAATTGTAAATTGCTCAATTTGGGTCCCTGTTTGATCTCTGATGTTTATGATCTTTGAGTATGTTGTTTGCATGATCACATCTAAGGTTAACGTGCATCTAGACAAGAGTAAAAAAAAAGGGTCGTTAATCAAGGTTGACTTTGGTTTTCCCCGTGTAACTTCCTTAATTCGGGTCAACCGTCTGGGCCGGGTTAAGGGGGTTACAATCGCTGACGCCGTCTATCAACAACCATCCATGGTCCATACAGTGTATCCTTAGAACCAACCTCATCAGTCGTAGAGACCGGGGGAGCATTAATCGATTGCTGGCCTACTTTCATGTCACAAGGATTATCAACTGTCGCACATGGATCCTGGGAATGACCATACCTACCACATTTGAAGCAAATTTGCTGTAAGCCCTCGTATTCAAGCTTTTGAACGAACCCATCGATGCCAATGCATGACAATAAAGGTTTATTAAGATCCACTGCCACAGTAAGGCGTGCAAAACAGACGCGTTCACCCATAGTAGTGCTGTAATCAATCTTGATGACACACTCTATAACATCATCAATCTTCCGGAATAAAGCTTTTGAATAATAACGGTATGAAAGGCCTGGAAAACGAATCTACACCACCACTTGAGAGGGGTGTTTTCCCGACGTCGAGAAGTTCCTAGACCATGGTTTCACAGTTAAATAACACTCGAACAGTGTCCATGGTCCATGTTGCATGTAAAATAGTCTATCGCAATGGTAGTGCAAGTATACACGACACAAGTAGTAAAGTGATACTAAGTATCAGATATCGTCTCCACAGGGATTGGGCTAATAGCTTCACCTTAATTCACTGCACGAAAGTAAAGAAAATAATTGAGAAAGTTGTCACGAGAATAATGAAGTAAACATAAATAAAAGAGTAAAGATATCAAGATAGAGAGAATGGGCTGGTATTGAATTGCTCAGTAGTGCAGGTATTGCAGAGTTTAGGAAATCTAGTTCTGTCGTCGCTTCCCGTCGCGGCAGCAGTTCGTTGATTGTCGCGGCAACAACTCTCAACTCAGTACTTCAAGTTTGGCAAGAATCCCATATGTGCCTTGGCCTATCCCTAGGTCCAAGTCTGTCGATGATCACGTCTTTATGATACCTCCCGTCGTGAATCGAAGGATGACCACCGATGTGTATGAATTCTTATTTAGCCACTTAACCTCGTCCTATCCCTAGGCTCGAGATAGTTCAACTATAAACTAGAGAACTTGCTCTTATTTCTTTCGTATACTTAACTCTTCCGATGCTAAGTAAATAGATAACCTCACAATGCTCTCCCGATGCTCTTGCAAGATATTAATAACCAAAATAAGAGAACTTGAAGTTTATTTTATTGAACTGAAAATACCTAAAACAAAACAACCCTTGCAACTACTTTACAAATCAACCCGTGGCCCTAGGAGGAATTTAGAACATGTCGAGGGCAAAAAAACGATAGGATTTGGGAAGGAGGCTAGGGTAATCGGTTATTGGTTCTGGGATCTCTCCCATGTTAAAATACATACCCTTATATAAGCTTTGGGCTCAAGTTCTCTAAATTAGCAAGAATACAACTTTAATTGAAAGTATGATTCTAATAAAGACTAAATCTTCAAGGAATCTACTTTCCAGCTATCATCTCCTTGCTTGGGATTTTCCCGCCTTGAACTTTGGGCTTGACATATCTTTTGATCTGGGGCTTGGAAAAATATAGGGTTTTCACACAACAGACGAGCTAAATTTTCTCTATCTGTCGAGGTCCACTTTGCTTCTTCTCCTCAAAATTGCTGTCATCCTCTACTGTCACAGCAGCACCATGGCAGCATCGTCCTCTTTGTCTGCTTATCCAATTCAGCTCTTCTGCTTCTCTGCCCAACACCTGCCCTCACTGTCTGCTACGGCAGCAATCTACAAAAACAACCATTTTTAGTAGAATCTGTACCTTTTAATATATTTGTGATGTTTTGCTGTAAACTAACCTAAATGCAATGAATAATGCTTGAATGCAGCAGAAATATGGGTTAAAAAGGGTGCAAATAATAGAACTTTTACACACTCAACACACCCCCAAACTCAAGTTTTTGCTTTCCCCAAAGCAACTAAGACCTAAAAGAAAAATGAAATATTTTTGTTTTGGCTTTCAAACAGTGAACTTTCTCTTACCCGTCGTTCGTTCTCTGTGACGACAGCAACCTGTTGGATAATTTAGGATCTGTCCGAAATCTCACTATAGTCCTCGTGCAGTGTGTGCATGCTTGTGAACAGTTATATGCCAAGACTCTCTTAGTTTCACTAGAATATTCAACTCTTAACTCGAATTTTTATGCCAAAGTTTATCTTTTGAAGGCACTTTTTTCATGCTCCTTTGATTTTTTTGTTGTGACTCGATTTCTCTATTTTTCAAGATAAAGTTTTACTAGAGCCAGTTTTAGGCACCTCTAGTTAACTTCCTAGAACCAGTTTCGGGCACCTCTAGGGCTGTTGAGTCTCTTTTGCTAAACTTCTTTCCTAGAGCCAGTGTTAGGCACCTCTAGGGGCTATTCAAGTGCTAAGCTTCCTATTCTAGTTTGGCTAAAAGAAGTCTAAGTAGTATAACAATCACAATGGTGTTTAAGTTTTCAGAACTATAGAAAGGCTCTACACTTCTCCTTAAACTATCCTAAAGTTTCTGCCACGACAGAGCTGTCACGACAGGCAAGTTCAGTTCACAATTTTCAGCCAAAATTTTCAATATTTTCAGTTTTTTTAAAGAAAAATAACTAAGTCAAAGACATAAAATTTAACTAAGATGTACTCCATTAATATGGAGGGTTGCCACCCCCAAACTCGAGGGTTGCATTGCCCTCAATGCAAATGACAAAATAAAAATGAAAAACATATGAAGGCAGTACATCACAAAATATAAATGGCAGGCAGCAGTAATAAGATAAGAAACTTAAATTTAGGCGCTGTCTTCGCTACTGCTGCTGAGGCGGATTTGGCGGCAGATTCTGGTTCTCGGGGCGGGCTGGGGTGGTTGTTGTACAACCTGAATATCAGAGCTGATGCTGCTGAGGAAGTAGAGGCAACATTGCGTCGGGTTTTCCTATAAGACATATTAGTGCAAGGGTTGTTAAAAGTAAATGAAAGCAAATGAAAACTAAAAAGGGAGAACAAGTAAGAAAGACAAAAGTGAGTGAAAATGAAAATGAAATGGGGTTATATAGAAAAGGATTTTGCTGCCCGTTGAAGCTATAACGACAGGCTTCAATATTGGGCTTTGTTGGGCTGATGGATGAATGGTGGACTGAGTTCACTTCTCCTGTTCTTCTTGACTCCTTTATTTCCTAAAAACAATAAACGTAAAAATAAAATAAACCTTATTTCCTAATAAATAATAAAAATAAATAAAAATAGAATTTTAGGTTAAATTAGGGATGCCAGGTGGGGCATCTCCTAAGGTAATCACTTCCTGCATTCCTGGGGCTTCAGTCCCCTAATAATGCTTGAGGCGTTGTCCGTTGACTTTGAATTGGTGACCGTCTTTTAATGATCGGATTATGATGGCACCATGGGGAAAAACTTGTACGACTTGGAACGGGCCAGACCCTCTAGATTTCAGTTTCCCTGGGGAAAGTTTCAGTCTAGAATTGAACAACAATACAAGCTGCCTTGGGCAGAACTGTCATGGCAGCAACTTCCTGTCATGCCACTTCTTAGTTTTCTCCTTGTAGATTCTTGCATTGTCGTAGGCCATTGTCCGTATTTCTTCAATCTCGTTTAGATCTAACAGCCTTTTCTGTCCTGCCTTGTCCAAGTCCATATTCACTGCCTTGATTGCCTAGTATGCTCTATGCTCTATCTCGACAGGTAGATGACATGTTTTCCCATAAATCAATCGGTATGGAGACATGCCTAACGGAGTCTTAAAAGCTGTCCTATATGCCCATAATGCATCATTGAGGAGTAAAGACCAATCTTTCCTAGTTGGCTTAACCATCTTCTCAAGAATGTTCTTAACTTCCATATTAGATATTTCAGCTTGTCCATTGGTCTGTGGGTGATATGCTGTCGCAATCCGATGCTTGACACCATATTTCTTCAAGGCGGCAGCAATAACCCTATTGTCAAAATGTCTCCCTTCATCACTGATAATCGCCTTAGGGATGCCAAACCTAGAAAAGATGTTTTTGTGTAAAAACATTTGGACCGTCTTGGCATCATTCTTTTGAGTGGCGATAGCTTCAACCCCCTTAGAGACATAATCCACTGCTAGGAGGATGTATAGATTTCCACATGAAGATGGAAAAGGTCCCATAAAATCAATCCCCCAAACGTCGAAGATTTCGACTTCTAGAATGTTCTGCAGCGGCATCTCGTTTCTCCTTGAGATGTTTCCTATCCTTTGGTACATGTCACAACTCTTGTAGAAGATTTGTGCATTTTTATACAGTGACGACCAATAAAGCCCTGACTGCAACACCTTGGCAGCAGTTTTGTTGCCTCCTAAGTGACCTCCATACTGTGAAGCATGGCAATGATGAAGAATGTCTTCTTGCTCTTCTTGTGGTACACACCTCCTTATAACCTGATCTGCACATATTTTGAAAAGAAGAGGTTCGTCCCAATAATAATGCTTAACATCATTTTGGAACCTCTTCCTGGCTTGATAACTAAGATCAGAAGGAATTATTCCGCTAACTAAGAAATTAACGAAATCAGCATACCAGAGGGGTTTAGAAGACTTACCTGCCGCCATGGCTGTCGCGGTAGTGATTGCGGCAGCAAAGAGCTGCTCATCTGGGAAGGTCTCCAGTATGTTTGTCTCATCTGTTGGTAGACTCTGTCCCTTCTCCAACATTGACAAGTGATCTGCCACCTGATTTTCTGTCCCTTTTTTGCCCTTGATTTCAAGGTCGAATTCTTGCAATAGCAGGATCCACCGGATCAATCGAGGCTTTGCATCCTTTTTTGCGAACAAATACTTCAGGGCAGAATGGTCTGTGTGCACTATTACCTTCGTCCCAAGTATGTAAGAACGAAAGTTGTCAATGGAGAACACCACAACTAATAACTCCTTTTCTGTGGTGGTGTAGTTCACTTGGGCGTCATTCAGTGTCTTGCTGGCATAGTATATGACATGAAATAATTTGTCTCTCCGCTGCCCAAGTGCTGCCCCGACAGCATAGTCACTAGCATCACACATAATCTCAAATGGCTGTGTCCAGTCTGGTGGCTGTACTATTGGGGCTGTTACCAGTTTTTCCTTCAGAACCTTAAATGCTTCAGTACATTCTTCATTAAAGTTAAAGGGTCAGTCTGCTCCAAAAGATGGCATAGGGGCTTGGTGATTTTTGAGAAATTTGCAATAAATCTCCGATAAAAACCAGCATGTCCCAAGAAACTTCTAATGCCATTGACTGTTGTCGGCGGCGGCAGCTTCTCGATCACTTCTATCTTAGCCCTGTCGACTTCTATCCCACGGCAGCTGATCTTATGGCCAAGGACTATCCCTTCATCCACCATAAAGTGGCATTTTTCCCAATTTAAGACCAGGTTTGCTTTTTCACATCTTTCAAGCACCTTTTGTAGATTGCCGAGGCAGCTCTCAAAATCGTCCCCAAAGACTGAAAAATCATCCATAAATATTTCAAGGAAGTCCTCTACCATATCGGAGAATATGGCCATTATGCACATTTGGAAGGTGGCGGGTGCATTGCATAATCCAAACAGCATCCTCCTAAAAGCATACGTTCCATAGGGGCATGTGAAAGTCGTCTTTTCTTGATCTTCCGGTGCGATAGCAATTTGATTATACCCTGAATAACCATCAAGAAAACAATAGTAAGGTTTACCCGCTAATCTATCAAGCATTTGATCAATAAAGGGTAAAGGAAAATGGTCCTTTCGGGTAGCTTTGTTAAGCTTCCGATAGTCCATACAAACCCTCCAACCGGTCACAGTCCTTGTTGGGATTAACTCATTGTTTTCATTGGTTACCACAGTCATTTCTTCTTTCTTAGGAACACATTGCACCGGGCTCACCCATTTGCTGTCGGAGATGGCGTAAATAATACAAGCATCTAACCATTTGATTATCTCTTTACGCACCACCTCTTTCATCGCATGGTTTAGCCGCCTTTGAGCATCTATAGTCGGCTTATGATCTTCCTCTAATAGGATTTTATGCATGCATAACGCCGGACTAATGCCTTGAATGTCAGCTATCGTCCATCCAATTGCCTTTTTGTGCTGCCACAACATCCCTATTAGCTGTCGTTCCTGTTCCTGTGACAGCTTAGAAGAGATGATTACGGGCAACGTATCATTTGAACCAAGAAAAGCATATTTTAGCTGCCCTGGCAGGGGCTTCAGTTCTAAGGCAGGGGGCTCAACAGTAGATGGCTTTTGGATTGCATGGTTATCCGAAGTATAATTTAAAGGTTCGAATAACTTACCTGGACGATTGCCTATCCAATTTACCTCCTCTTGATATTCAGTATCTGATGTATCGGATTCTGAGGAGTTACTGTCGTCGGTGCTGTCGTCAGTGCTGTCGTGACAGTCCTGTAGGTGGCTGCCGCGGTAGTGACCAATTTTGATGTCGTGACAGCCCGACCTGATGCAGGGTTGATCAAAGGTAACTTCAGTGATAACCTTACATTCTTCGTCTGCATCAGCATGCTTCATAGCTTGGAGATCATTCAACTTAATCTCTTGGTCGTTCACTCTCATGGCGAGTTCTCCTTTTTCCACATCAATTAGTGATCTTCCCGTGGCTAAGAAGGGTCGCCCAAGGATGATTGGTGTGTTTTCGTCTGCCTCACAATATAAAACAAGAAAGTCAGCCGGAAAAATAAATTTATCCACTATTACCAGAATATCTTCGATTTTTCCTTCCGGATGAACATAAGAGCGGTCTGCCAGCTGCAGAGTTACTGTCGTGGGCCGCGCCTTTCCAATACCTAATTTCTGAAAAACAGATTTTGGCATTAAATTAATACTAGCACCAAGATCACAAAGTGCCTTACCCACATATTTGTCTCCGATTACACAAGGTATGATGAAGCTCCCTCGATCCTTCTTTTTTTGGGGTGGCTGCCGATGAAGAATACTCATGCAACCTTCTGTCATCTTTACCATTTCAAATTCCCTAAGTTTAGATTTCTTCGACATGACATCCTTGAGAAATTTGGCATAACCGAGCATCTCCCTAACGACATCCAACAACGGAATATTAATATGAACCTGCTTAAAAATATCATAAATCTTTTAAGCTGAGCTTCTTGCTTTGCTTGCTGTATCCGTTGAGGAAAAGGTGGCGGGGGACGATAATCAGCAATACGTCCTTCCCACTACATACGAATCTGAGGAGGTTTGGGTTCATCATTTTCTCCTCTATCGCTTCTGCTGTCGTGACAGGCTCATTGGCAGTAGTCTGTTTGTAACCTGTCGGGGCAGCTTCCTCGGCAGGTCTGTCCAAGGCTGGTTTTCTTACTGATTCAGCTTCCTTTTCCGGCCCTGGTAGTTTCTTCTCACTCCTAGTAGTAATAGCCTTACATTGCTCATGTGTGGGCTGCCTAGCATTTTCAGTATTACTAGGGAATCCTCCAGTCTTCCTTGGCTTGATATGTTGGGAAACTTGACCCATTTGTGTCTCCAAAGATTTCAGAGTAGCTTCATGATTCGTCATCCACATCTCTGTTTTATCCATGAAAGTCTATGTTTTCTTGACAAACTGATTCATGTTCTCAATATAAGTACCTGTCTGAGACATAAAAGTGGCCAGAGTCTGTTCCAGTACACTGCTTGTGGCAGCTGGTGGCTGCTGTTGCTGCTGCGGCGGCAGTTGTTGTCGCGTCAGCAATCTAGGTCCTCCCTAATTCTGATTGTGTGCTTGAGGATTCAAGGCATTATTAGGATTACTCCAAGAAAACTTGGGATCCTTCCTCCAGTTTGGATTATAATTGTTGGCATTGTAATTCGGCTTGTAATTTCCAACATATTTTCCTTCTTCTAGCTGTATAGGACACTCATCCGAACTATGATTCCTCTCACAGTTTTCACAAACCTCCTCAACAGCAAATCCAAGTTGTGTATCATCATTCAATAACCTTTTCATTGCTTTAGTAAGGAATGCTACCTGTGATTTCATCGTGCTGTCGGCCTTATAATTTTTGACAGCTAGTACCCGTTTACCCCCTCTTCTTGCTGTCGGAAACTGCTCCTCATTCTTAGCCAGATTTTTCAATACTTGCATTGCCTCATTCGGATCTTTATCCAATAATAGCCCGTTTGCTGCTAAATCAATTCGAATACGAGTTTGTAAGTTGGCAGCATTATAAAACTTAGTTACCTGATTCCAGACGGGGAATCCATGCATTGGACAGTTCCGTAGAAGAATAGTAAATCTGTCCCAGGCCTCGTGCATTGGCTCGTCATCTTCCTGTTGAAAAGTAGCAATTTCATTACGTAATCGCTCAGATAAATGCGATGGATTAAAACGAGATAAAAATTCACGAGATAAATCTGCACAAGTTCTAATTGAACCCGGCGTAAGTTTATTCCACCAAATTTTTGCTCTGTCTCTCAATGAATGGGGAAATAACCGAAGCCTCAGTATCTCCGGATTAACTCTTGGCAGTCTAAATGAACCACAGATTTCCTTGAACATTTTTAGATGCTCCCTAGCATCCTCTGTAACAGCACCACTGAATTGACCGACATTCTTGATATATTGTGATAGGTTTCAGCTCAAAGTTGTCAACATCTATGTCTGGTAGCGTGGTTTCCAGTTCTACATGATCGTTCAACATGTAGTCACGACAGGACCGTCGTCCGGCAGTGGCAGCAGGGTTGCCGGCAGGCGGTATAATATTGCCGACAGGCGGGTCGTTTCCATTGTGGGCCATCTTCTCTAGCTATTCTTCAAGGTACTCGTTCCTAGCTAGTAAGTGACGAAGTTGTTTCTTGAGATTGAATGATCGTTCGATTTCCGGATCTAATTGATACTCAGGATCTTTACCTCGATTCAATCTACGCATGAACAAGAAACCTTGTGAAAAGCAAGAGTTGAATGCACCAAAGAAAAACAAAAAAATAAAAATAAAAACAAAATAAAAACAAAAACGAAAAGTGCAGTAAAAGAAAAGGTAGAGTTATGTTGCCAATCCCCGGCAACAACGCCAAAAACTTGTTGCGTGTAAAATAGTCCATCGCAATGGTAGTGCAAGTATACACGACGTAAGTATTAAAGTGATACTAAGTATCGGATATCGTCTCCACAGGGATTGGGCTAATAGCTTCACCTTAATTCACTCCACGAAAGTAAAAAAATAATTGAGAAAGTTGTCACGAGAATAATGAAGTAAACGTAAATAAAAGAGTAAAGATACCAAGATAGAGAGAATGGGCTGGTATTGAATTGCTCAGTAGTGCAGGTATTGCAGAGTTTAGGAAATCCAGTTTTGTCGTTGCTTCTCGTCGCGACAGCACCTGTCGTGGCAGCAATCCGTTGATTGTCGCGGCAGCAACTCTCAACTCAGTACTTCAAGTTTGGCAAGAATCCCAGATGTGCCTTGGCCTATCCCTAGGTCCAAGTCTGTCGATGATCACGTCTTGATGATACCTCCCGGTGTGAATCGAAGGATGAACACCGATGTGTATGAATTCTTCTTTAGCCACTTAACCTCGTCCTATCCCTAGGCCCGAGATAGTTCAACTATAAACTAGAGAACTTGCTCTTATTTTTTTCGTATACTTAACTCTCCCGATGCTAAGTAAATAGATAACCTCACAATGCTCTCCCGATGCTCTTGCAAGATATTAATAACCAGTCGTCATCTCCTTGCTTGGGATTTTCCCGCCTTGAACTTTGGGCTTGACATATCTTTTGATCTGGGGCTTGGAAAAATATAGGGTTTTCAAACGACAGACGGGCTGAATTTTCTCTATTTGTCGAGGTCCACTTTGCTTCTTCTCCTTAAAATTGCTGTCGTCCTCTGTTGTCACGGCAGCACCATGGCATCATCATCCTCTTTGTCTGCTTGTCCAGTTCAGCTCTTCTGCTTCTCTTCCCAGCACCTGCCCTCACCGTCTGCTACGACACCAATCTGCAAAAACAACCATTTTTAGTAGAATCTGTGACTTTTAATATATTTGTGATGTTTTGCTGTAAACTAACCTAAATGCAATGAATAATGCTTAAATGCAACAAAAATATGGGTTAAAAGGGTGCAAATAATAGAACTTTTACACACTCAACAGTCCACCCGTGAGAACCTTGGTGTAGTCGTCAACGGATTCAAACTTAACCCTAAAATAGTTGTTGTCTAAGTCAATGATCTGAAAATTCTTGTCAGTGTTCCACAAAGCATGAACATGATTCACCAAAGTCTTAAAACCAATCGACCTTCCGAGAAGAAGAACTATTATAGCCCGTTGCATACTCTCATCAATCAACGAATGCACTCTTTCAGAGAAGGTAATTTTAGGGAAGACACCACTACGATCAATAGAGAAGTCTGTATCCAGCACCTCAATAGTATATTCCGACCCTTCCACAATCGCTCACCCTCCAACAGCCGATGAACTAACCACCATTGACACATAAGTCTTCCGAGGGGCGTCGCGATCAAAACCCTCCAGCATCTCCATAGCATCAGGCTCAGCACCACCAATCGCTATATCGACATCAACCAAACCTTCCATTGCACCCACCTCACGAGTTTTCTTAGCCATATATTGGTCCCCCTCAGGCAATGGTGAACCCATGCATTCCAGCATTTGTGGCACAGACACCTCAACCACCCCTCCCGACGGCTGCCCACCGGAATCATTGTACAACGCAACATGCTACCGTCCGCCCTGACCAAAGAGGGGCGGGGATGGATCCGAGAAGATAGGGGGAACGTAAAATCAAGAACATGGCATTTTTTTCGTAATATTTACTTTTAATGTGTGTGGTTAAAACTACAGAAATAAAGTTTTAATAAAAGTTGTATTTCAAAAAAATTATAAAAAGTACAATAAAACATACCCCAAATATAAAAAGAAATTTGAGAACTATATCCATAAAACTCGTACAATAAGAAGTATAAAACAAAAAAAATCAAATGGTGTGAAGAAACAACAAAATCTTCTGTTGAATATGACATTCATTTTCCAAACAACCGTCATAAAAAAATATCCTTATCTCTATCCAATTAGGCGCTTAATATATCATCAAAATCAATCTTGTAGTCTGCTCTGCAAATAGTAGTTGTGAATACACCAAGAAATTATCACAAAAGGAGATCTAATCATAATAGCCTTGATCAAGAATTGGTGCCATGACGATCACTACATGAACATTAAATTACCACAAAGATAAATAGGAATTGTGCCATAAGATAGATAAAATGTAACGACATGGATTGCAGAATTCGAGGGTCAAATTTACCCAATATGTGGGCTTCATGTTTGGGCCTTTGTGAGACTTAGTGGGTGAACATTTTGGTTTTGGGCTTGAGTTCTTGGTTGGGTGTTGGGTTGGAAGAAATAGTAGCTCTTTAATTTTCTACAGAAAAGCAAGAGAATGAGCTCATCCTTGTCCCCTTTTTTGAAAAAGGAAGAAATGGTAGCTCTTTAATTTTCTGCAGAAAAGCAAGAGAATGAGCTCATCCTTGTCCCATTTGTCTTCTACCTTCATCCACCCTCTCCTTCTAGCTCCCACCCCAAAGAGAAAGGTTGGATCTTTGTGTTTTGGGGTGAGAATCACGGGCTTTAGGTTCGAGGCAAATTGTTTAGCATCCAAAGATCTATATTTTTTAGATAAGATTCATCAAGTTTGGTGGAGGTTAGGAATGGTGGGTTTAATGTGGGGGGGGGGGGTTTGGAGATAAGAGAGTTAAGGGTGGTTTTAATCTCATTTTCTAACCCCAAGTGTAAGTTCTAGATAGTTTTGCTCTTTTTGCAAAGTTGTAATCCGTTTTAAAACCTTTTATTGTACTGAAAGAAGTTGGAAACTCCTTTAAGGAACAAGTGAAGAAGAAAGCTTAAAGCTCGGGCTAGGGGGATTCATTCTTTGCTGTAGAATTGAGGTTAGTACACTATTATCTCCTTTGTGTTCCTGGAAATCATGAATTCGAATGCTTTGTTGTTTAGTTGATAATTTGGTTGTTTGAGTGCTTGAGACCCCTAAAATGGCTAATCCAAAGATTGATGTTAGTATGGCTTAAAAATGGAAGGAAACCACTTAAACCACTTCTCATAATTTTTAGGTTTGAGTTGGAGTCTTGCCTTTGGGCTTTAAAGGCCTGAAGGGTGATTTACGAACTCTAAAAAAATAAATTATGGGTTCAACTACCGATACGAGTGCTAAAATCAAGCCATTTTGGATAGGCATATCGATATTGTTGAGATTTATGTGCTCGATTTCCTTCAACCGATCTAGCTAGCCAATTGTGGAGAAGATTGGATTTTTGGGTGTTTAAGTGGAAGCTAAAGAATAAGAATTGGACACAAGGATTTATAGTGGTTCGATATTCTAACAAGCACCTACATCCACTACCTTAGCTTCCCACTAAGGATTTCAACAAATTCACTCTTGAATTTCTTCCCCTTTTCTAGGCTAAGGAGGCAAACTTTACACACTCAAAGCTTTCTAACCCAAAGCTTGAGTAAACCCTCTTTACAAGAGAAATTCTAAAGCAAACTTGAAATCCCTCTAATAAAAAATTGTTTGTACTATTTAGCTCTCACCCAAAACCTAAACACTTGAGCAAATTTGACAATGTTTAGCTCACTAGTGTTGACTATACAAGAAAATGAACGATTAAGCTCTAAGACAATTTCTTGATCATTATGTTGTTGACAATTGAAGCATTAGTCTTCTCTTGATGCTTGGAGGTCTCTTTTATACTCTCAATTGAGTTTATAGGCGTTGAGAACCGTTGAGGTTTATTTGGAGCCGTTGGAGACTTTATTTCCCACCATTAATGTTGTTCTACAATTGTCTGTTTCGGAACAGGCGACCCCGTTTCGGAACGACCTTCTTCAGAACTAGTCGTTGAAGTCTGATGTAGAAAGCTGTATCGAAACGCCTCTAGCCATTTCGAAACGCTCTTTGATCCGTATCGAAACGGTAACAACCCCCTTTTCGGATCGACTGGCAGTTGAGTTGCAATTTAAAATGTCGTTGGGAAAATAGCCGTTGGGGAGGTTTTGACCGTTGGGCGTATCGAAACACCAAATGGGTGTTTCAAAACGAAACCCTCCGTATCGAAACGGGCAAGCGCAATTTCGGTACGGGTTTTGGAAGTTTCAAAATGTTTCGATACAAGTCTCCCTGTTTCGAAACAGGTACCTTGAAAACCTTGGTTTGGCTACTTAAAAACATTTCAAACCTTGCCAAAAACCATTTAAAAACTTCCACAAACTTATTTTCAAGTTGTTTGGACTTAAAGACATTTTTGAAATCTTTTCAATTTAGTCCAAAACTATATTTCAATTATTATATCAAAACATTAGTTCTTCAGATATGTCTATGGGGGTATCTGTACCCTTATTCCATCCAAATTCCAGTGGCAAAAAAGTGTACCGGTACGCGTTTGAGCGTATTGGTACCATATGGGTATCAGTACACATCCTTATGTATCAGTACGGGGTTACAGGAAAAACGCCCTTTGAGTGGTAGCTGAGTATTGATACATTTAGTATGGGTATTGGTACCTAGAGCGTATTGGTACGTGTTGGTGAGTATTGGTACTCACTGGGCAATTTGCCCGAAAAATACGTTTTGAGTTCGAGGGACCTATAATTCGAAGACTAAGGCCTAATGGGCTTCTAAAGTGGTAAAATGAATAGTAAAATTGAGAAACTAGGATTTAAACCCAAATATACAAGCCTAATGGGTAATAACTTTATTAAAACCGTGTGTGACTTGTTGTGTTGTTTTAATAAGGATCCCTGGTGGATCGAATGATGAATATAAGCCACATAAGGGCATTATTATGGTTGAGTCACCTTGTTTGATGGGATTTTGGATACCCATGTGAAAAGAGAGTGTTGTAATATCATAGTTAAAGATTTCTAAATGTATGAACCATATGCTTAGTGGGACCGAGATTCATTCGAATATGCTTAATAAGAGATTCCGAGCGTAAGTGTATGAACCCGATGCTTAGTGGAACCGGGCCTCACTCAGAATGTGTTTACCCAATGCTTAGTGGAACCGAGCCTCACTGCAGGTTTATTGGAATTATACGTGTAATTGCTATGTTAGACTGTTTACATTCTTATTGTTGATACATGTTGAGGCAGTTAGAGATAGTGATATATTGTTATGGTGTTATTCCCATTTTTGTCATCTTTAGCTGCATGCTCTTATTTTTGATTCGCATGAAGCATGGTTGAGTGGAAGTGTATCCACTGAGCTTCGTTAGCTCAACGTTCGAAATTGTTGTTTCCATCCGCAGGTTAGTAGGTTGATGTGCATCGTTGGAGCACCATCGGAGTAGGACTTCAGCATTGACTTAATGTCCGAGTACAATACTTAGGTTATTTGGGCAATGTATTCATAGGACCCTATGTTGTATTGTAATTCTTATTTTGAATTTTAATTTATAAGTAAAATATTTTTATTTATGTATTTTAAAATGGAGCTCCCATGTAATGTTTAAACGTATTTATATATTTGAAATATTTAAACCTTATGGATTTTAAAGATGAATAAGATTTGGACTAAATCTAGATGAAAAATTTTATGGTAACGGTTTGGGCTTGAGGCTTAAATGTGACATCTGAGTCGAGGGCGTTACACGAAAACCATATCCCAAAGTAGAGGAAACAAACTCGACAAAATGTGCGAAAAGAAGGAATCCAAAATTGGATATTCTTATTGAAAACTAAAATTAAAGAAAAAAATCATCAATGATCAACAACCAACACAAGATTGATGTCACCACCGACAACCAAGAAAAACTATGAATAGCAACAATAAGGAAGAAAGAAAAGGAGAGTGGCTAAATTTATAATAATAAATATTATTTAGAAAAAATATTTGATGCACCGTTAGTGTAAACTTATTTTAGGGGTTATATGTTTAATTTATGATTTAGAATTTAGGAGTTTAAGTTTAGTGTTTAGAATTTAGGGTTTAGAATTTAGAATTTGGATTAGGAATTTAAATTTTAAGTTTTAAAGCTTAAATAAGCATGCTTATAGAAAAAAAGTTTTCTACTGCATGTGCATCATATATTAACTAGTTTATTCAACTACGAGAAGAAATTTGAATTGGAAACAATATTTCTTTAAAAATAAAAATTAAAACAGACCTCTTTTTACTATTAATATTTAAGCATATATTTATAAGGACAAAAAATATAAATTAGTATTTCAAGAATTTGTATCAAGGGAAATGCTATTTTGGTTCACTTAAAGATTTTATATAAACCTTTCATGTCCATGTACATTTGGCTTCAAAAGAAAAATTGGCAATGATTGAGATATAATTCAGTAATTATAATAATTAATTATTATTGTAATTTTTGATTGAATTAAAATTTATAATCCAAAAATAAATGTGCCTTCAAGTTTACAACCTCTTAAATATTTAAGTAGTAATAGTGTAAACTAAACTAATGCTCAATCAACATTGATATTAAATTATTTTTTTATAATCATTAATATCTGATTTATTAGTCAATTCATTTGAATTAAATATTACATAAATTTATTAAGAAAATTATTGTTCAAATCCTAAACTTTGTTTAAAAGTAATTGTTTCATCTTATTAAATCTACCGGTAGCTCATACTAATACTAAGCTTTTAACTAAACAATTAATTAGCAAATATAGAATTAAAAGTTAATTGACCACTTTTGATTCGGCCGAGATTGTTAATCCTAGGAGGCAGTGCCCAAGCTTTGCTTTCGGGTCCGTTCAATTTCACCCTTTTTACTTTTTCTTTTTGGCAATTTTACAAGTTGTAATCAATCTTTGTATTTTCTTTCTAAAAAAACAGTCAAATGTGAAGAAAATTTTCATATTCTCATGCCCAGCCCAAATTGCCAACGGCTTATATTTTAATTTTCAAATTTTAGAATCATTAAAGTCTTAATTTTCTTGTACATACAAAAACAACAAATTAATTAAGCAAACACAATTGACCGGTTAACTATTTAATTGGGTTATTGTTTAAATTTAAGTGCATTTTAAAGGTTAAATTTTATAAATAATAGGTATAAGATCAAAAATAGCCATAACGTTACATTATTTGGTCAATTCACCACCTTTTTTTTTTGTGTGCAAACAAGCACTTAACATTTGATTTTCATTCAATTTTCACCTTCAGTGGATGAAAATCGTTAGTCAACAGGCGTTGACCGTTTGAGACTGACGTGGCATAGAGGGATGACGTGACAATGCCATGTGGCAATTTTTTTCAATTTTTTTTAAATAATTAATTTTTATATTTTTTAAAAATTAAAAATTAACTAATTTTTTTAAAAAATCTCTAAATTTTCTAGATTTCACAAAATAGCCCCAAATTTCAAAATCCCTAACTCCCCCAAACCCAAATTTTGATTTAAACTGATTATGTCGTCGATTGTCACGCCGCTGCCTACCATATCGGTCGCTGGACCATCACGATCATTTACCCCACTATTTCGTCGCTGGAAATCGATCGACACCGTGTGAAACGCCGAATGAACGAGAAAACATCGAATGGTTCATTTGACCGATTCGCGACAAATGATGACAAAACAGACGCCGAACGATGTGTGGGTCGTTCGGCGAGGGGAGGGCGCTTCATTCCGTCGCAGGCAACACAAGCATGAGTGGCTTAATTAGAGCGTTTAGGGTTTTAGGAATATTTAAAAATTTTAAGATATTTTATTTTTAATATATATATATTTATAAATATTTTTTTATTTTTTAACCAATCAGATGATGTCACGTTAACAAAACGCCATGTGGCATCATCCGATTAGTTAAAAATATTCAAAAAAAAATATTTTTTAAAAAATTTAAAAATTATTTTTTGAAATGGCATGTCAGTAAAGTACCACGTGGCATCACCATGTCATCTCCCCATACTCTATTTTAATGGATTTAGTACATTGATGATTGATATTAAAATTTAAAATTAATGATATTTTTTTGAACTCAACAAGTGGTATTAGTTGAAAAGTTGAGGATGTTCATTCCTAGGAAACTCAATTGCAATGTTTGCAAGGTATGTGTGCAATGTCTACAAGGTATGTATGCATTGTCAAAGAGTTAAGAATATTTATGAACAAATACTACCTTATAATCACCTTTAGACTATTCAAAAAAATTAATTACATTTTTAAAGGTAAAAAACGTGAACAACTTTAACTATAAATTTGTGTTCATCTCATGAATTAAAATCAATGTAATTTTTTAGTGTTTACGCTATCTAAATAAATTCTACCCTCTAGTTTTAGTCACTTTACTTTTCGTGTTAATATTAATAATACATCTATGGCTTGGCTTTTATATACATGTCAAATTTTTATTGGTGTTTTATTATCACGTTACTTTTAACCATATAAATTATATAGTTAATTGTCGTATTGTTCGTAAGGTGTGTGTATTATCAAAGATAAAAATATCTATGAATAAATATTACTTTATAACAACTGCAACAAAAAGTTGTGAAGATTTGTTGCCGCATTCAATGCTTCCTTTCGCGTGACTAGTTCAAGTGGTGTTGAATCATCTTCAACTTCATCATTAGTAGAACTTTTGAGTGGAACAATTTTTAGAGTTAAGAATAGTGTCTCAACTGTAAACTTAATACGACTTCAATGGACCTGGTTATAATTTTTTTTTGATCATTTAATCCAATCAACAATGGGAGATAACGCCGGGAGGGAAAAGGAAGGGAAATGGAAGATTGAATCGATTAGGCAAAGGGGTTGGACGTTATTTGTGTATAATCTTTCGAATCAAATTCATTGGAAAGGATTATGGCAGGTCTTTGATAGACATGGACATGTATTAGATGTGTTTATCCCAACGAAAAAATCAAGAATGGGCGTGAGATTTGGATTCGTGAGAATGAAATCGAAAATGGAAGCGCAACGGGTACGAGATAGATTGAATGGTGCTTGGATTTATGGGGCAAGGATAAAGGTGAATTTTACAACAGAGGTGTCGATAGGGAATGGGGAGCGAAACTGGAAATTGAAAAATGGTCAATCAAGAAGGAGTGAAGATGAAGAGAGGCAGGCGATTAAATCCAATTGCAATGTCGATGGGAAGCAGGAGCATCAGGAGAAATTGATTCATGGAATTATTGATCAGGGTAAATGGGAAACATTACAACATTGTGCGATCGGATGGAGTAAAAAATCTAAGGGGATAGCTACCATGGCAAAAGAAATACAATCGGCGGGATTGAAAGACTTCTCAATAATGCGTATCGCAGGATCCAAAGTTTTGTTAATTTTCGAGAATTCGGCGACAAGAGATGAGTACATTACAGCGGGGAAGTTATTGACATGATTTAGTAGAATACAAATATGGCAGCCGGAGATCGATAGAGGGGATAGAAGGGCATGGGTAGCTATACGTGGACTGCCCATTCACGCTTGGTCGAAAGAAAATTTTGAACGGATAGTTGCAAAATGGGGACGAATAATTCGATGTGAGGATTCTGTGACGGAACCGACGTCTTTTGAGAGAGGCGAGGTGATGTTGGAGACGGAGTATATGGATCAAATAAATGACATAGTGGAGATTCACGTTGGACAAAGTAAATATAGGGTGCGAGTAATGGAATTTGAGCCGATGATTGCTGAAACGAGGTGTCAACTTTGTATGGAGGAAACAGACTCGGAACACGATGGGGAGGAGGAAGTAATGTTGGAAAAAAGAGAGGGTGAGACGAAGCAAAAAAACACACCGCAAGAACATGCAGGGCATACAATTTGGAATAATGAAATAGCTAAGGAGGGTGAATTCAGTTCTTCAAAAACGGAGCAGTCTCAGGAAGTATCGGCACAATCCGGCTGGATGTCCGATGCGGACATTGGGGTGATTCAACGAGAGAGAGAGGTAACGGGAGATGTGCGGGGGAGAATGGAGGGACAAGACATATGTTTGTTTGAATGCCCGATTAATGTGGAAGAGGGAGAGAAATTGGAGAAGGTGCAAACTGTCCGGGTTGAGGTGCTGGAGCAGGTGCAAGTTACCAACGCTGGGGTGTTACAACCGGTTGGGTCAGGGACACAAGGGGCGAGAGTAGTTGAGTCCAATTGGGACTCTAAAATTTGTGCTGAAACGGAAGTGTGGCATAGTGCAACTACTGCGCGGTGCGATAGGGGGAGGGGAGTGAACGCTGAACGTCATTTTTCAAGTGAAACAGCAGCAGGTTTACAACATTTAGCTGAAGCGAAGGAGACGTTAAATTTATGTAAATTGATTGGGGTAGAGACCATTGGTAACGAAGAGAAGATTGTGAATGATATTGCCGGCTTATTGCAGCGGCAAGACAATCGACAATAGATTTTAGAAGGATGAAGGTGTTGTCGTGGAATATTAGGGGGTTAGGAACGAGTTCGAAGTGTAGAGCGGTGCAACGGATCGTACGACAACATCAAGTGGAGATGGTATTTCTTCAGGAAACGAAATTAGAGTTGATCACGGAACAAATTGTAAAGAAGGTGTGGCATTCGGATAAATTTGAGTTCGTATTTGCGCCGGCGGTGGGTCGATCAGGGGGCTTATTAGTGGTTTGGGAGGCGACGAGGTTTCAATTGGATAAGACGGAAGTGCAGCAACAATATATAGCTTTATGAGGCAGGTGGGTTATGGACGATTGGAAGTGTGGGATGATGAACATTTATGCGCCATGTTCAATTGATGGACAGCGAGAGCTATGGGAAAACATTGTAATTGAATCACAGAAAATCGCCTTACCTTGGTGTGTCGCGGGTGATTTTAATGTGGTCAAGACAATGGAGGAACGACGATGTTGTTACGGATCTCAACAAGGTATGACAACCTTTGTTTCTTTTATTGAGGAGATGGGTTTGATCGATGTAAAGGTAGTGGGTAAGTGCTTCACTTGGTTTGGATCGGGTAATAAATGTAGCCGTTTGGATCGCTTTCTTATTAGCGAAGAATGGATAGATAAATTTGTGGAATTGAGGCAATATACTTTGTGTAAGAGTGTGTCGGACCATGCGGCAATTAAACTTGCGTGTAAGGAGGTGGATTGGGGACATCGCCCGTTTCGGGTTTTGAATTGTTGGTTGGAGAAGAAAGTTTATGTACAAGATATGGCGCAAGAATGGGAGAAATTAACGAGAATGCAAACCAATGGACAACAATTAACATTGCTGGAAAAATTAGATGGTTTGCATCGGTTTTTGAGGAATTGGAACCAGAATTCTTTTGGGAGTGTGGAGCCGAAAATTGAATCGACTTCCTTGTTAATTGACGAAATGGATGAAAAGATGGGGTGTAGGGAATTATCCGAGGTGGAATTGGATGAGAGGAGAAAGCTACAGGGGGAATTATGGAAGTTATTGTGCTTTCGGGAGTCAATTTGGCGACAAAAAGCGTGAGTAACTTGGTTGACAGAGGGTGATTTGAACACAAGTTTTTTTCAACGAACGACGAAAATTAGAGGGATGAGGAACAATATCGAGGGGTTATGGGTGAGGGGACAGTGGATATCAAAGCCGGATCGCTTAAAAAGATGTGTAGCGGAGGAATTCAGAAAGCATTTTGTAAGGCGACAACAATGTGGTTCATTGGGTGTGCCACTGCTTAGACCGGCTGTTGATTCAGACCAAGCTCAATCTATTGAATTGCCGTTTAGTGAAGAAGAGATTCGGCTTGCGGTGTGGGGTTGTGATGGGTGCAAAGCTCCGGGACCGGATGGATATACCTTTGCGTTTTATCGCAAGTGCTGGGATTTTGTTAAAGTGGATGTGCTGGGCTGTTTCAATGAATTTTACAACACGGGCGTGTTGCCGAGGGGGAGTAACTATGCGCATATTGTCCTTATACCAAAGAAGGAGGGAGCATGTGAGGTTAGTGATTTCGGCCGATTTGCTTGTTGAATTCAATTTATAAAATTTTCGCAAAAGTGTTGGCGACTAGATTTCAGAAGGTGCTCGGTGATTTAATTAGTGACAATCAAACGACTTTTATTAGAGGACGGAAAATTATAGATGGAGTGCTTCTTGTGAATGAGTTTGTACATTCGTTAAAAAAGGCAAAACAAGGATCGGGAGGGGTATTATTGAAATTAGATTTTGCAAAAGCATATGATTGCTTGAATTGGGATTTTTTGGATGATATTTTGGGGAGAATGGGTTGTAGACAGCGATGGCGTAGATGGACGAGGGAGTGTGTGACAACGGCAAGGGTTGCTGTTTTAGTAAATGGTAGCGCAACGAAGTTCTTTCCGATGGAAAGGGGTGTGCGACAGGGGGACCCGTTATCGCCATTACTCTTTGTAGTGGTGGCCGAAACTCTACATTGCATTTTGACGAGAGCATTGATGAATGGTGTAATCAAGGGGGTGACGGTGACTTCGGAAGTTTGCTTGACTCATCTACAATTTGCTGATGATACTTTGATGTTTTTGCATGGGTCTGTTGAGGAGGCGATACAGGTTAAACGACTATTATTGGGGTTCCAATATGGCTCGGGGCTTCAAATTAATTTCGATAAATCATGTGTTTATGCGATTGGGGTGGAAGAGAGTATGGTAACACAAATGGCGAGCGTGTTGGGTTGTGAGGTGGGTAAGATGCTGTTTAGATATTTGGGTATGCCTATTGGGGTGAATCCGAAGCGAAACGCGATGTGGGAACCGGGGATTCAGAAGGTACGTACTAAATTGGCGGGATGGAAGAAACGCTCCCTATCATTTGCGGCGAGGTTGTTGTTGGTTAATGCAGTGCTGGCATCATTGCCAGTTTATTACATGAGTGTTTTTGCGGCACCGAAGGGGGTTATAGCGAAAATTGATCAAATTCGCCGTAACTTTCTATGGGGGGATGTTGAGTTGAAGCGAAAAATGAGTCGAGTTAATTGGGAGCGTGTGTGTAGACCAAAAAAGTTTGGAGGTTTAGGAGTGCTGAACTTGGAATTACGTAACATAGCACTTTTGGCTAAATGGACTTGGAGATATGCGAAAGATACAAATGCGTTATGGCGTGAACTAATTAAATCTAAGTATGGGGAACAAGTGTAGTCGTGGCGAATTAATTGTGAACATACACATCGAATGTCTCCAATTTGGAAACATATTGCGTTAATAGCGACACACGAGAGGTTGGCGGGGATGTTGGATTTTGTTAATTTCTATTGGATAGTGGGAGACGGGAGAAGTGTGATGTTTTGGTTAGATATTTGGTGCGGGGGGCAGCCGTTGAAGCTGAAATTTCCGCGTTTGTATCGTTTGTCGAACAACAAACATGGCAATGTGCTGGCCTATTCAAGAGGGGGCTGTTTCGATCATGTTGATTGGGCGACTTTTTTTGTGAGACATTTGAGGGGGTTCGAGCAGCAGATGTTGGAGACGCTGGTGGAATTGTTGAAGGGTTAGGGAGTACGCGAAGGTTATAGGGATAGGCTTATATGGTGTCCGAACACTCGGGGTGAATTTTCAACGAAGGAATTAATGAAATTAATGACGGGATTTGGCATGGATGAGAGTGACATGGAGGCGTTTTTGGTTTGGAAAATTGACGTACCACCGAAAGTTCAATGCTTCATATGGTTTGCGTTGATTGATCGCTTGCCGACCCTTTGTTTTTTGCGCGAGCACGGAGTACAATTAGGGGAGAATGCCGTGCGTTGTGTGTGATGTGCGGAAGGGGAGGATGAGTCGACACATATCTTATTGCATTGTACGTATGTCCAAGGTATTTGGGACTGTTTTTACAATGGTGGGGGGTGGAATTGATTCGTCCGAAGACGATTCAAGAACTTATTGGACAATGCTATGAAGGATTTTTTCGGGGATTGACACGTAGGTGGTGGATTGCGGGGTGTGCGGCATTGTTATGGTCCGTGTGGTTGGTGCGAAATGATGTAATTTTTAGACAGCGGAAATTGGGAGCGAAGGAGGTGCTGTTTTTAATTAAAATGCGAGCGCTACATTGGGTGAGAGTAACGAAGGAGGGTCAAATAGTGGATGAGGCGACATGGTGGATGTGCCCGAGACAATGCGTTTCGTTGGGGGAGGGGATGCGAGTGAGGCCGACGGTGTGTTGGGAGCCGCCTTGCGTAGGGATGGTGAAATTTAATGTGGATGGGGCGGCGAAAGGTAAACCGGGGCTTGCCGGCTGCGGGGGAGTTTTACGTGATGATAAGGGACAGATACTAGCTCTTTTTTCAGGGCCTTTGGGCATTATTGATTCCAATGAAGCGGAAGTATGTGCGATTGCGATAGCTTTGGGGTTCCTTTTGGAGTTGCATTGTAATGCTTATGGAGTAATTATTGAATCCGACTCAATGGTGGCGTTGTCTTGGGTGGAGAATCGGACGTTGCGACCATGGAGACTTTGGACATGGTTTCGATTAATTGATGATGCGTGCAATTTATTACCGAGGGTATGCTTCCGACATGTATTTCGAGAATCGAATGCTATTGCGGATGTGTTGGCAAAGGGGGGGTGAATTTGGTGGAATGGTACAAGGTGAGCTACTGAGATATTGAGCATGGCCGGGGTCTGGTTTTGGTGGGGTTCGTGTGATTTTGGCTAGATGCGGATAGAAGGGGAGTAGAGGTGGGGTTTGGTGAGTATGCTCACTGGATTTGAGTACACGCATGCAGGGGGGATGGTCTTGCTTGGGATCAGTATGGCCGGGTGGCGTGGCTGGAGTATTGTGATCTTGCACACAATCACTTGGAAGGTAGGTAGCGGATTGGTGTCTGCTAGTTCGAGGGTGTTGCGGGGTACGTTAGTAGGCTGATTTTGGTTAGGGGTCGAGTTATTTTCTTGTTGTTTTTGTAGGTGTTTTTCGTGGTTCAACATTTACATGTCGTACTCTTTTCCTCCATTAGGATTTAGGGAGGTTTTTAACGAGGCACATGTAAATGTTATATGGATGTATGATTTATGCATAATAAAATCATACTTTTCGGATAAAAAAAATATTACTTTATAATCACTTTAAGACTATTGAAATAATTGCCACTTTGAGATTTAAAAACACGTAAAATTCATGAATTAAATTCACTAAATTATAATACATGAATTAAATTAGGTAGGATTAATAAAGCACAAGGCCGAAGACAGTGAATTACTAGTAATTAGGGGTGTTTATTGAGCGAGTCGATTCTGAGTTGAGTGGTGCTCGATTTGTGCTCATTAAAAAATCTCATTGCTCGACTCGACTCGTTGCTCGTTAAGCTCAATGGAATTTTTCTCAACTCGTGCTCGTTAAAAAATCTCGTTGCTCAACTCAACTCGTTGCTCGTTAAGCTCGCCAAAATTTTTACTTTTTTTTAATATAGGAAAAATCTAGCGATACTATTAGAGCTTAATATAAACATAC
Organism: Hibiscus tridactylites; assembly: GCA_958450335.1. NCBI lineage: Eukaryota > Viridiplantae > Streptophyta > Magnoliopsida > Malvales > Malvaceae > Hibiscus > Hibiscus tridactylites. Next base: position 35,833,386 of record OY288271.1, read on the forward strand.
AAATTCAGAAAAAAATGTGAGGTCTAAGGTGATAAATAAATGAACCTCTCATTACCGAATTAGAGATGAAGTCGATATTTGAGTGTGAGATTTTTTTTAATTTCTCAACAATCTTCAATGGACAATAAAAGAGAGAATGTCTTAGGAATCTCAAGATTTTAACTTTCAATTGTATTTTTTTTATATGGAAGTTAGAAACTGAAGAATTTCCTCTTTTCTACTTTTATACATAAAGTAATAATAGATGAAAAAAAGAAATACTCATTATTATAATTTAATTACTTATAATACAAATTAACTTTTTTAATTCTAAAAAAACAAAAATGCTTTGGAAATATAATACCAAAATTTTATGGGTAAATTACTTAGCAATTCATTCAACTTTTCTAGAGTTTTCACCTAGTATTTAAATTTATTGGAACATATTTTTTTTAAGGTATCCACAAAAAAAAAATCATAAAAGACTTTATAAAAAAAATGACGAGCTGCTCACGAATTTTTCGACTCGAGTTGGGCCTTGCTCGACTTGACTCATTAATATCTCGAGTTGAGCTCGATTTTGAGTCGAGTTAACTCGAGTCTAGCGTTAACCAAATTTTAACCGAGTCGAGCTCGAGTTATTTGCGAGTTGCTCAACTAAATAAGCACCCCTACTAGTAATTATCAATTTGTTTAGTGGAAAGATGTGTTATAATTTTATTTGAATTTTAATATCATAAATAAAATAAACTAAGTTAAAAATTATACTTAATTTAAATTAGTCAATAAATCAAATAATGTTATGAATATTTATATATGTGGATGTCTATCATGATGAGAACTTTATCTAAGGAGATTAATTTACTTTATCATTATGAATATTATCTCCATTAATTAAAGTTCAATGTAATATGTACTTCTAATGCTTATAAATAGATGATTTAATTAAGGCGTTCGATACTCATGTCAATATTATGAATAATACAAATCCCCCTCTTTCTCTCGTCTATGTGTTCTTTATTCTTGTTATCATTCTTCGTTATTTTATTGACAATACGTTATCAACACGATTTGCTCGAAAGCAACAATTTATTTACATCGAAAATCGGATTCATCTACTACACATCAATCACCCAATTTGTTATTTTTATTTAATATAATATATCAAGAATCGCAGGTGAAAAGGGAAGTTCAATAAGTTTTCTTTTTGTTGCTTTACTTTTATAATTATTTATAAGGTACGGTTAATTTTATTTTTGATATCAATTAATTACTTTGTTGGCATTTTATAATGTTCCAATAAAAAAATGATTGCTTTTGTTTCTGCTTGTTTAAGCCAAATAAGAAAAAAAAGTATAATGTTAAGAAACTTTTAAGATGAGCAAATTGAGATTGTTTATTTAATTTTAAGACTAAAAAAGGGAAGAAAAAACATTATGTTTCTTAATTAACAGTGCTTAAATGCGCTTAAAACAACTTGCTTAGAGTGAGTTATATTTTAGTGATTAACTTGTATTTATTATTTAATATTTATTTGTTACTTAATACTTATTTTATGAAAGTTAATATTTTTAATCGTATTTTGAGTTTTTGCATGATATAATGACTTGGAAAGAGACATGACATTATGAGAAGCTGTAACACCCGAGTTTAGGGGTCGGGTGAAAATAATATTTTAATATTATTTCGGGTTCGATTTTATAATTTAAATAATAAAATATTTTCATGGGCCTCGGGATTTCAAAATGGTTAAGGCTATGTTGGGCCTATCTCTTGGGTCCAAAATCCATGGACTTTAAGAGAGATGGGTTTTGGCTATTCATTAATGGCATAGTTGTAAATATTATTTTTTGGGTGATTTAAAAATAAAACAAAAGATGAGCATGTGGTCATCTTCTTCCTCACTTCCAATTTTTCAAACCAACGACAAAAAGGGGAGAGCTTCTCCATGCTACTATTCCATTTCTTTCCTCCTTCGTTTCAACTCGGTTTTGAAAGGTAAATATGTTTTTGACTTGGCCTTGGTTTCCTTTACATTTTGGTACCATTAGATTTCAAAAAAAAAACTATGTATTTTGCATTTGGGTTTTTTCAAAGTCTTAGGTCAAAGGTGGAAGCTTTATGATTATTTATCAAAGCTTTTGATTTATTATGGTTAGATATGTTGTTTGCTACCCATAAGGTCCAACATAGATGCTTTTTACATGATTTTATACATATCCCCGAATTTGGGTTTTGGTGGGTTTTTAGGAGGGTTTTTAGATGAATTTTGGGTATGGTTTGTGTTAGAATTTGAGGGTTGATGTTAGGGTAATAGTTGGGGGTTGTTTTGGAAGCATTTGAATGTGCTAAATGTGTTGAAATCACAAGTTGTGGGCTGGGTATAAGGGCTGCTCGGGTTTGATGATTTTGGGGTTGTTCATGGCTTGAATTCATGTGTTTATTGTTTGAATGGTGTTTCGGGTTTGCCACATTAATTGGTGAATTGATTTGAGGTTGTTTGATTGTGTTGAGGTGATTAGAAACGAGATTATGTGTTGGTGAAGCCTTGGGAACAAATCCGAAAACTTGAAGACTTTGGTTGCTTGGTAGTTGAGATTGGAGGTGGAGGTGAGTGGTTAAATATTTTTTAAAATAGTTTTGAGTATTTGGTTCAAGCATGTGAACCCAGGATGAGCTTGGTAAACCCACCTAGAGTTGGGATTAGAATGGTAGCCTAATCCCAAGCTTTGATTAGAGACTTTGGTTACACTCTTTAATGGTTGTTTATGCCTCGTGTTAAATTGTGATGGTATTGGTTATGTATATGTTGTATACAAGTATGTTGAGGCATGTGTGATGCATTGTTATATGCATGTATGATAAACATGATAGAGATATACATATGCATGAAATATGATGTGATATTGTGTTAATGATATACATGTGGTGTTGACATGTGAAATGATATTATGAGGTGATTGTATGATCCAAGGATCATGATGAGTACATGCTAGGCATGGAAATGTGGTTTGTGCATGACGGTAAGTCATGGTGAGTACGTGCTAAGCACGAAAGTTGTTATGAAATGATATGGGAAAGAGTAATGAAATGTGTAGTATTGGCACTAGTATGCTTATGTACAAATGATCGATCATTAGGATGTTTAGTGTGCACACGTGAGTCAAAATGTGCGCGTGGTCTTGATGATGGTAGTCATCAAGATGAAGTACGGGTTCGCCCGGAAATCTTCCTATATATATTAGTCGGTGATGAGTGGAATCCCATCGACGGGCGTGGGGATGAGTAGAATCCCCTCCGCGTGAAACGAGGCGTGAGGATAAGTGGAATCCCCTCCGCGTGAACAGTGATGAGTGTAATCCCACCGTCAGGTAATGGTTGTGTTGTTGGATATGAGTTCTAACGGTTATCCGCGTATTCGAGTCATAGCTAGGTGCCAATACGAATTGTGGATTATATTGTTCATATGTTGGTTATATGTGTTACCATATGATGTGATTATGGACTCGTTGAGCATGACATGATTTTGATAATATGCTCATGCATCATCTATATTTATGGCTCATGTGGATCGAAGGTAAGATCATGCATTCTACCTTGGTTGTATGCTCGTGCTTGGACCCTGCACTGTCGAAGTTTGTTTTATATGCTTATCCTCACTAAGCTTTTATGCTTAGGCTCATTTTGTTCGACAATGCAGATTAGTAGCTTGTGGGTGGCAAGGGCAAGGAAAGGTCTCCAAGGGTTGCTTTTGGGTTAGCTCAAGTATGATTTTTAAATTGTAGATTGTAATAGTCAAGCAATGGGATAAGTGTTGTTGATTTGAATACTTCAGATGTATGTTGTTGTTGGTGTGGCTCATAGATACCTTGTTTCGTAAATTGTGCTTTATTGCTTACCTTGAATGCTTATGTGTATGTGGGTCTTACACCTTTTTGTGGATGCTCCTATGTATGTTTGTCTAAGCATGCTAACCTCGATTACTATGTTTGGTTCTTATGTGGATTGTTGATCCTTTGAATGTATGGTTTCTAAATGTTCAATATGTGTTAAGCATGCTCGTATAGTTTGTCCTGTATCTAGAATTTATGCTTGTGTGATGTGTGAGGTCTTAGTGGTGCTTTTGGGGACAAGCTTGTACCAAAAACCATCTAAAACCAATCTGCAGACAGAGGGCGTTTCGAAACGACTGGTCCCGTTTCGATACGGTCCCTTTGTTTCGGGCCAGGCGTTTCGGTACACTAGGGGGCCGTTTCGATACGATTTTGCTACTGGAAATCTGAGATTTTGACGATAAATTAACGTATCGGAACGGGCTTTGGCATTTCGGAACAACCTTCATCTTGTTGACCATGAGAAGTTGACCGTTGAGGTCGTTTCGATAAGGGCCACCCCTGTTTCAAAACGGTCTCACCAGGTTGACTTTGGCCAGTTGACCCGGTCAAGGCGTATCGAAACACCCTAATGGCGTTCCGATACGGCCTGCTGTAAAGGATTAAAAAATGGTCTGTTTGATGAGCTGTTTGGATGTTTTATCTCGTATGTTCTTCCGATGTCGCCTTTCTCACATAGGATTCATTAATGCCTCTAGAAAGGATAATAATAAAGAAAAGTTTTTCTAGGGTTGCTAACTGAGGTGGGACCTTAACGGGTTTCACATCGGTTTTCCCCGTGTGGCTCACTCGGACCGGTCAAGCGTCCGGACCGAGACGAGGGGTTACATTTGTTGGTATTAGAGCCTAAGGTTTCCGATACCTTTGGTAGGTAAGTAAGGTAAGTTAAGTTCTTATGTTGAATTGCACGGTGTTTACTTGCCATGTAAGCATGTTGCTTGTTATTCGAGTATGTTGTGATGTGTGATTGTTTGATTGGGAATATATGTTGCTTGAAGCATGTTGAATAGAGTCTCATTGCTTCTATTACATCGGAAAAAGTGATTTTAAGTGAGGGAATCATACTTGAGCCACTTGGACCCTTTCCTTTGCTAACCTAGTTGTATGTTAATGTGTTGTTGTTGTTGTTGTTGTTGTTGTTGATTTATTGTTTTTAGTAAGTTTCAGGTCAGCATGTGGATCGTGAATCGGTAAGTAGAAGTTGTGGTTTCTGAAAATATGGATGATGTTGAGGAAGTTCTTTACTGTAGTTAGGGGAGTATGGTTGTACCGGAGCTGAGGTACCCTTGGATTGTTTGAGTCAAGATGTATGTGGGTTGGTTCTCGTTAGCGAGGGACGATGTGATCGTTTCTGGTATTAGTTGGTAAAAAGAAGTGAAGACCTTTGAGTGAGGTTCAGAGTGGATCGATGTTATAGTAGATAAGCCCTTGCTACAGTTATGAATTTGTCCCCTTCTGGTTGATTTTAAGTCTGTGCTTCTGTATGTTGATAGCAAGCATGCAAAGTTTGAATATGCTCGGTGAAGTGTTAGAGGTAGGTACAAGTACCTTAGTTCTGTTGGCGAGATCAAGGTAAGGGTCTCGTGTGAGTAATTCGAAATTCATAAATGTTAGTTAGTGATCGTTGGGGTTTGGCTTATAGTTTTAATACAAGACAGTCGGTCAGTATCCGTGGGTGGAAATCGATTAGTGTGATTGGGCCAGTGTGCGTCTGAGTTGTCTTCCAGCAAGAAGGAGAGATGAAGTCACTTCCGATATAGTTGAGCCGAGAAGGAAGTCTTGAGCCTTAACTTCATATTGTTGGGTAGTGGGATGTTTCGAGTCGTCAGAACCGATGTTATAGAACAAGTTCAAGCATGATTGTTTGTGTGTGATCAGAACTGAATGTTGAAGTTCCGAGATACTCTAAGAACGGTTTTGAAGAGTTAGGTTATGTGTGAAGGACCATCCTGAAAATAAGAGAACCGAAGACTATCAATTGTGTACTTGTGAAGTTGCAATTTCTACGGATACATCCTTTGTGTGAGCATGTAAGAAATTAGATATCCCTGTTGAGATCTCAGACGTAGAGACACGCGTGACTAGTCCTTTGTGGTGAGATAGTGGTGGTCAGAAAAATGTACAAAAGATGTTTGTTGATGGTTCAAGGTTACGTGATTCTAGTAGATGTGAAGTAATTGTCTTTTATGGTTTCAATGTACCTTTTGACATGGTTTGGCTTGTAGAACACATAGCTAGGGTATACTTTGATATAAAGAGAGAGTTTCCTTGAAGTTGCAGATTTCTGTGAGACCGTAGTGGTAGGTGTGGATGTGAACTCCTTATCGAATGTTGATCCAGCTTTAGAGGTCAAAGATTGACTGAGTTTAGTTGACAGGCTTGCCTAGCAAATGTAATTGATTTGATTTTTGAATGAAGATTAGACCGCAAAATATTAGAATAGTTTGTGTTTTTCCTAGAAGTGTTTGCAAGAATTACTCGGTTTGTCTCTTGACAGGGAAGAAGAGTTTGTTGTTGATACCGTCTCCGAGTTTGCTTTTGTTTTGATTGCCCTGTATCTTATGATTCCCGAGAGAATTGAGAGTGTTGAAGAATTAACTTCGAGATTTGTTAGACCTTAGATTCATTAGGCCTAGTACATCATCTTAGAGTATGAAAATACAATTTGTGAAGAAGAGAGAAGACAATACAAGAATGTGATTAGATTTCAGACAGTTGAAACAATTGACAGTGAATAGTTAGTATCCGTTTCCCAGCATCAGTGATTTGTTGATCAGTTAGGGTGTGCTCCAGTCCTTTCGAAGATTAATTTGAGATCCTTTTACTACCATTTGAGAGTGAGAGAGGGTGGTGTACCGAAGACAGCTTTTGGGGCAAGATGTGATCGCTTTGAGTTCTGAGCTATGCCGTTTCATTTGACTAGTGTGTTAGCTACTTCTATAGAAATGTTGAGCAGAATATTTCCTGAGCTCCTTGATTAGTTTGTAGTAGTCCTCATAGTTGATACATAGGTATATTCACGTACCGAAGAAGATCATGACAAGCTTTGGAGTTAGTGTTGTAGATCCTATTAGAGAATTAGTTGTATGCCAAATTGTGCAAACGTGAACTCTGAGTTGGGGAAGATGTCCTCCTAGGACAGGTAGATCAGCCGAGTGTATTAGAGTAAATCCTAGGTAGGTAGAAGAATATGTGAGTTGGAAGAAATCGAAGACAGTGACAGATATCTATAGTTCCTAGGTATAGCGATGTTACTATCAGAAGTTTGTAAATAGTCTTTCGAAGATAGCTGCTCCTTTGACAAATTGCTACAGAAGAATGTTCAGTTTGTGTGGTTAGATGCGAGACAATGAGCCCTCGAGAAACCGAAAGAAACTTTGAAGAGAACTTCGACCTTGATCCAGCCATTGTCAGAGAGAGAATTTGTGAACTGTTGTGATACGTCACATGTAGGGTTAGGTTATGTGCTTATGCAAGACAGAAGATTGTGGCTTATTCATTGAGATAGTTGAAAGACCGAGAGAAGAGTTATCCGTCACGAGACATAGAGTTAGTTAAGTTGTATTTGCTTCGAAGACTTAGAGACAAAACATGTATAGTAAGAAATGCATAGTATAGGTACACTTATCATCAGAACTTGAAAAAAATTAGACAACTTAGGAAGGGTTGAAACTTGAACAACATGAGTTGCTAGAACTGCTTGAAGACCGTAATCCCAAGATTGAGTACCATCCGAAGAGAGTCAACGTAGTAACCGGTGTTCCGAGTTATATTTGTTGTTAGAATAGTAGTAGAGTTGCGAGCTGTGTTTGCCAGATTCAGTTTACCGAATGATAGTAGTTTTGTGGCCGAGTTTCATGTTAAGCCTACATTGAGTCAAATACTTGAAGAGAAACAGTTGCAAGACAGGTTCTTGGCACCTCACGTGCAATACGTAGCAGAAGGAAGACTTTCAGAGTACAGTTTCAAAGATGATAGAGTTTTGCTTTTCAGAGACATAATAGTTGTGCCGAATGACATAGTGTTTTGAGACGTATTGTTTTGGCCGAAGCACATGGTAGTTCATTTGTATTACATCTGAATAGTATGAAGACGTATTGTGGGTTGAAGATAGGTACTTCTAGATTGAGTTGATGGATGACATTGTTCAGTATGAGAGTAAGTGTGTAAATTGCCAGCGTGTCAAGACCGAGCATCAGTTTTCTTCTAGTTTGTTACATTCGTGGAAGATTCTTAATGAAAGTGGGTAATAGAGGTTCGAGATTTCGACTAGATCTTTGAAGACGTCTGCATAGTGTTTGGTTGTCTGTTGAAGTCAGATGATCAGTCAGAAGAAGTTATGAGTCAAGTTTTAAACATTGCTGTTTGAGATTGTGAATCAGGCTAGTTCTGTTGTTTATTTGTTGCGGTTACCACCAAAGTTAGAAAGGGGATTCGTGATGTGTACCGTGTATCTGCGATTCGGAAGTGTGAATCAGGTCTGTTCCGTTCTATGTTGTAGAAGAGAATTGAGTTGAGTTTAAAATTGACATGCCTTGAAAGAACCGTTGAGATCTTAACATCAGATAGCTAATGTTGTGTAGTAAGACTACCGAGTTCGTAGTATGTTGTGGTGAGAAGGTAAGTGTGGAGGAGTAGATTTCGTGGCTTTTCCTATGAGATGAATTTCGGGGACGAAATTTCCTTAAGTGGGGGAGAGTTGTAACACCTGGGTTTAGGGGTCGGGTGAAAATAATATTTTAATATTATTTCGGGTTCGGTTTTATAATTTAAATAATAAAATATTTTCATAGGCTTCGGGATTTCAAAATAGTTAAGGCTATGTTGGGCCTATCTCTTGGGTCCAAAATCGATGGACATTACGAGAGGTGGGTTTTGGCCATTCATTAATGGCATAGTTGTAAATATTATTTTTTTGGGTGATTTAAAAATAAAACAAAAGATGAGCATGTGCTCATCTTCTACCTCACTTCCAATTTTTCAAAACCAACGACAAAAAGGGGAGAGCTTCTCCATGCTACTATTCCATTTCTTTCCTCCTTCGTTTCAACTCGGTTTTGAAAGGTAAATATGTTTTTGACTTGGCCTTGGTTTCCTTTACATTTAGGTACCATTAGATTAAAAAAAACTATGTATTTTGCATTTGGATTTTTTCAAATCTTAGGTCAAAGGTGGAAGCTTTATGATTATTTATCAAAGCTTTTGATTTATTATGGTTAGATATGTTGTTTGCTACTCATAAGGTCCAACATAGATGATTTTTACATGATTTTATACATATCCCCAAATTTGGGTTTTGGTGGGTTTTTAGGAGGGTTTTTTGATGAATTTTGGGTATGGTTTGTGTTGGAATTTGAGGGTTGATGTTAGGCTAATAGTTGGGGGCTGTTTTGGAAGCATTTGAATGTGCTAAATGTGTTGAAATCACTAGTTGTGGGCTGGGTATATGGGCTACTCGGGTTTGATGATTTTGGGGTTGTTCATGGCTTGAATTCATGTGTTTATTGTTTGAATGATGTTTCGGGTTTGCCACATTAATTGGTGAATTGATTTGAGGTTGTTTGATTGTGTTGAGGTGATTAGAAACGGGATTATGTGTTGGTGAAGCCTTGGGAACAAATCCGGAAACTTGAAGACTTTGGTTGCTTGGTATTTGAGCTTGGAGGTGGAGGTGATTGGTTAAATATTTTTTAAAATAGTTTCGAGTATTTGGTTCAAGCATGTGAACCTAGGATGAGCTTAGTAAACCCACATAGATTTGGGATTAGAGTGGTAGCCTAATCTCACGCTTTGATTAGAGACTTTGGTTGCACTCTTTAATGGTTGTTTATGCCTCGTGTTAAATTGTGATGATGTTGGTTATGTATATGTTGTATACATGTATGTTGAGGCATGTGTGATGCATTATTATATGCATGTTGATGATAAACATGATGGAGATATACATATGCATGAAATATGATGTGATATTGTGTTAATGATATACATGTGGTGCTGACATGTGAAATGATATTATGAGGTGATTGTATGATCCGAGGATCATGGTGAGTACATGTTAGGCATAGAAATGTGGTTTGTACATGACGGTGAGTCACGGGGAGTACGTGCTAAGCACGGAAGTTGTTATGAAATGATATGTGAAAGAGTAATGAAATGTGTAGTATTGGCACTAGTATGCTTGGGTACAAATGATCGATCATTAGGATGTTTAGTGTGCACACGTGAGTCAAAATGCGCGCGTGGTCTTGATGATGGTAGTCATCAAGATGGAGTACGGGTTCGCCCGGTAATCTTCTTTTATATATATTAGTCAGTGATGAGTGGAATCCCATCGACGGGCGTGAGGATGAGTGGAATCCCCTCCGCGTGAAACGAGTCGTGAGGATGAGTGGAATCCCCTCCGCGTGAAACGAGTCGTGAGGATGATTGGAATCCCCTCCGCGTGAACGGTGATGAGTGTAATCCCACCGTCAGGTAATGCTTGTGTTGTTGGATGTGAGTTCCAATGGTTATCCGCGTATTCGAGTTATAACTAGATGCCAATACGGATTGTGGATTATGTTGCTCATATGTTGGTTATATGTGTTACCATATGATGTGATTATGGACTCGTTGAGCATGACATGATTTTGAAAATATGCTGACGCATCATCTATATTTATGGCTCATGTGGATCGAAGGTAAGATCATGCATTCTACCTTGGTTGTATGCTCATGCTTGGACCCTGCATTGTCGAAGGTTTGTTTTATGAGCTTACCCTCACTAAGCTTTTATGCTTAGGCTCCTTTTTTTCGACAATGCAGATTAGTAGCTTGTGGGTGGCAAGGGCAAGGAAAGGTCTCCAAGGGTTGCTTTTGGGTTAGCTCAAGTATGATATTTAAATTGTAGATTGTAATAGTCAAGCAATGGTATAAGTGTTGTTGATTTGAATACTTCGGATGTATGTTGTTGTTGGTGTGGCTCGTAGATACCTTGTTTCGTAAATTGTGCTTTATTGCTTACCTTGAATGCTTATGTGTATGTGGCTCTTACACCTTTTTGTGGATGCTCCTATGTATGTTTGTCTAAGCATGCTAACCTTGATTACTATGTTTGGTTCTTATGTGGATTGTTGATCCTTTGAATGTATGGTTTATATATGTTCAATATGTGTTAAGCATGCTCGTATAGGTTGTCTTGTATCTAGAATTTATGCTTGTGTGATGTGTGAGGTCTTAGTGGGGCTTTTGGGGACAACCTTGTACCAAAAACCAACTAAAACCAATCTGCAGACAAAGGGTGTTTCGAAACGGCTGGTCCCGTTTCGATACGGTCCCTTTGTTTCGGGCCAGGTGTTTCGGTACGCTAGGGGGCCGTTTCGATACGATTTTTCTACTGGAAATCTGAGATTTTGACAATAAATTAACGTATCAAAACGGGCTTTGGCGTTTCGGAACGGCCTTCATCTCGTTGACCACGAGAAGTCGACCATTGAGGTCGTTTCGATACGGGCCACCCCTGTTTCGAAACGGTCTCACCAGATTGACTTTGGCCAGTTGACCCGGTCAAGGCGTATCGAAACACCCTAAGGGCGTTCCGATACGACCTTCTGTAAAGGATTAAAAAATGGTCTGTTTGACGAGCTGTTTGGATGTTTTATCTCGTATGTTCTTCCGATGTCGCCTTTCTCACATAGGATTCATTAATTCCTCTAGAAAGGATAATAATAATGAAAAGTGTTTCTAGGGTTGCTAACCGAGGTGGGACCTTAACGGGTTTCACATCGGTTTTCCCCGTGTGGCCCAGTTGGACCGGTCAAGCGTCCGGACCGGGACGAGGGGGTTACAGAAGCTGTCATGGTCATTTGCTATGTCTCCATTATCTTCGAGAGGAAAACCAATATCAGTAAATTCTGATTTTTTTATTCTTTAAATTATGATTTTAAAGTGCGATAAATCATGATGATTTTGCTCGAGAGCAATAATTCTTCTTTGTCGAAAAACTCGACTATTTCTCCCAAGTTCAAGTTACAAAAATTCGTCTTGATCCAAAAAGATTTATGGGAGGCATTTTCTGAAGTGAATGCAAATATGATGTTTATTCTATGCGATTATTGGATCTGTTTCATTCCCTTAAGTGAATGCAAACATGGTAAAACATTATTCAATTGGTAACATAACTTCAATATAATCCAAGTATATTGGCTGGACATTTCGTTCTGCAAGGCTACTAGTCTCAAAGGAGTTTTTTTATATGACCTTATGAGCTGGTTTAACAATGTTGCGTATGAGGATTAAATCGTCGTTCTTCGTGATGAGGATGTGTTAATAAAAACATACTTATTTTTACGCGAATAATGTTGTCCTCAAACACAATATCGTGAAAAAAGTTTTAAAGGCCCACTGGATCTGCTCAATTCCTTAAAGTGGATGTGAGATTATTTATAGAAAAGATAAAAACCACATTAGAAGTTGTGGTCGTGGTCGAGGCCATGAATATAGACATGAAAAATATGATTATTTTAAAAATACTTCTACCCACCGATAGTGAGGTTATAAGGATGCCAAGACTGATAAAGATCATTTTAAGGAAGTAAAATCCTTTTTATTACCAATACGATGTTATAAACCATTGGTCTCGTACTTGTCGTTCGCTGAAAAATCAACAATCATTGAATGATAAAGGAAAGAAAATAGAAGCAAATTTTGTTTGCGAAAAATGACGAAGATGATATTGGTCTAACTTATTTGGGCATTGTTGGTCCAACTCATTTGGACGTTGTTGATTTCCTTATAACCTACGAAAGAAATAAATCATCTTCTAATTATTATCATAACTTTGAAGAGAATTGTTTATCTTTTTTATTTATTTTGCAATATGTTTATATACTTTACACATTAATTATTTATGTTTTATATTTATATTTATATATTATGATATTTATTTATTTTGTTTAACATGATTACTTATCAAATAGAATTTATGGTGACGATTTATGCTTAACAAAAGCATAAGATATATTTCCACATCTAAATGCAAGGGGAAAATGTGAGTACTATATCTCAAAGTACTGGAAATATCGATGCTCTAGAAGAACAATAAATTCTCGAGAAAAAATACATTATGAAAAGTGCATAATTGCAAATATTGCAATAATTACCGCTAATGGTAATAATATCGTCACCACTAGAAGTAGAAATTTTAAGAGAGCAAAATGAGTTCGCAAAATATTCCTTTGGGAATTATAGATAACATATGTTATCAATTGGCATTTGAAGCAAGTCAATGTGGATATAAGTTCTGGTAGTCAAAAAGTTAGTTGGAAGCTCTAGAAGAGCTATACATTGCTACCAAAAAAGATAATTTCCATTGAAAGCTCCGAACGAGCTAAATATATTCTTATTCAAAGGAATAATTTTGATGGTCATGTTAGACATGTACGAGTGAGTTTGAATCACATGTTATGGTAAATAAGAAATTTACCAAATTCAAAAATGTATATACACACATGTATATAGTTGACATGATCGGTTAGACCATTCTTATCAATAATGATCCGAAAGCTATTGAGATTTATATGCAGATTTTTGAAAAAGAACCCGGAGTTCTTGTGGTGCTTGTTCTCAAAGGAATTGATTACATTCCATTTACTAAAAGAACACAAAGTTCTTTTATTGCTTGTTCTCAAAGGAAATGATTAAGATCACACTTACCAAAAGAACTTGAAGTTCTTGTACTAAAGTTGAGACTGCATGTCTTGCATATCTGAATGAAATATGCGCCCACTTATCCAAAAATATGGAAAGTTTTATATGATTTTAGTAGGTGCATCTACATTGTTTTATCCACTTACAACCAGAAGTTTGTGAGATTGGTTATAAAAGAATCCATATTATGCAGTTAGACTATTAGTCTTGCAAAAGCTTGTGAGTTTATATTTTAGGCTATACAAGTTGTTACAAAACCTATTGATTATGAAAAATACAGTTTAACAAAATTTTAATTGGAAGCCTCCTCTTTAATAACTAAATTATGATAACAAAACAATTATTATTTATTTGGTATTTCCATATAGCAACACTTATACGCATCAATCCAACGAGTTATAATAAACTCCCAGTTATGATTGGTTTTTGGTCAGAAGTCATACATTCTCATTTTATAATTTTTGAATGTGCGATATATTGTTGAATTGCTCCACCACAACGCACAAAATGGGTAAAAAATGTGGTTGAGAATATATATTGAGTATGTGTCTCCTTTTATGTTTAAATTCTTAAACATTAATTGGAGAATCATTTATGACATGATTTTTCTCAACATCGAGGGAGATAATAATCAGTTGGATAAAAGAAAATGAATTATCATTATCTAGATCCTCGTATATAAACTAAAAGTTCATAAGATAATTCATGTTATTACATGTCAATTGCCAGACATATTTACTGACCCAATGAGAGTAACTATGTCTCATATACCAGCTGAAATGCTCTAAATTTGAATTACATGTTAGAGAGAATGTATGTAAATCATGCATGAAAATTGGTTCCAATGATCAAAATTCTCGTAAATGAAAATTAGTATGAGATGGTCATATATTGGAGGCGAGTGCTCCTGAAGAGACCCAAAACGTAACTAATATAAAACTCTTGAAGAGTTTTAGGTACCAGAAATAAAGATTGAAATCTTGAAGAGATCTTGATGAGTTACGCACTACGAGAATGGAACCGGAAAATTGAATAGTTGTCGACAACGATCTTGCCAAAAAATTTACATAGAATAATTCTATAGAAGTAAAGAAAGCAAAAAAAGATATTGTATAGAAATCTATCCATTAGTATAGATATTGAATTGGCCAATGTAGAAAGACACTTTGAACTTCTAAAAGACCAACTGTCCAAACACCTAAAAGTGTAATGCAAGTGAGGCACAAATAAGTAGTCGTAAATACGACTTGAATTATGATTTATGAAGAGTTTTTATTACTTCACGGTAGATGAAAGTACCTTGGTAGTTATGAAATATTTTATATGTGTCTAATTATTTTGTGGATCTCTATTTATCCTTGAAGGATTTAAAATGCAAAAAAACATTTGAAAATTTCCAAGGAAATGTATTTAGATATGTCTTATTGAATATTTTGGCGCATTTGGTATAATCGCCTTAGTAAGTACTAATTGAGGGAATATTGTAAGAATGATCAAATTTCCTTGTGTATTTTTATAAAGGAGTTTTGGATCAAGATTCATTATGATAATTTAAATTTCATTAGAACTCCTGAAGAGCTTCAAATTGAAAACTCATGAAGTGCTTCCAATGCATTTAATGAAAGTATTTGAGAAAAAGAATATTGACATCAAGTTTTATCATGACCTAGAGATCGAGCATTTAAATGTCTATTTTTCTATGAATGGACATAAGCTGAAAGAATCTTAAAGAAAATTCAATATGGATAATACACCATACAATCCCAAATTCACTAATCAAACTCATACAATCAAACACATTTACATTAATACACCAAATTTTTTTCTGCCCTTTGCAGATTGCATACCCTTCCCTATTTTGTTTATATCTTTTAATCTATACATCAAAATTTCAATTAATTCTTACCATTAAAAAGATAATTGAATCCTATTTTGACCATATAAACATTGTATTTTTATCCTTTACCAATTAGTACAATTTAGCTCAAAGGCAGATCATATGAAATGCTGGATAGATTGCACCACCTTTACATTTTCATTTCCAGATTTCGCCACACAATTCCAAATTCAATACCATTTATTCCTAGTGAAACTAGACATATTAAAGTATATTCTATTCAAATTTCAACTTAAAATTCAATTCCTACCATTTATAGGAATTTTCCAAAGTCACTGCTCAGGATAAGGTTTTCTAGGCAGGTTCATTAGAACATTTTTGTAGTTATTCAATTTTTTACTAGATTATTTTTCATATCCAGTCCCTATATCCTATTTTACTAAAAATTCACTAGGATGATCAAATATCATTCTAATTTAGCAATTTCGGCCTATTTACTTACAAGTTGACCCTTCCCCTATTTTAGCAAATTTTCCAGATCAGTTTCTACCTTTTAACTTATTAACCACTTGATTAACATTCACTTTCATTCCATAAGATCAATTTCCAGCCCTTAAACTATCATAAATCTTCAACTTAAGCCGTCAATTTCAAGATTTCTATCAATTGATCACTAGGCTATACCCAAGTCATTCAGTCAAGCTCAATTTCATTCTAATTTCACCATCCAATTCCTAATCTAACATGATAGTGATCTAAGAATTATTCTTATGAAATTTTCAGCATCAATCTAATATCAAAACATCATGAAATTATGTAAGAATCACAAAATCAACTACACTATCCATTCGGCCAAGGGAAAAGAAGCTTACCAAGCTTCCAAATCTTGATTTTCAAGCTTGATTTCTCATCCATGCAAGAATTTCAGCTCAATTTCATGGTTGCCTAATCTGATTTTCTCTTAATCTCTCTTTCTCTCTCTCTTAACAAGTATGGCCAGCCAAAATGAGGAAGATGATAGGATAGTAGGTCACTTTAATTAGGCACTAAAATGTCTAATTTTCCTTCATATTAAGCCTTAACCATAAAATAGTTGAGGGTAACCATTGGAACTAGATTATTTTGCATGCAATCTTAGTATTTTCTATTTAATTCGATTTGGCCCTCGTGATTTTAATCTCCATTTTGCAATTTCATTCAATCAAGTCCTTAAATATCCTAATTAAATTAGAACAATGCTTATTTTAAATTAAAATTCAACTTTAAAAATTCCAATTATACTAAGATCGGTTTAGGGTATTACACTTTCTCTAGGAGTCATGCTAGCCTTCCCTGCCTTCCCAGAGGAGATCTTTTCCAATGATAGTGCAATGCCAGCTAGCCCACTACCCAGTCCAATTCGCACTTCAGTGCCCAGTCCAGTACCGTCCACTGCCACATATCCTATTTTCCCTATCAAAGATGAAACTGTCAAGTCTGCTACACCACAAGAATCTGATGATGAAAGTGAGAAGAAACCCACTGCCCCTACTAAGTCTGCTACTACAACAACTTCATCTAAGCCGATGAAGGTTGTGAAAGACTCCCTTGCCTCCACTGTTGTGTAACACCCCTCGCTCAGGTTAGGAGCGAGGAGCATTACCGGAGAAGGAAAGCAGAAAATAAAACAGAAAACAGAAATAAGAATCAATTCACTTATAATAAGCAACCATATTAATGCGCATGCGGAAAGTGGGCAAACAAATTTTTTTCTAAACATAACAAGGCTGATTAGAATTTCATCTAATTTAAACCTTAACAATTTACGAACCAAATTAAACTTTCTTAAAAATATTATTAAAGATCCAATTTAACACTTCACTCATTACTCCATTCGATTACTAGTCCACTCATTCTATTAATTTATACTAACCATATTTTAATAATTACCAATTAAATTCAATTAGGGGATTTATTCAAGCATGTCGAATCACTTAGACCCTTTCATACCAAGCCATTCGAACATCCTACCAAATATTCTAGGTTGATTCGAAACATACCAATGATTAAAGGTCATAATTAATATACAAACTATGCTTGAAAACATAAAATATCATAGCAACCTTCCATTAACATACTTGCATTACAAATCATTATATTACTAGATGCTCCTTAAACCATGCCAAGCTAACATACAATATACAAAAAAAAGAATTAATGCAAGACCACTAGCTTGACTTACATATTTACAACAAAAGAATGATGTTTATAACTAAGTAAAAAAACATTATACTAGCCTCCTAACTAGACATCAAGGAGCATCTAATAAGTTCATACACCAACATAGGTTTAGACTACGACCAAACACGATAAGATGAACATCTAAGCAGACTTCAAAGCCACCATCTAGGAGTCTAAAAACAAGACTAAGATCATATATTTCTTGACTTGTGATTTGCCCCGATCGGAAGTGCTAGCTTTAATCCCAAGCTATCCTGCTAATTGGGAAGAAGGAAACAAAGGAGCGTTAAGTAAAAATTATACTTAGCGAGGTAATACTAAAACTAATACATTCTTTTATTAGCTTGTGATCAACTTAGGTTACTTAGCTAGGCTTATTTAGCATACCATGCATCACCTAACTAAGCTTAGCATAACCGAATCTCAAATGATTTAATACATCATATATACAAACATTTATAGCATATGATCATACACATTTCAATTGGCATCATGTTTATCACCATGGTTCATATTTGAACAAGCAAGAACCATACATCAATTCAATTTCCAACATGTTTATAATCATGCTTCACATTCGAAATAACCAGAATCATTCCAAACATAACATTGAATCATCAATTATTCATGAGCAAAATCTTAGAACATTTTAGGCATGTCATTCGAATGGTTCACTGTCAAATGTCTATGAGTCAAACATATTAAACATATCAGTTTTCATTTCAATTTCATTCGAAAGGGCCATTGCCCACATTGCTCATATATCGAACCTCTCAAGCATATCACATACATTTTAATCACATTTGAAAGGACCAATGTCCATAATACTCATTTATCAAATAAAAATCATATCATACCATTTCAATTATTATTTCACTTATCCACTTCACAAGCTTCTATTAATTATGTGCTTTACAATTAGTTTGCCCGAAATAGAGTAAAAGGATTAGATAAGTAAGTCAACAGGAGGGTACCAAGTACCAACCATGGGTTGCCTAAGCAACAAGTCAGGGTATGCTCAATAGCATCAATGTGTCTTGGGTACCAAGGAAGATCACATTCAATCAACAAGTTCGGAGAGTACACTAGGTACTAAACAGGGGTTGCACTAAGCAACAAATCAAGAGAGCTCAGACTCTAGGCATGCCTTATTAATCTTTCCAAAATTATCATACATTGCCATTATATCATCCATTATTTAATTTAGCACATACATATTGTATAATTCAAATTACATACTAATCATATCATATAATTGCACCATTTCATATAAGTAATGCTAATTAAGTTCATGTCACATTCGAACAACATTAAGGCATAAATAAACAGCAACACTATATGAAATTACAAGCTCATAACAACATAGCAATTATACCTCACAAGGGCAGTCCACAAACTCATACAATCAAGCATTAGCAAAGTCTCATTTCATGCTTCCAATTCCATATTAACCCCCTTCCCTTACTAAGCAAGTTAACAACTTTGAATTAAGTCCATTTCATGCATAATTATAAATTACATAAATAAATAAGGTGGTTAGGACACTAGTCCCAACCCTAAAACAATTACACTCACAAACTCCTTTAAGCTTGATCTTTGATTAGTTTGCCTTTGTTCCCCCCTGATTGATCAACCTTTGCCTCCTCCAAAGACTCTTCACAAATTTTATCTTAACACTCAACACAAAGCAAGTACCAAACATATTAGAGAACAATTCAATCACATCAACTTCTTTCACACAATTGTAAACATTAATCGTCAAAAGTTTTTTCTATTAAATTAGTTGGAGGACCAGTTACCATTTTGATCATAACTTCCTACTTACTAATCCAAATTCCAATTATCATACACCCTTAGAAAGGCATTAAACTCAGTTTTCCATCCATGTAAACCTCATATTTTTATCTATTCTGAGTTAGTACAGTTTATTACATAAACATAACCATTTTAACAGTCATGGACATTTTAAAGTTTATGCAATAAAAATTTCAGATCAAAATACATTATATCCTATTTTTGGTGAATTTTCAAAGTAGCAACTCAAGGTTTAAGTTTTCAGGATAGTTTACTCATTGAACTCAATAAGTTATAATTTCACATCATTATCTTACTTTATTCACAAAACCATTTAATACCTGATTCATACTATCCTTTGACATCATTTTTAAGTCCTTATAAATTCTTAAAATCAACAGATAAGTCCTCAATTTCAAGAAATTTCCAGGTCAGTCCTATTCTCATGTTTCGAGTGACTAGCTTCTTTAATTCACGAATTTAGGTCATTTCAAATTCAATTCAAGAGTTCATACTTATTCTTACATAATTCCCTGATTCTAAACTCTGAGTTAAGTGCTAAATTTCGTGTAATTCAGGTCCTTACATTTATTGATTTTAATCAAAATAGTCCATAGTTCCATTTTATCCTAGTACACATCCAACTTTAATTCCAATCAAAATTTCCTTATTTAAATTCATTTTTCCAACAATCTAAGGTTTGTTCCTTATAGAATTTTCACTTATCTTTAACTTTGTCCTAATAGAAATTTTCCAGTTTGGTCCCTAACTATCTCAATTTTACATTCTAATCAAGAACTCTTAATCTTTCCTCAAAACAGTCCCTTTTTACTCGGTCCACCATTTTACATATAATCATTCAAAAATTCCATCATTTCAACTCAATATAATCACCATAACTCTATCAATTTTATGCTTAAATTAACTTAAAATTTTACGTGCATAATGTTCTCTTATTTGAACAACAAGGAGAAGAAAACAAGGTACTTACTTCTTAACCTTGCTACAACTAGATAACACTTCTTACTCCTAGCTCAAATCCACCAACATGCATGCAATTTCTTCCTCCATTAAAGCTTAAATTTCAGAAAATTTTCAAGCTTTTCTTTCTCCCCTTTTCTCTCTAGGTTCATGGCAACAAGGGAAAAGATGGAGAAGAAAGACACATCCCTTAATTTGGGGGTTAAGTTGGGTTTTAGTTTTACTTAATTACCCCTATATCATAATCTAATCTTGCCTTTTTACTAAGGGCAGCCCAAAGAATTCTAGAATTTAGCATGCAAATTTTATGTTTTATTTTCTCTTTAATTTAGTCACTAATCATGCTCACACATAATTTCTTTCTTTTTGCAATTTGGCCTGATTTTCACTAGGGGATTTCTATCCATTCTAATTATTTTTAATTCTCCAAATCTATTACTTTAATCATGTTACAATCAAATTAATGTTCAGTAAATTATCATTTATCTCACTCAATTTAATTTGAACGCCTAATTTTCTTTAGTTTCGATTTAATGCAATAATTGCCAATTAAAGGAAATTCAAGGACTAAATTGAATCAATTACTTAAATTTTGAGCTTATTTACTTCCAAAGAATAGTTTAATATTCTAATTTAATGAACTAAATTCTAGGAAGGAAAAGCGGATGTTACAATTCCCTCCTCCTTAAAGAAAGAATTCATCATCGAATTCTTATCTGAATTGAACAGATGAGGATATTGCTTTCGCATCGTATCCTCGGGTTCCCACGCTGCTTCTTTAACATGATGATTCTTCTAGTTAATTTTAACAAGAGGGACATACTTATCACAAAGCCTTTTAACTTCGCGATCAAGAGTCTGAATAGGTTCCTCTTCATAAGAAAGGTCGGGATTGAGTTCAACTTCTTCTAGTTCGAGGATGTGAGACGGATCAGATTGGTAACGTTTTAACATAGAAACATGAAAGACATTATGTATCTTATCTAACTCATGAGGAAGTGCAAGTCGATAAGCTACATGACCAATTCTCTCAATTACTTCGAATGGTCCAATGAAACGAGGATTAAGCTTTCCCTTTCTGCCGAATCGGAAAACTTTCTTCCACGGAGAGACTTTGAGAAATACCTTATATCCGATTTCATATTGAATGTCCCAACGCTTCAGATCAGCGTACGACTTTGCATGTCAAAAGCTTGTTTTAATCGAGAATGAATAATTTGAACCTATTCTTCAGTTTCCTGAAGCAGTTGAGGTCCTAACACCTTATTATCTCCGAGTTCATACCAGTACAAAGGCGTTCGACATTTTCTTCCATATAGTGCTTCAAAAGGAGCCATCTGAATAGAAGATTGGTAGCTGTTGTTATATACAAACTCTATTAATGGTAGCGACTTTTCCCAATTTTTCCGAAATCGATAATGCAATCTCTGAGCATGTCTTCAAGAACTTGAATTACTCGTTCAGATTGTCCATCGCTTTGAGGATGAAAAGCTATGCTAACATTCAGTTTGGTTCCAAGAGCCTTGTGTAGCATTTTCCAGAATCTAGCAGTAAATCGAGGATCTCGATCTGAGACTATTGAAGTCGGAACTCCGTGTAAACTTATAACTTCTCGAATATACAGTTTTTCCAAGGCCTCAAGACTAAAATTCATCCGCACCGAAATGAAATGTGCTAATTTAGTGAAACGATCAACGATCACCCAAATAGCATCACACTTACTTGGAGAGTAAGGAAGACCAGTCACGAAATACATCGTAATCCGTTCCCACTTCCATTGCAGAAATTCAAGAGGTTGACGTAATCCAGTAGGAGCACGATGTTCGGCTTTGACTCGTTAGCAGTTCAGACACCTCGATACAAAGTTATTGATAGCCGATTTCATTCCAGACCACCAATACAAGGGCTTGAGATCCTTGTACATCTTAACAGATCCAAGGTGGATTGAAAAAGAACTTTGATGTGCTTCTTTGCAGAATTTCATCTCGCAATTCCTTGTTATTAGGTACACAAATCCAATCTCTGAAATATAGAAGACCATTTGACTTGACAGAGAAGTCAGGATTAGACTCAAGCTTAGATAAAACTTTTTGAAGTTCCAGATCAACTTGTTGGAGTTCTTTGGTTCTATAAATCAGAATAAATTGAACCTGGAGTTCGTTCAGATAATTCCGAGCCTTATATAGTCGGAAATGAGCATTGATGGCCAAAGAAGCTACGAACAAACAAATCAAATACATTACATGGAAATCAAGGTACTATTCGAATGATTTAATTGAATTTTCAAGATTGAACATTTTTGAATTTTGAGAATTTTCTAAAGACTTACCGAGGTTCAGTTTCCGACTCAAAGCATCGACAACCATGTTAGCCTTTCCAGGATGATAATTGATGGTCATATCATAATCCTTGAGTAATTCCAACACCTTTTTTGTCTAAGATTTAGCTATTTCTGAGTGACCAAGTACTTCAGAATTTTATGATCGGTGAATAGCTTACACTTCTCACCGTACAGATAATGCCGCCAGATTTTAAGCGCAAATACAATGGCTGCTAACTCAAGATCATGAGTTGGATAATTCACCTTGTGAGGCTTAAGTTGTCGAGAAGCATATGTAATCACATTACCTTCCTGCATCAGAACGCATCCAAGGCCAGAATGTGATGCATCATTGTAAACAACAAATTCTTTTCCCGACTCTAGCGGAATAAGAACATGGGCACAAGTCAAGGCTTGTTTTAGCTGATCAAAACTTCTTTGATGCCCTTCGGACCACTTAAACAGTTCATTCTTTCTAAGAAATTTGGTTAGTGGGGCAGCAATTATCGAAAATCCTTTCACAAATCTCTGGTAATACCCAGATAAACCAAGGAAACTTCGGACCCCGCTTACATTGCTCGGAGGTCACCATTCAAGAATAATCTGAATTTTCTTAGAATCAACCTTGATTCCTTCGGCTGAAATAACATGTCTGAGGAATGACACTTCAGACAGCCAAAATTTACACTTAGTGAACTTAGCAAACAACTGATAATCTTGGAGTGTCTAGAGTACAATATGAAGATGCTGAGCAAGTTCTTCCTTGTTACGAGAGTATACCAGAATATCGTCTATGAAAACGACAACAAACTTGTCAGGATGAGGCTAGAATACTCGATTCATCAAATCCATAAATGCAGTAGGCATTCATTAACCCAAATGGCATCACCAGAAATTCCTAATGACCATAACGAGTTCTAAAAGAAATTTTGGGTATATCTTCATCCTTCACACTCATTTGATAATAACCGAAATGGAGGTAAATTTTAGAAAACACTCCAGCACCCTTCAACTGATCAAACAGATCTTCAATTTGGGGCAGAGGGTACTTGTTCTTGATAGTTACTCTATTCAATTACCAGTAATTAATGCAAAGTAGCATCGTCCAGTCTTTCTTTTTCACAAATAAAACTGGAGCACCCCAAGGAGAAGTGATGGGTCGAATGAAACCCTTATATTCTAACTCTTGAATCTGCTTCTTTAGTTCTTGCAATTCAATAGGTGCCATACGATATAGCGTAATGGGCATCGGGTTTGTTCCAGGCTGAACTTCAATCTTGAACTCAACTTCTCGAATCGGAGGGAGTCCAGGAAGTTCTTCAGGAAATACATCAACAAATTCAGATACGACAAGCATTTCAGTTAAACCAAAATCTAATTCATCTTGTAAAGCCATAGCAGCAAAAATAGATGTCGGTTTCTTGTCAATCAACAAAGTCGACTCTTTCCCTAAGCCCCTTAAGTACAATCTTTTATTCTGACAATCAATCCAAGCTTCGTGTCTACCCAACCAGTCTAAACCTAATACTAGGTCAAACTCACATTTAGGTAAACACATAGGTCATAGGGAAAGGGTACATTCCGAATAGATACAAGGCTATTCTTACAGATAAAGTTGATAGGTAAGTCACCTCCTATAGGGTTTGAGACAATTAACCCAGTTTTAACAATTTTAGGCTTTAGTTGTAACTTGTCTATCAAGTAGGAACATACAAAAGAATGAGTCGATCCCGAATCAATTAAAGCATAGACATGAGTAAGGTTCAGTTCAACCGTACCCATAATAACATCCGAAGATTCTTCCTCATCCTTGCCACGGATATGATAAACTCGAGTTGGAGCTCGCGATTCCTAATGAGTGATGGCTTTCATCTGGTTGCTTCTACCTCTACCATGATTCCCAGACTATGCTTGTCTAGTGTTCTTGTTCCTATTGGATTTCACATGACTCGGATTAGCAGAATTTTGAGCAAGAGCTTGATCCGGTCTTTTCGGACAGTCTTTGATATAGTGGTCACTTTCGCCACAAGAAAAACATAAGTTGGACTGCTCATCATTCAAACCATCAATGAACATACGCCACTTTTCCTTATCTGTCTTGATGTACTCAGAACCGTACTTGCAATACTTACAGAAATCTGCCACGTACTACTCTATCGGTCGGCCCGCTTGCTTCAAATACAAGAAACTTTTTCTTCGATCGGCCAAGTACTGTTCACTGATATACTTCTTCTTAAATTCTTCCACGAAGAACTTCCAGTTTACTGATTCGGCTAGAGCGGTTAGTGTCGTAGTCTCCCACCAGCTCAAAGCTTCATCAACAAGTAAAGCAACAACGCATTTGAGCTTATGCTCATCTGAGCACTGAAGTTGTTTAGTCAATATCTGAGTAGTTCTTTCTAACCAATACTCAACTTCTTCAGGTTTCTCTTCACTAGTACTAGTGAACGTGTAAGCTCGGTGCTGTGCAAGCTTTTCAATAGGAGCTCTGCTAGGGGCAGCAGCTACCAGAGTAGGTTGTTCTTGTCTCATGTTCATCAAAAGCTGGTCGAACATTTCTTTCATACTCAAGAGACAGTCTTGTTGAGTATTCTGAACAACTGGATTAACAATGTTCGGTTGAGGTTGTATAGTAGGTTGTTATCGGGTATTATCTTGTACATAAGGATTTTCTCTCATACGAACACTATCATCTTCACTTGAGGATCCTCGAGGACTTCCATCTTCTCGAGCTAACCGTGTCTCAGTCATTATTCTTCAGATTAAACAAAATCAGAATTAGGAGCATAATCACAAGAAATCCAATGTATGAGTCCTAGGTGGCTTGACTTAACCTAAATGATGTGCAACAAAATATTTTGAGGTTTTTAGGACCTGTAACCTAAAAAGCTCTGATGCTACAAAATGTAACACCCCTCGCCCAGGTTAGGAGCGAGGAGCGTTACCGGAGACAGGAAGCAGAAAACAAAACAGAAAACTGAAACAAGAATCAATTCACATATAATAAGCAACCATATTAATGCGCATGCGGAAAGTGGGCTAACAATTTTTTTTCTAAACATAACAAGGCTGATTGGAATTTCATCTAATTTAAACCTTAACAATTTACGAACCAAATTAAACTTTCTTAATAATATTATTAAAGATCCAATTTAACACTTCCCTCATTACTCCATTCAATTACTAGTCCATTCATTCTATTAATTTATACTATCCATATTCTAATAATTACCAATTAAATTCAATTAGGGGATTTATTCAAGCATGTCGAATCACTTAGACCCTTTCATACCAAGCCATTCGAACATCCTACTAAATATTCTAGGTTGATTCGAAACATACCAATAATTAAAGGTCATAATTAATATACAAAATATGCTTGAAAACATAAAATATCATAGCAACCTTCCATTAACATACTTGCATTACTAATCATTATATTACTAGATGCTTCTTAAACCATGTCAAGCTAACATACTATATACAACAAAAAGAATTAATGCAAGACCACTAGCTTTACTTACATATTTACAACAAAAGAATGAGGCTTATAACTAAGTATAAAACATGATACTAGCCTCCTAACTAGACATCAAGGAGCATCTAATAAGTTCATACACCAACATAGGTTTAGACTATGACCAAACACGATAAGATGAACATCTAAGCAGACTTCAAAGCCACTATCTAGGAGTCTAAAAACAAGACTAAGATCATACATTTCTTAACTTGTAATTTGCCCCGATCGGAAGTTCTAGCTTTAATCCCAAGCTATCCTGATAATTGGGAAGAAGAAAACAAAGGATCGTTAAGTACAAATTGTACTTAGCGAGGTAATACTAAAACTAATCCATTCTTTTATTAGCTTGTGATCAACTTAGGTTACTTAGCTAGGCTTATTTAGCATACCATGCATCACCTAACTAAGCTTAGCATAACTGAATCTCAAATGATTTCATACATCACATATACAAACATTTATAGCATATGATCATACACATTTCAATTGGCATCATGTTTATCACCATGGTTCATATTTGAACAAGCAAGAACCATACATAAATTCAATTTCAAACATGTTTATAATCATGCTTCACATTCGAAATAACCAGAATGATTTCTAACATAACACTGAATCATCAATTATTCATGAGCAAAATCTTAGAACATTTTAGGCATGTCATTCGAATGGGTCACTATCCATTGTCCATGAGTCAAACATATTAAACATATCACTTTTCATTTCAATTTCATTCGAAAGGGCCATTGCCCACATTGCTCATATATCGAACCTCTCAAGCATATCACATGCATTTTAATCATATTCGAAAGGACCAATGTTCATAATACTCATTTATCAAATAAGAATCATATCATGCCATTTCAATTATTATTTCACTTATCCACTTCATAAGCTTCTATTAATTATGTGCTTTACAATTAATTTGCTCGAGGTAGAGTAGAAGGATTAGATAAGCAATCAACAGAAGGGTACCAAGTACCAAAGAGGAGTTGCCTAAGGAACAAGTTAGGGGATACTCAATAGCATCAATGTGTCTTGGACACCAAGCAATATCACATTCGATCAACAAGTTCGGAGAGTACACTAGGTACTAAACAGTGGTTGCACTAAGCAACAAATCAAGAGAGCTTAGACTCTAGGCATGCCTTAATATCTAAGACCTCTAATAGACCAAGGGCTTATTAATCTTTTCAAAATTATCATACACTTCATACACTACCATTATATCATCCGTTATTTAATTTAGCACATACATATTGCATGATTCGAATTACATACTAATCCTATCATATAATTCCACCATTTCATATAAGTCATGCTAATTAAGTTTATGTCACATTCGAACAACATTAAGGAATAAATAAACAGCAACACTACATGAAATTACAAGCTCATAACAACATAGAAATTATATCTCACAAGGGCAGTCCACAATCTCATACAATCAAGCATTAGCAAAGCCTCATTTCATGCTTCCAATTCCATATTAACCTCCTTCCTTTACTAAGCAAGTTACCAACTTTGAATTAAGTCCATTTCATGCATAATTATAAATTACATAAATAAATAAGATGGTTAGGACACCAATATGCCTTTGTTCCCCCATTGATTGATCAACCTTTGCCTCCTCCACAGACTCTTCACAAATTTGATCTTAACACTCAACAAAAAGCAAGTACCAACCATATCAGAGAACAATTCAATCACATTAACTCCTTTAACACAATTGTAAACATTAACCGTCGAAACAGCTTTTCTATTGAATTAGTTGGAGGACCAGTTATCATTTTGATCATAACTTCTTACTTACTAATCCAAATTCGAATTATCATGCACCCTTAGAAAGGTATTAAACTCAGTTTTCCAACCATGTAAACTTCATATTTTCATCTATTCTGAGTCAGTACAGTTTATTACATAAACATAACCATTTTAACAGTTCTAAACAGCTTGTACTGCCTAACTTCTTTAATCTATAACTTCTAGCTCACATACTGGAATTCAGTTCCGTTTTCTCTCAATGATAATAGACATTTCAAACCTTATACCATAAAAATTTCATATCAAAATACATTATATATTCTTTTTGGTGAATTTTCAAAGTAACAGCTCAAGGTTAAAGTTTTCTGGACAGTTTACTCATTGAACACAATAAGTTATAATTTCACCTCATTATCTTACTTTATTCCCAAAACCATTTAATACCTGATTCATACTATCCTTTTTCATCATTTTTAAGTCCTTAGGAATTCTTAAAATCAACAGATAAGTCATCAATTTCAAAAAATTTCCAGGTCAGTCCTATTCTCATGTTTCGAGTGACTAGCTTCCTTAATTCACCAATTTAGGCCATTTCAAATTCAATTCAAGAGTCCATACTTATTATTACATAATCCCCTGATTATAAACTCTGAGTTAAGTGCTAAATTTTGTGTAATTCAGGTCCTTATATTTATTGATTTTAATCAAAACAGTCCCTAATTCCATTTTATCCTAGTACACGCCCAGCTTTAATTCCAATCAAAATTTCCTTATTCAAATTCAATTTTCCAACAATCTAATGCTTGTTCCTTATAGAATTTTCACTTCTCTTCAACTTTTTCCTAATAGAAATTTTCCAATTTGGTCCCTAACTATCTTAATTTTACATTCTAATCAAGAACTCTTAATCTTTCCTCAAAACAGTCCCTTTTTACTCGGTCCACCATTTTACATATAATCATTCAAAAATTCCATAATTTCAACTCAACATAATCACCATAACTCTATCAATTTTATGCTTAAATTAACTTAAAATTTTACATGCATAATTTTATCTTATTCGAACAACAAGGAGAAGAAAACGAGGTACTTACTTCTTAACCTTGCTACCACTTGATAACACTTCTTACTCCTAGCTCAAATCCATCAACATGCATGCAATTTCTTCCTCCATTTTTGAATTTCAGAAAATTTTCAAGCTTTTCTTTCTCTCATTTTTTGTCTAGGTTCACGACAACAAGGGAAAAGATGGAGAACAAAGACACATCCCTTAATTTGGGGGTTATGTTGGGTTTTAGTTTTACTTAATTACCCCTCTCTCATAATCCAATCTTGCCTTTTTACTAAGTGCAGCCCAAAGAATTCTAGAATTTAGCATGCAAATTTTATGTTTTATTTTCTCTTTAATTTAGTCACTAATCATGCTCACACATAATTTCTTTCTTTTTGCAATTTGGCCCGATTTTCAATAGGGAATTTCTACCCATTCTAATTATTTTTAATTCTCCAAATATATTACTTTAATCATGTTATAATCAAATTAATATTCACTAAATTATCATTTTAACTCACTCAATTCAATTCGAATGCCCAAGTTTTCTTTAGTTTCGAGTTAATGCAATAATGGCCAATTAAAGGAAATTCAAGGACTAAATTAAATCATTTACTTAAATTTTGAGCTTATTTACTTCCAAAGAATAGTTTAATATTCTAATTTAATGAACTAAATTCTTGGACGGAAAAGCGGATGTTACATGCTGCCCAAAGGTGAAGCAGAAAGAAGAGTGTAACACCCCTCGCCCGGGTTAGGAGCGAGGAGCGTTACATCGCGCATCGAACTTATAAACATATAACATATAACTCAAACCGAACAGACTTAACGTATGATAATCAAGCAACCCATTTCAAGTAACATAGCCAATACACACTTACATACACTTAACATAGGTTAATCATACATGTAACTAGTTATTTAGGGGCTAATTAAAACTTTTAACATATCATGATCTTGTTACTACCTTATTGTGTCTAAACATGTATTCATTTTCAATCAAACAAACACATCTATAAATTTAAGAACCATGTAACTAAACAAACTAGATTAGTCCTATCATGAAGCATTCGAACCAACATGGAATTATAATTAAACAATCATAACCATATTCGAACTAAACATTGGCATTTGCATTTCATTCCATTCGATTAAAGCATGTTAATATACATGTGGGTCAAATACAAATTCAAACTTATTAAGTTCATACACTCGACACTCTTCCTATGAGACCATTTGAACACGACACCCATATATAGGAATATTTCGAACTTCATAAACATATATGATCATATCATAAGTCTTAATTAACCAATCATCATATTTATATATACAAACTTGGCAAAAGTGTCATACAAGGCTTAATACAAACATAACTTAGTCATTACAAACCATTAGCTTAAACTTTATAGACATAACAAGTCATGTGTTCAAATTTAACATGTATATCAACCAAAATGCATGTGACACTATTCTAATACACAAGTCTATGCCACTCTCTAGAAGTCTAGATAAAAGATCACATCATACATGATTCTTGCTTGTAACTTGGTGCTCCAAGAACATGTTGGGCAGCTTTCAATCAACACAACATGTTGGTTTGGGAAGGAGGAAATAAAGAGTGATAAGTACAAAAGATGTACTTAGTGAGGTAGTACTTAAATCTATTAGTTTAGTCTTTTAGGTGTCTTATTTCAATTAGCCAAGGTTACCTAGCTAGGATTCATATTACATAAACATCACCTAGCTAGTTTAAACATGATCAAGAATCACTTAGCTAGTTTTTGAAGCATGAAACAACAAGTAGGCATGTAGGCATATTTTCATCAAAGAACAATGTAAACAAACCATCATTTAACAATACAAACAATGATCTCATAACATATCATGTACATAGAACAAACATGTAATCGATCAAGTAATACATAGGCATATCATATAATCACCATTCGAATAGGCATCTTAGACATGTAGATCATGTATGTTTCAAGCAAAATCAGATTGGCGTTTACACCTTTAATGTCTTGAACTCTTGTTTCATATAACCACAATCATATAACATAGCAAGTCACATATATCTCTTGTCACATGTTTTATTCAAATACTTATAATGTTTATCCTTGGTAGATTAGTTGGACTAGGTAATCGAGTCACAATGGGTACAAAGTACCAAATCAGAGGATGTACAATGCATCTGAGTCAAATGGTGATCAATACACCAAGGTTTCTTCCACACCATCACAAGGTAACCAAATGATCAACAGAGGATGCTCAAAGTATCAAATACACAAGGTGTTAACAACACCAACATAGAGTACACAAGGTACTAATATCAGAGGAGATCTAGACTCTATGACATGCCATTCTACCGAATGCCAACTAGTCAACCAAGGGCTTATAGTATCTTTTAATTCAAACAATCACAAGGCAAGTCATTAACAAGCCAACATATCAATCATGTAACACATAGCATGTTGCTAACATATAAGGTCTATCTTTGGTCAAAGTATCATTGTTCTAACATGTATAAGTCACATATACCCTTTCATACAACATGTAACATTCAAGGGAAGTAGAATAACAATCACATAGAACTTATATAATCCATCGATCAAGTGCATATACCACGTATCACACAATGGTACTCAACTAGTAGCAAACATAACCAATTGTCTTTCCATTTAACCTTCTTCCCTTAGAACATTTTGTTGCGTGTAAAAGAGTCTATCGCAATTGTAGTGCAAGTGTACACGACGCAAGTAGTAAAGTGATATGAAGTATCATATATCGTCTCCACAGGGATTGGGCTAATAGCTTCACCTTGTTTACTGCACGAAAATAAAGGAAATAATTAAGAGTTGTCACGAGAATAATAAAATAATAACGCAAATAAAAGGATTGAGTTATCAAGATAGAGAGAGTGGGCTGGTATTGAATTGCTCGGTAGTGCAGGTATAGAATTGCTTAGGATCTCCAGTTCTGTCGTCGCTCCCGTCGCCGACAGCACCTGTCGCGGCGTCTGTCCGTTGGCAGTCACGGCAGCAGACACACCAACTCCGTACTTCAAGTTTGGCAAGAATCCCAGATCTGCCTTGCCCTATCCCTAGGCACAAGTCTGTCGATGAACACGTCTTTGATGATACCTCCCGGCGTGAATCGAAGGATGAACACCGATGTGTATGAATTCTTCCTTAGCCACTTAACCTCGCCCTATCCCTAGGCACGAGATGGTTCAACTATAAACTAGAGAACACGCTCTTATTTCTTTCGTATACTTAACTCTCCCGATGCTAAGTAAATGGATAACCTCACAATGCTCTCCCGATGCTCTTGCAAGATATTAAAACCAAAATAAGAGAACTTGAAGTCTATTTTATTGAACTGAAAAAAATCCTAAAACAAAGCAACCCTTGCAACTACTTTACAAAACAACCCGTGGCCCTAGGGGGAATTTAGAACATGTCGGTGACGGGTGGACGGCAGGGTTTTGGTTTTTAGTTATGGGGTATCGGTTATGGGGTAATCGGTTATGCCTCCTAGGTTAAATCTATGCCCTTATATAAGCTTTGGGCTCAAGTTATCTAAGGTAACAAGGATTACAACTTTAATTAAAAGTAAGATTCTAATAAAGACTAAATCTCTAAAGTCTCCTACTTTCCAGCCGCATCCTTGCTTTTAGGGATTTCTTCTCTTTGAGCTTTGGCTTGACATATCTTTTGATCCGGGGCTTGGAAAAATATATGGCTTTCACACGACAGACGAGCAGATTTTTCTCTATCTATCGAGGTCCACTTTGCTTTTCCTCTTCATAAGTCTACTGTCACCTTGCTGTCACGGCAGGTCCATGACAGGTTCGTCTTCTTCGGCTGCTTGCCCAGTTCAGCTTTCTTGCTTCTCTGCCCTGCGCCTGCCTTCAATGTCTACTATGGCAGATACCTGCAAAAATAGCCATCTTTTAGTAGAATCCGTGCTTTTAATCCTTTTGTGATGTTTTACTAAAAACTAACCTAAACGCACTGCAATGATGCTTGAATGCAGCAGAAATATGGGTTAAAAAGGGTGTAAATAATAGAACTTTTACACACTCAACACATTTACCAAATATTAATTAGTTTCATTTCATGCTTTCAAGTCATCATATATTAAAATGAAAACATTGGTTAGGACACTAGTCCTAACCCTAAGGATTAACTACACTCACAATACTCCAAGCTTAGCTAGTCTTGATCATTGATGATTATTCCTTTATTCTTCTTACAAGTTGGACCAGCTCTTGATTCCTCCAAGGATTCCTCAAATTTTTGGTCTTAACATTCATATACAAAACATATTAGAAGCTACTTCAAATATATAAGCTCATTTATACAAGTGCAAACATTAAACATTCAAAAATGTTTTTCTTATTAGCAATTTGAGTACTTGTTACTAATCTGGGCATATATTTTACATACATATCCAAATTACAATCACTTTACCATTCTAGAAAGATTATTCACACAGATTTTAAACCATGTATGATTCATATTTTTCCTATTTATACATCAATACATTTTATTATTTAAACATAGGTCTTTCTGCAGTTTTGGACAGTTTGTAGTACCTACACGATTTCGATTACAGATTTTTCTATAGAGATCGAATTTTAATTCCATTTGTTTCTAGTTAAAATAGAAATTCCCAAGTATTTTCTATCAAAATTGCATGTCTAAATTCCATGTATTTTATTTTTGGTGAATTTTTGAAGGTCACTATCCAAAACAGGGCAGTGCTGGGCAGATTACATTAATTTCTAACTTAGGCTCCTTACAACTTATATTCATGACTTCACAACCTAATATTATTTTACCAGATAATTCTACATTTCCTCATAACAAAATCTAACACTTTCAAACATAAATTTCTAGATTTATTACGGATCAATTTAGGCTTTGCCTTTTCAACTTCTCCAAAACAGTCCCTTAACTATCTTGTCTTTGCATGTGACCAATTTTTGCTTCTTATCAAATAATCCAACTAAATACATATTTCTTATCATCTTACAACTAATTTCCAGAATTAAAATCATCATTTACCACCAGCAATTGTAACATTTCAGATTATACAAACAACTTAACATGATACTTCAATGAACTAGATGAGTAGAAACACTTACCTACCTTTCTAGTTTGATTTCTATGGAAAGATGATCAATATGCAAACAAGTTTTCAAGCTCTCCTTGATTTTTTCTCCAGAAAAACTCTATTCCTAAGCTCTCTCTCTTTTTCGGCTAAAGAGAAGAAAAATGGAAATGAAAAGACAACACTTTTAAGTTAATGGATTGAGAGTTGATCGACCTGCCCCTTTTAGTTAAACT
This sequence comes from Hibiscus tridactylites, assembly GCA_958450335.1. Taxonomy (NCBI): domain Eukaryota; kingdom Viridiplantae; phylum Streptophyta; class Magnoliopsida; order Malvales; family Malvaceae; genus Hibiscus; species Hibiscus tridactylites. The sequence continues at coordinate 35,867,786 of OY288271.1, forward strand.
ATCACTTATTTCAACTCAAGGGAAGATTGGGGAAGTTAAAATTTCAAAATGCAATTCCCCATTTTATCATATATTTTGAGTTAGCCATGGCTGAGTTTTTATTAGTTTATTTGTTCTTCCAATTAGGTCCTTTTTTCAACTAATTAGGGATTACTCGGTTCATTTAAGTTAATTATTTGACCGATTGAGGAAAGTCTTCTAGGGTAAAATTGAGGGTGTTACAAAGTGGATGGCTCATTACCATGGAAGCTTATCCCAGAGAAAGGCCTGAGCCAAGTTAGCAACTGAAGCTCGTGCCGCCCAAGGAGGAGTCTCTTCTGAAGGGGAGTCTTCTTCTTCCTAACTCTATGCATTTCATTGGCATTCACATGTTCATGCATTTATTTCTCATTTTTGTTGTATATATGTGTTGTTACATGCATTGTGGACAATGCACATCTTGGGTTTAGGGGTGTGCATTTTCTCGCATTATATCATACATTCCATGTTTAAATTTTTATTGCCATGCAATTCATATAGTTTAGTTGCATACCAAACCATTAAAATAAAAGTGAAAAAGAAATTTTTTTGTTAAGTATGGCTCATATACTGTAAAAGGATGTTTTCACCCTTGGTGGAGGGCCTATATGTTGGAAGTAAAATGTTCAGTCTGTTGTGGCATTATCAACAACTGAAGCTGAGTACATGGCAGTAGCTGAAGTTGCAAAAGAAGCCTTATGCCTTATCGGGCTAGTGAAGGAATTGGGTATTCAACAAGGTGGAGTTCAGTTGCATTGTGATAGCCAAAGTGCTATTCATTTGGCTATGAATCATGTGTATAATGCTAGAACTAAACACATTGATGTGAGGTTTCATAAATTAGAGAGTTGATCGCATCTGGTGAGATATTGTTACAAAAGGTGCATACTGTAGACACTCCAGTTAATATGTTGACCAAGCCTGTTACTATAGACAAGTTCAAGCATTGTCTAGACTTGTTGAATGTTTGCAAATGCTAGAGAAGCATGGTAGCCCAACCCACTTTGATGTGTGAGAGACTCTAGATTTATCTCTTAATGGGCATGATATTCGCCAAGGTAGATATTTTGTTAAGTATGGCTCATATACTGTAAAAGGATAGATATGCTGGAGTGGGAGTGAGCGAATGGAGCATCTGTCCATCAAAGGAGTAATCTAGTTTTCGGTGGGATCGAATTAAGTGGGTTGGGGGTGCGGGGGTGAAGCCCCGCGGTACTGTACGAGTTATCTTTGTAATTGTAAATGGTAGGGTTACTTATATGAGTAGAAATCTATTTTAAGTAAGAGATCTTATTAAATAAGGCTTCTTGGTGACCATGTATGTAGGTTTATAAATAGATGTGTTATTTGCAACCTAAGGACCATCGGTTGAATAAAAGAAAACAACCACTCTTTGCTCCCCAAGGATGTAAGCACATTGTTGAACCTCATTAAATCTCTTGTATTCTTGCTTCTTTGATTTTATTTTTCTTTTGTCGTGTGCACAACAATTATGTCTCGGCCGATTTTTGAAGCATGTTAACATTTGTTAGGCAAGTTTTATTTGACCTAGGTGTCTGTCTGATGAGGAAATTTAAAATCTTTAGATGCCCATGCCAACATGATAGTATGCCAAGATTGCTTGGCAATTGATCTCTAGTTTAGGGAATTGAATTTACACTTAACACGTGATATGTATATAGCTCCCTAGAAAACTTAGACTTTTTGAAACTATGCTCAGATTCTAAAAAAAAGAGAACGCCAAGGTAAAAAGGATAGTGCACCAATGTGTGTCAAATGCTGAAGAACTTTAGAACACTCCTCTACCTAGGAAAAAATATTAACTTGGGGCTTTGTGGTTTGCTCTATCTTAGTTCTCAAGCCAACATGACTTAAGGTATGAGTGTAATAGGTTAGTAAGTGATGTAATCTGGACTAACGTGTGTATTTGTGGTATGCTCCCTATTATATCTCACGCCAGAGAGTGCACGACGCTACCCTAATCTAATGCTAGTAATAATAAAAAACTGCATACCTTTGGTGGAATAAATAAATAAATAATAATATGAGTTTAGGAAGTAAAATTGGCTAAGGGAGTGAAAGAATATTTGATGTGTATTGCCAGCACATCATGCACTCTTCATGACCTTAGACTAGATTTATATTGTTGCTCTTGAATTACTATATGTTTGGCATTACTGTACTGAGATAACTGAGGATAGACCTGTGCCGACTTTTACTTGCCAGCATTGGTTGACATGCCAACCAAAACTTTGTCGAGGTATCATTTTCATCATTTTAATTTTATTTTTCATTACTTGAGGACAAGCAATGAGCTTGGTGTGGGGGAGTGTTGACGCTCCAAAAGTACTAACTTTTATGCTTATGTCACATGCTCTTTCTTGTCTTTTAAGTACATTTAGTTGCATTTAGGTCGTAAAATCATGCATTGCATAAAGAGTAAGGCTTCGGTGTTATGCCAGTGCGAAGGGGTGTTTTTTGCACCTTTTTGCAGGTTGGCATAGTTGATGGCACAACAGCTGGTAGAGAAGGATTAGATTAGCCCAGGAAGGAGACGAAATCAAAGAGGATGTCGAGTAGCTGTTGGCACAGAAGGACCTTTAATGCCAAGCACCAATTCGTAGAGAAGAACATTTGATGCAAGGCCAAGAAGATGTCGACCTCGAAAAAAATAGGACCAGATCAGGCTGCGAGAAAATAGAGATTGGATCAATCTCCAAAAAAATAGCAAACAAGCAGTGTCAAGCGTGGTTGGCAGTACCATGCCGAGTTGCGATGCCATAAAAGCAATGGCACGATGATGTCAGCCCTAATCTGATCAGCCTTAAGATTCAAATGTTGGATAAGATGATCACCTCCCTTATCCATGCACGTTCAAATTCAAATCCTCTTTGATTAAATCTTGTAGTTTAGGGTCAAGGATTTGAGGGATTTGAGAGAATTTTGGGTTTTGGCCGATTGGTGTTTGAAAGAATAAGTTAGGGTTTGGAAAATTTTGTTTTATGCTTGAAAAACACGTTCGAATTGGCCAGGTTTTAAAGAAGGTTTCGAAACCATGGTTAAGGTTTCGAAACTATTGGGCAGAAGGTTTCGAAACTTTATGAGAGGTTTCGAAACCTCTCATTCCAATAAGCTCCTAAAATCTGGAAAACCCTGAAGGTTTCGAAACAATCAATAAGGTTTCGAAACTTAGGTCCAGAGTTGACAAAATTTGTCAAATTTTTGCCTCAATTAAGTCCGGAAAAGCATTCTAATAAATTTATGATTATTATTGGCATTAAAGACCCTTTTGAACTCAGATCAACATATATGTCTCAAAGAAAATCACAAGCTAAAGATACACATTTTAAGACTAAAGAATTTATGCTAAGAGTTGGATCTTAAAAAGGTTCAAATTGAGCCAAAAGTAACTAACTTAACTAAGGTCACTTAACCAACAAATGATTAAAAACATGTAAGCACACAAAATTGCTAATTTTAAGGCCAAAAGACATACAAAAAACACATAGGGCCAAAAATTAAGCAAACATGCAACACATAACACCCCCTTACTAAAAGCATTCAAACAACATATGGGGAACCTCAAACATGCTTTAAAACAAATAATCATATATAAAGCAACATGAAAGAGTAAATATTGCATGTAAAGGAAAATGTTACCACTTGAGCCAAGATAGATTGATTAGGCTTTATCCTCTTCAAGTGTCCTTCCATTTAGTGTGTCTAGAGCTTTCAAGTTTCTTCAATTTGCTTATCATGGCTCCAACACACCTACAAAAAGGGAACTATGCATGTTTTGGTACCCAAACTCTTTTGGGTCCATAAGAGTTAGTTCCTACAATTTTAGTCCCTTTTGGTATCCACTTAGACAATAGATCATATTCTTTGTTAGCAATGAGTCCTTTTGGAACCCAAATGCTTCTAATTATCTTCCTATTAAATGATCTTTGATGACCTCTTTGTCTATACCCATTAAAGTTCTTCCTAACATAGTTGGGTCTTGAATTTTCACCTTTTTCAAAAAATTTAGTTCCAACTTTATTGAAAGAAACTTTAAGATCATCAAGCTCCTTTTGATGATCATCATGGACCTTTGAAAGTAAGTTGTGCAAATCTTGATTTTTCTTTTCAAATTCTTTTATTTTAACTTGCATTTCTTCAATTTTACTTTCAAATTCCTTATTAGACTTAGAGAGAGAGTCATTTTCATTTTTCAATTTTAAAATGATTTTTCTATTTTTCAAAATTGACTCTTCATACTCCAAGGCTAATTCATCATAAGCCTCTTGCAATTCATCAAAAGTATAATCAATTGAAAAAGATGAATTAGAGGTTACTATAGAGTCATCATCGATAGCCATGAGACACACGTTGGCTACTTCATTCTCGTCCTCATCGGATGATTCATCATCTCTCCAAGTAGCTATATGAGCCTTGTGCTTCTTTTTCTCATAGCTCTTTTTCTTCAATTGAGGACAATCGAACTTGATATGTCCCGGATTATTGCACTCATAGCAAATAATTGGATCTTTCACTTTGTTGTCATTCTTGAAGCCCTCTTCTCTTTGAAATCTTCTCCCTTTGTTGGACCTCATGAATCTTTTGAATCTCTTGGCAAACATAGACATCTCTTTATCTTCATCATCTCCACTAGAATCAATATCTTCTTTAGATGCTTTGAGAGCAATGCCAAATTTCTTCTTTTCCACTTCCTTCTTTTTTTCTTCCTTGCCCTTTGACATCATCTCATGTGTAAGCAAGGAACCAATGAGCTCATCCAACTTGAGAGTCTTGAGGTCCTTTGCTTCTATTATCGTCGTTTTCTTTGAATCCCATGAATCGGGAAGAGAGTAGATCATCTTCCTCACAAGTTTATCTTTCGGGATAACTTTACCATAGCCCTTCAAACCATTAACAATCACGGAGAATCGATCGGACATGGTTTTGATGTCTTCCTCGGGGTCCGTCTTGAAGTTTTCATGTGTAACTTCAAGTTTGTCCCAAATCTCTTTAGCATTGGAACAAGATGACACCCTTCCATACTCATCCGGGCCAAGAGCACAAAATATGAGATGCATTGCCTTAGCATTTGTGGAGAATCTCTTGTTTTCTTCATTGCTCCATGTCTCCATATTACTAGTTGGTGCGGTGTAACCACTCATGATGATCTTCCAAGCTTCAAGATCAAAAGCTTGAATGAATAGCTTCATGCGGTTCTTCCAATAAGCATAATTAACTCCATTGAAGAAGGGAGGCTTGTTGGTGGGTTGAGAATCGCCCCAAGCTTCAACGGTGGAGGTGGAAGCCATGGATGACCTTGTAGATGATTGCACACTTCTTGTGTAACCCCCTTAACCCGGCCTAGACGGTTGACCCGAATTAAGAAAGTCACACGGGGAAAACCAAAGTCAACCCGAAAGTCAACCTTGATTAACGACCCTTTTTTTTCTTTTTAATCTCGTCTAGATGTACATTAACCCTAATTGTGATCACACAAACATCATACTCAAAGATCACAAACATCAGAGATCAAACAGGGACCCAATTGAACAAATTACAACTTTATGGACCAAATTGTAATTTCCGATAATTAAAAGGACTTAACACAAATTAAAGTTACCATCTTGAAATTAATCAGGTTTCATGCTTCTCTGTGAAATTTCAGCTCAAAAAGACTTCCCAAGCTCACACAATTGAACATACAAGATTCAGGACCAAAACGTAAACAAATCAAAACATATAACTGCCAATGTCAGCCCCTAACGGTCGGCCGTTCCGAAACCGATCAGCCCCGTTCCGAAACACGGGCCGTTCCGAAACCGATCGACACCGTTCTGAAACACGGCCTTGGCAGAGACCAAACCGTTTCGAAACGGTGCACACCATTTCGGACGCCTGGGTTCGTGTAAGGCACCCGTTCCGAAACGGTGCATACTGTTCCGAAACGCCTACACAGATTGCAGCAAACAAGCATACCAAATCATGCAATTGATCATTCAAACACGCTCCAAATGTCACCAAACTTTACCAGCATGCAATTAAACATATTTAAGACTTATAGGAACCATCCTAACATCAGTCTAACAACATATGCAAAAAGCCCCAATTCTATAGGCATGCTTCCTACACAAGCTAGCTATTCAAACACCAAACTTCCAAAACAAGCATATAAGGTTCCAATTCATAAACCAGCAATCTCAACAACATTCAACATACTTAGGGAGTCTCAAACACCTCCCAAAACGTACACATTGGTCCCCCATTGCCAAATCACACAAAAGCTAAATGTTTAACAAAACCTTCCATACTTTGAGCTTCACTTGAACTTGATTGCTTGCCCTTTCTTGCTGCCCCTCAAGATACTCTAATGCTCTGCATTATTGAATTAAGAAAACGTAGAGAGCGTAAGCAAAAGCTTAGTGAGGCATGCTCATTAAAAACAATTCAATAATGCAATTAAAACCATTTATAAACATGCTTGAAATCAATCTTTGCACATGCTCAAAAGCATACTTTAAACAAGCAATCCCATGCTTCAACATAACATTAAAACAAGCATCTCATGCTCCATAATATACTTAACATGTCATATTGGCTCAAGTGATACATTTCATTTCTTAAAACAAGTTCAACAACTTTCCCAAGGACTTTTAAACACCTTGGCCATGGACTTTTAAACACCATGAATAAGGACCACACAAGGACTTTTAACCACCTTTGTGTCCAATGCTTGAATCACCCCAAGGACTTTTAAACACCTTGGCCCCAAGGACTTTTAAACACCTTGGCCCCATGGACTTTTAAACACCATGGAATGGATCACCTAAGGACTTTTAACCACCTTAGTGTCCGCAACAAGACTCATCCAAGGACTTTTAACCACCTTGATGATCTTAAGTAACAAGGCTCACTCAAGGACTTTTAACCACCTTAGTGACCTTAATCTTTTCAAAACATCACTTGCCAATATACATCATTTTCAACATTTAATCCACTGTTTTAAAGCATTTAACCAAGCCATTTTCATCATGCATTTTAAAGCATCAATCCACATTTAAACAATGTACAAAAGCAAGGTACTCTTACCTAGAGTTACCTTCAACATATGGCTTATATCATCAGCAAAATCCATGCTAAAACATGCTTTCAAAACAGTAATTAAAAACATGCAAATCATCATTTTGCAACACATCAAAGTCATGGCCACCACTAGAGAGAAAATCCGAAAACTTACACTTGAGCTTAGAAAAGTTGTTTAGACTTAAACTAAGCTCCCAAAACCTTCAAACCTTGGTTTTAAAAGCTGAAAATCCATTTTCCACAAATGCACTCACAAATTTCCACTTTGCTTCAAGCCAAAGCACCAAATCAAGCTTCCGGATCAACCAAGATCACCTCAAAAACTACCTTAGAACACAAGCTAAACTTAGGAAACTCAACCTATCCGGGATTGCATCAATCAAAACTCAATTCCACATCATTTTAGAGATCATTTAACATCAAAAACATCTCTTAAAACACAGATTACTCAGATCTAACGAAAATCATCAAAAATCATCAAAATCTTGCATAATAAGCCAAGATCCATTAATCAACTTAAAAGCCTTTAATTAAACATCAATTAAGGATTGAAAACTTAGGAATTTCAGTAAAGAACTGATAGTTTAGAGGAGAAGGACGTTCTTACCTCCAAACTTGTATTTCTCCACTTTTTGCAATCAAAATGCTTGTTGAAACTTGTAGCAATTGAAGAGGTTTTGAAGATATGTTGATTTGGAATCAAATGAGAGTTGAAAGGAGGAATTTAGGTGAGAAAATCAGAAACAAATCTCTGGAAATGTAGTGTTTGGTTTGAGAGAAAATGAGAGAAGAAAAATGAGAAGTTAGTTATGAAAATTAGCCAAATGGCTTTTCCCTCCTTTTTGATATACTTTAAAATCAGAATTATAACTCAAAATATCTTAGAAAAATCTGGAGAAACCACTTTTGGATTAATAGCTCCTTAAAGATTCAAAGTTCCAACCCTTTATAAAACAGCCACCAAACTTGCGAAAATTACATTTTGGTCACTAGCCAAAATGTCACACTTCCAAAACTCATTTTCCAAAATTGATTTCACAGTTCACTTAATTATATTAAAAGATGATTTTAGAACATTTTCCCATATTTTTAATGCAACCCGAACTAGGCTTTCCTAATTTAACCTCTTAAGATTCGAACAGCACTTTGACCAACCGGTCAACGCCCAAAACTCCTAAGCCCAAAACCGGGGCGTTACAACTCTCCCCCCCTTAAGAAATTTCGTCCTCGAAATTTACCTGAAGGAAAGAGATAAGGAAACTGCTTCAGCATGTCTTCCTTCCGCTCCCACGTGGCTTCCTCAACACCTCGATGCTTCCACAGCACCTTCACCAACTCAATGGTCTTGCCACGAAGAACCTTGCTATCCGAATCCAGAACCTTCACCGGTTCCTCATCATAGGTCAAATCCAGATTCAAAACCACATCCTCTACAGGCATCACATGCGAAGGATCAGATCTATACTTCCGGAGCATAGAAACATGAAACACATCATGAATCTTCTCCAACTCCTGAGGTAACCTCAACCGATATGCAACAGGACCCACACGCTCAACCACCTCATAAGGTCCAATGTACCGAGGGCTCAACTTACCCTTCCGGCCAAACCTCATCACCTTCTTCCAAGGCGAAACCTTCAAGAACACACGGTCACCCACCGCATACTCTATCTCCTTACGCTTCAAATCCGCGTAAGACTTTTGCCGATCAGAGGCAGGCTTCAACCTCTCACAAATGAGCTTTACCTTCTCGGTGGTCCCTTTCAACAAAGCAGGCATCGAAACCAACTTTTGACCAGTTTCAGCCCAACAAAGAGGAGTCCTACACTTCCTCCCATACAGAGCCTCATAAGGTGCCATATGTATACTCGCCTGATAACTATTGTTATAAGCGAACTCAACCAAAGGCAGATGCTTCTCCCAAGAACCTTGGAACTCAATCACGCAGCATCTCAACATATCCTCCAAAATCTGAATAACCCGTTCAGACTGACCATCCGACTGAGGATGATAGGATGTACTGAAATGCAACCTTGTACCCAGAGCTTGATGCAAACACTGCCAGAAACGCGATGTGAACCTCGGATCCCTATCCGACACAATCGACTTAGGCACACCATGCAACCTCACTATCTCGGCAATGTACAGCTCTGCCAGCTTATCCAAAGAAAACGTAGTATGCACAGGCAAGAAATGCGCACACTTCGTCAAACGATCCACAATCACCCAAACAGAATTCTTCTTTGATGGAGACAAAGGCAAACCAGATACAAAATCCATGGTAACCCTCTCCCACTTCCATTCAGGGATTTTCAACGGTTGCAACAAACCAGAAGGAACCTGATGTTCAGCCTTAACTCGCTGACACACCAAACACTTGCTCACAAACTCCGCAACATCCTTCTTCAAACCCACCCAATAGTACTCATCATGAAGATCATGATACATCTTAGTACTACCAGGGTGCATAGAAAAAGGACTACTATGACCTTCAGTCAGAATAGCACGCCTCAACTCAACATCAGCAGGCACTACTATCCGACTACCAAAACACAACACACCATCCTCATTAAAGCAGAAATCTGAAGGTCTACCCTCCGCGATATCCTGAACATGAGACACCAAGGAATCATCCAGCAACTGCTTTTCCTTGATCAACTGAACCAAAGATGGTTTCACTTGCAACTCAGCAACAAGACCACCATCTCGCGATATGCTCAAGCTAGCAAACATCGCCCTCAACTCAACAGCTACCTTCCTACTCAAGGCATCCGCAACAACATTAGCTTTACCAGGATGATACTCAATCGTCAGATCATAATCCTTGAGCAACTCCAACCAACGTCGCTGCCTGAGATTCAACTCCTTCTGAGACATCAGATACCTCAAAATCTTGTGATCCGTGTACACAGTACACTTCTCACCATACAGATAATGTCTCCAGATCTTCAGAGCAAAAACCACTGCAGCCAGCTCAATATCATGCGTAGGATAGTTGCGCTCATGCACCTTCAACTGCCGCGACGCATAAGCCACAACCTTACCCTCTTGCATCAGCACACACCCCAAACCAACATAGGATGCATCACTGTAGACCACAAACTCTTTCCCTGATTCAGGCTGAATCAAGATAGGAGCTTGCGTCAAAGCCGCCTTCAGCTTCTCAAAAGCCTGCTGTCTCGCTTCCGTCCACTCATACTTAACATCCTTTTGCAACAGCTTCGTCAAAGGAGCAGCTATCTTGGAAAAACCATCCACAAACCTCCGGTAGTATCCCGCCAAACCAAGGAAACTACGGACTTCATGGACAGACTTAGGAACTTTCCAGTTCATCACCGCTTCAATCTTCTGAGGATCAACACGAATCCCCTCAGCTGAGACCACATGCCCAAGAAACACCACCTCCCTAAGCCAGAACTCACACTTGCTCAGCTTAGCATAAAGCTGATTCTCCAACAAGGCTTGCAAAACAATCCTCAAATGCTCTTCGTGCTCCTCCTCAGTACGCGAGTACACGAGGATATCATCAATGAACACCACAACAAACTTGTCCAGGTATTCATGAAACACACGATTCATCATGTCCATGAAAGCAGCAGGAGCATTTGTCAAACCAAACGGCATCACAAGGAACTCATAATGCCCATACCTTGTCCTGAAAGCTGTCTTAGGCACATCCACATCCTTCACCTTCAACTGATAATACCCTGACCTCAAGTCAATCTTAGAGAACACTGCAGCTCCCCGAAATTGATCAAAGAGATCATCAATCCTCGGCAAAGGATACCGATTCTTGATAGTCAACTTGTTCAGCTGACGGTAATCAATGCACATCCTCGTAGTGCCATCTTTCTTCTTCACAAACAAGACAGGAGCACCCCAAGGCGACACACTCGGCCGGATGAAACCACGATCAAGCAGCTCTTGCAACTGCGTCTTCAATTCCTTCAGCTCCTTAGGTGCCATTCTATAGGGAGTAATGGACACAGGAGTTGTATTCTCATACAGCTCAATTCCAAACTCCACCTCGCGATTAGGAGGTAAACCAGGCAACTCTTCAGGAAAAACACCAAGAAACTCCTTCACAACCTTGATATCCTGCACCCTCAACTCCTTAGAGCTAGGATTCATCACAAAAGCTAGGTAAGCTTCGCAACCTTGCCTCAGCATCCTACTCGCCTCCAAGGTAGACACCACATTAGCAAGAAACTTCACATTCTCGCCAACAACAACAACTTCATAATCATCTGCAAGCTTAAGCGAAACCCGCTTATTCTCACAATCCACAACAGCACGATGCTCAGCAAGCCAATCCATACCAAGGATCACATCAAAACCATAAAAAGGCAACTCCATAAGATCAACATGAAAGACATGTTCTTGAACAACCAAGGGACACCTTCTATAAAGCTTTCGAGTCACAACAGTTTCACCAAAAGAACTAGTGACACGAACTCCAACGTCCAAAGACTCAACAGGCAAACCAAGCAATTCAGCATGCTCACGCAAAATGTATGAATGCGTAGATCCAGAATCAATCAAAGAAAGCAATGACAAGGATTGCAAAGTAAAGGTACCTGCAATCACATCAGCATCATTCTTTCCCTCGCGCTGAGCATACACCCTCGCTTGGCCTCCACCCTCAGGCTGAATAGCCACAACATGAGCTACTCCGCGACCACCTTCCTCTCTCCTCTGGAAATTACCACGGCCGCGCCCACGACCTCTCTGCTGTGCAGCTACAACAGGAGCACGATCTTGGCCACCAGCTAACCTTGGACAATCTCGCCTCAGATGGTCAACAGAACCACAGTTCCAACATCCATTACCAGCAGCCGTAACAGGAGCTTGCACCTCCCTCACAGCACGAGGACAGTCACGCTTCATGTGACCACGCGAACCACAGATCCAGCAAGCACTTGGTTCAGCTCTAGCAAAACCACCCCTAGCAGGTGCACCACCACCTCTCTTGGCTGAGGACTGATACTTCTGATCACGTCCCCTCTTGTTCCGTCCACCTCCGGAACTATACTCAGCAGTTCTCTTGCCCGAACTTGCTCCAGCACCTTTCGCAGCTAAACCCAAGTTCATCTCAATGTCCTTGGATCGACTAACCAGCACATCAAAATCATTGTACTCAGCAGCCAACATGTAGGTCTTAACCTCCGTCACCAAGCCATAACGGAACCTTTCGCACCTCTCTCGCTCATCAGGTATCAGCTCCGGTGCATACTGACTGAGGCGTACAAACTGCACTTCATACTCAGCCACACTCATGCTCCCTTTGGTAAGAGACATGAATTCACGCTTTTTCTCATCCAGATATCTCACTCCAAGATATCTCCTCTTGAACGCATTCTGAAAGAATGTCCAAGTAACATCAGCTTCAGCCATCCCAGCTATGGTGGTCGTCCACCACGTATATGCATCGTCCTGCAGCAAGGACACAACACAGCCCAACTTTTGCACATCCGTGCAGCTCATCTGACCCAAGATACGCTTGGTACTCTCTAGCCAAGCTTCCAAACTCTCAGTAGACATACCTCTGAACTCAGTCCCTCCAAGACTGCGCAGACACTCCAAAGGTAATCTAACACCGGCATTTCTCTGATGCCCAGCTCCTTGAGCTCCAGCTACTGCTGCTCGAAAAGCACCCGCAATAGCTTGTACCAGCATAGACATATCAGGCATGGCTTGCCCCTGACCAACCTCTGGTCCAGCAGCTCCAGCACCAGCTGCAGCTTCAGCTCGCTCACCTCCAGCACCACCACCAGGCGGAGGAGGGGGTAACACAGCACTACCCGTATTCTCTTCATTCTCATTCTCGTTAGGAGCCGTAGCTCGCACACTACCTCTTAACTCTCTACGTGGTGCCATACTTTTACCATGCAATCACAATGCAAAAATAAAACAAGTCAGGCCCAGCAAGGTAAGCAATCCAAGTATTCAAGCTCAATTTCATTCAAAATCAACTTCATTTCATTAGCTTTTGTTTGGCAATGGGTACCCTCAACATGCAACATCATAGCATACATCTCAATTGCATCAACATCACAAGCCACTGATCATGCTTTCAAACAACAAGCATACAAGACAAACATACTTCAATCATGCATACATTCATTCCCAATTACTCGCAAACTCGGCTCTGATACCACCAAATGTAACCCCCTTAACCCGGCCTAGACGGTTGACCCGAATTAAGAAAGTCACACGGGGAAAACCAAAGTCAACCCGAAAGTCAACCTTGATTAACGACCCTTTTTTTCTTTTTAATCTCGTCTAGATGTACATTAACCCTAATTGTGATCACACAAACATCATACTCAAAGATCACAAACATCAGAGATCAAACAGGGACCCAATTGAACAAATTACAACTTTAGGGACCAAATTGTAATTTCCGATAATTAAAAGGACTTAACACAAATTAAAGTTACCATCTTGAAATTAATCAGGTTTCATGCTTCTCTGTGAAATTTCAGCTCAAAAGGACTTCCCAAGCTCACACAATTGAACATACAAGATTCAGGACCAAAACGTAAACAAATCAAAACATATAACTGCCAATGTCAGCCCCTAACGGTCGGCCGTTCCGAAACACGGGCCGTTCCGAAACCGATCGACACCGTTCCGAAACCGATCGACACCGTTCCGAAACACGGCCTTGGCAGAGACCAAACCGTTTCGAAACGGTGCACACCGTTTCGGACGCCTGGGTTCGTGTAAGGCACCCGTTCCGAAACGGTGCATACTGTTCCGAAACGCCTGTACAGATTGCAGCAAACAAGCATACCAAATCATGCAATTGATCATTCAAACACGCTCCAAATGTCACCAAACTTTACCAGCATGCAATTAAACATATTTAAGACTTATAGGAACCATCATAACATCAGTCTAACAACATATGCAAAAAGCCCCAATTCTATAGGCATGCTTCCTACACAAGCTAGCTATTCAAACACCAAACTTCCAAAACAAGCATATAAGGTTCCAATTCATAAACCAGCAATCTCAACAACATTCAACATACTTAGGGAGTCTCAAACACCTCCCAAAACGTACACATTGGTCCCCCATTGCCAAATCACACAAAAGCTAAATGTTTAACAAAACCTTCCATACTTTGAGCTTCACTTGAACTTGATTGCTTGCCCTTTCTTGCTGCCCCTCAAGATACTCTAATGCTCTGCATTATTGAATTAAGAAAACGTAGAGAGCGTAAGCAAAAGCTTAGTGAGGCATGCTCATTAAAAACGATTCAATAATGCAATTAAAACCATTTATAAACATGCTTGAAATCAATCTTTGCACATGCTCAAAAGCATACTTTAAACAAGCAATCCCATGCTTCAACATAACATTAAAACAAGCATCTCATGCTCCATAATATACTTAACATGTCATATTGGCTCAAGTGATACATTTCATTTCTTAAAACAAGTTCAACAACTTTCCCAAGGACTTTTAAACACCTTGGCCCCAAGGACTTTTAAACACCTTGGCCATGGACTTTTAAACACCATGAATAAGGACCACACAAGGACTTTTAACCACCTTTGTGTCCAATGCTTGAATCACCCCAAGGACTTTTAAACACCTTGGCCCCAAGGACTTTTAAACACCTTGGCCCCATGGACTTTTAAACACCATGGAATGGATCACCTAAGGACTTTTAACCACCTTAGTGTCCGCAACAAGACTCATCCAAGGACTTTTAACCACCTTGATGATCTTAAGTAACAAGGCTCACTCAAGGACTTTTAACCACCTTAGTGACCTTAATCTTTTCAAAACATCACTTGCCAATATACATCATTTGCAACATTTAATCCACTGTTTTAAAGCATTTAACCAAGCCATTTTCATCATGCATTTTAAAGCATCAATCCACATTTAAACAATGTACAAAAGCAAGGTACTCCTACCTAGAGTTACCTTCAACATATGGCTTATATCATCAGCAAAATCCATGCTAAAACATGCTTTCAAAACAGTAATTAAAAACATGCAAATCATCATTTTGCAACACATCAAAGTCATGGCCACCACTAGAGAGAAAATCCGAAAACTTACACTTGAGCTTAGAAAAGTTGTTTAGACTTAAACTAAGCTCCCAAAACCTTCAAACCTTGGTTTTAAAAGCTGAAAATCCATTTTCCACAAATGCACTCACAAATTTCCACTTTGCTTCAAGCCAAAGCACCAAATCAAGCTTCCGGATCAACCAAGATCACCTCAAAAACTACCTTAGAACACAAGCTAAACTTAGGAAACTCAACCTATCCGGGATTGCATCAATCAAAACTCAATTCCACATCATTTTAGAGATCATTTAACATCAAAATCATCTCTTAAAACACAGATTACTCAGATCTAACGAAAATCATCAAAAATCATCAAAATCTTGCATAATAAGCCAAGATCCATTAATCAACTTAAAAGCCTTTAATTAAACATCAATTAAGGATTGAAAACTTAGGAATTTCAGTAAAGAACTGATAGTTTAGAGGAGAAGGACGTTCTTACCTCCAAACTTGTATTTCTCCACTTTTTGCAATCAAAATGCTTGTTGAAACTTGTAGCAATTGAAGAGGTTTTGAAGATATGTTGATTTGGAATCAAATGAGAGTTGAAAGGAGGAATTTAGGTGAGAAAATCAGAAACAAATCTCTGGAAATGTAGTGTTTGGTTTGAGAGAAAATGAGAGAAGAAAAATGAGAAGTTAGTTATGAAAATTAGCCAAATGGCTTTTCCCTCCTTTTTGATATACTTTAAAATCAGAATTATAACTCAAAATATCTTAGAAAAATCTGGAGAAACCACTTTTGGATTAATAGCTCCTTAAAGATTCAAAGTTCCAACCCTTTATAAAACAGCCACCAAACTTGCGAACATTACATTTTGGTCACTAGCCAAAATGTCACACTTCCAAAACTCATTTTCCAAAATTGATTTCACAGTTCACTTAATTATATTAAAAGATGATTTTAGAACATTTTTCCATATTTTTAATGCAACCCGAACTAGGCTTTCCTAATTTAACCTCTTAAGATTCGAACAGCACTTTGACCAACCGGTCAACGCCCAAAACTCCTAAGCCCAAAACCGGGGCGTTACATCTTAGATCTTCTCAAGAGATTGTAAGACCTTCCAATGAGCCAAGCTCTGATACCAATTGATGAGAGTGGCAATCGATCGAACAAAACCAAGAGGGGGGTGAATTGGATTTTTGAAGGAATGGTGGACACTAATTGCAAAGGCAAAATTGCAAGGAGATTTAGAGTGGTTCATCTCCCCTAATTGGAGTCTACATCCACTACCTTAGTGACCACACTAAGGATTTTCCACAAATTCACTAATTTGTCTTTCCTTTAAGGATAAGGAGTAACCTTACACAATTCAATAGACTTATACCCCAAAGTCTATTGAATCCTATCCCAAGAATGAATACAAATAAGCAAACTAGGAAATCCTCACTAGGAATGTGTTTGCAAAGTTTAAGCTCTCTCACACACCCAAAGAAACACAAGCACAAGAATTATAATGAAGAACACTCTAGTGTTTTACAAGAAAGATTGAAAATTAAGTACAAATTGGAATTTGATTGCTTGGAAGTTTGGATTGACTTTCTTGTTACTTTATTACTGTTTGGAGACCTCTTTTATATGATCTTGATCTTTTCTAACCGTTGGGAGACTTTGGAGGGAGTTTGGAGCCGTTGGGAGCCATTAAAACCAAGCATTAAATGCTTACCTGCACAGAGGTTTCGAAACCTTTACCATAGGTTTCGAAACCTTAAGAAGGGATTTGTAAGAACTAGCCATTACAAGGCTAAGGTTTCGAAACTTTCATAGAGGTTTCGAAACTTTTGTTAGGGTTTCAAAAACAATAGCTTACTGGCGAGAGAGGTTTCGAAACCTTAGATGAGGTTTCGAAACTTTCCTCTAAAAACATGTATTTTGGGTATTTGTCGATTTTTAAAAGTATAGTTTGATATAGGTATTAAGTCGAACTTTTTCAAAACATTTTATCAAGTTTAAATCGAGTTTTTGACAAATTTATTTCTTAAAAATTACTTTACAAATTTTTACAAATTAGTCCTTTGAAAATTTCTTTTAAGTTATATCAAAATCAAAATAAGTTCAACAATGTTGCTGCCCTGAAATTGTATGCAAGAATGATTGAATGCTTGTGTTGAAATGACACATTGAGGTGATTTGAATAATATGATCTTTGAATGAGCTCTAATGATATGTTTGTATGAATGATTAGATATTAGAACAAGAGATTGGATTGGTTGAGGAGGAAGGTGATGGAAAAGCTAACAAGAAACTCAAGGGAATTGCTATTCGAGATCAGAGTTAGCTTGGAGTATTGTGAGTGTGACTAACTTAGGGTTAAGACTTAGGTCTTAACAAACAATTACATGTCTATTTTTCTTGTGTGATGCAATTGCCATGTAACATGACTTAATTATAGTTGGTAACCTAAATGGGAAGAATGGTTAAAAGAAAATGAATAATGACTAGTTAGTTCTTGCATGTTGATTGTATATTACGTTACTTGAACAAGTGAATGAAATCTTAGATAAATAACATTGTTATTCGAACATTCTTGGATCCTTAAAGGATCAAAACTTGATAAAATGATGTATGAACTTGGAAGAATAATTGAATGCTATCTTTGAATGGCCTAAGGGCTGCCTTGACTATGAAGTTGGAAGTACAATTGAATGCTATCTTTGAACGGCCTAAGGGCTTACCTTTAACATGATAATGGTTACTTAAACATGTAGTACATTGATAATCTTGATACTTGAAGTGATCTTATATGTGACTTATTACTTGAAACATGATATTTGATCAATAAAGTTTAAAGTTAAATACATTGCCTTGGTGGTTAGTGAGTCATAGGTAGTAAGGCATGCCTTAGAGTCTAGAGCTCTTGTGATTGGGTTGAACTATGGTCATGGGCTAAGGCCTTATTTGGCGACAGTAGGAGGGATGTTTGTATTGGTCATTGGCGATAGTAGGAGGGATGTTTGTATTGGTCATTGGAGACAGTAGTACGGATTGACCAGGTACTATATGTACCATTCTTGAGGCGACAATTGGTTGGAGACTGAATAGATATATCTTACTATATACCAAGGCCCAAACCTGTAAAATGATTCTGAATAATACAAGGAAATAAATGAATAAATAAAATGTTTAAGAATGTGAAAGCATGAATTTTGTTGCTAGATATATACTACTTGAAATGAGATAAATCTTGAAATGAGAATGTTTATTTAATAACCATACATGACATGAATTATTGTTGTATCTTGCTTGAATATATCTTGAGTGTTAAGCTTTTAATGTGAAACCATACAAATGGAATGAGAGCATGTAACAAATCATGTCTTGCTATGAATTTATTACTAAGCTTAATAAATATGTGTTATATGTGTGCTAATTAGGGATCAAATGTATGATACTTGAAAACTAAACTCAATGATCTAGAATGATAAAGCTTGCCACCTCACTAAGTACCTTGTGTACTTATCGCTCTCTTGTTTCCATTTCTTCCCAAATAACAGGTTGGGAGTAATTTTGAATCTATCTTGGTGGAAGGCAAAGAAAACAAACTCTAGCTACATATATGGTACATGTTCTTTTGTAATCTCCTAGAATGGTGGCCTAGTTTGTATATATAACTTAGTTTGGTCATGCATTGGCATACTTTAAAGTTTGTATAAGTCATGATTTTGACACTATGGTTTGTAACTCATGATTATGATATATATGTGTGTGTGTGTGTGTGTGTGTGTGTGTGTGTGTGTGTGTGTGTGTGTGTGTGTGTGTGTGTGTGTGTGTGTGTGTGTGTGTGTGTGTGTGTGTGTGTGTGTGGATTGTGAGTATATTCATATAGCTTGACATTTGATATTTGATTAGTTTAAAACATGGATGTATGTGTTGAGTCATGAATTGAAGTATGAAGTATATATGCTATTTGTATATGGGGAAATAATTACTTCCATGTATACATGTATGGTTGGGTTAGAATGTTCTCTTGTGCAAGTAGTTGAGTTCGAATGGGTTGATTAAATGGAATGGTTTGAAATTTTGTTAGGGTTACATTCGAAAGCTTTGATCATGTACATGGGCAGATTTTGTATGGTGTTAATAGGTTCATGTTAGACTGCTTAATGGAATTCGAATAGAAATGATTTGGTCTTGGCTGCCATGAGGTTCGAATGGATGTTGATTACCCTAGTCTTGTTCGGATGATGCATGTTTTGGTTGAGTTTAAATGGTAAATTGGTTTGTAATATACTAAAACATGAATCTAGGATCAAAACACATGTTAGATAAAGAAATTGGTTGCTTAGTTTATACATGATTCGAACAATATATTAAGTGAGTAAGACTGTTTACGTATGTAGTCATGATTTGAATTATTTTATGTTGGTTGTTTGGCATGTATGTAAGTTTAGAAGTGTATGACTCCTTGATTGATCCTTAGAGTATGAGTTTAATATAGTAGCTTTGAATATTGGATTGTGGTTGTTGTTGCTTGTTAGTCAAGTAACTCATCCATTAGGGATAAGTTAGAAAAGTTTAAAATTTTCCTCGATTTTTTATCTTGCTTAACACCCCTTGATCGGTTTACTACGAAACCGGGAGAGGGGTGTTACAGAAAGGCTCACCAAGGTCTCTTTGATGGCAACATCTCTAGCTCTCTCATATCGCCAGAGCTTCCTCCTCTGCTCCCCAACCTCCTCTAATTTTCGAAGAACGATCTCCTGTTGGTGATATATCTGGGCAAGCAATGTCGTCATCTATGCTGGCATTGAGGTTGTTAGCTTTGCCTTTTGTTCTTTGGCCTTCGGTGTTGGCATGACAACCTTCCCCTTACCCTTGTTCGTGTCCTTCACATTAATGCTAGTGAGGTTCCTCCAGCCGGCTAACGTAATTGTGTAGCCCTTCATTTCAAGGGCAATGACTTCCTCTATCGTGGGAACATTGTATTGCAGACAAATATTACAAATTAGAAGAGGAAATAACAAACCTCTAGTTGGCTTGTGGTCACACTCGTATATCTCATCGATTATAATCCGTCCAACATTAATTTTATGGCACGTCAGAATAGAATACAAAAAAATCAGTCGGTCCTTCAAAACGGTCTCATTGTGGGTCGTCGGCATCAAACTTGCCTTGAGAAAATGGTTACAACCCTTTGCTTGCAGTTTAAGGGCCACTCTTTTGACCGTTCGGTGTCCTTTGGAGGATACGATCCACTCTGTGCCTTATTCACACAAATCTTCCAAAAGCTTCTTACGTTTGGCAGCGGTCATGTTGGCAGCAAACGCGACATGCTCATCCTCTCCATCCAACTTGAGCAGTAAATTGATAGACCCTTCATCAAATCGCACACATTCTCCTATAATCATCAAAAACGAGTTTGCTTTAGTAGTTAAATGTGCATAAACTTCACGAACAAGATTTGGAAAGATCTCACCCTTTTGTTGGCAAAACGTCTTCCACTTGTGTTTGGTGATGATATCCATGAACTCATAGGGAAACACCTGATTTTTCTCGGGCTCGAAGCTGAAGTTTCTCTCGAAGAAAAAAGTCCTTGAAGCAAAGTGATCTTCATACTTCTTTTGGATCTCATCGTTGAAAAAGGTCTTGAAGGTTTTAGATGAAGAAGCCATGGAAGGGTTTGAAAAGAAAAGAAACAAAAGCTTGAGTTTCTTGGGTGGAATGAGGGAGAGAATTAACCGGATAGGTAAATAAGATGAAGTGAAAAAGAAAAGAAAAGAAAAATGAAGGGGTTGAAAGATAGAAAGGTTGAGTGTTAGGGTAAAAGTAATTATGACCGTTTTAAAGAGGGTAATGATGAAAGGTGGCATGTTTTGGGGAGAGGAAAAAGGGATGACGTGATAGTTTATGGAAAGGGTAAGTGATAAGGATAGGATTTAAAGTGATAAGATATGAAGTGATAAGGTAATTAAATTGAATTTAAATCACCTTAATTTTTGGGCGGCTAGGGTTGGATATATTTATTTTTTCTCTCATGGTGTAAATTAAATCAAGCTAGGGTAATTTCTTTTCCCCAAGTTACTCTCATCGCATGCCAAGCTCAGTTGATGGCACCACTTATGGGCGCGGCACCATTCAATCTTGCCACTCGTTGAAAATTAATATATATGTCTGACACCAAATCTGCATCCACTCAAATGAAACCTTTCAACCCAACAAAAGAAAATCTAAAAATAAAGACTAAAAGAAAAAAGAAAAGCTGGTGAAAAATCCTAAATCCTAAAAACAAAGAAAAACAACCAACCTAATATTTATAAAGATTCAAACATGTCGATGGTGTTATGGTATTTCTGCCAAGAGAACAGTCTCATTGGCATTTCTCTGTTGCCCCTCAAAATAGTGCTTTAAGCACTGGCCATTTACCTTAAAATTTTCTTCGGTTTTCAAATCCTTGATGTCCACAGCACCATGGGCATGGGGTTGTACTACTTCAAAAGGGCTCGACCATCTCGAATTAAGCTTACCTGGAAACAATTTAAGCTGTGAGTTAAAAAGAACAAGTTGACCTACCTCGAAATGTCTTGGCAGAACTTTCTTGTCATGTCAATGTTTGGTTCTTTCCTTATATAACTTGGCATTATCATAGGCGAGTGCTCGGAATTATTCCAACTCATTGAGGTCTAACATCCTTTTTTCTCCCACTACGGCCCATGCAATGTCAAGTGTTCTGGTTGCCCAATACGCTTTATGTTCAAGCTCTACTGGAAGATGGCATGGTTTACCATATACAAGCTTGAAAGGTGAAGTGACCAGCGGATTTTTGAAGGCATTTTGATAGGCCCACAAAGCCTCATCTAGTCTTAAAGACCAATCCTTTCTCAAAGGATTCACAGTGTTTTCTAGGATATTCTTTATCTGCTTTTTGGAAATCTCGGCTTACCAATTTGTTTGTGGATGATAGGTCATGGCTATCCTTTGTTGTATCATATACCTACACAAAGCTTTAGTAATTAGACTGCATTTAAAATGGGTGCCCTCATCGTGAATGATCACTCGAGGAGGACCAAAATAGGTAAAGATATGCTTGTGCAAAAACTTGGCAACGACTTTGGCATCATTTGTTGGTTGGGCAATAGTCTCTACCCACTTGGAAACATAATCGACTGCGACAAGGATATATATATTTCCAAAATATGGGGGAAATGGACCCATAAAGTCTATCCCCCAAACATCGAATAAGTCCATCGGCATGATGTTCTGGAGCGGAAGTTGATGTCTGCCAGAGATATTCCCAATTTGTTGGCATGGATCACATGCCTTGGTGTAGTCATGAGCATCCTTATACAACGTAGGCCAATAAAAACCTGACTGCAGCACCTTGGCAGCAGTCTTTAGTCTAAAAAAGTGTCCACCATATGGTGCGGCATGGCATGATTGCAAAATAGCATGCTACTTATCCTCTGGCACACAACGGCAAATCACTTGATCGACACATTGCTTAAACTTGAAAAGCTCATCCCAATAATAATGTCGAACATAACGTAAAAATGCTTCCTGGCATTGTAGTCTAAATTTGGTGGCATGACGTTTCTCACCAAATAATTAACGATGTCGGCATACCATGTCACAACATCCATTGCGAGTAAATACTCGTCTGGGAACTCATCTCTGATAGATTTAACCTTTTCATCCTCACGGTGATGCTCTAGTCGTGATAGGTGGTCAGCTACTAAGTTTTCACTTTCCTTCTTGTCCCGAATCTCGAGATCAAATTCTTGTAGTAGGAGCTCCATCAGATCAATCTCGGCTTGGCATCCTTTTTTGCCAAAAGGTATTTCAGTGTTGAGTGATCTGTAAAAACAACAACTTTATTACCTATCAAATAAGATCTAAATTTATCAAATGCAAATACAACTACAAGAAATTCTTTATCAATTGTGGTGTAATTAAGTTGTGCTTAATTAAGTGTTTTGTTGGCATAGTAATGGCATGAAAAACTTTGCCACGTCGCTGTCCAAGCACTGCTCTGATGGCATAGTCGCTTGCATCACACATGAGCATGAAGGGCTCATTCCAGTATGGTGCCACGACTATAGGGGCATTAGCCAAATTCTCTTTAAGGACCTGAAACACTCTAAAACAAGAATCATCAAATGCAAAGCGACATATTTTTCTAATAACAAGCATAAAGGTTTAGAAATTTTAGAAAAGTCCCTAATGAATCGTCGATAAAAACTTGCATGACCTAAAAAACCTCTTACACCTTTAACACTTGTGGGAGGTGGTAAATATTTGATTGCTTCGA
This sequence comes from Hibiscus tridactylites, assembly GCA_958450335.1. NCBI lineage: Eukaryota > Viridiplantae > Streptophyta > Magnoliopsida > Malvales > Malvaceae > Hibiscus > Hibiscus tridactylites. The sequence goes on from OY288271.1 coordinate 35,891,222, forward strand.
CTTTCGTTGGATCAACCTCTAGTCCATTCTTGGTCACCCTGTGCCCGAGAACAATGCTCTCCTTCACTATGAAGTGGCATTTTTCTCAGTGCAAGACTAGATTTGTCTCAATGCATCTCCTCAAAACTTTCTCCAAGCTCAGAATGCATTCCTCAAATGTGTTACCAAAAAATGAGAATTCGTCAAAAAACACTTCCATGTTGTGCTCAAACAAATTAGAAAAAATAGACATCATACAATGTTGAAACATTGCTAGCACATTGCACAACCCGAATGGCATCCTTCTGAATGCGAATGTCTCATATGAACATGAGAATGTGGTCTTTTCTTGGTCGTCGGGAGCTATTGCAATCTGGTTATAACATGAATAACCATCTAAGAAACAATTGAAAGCTTTACCTACCAGTTTGTCTAACATCTGATCGATGGGAGGCAAAGAGAAATGGTCCTTCTTTGTGACTTTATTCAGCTTCCTATAATCCATGCACACTCTTCATCATGTGATTGTTCTGGAGGGGGTCAACTCATCCTTTCTATTCTGTACAACAGTCATGGCACCCTTCTTTGGCATGCACTACACCGGGCTAACCCAAGAGCTATCGAATATGGGATAGATTATTCTGGCATCAAGACATTTGATAATCTCTTTTGTACAACTTCTTTCATGCTCGGGTTCAGCCTCCTTTGACCTTCAATAGTCTTGCCATGATATTCCTCCAAAATAATTTTGTGCATGCAAATAGTTGGGCTTATACCTCAGATATCTGCCAAGGTCCAGCCCAACACTTGCTTATAGGTCTTTAATATTGCCAAAAATCTTGCCTCTTGATCATTAGTGAGATCAGCGGCAATAATCACTGGCAATGTTTAGTGGTCACCTAGATAGGCATACTTCAAGTGTCCTGGCAGTAGCTTAAGCTCCAACTCTGGTGGTTCCTCGATTGATGGTTTCGGTTTCTTTATCTCTCTGCCAACCAACTGGAGTGGCTCAAAGTAACTCACATCTTCAGCCTCCAAGGTTGGTTCCTCAGGTTCCTCAAATAGTTTAGTTATGTTGTCAAGCATGTTGGCATCAAATTCTACATCCTATTACAATTGTACCATGTCCAAAGTATAAATGGCCTCCATCATCTCCTCGGCTTGACATTCATCTGATTCATCTACACATTTCAAAGCTTGAAACACGTTAAAAGTAAAATGTTGTTCATTCATTTGCATGGTTAGTTCCCATTTATGAACATCAACAAGCGCCCTACCTGTGGCAAGGATTGGCCACCCAAAATAATTGGCACATTAGTGTCAGCTTCATAATCCAAAATGATAAAATCATATGGAAATATAAATTTGTCTACCTTTACCAACACATCCTCAATCTTACCCTTGGGATGTGCATAGGATCGGTCTACCAATTGGAGTGTCATTGTGGTAGGTTTTGCTTATATGCCAAGCTTTTTGAAAATACATAGTGGCATCAAATTGATGTTGGCTCCTAAATCACACAATGCCTTACCCATTGATTTATTGTCGATTGTACAAGGGAAAGTAAAACTCCATGGATCTTTAAGCTTTGGTGGCAATCGATTCAAGATCATGGCGTTGCATTCTTGTGTGAGGGCAACAGTCTGGAACTCTCCCAACTTCCTCTTTTTGGATAATATGTCCTTCATGAATTTTACATAGTTGGGCATTTGCTCAAGTGCCTCTACCAATGGAATGTTAATTTGAAATAGCTTAAGCTCTTCCAAGAAGCGCTTAAATTGTTGTTCCTACTTGTGCTTTTGAAGTCTGGCCGGAAATAGTGGCAGTGGATACATATATGCCGGCATTGTCGGCTTTGCCGTGGCAATTCTGGCATCCACTTTGTTATTAGTATGCTTTTTGGCCTCAGTCTGCTTGTCATCATTGTTAACATCATCGTTGGCATTGGAACTTGTATGAGTGTTGGCATCATTGTGGGCATCACCGTTGGCATCATCTGCTTTGGCTTTCTTCTTCTCTGATTCCTTGGGCTCATCTTTTGGCACTAGTTTTCCAACTTGGCAGTCGTTTCTGCCTCACAATGTTTACCACTTCGAATGGTTATGGCCTTGCACTACTCATTACCTTTGTGCTGAGCATCTTCAGTGTCACTTGGCAAAGTTTCTTGTGGACGATTGTTGAGTGCATTCACAATTTGTCCCATCTGGATCTCCAAATTTCGTATCGAGGCTACCAAACTATGAACTATGACATCATTATGCTATGTGTACTCTGTAAGATTGCCTCCTTGATTGATTCTTTGCCCTTGCTGGAAATTATTTTGAACTCTCTGTGGCACGATATTTTGACAGAATGTTGGCATGGCATTCCGGTTTTGCCTCTGGGCATTCTGGCGTTGTGCATTATACTAGTTTCCTCCTTGATTTCCCCAAACTAAGTTAAAGTGCTTCCTCCAACCTCATTATAAGCGTTGGAGTTAGAATTATAATCAAGTTTCCAGCAACCATTTTCATGTATACATATCCCTTAATCCATGACACAAATCATTTTCTCAATCCTAAACTAACATAGAAACCAACATGCACAATATGTCCTATTAACATGGCAGCAACATCTCAACAATTCAAGATGATTATATGCATTCCTAATGAAATAAAATCAAGTAATTACCTTACTAACAAAAGGCCATGCACAGACAAAACCAAGACTTGAGTTAAAACAGTCCCCAAACCCAAGCTTTATCTCACCATTCTCTTTCAAATTCGGCCAAGGGAGGAAGATGAAGCAAGGTTTCCTCAAGATCTTATTTTTCACTCAAACACTCTATTTTTCCATGGATTTTCAGCTCACAGGATCAAGGAGTAAGAATCAAAGGGCTTCTCTCTTTTGTTCTAACCAAAATGGGGTAAGGGAGGGATGAAGAAACAAACAACGATGAGGAAGAGTCAAACTCTCTCTCTCTTCCTAGGAGTAACCGTCCATATTCTCATCCTCTTTCATTATTATTATTATTATTATTATTATTATTATTATTATTATTATTATTATTATTATTATTATTATTATTATTATTATTAATTAATGAGATATTATCTCATTATAAGCCTTCCTATTGGGTCATACATGCCACCTAGACTTTCCACTAAGTAGCTTTTAATAGTTTAGCATGCAACACTTTAGTTTTGTTTTAGTTTCATTTCAATCCTCTTAATTTAGCTTCTCACTTTTTTTTGTTTCCAATTGAGCCCAAATCTTATAATTAGCTTACTAATTACCAATTGCTTATTAATTGAGCTACCTCACTTCATTTTATTTCAATTAAATCCTAGTCCTAACTAGTTTAGAAGGATTAGTTCACATTGTTTTAATTTTACTCAAATCACTTATTCAATTTCTTTTAGCTTAATTTGGCACATAACTCGCTTAATCTATGACTTAATTGTAACATCCTCCTAAGCCCGATTTAGGATGTTACAATTCTCCCCCTTAAAAGAAATTCGTCCTCGAATTTACCTGAAGGGAAGAGATGCATGTATTGCTCTTTCATAGTGGCTTCGAGTTCCCAAGTAGCTTCTTCTACCTTATGATTCCTCCAGAGGACTTTTACCAAGGGAACCGACTTATTACGAAGCCTCTTAACTTCTCGATCAAGAATCTGAACTGGTTCTTCTTCATAAGACAAGTCGGGATTCAATTCCACCTCTTCCGGTTCCAGAACATGAGAAGGGTCGAATCTATACTTCTTGAGCATCAAGACATGGAAGACGTTGTGGATCTTATCGAACTCATTAGGGAGAGCAAGACGATAAGCCACAAGACCAATTCTTTCGACAATTTCAAAAGGTCCAATAAATCGAGGGCTAAGCTTTCCCTTTCTTCCGGATCTGAAGACTCTCTTCCAAGGAGAAACTTTTAGGAAGACCTTGTCTCCAAAATTGTGCTAAATGTCTCTCCGTTTCAAGTCAGCATAAGCCTTTTTTCTGTCAAAGGCTTGCTTCAATCGATCATGGATAATTCGAACTTGTTTCTCAGTTTCTTGAAGCATTTGGGGTCCCAAAACCTTATTCTCTCCCAATTCGGACCAGCATAAGGGAGTTCTACATTTCCTCCCGTATAGAGCTTCAAAGGGATCCATTTGAATAGATGCTTGATAGCTATTATTGTACGCAAACTCTACCAATGGCAAGGAGTTCTCCCAATTCTTTCCAAAGTCTATGACACAAGCACGTAACATATCTTCCACCACTTGTATCACTCTTTCATACTAACCATCAGATTGAGGATGGAAGGCTGTGTTAAGGTGTACTTTAGTTCCAAGAGCCTTCTGCAAGGATTTCCAGAAACGAGCAGAGAATCTGGGGTCTCGATCAGAGATGATAGAGGTCGGTACTCCGTGTAAACAAATCACTTCACGGATATATAGCTCGGCTAAAGTTTCCAAGCTCATGCTCATTCGTACAGGAAGGAAGTGAGCGGATTTGGTGAATCTGTCAATAATGACCCACACAACATCATGCTTTCTTGGAGTACAAGGGAGACCGGTGACAAAGTCCATGGTAATACGGTCCCATTTCCATTTAGGCAATTCAATAGGCTGAAGCAATCCCGTAGGAGCTCGGTGTTGAGCTTTAATTCTCTGACAGGTTAAGCACCGAGATACAAAGTCTTTGATGGCTACTTTCATGCCCGGCCACCAATATAGAGATTTCAAATCCTTGTACATTTTGACAGAACCATGATGAATCGAGAACGGACTTTGGTGTGCTTCTTGTAAGATATCTCTTTTTAACTCCTCATTATTCGGAACACAGACTCTATCTCTAAAGTAGAGCAATTCATTCGAATTGATGGAGAATTCAGCATTAGCTTTTGAATCAAGCTTTGAGATAATAGATTGAAGCTCAGAATCGGATTGCTGAAGATCTTTGATTCTCGAAATTAAATTAGATTGAATTTGAAGTCCAGACAAGGATCCTTGTTTTTGATATACTCGTAGATGAGCATTGATCGCATTAGGGGCTACAAGGAAATTTTACAAAGTTAGGTACGAATATTCAAGGAAAGTGTTCAAGATTTCAAAGCTTTAAATTGGCTTAACCAATATCGGTTTACGACTAAGAGCATTCGCAACCACATTGGCTTTTCCGGGATGATAGTCGATGACTAAGTCATAATCTTTGAGTAACTCCATCCACCTTCTCTTCCTCAAATTCAAATCCTTATGGGTCAAGAGGTACTTGAGGCTTTTGTGATCGGTGTACAAGTAACACTTCTCACCATATAAGTAGTGCCTCCATATCTTGAGAGCGAATACAATGGCAGCTAATTCGAGATCGTGAGTGGGGTAGTTTAGCTCATGAGGTTTCAATTGCCTTGATGCATATGCAACCACGTTATTTCCTTGCATCAAAACACAACCTAGCCCCAAGTGTGAGACATCACTGTACACAGTGAAGTCCTTGCCTGATTCTGGTTAAATAAGAACAGGGGCATGGGTCAAAGCTTGCTTAAGTTGATCGAAACTTCTTTGTTGGTTCTCCGACCATTCAAACACTTGATCTTTTCAAAGGAGTTTAGTTAAGGGTGAGGCAACAGTGGAGAATCCCTTAACAAATCTCCGATAGTACCCGGCTAAACTAAGGAAACTTCTGACCTCACCAACATTCCTCGGAGGTCTCCAGTCCAATATAGTTTGTACTTTCCTAGCATCGACTTTAATTCCTTCAGCCGAGATGACATGACCAAGGAATGACACCTCTGATAACCAAAATTCACATTTAGAAAACTTGGCATATAACTGACGTTCTCTAAGGGTTTGCAAAACGATTCGGAGGTGTTTAGAATGTTCTTCCTTGTTTCTGGAATAGACAAGTATGTCATCAATAAAGACAACAACAAACTTATCGAGATGAGGCTTGAATATTTTGTTCATAAGATCCATTAATGCGGCCGGGGCATTTGTCAACCAGAATGGCATCACCAGGAATTCGAAATGACCATAACGAGTTCTGAAAGCAGTCTTAGGCACATCTTCTTCTTTCACCCTCATTTGATAGTACCCTGATCGAAGGTCAATTTTAGAGAACACCACAGCATTCTTGAGCTGATCAAATAGATCTTCAATTCTTGGCAAAGGGTATTTGTTTTTTATGGTAACCTAATTCAATTGTCGGTAGTCTATATAGAGCCTCATGGTACCATCCTTCTTCTTCACAAACAAAACAGGAGCACTCCAGGGAGAAGAGCTAGGACGAATGAATCCTTTGTCTTGCAGCTCTTGAAGTTGTTTCTTGAGTTCTTTCAATTCTATTTGGGCCATCCTGTAGGGAGTAATGGACACCGGGTTCGTTCCAGGCTGAACCTCTATTCTAAACTCCACTTCTCTGGTTGGAGGAAGACCAGGGAGTTCCTCGGGAAAAACATTAACAAATTCAGACACAACAGGGATAGATGCTAATCTAAATTCATATTCATCTTGTAAGATCATAGCACCAAAGATCGAGGTAGGTTTTCTATCGATAAGTAAGATGGACTCTTTTCCTAAACCCCGAAGGTACAACCTCATATTCTGGAATTCTATCCAAACTTGGTGTTTTCCCATCCAATCTAATCCCAATATTAGATCGAATTCACAAGTGGCAAGACATATAAATCAATAGGAAAGGGTATGTTTCGAACAGTTATTGAACAACTTTTACAAAGCAAGTTAATTGGTAGGTTCCCACCTATGGGGTTCGAAACAACTAGGCTAGATCTAACAAGTACAGGCTTCAGTTTTAGTTTATCAACCAAAGATGAACATACAAATGAATGGGTAGACCCCGAATCAAACAAAGCATATGCATGACTTGAGTTTAGTTCAATAGTACCTGTAATCACATTTGGAGATTCTTCCTCCTCTCTACCCCGGATGTGGTACATTCTGGCAGGGGCCCGGGATTCCTGGTAAGTGGTAGCCAACTAATGGCCTTTCCCTCTACCTTGATTCTCCGACTGTGCTTGTCTTGGACCTTTATTTTTGTTCTGAGATATAGGACTCGGATTGGCACGAGACTGAGTTGTAGCTTTATTATTAGTATTCTGGGGGCAATCCTTGATGAAGTGATCAGCTCCACCACATGCATAGCATAACTTCTTCTGAAAACGGCATGGGCCATGATGAAGCTTTTGGCAGAATTGACAAGCATGAGTCTTTCCAGAATTCCCCGTGCTATGAACAGAGATAGCTGGGGTTGATTGTCTATTTACCGACTGATGTCTCGGTATATAGTGATTCTTTGGTTCACGATAGTAGACCGAGGAGCCTTCTTTCTTGTGCTTGGCTTTTTTTGACTTCCAATCAGACTGGTCCTCTTGTTTATGCTTCTTGTCATTTCGATTTTCACCTTTTCCTCTTTCAGCTGCTTTCATCTTAGCCTCGGTTTCAATAGCCCGATTAACAAGAATTTGGAAATCAGTGATTCCCAAGGCTGTGAACATAGGACTCATCTCATCATTCAAGCCCTCAATAAACTTTTGACACTTCTGCTTTTCAGTCTTAATGTATTTTGCACCATATTTGCAGTATTTGCAAAATTCAGCCACATACTGCTCTATGGGCTTGTTAGCTTGCTTAAGATGCAAGAATCGATCTCGACGTTAGACTAGATACTGCTCACTGACATATTTCTTCTTAAACTCTTCCACAAAGAAATTCCAGGTGACTGAGTCGATAGGAACAATCAAGGTCGTAGTTTCCCACCAACTTAAGGTCTCGTCAGCTATGAGTGAGATAGCACATTCCAGCTTGTGCTCATCTGTGCATTGCAGCTGTTTAGTTAGAATCTGAGTGGTACATTCTAACCATTGTTCAGGTTCTTCAGGCTTTTCCTCACTAACACCGGTAAAGGTAAAGGCTCGACATTGAGCAAGTTTATCAATCGGGGCCCTGCTTGGTGTAGCAGCGACATGAGCAGGAGCAACATGGCGGTCTTGTCTAAGGTTAGACACTAGCTAATCAAACATCTCCTTCATGCTCAGGAGACATTCCCTTTAAACAACTTGGATAGCAGGAGCTTCCTGCTTAAGGACGGCTCATACCGGAGGTTGATCTTGTTCTTGTGGAGGATCCGGTTCCATCCTCACACCGTCCCCTTCATTAGAGGAGCCCTTAGGACCTTCATTTTCCCAACCTTTTGGTGTTTCGGGCATTCTACAAATGGATAAATAAAGAAAAGGTTCAGATAAGCAAGAATATAAGCACATATGGTATACAATTCCAAGGTGGCATAGTTCAATTCTATATGATGCATGCACATTCATTTCAATCCTAGAATCTATACCTTAAGCTCTAATTACCACAAAATGTAATGCCCCTTACCCGGTTTAGGAGTAAGGAGTGTTCCAAACTAAACTAAGCAAGATTATTAAAAGATTAAGACTTTATTTTAACTTTTCTATAATTACAAAATAAGGACCTAACAAATTTGGTTATCCAAATAACCAAGATAAGTCAAATTTCGGGACAATTTAAAATTTTAACTTATTAAATTTTTACTTGATAACTTATATTACTTGGCATATAAGGAACTTAACCCATTTAAGTTCACATAAGATCTTACTTAACTTAACATATTGATTCATTTCACCATTACAAGACCATTTATACTTACATAGTATTACTCTAGTCCACTAAACATATTAGGTACCTAATGGTATTAAGCAATCAAAATTACCAACCCAATTACAAATACATTCTTACTTCCAATATCTTATAAGTCATTCGAATTCTATATTTATTCACATGCCATTCGACTACATACATTTAACCTGAACGAAAATATCAACCCTAAGCATACAAGTCATTCGAATTACTTAGCTTAAGTAGACATACCATCTCATTCGAAATCTATTCTTACATTCATTCACATAATCTAATTAACTTATCACATATATTTTACCATTACATAAGCCATTTTAACACATGTTTATGTCTAACATTTTCTAACAAATTTTCAAGTTAATTACATGTTAACCAATTTAATCAAGGTTCTTACCTATCTTTGCATCCCATGCTAACCATATTATCCATATGTATAACATATAACCATTCCTTATGATTCAAATCAACCATATAGCCATAACATATGATTAAGCTACCATTAGCTTCTTTAATTACAAGCCAAAACTTAACCAATTTATACAAAACGTCCCAAAATGCCAAATGCATACTAGTATATACATCTATGCCACCCCTAGGAATTGCAACATCATCAAAATACCATACTTTGTTCTTGCTTGTGACGAACTAGCTAGATCAACGTTGAGATGGCTCAAAATCCAAGATACCTAAAATTTTGGGAAGAAGACAAATTCGAGTGACAAGTACATAATGTACTTAGTGAGGTAACACCTAGACCTATCCATTTAATACCGACAAGATTTTGATTCATGACATAGCCGAACATATGACTCTATCGATTTTCACCTTCAAATGTTTCTTATTTATTTCACCTACTAACATACTTATCATAATCCAATTTGACCAAATCAACCAAGTCAATATAACAAATTTGAAACCAAGTTCAAACAAGCATGCTTCCTAATTCACATTATCATGCATGCTATAGCAACTTACTTAACTTATACATGCCATACCCAATTTTATAAGTCATGCTTTCATAGTAAAATCACATGTAAACATTTCATTCCATTCACTTATAATCATATCATGACAAATCACATAAATTTTCATAGCAATTACATGTACTCATGCTTTCATAGTAAAATCACATGTAAACATTTCATTCCATTCACTTATAATCATATCATGACAAATCACATAAATTTTCATGGCAATTACATGTACTCGTGCTTTCATATATATTTTCACATGTAAACATTTCATTCCATTCACTTATAATCATATCATGACAAATCACATAAATTTTCATGGCAATTACATGTACTCATGCTTTCATATATATTTTCACATGCTAAACATTCTTCATTTGATAAGTCTTATTAAATCATTATTGCCTCGGTATTTTGGTTGGACTAGGTAATCGAGTCACAAATTGGTACAGGAAGTACCCGTATGAAGAGTTAGTACACTAAGTACTCGTATGAAATTGGCACCAATGTACCCGTATGAAAATTGGCACACATAGTACTCGTATGAACATTTTGGCACACAAAGTACCCGTATGAAAGATACCAAAAGTATCAAAGAGCTCTAGACTCTAAGGCATGTCGTTCTACCTAAACCAACTAGTAACCAACGCATTATTAGCTTTCGTTTAACATTTGACTTCATGTAACAAACTTTTAATACGTATGATAACTTCATGTAATCAAATCTTTTAAAGCATATCAATCATGCTTCATGTCATATATCAACACTCATATTATTCAAATCATGTAACCGAATTTTCTAAGGCATGACAATCATACTTCCTATCGTATAACAAACATTAGTATCATGTGATAATCCAAATCCAGCATATCACTCAAGGTACATGTTATATGCATGCAATTACTTACCTTGCATCCAGCAAGCAGCGTGTCGTAAACTTACCTCGGCATTTCCAAGCAATGCACATGAACTAGCCTAAGCCTAGTAATCTAGCAACCAATTTATGGCATCAAACAAGTTTTCAACCAATTTACTCTTCTTCACTTATTACCAAATATAAATTCAGTCCAATTACATGATAATTATGAAATTAAAGGATGGTTAGGACCTAGGTCCTAACCCTAAGGGAAGTTACACTCACGGTACTCCAAGCTCTAAGCACTAAGGAGTGTGGATGACAATCCCTCTATTCCTCTTCTTGGATGGCTCTACCAATCTTTCCTCCTCAAGATCTTCAATATTTTGGTCCTCTAGTAAACCGTTCATGCATAACCATCCATTAGAATGCATTCAAATCATTTAATTCAAGTTTTTATATGCACTATAAATGTAAGATTCAAATCTGTCTCATACTAGACAGTTTATCAACCCTTTACTAAAAATTGCATATCTTTTAATTCGTTTATCAGATTTTTGATTACTTTATACCATTAGAAAGCTAATGAAATTATCTATTTAATCATGACAAGCTTACATTTTATTACTTAGCCATTTAATATAGTGTTTTTTTAAAAGACAATCCTACTTACATTTTCGGACAGCTTAGACATCTCAAATTGATTCATTTCCAGATTTTTCTACGTAACTCCAAATTGGGTTTCGTTTTTTCCCAATCCTTCTAGACACATGGAAGATTAATCCTACCAATTTTTAGCTTAAAATACCAACCGTGCTACTCTCGGTGAACATTTAAAGTGACTGTTTCAGAACAGAATGTTTTGGACAGCTCACTTCAACTCACCCTACCAATTTAATTAGTAACTATTTCACCTATGGATGTACCTAAACTTTATACCGTACTCTTATTTAGTGCCTTAACTAGTTCCATAATAAATATCATAGCCGTTTACCATATTTATCCACATGAAACGGTCCCTATCTCGAATGTACACAAAACAGATTCTAACCACTGCTCCATTACACTTTGCTAAATCAATTCTGTCCCAAGCCTATATTTATGTATTTTCCAGAATTTTACACACATAATTAGCATCATTTGATCCATTTTATAGCATCCATTTACATGCTTACACCCTACTTATCCATTGACACATTTTACACTTCTAAAATTATCACTAACATAACATCAACATGCATGTTTATGTTCTTATCATATTCCCAAAAATTGCTCAATGAATTTCCAGCAACTTAAACACAATTTTAGACTCCATACTTCAAGTTTCCAGCAACCATTTTCATGTATACATATCCCTTAATCCATGACACAAATCATTTTCTCAATCTTAAACTAACATAGAAACCAACATGCACAATATGTCCTATTAACATGGCAGCAACATCTCAACAATTCAAAATGATTATATGCAATCCTAATGAAATAAAATCAAGTAATTACCTTACTAACAAAAGACCATGCACAGACAAAACCAAGACTTAAGTTAAAACAGTCCCCAAACCCAAGCTTTATCTCACCATTCTCTTTCAAATTCGGCCAAAGGGGGAAGATGAAGCAAGGTTTCCTCAAGATCTTATTTTTCACTCAAACGCTCTATTTTTCCATGGATTTTCAGCTCACAAGATCAAGGAGTAAGAATCAAAGGGCTTCTCTCTTTTGTTCTCACCAAAATGGGGTAAGGGAGGAATGAAGAAACAAACAACAATGAGGAAGAGTTAAACTCTCTCTCTCTCTCTTCCTAGGAGTAACCGTCCATATTCTCATCCTCTTTCATTATTATTATTATTTTTAATTAATGAGATATCATCTCATTATAAGCCTTCCTATTGGGTCATACATGCCACCTAGACTTTCCACTAAGTAGCTTTTAATAGTTTAGCATGCAACACTTTAGTTTTGTTTTAGTTTCATTTCAATCCTCTTAATTTGGCTTCTCACTTTTTTTGTTTCCAATTGAGCTCAAATCTTATAATTAGCTTACTAATTATCAATTGCTTATTAATTGAGCTACTTCACTTCATTTTATTTCAATTAAATCCTAGTCCTAACTAGTTTAGAAGGATTAGTTCACATTGTTTTAATTTTACTCAAATCACTTATTCAATTTCTTTTAGCTTAATTTGGCACATAACTCGCTTAATCTATGACTTAATTATAACATCCTCCTAAGCCTGGTTTAGGGTGTTACATAATTAGCTTTTTCATTCTCAATTCCATTGACTTACTTATTCAATTGACTCAAATTTAATCTTTTGTAGTTCAAAGATAACATTATCAAACATGTGATCGCTTTATAAAACTCCTAACTCGGTTTTAGGGGTATACATCCTTCAAGGGCTCTTCAATACACCACGGATCCCACAAAAACATCACCTTCGTACCATCACCCACTTTTCACAAAAAATAGATAATTACAAAGCCGAGCCAACCTCAACACCCGATGCCGATTGCACAATTTGTTTCCAAACCAAAAACATTGAATTCAACCACGTATAATCAAAACGCCACCAAAGAATAGCTTCCCCATATTTAGCTACTATCAAATCAAGCCAAAGAGACATTGGATTTTGAGCATAACACCAAGCCCATTTAGAAAGCATTGCTAAATTTCTAACCCGCAAATCAATGATACCAACACCCCCTAGGTGTCGTGGACGACAAACCTTAATCCAGCATACCCAACTCATCTTTCTATGTAGAACCACTCCCACACAAGAAAGCCCGACAAATTTGATCAATCTTTTTAATCACCCCTTTCGGTACAACAAATAAGCCCATATAGTTTACTGGCAGCAAAGACAAAAATGAATTAACTAACGCCACTCTAGCTACAAATGACATCAAAGTTCTCTTCCAACCTGCTAACTTCGATCAAAATTTTACAATGACCGAATCCCACATTTCCTTTCGCCGTGGGTTTGCCCCAAGGGGTAAACCAAGATACATTATAGGCAATGTGTAACACCCTAAGATTTTTTTAAATGTAGAACAAGTGAGGCTGGTGGGGTTTGAACCCACGACCTCACCCCTCCCTTGTTCCCCTCTTGCTTAAACCATTGAACCAAGTGTTCATTCTTGTCAAGGGTTGCCTGCAATAATATTAAAGTTAGTTTGAGAAGCTTATTAAAGAAGATTTAATAACCCATCTGGCCCCTCAACTACCCAAAGGGAATGAGCTCTGAATTTCCAGAAAGCTCTATACCATCTCTTACCATCCTTATCGAACCATCATCCGATCTTGGCCACTGCGTCGTTGTGATTATCACCGTCGGTGTCTTTATGATCGACGGCAGGTCGCAACTTCAACTCTGGCTGCCACTCACGCTTTAGTGTCGCTGTCCTTCGTGAAGCTTGGTTCGAAGATTCGGTAGAAACCCAAAGTTCGATCCTTCTGTTTTCCGGTGATTACATCGTCGTCCACCTTCCGTTCGTCCCGCTACCACCACTAGTAAGTTTCTCATGCCACAGCGAACAAACCCCTCTGGCCGTTGCTCGTCCGACACCAGTAGTGGGTTCATCGGAGCATCGCACGTTTCCGACCACTTTGCCCATTTCGAGTAAGATCTAGTATGTTTTCGGCCAATTTTCCGACCACTTCTGCTTTCCAGCGATTACGTCACCGTCCACCTTCCGTTCGTCGTGCTACCACCACTAGTAAGTTTCTCACGCCACGGCGAACAAACCCTTCTAGCCGTTTGCCCGTCCGACACCGGTAGTGGGTTCATCGGAGCATCGCACTTTTCCGATCACTTTGCCCATTTTGAGTAAGATCTAGTGTGTTTCCGGCCAATTTTCCGATTTGTATTGTAATGGTAGTGTTGTGGGCTAATTTTCCAATTTTTTTACGGTCAGGTTGTGCTTCTCGACATCTCCAGCGACCTCTCTGGCATTTTTCTGGTGATCGGAATGCCTTAGGGTAAGTGGGCCGGTTCAGTTGGCTAAAAGGCCTGAACCAGCTAACCTGGTCCAAACCCATTTCGGTTGAAACCCAAAACCAGAACTGGCTTGGACCAAAATCTGATAACCCAACCCGTTTTCAGCCCAACCTATCTGCTGAGTCAACTCAGCCCGAGTCAGTCATCGAGTCGACTCAGCCCGAGTCAGTCATTGAGTCAACTCAGCCCGAGTCAGTCACCGAGTCAACTCAGTCCGAGTCAGCTCAGTGAGTCAGTCGGGTCAACTCAGTTGACCTCTACCCGTTGACTACTGACATTAGCGTTGACCTGCTGACGTCAATGTTGACTCTGACCACATTGACCGTTGACTGCTGACGTCGGCATTGACTTTGACCTTTGACCAAAAAGTCAAAATTTTCCGAAAACTCTTATTTTATGTTTTTCGACATTCTGAGTCCAATTTTGAAGCCCGTTCCACAAAATTCTGACCCAAAAGCCTCCAAATCCGACCTTGAACCCGAACTTATTTATGTATTTATTTATTCTCGTAGTAACATAACTCATCGAGATCTCTTCAAGATTTCAATCTTTATTTCAAGTACCTGAAACTCTTCAAGAGTTTTATAATTAGTTATGTCTTGGGTCTCTTCATGAGCACTCGCCTACAATATATGATCATCTCATACTACTTTTTGTTTACAATAATTTTGATCATTGGAACCAATTTTAACTATCATGCTTCAGGCATGATTTACATCCATTCGCTCTAACATGTAATTTAAACTTAGAGCATTTTCAGCTGGTATATGAGACTTGATTACTCTCATTAGGTTAGTAGATATGTCTGGCAGTTGACATACAATAACTTGAATTATCTTATGAAATTTTAGTTTATATTTGAGGATCTAGATAATGATAATTCATTTTCCTTCTTTATCCAGTTGATTATTCTCTCCCTCTGATGTTGAGAAAAATCATCTCAGAAATGATTCTCCAGTTAATGTTTAAGAGTTTAAACATAAAAGGAGACGTGTACTCAATATATATTCTCAACCCTTTTTATTTGCTCATTTTGTGCGTTGTGGTGGAGCAATTCATATCGCACATTCAAAAATTATAAAATGGGAAATGTATAGCTTCTAACCAAAAACCAATCATAACAGGGAGTTTATTATAACTCGTTGGCTTGATGCGTATAAGTGTTGCTATGGAAACACCATATAAATAATAACTCTTTTGTTCTCATAGTTTAGCTATTAAAGAGGAGACATCTAATTTAAATTTTGTTAAACTATATTTTTCATAATCAATAGGCTTTTGCAAGACGAATAGTCTAACTGCATGATTTGAATTCTTTTAGAATAAATCTCACAAACTTCTGGTTGTAAGTTAATAAAACAATGTAGACGCATCTACTAAAATCATATAAAACTTTCCACATTTGTGAATATATAAGCCCATATTTCATTAAGATATGCAAAACATGCAGTCTCAACTTCAGTACAAGAACTTCAAGTTCTAGCTCTTTTTGCAAGTGGGATCAACAAAATCCTTTGAGAAAAAACAACACAAGAACTTCAGGTTCTTTTAGTAAGTGAAATTTAATCAATTCCTTTAAGCAACACAAGAACTTCATGTTCTTTAATAAGTGAAATTTAATTAATTTTTTTGAGAATAAGCACCACGAGAACTCCAGGTTCTTTTAATACATGTGCATCTAAATCTCAATAATTTCTACATCATTATTGATCAGGATGATCTAACCGATCATGCCAACTATATACACGTGTGTATATATATTTCTGAATTTAGTAAACTTTTGGTTTACCATAACATGTAATTCAATTTCACACGTACATGTCTAGTACAACTATCAAAATTGTTTCTTTGAATAGGAATATATTTAACTCTTCGGATCTTTCAATAGAAATTATCTTTTGGTAGCAATATATAGCTCTTCTAGAGCTTTTCACTGACTTTTGGCTACCATAACTTATATCACATTGGCTTATTTTAAATGCCAATTGATAATATATGTTATCTATACTTCTAAAAGAATATTTTGCGAACTCATATTGCTCTCTTAAAATTTCCACTTCTAGTGGTGATGATATTATTACCATTAGTGGTAATAATTGCAATATTCGCAATTCTACATTTTTCATAACGTGCTTTCTCTCATGAAATTATTGCTCTTCTGGAGCATCAATATTTTCAGTACTTTGAGATATAGTATTTACATTTTCCCTTGCATTTAAATAGAAAAAATGTATTTTATGCTTCTGTTAAACATAAATCGTCACCATAAATTGTATTTGATAAGTAATCATGTTAAACAAAATAAATAAATATTATAAAATATAAATATAAAACGTAAATAATTAATGTGTAAAGTAAATAAACATAAAGTAAAATAAATAAAAGATAAATAATTATCTTCAAAGTTATGATAATAATCAGAAGATGATTTATTCCCTTTGAGGGTTATAAGGAAATTAACAACGTCCAAATGAGTTGTACCAATATTATCTTTGTCATTTTCGCAAATAAAATTTGCTTTTATTTCCCTTCCATTTATCATTCAATGATTGTTGATTTTTTTAGCGTACGATGCGCACGAGATCAATGGTTTATAACATCACATTGATAATAAAAAAGATTTCACTTTCTTAGAATGATCTTTATCACTCTTGTCATCCTTATAACCTCACTACCGGTGGGTAGAAGTATTCTTAAAATGACCATATTTTTCATGTATATATTCATAGCCTTGACCACGACCACAACTTCTAATGTGGCTTTTATTCTTTCCATAATATAATCTTACATTCACTTCAGGGAATGAAGTAGAGCTAGTGGGCATTTAAAACTTTTTCACGATATAGTGTCTAATGACAATATTATTTATCGTGAAAAGTGAAGTATATTTTTATTAACATATCCTTATCACAGAGAACAAAGATTTAATCCTTGTATACATCATTGTTAAACCAATTCACAAAGTCTTTTAAAAACCTCTTTTGAGACCAGTAGCCTCGCAGAACGGGATGTCCAGCCAATATACTTGGATTATATCGAAGTTATGTCTCTAATTGGATAATGATTTACCATGTTTGCATTCACTTCAAGGAAGGAAACAGATCCAATAATCGCAAGGATTAAACATCATGCTTGCATTCACTTCAGGGAATGTCTCCCACGAAAATTCTTGTAAGATGAATTTTGGTAACATGAACTTGGGAAAAGTATATAGTCGATTATTTTCGACGTAGAATAAATATTACTTTCAAGCAAAATCACCATGATTTATCGAACTTTAAAATAAAATTTAAAGAATAAAAATAAAATTAGAATTTACCGAGGTTGATTTTCCTCTTAAGGACAATAGAGACATAGCAAACGGCCAAAATGACTTCTCATAATCTTTTTTTGTCATGTCTCTTACCACGTCATTCAAACATATCATGTAAAACTCAAAACACGGTTAAAATATCAAATATCATCAATAGGATAAAATAAACTAAATATTGATAAATAAATCACAACAAATATGTAGGGACTAAAGTAAATAAACCAGAAAAATATGAAGAACTTGATAGAAATTTACCCTTTTCTCTTACAGTTTGCGCATATGCAAAAGACAACATAGGAAACTATTTTTTTTATCAAAACATTGAAAAGCACTAACAAAATAATAAAAAATAATCGATTGATACTAAAATTAAAATACAACCAATCATGGTATACCCATCTCTGTTAATTCGTCCTTTGATTTGTGAGAAACCACAAATTCATCTCTACCCAATGCTTAAATACAATTGAACATGCCTCTCTTTGGTTTTTCAAAAAAAAAATTAAAAACCAAGTTAAAATATAAAGAGAAAGGTAATCAGTAATAAAAAGAAAATTGATGAAGAAAAAAATTATCTTTGGTTCACCTTGGAATCGAATTCTTTCCAATAATTTTTTTAGATTCAAACGGCGAAGGTCTCAATTGATTAGAAGCTCGTGCTGATAATGTGTTGTGAATAAAATAATGAAGAACAACAAATAAGAATAAAATAACTAAGAGATGAGAGAAAGAGAGAGATCCATATTATTATCAAAACTAGACTTGTGTACAATGCATTCATCTATCTATAAGAATAAGAAGTGCATAATACATTAAACTCTAATTAATGGAGATAATATTTCTAATGATAAAGTAAATCAAATCTCTTAGATGAAGTTCCAATCATTATAGACATCCACAAATAAATATTCATAACAATATATTATTATTATTATTATTATTATTATTATTATTATTATTATTATTATTATTATCTAATATATATTTTTACATGTCGCGTATTAATTGTTTTAATTATTTTTTTAAAATCTTTTTTAGGAGTTACCGTGAAAAATGTACCTTGAGCGTAAGGGGTGCCGCCTTCCGTTAATCTCTATTACAAAATATCATTTTTAATTCTAGATTATAATTTTCAAAATAGATTCTCTTCATTCCGGAATCTAACGAAAATTATGACCGAGCGTAGGGGCGTAAATTTCTTTCGTATAAAAAATATATTTTTTAATATTTTAAGGGGTTACAATTTTTAAATTAAATTCGAATTCTTAATTTCTATCGTTAAGACATTATGTAATCTGATAGGTACCAATTTTGGGTGTTGTGGGGTGCTCATCCTTCCTTACACGTAACCAACTGCCAAACCATTTTTTTCTGGTATTGCAAACCAAAACTCGTTGTTTTAGTAAAAATAACAAAAAAATATTATTTTATTAAAATAACCGAATTTTTAAGTGATTCAATTTTACCTAAATTAAAAAGTTTAGTGACGACTCCCATCAAAACACAAAATAAAATATTTTTATAATAAAAATCATCAAGTTCGCTCGCCGCGGGAACATTATTACAACCTAAACTATAAGTGATTTTTTTAGAAAAAAGAAGTGTTACATAGTAATCTGTGTGAGTGTCACGTGTACTTATCAAAGTATCAATTAACATTGTTAGTTATTTTTTTTTTGGTGGTGGGGGGGGGGGGGGGGTTAGTAGATGGAAGCAAAGTAAGAGGGAACATTGAACATTTATAAAATAAAAAGCATCACATTAAAAGATTCGCAAAGTACATAGGGTCATTTGTGTCATTATCTCTAAAATAAAATAAAAAATTCAAAAATGCAATGATAGTGGAAGCCCTTTTTTTTTTTAATCTGACGTCCATGATCATAGTAATCCAATAATCGTCCACAATACTTTTAGTAATTGTCCAACTAGATTAAAGATAATGAAGTAGAGCGAACTAAAGCAACTTATAGGCTACTTCGCAGAACAGATCTAAACACATCGACAAACAACCATAAAAGGGTTATACTACTGAAAAATTATTGACAACCGTAAATCAAATACGAGCGACATGAGAATCTCTATACAATAGCAGATCTACCATAGAGTTAAACGATCAACATGCCATAAGATCGAAGAAACGTATCACAAGAACATAGTAAAGCGTGCTAGAAGAACATAGTTAAAATTTGCTATAAAGATAAATAAACATGCGTAAAATATGTAAAAAAAAAATAGGCAAACAAAAATGATTTTTATTGAAAATTAAAACAAAAATCGAAGAACAATAATAAACCAAAACGAGTTTGAATGGTCTCCTACAATGCAAGGTATTGTTAAATTTATTGGAATATACATAAACAACGGTTAAGTTTATTAGGGTGATTAGTTAGGGTTGTTAGTGATCAGTTGATCCACTGATCTTTGTTGTATAAATAAACACCTTGTTACTAGGATGTACAAGAAGTTTTTTCTTCGATACATGAAATAATAAAAAGCTTTCCAGTTTACTTCTTGTAACATGGTATCAATTGTTTCTTGAGTTTCTTATTCTTCATTTTCGCTTACGGTTTCTTCTGAGCTTTTTGTTTTTCAATTCTACTTTTGCTCCTGCTTCATTCTCTTGATCATGGTGAATCTCAATGATCAATTTGATGATGGTGGAAACCCCTATTATCTTCACCAATCCGATAATCCAGGAATGGTTCTTGTTCTTCAACCTCTGACGAATGATAATAATAACAGTTGGAGGCGTTCCATGGTGATGGCTCTTTCAGCCAAGAACAAGTTGGGATTTGTTGATGGTTCGATTTCTGCTCCTCCCTTGCTTCTTGCAGAAAAATTTAGTGCTTGGACAAGAGCGAACAATCTTGTCAATTCTTGGCTTCTTAATGTTGTTTCTAAGGAGATTGTTGCTAGTCTGTTGTATCATTCTACTGCAGCTGAGATATGGAAAGATCTTGAAGATCGTTTTCATCAAATGAATGGTCCTCGTTTATTTCATTTAAAGAAGAAAATTGGTGAATTAGTTCAAGGTTCTTCTTTTATTACTGTTTACTATACTCAGCTTAAAATTCATTGGGATGAGTTGATGTCTGCAAAATTTGTTTGTTCTTGTTATACTTGTACTTGTGGTGGTGTTAAAAAGATGGTTGATGATTCACAAAAAGAACAAACTATTCAATTTCCGATGGGTTTGAATGACTCTTTTTCTCATATTCATGGTCAAATTCTGTTAGTTGACCCTTTTCCTTCACTTTCCAAAGTGTTTTCATGGGTTGTTCAAGAAGAGAATTAGCGTTTGATTTTGGTCTCTAAGCCAGCCATTGAAGTTGTTTTTGCAGTGAAAGTTGTATCCAAGAAGTCTCGCCCTCAATGCAGTCACTGCAACATGTTGGGACATACCAGAGATAAGTGTTACAAGCTCAATGGCTATCCTCCTGGCTACAATGTCCGATCGAGGCAATCTCATCCTCATACAGCTCATTCCAATGTTGTTAAAGATTCTGAGTCTTTGTCTGTTGCTGCCCCTGGTGACTCGTTGACTCCTCACCAATGTCAATAATTAATTGCAATGTTGTCAACTCAGTTGCAGGCTGCCTCTACCCTGGATATTCCTTCTTCTTCAATTAATCTTACAATGCAAGGCAAGATTTTAGCTTACATAAATAGCTTACGCTTTTCTGATTCTAAGTCTCCTTGGATCATTGACTCATGAGCATCACGCCACATCTGTTATGAAAAGGAATTATTTGAATCTTTAACTCCAATTACAAGAGGAAGTATTCTTCTACCCGATAAGTCTGTCATTTCAGTAGAATTTTCTGGCATTGTTCGTTTGTCACCTAATTTGGTTCTTAAATTAGTTCTTTTTGTCCTAGAATTCAGATTCAACTTGTTGGTTGTTAGTGCTCTTATCAAGGATTCTGGTCTTCGTGTTTTATTTTGCAATTCTCAATGTGTTATCTAGGATCTTCAGCAAGTGGTTGGGAAGGGTGAGCTTTTTTAGGGATTATATTTGCTGCGATTGCCAGATGTAACTGCTCATAGTTTGGTTGTCAATGATGATTCATGTGTAAATTCAGTTTGTTTAGCTTCTTGGCATGACATATTAGGTCATCCAAGTTCAAATGTATTATATTTGTTAAAGAATTTTGTATCTCCTTGCAATATTAATAAAGCTGAATTGCCTTGTTCCATTCGCCCACTTGCTAAACAACATCGATTGCCATTTCCTTCTTCTACTTCTCGAGCTGAGTGTCCTTTTGCTTTGGTTCACTGTGATGTCTGGGGTCCTTTCAAAGTTTCTACATATAATAAGCATCATTTTTTCTTGATTTTAGTCGATGATTATTCTCGGTGTACATGGACATTCTTGTTGCATCATAAGTCTGATGTCATCTCCATTGTTCCTTCATTTATTAAGATGATCAAGACTCAGTTTGGTTATGATTTGAAAGTGTTTCGATCTGACAATGCTCCTGAATTGCGTGTTTCACTGACTTGTTTGCTTCTCTTGGCATCATCCATCATTTTTCCTGTGTCGAAACACCTCAACAGAATATTGTTGTTGAGCGTAAGCACCAACATCTGCTAGCTGTTGCACGTGCTTTATTCTTTCAATCACGGATTCCGAAGAGATTTTGAGGTGATTGTGTGTTGACTGCCACGTTTTTTATCAACAGAATGCCTTCTCATTTGTTAGGTGGTAAGTCTCCTTTTGAACTTCTGCATAACTGTCCTCATGATTATCAGTCCCTTCGAGTCTTTGGGAGTTTGTGTTTTGTTTCTACTTTACGAGCCCATCGAGACAAGTTCAGTGAACGAGCATTGCCTGGTGTCTTCATTGGATATGCTCCTGGCATGAAGGGTTACAAGATCTACATCCTTAAAACACGTTCAATTGTTGTATCTCGCGATGTAGTATTTCATGAAGAAAATTTTCCTTTTCACACTCTTACCAACTTTGAAGCTGTGGTTGATCCATTCCCTGATGTTTCCTTGCCAAATGGTGTTTCGGTGAGTATACATGGTCCTTCTTCTCAATTTGATCTTCATCGGGTTCCTTCCAGGGTGCAAGATGCTGAAATTATTGTTGAAAATACCACGCCAGTTGAACTGTTAGTTGACAATGCCTCAGTGGTTAATTCTCATGCTGAACCGATAGTTCCTTCTTTTGTTGAACCGGCGATTGAGTCAACTACTGAACCGATTGTTGAGGACGAGCCAAACACAGTTCTTACAGGTGATACTGAACCGATCATTTCTTCTGATCATGTCTCACCAATTGAAGTTAATTCATATGTTGCACCGACTGTTGTTCCTGCACAACATATTGGTCCTATTGATCAACCGCGTAGGTCTGTTAGGGTTGCGCATAAACCTTCATATATGCATAATTATTATTGTAATGCAGCTTCCTCTTGTTCATACTCGATCGAAGATTAGCTTCCTCCTCAGTTATCATCCTCCTATGTTGATTTCCTTACTAATTTGTCCACTGCGACCGAGCCTTCCTTTTATCATCAGGCTGTCAAAAGTACCAGAGTGGCGAGCTGCCATGCAAGACGAGCTGCGAGCCATGGAAAATCTTCACACCTAGACCGTCGTGTCTCTTCCTCCAGGCAAACAACCCATTGATTGTAAGTGGGTCTACCGTATAAAGCATAATTCTGACGGTACCATTGATAGGTACAAGGCGCGATTAGTGGCTAAGGGCTTTACTCAGGTCGAGGGGATCGACTACACAGATACTTTCTCTCCTGTGGCTAAACTGACTTCCTCCAAGGTTTTACTTTCCTTAGCAGCAGTCCATGATTGGCATCTTCTCCAATTGGACGTCAACAATGCCTTCCTCAATGGTTCTCTTGATGAGGAAGTCTATATGAAATTGCCTCTTGGGTACCACACCAATGTGCAAGGTTCTGATTTAGTGTGCAAGCTTCAGAAATCGATCTATAGCTTGAAACAAGCTTCTCGACAGTGGTTCCAGACTTTTCATGATGTGGTTCTCAAATTTAGTTTCACTCAGTCTCCCTCTGAGCATGCTCTCTTCATCAAAGGTTCTGGTGATGATTTGATCGCATTACTTGTGTATGTCGATGATGTTGTTCTTGCTGGTAAGCATCTCGATTCCTTATTGAATGTCCAGAATTTTCTTAAGGAGCATTTCAAACTTAAGGAATTGGGTTCGTTGAAGTATTTCCTTGGTTTTGAAATTTCTCAAAGCCAGGATGGTATTACTTTGTGCCAACGCCATTATGCTTTGCAACTTCTTGAGGATACATGATCATTAGGTAAGAAACCTGTTGACTTACCTATTATTGCAAATCACAAACTGAATATGAATGATGGTGAATTACTTCATGATCCCCAAATTTATCGACGCTTGATTGGGTGTCTCTTGTACCTTACACACACTCGCCCTGACATCACTTATGATGTGCATTTGTTGAGTCAGTTTGTGTTCATGCCACGAATCCCTCATCTTCATGCTGCTCATCATTTGTTGTCTTATATCAAGAAAGCTCCTGGCCTTGGTTTGTTCTTCTCTTCCAAGTCCAGTCTTCAACTTAGTTGTTTCGTGGACTCTGATTACAGTGCTTGCCCGGATACAAGGCGTTCCATCACTGGCTTTTGTACATATCTTGGCACAAATTTGATCTCCTGGAAATCGAAGAAACAACATACTGTGAGTCGTTCTTCCTGCAAGGCGGAGTATAGAGCTATGGCTACAGCTACTTGTGAGCTCGTTTGGTTGGTTGCATTGCTTTCTTCTTTTCACATTGATGCTTCACCTATCTTCCTTTACTGTGACAATCAAGCTGTCATTCATCTTGCTTCGAATCAGGTTTCCCATGAGAGAACCAAACACATTGAAGTTGATTGTCATTTTGTGAGGGAAAAGTTAAATTCAGGGTTTCTTAAGTTGTTTCATGTTCGTTCTAAGGGACAACTTGTTGATATTTTCACAAAAGCTCTCCATTTTTCTGCGTTTTCTGATTTTTTCTTCAAGATGGGACTTACCAACGTTCATCCAAGTCCATCTTGAGGAGGGGCTATTGGAATATACATAAACAACTGTTAAGTTTGTTAGGGTGATTAGTTAGGGTTGTTAGTGATGAGTTGATCCACTGATCTTTGTTGTATAAATAAACACCTTGTTACTAGGATGTACAAGAAGTTTTTTCTTTGATACATGAAATAATAAAAAGCTTTCCAGTTTACTTCTTGTAACAAAATTCAATATAGTTGGAGCCTTTGAACTCGTAGAGTGGTCCCAGTGGTAAAAAGTGATGTATTTCATCCAGGTAACTCGGGTTTAAACATTATGTTGCACGGTGTGTACGTTATTAAAAGGCTAAAAAAATCGAACAAATATTATCTTATAACCACACCAGCGTATTCAAAAAATATATAGTATTGGGGCATTTAAAGCTTTCAAAACTGCTATGGTACATTTTGCAGAAAGCAATATTGTTGATTGAATCTGATTCTATAGATAGTGTTGAATTGGTTGAGTGATCCGTTACATTGGCCTCGGTGTTGGTTGCCTTTTTCTGGTTGATATCTGACTGCCTTGCGCAGGATGGAATGACTCGCCCCTCCTTTAAAGCGTGGTGATATTTTTACTGGGCTGTAGAAATATCAACAGCAGTTTTGAATGCTCTTGTTTTTCTGTAATTTGTTCTTTATATTATCCAATTGTGGGGGATGAGAACGAGCTGCTTTAGGTCCTTGCGGCGTTGGTGAGTTGTTAGGGAGACTGCTGTTTCATCTTTATTTTGCTGATTGTATGTATTTTCTTTTTACTTAGATTTAGTGAAGCTTTTAACGAGATTTTTAACGAGTATAATTTTTAAGTTTTATTATTAATAATAACAAATTTGTTGAGGAAAAAAACCAAAATAAAATATAAAAAATTAATTATTAAATAGGAAACTGACTATCAACAACTAACATTAAAATTGATAAATTAAAATAAATTGGACCGAAAGAAGAAAAAAGAAAGAGAAAAACTAGTGATATTGTGTTTCACGGAAGTATATAACAAGTAATTCAAACTTGGATAAGCATGAATCAACAATTAAAAGGAATGCTTTGGGCTTTGCTAGAAGAATCCAGGATCCCCATTTTTCCATGTGGCTTTCTACGTGTTTACATCAGCTTCACCACGTACCACCTGTCATTTCCTCGCCGCCTCCACCTCCACCTCCGTATATATAACCAGACCCCGATGGACAAACCCAATCCAGGCAACGAACTATCAACAAAATTCTAACATCAAAATATTCTGTGGAGACAAATGGCTAGCGAGCAGGATCAGTTCAAGCTTGTATCCCCTGCCATAAACCAGGAAGGCAAGCTGCCGAGGAAATACACAGACGAGGGTCAAGGTGCAAAGAAGAACCTGTCTCCGCCGCTAGAATGGTACAACGTGCCAGAAGGGACTCAGTCGCTCGCCCTGGTGGTGGAAGACATAGATGCGCCGGACCCCAGCGGCCCTATCGTGCCGTGGACCTGTTGGGTGGTGGTTAACATACCCCCGACGCTGAAGGGTCTCCCTGAGGGATTCTCCGGGAAGGAAGAGGAGGCCGGTGGAGATTATGCTAACATCAAAGAAGGCAACAACGATTATAAGGTTCCCGGATGGCGAGGACCCAAGCTGCCGTCCCACGGGCACCGTTTCCTCTTCAGGCTGTTTGCTTTGGATGGTGAATTGAATCTGGGCAACAAAGTACGTATTCTGTCGGTTCTACGGCTTGAATGATAACATATTGTTTTTAAATGAATTGGTGATGAATATTGTTGTTGATTTTTTTGTGTAGGTGACCAAGGAGAAGGTGCTTGAAGCTGTTGAAGGACATGTGGTGGCGGAAGCAGAATTGATGACCAAGTTTTAAGTAAAGGTTGTTTGTGTTGGTGTTTTAGTGCTTCTTTGTAAGATGTCTAAACATCAATTAATGAACAGTTTATGAACTTTGGGTTTTCATTTTTCCTTCTTCTTGCAACTTCCTTGCACTCCTTCCTCTTTTCTTTATGGTTAAATGCTTTGTATTATTTACCCTTTACACACCAAGACGATTTAAACAGTATCTGGGCACTGTTTCAAATTTAAATGAAATTTACGTACTCTAATATGATTAATTGGTTGAATAGTTAAAAAATTTTATGTTGCATTCTATCTTGTATGGGTTTAAATCATATTCTTTTAATATGATTAATTGGTTGAATAGTCAAGAATGTTTTCTTGATATTTGAGAACACAAATTAAAATTAATTTTGGAATTTATTTATATGAAAAATCCTTCGGGTATGAAGGAATCCAGACTTTCATACATTTGTTTGAGAAAATATTTATTTATATGAAAAATTGTTCGGGTATGGAAGAATTCAGACTTTCATACATTTGTTTGAGAAAATATTGTGTATTTATATGAAAAATTATTTTCATATTTATATGAATTCACGTTGCGTTCCATCTTTTGCATGAGTTTGATTTATCATATTTATATGATATTTATCTAGACTTTCATACGAGAACACAAATTAAAATTAATTTTGGAATAAAAATGTTTAAATTTATTTATATGAAATTAATTTTGGATTAAAAAATTGTTTAAATTTATTTATATGAAAAATTGTTCGGGTATGGCGGAATCCAGACTCGTACATTTGTTTGAGAAAATATTTTGTATTTATAAATGAAATTTTTTTATACTTATATGAATTTGAAGTAAGAACGATTCATTAATTTAAAAATTATTTTAAACACAAAGGTCTTGTTCCATTAAATCTAAAATCAGATTTTCGAGTTTTAGTTTTAATAATTATCAAAATTCTTCAAATAACTTAAATTTTATATATTTAATTTATTTTAATTCTCGAATCTCTTATATAATAAGAATAGCGACATTTGTAGATTAATATTGTTTTGGTATTTGTACTCAAATATTAGGGAGGGGGGGGGGGGGGGGGGGGGGGGGGGGGGGGGGGGGGGTCGTTGAGTATTGTGCATCATATTCATGCTTTGTTGGATAGAAACTGGGTCGTTAATTTACAGCGGATTTGTAAAACAGCGAATCGAGTGGCCGATGGTTTGGCTAAACTCGGCTAAACTAGTCGGGGAGGAGAGTGCCGGGTCTCGGGATTTCACCACGCCTCCTTTCTTAGTGTTGGGTGCCTTGTATGATGATGGATTAAGGCTTAAGTTTGGACATTGGGTGATGTTTGTTGGTTTAGTGGGTTGGTTCTTTTAATGGTTGTCTTTTGTTTTTAATTATATTTTTTCATTTAAGTTTATGGAGATTTTAATGAGACATAAATTGTCTTCTTTTATATCAAAAAATATTTTTATAATCTAATTAATATTAATAGATGCAAAATGTTAATAACTAATAAATTATTTAAACAAATATTGGGTATAATTATGTCGTTATATGTTATTTTGTTTGTTTAAATAATCAAACAATTATCCGCTATCAATTAATTTGACCAAACACTTTTATACAATCAACTAATATATTCTACTAATTAAATCAGCTAATGCAATCAGCTATCGACTAATATAATTAGCTAATTGTCAAACATAACCAAAATATTATTTTGGTCTTAAAGTACAATAGAGCAATAATACCATCAACCGAAGGTGAACACTTTTAAGGTTTAAATATTTATTTTTAATATTTGTTTAATGGTTTAAGTTTATGTTCTTAGAATTTAAAAAAATATGGTTTGAATTTAGAGTTTAAAAGTTACAATTTAAGGTTAATTTAAACCCTAGCATATTACCTTAAAACTTAAACTCTAACATATTATGTGATCGTATCGTATTTTTTAAAATATTTTTTGGTAGCTTTAGCTCCTATTCTTTTTATTTTGGTCCAGACAACCTCCTAACGTTTCAGTTTTGTGTAATTTTCATCTTGGTTGGATGAAAACCATCAGTCAACAATCGTTGACCGTCTATAACTGACGTGGACTGCAGAGATGGCCTGCGAAAATGACGTGGAACTGCCACGTGTCATGTGACATGGCACCGATGCCACATAAAAAATAATAATTTTTTAAATTATTTTTTCAAAAAATACAGCCACTAAGAAGATGACACGTGGCATCTTCGTAATGGCTAGATTTTGGGCAAATGAAAATAATGTAGTTGAGGGGACTCAAACCCAGAAAATAAAGAATGCAAGGCACTCCCAAACCATTAAGTCAAAGCCTTCATTTGGTATATCTTTTCGCATATAATTTATTTAGTCTTAGTGAATTATTAATTATTAATTAATTAAAAGAAATAAAGATAAAACACGTGGTAAAAAGAAAGGTAACCCATTATATCCCAAAACACAAACATCCAAAGTCGACAAAATTTCAAACTCAAAAAATTTTAAAATAAAAAATTCCTAAATCTCTTCTTAAAATTGAATCAACAGAAAAAGAATAGTATTGGAATTCAAAAAAGGATATTTTTATCTCTTTTCCACAAAGGAGCCTCTTGAATCGTTTACTAAAATTTGTTCGTATCACAAAAAATCAGTTGATCGAAGGTAAATATTGTTTGCACAAGTTGAGGTTCGTCAGTTAATTTTTTTGAAAGGTTTAAGTTCTTCAATTAGTTTAGAGTCATGTTAATATTGTTTTATGTAGAAATTGCACAAACCTCGTTGAGATTCACTGAAAATATTTTGAGAACTCAACTTTTCTATTGATTTATAAGACCTAAAGTATTTTCTCACCTTCGATCGACCTAGAGTATTTCGAGAAGAAAATTTTGGCTTTCAGAGAGAATATATTTACTTACAAAAAGAATTTTTTTTGAGAACTCAGTAAAATTTGAGGAAAAAATAAAAAAAAATATTATTCTTTTGTAGTTCGTGTACTGTGTTCTTTTAATTAGTTAATAATTTTTAAAATAGACCAAGTAAATTATCTGCGAAGGCATATATCAAATGAAGGCTTTGGCTTAATAGTTTGGGCAATGCCCTGGGTTTAACTCGCTTCAATTATATTATTTTCATTTGCCCAAAATCAAGCCATTGGGAAGATGCCACGTGTCATCTTCTTAGTGGCTATAATTTTAAAAATTATTTTTTTTCTTATGTGGCATTGATGCCACATCACACGACACGTGGTAGTGTCACGTCATCTCCGCAGACTATGTCTGCAGTCCACGGCAGTCACAGACGCTCAACGTTTGTTAACTGACAGTTTTCATCCAACCAAGGTGAAAATTGCACAAAACTGAAACGTTGGGAAGTTGTCTGGACCAAAAAAAAAGATAAAGTCCACAACGGTCAACGTCTGTTGACTGACGATTTCCATTCAACCAAGGTAAAAATTGCACAAAATTAAAACGTTGAGAGGTTGTTTGGACCAAAAAAGAATAGGGGCTACAGTGACCAAAAGGTCAAACGTTGGGGTTACCCTTGACTTTATGCTAAACTTAAACCCCTAACATATTATGTGATTGTATCGTATTTTTTAAATAAATTAAATTTTAAGAGAATTTACAGTTTAAGAGTTAGAATTTAAAGTTAACTTAAAACCCTAACATATTACGCTAAAATTTAAACTTTAACATATTACGTGATCGTATCGTAATTTTTAAATGAATTAAATTTTAAGATAAATGAGTAGGGAGAGTAGAGACCACTTAATAGTTAAAATTTTAATTAACTCAAAAATTGTTAACCAAATTTATATAATATCATATTTAATTTTTAATATTATATAATTTACTAATTTGATTTTAAATTCAATTAATTTAAATTAAAAAATATATTAATTTGGGATGCTAGGCCGGGAATAGTCTCCCGTGCTTGGCACGCAATAAAAGCTAGCAAAACTAAACTGCCGTGCCGCCTTCTTCCCCTTTCTGTTCTCCCACCTATAAACCCTCTCAATTAGCACGCTAGAATTTTCCATCCCTTTCCCGAGAAAAACTAAAAGGGAAAGTCAATCAAATGGCCACCAGACTCGCCCTCCGTCTCAGATCCCATCTCCTCCGCAGCCACCACCGTCAGTACCCCCCTGTTCCATCCACCTTCATATCTCCGCCGTCGATCTCTCATCTCGCGCCACCTCCCTTAGCCGCTATCAACCAATTCTTCACATCCCCCACGATTCGCTTCCTCTCCTCTTCCACGCGCCGCGTCCCCACCCGACCCAAGAAGGTCGACATCGGAGCCCGAGCACGCCAGCTCCAGACCCGCCGCCTCTGGACCTACGCCTTAACCTTCGGTTGCGTAGCGGGATTCGTAGTTTTAGTCCTCAACAATTTTCAAGATCAATTAGTTTTCTACGTTACCCCAACCGACGCCCTCGAAAAGTACACGAAAAATCCGTCGAAAACCAAGTTCAGACTCGGTGGTCTGGTCCTCGAAGGAAGCGTGGTTCAACCCGGTTCTTGTAAAGAAATGGAGTTCGTCATTACCGATTTGATAACCGATATTTTAGTCCGGTACGAAGGTTCGCTACCGGATTTGTTTAGAGAAGGACATTCCGTTGTGGTTGAAGGATTTGTTAAGCCCTTTACGGAAGAAATTAAAAGGGACGTTTCGTCGAGGAGCGTATCTACGAAAGCACGGAGCGGCGACTGTTACTTTTCGGCCACCGAGGTTCTCGCTAAGCATGACGAGAAGTATATGCCTCAAGAGGTTGCAGCTGCCATTGAGAAGAACAAGAAGAAGATTGAAGAAGAACGGGAAGAAGCTAAGGAATCCATAGCTTGACATTGGTATGATTGACGTTTTGCTTTATTTGGAAGCTTATTCATTTTGATTGAAAATTTTGTAAACTTATTGGCTAAGATTGAATCTTAGATAGAGAATTGAAATTTTGATGGAATTATAATACGATAGTGAGGAAGAAGAGGATGAAATCTAAACATTTGTTTCCTTCTTTTGATTCTGTTGTTGTACTGCCACGATTGTGGTTTTTACTTGCATTGAATAATGCATCCTCAAGAATTTACATTATTCATTGTTTGATGGATGTATTTGCTCTACCCTCTTTGAAAGAAAAATGGGTTTCTCGCATCAATTGTTGATTTATTTTAATTGCACTTTGGATGATAGTGTTAGGCAATTACTGCAAATTCAGCTCTGGGAACATCTTGTCTCTTCATATTAACAAGAATTGTCAAGCTCTTTTGTTTCTGCTAAAAAAAAAAAACTCATATCCGCTGGATGCTGTTCTAGTTGTCGCCTTATAGTTTGTATGTTCTATTATTTTGTGGATGGAGGTTATGATTTATAATTTTAAACAGATTTTTTCATATTCTTGGTTACTTTGTTCGAAGTTGATTTCTCGTTTGTATCTAGTGATAGTTCTTCCTATTTTTGGGTGTATATAGATTGACAAGTATTGAATTTTCTCTGAATGATGAAAAACTAAGATAAGTAGAATCACTTTTGTTGAAAATTCTTTCTTGAATGGAAAGGAGACGGGATTGTGACTATATGATCAACGAATTGGTAAATGTCCTATGTTTTTTTTCTATGTATTTCTAGTTGGCATGATTGAATATTTTAAGTGTTCTTTTCTGCTCAACTGTAATTATTTTATCCTCAGATACACAGTGCAATGCACAGAGGATATGGCCATATGGGAATTTATGTTTGATTGGATTACAATTTCTGGTTTATTTTCCTTGCCCTTCGTGTCGACGATATGTATAACCCTCAAGTCAAGATTGAGAACATTATCTTGTAGGGAAATGAATATTATGCAGGGAGAAGAATCATCTTGTTTTGGGGGCACAATCTTACAGCATCCAGGGTTCTAGGAAAAGTTAATTACTGTATCATGCATTTTCTTGGAACGAATTAAGGTATGCGATGTTGCAGGGATCTTCTCCATTTTGCCTATATCACGAGGAACCTCTTGTTTTACTTCTATTTGCCTAGCCTTCCGGGTATGGAAATGTCAAGTTACTTACTACTCTAACCTATCTACTCACTGTTGTGTTGGCTGTTGCACCCTCTCTTTTTTTTATGTAAAATGTTTGTGGAGGTCTGGTATGGAATGAGAGTTTAGTTTATAGCTCATTTGTTTCTTGGTCTGGCCAAGAAAGTCTCGCACATAACCTTTTTTTTTTTTTGTTAACCACTTATATAATTAATTCAGATCGAATATTACAAAGGTTCGTTACGAGGTAACTTAAATTCAATTCAATTTGCGCCGTTTGGGTCGGTGGTGAAATGAAGAAGCTTGGAGTTTCTAGAGACTTGTAGATTTAATCTTTTGAGTGAATTAAAAAAACCCGCAACTTTTAGCTTGTGTACGCAATTAAATTCAAATTTAATCAATTCGCATAATTTCGACCTAACAGTAACACCACTAATATTATTTTTCTTATTACAATTAGGATCGGATAAAATTAAACTTTCTATATTTTGAATCAGAATCGAAAATCGGGATGGTCAAAAACTCGTCCGGTCCGTTGTCATCAACAATTATCCTGTATATTTTACTTGCAAAACATAAGATGTAATTTTGAAACGACGCCGTTGGGAGTATTGGGCTGATGAAACAGGATTTTAGACGTTAGGCCTGGGCCTAGTTTTATCAGCCCCAGCATTTTAACCGACGGATCTCCAATGCTTATTTATATATTCTTGGCCTTGGTCGTCGTATTCTTTTTGAATCGAGTTGCTTCTTCCCTTTTGGGTAAATCAATAGTCAAATATTCTAAGCTTCCCTCTTAGTCAAAATGAATAATCCAAAACAACCAATTGTGAGGCAAGGCCAGATGGGATGCTGCTCCGGCGGAGAGACCGCCGCGAAGACGACGACGATATTCATCACAACCACGATCACGGAACTGCTTCTGCATCTTCCGGCGGGCCCATGGCCCGACCCAGCACCAGCTCTGTCCCCGCCCATCCCACTTTTGGTAATTTCCTTGCACCTTCTTTATTCTTTACAGGCTGACCATAGAACCGAAAAAAGAGAAAGAAATTTCTTTTCAATTCTGCTTGGGATAATTGGTATATTCGTTTCATCATGCATGCATGCGCGTGTTAATTGTAGCTGATGCCTTGAATCTCTTATTTTAGCCCCATAACAATAACTTTCCGAAAAGTGCTCTTCTGCTGCAACAACGTTTTATGCAGTGCCAAATAGATGTTAACTTCTAGTTATTTAGAAAAACAAAATTCAACATCCAGCGGGGATAGCTCAGTTGGGAGAGCGTCAGACTGAAGATCTGAAGGTCACGTGTTCGATCCACGTTCACCGCATGTTACTTTTCGATCCGGGTAGTTTTGACAAGGACACTGTGCTTGGTCGTAGGAAGCCTGCAGAATTAATAACCCTGCTGTGCGGGGCCAGGTGGTGGCACAAGCTGAATACTGATGGAGTGAGAGAGCTGGTTGATCAACTTTGCTAAACCAGTAAGGGTGTGCTCGGTCTTGGAAGCTGAATTGTGGGGACTGTATAAAGTTTTCAACATGCATGTGATTTCGATTCAAGGCGAGTCCTCGTGGAGTAGGACAATGCCGAAGCTGTCAACTTTGGAACCTTATGGGTCGGAATTAGGAGATTGAAGTTTTGCATGTTTATCGAGGGGTAACCTTTGTGACGAGGACTCGTCATTTAGACCTGGTTGATCAACTTTGCTAAATCAGTAAGGGTGTGCTCTTTGCATGTTGTTAGTTTTCAACATGCATGTTTTGGGAAAGGTTATCCATATCTTCAACTAGCGTTTATATCAATATATGTTAGCATGCTTTGTTTGATAATTAGTAAATAGTTAATAGGATAGTGGATTATATTAGTTAATAATAAATTATATTAATTTGTTTGACTAGTTAATTGTATTAGCAGATTGTATAAAAACGTTTGGTAAAATTAATTAATAGCGATAAATATTTTTTTATTTGAACAAGTAAAATGACATAGAATGACATGATTATATTCAATACGTGTTTGAATAGTTTATTGATTGTCAATATTTGATATCTATTAATATGCATTAGATTATAAAAATTAATTTTTTTTATTATAACATTACAAAGTATATTTGAATGATGTATATGGAGTAATTTCGTATTTATAAAATTATCTCTTTAATATAATTTTATTAATTTTTAAATTTAAATGATTTTTGAAGCATGTGTATTAATCACATCTATTCGAAGGGAAAACAATTATTTAAATTATACATTAGAATATGTATTACTTCATAGTTTAGGGAGATTTAATGAGGCACATGATAATATTCTATATGTATGATTTTCTCCTATAAATAAAATCATACTTGATGATCAAAAAAATTCTAAAGGATAAAAAGTCTTTACAACTGTTATATACAATCCTCCAAACCCAAAATACTCCTCCCAACAACCTATTCAATTTGAGAATATTCACCTAATATGTTGTTATAATATTATGTTCGTCAGACGCCTAAATTAACAAATTTGGCTTATCAATACTCTAAAAGTGATCTAAATCTATAATTTTTAATTTAAAATTATGTTCACCAAACATGGTCATAATCTAAATTGGATTGATAAGTAAAAATATTTGAATTAAAATTAAAATAGATTTAGATAATTCACTCCTAATAACATTTAAATCAACACACACTTCAAATTTAGAATCTCAATGTTTTCATGAATTCAATTTTATCATCAAGTCTAAAATTCATTGATGACAAAATTTACATTCTAAATGAAAATGAAAATTCAAATTTTCTCATCATTAGAGTTATTCGCCCTTTTTTTTCTCATCTTCGTTTTTCTTATTTTTTGTGTGTTATCCTATACGATATTAATTTTGTGTTGATGTCAACCACTAGAGACCTTTCTTACTTTATTTATTTTTGTTCCTAATAAGTATCTCTTATGTTTTTTTGGATTCATCTTTTCACACATCTTGTTGCATTTAGTTTCTTCTGTCTTGCGATATATTTTTCGTTTGTCTTATGACACGATTCTCATATACCTTTGTGTTCGTTTGACGTTCATGTAACACCCATCACGTCGCACATCCTTGATCGGAAAAGATCAATAGTCTCGTATTTTTTTTATGACAGTTTACTGATGTTTTCAGAACTATTAGCGGAAAAGTCTATAAGATTAATTTGTTAATTATTTTTCTACATCACTACTTAAGCATCTAATAAGATATAGACGTGAAGATTTACTTGTTAATTTTCCATGGATAATGAATGACATAGTTAAAGAAGGATTTGATTTTTTTTTCTTTCACATCCTTTGAATTTTCATGTTTTATATTTTATTTTCTTTTTGAGATTTCTTGTTGAGCATAGTCGCTGATTCATGTTCTTTGGTGTTGTAGTGTATCTTTCATTATTTTAATGAAAACAATTTCTTGCTCGAAAAAAATGAAAATAAGTATCCTAAATTTTAGATTTTAAAATAATTTTACATACACTTTTTATTACATGTCCATAATAACAAGATTTATTCTCACTCATAAATCGAACGATATTAAATTTTTAAACATGTTATATTTTATATTCTCTTGTTTATCATATTCATTAAAATTTTAATAACATTGGTTACTGCAACTAAAACATGAATAATAGTAAAAAAAATAGATTATATAAAGTGTAGACTCCAAGAATAAATTTTCTGTTTCCCTAAATTTATCACTTAAATTTTAAAATTAGAAATATTTTGTATTCAATAAAAATCATAACTTGATCAAGAGGAAAGACTGTGGTTATGATATGTAATGTGTCCTATCACCGACAGAACAAAATAAGATTCGAAATGTCTCCAACAAATCAAATACAGCTTTGAGTAATATAGATTAGATATATAAGATAAGGGGTTGGCATTGGAAATATGCATATCAAATCATCCATCATACGACAGTGTTTCTATAAATTGGGATATTTCCTTACCCTACGCCAACGTTAGCCTTCCTTTTTTAGACTAATTATGAAAAAAATAGGGTTGTTTGAAATTTATTTATGATTTTTTGTTGATTATACATTAGAAAGAGTTGTTGTTTGTAAGGGTGAGCAAGATTTGTCTCAATTTTACAAAAAAAAAATGAATTATTTCACTCGACTCGATGTAAAAATATTTGATTTGAAAAAATTTTAAATAAAATTTGCGTTATAAAATAGAAATTCGAATAACTCAAAATGTTTAATAATTAGTGGAACAATTTTCAAGTTCGAGTTGAACCTATCAATTCTACCTGACACACACACATATATATATGGTTAGGATCCACTTACACATTGTAAAAGTTTTTAAGTTTTGCACGTTTTTGGATCTTCACATATTCTACTGTTAACCCCAGCCATTCGTTTCATTCAACCAGCCAACGACCCAAAAACATGTAAAACTTTAAAAAAAATTATACTGTATAAGTGGATCCTAACCCTATATATATATATATGAAAATCATGAAGAAATATATATGCAGAGACATATGCTTTAAGGGATTGGTGGGGGCCATGCCCCCAATTTTAAAAAACTCAAATTTTACCCTTAAAATTTTTGAAAATTTAAACTTGACCCATCAAAATTTTTAAAAATTCATATTAAGCTTCAAATTTTTAATATTTTAATTAAATTCTCTCTCAAATTTTTAATTTTTTTGTTAAATCTCTCAAAATTTTTAAAAATTTTAGTTAAACCCTCAATTATTTTTTTTGAAAATTTTCGTTTAATCCTCCAAATATTTTAAAATTTTAAATTGCCCCCTTAAACTTTTACTACAAGTTTCGCCACTATATATATATATAGTTAAAAAATCGTTTAAACTTAAACTATTTGGTACCATAAGCATATAATATTTTTTATGATGGAAATATATTATTGCTTTCACGATATGGATAAACAAAAAAATTTTGTGAATAATTTGATATTTCCTATCTCTGGCTTTTGCCCAGATTTCTTTCGTTTTTTCCTTTGTTTCTTTGGCTTTTGCCTAGTTTGCTTTCTAGGTTTTCTTGTTTGTGAGTCTATGGCTACAATGGACGTTGTCTTGGCTGAACTTACCCTTGATGAGGAGGAGAAGGAACAAGAACTTGTGATTGCTCCTGAACAAACCGTTGTTTCGATTTCATTTGAGTTCTGCTTTGTAGGATCGTTCCTTACTTCAAGTCAGATCCATTTTCAATCAATGAATGCGACTTTGGCCAATGTTTGGCACCCGATAGGGGGTATTGCGATTACGGATTTGGGCAAGGGGCGTTTTCTTTTTTGTCTCTTTAATTCGGTAGATGCAGATTTGATAGAGACTGAGGGTCCGTGGTAATTCAACCTTCACCTTTTAATTTTACATAGATTGCAAGATGGGGAAGATCCGCTTACAGTTCAGTTGCAAACTTTTGATTTCTGGATTTTAATCAACGACGTGCCCAATGGTTTCATCTCAGAATCAGTAGCGAAACAACTTGATGATTTTGTTGCTATCTTCTTGGATTTTGATTCATCGGCTATTATGTTGGGTCTTAAGGGATGCATGAGAATTCGTGTTCGTATCCCCATACATAAGTCTCTTAAGCGCCGTAAGAAATTGCTTCTGCCTAATGGAGGTACAATTTTTGTTTCCTTTCAATATGAGAAACTGAGACTCTTTTGCTTCCGTTGTGGTAAGTTAGGCCATGGTGAGGGGTTTTGTCCTCTTCGAGTCCTTCAAATACACCAGGAAACTTCGTTCCTTTGGGATGCACCGTTAAGGGCTCCGATGAAAGGGATGAGTGTGCCGACGAGTTCATGGTTGTGTGAGGAGGATGGGGGTATATCCCGTCTTTTAAGGTGAAATTTGGGCCCTTTATTGAGCAAAGATAATTCTGCCGAGAATATTGATCATGCATCCAATATGCCTGTAAATAGTGCAAGGTCCACCTTATCTCAAAAAGGAAAGCTAATTATATCGGGCAATTCATCTTCTAGACCATTTGTGACTAAAAGTTTTGGCTTGGGCCCATTGTTACCTACCTCTTCTGGTTCATTCCATTTTGATACTGATATGGTTAACGCAGATGAAGATTCTCCTGTACACCATACTGATGATCTTAAACGTCCGCGACAGTTGTCTGACACTTCTAATGTTGATAATGCGGTGGCTTCCCAATCAAACAATGCTAATATATTGAGGAGGATGAGGGTATATCCCGTCTTTCAAGGCGAAATTTGGGCCCTTTATTGAGCAAAGATAATTCTACCGAGAATATTGCTCATGCATTCAATATGCCCGTAAATAGTGCAAGCTCTACCTTATCTCAAAAAGGAAAGCTAATTATATCGGGAAATTCATCTTCTAGACCATATGTGACTAAAGGTTTTAGCTTGGGCCCATTGTTACCTACCTTTTCTGATTCATTCCATTTTGATACTGATATGGTCAACGCGGATGAAGATTCTCATGTACACCATATTGATGGTCTTAAACGTCCACAACAGTTGTCTGACACTTCCAATGTTGATAATGTGGTGACTTCCCAATCAAACAATGCTAATATATCGGTCGGCCTGGATAATCAGGCTCGCCGGGAACAATGAAACTACTCTTAAGCTGGAATGTTTGAGCGTGGGGAAGTCTCAAACAGTGCGATGTCTCCGAGATTGTCCGCGAGACGTTAACCCGTATGTAGTTTTCTTGATTGAAACAAAGCTACAGCCTTATGTTATGATGAAAGTTCATAAAAAATGTGGTTTTCCGAATGGAATTGATGTTGGTTCTCGTGGGAGAAGTGGTAGATTGTGCTTAGCTTGGCCTAATAACTGTCAGATAACTCTTCGTTCCTTCTTTGATCGTCATATTGATTTTTTGATTTCTAAAGATCGTGAGGGGTAGTCGTGGCGTTGTATAGGTTTTTATGGTGCACCAGAGGAACACAATCGTCGTGAATAATGGAATCTTCTTAGACAATTGAATGATAGTCTAGATATTCCTTGGTTGGTTATTGGGGATTTCAATGAGTTATTATTTTCCTTTGAGAAATCTGGTGGTCGTATTCGTGGTCAACGTCAAATGACTAATTTTTGAGAGGCACTGGAGGACTGCTCGCTCACTGACATTGGCTATCAAGGTCAATGGTATACTTGGGAGAAAGGAAAATTTGCAGATACTAATATCCGTGAAAGACTTGACAGGGAAGTTTCGAACACAACTTGGTGGTCTCTCTTTCCCAATTTTACCTTAGCACATTTACCTCATTCAATATCTGATCATTGCCCTTTTGTTGCTGGATTCTGCTCCGGGTTTGATTTCTCGTGCCCATTGGCACTTTAAGTTTGAAACGACATGGCTCCTAGAAGATTCTTGTGAGGGGGAGGTTAAAAACTTTGGAATGCTTCATCAGGTTTGGTTACAGACCGTCTTCGATATGTTGGTAAGGGGTTGGATACTTGGTTCCGTAAACTTCGAACTAGTAGGAAAATATCTAATAAGGATTTAGTGAGGCGACTTGATGACCTTGCTGGTTTGGATCCGTCAGATGAGGCTCTAGAATAAATTATGAAAGTCAAGTTAGCTCTTAATATGGAAGCAGACAAGTCTGAGTTTTATTGGGAACAACGTGCATGTGCCAATTGGCTTCAAAACAGTGACAAAAACACTTCTTTTTTCCATCGTCATGCTTCACATAGAAAGCGCCTCAATCGTATATCGGCCTTAGTAAATGAT
This sequence comes from Hibiscus tridactylites, assembly GCA_958450335.1. NCBI lineage: Eukaryota > Viridiplantae > Streptophyta > Magnoliopsida > Malvales > Malvaceae > Hibiscus > Hibiscus tridactylites. Next base: position 35,931,598 of record OY288271.1, read on the forward strand.
CAAGGTGTTCATTGCACTTCTCCGGATTCTTTGGAATGTACGGATCGTGAGTACTTCCAATATTTGTTTACCTCTGGTGATGTTTCTGACTGTGCACATATTTTGGAGGGTATCCCATTAAAAGTTTCTGCTGAGTCTAATCTATTTCTTATGCGGCCTTACACTTTTGAGGAAGTGCTTCAAGCACTAAAAGCCATGGGCCCGTTGAAAGCTGCAGGTGAAGATGGTCTTGGAGCAATTTTTTATCAGCGATTCTAGCATATATTTGGTGAGGACGTTGCTCGGTATTGTATTAGCATCTTGTCTGGTGAGGATGCTATGGAAGAGATCAATCACACGCATATCATCCTTGTCCCAAAAATTCCCAACCCGACACAGATGGGCCATTTATGGCCCATAAGTTTATGTAACGTGCTGTATAAGATTGTTTCGAAGGTGCTTTCTAATAGGTTACAAAGCTTACTTCCAAGTTGTATTGATGAGACACAGAGTGCCTTTGTTCCAGAACGTCTGATCTCAGATAATGTAATGGTAGCATATGAGGTTCTTCACTATTTTCAGAAGAAAAGATTGGGTCGTTCAGGGCATTTTGCACTAAAACTCGACATGTCCAAAGCGCATGATCGTGTGGAATGGGATTTCATCCTTAAGGTTTGACATAAAATGGGCTTTAATTCGGCATGGATTGATTGTATTTCTAAGTACATGTCTTCGGTCTCTTATTCTGTGATTCTTAATGGAGAAGTGGGTGTATGTGTTTTGCCGTCTAGGGGACTTCGGCAAGGTGACCCCTTAGTCCTTTCCTATTTCTTATTTGTAGTGAAGGTTTATCATCTCTGCTAGGTCAAGGAAATCTGGATGGTAATCTAAAAGGTTTCAGATTAAACAGATATGCCCCTACTGTTACCTATTTATTATTTGCAGATGATAGTCTTATTTTTGGAGAAGCGTCCACCAACGATGCATTACATCTTAAGCTCTTATATCAGGAATACAGTGCTTCTTCGGGCCAAGTTATTAACTTTGATAAGTCTGGGCTCTTCTTTTCCAGTAATGTGTGTGATGCGGGCCGAGATGATGTCCAACGTGTTTTGTCCATTGTTTATACATCCTCTATTGAGAAATATTTAAGGCTCCCAACTTTGGTGGGTAGAAATAAATGACAAGCTTTTATGAACTTGTATGATAAAGTTCATTCACGTATTTCTAACTGGTGTGTTTTCTCTCTTTTGCAAGGTGGTAAGGAGGTTTTCATCAAGTCGGTGTTACAGGCCATCTCGGTTTATTCCATGGGTGTTTTCCTTCTCCCTAAAACTTTCTGTCGTAATCTTGAGAATGCTATGGCTAGGTTTTTATGGCAACGTTCCCATAACAAGCGTGGTTTGCATTTGGTGCACTTGGGATTTTTTATGTAAACCGAAAAAATATGGGGGTTTGAGTTTTAGAGGCATGTCGAAGTTCAACATTGCTTTGTTAGCTAAGCAGGCTTGGCGTCTTCTATCTAATCCTACATCGTTGGCTGGTAGTATCTTCAAAGCTAAGTATTATCCGAGTACATCTTTCATGCAGTCCCGTTTGAGGTTTCATCCATCTTTCATTTGGAGGAGCATCTGGAGTGCACGTGGTTTGATTGAGAAAGGCATCCGATGGAAAGTGGGGAATGGTTGTTCCATCTCAATTTGGAACGATTTCTGGCTACCTAATCCCTCCCCTAAACATTTGGATTCACCCCCAGTTTCTGGCATGCACTGGGTTTCTGATTTGTTAAGTCATGGTACACGGTCATGGAATGAAGAGCTTATTCGAAGTTCGTTTCTACCTAGGGAGGCGTTGCAAATTCTCTCTATTCCTCTCTCAAGTTTCCCTCAGAGTGATTGTATAGTTTGGAGTGGTGAGAAAACTGGGATTTATTTCGTTCGTAGTAGGTATAAACTTTTCTTGGACACTTTCGATACACCTCCAGCAGATGTCTCACTTTACAAAAAGCTCTGGCCCATTCAATGTCCACAAAAAATTTGATTACAGGTTTGGCGTTTTATATGGAAGGTTGCCTCTACTAGACACTGCCTCTATAATCGTCGTCTTGTTTCGGACCCTACATGTCCGATTTGCAACCTAGAACCTGAAACTATAGAACATGTGATGCGTGACTGTCATAAAGCAGCCTTGGTATGGACTGGGTTAGGTCTTACATGGCCACTATCAGTGTTAACCTTATCCTTCAAAGAGTGGTTATCATGGGTCTTTGTCTCTATTCCTACAGTGTGTCATACAAAGTTCCTAATAACATTGTGGTCTCTATGGTATGTACGCAACAAGAAAGTAAACGATGGTGTATCACAGTCTCATGTACATACAATGGCTTTTGTACGATCGTATTACTTAGAATTGGAGAGACTCTTACCGCAGGAAAGTCTTACCCTAACTCCTCCTATTCCTCGATGGCATCCTCGGCTTCTAATTTTTTCAAGGCTAACTTCGACGCCCATTTCTCCCTTTCTGAAAGCAAATCATGGTCTGGAGTGGTTATTCGAAACTCAATGGGTGAAGTAATGGGAGTGGGGAGGCGGTCTAATCACCATGTCTCTTCGATTTTCCAGGCAGAGGCAGTTGTAGCTCTTTACGTTGTCATACTCATTGTGGATCTAGGTTTCCGGTCGGTCATCATTGAGGGGTCTCGTTGCGGTAATTAAAAAGATGCAATCTCCGGACCAAGATTGTTCAGAAATTAGTGTTATTATCTATGAGACAAAAAAAGGGCAAAAATCTTCAGGAATTTCTCCTTTCGCCATACCTCTCAGCGGTCGAATCAAGTGGCGCATCTAATTGCGAGAGACTCATTGTTTAACACCGGTGGCATCTGACTGTCCTTTGTTCTCTTGATGTGTTTGTCTCGTTTTTTTCCCAAGAGCTCCCTTGCATGTACGATCTACACTCTTGGTTCATCATCTCCTCTCGATCTTTATCTTGCTTCAACTTCCCCAATGTTGTCTAGTGCAGAGGTTTTGCTTTCATGTCTTCATTCGCTCTAGATGGTTCTTTGTCTTTGTTTAGTTTTGTCGGTTTTGTGGGAGATTTCTCACTTTCCCGTTTCTTTTCTTTATTCTAATAAATAAATGAAGACATTTTATTCAAAAAAATATTTTGTGAATAATATAATTTTAAAAATTGCTTAATTATATGAATTCATTAATCTTGTGTTTAAATTTTAAACAATAAATTTTAATTGGTTTATTTTAAAAATATGAAAAAATTGTACACTAATCATAATTATTATTATAATTTTAAAAAGATGTTTTAATCATTTCCTAAATAAATTATTATAAATTTGAATTAAGGTATTTGAAATTTCTTAGTAACAAATATTTTTAAAATATATTATATATATATATATATGTAACTTCCCTTTTCTCCACCTCTTTCATTTTCTCTAAGGCGGTTACAAATTTTTTAAGTTTCAAAGTTCATCTTTATTCTTTTCTTCTTTCACTGGCGACGGCCGTTGGTCGTTCTGCTGGTTTATATTGTGAGAAAGCACACGTAATGACCGAAGAAGATGATAATCGGAGGTGAAGAAGTTCGACATTGGTTAGGAATTTAGTAAAATATAATAAAAGGAATTTTGAAATTTTATTAACCAAAATTAACTTACTTTTGTTAACACTAATATTAGGTATTTATAGCCCAAACTAATATCAATCTAACACACCCAACTAATTAATAACAAACCTTTAACAAATCAATTACTAACTCAATTATTAATTGTCTGACATATATCAATTTAAATTTTTGTCTCTTCTAATTTTATAATTACATGTTTAAAAAGTCTTTATTATTCTTTTTTTAATGGGTACGTCCGTTTTATTAATAAAGGAAAAAATTCAAGATAAAAGTTTACAATGCAGGTAAGCAAACATGATCTGGACATAATCTTAAAAGCACGAAAACTAACGTCTCAAGATCATAAATGGACCTAAGAAAGAAAAGGTAAAACCTAAATCAAAGACTCGAAAAAGTAGATAAACATCACCAAAGCTCAACGATGAAGGTAAAAACCATCAACAAACGATATTAAAAATGCATATTACAAAATTGGGGCACATTGACAACACGTTATAACCACAACTCAATCGCGAACAAGAGCGGTGACGAAACTTGCATCGAGATCCAAATCGAGGGTCCAAAACAAGGAGATCAACAGGATAATCAAAAGAGCGTCATCTTGATTAGTCGTGGCAACGTCAAATCCAACCCTGACAAAAAAACAAAGAACAGAAAAGCGTGCCAAGAGGCAGAAAAGAATGCTAAGAAGTAGAAAAAACGTACCAAAAGGTAGAGAAAAGCGTGTCATAAAGATAAATTTATTAAATTAAAAAGACTAAAAATAAAAGAACAAAGTAAATAAATAAAAAGAGGGTGACCGACAGTCGACAACCAGTCTTAAGGCTGGTGCCGCTACTGACCATAAAAATATTAAACAAGATGAAAAAGTAAAGGCACTAAAATAGATGATGAAACACATGAAAAGAAGATGTATCACTAATTAATAATCAATTATTAGTTATTATTAAGGCTTAAATCAGAAATATGTGTCTAAACTATACACTTTTTAAAGATAGGTGTCTAATATTTTTTTGCTGAAATAGGTGCCGAAAGTTTTATTCTGTTAGTGTTTTAAGGCAACACCATTAAAAAATCATCACTCAGTAACAGATTAACATATGACTTTTGTTTCTTAAAAAATAAACTGAATAAAATAAATTAAACAATATCTCAAGATTTTCAAAAAACATAAAATAATCCTCAAATCTCTAAAATAAATTAAACAATATCTCAAAATCGACACCACTTCCACTGTCGACAGTCTTGTCGGACCTCGTCATCGTTTTCTCCTAAGTCCACCGCCCATTTTCTCCAACCACCCATCGCCGGTAACTGGCAAGAGGGGTGTCAATCGAACATCGAACGACGAACTCGAAAGGCTCTAGTCGTTCAACGTCCGATTGACACGCCTCCTGCCGGTTATCAGCGATAGGTATTCGGAAGATATGGGCGGCGGGGTTCGACGATGTTATTGTTGGGCTTGATATGCTCAATTTCCTTCAACCGTTATGGATTGCCAAGTTGTGGAGAAGTTGGATTTTTGGGTGTTTGAGTTGGTGGCTAAAAATGAGAATTAAACACAAAGATTTAGATTGATTCAGCTTTCTAACTCAAAGCCTACATCCACTACCTTGGAACGCCACCAAGGATTCCCCAAATTCACTAAGAATTTCGTCCCATTTTCTTGGCTTAGGAGAAAACTGTTACAACGGTTAAGCTATCTACCCTTAGCTTAACCAAACACTCTCTTTCAAGTGAAATTCAAAGCAAACAAGAAATCCCTCTAATAGGTATGTGTTTGCAACTCTAAGCACTCACCCAAAAATCTATACACTTGAGCAAATTTGACAATTTAGGCTCACTAGTATTTTGTCTATACAAGAGAATGACAATTTGCTCTAAAGACAATTTGACATCATAATGTTGTTACAATTGAAGCATTAACCATCTCTTGATGCTAGAAGGTCCCTTTTATACTTCTAATTGAGTTTGTAGCCGTTGAGGACCGTTGGAGTTGAATTAGAGCCTTTATTTCACACCATAAATGCATATTTGCAGCTTAGCGTATCGATACTCCTCAAACCATATCGATACGGTCCTGATAAGGAAATATCTATTAAGGCTTCCAGCTGGTACGTATCGATACACGTGGAAAGCGTATCGGTATGATCATGCAATTTAAAAGACCGTTGGGAAAATGACTGTTGGGGGTAGTTGGGTGTATCGGTACGCGAACTAGTCGTTAGCTATTTAAAATATTACGTATCGATATGGCAAGGCGTATCGGTACAAGTTTTGACTACTGGAATTTTACTGTAGCTGAAATCCTAGGGCGTATCGATACAATACCAGACCGTATTGGTACAAGTACTTGAAAAATATTGGTTTGGCTACTTTAAAAGCATTTTAAGTTATTCTAAAGCCTTTTAAAAACCCTTAAACATAATTTCAAGTTTTTTATACTAAAAGCATATTTTAAATTCTTTTCAATTTAGTCTAAAACATTTTCAATTATTATATCAAAACATATATTTCTAAAATCTCCCCCTTTTGATATAATAAAACCAACTTGAAAAATTGTTTGGAATTCTCCCCCTTAGTATTTTAAAATTTTGAATAAGAGATTTTAAAAATTGAATGAAATTAAAGCTCCCCTTATTCACGTGAAAAATCAAATTTTCTAACTATTTCTCCCATTTTTGTTATATCAAAAAGAATTTAAAATACATTAAGCTCAAAATAACATAGAAGGTTTAAAAAATTTGACACATTTAAAAACTTTTGGTTTCAAAATTGCCCCCCCTTACTCAAAGTATCAAACAACGTTGGTCCAACATATGATAATCTAGTTGAATTAATAATAAATAAATCAAATTAAAGACAAATGAATTCAACTAAAATTTACCACACTTGAATCCAAGGGAGGGTGTGAAGCCTTCCTTCTTCAAGTGCTCTCTTTGTGTGCATGAAGCTCCTCCTCAAATTTGGACTTGTTGATCACTCTTCATCACACCTAACAAAAGACAATCAAATAATTTTTGGTATCCGAATTGCTTTGGATTCAAAGATGTTAGTGGCGCATAATTTTGTCCCCTTAGGAATCCATTTTTCAATTTCATCATTTTTAGTTGAAGTACTTAATTCTTTCGGGACCCAAATACTTCTAAAAACTTTTTCATTCAAAAATCTAGAGGGACTAGATTGTCTAACATAAAATTTGATTTTCCCAAATTATTTGAAGCAATTCTTGTAAACTTGAAATTTTAAGTTCAATTTTTTTTAATTTTTGCTTCAAACTCTAAATTGGTTTTAGAAAGTAAATCATTTTCGGTTTTTAAATTTGAAATTGATTTCTTGTTTTCCCTAAATGAAGCATTGAATTCAAAAACCAATTCATCATAAGCTTCTTGTAACTCATCAAAAGTATACGAATTTGAATAAGATGAGTTAGAAGTTACCTCCCCCTTATTGAGGGCCATGAAGCATAGGTGGGCTACCTCATCATCGGTGGAGTCTTCATCACTCCATGTCGCCACATATGCTTTCTTTGACGATGATCCCTTTTTTTTTGAACCCTTGAGAATCCTTCATCTTCTTCTTCTATTCATGCTTAGATTTAGCCATCTCGCTCTTCATGAATCAGGTGAATTTCTTGAAGAGATGAACCATCTCTTCATCTTCACTTTCCTCCCCGCTTGAATTTACATGTGGACATGTGGAGGATTTGAGAGTAACGACACTCGTGTTGATGCCTAGCTCCATGATCTTCTTTTTCCCCATCTTTCTTATCTCTTCCTTCTTTTTCTCCCTTTCTTTGTCTTTCTTCATGATTTGGCGAGTGGGAAGTGACCCCATGAGTTCATCAAGCTTCATGGTCTTGAGATTTTTGGCTTTGATGATGGCGGTCTTTTTCGAGTCCCATGACTTAGGAAGGGAGTAGATAAGCTTTCGGGCAAGATTTTCTTCTAGAATGAATTCTCCATAGCCTTTTAGTCCATTGGTGATGATGGAGAATCGATGGAACATCTTCTCAATGTTCTCTTCTGGATCCATCTTAAAGTTCTTATACTCGTGGTTAACGAGGTCGATCTTGGTCTCTTTTTCTTCGTTTGTTCCCTCGTATGTAACTTCAAGCTTGTCTCATACTTCCTTGACACTCTCACAAGAAGACATATTCTCATAGATGTTGAGGCTAAGTTGTAACCCCCTCGTCTTGGCCTAGCCAACAGACCGGACCGAACGAGTTACATGGGGAAAACCGAAACGAAACCCACTAAGGCCTCACTCCGGTTAGCAACCATATTTTTTGTTTATTACTTATCTTGTCTAAATGTCACAATTAACCCTAGGTGAGAAGACAACAACGGAAAAGTTAATACAAACACGAACCAAGTAGGGCATACGTCATCTTAAACTTACCAAATAACTATTAGCCAAGTTTCATGCATAAGAGGCAAACACCTACAAAGGGGGGCTCATACAACTAAACTAGGAAGCATACAACATTAGGGACTAAAATGTAACATTCAGAAACCTTTGAAGGTGCCATTTAAGTGTTTTAATTGCATGTGTTTCGAAATAGGCTTGCTAGTTCCGAAACGCGGGCTCCATTCAAAAGTCAAAGCCAAGTCGTTCCGAAACGATCCCACCTTGTTCTGGAACAGAGGCTTCTACTGAAAAAACGTATCAGAACGGGTTCCGAAACGAGGGCTCATAGTGGCAAATCGTATCGAAACGGGTTCCGAAACGGGGGCTCACAGTGGTAATTCGTATCGAAACGGGTTCCAAAATGGGGGTTCACAGTGGCAATTCGTATCGAAACGGCACCACCCCCGTTCCGATACGAGTACCCCTGAAGCTGTCCACCGTTCTGAAACCATATCAAGCGTTTTGAAACGTCTGCACACAATTTTGCTCGAAATCATACTTTGACACCTCCAAACGTCCTCAAACTTGTCCCGAATCACCAAAGACCATATAGCAACATATCATACATATATTCTAAATGCAAAGTACCCTAATCACATCATTAGAGATGCACTCAAGAAACAAATTGGATTTCAAGCTCTAAGCTCACATGAACATTTAGATTCAAAAACTCTAACATGAAAAAACACAAGGCCATTCATACATGGCCACATTAAACCTCAACATAACATAGTACCATCATTTAAAACATGCTAAAACATAAACAAAGCAAAGTACAAGAGTTTGAACACCAACTCTCTAACAACAAGCCTAGCAATCCCATTATCTAAGTGTTATTACAAACTAATAAACTATACTTTGAGCCACCCGAGAACTCCGAGAATCCCTTCCTTGCCCACTTGCCTCCCAGAACCTCTAATGATCTGCATTGTTGGAAAAAGAGAGCGTAAGCTTGAAAGCTTAGTGAGCGGAGCTCTAAAACACAACACCAATGCAGTTTTAAACCATAAATCTTAGATTTATAGCAAAACCATTTAAGGATAGATGAAATGAAACACAAACATCAACAATACATGGTATGCACATGCATAATCAAAACCCGGTGGGACTACACATCACCGTTCACAACAACTAGTAGTTTTCTGATAGGACTACACATCACCGTACTCTTCTACTAGTCGCTACCGGTGGGACTACACATCACCGTAGTAACGACAACCGTCACGTGAGGTTCGACACCAACAACGACTACACGACAACATTAAACGGAGAGTAAAGGCATTCCACAATTCACACAACATCACAAATATTCGCACACACCAACACTTAACGAACAAGGTGAATTAGCAAACTTACACTTGGGTTTAGGTTAGCCCTCAAGGCTCCACCAAAACCCCCAAGTACCCACTTTGAAATCACTTAAAACTCCAAAACATTGCCACTCACCAATTAAGCCCAATCGAAAGCCGAAACGCTGTTTTCAAGCCTCCGTAGTATCCGGTATCACGCCCAAAGTACCCGAACTCGTTTCCTATGTTTCTCATCAACCAAAAACAATGTATTACTCCCCTATTCTTCCATAAATTCACTGAATAGCAACAGCTCATCAACTGACCCATTTACTCAATCAAAACAAAGACGAAATCCATCAAAACATCATCAAACACGTTCTTAAGCAAAGCCCAGCGAATACCCATCAAATTAAACATCCAAAACACATCAAAATCATCTAAAAACACCCATCCTAGGTCCATATACCTCCAGACCTCGTTTTACCACAAAACCAAGCCAAAAACACCACTTTTCACCTCCAAAAATCACCCACTGCCCTAGTTTCGGGTTTTATAGGTTTAAGCCACTTATTAACATTATTTAGCAACCAAAAATAGTTTAAAAACTCCCCTCCAAGAACCCATTAAAGACCCCTACGAAAATTTCACAAATCCCTCTTTTCCATCAAAGCTTTGAAACCCTAAGTTGAAAAATCAATATTTTGCTAGATTTTTGAAAAGGTAAGATTCAATAATTAAAAATCAATGCAAAAGTGATGTTTACCTTTAAAATTCCTCCAAGAACCTTTGAGCCAAGGGAAAAGTTGATGGAGAGCTTTTAGGGAGAAAGTTTTAAGCTTTTTAGGTTTTAATTCTTTTGAAATTAAGATAACTATAAAATCTCAAAATCCCATTTCAAAATTTATTAATGGCATTTCTGTAAATATTGGCATCTTTTTTATAAAAATAGCATTTTAATCTAATTTAACTCGAACTAATCCTAGATCAAAACCGATAAACTCTCGGGCCCTAAAACGGGGCGTTACATAAGTGCACAAAAGAGGAATTGCAAAGCCTTGCAATTTAGTTCCATCTTCTTACGGTCGTCGGCACTCCATTCCGCCTTGCTTCTTTGTGGTACGAACGAACCATCCTCAATAATTTCCCAAAGCTTGTAGTCTTTGGATTTGACAAAGAACGCCATTCTTGTCTTTCAATAAGCGTAGTTGGTCCAATCGAAGAAGGGTGGCTTGTCGATTGATTGCGCCATTGAACCGATTGTTTGAAATGTTGTTCGAGCTTGCTGGATCGCCTCAATAGGATGTTTATCATCTTCAACTAAGCCAAACTCGGATACCAATTGTTGGACTTGATAGGCTCGATTTCCTTCAATCGTTATGGATTGCCAAGTTGTGGAGAAGTTGGATTTTTGGGTGTTTGAGTTGGTGGCTAAAAATGAGAAATAAACACAAGGATTTAGAGTGGTTCAACTTTCTAACCCAAAGCCTACATCCACTACCTTTGAACGCCACCAAGGATTTCCCAAATTCACTAAGAATTTCGTCCCCTTTTCTCGGTTTAGGAGGAAACCGTTACAACGATTAAGCTATCTACCCTTAGCTTAATCAAACACTCTCTTTCAAGTGAAATTCAAAGCAAACAAGAAATCCCTCTAATAGGTATGTGTTTGCAACTCTAAGCACTCACCCAAAACCTATACATTTGAGCAAATTTGACAATTTAGGCTCACTAGTGTTTTGTCTATACAAGAGAATGACAATTTAGCTCTAAAGACAATTTGACATCATAATGTTGTTAAAATTGAAGCATTAACCACATCTTGAAGGTCCCTTTTATACTCCTAATTAAGTTTGTAACCGTTGAGGGTCGTTGGGGTTGGATTAGAGTCGTTGGAGCCTTTATTTCCCACTATAAATGCAGATCTGCAGCTTAGCGTATCGATACTCCTCAAACTGTATCGATACGGTCCCAATAAGGAAATAGCCATTGAGACTTCCAGTTAGTGTGTATCGATATGTGTGGCAAGCGTATCGGTACGATCATGTAATTTAAAAGACCGTTGGGAAAATGACCGTTGGGGGTAGTTGGGCGTATCAGTACGCGAACTGGCCGTTGGCTATTTAAAGCATTCCGTATCGATACGGCAAGGCGCATCGGTGCGAGTTTTGGCTACTGGAATTTTACTATAGCTGAAACCCTAGGGCGTATCGATATAGTACCAGACCGTATACGTACGAGTACTTGAAAAACACTGGTTTGGCTACTTTAAAAGCATTTTAAGTTATTCCAAAGCCCTTAAAAAACCCCTAAACATAATTTCAAGTTGTTTTGACTAAAAAAATATTTTAAATTCTTTTCAATTTAGTCCAAAACATTTTTCAATTATTACATCAAAATATAAATTTCTACAGTTACCGACGACAGTAGTGACGTCAATTTTGGGATTTTGAGGGGTTGAAACTTTTTTGGAGATTTTAAAACTTTTTAGATTTTTTTTAAAAATATTTTCTTTTTTTAAGTTTTTGATAAAAAAAATAAAAATAAAAATGAAGATACGAGTTAAATTTTGATTGAGTGATAATTTTTTAATGGTGTCAGCTTAAAACACTAATAAAATAAAATTTAGACAGTTATTTCAGCAAAAAAAACATTAGGTACCTATCTTAGAAAAGGTAAATAATTTGGAATATTAACTAGAGGTGGCAATGGGGCGGGTCGGGGACGGTTTTGCATTCCCCACTTCATCCCCAACACTTGCTGTTACGATTTCGGGGAATCCCCATTAAACATTTCGGTTATTTTTTCGTCCTCATACCTATCCCTTACGGATTGTAACACCCGGGTTTGGGGGTCAGATGAAAATAATATTTAAATAATGAGTCGGGTTTCGGTTTTAAAATTTAAATAACAAAATATTATTTTAGGCTTCGGATATTCGAAATAAAATTTTTATGTTGGATCAAAATTGTTTTGGGAATTAAATCTCATGGATTTTATGATAAATGAGGATTTGCCATCTCATTAATGGCAAGATGGTAAATTGAGAGCTTTCAAATTTAAAACCCTTCTTTTATTTTAGAAGACAACTTCTCTCTCTCATCTTCATCTTCTTCATTTCTTCTTTCACATTAAAATGCACTTTCCTCCCCAAATTTCTATTCCTTCACCCCATGCTCCTTGTTGGTGATTTTTGAAAGGTAAAAACGTTTTCAACTTGTCCTCCTCTTCCTCTTTAAGATGGTACCTTTAATTTTCATAAAGCTCATAGATTTTGAAGTTTAGGGTTTTGAGTTCTTAAGTTAAAAATGTAAACTTTAATGTCTTTAATTTGAGCTTTCGATTTGTTGAAGTTATATATGTTGTTTACTACCCATAAGGTCCAACATAGTTAATTTTTACATAGTTTTATGTTGAATCCTAAATTTGGGTATAAATGGGTTTTTGAAGGGTTTTGGGTGAGTTTTGGGGGTTGTTTTAGGTGAGAATTGATAGGCTATTGGTAGTACTATGGTTGGGGGTTGATTTGGGATCATTTGTGGGTGCAATGGGTGTTGGAAACATGGATTTTGGAAGGGGTATGTGGGCTGTCCGAGATTGCAAAATAAGGGGTTTGTTCATGGTTTGCAATATTGTAAATTGTATTTAAATTGTATTTCGGGTTGGTATTTTGATGTTGGGCTGATTTGAGGATTATTTGAATTGTATTGAGGTTGTTTAGAAGCGAGAACTTGCGTTGGAGAAGCTTCGGGAAGAAATCCGGAAATTTGAAGGTGATGTTTGCTTGGTAGTTGAACTTGGAGGTATAGGTGAATGGTTAATGTTTTTAAAATGGTTTTAAGTGGTTGGTTCAAGCATGTGAACTAGGTTGGGCTTGGTAGACCCACCTAGAGTTAGGATTAGGGTGGTAGCCTAATCCTAAACTTTAGTTAAAGACCTTGGATGCACTTTTTAATTAATGTATATGCCTCGTGATGCTTATGATATGATGATTTGTGTATAGTGTGATGTACATGTATGTTGAAGTATGACTTAACGCATTGATCATATGCATGTGGATGACAAATATAATGTGGATATATGATGTGATAATTGTTTGGATAATATACATGTGGTGTTGGTTTGTGAAATGAGGTTATGAGATGGATTGCATGATTTTGGAGAATCATGGTGAGTGCGTGCTAAGCACGGAAATTATATTAAAATTGATATTGTGAAATGTTGTGGAATTTGATTTATATTGGCACTAGTATGCTTGGGTATAAATGATCGATCGAACATTAGGATGAGTGTGCACACAAATTGAGTCAAAACGTACGTGGCCTTGGTGGCGTTAAGGCACCAAGGAGGAGTACGATGATGTAATATTCCACCGGAAATTTATATATATTCTACGTGATGATGAGTGGAATCCCATCCGTAGAGCATGTGGTGATGAGTGGAATCCCGCCCATGCAAAGACCGGTGATGAGTGTAATCCCACCGAGGTAATGTTGTTGTTGGAAATGCGTTCCAACGAGTTATCCGCGTATTCGAGTCATAGCTAGGTGCCAATATGAGGTTGTATGTATATACTAATATGAGATTATGCATATATGCTTATATGATACGAAATGTGATGCCTTTTACGAATTGATGTATGATGTGGATAATGCATTGAGTTATGTATCGTTGTAAGTTGAGTTTACGAGATGTTGAGCATGACATAATGTTGATTATATATTCATGCATCATGTTCATTTTGGCCTTTGCGGATCGGAGGTAAGATCATGGATTCCATTTTGGAAATTGCTCGTGCTTGGACCCTGCATTGTCGAAGGTTTGTTTTATGAGCTTACCCTCACTAAGCTTTTATGCTTACGCTCTCTTTTGTTCGACAATGCAGATCATTAGCTTGTGGGTGGCAAGGGCAAGGAAAGGTCTCCAAGTGTTGCTAATGGTTAGCTCAATGTATGAATTTTAAGTGATATAATGTAATAGTTAAGCAATGGGATAGGTGTTGTTGATTTGTGCTATTGTTGGTTGTTTAGGAGCATGTTTAGACTCCTTAATTATGTTGTTTTGATTGGCTTGTTGATGTCATGTTTGAATTGTAATCCATGCCCTAATTGCTTAACATGAATGTTGGCTATGTGCTTTTTGAGGTTGCCCTTGTGTTTGAATGTTGAAGTATGAGACTTTGAGTGCTTAAATGTCATCTTGATCAATTGCATGATTTCCTTAATGTATGTACATGTTGGGTGCTTGTATGGCTAAATGGTGGTATGTAAAGGTTGTATGAATGATTGGTTGGGGCTAGGGAAGTCTTAAATCGCATCTAGGTTCGAGTCTTGTATGTTTTAGCTGAGTTTGGGAGTTTTGCAGTGCAAGGCGTATCGGTACGCCTGAGGGCCGTATCGATACGCTATTGCCTCTATGGCTCAAATTTGGCTGGGTGTATCGATACTCGGGGGCGTATCGATACGGTTTTTGGTCACTGGAATTCTGAAAAATTGGCGAGTTTTTGGAGTATCGATACGGTGTTGGGGCGTATCGGTACGAGTTTATCTCGTTGACCACGAGATGTTGACTGAAGAGGGCGTATCGATACGCTCAAGGGCTGTATCGATACGGTCTTCTTCGAGTTGACTGTTTGGGTTGACCAAGTCAAGGCGTATCGATACCCTTGATTGGTGTATCGATACGGCCTGCCCTGTAAGCTTAAAATAGACTGTTTTTGCGTGGTCGTGATTCGAATGTGATTTCCTTTGATTGTTTTCCGCTGTCGTGATCACTTAGGACTTAACAATCCTCTAGACGAGATTAAAATGAAAAAGAGAAAAATAGGGTTGCTAACCGAGGGGGAGCCTTAACGGGTTTTGCTTCGGTTTTCCCCGTGTGGCCCACTCGGACCGGTCATCCGGCCAGACCGGGATAAGGGGGTTACACGGATCCCCGTGATTTCCGGTTAATCCTCGTAACCAAAAAATAAACAAAATTTAATACATTAAAACAAATAGTCAACACTAAATCTCCAAATTACAACATAAGTAATAAATTTAGTTTTACCAACAACAATCAATTTCAAAACTATAAAACATGACTAAATTATTAACTATTGAAACATGACAGTCTGCACTACTTTAAAAGAAAATATGTAACTAATAATCTACAATTCCAAATCATGATTCGTTTGTTCTAAAAGGAACTAGATTTGATAATCTTTTCAACTATATAAATTGCATCTTCTAATTTTACTCATAATATTTTATGGCAAATTTTTGAAGTCACTTCCATTGTTGTTTTTGAAAACAGTCTGTAATCTAATTTTACTCGCACGATTTTATGGCAAATTTCTGAAGTCACTGCCATTGTTGTTTTTGGAAACTGTCTTCAAACTTTTCTTCTGATCTTTTCTCACTCAAAAATAATAACTCCTAATATATAACTCGAAATCAAGAATCGTTCATTTTAAACGAATCTAGACTTTCGTATGGTTATAGAATACAAGGCTCACTTCCTGGTTTATTTTGTAGGATTTTTGTGATTTTTTAAAGTCACCGATAAAACCGTTTTCTAAGAAATCTATTGTCAAATTTTTATAACATTTCAACATTCAAATATTCATATTTTTTTAAAATACATATAAAAATCGATCATTGTATATTTCAAACAAACTAAAATGAATCACGTTTACAACGATACATACACCACTTTTAAATTATTTTTATGAAATTCACGAAAAATTTCTAAACTTACTTCAGCAGGTCATACTGAGAAATTTGATTTTTATTGAAAAATGAGTGAATTACTCTTATGCACAACCAACTTTATAAAATATTGGGGATCCCTGTGGATATTTTTCAGGATCCCTACGGTGATTTATACGGCTATAGTTCGATTATCCCTATAGTTTGGATACAACAATTCCTGTCCCCATCCTCATTCGAGCTCCGATGATAAAACTCTCCCCACCCCGTCCCTGTAGGTGAAGATTTCAGTTATTCCCCACACCCGCCGGTTCGGATTCTCACGGTTTTCAGTTATTCCTCACCTAATTGCCACCCCTAATATTAACTGAGAGATTCCTCGAAGGGTTATTATCTTTTTAAGTCTTACGAAGACCATATCAATGTATTTCAGGGTCAACAAAAGAAAATAAATGGTGGAGACGCTTCCACGCGCTGGACCTCAAAAACTCTTCCGAGAACGAAGGTGGCTCAAGCCGGGCGTTGGATCGGTTTCCTTGCCGACAATTGAGCGTAGTGAGCCGGTTGTAGTGGTTTCCTCCCCGGAGTCAGCTCGCCGGTTTGGTGGAGACGCTCCCCGGCTCGATGGTTTCCTTCGCGTTTTTGGATCTGAGTCTTTCTAGGGCACCGACGAAAATCATCATCGTCCTCCTCTCGCTGGTAAGTTGTCTGCTTCGTCGCTGTGGTTTGGCTGGACCTACAACACTGTCTGCGCTCGGACGAAAGCTCTCGGAGGTCCTGGGGCCGACTCAATGATGACGGTTACGGAAAGGCAGTTTCTACCTGGCCGTCGGCTTGTCTCGGGACTGGCCAGTGGAGGATCTTTGAGCACAGGAAGCTGCTTAGGCGAAGGCTTCCGGCTCGGCATAAGAACTTGGAAGATTGGATGGAATAACAGCCTCTCGAGCAGCTTTGGAACCGAAACAGAAATCGCAATGATGCAACCGTTTAGCGACGGACCTTGGCCGGGCAATGGCACAGCGACTGGAGCTGGATCCTTTTGGACGCCGACGAGGCCTCTTGGGTTGCTGATGGGGAAAGATTTCTCTTCAATGGCAGTTTGGTCGTTTTGGACTGGGACTGTGAATTTTCTTTTTAAGCAGGTTGACTTTGGCGACCCCTTCCTTTTGCAATATGGTAGTACCGAGTTTTGTGGGTTTTGGTTTCCCAAGTTATCACGTAGCTATGTTAAGCATGGAGATTTCCATACATGTCGTACTTATTCTCCAGTTTCAACTCATATTTTGCGGATATTCAGCTAGGCCAAAGCTGGTCAATGCAGGATTTGGGTTTTGATAGACAGTTTCAACTTAACAAGGAAAGCGGATAACTCCCTTGAGTGTTATCCGCTTCAGAAATGATCCCTTGCAACACCACCGTGTATGATGGGGAGAGTCGATACTCGGTGGCTCTTTTGAATTCTCCCCCCGGTATTTTTTTCTGCTCTATGTTTGATAGCGGTTTTATTTTTCGTTTGGTTTCCACCATTTACGAATCGAAGGTATTGTTCGTAATTGGGTTTCGCAACCATGTTAAGTCAACTCAAAAGTTCGGTCTTTCAATCACAGCAGTCCAGGTTTGAAGCGAAATTATGGAAGTTTACGAAGGCTTACAAGTGACATGAATGTTCGAAAAAGATATGAGTTATTGTGAAATTGAATAATTTGGATATTGTCAAATTACTATATGATGAATTTCTGAATGAAAAACGTATCACAATTGTCCATCATATTATGAATTTGATTACCGACATTAAAAGATCCACTTTCTACATGGGTTTCGTGAATATAATATAGTTGCAGATGCCATGGCGAAGATGAAAGGTGATAATGGACTTAAATGTTGCATATTTCATAGTCTTCCGAATTCAATTTTAGACCTTCTTCATAATAATTGTACTAGATAGGAGAAAATTACTCTGGTTGAATTCTCGTTCTTAACTTGCGTGTACAATATCAAGTATTTATATTTTAAAATTATTTTAAATCTCGTTTTTAAATTTTTAAAAAAAATTATTTTAAGTCAATAACAAGCCAAAAGAAAACATAGTTGTACACGCAAGTTAAGAGAGTGAAGTGAGAGAGATGGGGCCATGAGAGGCCACCCCTTATTGTCTCATTCGCCCACCCTCACTCTCCATATATGTATTACTTTTCTTTGAACATTCCATAAATGTATTAAAGGGTAAAATGCATAAGAAGTCACTTAATTTTATGTTTAGTAATAAACATGTAATCTTTCTTCCGAAAATAATAATTGAGCTGCTCAATTATAAGTTTAGAGATAAATAGGTTGTTTGTCTTCTAAAAGAAACAATTCAATCACCTAATTATAAATTTAGGAACAAACATTTTACTCAATTAAATTTTGTGACAAACAAGTCGATGTCATTAGAATTGAAACAATAACTTGGTATAATAACCATTTTAGTCCTTAAAACTTATACATTATATTAATTGGTCTTAATTCGAAATAATTCAATAAACTTAACCCTTTGTATTTAAAATTTTAGATATTGCACCATCCTGACACACCCTTCAACCACTTACCACATTCCATGCTATTGTCCATCAGTCCGATAACCAATAGTTGTAATAGCTCGACAGACACAATCACTTTACAACTAAACAATTGACTTAAATGGACTCATTATAACCTTAAAACCCCCTGCTAGTAGACACAATCACTTCTCTAATAAATTTTTAAATATAAAAAGTTAATTAAGTTTATTGAATTATTTCAAATCAGGACAAAGTTAATAGGATGCATAAGTTCTGGAGGCTAAAATGATTATCATAACAAGCCCTTGTTTCAATTTTAATGATAGAGTAATTTATTTGTCACAAAATTTAAATTTAATATATTATTTATTCCTTAGTTATAATTGAGCGAATCAATTATTAATTTTAGAAGGAAAATGACATATTTGTTACTAAACTTATAACTAAGTGACCTCTATTGTAATTTACCTGTAGTTCCACGTTATCCCGACCCCAATGTAACAAATCCATACGAATGCTCGGCTGTTTAAACAATAGCACACCAATCGCCTATTTATTTATTTCCCTAAAGCTTCAGCACTCCATCGTTGAAGATGTTATTCAGCTCCCATATGGCTAGTCCCCCTCCTCTGTTATCATCATCCATGGCCGCCCCCGGTGACCCTCCACAAGACGACGATCACCTCTTCCTCTCTCGTGACCGAAACTTCGCCTTGCACGGTGAGATCATGATGCTCGTCTTTCTCCTACTCTTTTCAGCCTTCCTTTCCTTTCTGCTCCTCCTCTTCTACACGAGACGTTCTCGTGGTAATGCTAGTCGGCAAGATTGTTCGTCGTCGGATCCGGTGTCGACGAATGAATTCGGCTTCGTCCGGTCGAAGAGCTAGTTCCGAAGCCGGTGGATGAATCAACCTGTGCACCCAGAGCCAATGGTACAGGATGGAATTGCTTTGAGGTGGAAGTCGGACAGCAGAGTGGTGGAGCAGGTTTGATGTCCAAAATTAATCTTAGCTTCAGGATGGAGCAGAGTTTTTTTTTTCCTATGCAATTTAACACGTGCCAAATTAACAGCAACCACGAGATTTAGTTATATCGCCAGATTTTTTTTCAAACATAGGTAGTATCAGCTATTTTAGTACGATGTGTTATTAGATTTTTTAAGTAATGTCATATTCGAATTACAACAATATAAATAAAATAAATTAAGTTAAAATGGTTGTCTATGTGCAATGTCTTGTATAAATTAATCGACCAATTAATCAAATATTATAATTATTAAAAATAAAGGTAAAGTACACAGACGGTCACTGGCCACACGTGATTGAATGAAATTGTGTGTACTACCCCTATCAATGAGGATACATACTGGCTTTCTGAGAATGGTACCTTCGACACGGAGCGTAGTAGGGCTGTGATAGCCTGCGAGGGCGTTGAATGAAACAGTCGAGTGGTGACCGACCAGATCTGACGATGGCAGTGGTGTGTCTTGCGTGGGGGACGGTTCCAACGGGGTAGCCACTGTGTCTTCGAGGATATCATCATCGTCCAGCATAAATAGCTGGGGCGTTTTACACTTGTGACCCGGTGTGTAACGGTCGTCGCAGTAATCGCAAAGGCCTTTCAGCCGGCGTTTACGAGCTTCGGCAGAGGAAAGACGGCGAACATTAGTGGGGGCCACCGGGGGAGTGTCTACTGGTGGAGGACGGCCCGGTAGAACGCGAGGATCCATGGTTGTTGTCGGAGGAGTCGGAAGCAGCGGGGGTAACTTGGAGGAGAATACACGAGGCGCCTGGCGTCGCTCGTGAAGGCAAGCTTCATGAAATCGTGTGCAAACCTGATGTAAAACAATCCAGGAGAAACTCTTCCGGTAGGTTGGATGTACGGAGAGCGAGGTCTTCGAAACGGGATTGGTAGTCAGCCACGATTGTTGTCTGCAGGAGTTTCGAAAGTTGACCCGCCGGGGATTCAATTTCCATCCCCAGAAATCGCTTGCGGATGGCGTCGACCAAGTGTGCCCAACCAGCAAGTTGTCGTTGCATCCAACGAAACCACTTCCTTGCCGTTCCTGTCATACGAAAGGAGGCCATGGTGACACGGTGATGATCTTCCGTGCCGTAAAATTCAAAGAAATCATGTGCTGCGGCCAGCCATTCCTCTGGGCCTTCGCCGGTGAAGATGGGCAACTCTACCTGGACGGGTTTCGGGGGAAACGGGAACACAGTGTCGGTGTCGTGTTTGTCTTTGGGCTTGGGACGAGGGGCAGAGCTGTTGGCAGTAAAGTCATCGTTGGCTGAAGTTGCTGCCGAAACGCCCAGCTGCGTTGACAAGTGCTGCAGCAGTAAGGACATCTCCTGGAGGGTGGTATTGGTGGCTGTGTTCCACTGTTCTTGTTTGGCCAGCTGACTTTCAATGGCGGTGAGGGATTGTTCATGACGGGCGGACGACTCTTGAAGCGTGCGAATGGACTCTGTGTTGTTGACCATGGTGGGGAGGGTCAATGAAAGCACCAATTGTTAGGGTTTTCCTTGGTTAACAAGAAGAAGGTGAGGAAGAAAACAGAATTTTAGAGAAGAGAGGAAGTTTCATTGATTTTTCATATGTCCAGCATCTTCTACAGCAGCTCCTTTTAATTACAAGTCAGGACAAAAAAGAAAAAAAAATAAAACAAATGGAATATCCAATGGTGGTCCTCTCTTTCAGTGCAAAACAAATCCTTCCAGGGCACTTGGCAAATGCCTCTCACGCATTCCTCTGCGCAGCTCTGGGCCCACGCCTACTGTGGTGTCATCCGGATTTATGGGGTGGTTAGCCGCCTCTGGTGGTCCCTCTCCTATGTCCATAACAATGCAACTTATTGTTTAATTTAAAAATTACGTATTTATATTTGTAGATGTTTATAGTCAAGTTGTGGTTAAATACTTTTAACATTTTTAAGTCTTAGGCCTGGCCAACTAAAATTACCCACTTTCCTATTAATGGGATAGTATAATATTAAAAATTAATGTTATGTTTATATATTTATAAATTTAAATAAATTATTCAAATTATATCTGGACTAATCCAAGCTAAAAAAATTCTTGCTCTGAATTTAACATTTTTAAGAATTAAATTATTACACGAGGTAATACTGATATAATTAACATAATGTCGTACTTGAAATTTAAAGTTTTATTTTTCGAAATACAGTTAGAGACATAATCTAAATATAGAAAACCCAAAACAATATAATTGGACTGGGTGCATCTATAAGCCCAGCAGTCTCCACCGACAGGACAACTTTTGTTGACTTGTAGTTAATTAGTGGGAAAACTATATGAGTGGTCACCAAACTATCCTATTTTTCTGTTTTGGTTACCAAACTATTTTTTCGACAAAAACGTACATAATGTTATGTTTTGTTATCATTTTGGCTACTGAACGTTAAAAAAATTAACATCAAAGCTGACTAGGTATTTTTTATTTTCCATGTCATCATCTCTCTTCTTGTCAACGGATTACATAGTATTTTTTATTATAATATTTGGTCAACCAGGAGGTGACACGTAACATTAGGTACTTTTTTGCCAAAATAATTAGTTTGGTGACCAAAATAAGAAAATTTGGATAGTTTGGTGACCATCTGTGTAGTTTTCCCTTAATTAATTCATTGGAAAAATTTGATACATAAGCTTATTAGATTTAGATTTTAGAATCTAAGTTTAGAGTTTAGGGGTAGGTTTTAGAGTTTAGGGTTATGGTTTAAGTTTTAGGGTTTTAGATTTAGTAATTAAACATTTAGATTCTAAAAAAGGATTGTGTAATATTTTGTACACAATTTATGTATCAAAATATAACCTTTAATTCATTCTCTTGTTTACGCTTTAGAATCGAATTTAAATTTAATAATAATTTGTATTTCAATTAATTTTATTTCAACTGAACAACTTTTAGTAAATTTGTTCAGAAATAATATTTTTTGTTTTATTTTAAAATTAATTAGTCATGCGTATTATATTTTTCTTAAATTTGAAGAAACTGGTGCTCGGTGATATCGCTGGTTAATTATTATAAATATCAAGACTTTCGCAATCCACCCATGGCAATGGACCACCACTATTTGCGGTATATACTTCTATTATTTTTTTATTATATTCTTAATATATATATATATATATAATTTGTATACATGAAATTTGGCAGGAGAAGATTCGATGGAACGTGTTTGGTATTTTAATTGGAATATATGAAAATGTTAGAAAATATATGTTAAGGGGTTGAATTAGGTCACATGCAACCTTGATTTCAATATAAAATATAAATAAATAAATAAATGCCTGAGTAACCTTTGTTTTAAATTATAATTTTTACAAATTTGCAAAACTAAGGCATCTCCCCTTCCCCCATTGTTCTACTCATAAAATAATTTATTTTCAACCAAGATAAAATTCCAATCAATTTTATACTAATAAATAAAATATCAATTTAGTAACAGTAAAAATATATCAATTTAGTATATGATTCATATTTTGGTCATGATTTATGCATGTAAATTGTAACATATATGCACAAAGGCAAGTTAAGCATATTCATATGGTCGGATTAGCAAAGCTAACATGCTTTTAATTTTATATACATACCAACCATCACTATAGATATCATGCACTTTTATATTGTACATGTATGCATACTAAACATACTTTCATTAGCATACATTCATATCATCATAGGGATGTAAAAACAGGTCAACAGTTGGGTTTCAGGTCGGGCTCTGTCATGTCGGGTCAAATCGGTTACAGGTCATTTCAGGTTATTTTTTGTTTTGACTCGATTCGCTTCGGGTTCATTTCGGGTCGGGTTCATTTCAGGTCGGGTTCAATTTAAGTCAGGTTCATTTCGGGTCGGGTTCATTTCAGGTCGGGTTCAATTCAAGTCGAGTTCATTTCAGGTCGGGTTCATTTCAGGTCGGTTCATTTCAGGTTAATTGACAGGTTGATTTCAGGTCGGTTTCGTTTCAGGTCGGGTTCATTTCAGGTCGGTTTCGTTTCAGGTCGGGTTCATTTCAGGTCGGTTTTGTTTCAGGTCGGGTTCTTTTCAGGTAGGTTTTTGTTTCAGGTCGGGTTCTTTTCAGGTCGGTTTTGTTTCAGGTCGGGTTCATTTCAGGTCGGGTTCATTTCAGGTCGGTTTCGTTTCAGGTCGGTTTTGTTTCAAGTCGGGTTCCTTCGGGTTTAGGGTTTATTGTGTTATGTGTGTAGGGACTAGGGTTTAGGATTTAACATACATAATATTAGTACATTATACATATATACATATAAGGTCTAAGGTTTTTAGGGGTGGGCGGTAAGGTCTAAGTTTTAGCGATTAATGATTAATGTTTAGGGTTCATAAATTGATATATACATGCTTACAAGCATTGTATATATACATATATAGATAGCTTAGGGTCTTTATTTTTAGGGATTAGGGTGTATTGTTTAGTGTTTATGGTTTAGGGTTCATGGTTTAATGTTTAGGTTTTAGGGTTCATAAATTGATACATACATACTTATGTGCATTATATATATGGATTGGGGTTTTATTTTTAAGGTTTAGGGTTTAGGGTTTAGGGTTCATAAATTGATATATACATACGTACATGTATTATATATATACACACATATATATTGGTGGATTAAGGTTTTTATGATTAGGGTTTAGGATTCATAAATTGATACATACATACTTATGTGCATTATATATATATACATATATGGATTGAGGTTTTTATTTTTAGGCTTTAGGGTTTATGCTTTAAGGTTTAAATGTATCATATATATTGATGGATTAGGGTTTTTATTTTTAGGGGTTAGGGTTTATAGATTATACATACATACATACATACATACATACATACATACATACATACATACATACATACATACATACAACATACATACATACATACATACATACATACATACATACATACATACATACATACATACATACATACATACATACATACATACATACATACATACATACATACATACATACATACATACATACATACATACATACATACATACATACATACATACATACATACATACATACATACATACATACATACATACATACATACATACATACATACATACATACATACATACATACATACATACATACATACATACATACATACATACATACATACATACATACATACATACATACATACATACATACATTAAGGTTTTTATGTTTAGGGTTTAGGGTTCATAAATTGATACACACATACATACATGTATTATATATATACACATATATTGGTGGATTAGTGTTTTTATGTTTAGGGTTTAGGGTTTCAAGATTAGGGCTTATGGTTTAGGGTTCATAAATTGATACATACATACATACATACATACATACATACATACATACTTATGTGCATTATATATATATGGATTAAGGTTTTTATTTTTAGGCTTTAGGGTTTATGCTTTTGGGTTTAGGGTGTAGGATTCATAAATTGATACATAAATACGTACATGTATTATATATATATTGATGGATTAAGGTTTTTATTTTTAGGGTTCAGGGTTTAGAGTTCAATAATTGATACATACATACGTTCATGTATTTTATATATACACATGTATTGATGGATTAAGGTTTTTATGTCACAAATGACCACTTGGTTCAATGGAAATCCCACACCATTTACTTTCAAGTGACACGTGTTTGATTTACATCTAAGTAAAAAGTTTTTTTTTTGTTTATTTTTCTCATTTAATCAATTGACACATGTCGACACCTAATTGAATGATTAATTTTTTTTAATTAAATTAAATTGATAGAATGTGTAATTAACAAGGATCAAATGTATAGTTATACAAATTTCTATTAACAGTCACGTCACATTTTCGTTAGATTTCAACGACTGATGGTCAAAATATGTCCAATTAAATAGTTATGTGATAAAATTTTATAGTTTAATAACTAAAACCTTTTCAAATAATTCTGTATAGAAGATGAATTCTATTGGTTATTTCTCATTGCACGCGAATTAGAGCTTTAATAGCTTAATAGCCGTCGATTATAGGTTCTATCAACGGCTTGGAGTCACCCGTTTAAAATATTTCTAAAGAGCGCAAATTTTCACTTCTTCCTGCTTCTCCAAAATCCCCTTTATATATCCGCCTCCAAATCCTCCTCAATAACTCATCAAAGCTTTCTTTCAAATTTTCTCTCAGTTTCTCGCAAACCAAACACTCATTTACGTCAACGGGTATATCTTTCCTACCAATGGCTCGTACTAAGCAAACAACAAGGAAATCAACTGGAGGCAAGGCTCCGCGTAAGCAGCTAGCCACAAAGGCCGCTCGCAAATCAGCTCCGGCGACCGTAGGAGTGAAGAAGCCCCACCGTTTCAGGCCCGGAGCTGTTGCCCTAAGGGAAATTAGAAAGTACCAGAAGAGCACCGAGCTTCTGATCAGGAAGCTTCCATTCCAGAGGCTGGTGAGAGAAATCGCTCAAGATTTTAAAATCGATCTGAGGTTCTAAAGCAGCGCTGTTGCCGCTCTTTAAGAAGCGGCCGAGGCTTATCTCGTCGGGCTGTTTGAGGACACAAATCTTTGTGCTATTCATGCTAAGAGGGTTACGATTATGCCTAAGGATATCCAGCTTGCTAGGAGGATTAGAGGAGAGAGGGCTTAGTATGTTTTGTTTTCAGTTGATTAAATGATTGAAATTAGGAATTCCAATCTTGATTTGCTTTCTCAGCAATTGTTGGTGTAAATTATTGGAATTGGAATGAATGCTTTTGTGTTTCGGTTGATCTCCCCATCTCGAATCTGTGTTTGGAAATTGTTGATATCAATCCAAATGAAGCTTTCTTTTTTCATCATCAGTAAATCATAGTCTTCAATGGCAGATATACAAGCAATTTTGCGCATACGCTTCAATGCTTCTGTAAATTGTCTTGACATTGCCCATTCTAAAATTGTATTCATGAAGCTGCTTTCCTAGACGTAAGTCGTGATGCCTGGGAAAATTCTTTCAAACACCTTGTAGCATGGGTGTTTAAAAATATCCTACCTGTTGACTTGCTGACTAAAACACACTATGTATTAAAAAGACTATCTTTTAATTTGGCACACATAATTGTATTAAAAATAGGGTAAATATACATGTTTGATACTTGAATTTGGTCTCAATGTATAATTTTGTATTTAAGCATTTGTTTGGTCTAATTAGATAAAATTGACATCGAGGTTCAATCAGGTACTTAAACATTTTTTGGTTCAATTTTTGCTACATTAACTTAGTTTTTAAGTTTAAATTAGTCATTT
Source organism: Hibiscus tridactylites (assembly GCA_958450335.1). Classification (NCBI taxonomy): domain Eukaryota; kingdom Viridiplantae; phylum Streptophyta; class Magnoliopsida; order Malvales; family Malvaceae; genus Hibiscus; species Hibiscus tridactylites. The sequence continues at coordinate 35,958,456 of OY288271.1, forward strand.
ATCGCAAGTGTCAATTCAGACAAAAAAACATTTCGTCTATCGATAACTCAAGTCCATACACCTAATTGGATCAAAAAATTGAAAGTATGAACTTGAATCACAAAGTCAAGTTCAAATATTATATAGTTTTTATTAATGAATTATTGATAAAATTTTTTAATCTTATGGTGTTTCAATATTTTTAAGGATGGGTACACATGAATTTTCAAAATTTTAGAGTGGGCATAACTAGGGACAGAAACAAAATTTGTTGTGGAAGAACAAACAATAAATGTTTGAAACTTGAAAGTGGGTAAACGGGCAAATTCATAAATAAATCGTTTTAAAACAATAAATTACTTATTATTTTTTAATTAATTTTAAAATTTAAAATCCATTAAATATAACTTCTTCAAATGTCAGATAATTATCATTATCAGCAAATCAAATGATAGTATCAGTTCAGGTCAAGAACAGTTCAGGTCAAGAACAGTTCAGGTCAATAACAGTTCAGGTCAATATCAGGTCGGGTTTAAAACAGGTCGGGTTCAAAACAAGTCGAGTTCAAAACAGGTCGGGTTCAAAACAGGTCGGGTTCAAAACAGGTTGGGTCCAAATAGGTCGGGTTAAATCGGTTATCTAGCAGGTCAATCTCGGGTTCGGGTTCGTTTCGGTCGGGTTCGGTTACTACAGTAACATGTCAAATTCGGGTTCGGGTGCAGTTCGGGTTCGGTTTCTACAGTAACAGGTCAAATTCGGGTTCGGGTTCGTTTCGGTCGGGTGCAGCTCGGGTTCGGTCATTAAATTCTCGGGTCAAACCAGGTTCTGACTCGATCGGGTTTCAGGCAGGTTACCAGGTCGGGTCAGTTTTTCACACCCCTAATCATCAACACTTATATAAAGCATTCTTACTAGTTTGGTCGAGACTTTTGAATTTTGCGTCTAAAGATAGCTAGGAAATATCGCAAGTTATACGCATTAAAATGCACCTCTAATCATATTTCAGACAACTTAAAGGGCTACTCGTAAGCCCTTGGACATCGTATAATAAGCTAGTATATAAAGTGCAATTACCTTGCTAATGAGTGTAACACCTCTACCCGGTCTGAAAGAAAATTAAATTGGAAGTATCCCCGGAAAACAAAACAGAACATAGCAGTACATCCTCCAGACCAACAAAGCATAAATTCCATGTATTTTCTTTTCTGAAAACATATTGAAACCAGAAATCAAAGCAAACCATATAATTCCACACATGCTTAGCTTGATTTATTTCAATTGTAATCATATAAGGACCAATTTAAGATTTTCATAATTTAAATCTTCTTGCACAAATAAGGACATATACAATTCTATACATGCTTATCTTCAAATTCGAATCCAATACATAAGGGCTAATTTATAAAATCTGACATTAAAAGGTCCCTTGCACAACTAAGAACATACTTATAAAACTTTTGCCATATCATAATTACTTGATCACACATATATATATCAACAAACAATCATGTTATTTCACAATAAGCCCTAATTTAATGATTTAGGGTCTTTTAACAAAGAATCCAAGATTTAAAGATTAAATTGTAATTTCAAAAATCAGAAGTCTTTATTCAAATTTTTAGTCATAAACATGGAATTCAATTCACAACAAGTAAACATGTAAATTTCAGCTTAAACTGGAGTTTTTAAGTCATTTAGTTTATCATATCATAAATAAGGGACTAAAATCTAATTATTTATTTAAAATATGTTTATGGTTAGGGAAAAAATGGTAGGAGAGGAAGAGTCGTCTAGGCGTAAAGCTTCTGGAGTGGCTGCACCGGCGGCGAATAAGTCGTCATTTGTCTCAGGTTTACATAACGGGGTGGAAGGTCAGAATGATACCAGATTGAAGGAGGTTTCCAGGGAGAAGATCAGACGTTCTTTTTCTTCGGGTGAAGATTGGAAAGTGTTTGTGGATAATCTTAGTAGAAGAATCTCTAGGTCCACTCTTAAAGAGTTTTTTAGTATTCATGGTGTGGTGACTAGGGTCTATATTCCAGTCAATAATGTGAAGGAAAAATACAAAGATATTACCTTCACATTTGTTTCTTTTGCATCAAAGGATGATTTGGAGAATGCGATTAGGAAAACTGATAAAGCCTTAGTTGATGGGTTTGTTATAAGGGTTGCTAAAGCCAAATATCCTAGTCCAGATAACCCTAAAGGGAAGGCAACGCCTAGGTTTTTTGAGACTAGACAACATATGGAAAAAGCCATAAGAACTCTTGATAATATCCTAGGTGCATCAAAGGCGGGACATATGGCAAGAGAGGTTAATCCTGAGGTCTCTTTCAAAGATGTCACTCTGAATAAAACTACTATGGATCAGAATGCTCCTGGTCTTCCCAAGGAGACGTTTCATGAGATTAACGGTAACAGGGCGGAAGAAAGTCTGCTGGATTTTAGAATCTCGATCAAGGATACAAAATGGTTAAATCGCTGCATGGTAGGTATATTGAAGAATGCTTATGAATAGGATTTTGTCAAACAAGCCCTCCAACATGATGGCATCTCAGTTGACATAGTTAAGTGGGGTGAGAATGGGGATTCTTTCATTATTATTTTCGATTCGGTTGAGATCATGGAGGAGGTTAGGAGATCCAAGCAGGATATGTTGCAATACTGGTTCGAACATATTGATCTTCTTCTAGTTAATGGTGTCCCTTTGTACTTCGTCTCGATATTGCTTCTTGGTGTCCCACTTATGTGCTGGCATGAAATTTTTTTGAGAATCTGGGAAAAAGATGGGGTGAGTTCATTGGTATTGACGCGGTTACTATTCAAAAGCAAAGACTTGATGTGGCTCAGATTGTGATTAGAACTGCTGGTTTGATCAACATTCCAAGTAGTATCGTCATAGCCTCATTAGGGTACAAGTATCGTATCAAGATTAAGCTAGAGTTGTTCAGTGAAGGTAAGGATTCCAGTGACCATTGGAACCGGGGGGTCAAGTTGTCGGAAGCCTAGTCAGATTCTGAATCGGTCTCGAAAGAATCGATCGATGATGAATCATTCTCCAATAATAGGGGTGTCTTCTCGGGTTCCTGTCCATGTCGAAATGCCTTTGTTAATGAGTCTTTTTGTGACCTGGACCCTAGGAATCCCAATAATAATGAAGGTACTAATGATGGTTCTTCTCCCAATATTGTGGAGAAATCTGGGATCAATGTTCTCAATGAAGATAATGTTACCGTTGCCTCCAGGGCTGAATCTGTGGACCCGGGTCATTTTGCTAATGGGGCCAGGTTTTCTACGGATGTGTTGGGTGTGCCATTATTGGACATGCCCAATGGGATAATTGTTCCGGGTAAGAATAATCTTGCGGATAGAATCCGGGTTAATGATTTTAACAGCGATATGGATCGGGATCCCTCTACAGACAATTGTATAGACCTGGTCTTATCCACTAATGCGATAAGAAATGAATCAATCGAGGTGGTGCCTGATAGCTTTGAGAGTTTGGATAGAAGGGGCGTGGCACTTTCTGCTTCCTCATAACCCAACTGTGCCCACCTTTATTCCGGCGGCTTTGGGTTTTTTCCATTCTAGCTCCAGATGAATTCTCCGTCGGATTGTTAAGGATTCTCTTGAAGAAAATCCAGAAGCTGTATGCGAATTGAGAGCAAGTGTAAACCATATCTCCTTGGATTCGGTGGTGGGTCTCAAGGCGGAATCGGTTTGGGAGATAAGTAATATGCTGGAGATTTCGTTCAAGGGAGGTAAGGTGGCCGTTATTAGGAAAATTAGTGATTTGGAGAAGGAATTGGGGAGTGGTTACTAGCCTAATAGCTGGGTTTTTGTCAACCATTTTTTAATAGATTTGTCTCTCATCTCATGGAACATCAGAGGGTTAAGAAGGAATGAAAAAAAATTAGAGCGGTTAGAGGGTTAATTGACAAGGTCCGCCCTAAAATTCTTTTTCTACAGGAAACTAAACTCGAAGTTATTCAAAGGGTAATGGTCAACAAATCATGGTCTTCCAACGGTTCGGATTTCATCTTCTCTCCTGCGTCAGGTTCATCAGGTGGTCTTTTATGTATTTGGGATTCATAATTTTTTCAAGTCTCAAGTCAGATTATTGGGCAACGGTTTATTGCTTTAATAGGGAATATTAGAAATGAAAATTTTGCTTGTGGTTTCTTGAATGTATATAGCTCGTTTTTTGATGTAGAGAAAGAAGCTTTTCCGCAGGAACTCCTCAATTTAGTGAAAGCCAGGAAAATTCCCTGGTGCCTCGGGGGAGATTTTAACCTCTTCCTTGATCCGGCGGAGAAACATGGTTTTTCCTTAAACCTTGCTATGATAGAGGCCTTTCGGAATTTTTTCGATGAAGCTGGTGTTATTGATTTATCGTTAATCGGATGTAAATATACTTGGAGTAATAATAGAGATCCCCCTTCTTTGGTAAGGCTTGATAGATTTTTGCTCTCATCAGATTTTTCCATTGCTTTTCCGACACTTTCCCAGAACCTACTACATAAGTCGCTTTCGGATCATAATGCAATTATGTTGGCAACTGATCGCACCAATTAGGGCCCCAAGCCTTTTAAGATTTTTAATTTCTGGTTCATGGAGAATGGATTTGAAAGAGTAGTGCTGTATTCAGTGAAACGCTCGCGTGGGGCCTATCCGTGGATCAGAATTGGTGGTATTCTTAAAGAATCAAAGTTAGCTCTTAAATCTTGGGCAAAGGAATTGAGCTTGAACTCTAGGAAGAAGAGCGCTCAACTAGAATTGGATATTTCTGTGCTGGAAAAACATATTTAAGATGGCATTGCTCCAGCAGGTGCGTCACTTTCCCTTAAAAATCTTAATTGTGAACTTTGGTGGGCATATAGAAAGGAAGAATCTGATTGGTTACAAAAATCGAGAATTAGGTGGTATAATAAGGTGATAAGAACACTCATTTTTTCCATTTAGTTGCCTCTGATAGGAAGAGGGTTAATTCGATCAAAAGCATTAAGTGGAATGATGTATCAGATCCGGATAAGGTCAAAGAAGCTGTTAGGGAATATTTTTTAAGGCTTAGAACTCGAAATCTGCTCTAGATGTACAAGACATAAACCTGGATTTTAAAACTATCAGTGTTGCTCAAGTCAGTCAACTTCAGTCGAATTTTTCTAAAGATAAAGTTCGACTTGCTTTAGATTCTTGTGATAGCAATCGAGCTCCGGGACCAGATGGTTTCAATATGGGGTTCTTCAAAAAAGTTGGACCCTTCTAAAGGATGATATTATGTGCTTTTTCAATGATTTCTTTCATGGGCGTAAATGGGAAGAGAGTATCAACCACTCCTTCATTACTCTCATTCCGAAGGTCAAGAATCCGGAATCGTTAGAAGAATTTAGGCCTATTAGTTTGGTCGGAGGTTTGTATAAGCTTGTCTCAAAAGTCTTAGCTCGAAGACTCAGAGTTGTCCTTGGGTCTCTAATTGGTGAAACTGAGTTTGCCTTCATTCAAGGGCGGCAAATACTAGACTGTTCTCTTCTAGCTAATGAAACTATCGAATCGGTCTTGAAGTAAGGAAGAAAATGTATTGCCTTCAAAATTGATTTTCATAAGGCATATGATTCTATTTCTTGGGATTTTTTTTATCTTGGTTATGAAAAAATGCGGTTTTGGTGATCTTTGGTGTGAATGGATATTTAAGTGTGTCTCTTCGGCTTCGATTTCTATGATGGTTAATGGTGTCCCGACTGAAGTTTTTAGTATCTCTAAGGGATTGCGACAAGGTTGTTCCCTTTCGCCCCTTCTTTTCAATATGGTGGGTGAGGTGTTAAGCTTGATGCTTAGCAAGGTTGTCAAATTGGGTCTATTTTCAGGGTTCAAAGTAGGCAAAAATGAAGCTCCTATAGACATCTCTCATCTTCAGTTTGCAGATGACCTGTTAATTTTTTGTGGTGGTTCGGAAAGGGAGATCCATAATGTAAAGAGGGTTCTTCGTGTTTTTGAACTAGCTTCAGGTCTGAAGCTAAATATGAAAAAGAGCAAGCTATTCCGAATCAATATTGAGAATGATGTGGTGGTTAATTGGGCTAAAAAGATTGGTTGTGTTCATGATTATTTTCCTACGGATTACTTGGGATTACCTTTGGGGGCCAAGCGCAACTCGACTTCTCTATGGGAACTTGTCTTTCAGAAATTTTACAAAAGACTTGGTGGATGGAAGAAGAAGTTTCTTTCGATAGGAGGTAGGCTTACTCTTCTAAATTCTGTACTATGTAGTCTTCCTGTATACTTCTTGTCATTATTCAGGATGTCGAGGGGTGTGTGCGAGATTGAGTCGCTTAATGTCCTCTTTTCTTTGGGGAGGTGACAATGATAAGGCTCGAATCCATTGGGTCAGTTGGGCGCAAGTATGTCAACCTAAAAGCCTTGGTGGCTTGGGTGTTAACAATTTAGATATATTGAATCGCGCTTTGCTAGGTAAATGGAGTTGGCGTTATAGTAATGAAGCCAATAGCCTTTGGAGACGAGTGGTGGCTGCTAGAACTCCGAGAAGCAATTCCAGTCTAAAACCCATTCATTCATTACCTAAATGCTCTTCGTGGATTTGGAATGGAATCTTGAAATCACATTTCTCTAATGATTGTTTGGGTCTAAACTTGCAATCTAACCTCACTTTACAAGTCGGAGTGGTCAACATATTGCTTTTTGGTCTAACCTTTGGATCGATGATGCTCCATTGATGGTTAATTTTCCCCGCATATTTGCATTGGCAGTAAATAAAAATGGGTTGATCGCTGATTTTGGTACGAAAGTTGGCTCATCCTGGTCGTGGGAAATTTCCCTTCGATGTCCTCTTTTTGATTGAGAATTAGCACAATGGAGGAATCTTTTAGAGGTATTAAATAATTTTTAGTCGAGCTACTTGGATAAGGATTGGGTTCGATGGTCGGGGTCGAGTGATGGAGCGTTCTCGGTGAAGTCTTTTTGTTCTTTAGTTGTCCCTCACTGTCAAAGAATGATTTCTTGGAATGAGTATGTATGGCTTGGCTTTGCTCCTCTGAAAGTAGAAATTTTTGTTTGGAGAGTCATTAGAGGCCGTGTGTCGGTTAAATCCGAACTTTTAAAGCGAGGCTTGTCAATGGTGGGGGAGAATCTTTGTCCTTTTTGTAAGGCGACCCCGGAGTCAACAGAACACTTATTATTTTCCTGCTTTGGGGTATGGCAGATTTGGATGAAGTACTGCAATTTGTTGGGTTTCCAAACGGTTCTGCAGAGTGATCCGATGGCCTTTTTCGAAGACTGGTTCTATTCAGTTACTTTCCTTCGCTCGCCTCATAGTAAGTTTGTCCCATTTGCTATCATTTGGTCTGTGTGGCTTTTCCGTAATGAGATCGCATTTCAGAATAAAAAACTTGATTGGCTGCAACTAGATTTCTTGGTTTCTTATCGATTGGCAATTTGGTTTAAAGCCAAGTTCTCTTCTTTGGATATACCTCTGGAGCACATTCTGTCAGATTTCTCTTTGGATACTATTCTGGATCGAAATAAACTTTCTTCAAATGATTCTGCTTGGAGCCTTCCGCCTACGGGGTTTTTGAAATATAATGTAGATGGTGCTACTTGCTGTTCTCGAGGTATAGGAGGTATTGGAGGGCTGCTTCGGAACAATGTTGGGGAAATGTTGTCGCCCTTTTCAGTTGATGTTGGGTTAGATCCTCCGGCTATCTTGGAGTTTGAGGCAGCGTGCCTAGGGATATCGAAGTTCTTGTCGTCAGAATGGGCGGATAACCATCGGCTAATTGTGGAAATGGATAACCAACAAGCGATGGATTGGTTTAATGGAGGGTTGAATCCTCCTTGCCACCTTAGTAATAAATTGTCTTCTTTTCAAGACGTGATCCGCAGCAGGGGAATAATTATCCGGTGGGTTCCAAGAGCATTAAACATCGAGGCGGACAATCTTGCTAAAGCTGGTATTGGGTGAGTCTTGATGTGCGTATTGTGATGGGAGATTGGACGGTTGTTTTTGTTGAGGGATTCGGTTTCTCTTAAAAGTTGGAGGGAGGCTACAGGCTCTTGCTACCGGTTCTGTAAAGCCGGCTTGGGGAATAAGAAAGAAGGTGTGTAGGGGGAGAATTTTAGAATTAGTGGTGGGTTCCGTTACAGAATTATTGGAGCTGTTTGCCGGTTTTATTGGATTAAAATGGCTTAGTATGTTGGATCTTGTTACGCTGTTTGTTCACCTTGGGATCATTGTGATCACATTTGTGTTGGATGTAATGTGTTGTTAGGTCCATATGCAAGTTGCACTCCTTTTCCTCCACCTAGGATTTGGGGAGGCTTTTTAATGATGCACTTGCTTATGGAAAATTTTCTCTTAATAAATCATACTTTTTCTAAAAAAGGGATTAAAATCTAACTTTTAACAATCCTTGGTCCTTACAAAGATCCAATGACATAATCATAAAATTCAGACCATAATATTCATGTGTATCAATTTTTAGCTTAATTAGAGGTCCCTAACTCCCTTAATTAGTCATGGTATCATTTAAGACTAAATTGTAAACTTTAAAAGTTTATTTTAAGTTTATAATCGTTTTAACTATCTCCATACCGGTATTGAGGAGAGGTTGTATCGGTACGCCATATTTTATCCAAATTTTAGTAACTAAAATTAGTACCGGTACGGAGGTTCGTACCGATACTCTGGGGCACCATATCGGTACGCCTTGCATTTCATGAAATTCTAGTAATCCTTTTTAGTACTGATACGCTCAACCATACCGGTATGTTTTGCACCATATGATCAATATTGACCTAGCTATACATGTACGCATTAGATAAGGTACAGGTACGCTCTGCACTAAATTGTAAATTTCATAACAAAACTCGATTAAAACCAAACTGATTCATGTTCAATGCATATCAAACTCATACAACATATTTCTAACATATTGAGCTAACTTTATGTCAAGACTGTGTTCATTTTAGCTTGCATATCTTAATCTAATTAAGATAATACCAAAAGTGTCATTTTATAACATTAATACACAATTTTATACGTAACTTAACTTTTCATGCATGTAATCAAATAACCATCATATAAACACATGTCTAACATATTCAACATATCAAGAAGTATGCTCATATCTAATTTTACATGTAATTGCCTTGTCTTATCTAAAAAATGCCTAAAGGGTCGTTTCATGAAATCCAACATCACAATTTTCCTTGAAACAAAGTAATATATATCCAAGATTTCATGTGTCATATGCCTTAGTGTGCACACATTTTGTAACGCCCCGGGTTTAGGAGTCAGATGTTACGTGGGTAAATCAGGTTCGAGTCGTGGGCTCGTTTTAAATTAAATTGGGCTTTGGTTTTAATTAAAAGAGGTTTGTGGTTCATTAAGGGCATTTTGGTAAATTTTAAAATAAGAGAAAAGAAGAACGAAAATAGGTCTTTTGAATTATTATCTTCATCTCCTACCTCTAGCATTTTCACATCAAACCCTCCCCTTAACCCTTAAACACTATTTCATCAAATTTCTCCATCATTTTAAGGGCTCTCTTCAAGGTAATTACATTTTTGACTTCTCCTCCTTATTCCAAACATTTCCATGGTTCTAGTTTTACATAAACACCATTGTTGAAGTTTTTAAGTTTTCAAGTTTTAAAAGAAAAAAGAGGTAGCTTTAAGGGTTTTTCGTTTAGCTCTTGATTTGCAAAGTTTGTTTATGTTTCAATCTTGCTCTAATGTGTATTATATGTAAAAATGGTGGGGTTTTATCAAGAATTCCGTTTGTGGGTATTTTAAAAGGGGTGAAACCTTGGGTTTTGGGGTAGTTTGGTGTAGAAAAGTTGGGTTGAAGATTTGTTAATGCTTGAAGGTTGTTTTGAAGGTGATCAACGATGTTTTGAGTGTTGAAATTATAGATTTCTACTGGGTTGTCTGTGGGTACAAAAATGAAGAAGTTTGGATAGGTCATGGTTTGGAAACGTAGTAAAAGGGGTCTTGAGATTGTGTTTTGATTGTGAAAGTGGTTTTGTGGCTGAAATGTTGAGTAAATTGTTGTTTTTGATTGATTAGAATCAAGGGAAACCGTTGGAGAAGCTTCGAGCTCAATTCTGGGAAATTTGGAGGCTTGAGATTGGTGTTTGGGCTCCCGTTTGGGTTTCATCAGTGAGTGGAAAAGTTTTGGAGTATTAAATAATTTCGAAATGGGTTCTTGGGGGTTTGGGTGGAGCCTTGAGGGCTAACCTAAACTCAAGTGTAAGTTTACTAAATTTACCTTGATCGTTAAGTGTTGGTGTATGAACAATTATTGTGATATTGTGTGAATTGTGGATTGTCTTTACTTCCGTTTGATGTTGTTGTGTAGTCGTTGTTGGTGTTGAACCTCACGTGATTGTTGTCGTTATTACGGTGATGTGTAGTCCCACCTGTAGTGACTAGTAGAAGAGTACGGTGATGTGTAGTCCCATCGAAAAACTACTAGTCGACCGGTGATATGTAGTCTCATCAGAAAACTACTAGTCGAACGGTGATGTGTAGTCCCACCGTGTTTTGGTTATGCATGTGCATACCATGTAATTATGATGATTGTGTCTCATTTCGTACTTCTTAATTGGTTTTCTTTTCAACTAAGATTTAAGTTTTGAAAACAGCATTGTTGATGTGTTTTTAGAGCTCCGCTCACTAAGCGTTAAGCTTATGCTCTCTTCTTTTCCACAATGCAGATCGTTAGTGGCTTGGGAGGCAAGTGGGCAAAGGAGGAGATTCTTGGAGTTCTCGGGTAGCTCAAAGTATGATTCATGTTTTGTAATAATGCTTAGACAATGGGAGTATTAGGCTTTTGTATGGAGTTGGTATTCAAACTCCTTAGTTTGGCTTGTTGATGTTTCTAGCATGTTTGGATGATAATACTATGTTGGAGCATGGTTGTATGGCCTTTAACTCTTTTGTTTGTTTGTTAAGCATGCTTGTATGCTAGATTCCTCTATGTATGCTCATCTTGGTGATTGTTGCTTCGTTGTATGTTTAAACCGCTCTACATGTCTATCTATAGTTGCTTAGTGATGTATGTGAATTGGTATGTTGCTAGTTGAGTCGTCAAATGCATCTAGAGTTGAGTCCTTGTGTTCTTTGCTGCTAAAATGAGGCTTGCAATGCAGGGCGTATCGGTACACCCAAAAGTTGTATCGATACAGTCCTTGCTTTGGGCTCATTTTGGACAGAGTGTACCGATACACGAGGGTGTATCGATACGCCAAAACCTCTCTGAAAATCTGAGAAATTGGCGAGATTTTGGCGTATCAGTACGGGTCCTAAGGGTATCGATACGGTCTTTGTAGTTTGACCGTGAGAAGTTGACCGTTGAGGGCGTATCGGTACGGTCTTGGAGAAGATGATTCTCCGTTGCAAAAAAGTTGCCGTCAGATTTGACTTTCAATTAGTTAAATTTAACTTTTGCTTTTACTTAGTAAAATTGATCATGCCACCTAGCTAAGTGGCTCACCATTTAGAAAAAATGATAAATCATTCTTTAGGTCCCTCAATTACCTTTCCTTCATATGAAGAAAGGTTATGGCTAAATTACACTATTGGTCCTTGAATAAACCAAAAGTCCAATATTCTTAGAGTATTCATCCTTGGCTTCTTAAGGTCTTGGAGAAGATGATTCTCCGTTGCAAAAAAGTTACCGTCATATTTGACTTTCAATTAGTTAAATTTAACTTTTGCTTTTACTCAGTAAAATTGATCATGCCACCTAGCTAAGTGACTCACCATTTAGAAAAAAGGATAAATCATTCTTTAGGTCCCTCAATTACCTTTCCTTCATAAGAAGAAAGGTTATGGCTAAATTACACTATTGGTCCTTGAATTTCTTAATGTTTATACTTTATCTCTTTAACTTTGAATCTTTACAAATTAATCACTAATCATACTTTCAATTCTTTCAATTTAGTCACGAATTGGTCTATTACACACATAGTCCTTATAATTTACATGTATTGTCCTACTTTCTCATTTCTTCACTTTTTAGCTAGTAGTCTTTGATTACTATTTTTCACAAATCAGTCCTTAATCTTTAATATTTTAATTTAAGCCTTAAACTTTGTGACTATTCAGACTAGTCTCCTTTAACCTTTTCATATGAATTTACTTAGTTGTCGAATTCGAATTTCCGATCACCGGAAACCAAATTTCGACTAAGCCAGTTTTCGGGGTGTTACAATGAGTTTCTGAATTTGTATTTTTATAGCCTTATGTTCCTAGAATTTTCAAAACATAAAAATATTATTAATAATGACATAAAAATATTAAAATTCTATAATCTTATCGTATGATAAGCAACAGACTCGGATTGGCGAGAGATAGTCGAAGACTTTTTCGTGAAACCAATTAAGCACTTAAACTTTCTAAAAAACAATTTAGTCAATCCGCTACGTCATCATCCATTGTGGACTACCACGTCATCTCCATAGATTGTCACAATAACACCGTAAACTACAACATCGGCCTAATAATAGTCAACATCGGATTCTGTTAGTCAAAGTACTAGATTTATCTTTTTTCTTAGTTTAAGGGACATTGGGTATTAAATACGTTTAGGGACACAATGTGTTTTTTCTTCAAAATTTTAAGGGCCTTAGGTTTACTAAGCCTAAATTTTACAACTCAAATAAATCAAAAATTGTGTAAATATTCCAAGGCCCCTTCCAATTTCGAAAATTTACAAATTGGTCCATTTCAACGAAAAATCATCATAAATTCAAAAAAAGTAATATATATATATATATAATGCTATAAGATAATATTAAACAAAAAATATATTTTTTCCAAAAGCGATAAATTTTAGGGTAAACTACATAAACGACCACCATACTATTGGTAAAGTCGCGATTTGACCACTTTACTTTTTTTCTAAGCAATTAAACCACCAGCCGTTAGAAATTAACGGAAGGAGTGACGTGGCAGTTAGTAAAATTAGTATAATTACATATTTGGTCCCCTTATTGGAAGAGCAAAATTAAAGCAAGAAACAACTTGCCTTTGGTAGGATTTGAACCCAAGTTCATTGGGCTAAGAGTGAGCATGCTGACCACCAAGCCAACGCTATCATTGTGATACATTGTAAAAAATATAATATATATCTTATAACATTAGATTACTACCAGACTTTGCTAATCAAGTGTTTGTCTTTGATCTTTTCACTACTGTTCTGGTTCTTGTTACTGGATTCAGATTTAATGTTAACGATAAGCGAACCTTGTTTTGAACCGCATTTATCAATTTCAGCATTGCAATTTCCATGTTCTTATGGAAGTCTTTGGATATGAATGCAGTTCATCCCATAATGTCAGAACTAAGCACACCTTCTCATATGAGATATGCTGTCAGGGTTTCTTTAGCATTATGCGTAGCCATTTACTTCTCCATTGGTTTCTTTGGATACACGCTCTTCGGTGACTTCATCATGATCGGTATTCTAGTGAACTTTGATCAAAATTCGGATTCCGCAGTCGGCCGACTCATAAACGGTACCGTTCGATTAAGCTACGCAATGCACCTAGCTATAGTCTTTCCTGTAATCAATTTCTCATTGAGAGCTAACATTGATGAACTCCTCTTCTTAAAGAAGCTTGTCCTGGCCGAAGATAACTCGAGATTCACAACCCTCACTCGCGTACTACTTTCCGTTACATATATAATTGCCATAGTCCTACCAAATATTTGGTATTTCTTCCAGTTCTTGGGATCAACAACTGTTGTGTGCCTCCCATTCATTTTTTCGGGAGCCATTGTTCTCAGGTAATCGATCTTAAAACTCCACTTCGATGATAGCTGCGTGTAAACAGTTTCATCACCTAAAAATGGGATTTCATCATCTTGACAGGGACGTTCATGGGATATCGACAGGAAAAGATAAGGCGGTGGCAATTTTGGTGATAATTTTGGCTATTTTAACAAGCATAATTGCCATAGCTACCAACTTGTGGCCTGTGGGGTAGTTCATATCAGCAAAGGAATGTTATAGAGGATTCAAGGGCATGCAAAAGGTCAAATAAAGCAAGCTTGAATAGCTCTTACCATCATACCTTACCAGATTTGTTTTCATCATAAAGTTGAAAAGAAATCAACGCCTTTGATTTGTTTACATATACATATATATCTTTGCATATATACATATTTGAATTGAATAATTATTTAGATCTATCGGTGTAATAGACTCGGTCCATACTTAATATAATAATTTAATTTTCTAAGATATATATTACATTTTGTACAATGTAACACAAAGGGAGTGTTGGCCTAGTGGTAGGCGCGCTCACTTTCAACACGGCGAACGTGGGTTCGATTATTACCAAAGGTAATGTACAAATAAAAATTGTTAAATAGAAAATATATAAATAAAGTCCTTGAATAAGGTGATGACATGTGTTGTTACCTAATTAAATAATCAAATTATTTTATTTATTAAAATTAGGACCAAATTGATAAAATGTACAAATAGCGGGAACCAAATATGTAATTATACTAATTTTACTAACTGCAGGTCACTCCTTCTGTTAGTTTCTAACGGCTGGTGGTCACATTGCAACCAATTAAATAGTTTGGTGGTTTAATTACTTAGAAAAAAAGTAAGGTGGTCAAATTGCAACTTTACCAATAGTACGGTGGTCATTTATGTAGTTTACCCTAAATTTTAATTCTGAATTCTTAAAAAAATACTTAAATTAAGTATAATATACTATGATTAATATCCTATACATTGGCGGTGAAAATTGAAAGTTTCCACAAGCGCCTTAGTTTTAGGGTATATGGAGTTAGTTTAGGGTATAGGGTTTAGGGGTTTAGGTGTAGGTGTAACCGCTCGTCCCGACCTAGCCAACAAACCGAACCGAACGGATTACATGGGGAAAATCAAAACGAAACCCGCTAAAGCCTCACTCCGATTAGCAACCCTATTTTTTCATCTTAGTTATCTTGTCTAAATAACATTTTAATCCTATGTGTGAAGGGCAACCAACGGAAAAGCGAACACAGATACAAACCGAGCAGAGGGCATACGATAATTTACACTTACCAAGTAGTTTGTTCGTCAAATTACATGCTCACGAGGCAAAACCATCACAAAGGTCACATATAAACTCATCTAAGGAGCATACATGCATTAGGGACTAAAATGCATCGTTTGAAAAACCCTTGAAGATGCCTTTTTACAGTTTTAACTACCTACGTTTCGAAACAGGCCTACTCAATCTAAAACGTGGGCTTCATTTTTAAAAGCAACATCAAGCCGTTCCGAAACGTCCCACCTTATTCCGAAACGGAAACCTCCAGTGGCCAAACGTACTGGAACGACCCTACATCGCTGTGAAACAGGAACCTCTAGTGGCATATTATACCAAAATGGCACCACCCCCGTTTCGATACGGGTACCCTTCGAGCTCGACCATTTTGAATCCATATCGAGCGTTCCGAAACACCTGGACACAGTTTGGCCCGAAAACATACTTTGGCATCCCCAAACGTCCCTAAACTTGCCTCGAAACATCACAACCCACACGGCATCTCAAAATACAATCAATCTAGAGGCAAGATACCCTAAACACATCTTCAAACATACATACATTCAAGAAAATAGATTTCAAGCCCAAGGCACATCAAAACCCTTAACTTCAAAAACACTAACATGTCAAAATACAAAGCAATCCACCAACGGCCATGACAAACTTCAACAATACATGGTATCAACAATTAAAACATGCTAGCAACATAAACAACGCCAAACATATGAGTTTGAACACCAACTCCCTAACATAAAAGCCTAGTAATCTCATTGTCTAAACATTATTATGACCACAAAACCATACTTTGAGCTTAGCAAGAACTCCAAGAACTCCTCCCTTGCTCACTTGCCACCTGGAGCCTCTAACGACCTGCATTGTTGGAAAAAGAGAGCATAAGCTTAAAAGCTTAGTGAGCGAAGCTCTAAACACAACGACAATATAGTTTAAAGCAGATATTATAGTTTTGGAAAACGAAACCATTTAAGTAAGAGATGAAATAAACACAAGCGTTGACCAAACATGGTTTGCACATGCACAACCATTCCCGGTGGGACTGCACATCATCGTTCACAACAACTAGCAGTTTTTCGATGGGACTACACATCACCGTACTCTTCTACTAGTCACTACCAGTGGGACTACATATCATCGTTAGCAACGATAGCCATCATGTGAGGCTTGACATCAACAACGACTACACAACAACACTAAAACGGAGAGTAAAGACAATCCACATTTCACACAACAACACAAATAATCACACACACCAACACTTAACGAAAAAAGGTAAATTAGCAAACTTACACTTGGGTTTAGGTTAGCCTTTAAGGCTCTACCCAAACCCCCAAGAAATCGCTTTGAATCATTTCAAACTTCCAAATATTTTCATTCACCAGCTCAAAACTCAAAACAAGCTAACGGTTCTCCTTCAAGCTTCCGCAACTCCCGGTGTGACGTCCAAAGGACCCGAATCAATCTCCTCTACTTCAAGTCAACCCAAAACAAAATATTAGGATGCTAATACACTTGTAAACCAGCAACAACCCGGAAACCCACTCCTTGTAACCAAAACACATTGATTCGAACCCAATTTTCGCCTAAAACTCCACAAATTCGTTCTAAACAAACCCCAAACTGAATCCATCAATTTCAACCATCAAAACACACCCAATATCATCTAGAAACATCCCTAACATCAAAGGAACCACCAGCCATGATTTCAACCCAAAACCAAGCCAAAAACCTACCCTTTTCAACCCAAAAATCCCATTTTTATACCCATTTCGGGTTTCCTACCATTAGCCACCATTTTAACATTTTTAAGACACTAAAACATGATTAAAAACACCCTTAAACATGTCATTAAAATACTCACACGAAAATCCCTTCATTTTACTATTTTTCAATCTCAAAGTATTTTTGAAATAACTCTAAATAATGGATTTTTAAGAAAAATCTAACTAGTGACAACTTAAGGGAAGAAGAATTAAAACAATGGAATGCTTACCTTAAAGACTTACTTGAAAGAGGAATTTAGGAAATAAAATAGTGAAAATAGGGTTTAGGGGAGGTTTTTGATGAAAAGAGGATTTTTTTTTTAAGATAGCTTTTTTTTTCAAACTTTTCTTTACTTTCTTCATTTCATTCACCCAAAAATTCCCATTTTCCCTTTAATAAAACGCCTCTTTTTGTCTATTAAAAATGTTTCCTTTCGATCACATTAACCTGAACCGGTTTAACCAAACCCGATTATCTCCCAGGCACAAAACCACGGGCGTTACAACTCTCCCCCACTTAAAAAATTTCGTCCCCGAAATTACCTGACGAAAAAAGATACGGAAACTTGTTGAGATTTTAGGGGCTCGATTCGATCAACCGTTCTTGGTCGCCAAGTGTGGAGAAGTTGGATAATTGGCGTTTTAGTGGGAGGTGAAAATTTGGCAATTTGACACAAGGATTTATAGTGGTTCAACCTTCTAACCAAGGTCTACATCCACTACCTTAGCTCCCCACTAAGGATTTCCAACAAATTCACTAAGAATTTCGTCCCCTTTTCTAGGATTAGGAGGAAACCGTTACAACCCTCAAAGTTTTCTACCCAAAGCTTGAAGGAACACTCTCTTTACAAAGAAAGACTTAGCAAACTAGAAATCCCTCTAAAAGGTGTTTGTTTGCAATTCTAAGCACTCACCCAAAACCTAAACACTTGATCAAATTTAACAATGTAAGCTCACAAGTGTTGTCTAAGCAAGAAATAAACAATTTAAGCTCTAGACAAATTTTGACATCATAATGTTGTAACAATTGAAGCATTAACTATTACAAGATGCTTGGAGGTCCCTTTTATACTCCAAATTGAGTTTGTAGCCGTTACTAGCCGTTTGGGATGATTTGGAGCCGTTGAGGACATTATTTCCCTTCATAAATGTTGTTCTACGGCTATCTGTATCGATACGCTTGGATCCGTATCGGTACGGCCTTCATCAGAAACTAGTCGTTGGGCTCTTGTCAGCCTGGGCGTATCGATACGCTTGATGGCGTATTGATACGGTATGACGTTTAAAAGTCCGTTGGGAAATAGCCGTTGGGGTTGGTTGAAAGGGGATCGGTACGCTTACCTGGCGTATCGAAACGATCCCGATCTGTATCGAAATGGCCAAGCCTATTTCGATACGGGTTTTGGCAGTGACCAAACTTGGCAAAAAGGTATCGGTACGGGTACAACCGTATCGATACGGGTACGTTGAAAATACAAGTTTGGCTATTAAAAACATGAAAAATATTTGCCAAAAACCTCTTAAAATACCTCAAACATAATTCCAAGTTGTTTGGACTTAAAAACAAGTTTTAAATTCTTTTCAAATTAGTCCAAAACATTTTTTCAATTATTATATCAAAACATTAGTTCTACAAAACTGTTTTTCCATGTCTTCCTTTCTCTCCCAAATAGCCTCCTTCACACCTCGGTGTCTCCAAAAAACTTTGACTAACTCAATAGATCTCCCACGCAACACTTTTCTATCCGTAGCAAGAATTTCAATCAACTCTTCATCATACGACAGGTCGGGATTCAACTCAATCTCCTCCACTAGAATTATGTGAGACGAATCCGATCTATACCTCTGAAGTTGGATTTTTAAGGAAAATCTAACTAGTGACAACTTAAGGGAAGAAGAGTTAAAACAATGGAATGCTTACCTTGAAGACTTACTTGAAAGAGGAATTTAGGTAATGGAATAGTGAAAATAGGGTTTAGGAGAGGTTTTTGATGAAAATGGGATTTTTTTTGAAGAGGATAGCTTTTTCTTTCAAACTTTTCTTTACTTTCTTCATTTCATTCACCCCAAAATTCCCATTTTCCCTTGAATAAAACACTCTTTTTTGTCTATTAAAAATGTTTCCTTTCGATTACATTAACCCGAACCGGTTTAACCAAACCCGGTTATCTCCTAGGCACCAAACCCCGGGCGTTACAACTCTCCCCCACTTAAGGAATTTTGTCTCCGAAATTACCTGACGGAAAAAGATACGGAAACTGTTTTTCCATGTCTTCCTTTCTCTCTCAAATAGCCTCCTCCACACCTCGGTGTCTCAAAAAAACTTTGACTAACTCAATAGATCTCCCACGCAACACTTTTCTATCCGTAGAAAGAATTTCAATCGGCTCTTCATCATACGACAGGTCGGGATTCAACTCAATCTCTTCTACTAGCATTACGTGAGACAGATCCGATCTATACCTCTGAAGCATAGAAACATGGAACACATCGTGAATCTTCTCTAACTCTGTCGGGAGTCTCAATATATAAGCAACGAGACCAATTCTTTCAACCACCTCGTAAGGACCAATAAATCTCGGACTTAACTTACCTTTCCTACCAAACCTCATCACCTTCTTCCAAGGTGAGACTTTCAAAAACACTTTTTCGCCCACGACATACTCTATCTCCTTCCTCTTCAGATCGGCATATGATTTCTGTTGGTCCGAAGCTGCCTTCAAGCGATCACGGATCAACTTTACCTTCTCGGTAGTCCCCTTAAGCAAGTTGGGCAAAGGTAAAAGCTTTTGTCCGGCCTCGGCCCAACAAATAGGTGTTCTACACCTCCTACCATACAGAGCCTCATATGATGCCATTTGAATACTAGCCTCATAACTGTTGTTGTATGCAAACTCTACTAACGGTAGGTGTTTCTCCCAAGAACCCTGAAAGTCGATGATACAACACCTCAACATGTCCTCCAACACATGAATAACTCTCTCTGAATGTCCATCTGGCTGCGGGTCATACGAAGTACTGAAGTTCAACCAAGTACCCAAGGCACGATACAAACACTCCCAAAATCTAGTTGTAAACCTCGATATCGGTCTGATACAATCAACTTCGGTACTCCATGCAATCTCACTATCTCACTGATGTACAGATCGGCCAACTTACCTAAGGTGTAGGTAGTATGAACAAGTATGAAATGGGCACACTTAGTTAATCTGTCGACTATCACCCACACTGAATTCTTCTTCGAATGAGTCAACGGTAAACCCGACACAAAGTCCATGGTAATACATTCCCACTTCCATTCCGGAATCTTCAACGGCTGTAACAAACCTAAAGAAAACTGATGTTCGACCTTAACTCGCTGACAAACCATACACTTACTCACAAACTCGGCCACATCTCTCTTCAATCCAATCCAGTAGTACTCTTCTTTTAACCCACGGTACATCTTCGTACTACCCGGATGCATATCAAAAGGACTGTTATGAGCTTCATTTAAGATAGTGCGCCTTAACTCGACATCTTTCGGGATTACTATCCTATCCTTGAAACATAGGATCCCATTCTCGCTAAAGAAGAAATATGTAGGCCTACCCTTGACTATATCTTGCACGTGAGGTGCCAAAGACTCGTTTTGCAACTGTTTCTCTCGAATCAACTGAGCCAATAAAGGTTTAACTTGTAACTCGGCTATCAAACTGCCATGACGTGACACACTCAATCTCACAAACATGGCCCGCAACTCAACTGCCACTTTTCTACTCAAAGCATCGGCCACTACGTTTGCCTTACCCGAATGGTACTCTATCGTAGGGTCATAATCCTTAAGAAGCTCTAACCACCTACGTTAACTAAGGTTCAACTCTCTCTGAGTTATCAAGTACTTCAAACTCTTATGGTCGGTATAAACTGTGCACTTCTCACCATAAAGGTGATGTCTTCAAATCTTCAAAGCAAACACTACTGCGGCTAACTCAATATCATGAGTAGGGTAGTTCTTCTCGTGAACGGTTAACTGTCTCAAAGCATAAGCTACAACCTTACCCTCTTGCATAAGCACACAACCTAAACCTACATACGATGCATCACTGTAAATTACAAACTCTTTCCCCGGTTCAAGCTGAATCAAAATAGGAGCTTTGGTCAAAGCATTCTTCAACTTCTCAAACGCTTGTTGTCTTGCATCTGACCACTCATACGGAACATTTTTCTGGAGCAATTTAGTCAAGGGTGTCGCTATCTTTGAAAATCCTTCGACAAATCTTCGATAATACCCCACCAAGCCTAGAAAACTACAGATTTCTGTCACCGAATTTGGTTGTTTCCAACACACTATGGCTTCTATCTTATTGGGATCCACACTAATTCCTTTGGCCGAGATCACATGACCTAGGAAGACTACCTCCCTAATCCAAAACTCGCATTTACTCAACTTTGCATACAACTGATTTTCAAGCAAAGTCTGAAGCACTAGCCGCATATGCTCATCATGTTCTTCCGCGGTCCTAGAGTACACTAAGATATCATCTATGAACACTACCACAAACCTATCCAAAAACTAGTGGAACACTCGATTCATCATATCCATAAATACAGCTCGAGCATTAGTCAAACTGAAAGGCATTACCAAGAACACATAGTGTCCATATCGTGTACGGAAAGTTGTCTTTGGTATGTCCACATCCTTTACCTTCTATTGGTAGTAATTCGATCTCATATCAATCTTCAAAAACACTGAATCACCTATCAACTAATCAAGCAGATCATTTATCCGTGGCAAGGGATACTTGTTCTTTACCGTTACCTTGTTCAACTGCCTATAGTCTATACACATCCTCATACTACCGTCATTTTTCTTCACAAACAAAACCAGAGCACCTACGGAGAAATACTAGGCCTAATGCAACCTCTATCTGACAGTTTCTGAAGTTGTGTCTTCAACTCTTTCAACTCTTTCGGTGTCATTCTATACGGAGCAATAGACACGGGTGCATAATCGGAATACGTCTCGATCGCAAACTCAACTTCCCTATCTGGAGGCAAACCCGACAACTCTTCCAGAAAAACACTCGAAAAATCACAAACTATTCTGATGTCTTGCGGTCTAACTTCACTCATATTCGAATTCATCACATAAGCCAAATACGCCTAACAACCCGAATCCATCAATCTCTGAGCTTCTAAAGCAGAAACAACATTAGATAAGAACTTAATGTTTTCGCCCACCACTACAACTTCAAAATCATCCGTAAGCCTCAAGGAGACTCTCTTGGTCTCAAAGTCTACCCTAGTTTATGCTCTACGAGCCAACCCATGCCCAAAATCACATCAAACCATAGAACATCAATTCCATTATGTCAACCAGAAACACATAGCCCTGAATCATCAAAGGACACCTCCTATACATCTTCCTAACTACCACGGTCTCACCGAAAGAACTAGTAACATTTACACCTACTTCTAACCACTTATACGGTAAACTTAGAGATATTGCATGTTCACCCAAAATGTACAAATATGTCAAACCCAAATCTATCAAAGAAAGCAAAGTAAATGACTGTAACGAGAAATTACCTGCGATGACATCCGTGTCATTCCCAGCCTCTCGATGTGCATACACCCTATTCGGTCCTCCACCCTCGGGCTGAACTACCACCACATGAGCTAAGTTCTTCTAACCATCGTTCCTCGGTTGAAAATTACCTCGGTCAAACCCACGACCTCTCTGATGCTCAAAACCTCTGGCTGGAGCCGGTCCGCTCCTAGCCGAGTGTGGACAGTTACGCCTCAAATGATCTCATGACCCACATTTCCAATATACCTCAAAGGTACCCATACACTCGCCCTGATGGCGTCTCCCGAATCTAGTGCACTCAGGAGTGTGAACAGCAGCCCCTTGGCTCTGGTGGCCCCGTCCATGGTTACCACCCCTATGTCTCGAATCGGACTGATACCTCATATCTTTGTGCCTCTTGGCATGATCTCTATCCCAATCCGCATGTCTCTTCCCGGAATCAGACCCACTAGCACGAGTACTCGAGCCCAAGTTCTGTTCAATATCCTTGGCCCTGGAGACAAAGACATCAAACTTGGTGTAGTCAGAAGCGAGCATATACATCTTTACATCCCTAGTCAAACCATATCGGAAACGCTCGCATCGTTCCCTCTCACTGGGAACCAACTCGGGAGCATACTGGCTCAACCTCACAAATTGAACCTCATACTCGGACACCGTCTTACTACCCTGAACCAAGGCCATAAACTCTCTCTTCTTCTCATCCTGATATCGGACTCCAAGATACTTCTTCTAAAAGGCAGTTCTGAAGAATTCCCAAGTGACATCCGCCTCTGTCATACCCGAAGTAACGGTAGTCCACCAAGCGTACGCATCTCTCTGAAGCAAAGAGACAACACAACCCAACTTATGAGTGTTTGAGCACTCCATCTGGCCTAGGATGCGTGTAGTACTCTCGAGCCACGCCTCTGAACCCTCGGAAGTCAAACCACGGAACTTTACTCCACCCAAACTAAGGAGTCTCTCAAGAGGTAAACCGGCCCCCGCACCTTGAGGTGGTGATGCATCGTGCATACCGGCTAAAGCTGTCTGAAAAGCCCCGGCTATAGTCTGAATCAAATGAGTCATGTCCGCACCTGCTGGACCCTGACCAGCCTGAGCTCCATTACCCCCAACGTTTGCACCGGCCTGAGGTTCATTACCATCACCTCCAGCATTCACACCGACCTGAGGCACATTACCTTTGCCACCCACCGCATTACTATCGGGAGCAGGAGGAACAAGAGGCACATCCTCGGGTGCCTGGTCACCCGCTCTAGGCCTTCCTCTCGGTCTTACCATAACGAAGATAAAATCTAAAACAACAAACACATCACACACAAGAAAACATGAGGTTAGCAAGGCAATGATCCAAGTTCTCAAGCTCTTTAAACCAAAATCATTTTCCAATAACAACACCTAGCAATGGGAACACTCGACTAAACTTCAACCAACAACAAGAACAATAAAACATGCTTTCATACACTGTGCAATGGAAAACAAACCAAACAAACCAACTTACCTAACTTACCTTCCCGAGAGACCTCGTAACCGAGGCTTTGATACCACCAAATGTAACTTGTTGAGTGTGCAAAAGTTCTATATTTTACCCCATATTTAACCCAAATTTCTCATGCATTCAAGCATAATTCATTACATTTAGGTAAAGTTTCGCATATACATCAATTTAGGTAAAGTTTCCCGGGAGACCTCGTAACCGAGGCTTTGATACCACCAAATGCAATCCCCTTGTCCAGGCCTAGCCAACAAACCGAACCGAACGGATTACATGGGGAAAATTGAAGCGAAACCCTCTAAGGCCTCACTCCGATTAGCATCCCTATTTTTTCATCTTAATTATCTTGTCTAAATAACACTTTAATCCTATATGTGAAAGGAAACCAGCGAAAAAGCGAACACAGATATGAACTGAGTAGAGGGCATACGATAATTTAAACTTACCAAGTAGTTTGTTAGTCAAATTACATGCTCACGAGGCAAAACCATCACAAAGGTCACATATAAACTCATCTAGGGAGCATACAAGCATTAGAGACTAAAATGCATCGTTTGAAAAACCCTTGAATATACTTTTTTACAGTTTTAACTACTTGCGTTTCGAAACAGACCTGCCTGTTCTGAAACACATGCTTCATTTTTAAAAGCAACATCAAGCTGTTCCGAAACGGTCCCACCTTGTTCCGGAACGGAAACCTCCAGTGGCCAAACATACTGGAACGACCCTACATGGTTCCGAAACAGGAACCTCCAGTGGCAAATCATACCGAAAAGGCACCATCCCTATTCCGATACGGGTACCCCTTGAGTTCGACCGTTCCGAAACCATATCGAGCGTTCCGAAACACTTGGACACAGTTTGGCCTGAAAACATACTTTGGCATCCTCAAACTTGCCCCGAAACATCAATACCCACATGGCATCTCAAAATACAATCAATCTAGAGGAAAAACACCCTAAACATATCTTCAAACATACATACATGCAATAAAATAGATTTCAAGCCCAAGGCACATGAGAACCCTTAACTTCAAAAACACTAACATGTCAAAATACAAAGCAATCCACCAACATCCATGACAAACTTCAACAATACATGGTATCAACAATTAAAACATGCTAGCAACATAAACAACGCCAAACATAGGAGTTTGAACACCAACTCCCTAACATAAAAGCCTAGTAATCGCATTGTATAAGCATTATTACGACCACAAAACCATAATTTGAGCTTAGCAAGAACTCCTCATTTGCCCACTTGTCACCCGGAGCCTCTGACGATCTGCATTGTTGGAAAAAGATAGCGTAAGCTTAAAAGCTTAGTGAGTGGAGCTCTAAACACAACGACAATGCAGTTTAAAACAAATATTTTAGTTTTGGAAAATGAAACCATTTAAATAAGAGATGAAAGAAATGCAAGCATAGACCAAACATGGTTTGCACATGCACAACCATTCCCAGTGGGACAACACATCACCGTTCACAACAACTAGCAGTTTTTCGATGGGACTACACATCACCGTACTCTTCTACTAGTCACTGCCGATGGGATTACACATCACCGTTAGCAACGACAACCATCACGTGAGGCTTGACATCAACAACGACTATACAATAACACTAAAATGGAGTGTAAAGACAATTCACATTTCACACAACACCACAAATAATCGCACACACCAACACTTAACGAAACAAGGTAAATTAACAAACTTACACTTTGGTTTAGGTTAGCCTTAAGTCCCCACCAAACCCCCCCAAGAAACCACTTTGAATCATTTAAAACATCCAAACATTTCTACTTACCAGCTTAAAACCCGAAACAAGCTAACGGTTCTCCTTCAAGCTTCCGCAACTCCCGGTGTGACGTCTAAAGGACCCGAATCAATCTCCTCAACTTCAAGTCAACCCGAAACAAAATATTAGGATGCTAATACACTTGTAAACCAGCAACAACCCAGAAACCCACTCCTTGCAACCAAAACACATTGATTCAAATCCAATTTCCCCCCCAAACTCCACAAATTCATTATAGACAAACCACAAACTAAATCCATTGATTTCAACTATCAAAACACACTAAATATCATCTAGAAACATCCCCCAACATAAAAGAAACCACCAGCCATGATTTCAACCCAAAACAAAGCCAAAAACTCTCCCTTTTCAACCCAAAAATCCCATTTTTATACCCATTTCGGGTTTCCTACCATTGGCCATCATTTTAACATTTTTAAGACATCAAAACATGATTAAAAACACTCTTAAACATGACATTGAAATACCCACACGAAATCCCTTCATTTTACTATTTTTTAATCTCAAAGTATTTTTGAAATAACCCTAAATAATGGATTTTTAAGGAAAATCTAACTAGTGACAACTTAAGGGAAGAAGAATTAAAATAATGGAATTCTTACCTTGAACACTTGCTCGAAAGAGGAATTTGGGCAATGGAATAGTGAAAATAGGGTTTATGAGAGGTTTTTGGTGAAAAGGGGATTTGTGTTTGAAGAAGATAGTTTTTTCTTTAAAACTTTTCTTTACTTTCTTCATTTCATTCACCCCAAAATTCCCATTTTGCCCCTTTAATAAAAGAGTCCGTTTTGTCTATTAAAAATGTTTACTTTTGATTACATTAACCTGAACCGGTTTAACCAAACCCGGTTATCTCCCGGGCCCTAAACCTCGGGCGTTACAGTAGGGGTTTAGAATTTAGGGATAGTTGTTTCAATTTAAGGTTTAGGGTTATAATTTAAGGTTTATAGGTTAGGCTTTAGTTTTTAGGGTAATATTGGTGAAGATTTAGGTTTTAACATATAAACCCTAAATTATAATCCTAAACCTTAAATTGAAACAACTATCTCTAAATTCTAACTCCCTACACCTAAAACCCTAAACCATATACCCTAAACTAACCCCTTATACCCTAAAACTAAGACGTTTGTGGTAACTTTCAGTTTCCACCGCCTGTGTATAGAATATTTATTAAATATACTAATTTCTTTTAATTTAAATCGAACATATTTATTCAGCTCGACCTATTCAAATTTTATTCCACATGATTCCAGAAAATTCAATTTGAATTAGGATGATAAAATATAACGGTTAAATTGACTAATTTAAACATTTTCACATAAAATAAAACTCGTTAATTTAACTAATTTAAAAAATTTCACTCAATTCAATCAAATGTTCTCGCCCAGTCTCAGAACCCTCAACTTAACTTTTAGCGTATTTCGAACAAAAATCTTCTGTCTCTAAATATGCCTATTTCTATGTCACACACTAAAAAACACTAAAAAAATTAAATTATAAACCATAGCCTCAAATTCCAGATCTTAAATCCTAAACCCTACACTATTAAAATTATACCATACTCTCAATTATCTATATCCTAACTCTAAATCTTAAATTTTAAATTTAATTTTTAATATGAAATATAGAAAGTACAAATTAGGGAGGCGATTTCCATTCGCGTATTTCACTTCCTTAATTGTCTATACCCGTTTGCTAACTCAAGTGATGAAGCACATAAGTTTCGATGCCGCTCTAACTCCTATTTACCTTACATGAACTTCAAGCCTAATCTATCTCACCAAGAAAACATCAACAGTTGGCACTCTTTCTTTTTGTTGTCTTTTTTATCTTTACGGTTTTGTTCTGAAAATTTTAGATCGATTCGCGTCGTACGTTTAATTTTAGTGGGTAAATTTTTTAATAAATATTTTTTATATACACAAATCTCGAACTCGAAATATGCTTAAGCAGTACAAAGTTGCTTACCACTTAAACTACTCCGCGTAGGTAACAATCAACACTCTTTAAATATGAGAATTTGTTCTGAATCTATCAAGCCCTCGACAATAACATGGTTTACAGTTTACACCCTTGTTTTAAAGGAGTAATTACTAGTGTTGTCCGAACAATTTTTTTTTTGCCCTTTTTGATGCTCTTATTTATGTTCTAACAGTAAAAAATTAAATTCTAAATTTTAACCTTAATTTTTAAATTCTAAACCATAAAATTAAAATTTATGCTCTACTCTTAAACCATGACTTTAAACCCTAAACTTATTTATTTATAGCGTGGGGGCATATATTTCTGTTCTTTCGTGAGGGAAGAATGATCCCACATCAACTATCTGATCATGACTGTACTCTTAGCTTTGTTGCTAGCCTAAGCCATCTCACTTTCTTCCTTTACTCAGTCAAGCATCGGAGACGTGGACCTAGACCTGTTGGTCTTCTGTTTTTGTCAGCAAAGATTAAGACGAACCTGGGATTGTGTAGCCGACATATGTAGTAGTAAACTTAACTCTGAATGGGGCTGATAATGTGAAGGAAACGACAAAGAATCACTACATGTAGAAACAAAATGGTTATTATCGATTGGTGTAATAATATTGTTACAATTAGACAATAAGAAAAAAGCCTTCCGCTACCTCGGATAAGTACCTCAAGATCTCACTTAGAATTGTCCCATTCTTATAGTCAGATCTAGAGTACTTACCCTTCTTCCACTCTCCCCCCTACTATGAATTTGATCTTTTCCTTTCAATCTCGTAAGCTTCGACGACGACGATGGCAGTGGCGAGCACAACGACAGTGATAGCTCGCCCACAACATCTTCTTCCTCCGAGCTTCGCTGCCTTTCTCCGAGCCGTAAAGATAGATCCAAGTCCAGGTTGGTATCCGATATCGGTCTTTTCATTCCCCTACGCTCTTGTGCACTATCCCGGGTGAAATTTGTTTCGTCTTCTACTTTAGCTTGAGTACTTTGGCTCATGGGGCCTAATCTCGGCTGAGTCAAGAACGATTCATGATTCTGAGACGATGAAAACTCATTCTTCGGTCCAATCCTGAAACCATAATTGGTCCAATTACTACCAAACATCCTCTCCGACAATGTTCCATGTAACCCCGGTCTTTGTTCATCGATGAAACCCCTGCTTGTATAAGGATAACGAACCGAGAACTGGCGGCCATTCCAAGAAGCATCTCCGTATCTTTAAAATAAGCAAAAATTTGGGTTCAAACTACAAATATAGTACGTGCATTTAAGACAGAAGAACATTGATTGTTAATTTCATTACCTGAAAGAACTAGAACTATCGCCTTGGTGCTGCTGATGATTATAGCCTTGCAGCATGGGAAGCTGGTTGAGGTTATAAATATTTCGATCTCCACTTTCCACAAGATGCCTATGATCACCCATGACTGCCATATGTAAAGATATGCATTAGAAACGACCATTTGATCGAACCCATAGTATTAAATTGCGGCTGTAATCGTATCAACCGTAATTTAGTACTATGGTCTAACCCTAATGGAAATCGAAGGTAGAAAAATTGAACCTTGTCCTTGATCATCAACCTTCTTGCTTCTATACATCTGAAGATGAATTAGTCCCCAAAGTTGAAGGAAAAGATTGTTAGAACCAAAACAAATCAAGGGTTTTTCTCCTATTATCTACAAGTTTTAATTAATGGTCAAATAATAACCTGGAGGTGGCTCTTGACATGAGCGATGCTGAGTCCTTTTATATTCATCAATTGAAGAACTAACTTCGGGGTAGCTCCTATATCGAAGTGAGAAGATAAGTTTAAAAAAAGAGTTGCAGACAAATTAGGATAAGACATTAAGAGTTAAGACTAGAGATTGATGATGTCTCACTGTCTTGTCCCCCGAGTCTCTCGACGGCGTGGACGAAGCGAAGGTGAAGGTCGGGTGTCCATCGGAGCCTCGGCGTCTTGGATCTGACATAAGGCCTTACGGATGACTTCTTGTCGTTCTCTTCCACCGTGCTGTTGCTCGAGCTTCCTCCATTTCTAGGCTTACTTTGGCCGTCGTTCTCTTCGCTTTCGGCCTCGGCCTCGGCCAGAAGCTGGTTTTGTTTCGATGGGGTTGTTGTCTTTGAACACTCGGTGCTGCCACTTCTCTCCATGTTGATGTCCAAGCTCAGCTTCGATTAATATCCAGAATCATAGCATGGAATTAAAGAAGATACAAAGTATATGTATAGACACACAGGTTGATATGAACATGGAGGGCTGATTAAAATCCTAATTTGATCAACATGAACTTGGATTTTGATCTTGTTCTAATAGAAAGACAGAGAGAAAACTAGCTGAAAAATATACAGATCTTTGAACAGATTGGAAAACCCTAGATCTTGACAGAGAAGACAGACAAACCTGTTTCTCTCTTTCTCTCTCTCGGGATTGGGACTAGTAAACAATAATAGTTACTCAGTCTTATATCCTCATGGTAGATATATTAGTCATACCATCCATGGATGCCCATGCATGAATGCATTGACGGATGTTTAGTCATGCATTGAAGATAAAAAAAAATAGTTTACCAACCGGTTGGTTTAGTGGGATGAAGCGCTAGATCTCTTAAGTAATGTCAGAGGTTCAAATCTTGATGTTGTGAATGAAAAAATTGAGTTGAAAGAGTTGCCCCATAATGAGCTTCTACAAAACCAGATCATGATTAGTCAGCCAGTGGATCAGAAATTAGTGGTTAAACAAAACAATAGTTTTATATAACAGAAATCTTCTATCTTTTGGTGCCTCTATTTATGCCTCATACTAAAAAATGAGGTTTATGGGTAGAGTTTAAGATTATGGTGTATGGTTTAGTTTTTAAGGTTTATAATTTATTATTTAGAAATTAAAAATTAGGGTTAGGGCAAGGGCGGAACTAGAAATTTATGAAGGGGCGCCTAAAATGAAATTAAAAATTTTAAAGGGGTCATACTAAGATTTTACATTGAATGAATTATAAAGGTAATTTTAACTTTTTTTCTAAAGAAATCCTATTCTTAATGGAAAAATGTTGGCGAGAACCGAACTTTTTTTTTTATATTTCGCCCCTAAGTTAAGGTTTAGAATTTAATTTTTTTTAGTGTTAAGACATGAATTAAAATAAATAAAGACAACAAATTCTTGTTGAGTTTGATATTGAATGCAATGAGTATGGATTATGAAACCATGGACATGTTTGTAATTTCGCTTGATATTAGAGATTCGCATCTACTATTTTTAAGAAAACTTATCAGACCTATATTATTTTATGAATTTCGACAGTGGTTTTGTCGGAATTAAGAATTGGACACTATTTACTTCAAAGTGGACTTTTGTTCTTATTAATTTTGTCCCTTGGCTACATGGAAGAAAAGAATTTCGTGTGACTCGATATGGCGGCCTTGTTGACATTGTTCCCTGCCTAACTTATAATGAAAACACCTTTTCCCCTCATTTATCATTATTTATCATCCCATAACGATTAAATTATCGTATATTTCAAATTAGAGAATTTCAGTTTAAAAATTATTTACATCAAGAGCTAACTTTTTTTCTCTCAATAAAAGTTTATTTTATTAATAATAAGATATCAAACACGGAGAAAATAAAATAGCTCATCGAAATCACACCTAAATAGATTAAACAAGATAATTCAAATGGTAAATACCCAAATCGACATACTGAGGACTATCTCACCTGTATATGTTGCTAACCACCAAATAAGTAGCACCAATTGCCAAAAATAAAAAAAAACGCATAATGCCAAAAAAAGTTTCTAACATTTGACCGAATAATTACTTTGGTCCATATTTTTTAAGCAATTTAACCTACATGACAATGCATGCTCACATGGCAGTGTCATATAGACAAAAGTGTTAGACTAGAAAGAATGTCACATCAGTTAAAAATAATTTTATAAAATTATATAAAATATAAAATTATTTTTCTGCTGACGTGTGATTCTATCAAATCATTTCAAGTTGTTTGTAATTAGTTGACTAGCAGTTTTTATCCACATATGAGCCATTTTGGCCCAAAATAAAACGCTAAGGGTTAAATTACTTCAAAAAAATAAAGGCCGAAGTGACTATTCATTCAAACTTTAGGATCGTTTTTTGGCTTAACATCGATAACAAAATAGCAAATTCATAACTATTTTTTGTTTGAATAAATTGACGTAATTACAATGTAATATTCGTTCATACTTTTTTATTAACCCTTTGAGAATACAAATACAATTGCTTGTTTTTTTTATCACGGTAGCCATATATTGGGTTCTATTATGATGGAAAACTATAAATTTCTTCATAAACCTCGAAAAGAGGTTAAAATTTGTGACACGTCATGTGTCACACATGCATGCATGGAATAAAGATTCGACCTGATTTGAAATTTGTAGGTTGAGCAATCGGGGAGGATAGCGCACGAACAGACAACGAATAGTTGAAGGAATGAGTCACGTTGAGAGTAGTAGAGGTTAATATGCGAAAGTGAAGTGAATGTGATGCTAAGCTGTTGCCGATGCAGACCCAAACTCATAAAAAGATTAACAAATTGCCTTTCCAACGGGAATCACGGGCTTTGCTCCTCGGGCAACTCAATGATCGGACCACTATACTCTATATGGCTGTAAGCACATATATATAATATTTTTTCGGGTATAATCGCTAATGTCGATTCATTTATCGTTTCATTCAGATCTAATACTACAAAAATTTATTATAAGAACGACTATTTTAATCAAATTTATTTTATTCATAATATCATGATTCGAACATATAATCTTAATACAATAGATAACCACCAGTCACGTAGCCTTATGGTAACTGAGAGTGACTCTTGCCCCAACCCAAATTTTTTTATTTTAACTTGTATCTTTTATATATATATTTGGTAAAGTACACAAACGGTCACTGAACTTTGATGCAAAAAATAAAATGGTAACCTACCTTTCAAAAATCACGAAGTAGCAATTAAACTTTAGATTTTGAAACAAAATGGTAACTGGGGCGTTAAACCCCGTTAAACCCTAACGGAAATCTGACTGGGTATGCTACATCCCCACCTAGTTTTTCACGTCATATATAAAAATAAATCTGACTGGGTATGACTTGGAATATTTTATTATTATAAAATATAATAATGAATTTAAAATAAAAATAAATTATATTTTATTATTATTAAATAAAAAATAAAATAAAACCCCAAATCCTCAAACCCTCACCGACCACCTACCTTTTACCGGCGTTATCCTCATTACCCCAGATCTCACGATAATCCCCTCATTACCCCCCGCCTCCGCCTCTCCCTTCTTCAGATCCACCCCCAAACTCCGCCTCTCTCCTTCCCCCAAGTTCAATCTCCACCGTCGATCTGCCTTCGGCGTCTCCGTCTCCCAAGTCGTCAAGGAAAAGAAACCCAATTCCACCCGCAGTCTGGTGACCCTTTTTTCTCTCTATTTACAACCCAAATATGTTTTTGGTTTCATTACAAATCTAAGATTTTTATTTTTATTTTTCCCATTGCTTTGTTTCAGTTAATCACGAAAGAGGAAAGATTGGAATTGTACGAAGACATGGTATTGGGACGAGCATTTGAAGACATGTGTGCTCAGATGTACTACAGGGGCAAAATGTTTGGCTTCGTTCATCTCTACAACGGCCAAGAAGCTGTTTCTACTGATTTCATTAAACTCTTGAAGCAACAGGATTCTGTCGTCAGCACCTACCGCGGTCACGTGCACGCCTTGAGCAAAGGCGTCCCCGCACGCGCCGTCATAAGCGAACTCTTCGGTAAGACCACCGGCTGCTGCCGCGGCCAAGGTGGGTCGATGCATATGTTTTCATTGTAACCGGAAAACCACTTCAAAACGCTAACAGTGGTTATTTAGGTTTTTATTTATTTTTTTAAACGTGATTAAAAATAATTTATATTTAATTTTTAATTATGACGTGGAATATAGTTTTATTATTTTTTATATATGACGTGGAAAACTAGATGGGGATGTGGCATACCCAGTCAGATTTCCGTTAGGGGTTAACGGGGTTTAACGCCCCAGTTACCATTTTGTTTCAAAATCTAAAGTTTAATTGCTACTTCGTGATTTTTGAAAGGTTGGTTACCATTTTGTTTTTTGAAATTCACCCGCCCTATAAATTAAATAAATCTAATTCGGTGAAGTAATAATAAGAATAAGAATTTTTTTACACACTTGAAAAAAAAAATACAGCTAGGAAAATAGGTGAGGTACTAATCGATGAGGCAAACGATGAAGGGAGCGGGAGCGTCAGGAGCCAGGCCAGGTTTCTTCCAGCAAGGAGAGAGTACCCAAAAGCAATCAGCAGATCAACATGCTTACAGGTCGGATGAAAGGTGGAGGTTCGGTCGGAGCAAGGTATCAGCAGAGACTTGGCCCATCAGAAGAAGGATTGGGGTGTCGGTATATATTAACTTTGTCAGCAAGAGAATCTATCAACGGACCCTTGGAGAAGCTTTTGCCGGATATGGAAAGGACCTGGACGTATATATTGCATACCGGCACAAGTCCAGCCAACGGAGAAATTTCACATTCGCATTTGTGAGATTCTCAAACATGGAGGAAGCGAAGAGGGCAGTGGAGATGGCCAACAATCGTCGCTTGGACGGGTTCTCGATCAGAGTCACTTTAGCGAAAAACCAGGCGGAGCCAAACGTGCAGGAGAAGAGATTTCGTCATGCTAGTTCAGGAAACTTGGGCAAGTCAAAATACGTCGCCAAGTTAATTGATGGAAGGTCTTATAAGCAGGTCCTTACGAATCCGGGTCCGGGAAGTAACTCAAAAGATGAAGAAGACAGGCATGCAGCATGCATGGTCGGTGAACCATTTACCTTCTCCGTCCCAAGGAACGGAGCAGAAATGCAAGCTGTATGTTTAGCGGGGCAGTTGAAAGGTATGTACGACGCAAACCTAGTGGAAACCGGCCTTCGTGCGGAAGGGTTTAAGCTACAGATTGCAGTTTGGAAGGGGCCATTTGTGATTATTAGGTTTGAGAAGGAGGAACAATTGCAAAATTTTAAAGAGCTTAAGGAGTTTATGCTAGAGAACTGGTTCGAAGACTTCGACACGGTTGCGAAGTTCCAGGAGGAGAGAAAACTCAAAGTGTGGGTCACCATCGAGAATCTCCCTTTGGAAGCCTGGAACGGGGATATCCTCAAGTCCATTGTAAGCAGGTGGGGAGCCCTGATTAAGATGGATGCAGAAACTTCCCAAAAGAAAAGACTCGATGCAGCCAAGCTTCTCATTGGAGTAAGACAGTTGTCGGACATCCCGCCGCAGGCGAATCTGTTTATCAACGGTGCGAGTTCGATCATCAAAGTATCAGTGTCAGATTATGAAGATGACAGGTGTTGGTTAAATGGATCATCGGTATTCAGGAGCGTTGTGTCCTCGCCGGCAGGATCAGAAGACGGACGGGAAGGGAATTGGGAAGACGTTAGGTTGACGGATGATCTCCCCCATAACCTTGGAAATATGGACACGAATATTTGCATGCCAGAGAATGTCTCAGAGATGGGAGATAATAAAGTTAGAGCGGCAGAAAGTAGGCAGAGGAATTCAATGATCCCTGAACAGGTGGCGGCGCCAGCTGGCACAAACCTTTGCAACGAAGAGGCAGCTAAAAGTCAATGTGGTGAGGCAAATGGGTTGTATGAAGTTCATATAGAAGCAGCCCAAGATGAATCTGGAGCCCCATCGGATTCTAGTTCTTTTGTGGCTCCAACCTTGAATTTTGAATCTGGGTTGTTCTCGATCAGGCCCAGATACATGAGAAATCTTAACCCGCAAAATATAGGAGCCATCAGCTTCAAGGCGATACAGCCGAGGGCTAATGTTGCCTTCTCCCAGGGTCCCAAAGCCAACAAATCAGAGGGGTCGTTTAGAGGAACATTGCAAGGGAAAAGGCAAGAAGAAAGGTCAACGGAGACCGTATCAAGAAAGATCCTGGATGTGTGTAAGTCGGTCGAATTAAGATTTGCGATGGACGACGAACAGGTTTGCAAAAGATTGGAGGGATTGGAGCTGGGTATGTTAACATAGCCCCAACAAATATGGCCTGCGTCGAGTTAGTGTATAGATTGATTTAATGAAGACAAAAGGTGTTTTTATGTCATGGAACATCCGAGGGTATGGTAGAGCCGAGAAGAAAAGATCCATCAGGAGAAGGGTAAAAAACGAAAAACCAGAGTTTTTAATGCTTCAAGAAAAAAAGTGCAGTAATAATCCAGACGGTATGATTAGGGATTTGAGTGGGTTTTTCTTTAGTGCGGATGCCAAATTCATTCCGGCGACAGGTTTGTCTGGAGGTTTACTATCCATCTGGAACACAGACTTTTTTAATTGTGAGTCAAAGTTGGAGATCCAAGGGGCAATAATCTGTGTGGGTCGTATTCGTGAATTCAACAAGAGAGCAGCCATCATCAATGTGTATGCACCAAATGACGCTACAAGCAGAGGCGAATTATTATCAGAGTTGAAAAACTGGGCAGCGGTCAATCCTATCCCGCTTATTATTTGGGGAGATTTTAATATTGTTAGGTGCAAGGACGAAAGCACAGGGGTTAGTTTGAAGAAGAAGGAAATGGAATGTTTTTCAGAATTTATCAACGACTTAGAACTCATCGATTTGCCGTGTGCGGGAGGCAAATTTACATGGTCTAGTTTGAGGGAAGTACCATGCTTCAGCAGGCTTGATCGCTTTTTAATATCACCTGAATGTTTGAGCATGTGGCCTGATTTGACCCAAAGGATCTTGCCGAGAGGCCTCTCGGATCATAATCCGATTGAGCTATCGATTGACAATGTTAATTGGGGACCCAGGTACTTCAAATGGTTTGATCATTGGGGCGAAAACAAGGTGCTGGTTGAAAGAATAAAAGGCGAATTACCAAAGACGAAGGGTAGGGGCATTTTGGATGCTCTGAGAAGTTGTAAATCAATAGCTAAAACATGGGCGTCGGAGCAAAAAAACAAGCCAGAAGAAGCGGCCGATAGTATCGAAGGAAGGTGCAACCGACTTGAGGCTAGTTTGTGTAATGGTTCTATCAATCCTGGTGCTTGGCAAGAACTTCGCACGCTTAGAACCAAGCTGTGGCAAGCTGAAAGAAGAGAAGAACGAGAGTGGAGGCAGAAGTCCAGGACGAGGTGGTTTGTGCAAGGGGACAAGAACACCGCTTATTTCCATCTAGTAGCTTCGATGAGAAGAAGACACAACCGATTGGATAGGATTAAAGCTGGAAATGTATATGTCAGTGACCCCCCTTCAGTTAAAAAAGAGGTGGAAATTTTTTTTAAAGCAACATATGGTGCAAGCAACACAGTACAGGTAGCCGAATTGAATTGCAATCTGAAAGTGTTATGTAAACAATCAGCTGCTCGCTTGGAGAGTAAATTCACGGAAGAAGAGGTGTTGGATGCCTTGTCCTCGTTAGATAATTCAAGAGCGTCGGGGCCAGACGGTTTTAATGCTGGCTTTGTCAAAAAAATTTGGTCAAATTTGAAGTCAAGAATGCTAAAGTTTTTCGAAGATTTCTTCAACAACAAGGTAGAGGATCTGTCTTTCAATCACTCATTCATTGTGTTGATACCAAAGGTTGAGTCTCCCACTTCGATTGAAGAATTTCGGCCTATAAGCTTGGTAGGGATTGTATATAAACTGCTCGCCAAGGTTCTCGCCTTGCGATTGAAGACAGTGCTGGATGAACTAATAGGCAAGAACCAATTCGCTTTTTGCCCAGGTAGGCAATTACTAGATTGCGCGCTCATTTCAAATGAGGTTATTGATTTCTGGGAGAAATCTGGAGGTAGCGGGCTAGTGTTCAAGGCGGACTTCCAAAGGGCGTATGACAGCGTGAACTGGGATTTTTTGTTTTTTGTACTGGGAAGGATGGGTTTCGGAAGCCGCTGGATTGGGTGGATTCGCACCTGTGTTACTACGGCATCAGTATCAGTCCTCGTGAATGGATCGCCTTCCAATAAATTCAGAATTAAGCGTGGCCTTCGTCAAGGATGCCCCATGTCTCCGCTGTTATTCAACTTAGTAGCGGAGGTGCTGAGCAGTCTTATTCATAAAGCGGTGGAATGTGGTCTGATTATGGAAAATGGCATCGGCAGAAATCCCCTGAGCATCTCGCATCTACAATACGCTGATGATCTAATCATCTTCACAAAGGCTAACGGAGAGGAAGTAAAAAAGATGGTATATTTGCTGAAAGGTTTTGAACTAGCATCAGGTCTCAAATTGAACCTGGAAAAATCCAAGCTATTGGAAGTCAATGTAGAAGAAGCCTTAGTAGATAGATGGGCTGCTGAAATTAACTGCAAGAAAGAGACCTTCCCAACAACTTACCTCGGTATACCGCTCGGGGTCAAGAGAAGTAATCCGAAACTGTGGGAATCAGTGTTGATCCGAGTCAAACAACGTCTAGTGGGCTGGAAATCGAAAAAACTTTTGTTTGGAGGAAAAATCATGCTTATAAGGTCAGTTCTGATGAGCCTTCCAATATTTTATATGTCCATTTTCTATATGCCGAACAAAGTTAACAGAGAATTGTCAAGTACGGTCTTCAAATTTCTTTGGGGAGCGGTAGACAAGGCAGCAATCCGATGGGTGAGTTGGGAAACTCTTTGTATGCAAACAAATCGTGGAGGCCTGGGCTTAACTGATTTTAAGGAAAAAAACCAAGCCTTGCTTATGAAATGGATTTGGAGATACGGTTCAGAACAGGATAATCTGTGGAGAAAAGTTGTATCTGCAAGATACGAGAATTCAGATTCGGTGTTCTTCCCGACAAATTTAAAGCCGGGGAGGAAATCAGTGATTTGGAAAAACATCACTTCGGCTTATCCGGAATGTATTCAGAGGTTAAGAAATCAGATGCGCATTTCGGTGGGAGATGGGAAACTAACTAGTTTCTGGAATGATGTGTGGATTGAGGATAGACCCCTTAAATTGCTGTTCCCTAGAATGTATGCACTTTCATTGAACAAAGAAGGGAAAATCTATGATTTCGGTGAGATCAGAGGAAACGTTTGGACGTGGAATATTAAGCTAAGAAGACCTATTTTCAATTGGGAGGTGGAGGAGTGGGAGTCTTTATTGGAGTGTATTAGGGGCTTCAAATCAAATATGATGATTCCTGATAACGTAAGATGGATTGCAGGTTCCAATGGCCAGTATTCGACTAAGGCTTGGCTCGACTTTAATAAGAAACTGGAGGGAGCGGGGGAAAAAATCTGGGAACAGGTATGGAAAAGCAAAGCACCTCCAAAGATAAATTTTTTTGTTTGGAGGGCGTTGAAGGGCAGATTACCGACGGTGGATGAGCTTCAAAAGAGAAGGTGTGCAAACCAAGCTTCATCGACTTGTGTAATGTGTGGAGTCGAGAGCGAATCGGTCGATCATGTGCTGAATCAATGCGGGAAGGCATGGCAAGTTTGGCAGTTATGGCTTGGTCAGTGGAAGATATGTCTAGTTCAACCTAGAACTGTCCGGGAAACATTCGAAACATGGGCTGGATTAATGCCGAGAGGTTTCCAAGTCGAGGTGTGGAACCTTAGTTTTTTCAGCCTTTCGTGGAGCATATGGCTCGCTAGAAACGAAGCCATTTTCAGCAATAAAAAGGCAACAGCTTATGGAATTTTCCAGATGGGAATTCTAAGGCTAGGTTGGTGGTGCAAAGCCCTATGGCAAAAAGAGGTAGGGGATCTTAACAGTTTATTGAACTGCCCAAGCAGGTTTGATCGAATTGCCGTACACCACCTTAAGGACAAAAGCAGTAAATGGAACCCCCCATGTCCAGGCGAACTCAAATTCAATACCGATGGGGCGGTAAGAGGTAGTTACGGCAAAGGTGGAATCGGTGGAGTGTTGAGGAATCATAAGGGGGAGGTTTTGATCAGCTTCTCAAAAATGATCGGCGAAACTGATGCAACTTCGACAGAGGTGAGAGCAGTTACAGAGGCCATCAATTTGTTCAAAGAGTCAAGGTGGAGAAACTCCTGCAAACTATGTATTGAGACGGATTGCCAATTGGTGGCGAAATGGATGGCAAACCTTGTCTTTTGTCCTCCACCTTTTAATACGATGATTGCAGCGGCCTTACGGATGGGGCAGGGTATCGAATGGAAGATCCAGTTTGTCCCCAGAGATGCAAATATTTTTGCAGACTTCCTAGCAAAGAAAGGAATAGATAGGAGGGATGATGCAATATGGCGTTTGTGTGATGGTAAATCGGATTGAATGGGAGGTGAAGGCAAATGCAGCAAGGGAGGGTGGCTCAGCGGTGGTCTAATAGATGAGTAAAGGGCCACTAGTTTCTTTGAAGCTTGAATATATGCGGGCATATGGGTCATTATCTCTTCGAGTGACAAGAATGTACTAACCATGTTTCATAGCACTCTTTTTCCTCCAATTAGGGGTAGGGAGGTTTTTTAATGAGGCTTGAAACCATG
Source organism: Hibiscus tridactylites (assembly GCA_958450335.1). Lineage (NCBI taxonomy): Eukaryota > Viridiplantae > Streptophyta > Magnoliopsida > Malvales > Malvaceae > Hibiscus > Hibiscus tridactylites. The sequence continues at coordinate 35,998,651 of OY288271.1, forward strand.
GTTCTTCAAAATAAATTAATAAAACCCCATTTAAAAAAAAAGAAATATATGATTATTCAATAAAATGATTGCAAATCTGCATTAGGAATAGACAACCGGCTTATAAAATAAATATATATGCGGCCTGTCCACCCAATTCCAACTAAACAGCATGAATATACATAAAACCATTAATTGCATAAATGATATTTAGACTGTGTATTTTTTTTCAAATTTTTAATTAATATCCATAAATTCCCTACCACTAGATCAAGTCTCCTCACAACAATAATAAAACAACTTTAATTTTTTTTTTCAACAACCCTGCGCTGTATGTAATTTTTTTTTTATTTTTTAACGTTAATCGACGATCGGCAATCACCTAACTATTGATTGTCGATCGCTGGTGTTTATTATTTTCTTATAAGAATTTATGCCTTTTATGGCATGCGTCTGTCCTTGTGACATGTTTTCTTTGTTTTTGTGATTTTGTTTCATCTGTCCTTGTGGCATGATTCAGCATACCCTAGCGGTCGATCGTTTCTCGCATAGAGTTTTTAATCGGCGCTAGTTTCTGATTATAATTTTGTCGATGGCCACGGAAAGTTTGATCTACACTCTGTTGATGGTTGTTTGCCGATGTAATCAGTCCTGTGTAGCGAAACATTTTGCCTGATAGTTTGGATCGCTCCCCACTCATTTTCATCAGTTATGAGTCCCGATTGGATAGAGATAAGGAAATTCAGGAAGCTTATGAATTTTGATGGTATACTTATCTCCATAGAAAAATTCACTTTTCTTTGTTTTTGTGTTTAAGAAGTTTAGGTAGATTAGTCTCATTATTTTTCTTCCTGAATGCGTTGTAATTGTGATATCTTTTATAGTTATAATAAAAATTTAGTGGCCATATTAAAAAAAATTCTCCTCACGTTATTTTAAGCTAATTATATTAAATAATTAAATGAGGAAGAAACAAACTAAAAATTAGGTTTTAATATGTTCAGTGTTAAATTTAGAAATTAGGAAAAAGCTTTCAAAGATAGAATCCTTTACGCCCTTAAATAGAAAAGGTCGTATAAACTAAAGTTTACCTAACCTATATATCAGATAATTTTTCATTATTAATAAATTTTAGCTAATATATTTTTTTTATAAAAAAATTTCTTTCACTCATTGTGAGTAGAGTATGACAAAACATATTACTAATAACTAATGAATGCAGCATATATTGTCTTTGGACATTATAATGAGATTACATGATACTCTTAGTATCTATTTTTTACTCTCAATTCTTTGAAAATACATATATTGTTCAAACAAATTATTCGAACTCGAGTCTCCTAAGAAGAATAACGGTCTATTTTCTATTGAAACCACTAAACGGGTTAAAAATTAATATTATGCATATAAATTTTTGAAACAATCCGATATTTTTAAACATATTAATCGTGAATGCCATACTTTGAGCTGTGGTTCTCTTTGGGTGTATCTAACCTCTTTAGAGGTCATGGGAAGGAAGATTTATTGGTTAGGTGTTAGGACATAGAATGGAACTTTTCCATTCTTCACACGTGTTATTGACATGGACACTGGAGTTGTTTTGCCGTTCCAATCATAATTCACAGGGTTCTTGCCTTGCCTTTGCCAACACATACATAAATTTATGATTCAACTTTCCACAACCAATTTCAATTTCTGCTTTTGACATGTCTTAATTTTCGTTTTCCTTCGAAAAAAAATCATTACTGTGGATAGATATATTTCAGATTTACCAAGTAATATCCGTTGAAATAACATTACACACATGGTCTCAAACGTTAGAAAAAGAACTGAAAAAATCCGAACAGGACAGTCCCAAACAGCTAAACCTAGCTAGACAACCTTTGCCCCATATCATGGGTGGTAATATTTCAACCTGCTACAAGAAGCACGTGAAGTTCTTAGTTTTTATATCAACCATGCAAATTAACTAAAAAAATCTTTTCTCAAAAATTTAATGTCACGTTCTCCTGTATATTGCATTGAGATGATTCTACAATAAACGTCATGTATCGTTGTGTACCACTAATCATGTGTACCGTTATGTATCATTAATTATTTTAATTATTTTTAAAATTATAGTAACTGAAAGCGTTATTATTCCCTTTTAGAATAAAATTTTAAAAAATAATGTTTATATTACTTTTCAGTTTTTTTTGGTAAAGTACACAAATAGTTACTGAATTTTGGTAATTATTCAATTGGATTACCAAACTTCCAGTTGCTTCATTGTTACCATTAAACTTTAAGTTTTGCTCCAAATCGGTCACTGACCCGTTAATAGCCGTTAAAAGGGTGACATGACAATTAAAATATTTTCTATAGTAACACAATTAGTCATCCACATTTGCACATTCAAATAATTTTGTCCTAGTTCGGAAAAAAATTCAATCCTTAATATTTACACATTATTTTAATTTGAGACAATTTTAGTTAAAAATAATTTAACCCTAAACTTTAAACTTTAAATCCTAAAGATTATACCTAAAGATTCATTGAATGTTGGAGATAGCTAGAATCCTTCTTCCTATTAGTGTCTGAGAGTTTCTAAGAGGAGAAACAAGAACATCGCCGCACCAATGAAGAATCAAACTTTATCGCAAGCTTGGAGCTTTACAAGGTTCTCTTAAACCGACTAACTTGGCTTAGCAAATATTACAGAAAATTTGGTTTTGCAATTTAGTGTAAATATATGTAAAATTATGCGTTTAGGGCTCAAAGTTTACTGTTTAGTGTTTTAGTTTTAGGGTTTAAGTGTTCATGATTTAAGGCTTACTGTTTAAGATTTAGAATTAAATTATTTTTAATTGAAATTGTCTGAAATTGAAATAATGTGTAAATAATGAAGGTTAACTTTATTAATTTTTTCAAATTAGTACATAATTGTTTGAATGTGCAAACGTGGATGACTAAATATGTTATAATACAAAATGTTTTAACTGTTATGTCACACTTTTAACGATTGTTAGCATGTTAATGATCAATTTAGAGCAAAACTTAAAGTTTGATGGTAACACTAAAGCAAATGAAAGTTTGATTATCAAATTAGATACTTTACCAAAGTTCAGTTACCATTTATGTACTTTACCCAAAAAAAATGAAAATAATATAAAAATTATTTTTTTAGATTTTATTCTAAAAATAGATAATAACGCTTTCAGTCTCTAGGATTTCAAAAAAAATTAAAATAAATAATGATACATAGCGATACACATAATTAGTACTACATAGCGGTACATGTCGTTTATCGTAGAATCATCCATTGTATTGTTGACAATATCAATTAAATTAAATTTAATTAGAAACAAAATTGTTATTTTTTATAATCCTAGTATTTGATTATTACTATATTGTTATGGGGCTCCGTTGGATTTTTAGGCCAAATGGAAGTAAATATTTAGAATATAGGGAATGTTGGAAAATATTTGAGAATATAGGCCATTTTCTACAGTACACGGGGACCTCGCCACCTGCACATGGCGAGGTTTGAGAAAAAAATTATTAAAAAGTTGGACCTCGCCACCTGCACATGGCGAGGTTCGAGAAAAAAATATTAAAAAATTAGACCTCGCCATCTGCACATGGCGAGGTCCCCTGTGCACGGTAGAAAATGGCCTATATCTCCAAATATTCTTCAATATCTCCTACATTTTAAATATTTATTTTTATTTGAATTATTCTCCAAATTTTTCCTTGTTATGGGTAATTATTTGATCATTGTTAGTGGATTTTTTTTTTTCGACCGACAGACTTCTAAAACTATTGTATATTTCTTTTAGGGGCTCTAACCCTTAAACTTTAAACCATAAAATCTATTTCAAACTATAAAATTTAACTACAAATACTAAAATTTTAACCTTTAAACCCTAAAAATTAAAATTTGTAGAAACTTTTTACACCGGAAATGTATAGGATAAAATCCTATTATTATTACTATTATTGCTATATTTTTTTGACCAAATATTATTATTGCTATATAGTTGGTTCAAGTTTTGCATGAGAATCCGTGAGCCTATTAATGCGGATCTGTCATTACTTGAGATTGGAGAATGAGTATGTCTGTCTTCTTATGCAACTCTCCCATATGTATATCGGTGTATGTATGTATGTATATTAGATTTAATATTGACTTGGGAGCAAAATTTGACTTAGATTTGGAAAAAAATGATTTTTTAGTTGATTTGATGTAAAAAAAACTCAACGTGATTTGAATTATATTTAATAAATATTACTCGGAAAAAAATTTAAATAAAGTGAGTTGAAAAATAAAATTTAAATTAGTGGGTCGAGTTTTAAATTCGAGTCGAGTTCATCTACTCTATCTGATATAAGTATATTACACATGAAAATATGATGAAATATATAGGTATATTATATATGATCATAGAAAGTTGTTTAAATTTGAACCAATTAGTATCCTAACATTATAAATATTTATAATTAAATTTAAACATAAACTCGAACAACTTGACTCGACTCGAAAAATAATTAATAAAATTTAAGTTATAAAATAAGACTTGCAAATTCAACTAAATCAAGTTTTTTTACTTGGCTCGAGGAACTACTTACCCTAATATCAATAAATCCATATTAATTTATGGCATGATAACCATTAACATAATATGCCATGCCATATGATGATGATGTCCAAACATCAACTATATTCTTACCCACCATATACTTTTTAAATAATTCAAACCAAGCAAATTGTGTCAAGTTAAATTCAAAGAAGCTTCACGACTAGTTCTTAGTAATAATTTCATAAATATTGATATTTATATTCTCAGACTCAGCGCTTAGATAAATTATTTTATTTGGTAGGTGAAACTATATAATATATTCCCTCATTTCTCATCTAAAAAAATTAATTAATTAATGCATGGTATAGAACCGGCAATATGCCATGCAAATTTATTAAACTCAAATGAAGATAGCATAGAATATAGAGTAGATAGACTGATGTTTTCAACAAAGCCATGCCTAGTTTCATTTGCTTCAAACCCATTACCCTCACCAATAAAGTGGGACCAAAATATAAAAACATACTATATTCTTTGGGCATTCAACATTAATTTCCCTTTCCCACTAATATTTATTTATTTATTTAATTCTTTTGAATGGGATTATTTTATTAATTCATCCATTAGTTAGGAGGGATAAAATGATGATTAAATAATCATTTTTAAAAAAGAAAGTAACACCAAAACTCAACATTCTTTTTGTTTTTCGAGATATTATTAGAGTGAATTTAATATTAATTTTCTGTGTTCTGTTGGTCTATATAAAAAAAACGTTGATCATAAATTTTAAATTTATTCCATGCCAATACAATAATCTAACCCTTATCTACTAGTTAAAATAGAAAAAAATTCTTACTATCTCATCTAAGTAACGTGATTAAAACTTTTTTTTGAATAGCCACTGAATTTTCATTAAACCATAGAAAAATTCAATTACAATGCAATCAAGAAGAAGAAAATTTGGGTTAAAATAACTCAAAAAAATCTTACAACTTAAAAACAATGAAAACGAAAATTTCTATGGAAATACGCATACCAACGAAAATTCAAAAGTTTCCTGAATCTCCTTGTTTCTGTCCAAACGAGACGCATAAAGAAGGAAAGAGTCGTGCACGATCCATTCTGTCAGGAAAAAGGTACCGATACCTAGGACTAATTTTATCGGCAAATAACCATTAACGAGTGGGGATAAAACATTCCAAGTGATCACCGACAACACCATGAATCAGAAACTAGCGCCGAGTGAATCTCTGTGCGAACAACAATTGAACGCTAGGGTATGCTGAAACCTGCCACAAAGACAGATGAACCAAACAAAAAAAAACAAAACAAAAACATGTCACAAAGACGGGAGAAGAAGCGTCACTAGGACAGAGAAAGAGTGTGGTACAGAAGTAGAGATTCTTATTAAAATAAAAACAAAAAAACTGATAAAATCGATGGTCGACAACCAATACGAAGATTGATTGCCGACCACCGATTAAAGGAATTGAACACAAGAAAAAGCGGCTAGAATTGACAATTTTGAGAGAGAAGTCGCTAGATTTTTTAAGAGTTTTTTAAGAGTGGAGCGGTTAATACAATATTTATGCTACTTGAGAGAATAAATGGTAAGTAACGTGATTAAAACTTAACATTCTTTTAGTACATGGTACTTTATATTTACTTTTGTCCATGATATTAATATTATTAAGGCTGTGCCTTTTCATATATCGGATGTGATCTATAAAATCAGGAAAAAAATCGGCTATTTAAATGGATGAGTCTATTACGTGCGACGAACACTGCTGAACACCACTAATGTTGAACGTCGCTGAACACAACTAAGTTAATTAATAAAGATTTAAAATTTCAAGACCCATCATACAATTAATAATTATTTTTAAAATTTTAATTAAATTATTTTTTATATATTAAAATTTTATTTTTTAATAAGGGTAAACTATATATTTAGTACCTCACCTATTTCCGTATTTCTATTAAACTCTCATTATTTAAATATTACTTCAATTTGACCTTATTCTTTATAAAAAATAATTTAACCCTCAACCTAAAACCCTAAACTATTAAACTTTAAACTCTTAAACTCTTAAACATATACCCTAAACCATATACCATTAAAAATAATTTCACCATCATCGATTCAATTCAATTCAATGAATTGTTGAATTCTCCTAAAATATTCAATTAAATTATATATATATATATATATATATATATATATATATATATATATATATATCAAAATTAATTAAACTCGTATCTTCTAGAATTAACATTATCATCTTATTTGAGATAAAGAGGCTATCAAAACCCGAATTAATACTATCATCTTATTTGAGCCTTAAGTGGGTGAATGCATTGTGAGTCCTGAAAATTGTTGGATTTTTAAGTGTCGAGATCATAGATTTGGTTTCTTAAGAGTTTCAATGGGAAAGGTCGATGGTCTTGCAGGGTTTTTGGAGGTTGAAGATTCTAGAGAATCACCGATAATATTTCTCTAAATGTTCAAGGAGCGAGACAATTATTAATTGAAATTGAATCGATGACGGTGAAATTATTTTTAATGGTATATGTTTTAGGGTATATGTTTAAGAGTTTAAAGGTTTAAGGTTTTATAGTTTAGGGTTTTAGGTTGAGGGTTAAGAGTTAAATTATTTTTTTATAAAGAATATGGTCAAATTGAAGTAATATTTAAATAATGAGGGTTCAATAGAAATACGGAAATATGTGAGGTACTATATATATAGTTTACCCTTATTAAAAAATAAAATTTTAATATATATATATAATAATTTAATTGAATTTTTAAAAATAATTATTAATTGTATGATGGGTCCTTGAAATTTTAAATCTTTATTAATTTAATGGTGTTCAACGATGTTCAACATTAGTGGTGTTCAGCGGTGTTCGTCGCACGTTGTAGAATTTTCCTATATAAATATATAATTTGGTTTAAGTATTTTTCATATTTGACGATCGTATCTATTGAAATTTTAGATTTTCGAATATCACAAGCAACAAATTACCAAATATAACAAAATTCACATCTATGGAAATCTCGGACTTTCATATATGAAAATCATCATATTGCCGAATATAACAAGATTCATATTAACGGAATTTTGGATTTTTATTTTTTTAGATAATTCAAAACTTAAAATATTATGATCTGTATACGATCTAAAAAATAAAAAATAGATCGAAGATTCAATCTAAAAATTAAAAACAGATTAGATATTCAATTTTTCATAATAAATCAATGAATAAACGAACCAGATCGGTCGGATCGGATACTTTTGTATACCTTAAAAATCATATATATATATATATGTGTGTGTGTGTTTGGCTTTTTTTCAGAAGTCAGCTTTGAAATAAGCCTCATTTGATTAATTGCAATTAGTAAATATAATATTACATTAGTCATTGTCGGGTGTGTTTACCTAATAGTTCATTTGGTATGCAAATTTCTTCACCCAAAATATTTTATTAATATATTCCTTTCTCATATATACGTATGCATTGTTGGAAAATCATATGATGGTATAACAAGAAAATATAAATTTAATTTTCGCCAGAGGAATATAAATTGTCTAAATTTTATACCTATATATTTGTATTTTTGTGGTTTCTATAAAATGTAACATCTTGCATAAACTTTGGGGTACTCCGCTTGTACACACCTCTATTTGTTTAATCTAAATTCTAAGTTGACAAGTAAAAAATTCGAAATCTATGAGGTTTGAGCTGGTCGGCCAAAAGAACACATTTTGAAGAAAAAAATGTAGAGGGCAAGATTGAAGGTAAGGGCGAGCGTTCGATCGAGTAAAAAAATTCAAGTTAATCGAGTTGACGCGTCATATTTTACAACTTAAATTTTATTTGAATTTTTTTCGATTTGAGTCGAGTTTTCGAGTTCCTATACAAATTCAATTGTAATTATTTATCATATTATAGTATAGTTTGATTTTAATTTAAACAACTTTTTATAATCATATAAGATCTGCATGTATATTTCATCATAATTTTTCATATGTGGCATATATTTCTTCATATTTTTTTATAAAGGTATATATATATCAGGAAAAATTGAGGGACTCAACACGAACTTAAAAATCAACCCACTAATTACTAAAAATTTCGAGTTATTCGAATTATCATTTTACAACTCAAACTTTATTTAAATTTTTTTAGTTGAGTTTATGTAATTTCGAGTCGAGTTTGAACGAGTCGAGTTTTTCGTATCGATTCGAGTAAAAAAATTTAATTTTTTCGAGTCGAGTTGAGTTTTGCTCACCTCTAATTAGAGGTAGGAGGTTAAAGTTGGTTCACCCTAATATTGGGGTTGGTCCAAGTGGTAAGCAACTTGATATCACTTAAGTAGGACTTGAGTTTGAGGCCTTGTGTATGTAGAAAATCTCCGATGGAAGACTTACCCATCAAAACTAGATATATGACACAGGTCGATCCGAATTAGTTAAGACAAAGTCATGAAAAAGCCATAAAAAATTAGAAAGGCAAAAAAGGGTAAAATACTTAAATCATCACTCAACTTTTCTCTATGACCTATTTTGGTCACTCCACCGTTAAATCTCTAACACAATTATGATGTGGAAATAAGAAATAATAAAAAATATATATATATTTTAATAAATATATTAATATAGTTAATTAAATAAAAACCACGGATCCCTCACCTCACATTCCTTCACCTCACCCACCCCTTTCTCACTGTGTAAACCTCTTCTTCATTTTAGTAACATCGTTTCGGTGAGTTTTTCGACGAACCAAAACCACCGGCATGTTAGGATAAACCAGTCGGAAGTAGAAGACGAGAGAAAGGGATTTTAGGAAAAGAACAAAAGGAAAAAATACAGAGAAATCAAAGAGCAAACAAATGAGAAAGTCTGAAAGATATTATTGGATTTGCTTAGCTTTGGCCCAATACAACAGATGGGTTTATATAGCCCATGTACACTGATAACAAAAATAACCAAACGTTAAACTAACATATAACAAATTCAGTTATTATAACTTCTTATAATATTCTTCTGGAAACCTCTTCTAATATTCTTCTGGTTTCCCTTATTAGAAAATACTCTAATATTCTCATGGTTTCTCCTTTTGCTGTTGTATCTCATCATAAGAAACCACCCCAAGACGAGTTCTCATAGTTGAAAAATGAGCAGGAGGTATAGGTTTTGTAAGAACATCAGCAAGTTGTTCTGAACTAGGAACATAGTTCACTATTAATTGACCAGCAAGCACCCTTTCTCGAACAAAATGCAAATCAATTTCAACATGCTTAACGCGAGCATGATGTGTGGGATTAGCAGACATTGATACTGTAGAAGTGTTATCACACTAAACAGTGGGTTTCCCAACAAGAGAGAAACCAATTTCTGTGAGTAATTGTTCTACCCAAACTAACTCAGAGACTGCATTTGATAAACTCCTATATTCTGCCTCACAAGTGGATCTAGATACAACCCCTTGCTTTTTAGAGCACCATGCAATAGGGTTCCCACCAAGATAAATACAATAGTCATATGTGGAACGTCTATCTTCCACAGGCGAAGCCCAATCAACATGAGTAAAGCATACGAGATTAGGTACTCCACCAGGTCTAAAGAATATCCCATGATCAACAGTCCCACCAAGGTAACGAAGAATTCGTTTGACAGCTTGCCAATGTAACACACAAGGAGAATTCATATATTGGCTTACCTTGTTGATAGCATAAGCTATGTCAGGGCGAGTGAGGCAAACATATTGAAGTCCTCCAACAACATTCCGATACAAGTGAATATCATCAAAAGCCTCATTATCACTTGTAGCTAGTTTGGGTGTTATAACCATAAGAGTAGGTACAGAAGAAGACTTATTCATGCCAGCTTTCAGCAATAATTCAGTAATATATTTCTTTTGATTGAGTAGCAAACCCTCTGAAGTTAACTGAACCTCCATGCCCAAGAAAAAACCCAAGACTACCCAAATCTTTCAAGGAGAATTCCTTGTTAATATGTTGAATCACTTCATCTATCTTAGTTGCATTGTCACCTGTGACAACTATATCATCTACATAAACCATCAAAAGAAGCTTGGATGTTGTAGAAGTTCTAATAAATAGAGAAGAATCTGCTTTTGAGGCCACAAAGTTCAGCTGAGCAGTGAGAAAAGCTTTGAGTGTGTCAAACCAAGCTCGGGGAACCTGCTTCAAACCATATAGAGCCTTCTTAAGATGACAAACCAGTTTCTCTCCATTGGGTCCACGCTGCTCAAAACCAGGAGGTTGACTCATATATATATCTTCAATTAATGCACCATTCAAAAAGGCATTATTGATATCAATTTGCCTTATGAACCAATGATTTAAACAGCAACAGCCAGCACAGTTCTAATAATAGTTGACCTCACCACAGGGCTGAAAGTTTCATGAAAGTCACACCTTCATCTTGAGAGAAACCTTTTGCAACCAAGCGTGCTTTGAACCTTTCAACTGAACCATCAGGACATCTCTTTATCTTGAAAAGCCATTTACACCCAATAGCCTTTCGACCTAATGGCAAGGGTTGAAGCTCCCATGTACCAGTCTTAATCAAGGCCTCATACTCTTTTTGAACAGCACTGTTCCAAGCAGGATCATGCAAGGCTTTAGCAATACTAGTTGGTTATGTTGTATCAGTTTCAGCCAAGAACACCTTTGGTTTGAAAATGCCTGCCTTTCCGCGTGTAACCATAGAATGTTGGTTGTGAACAAAAGTAACAGGTGGAGAGGATATGGGAGATGGAACAGAAGAAGAAGACGAAGGTGACAAATTGAGTGACTGAAGTGGAGGTGAAGAAGAGGATTGTGAAGGGGATGAAGTTGCAGTGGGCAACTGAAGTGATGGGGAAGAAATATGATCAGCTGCAGTGGGCAACTGAAGTAATAGGGAAGAAATGTGATCAGTTGCAGTGGGCAACTGAAGTAATGGGGAAGAAATGAAATTATAGGGTGAAGCTGCAGTAGGTAAATGTGATGATGATGAAGAAGCAGATAAAGAAGGTGAAACAGGATGATCATGAAATGAAGTTGCAGTAGGCAACTGTTGTGGTGATGGAGATGCATGAACAGGAGAAGAAGGTGCAGTAGGCAATCTTTGTGATGATGGAGATGCATGAAGAATAGGAGAAGTTGCAGTAGGCAACCGTTGTGATGATGAAGATGTATGAACAAGAGAAGAAGGTGCAGTATGCACCCTTTTGTGATGATGGAGATGCATGTAGAATAGGAGAAGTTGCAGTAGGCAACTGTTGTGATGATGAAGATGCATGAACAAGAGAAGAAGGTGTAGTGGGCAACCTTTATGATGATGGAGACGCAGAATCAGTAGATAAAGTTGCAGTGGGCAACTATTGTACAGCTGAAGATGCATGAACAGGAGGAAAGTGTTGATCAAAAGCTTGATCTTTAAGAAAACTGGACAAACTTGCAGGTTTCTGCCTCTTGGAACAATGAACACATTTGGAACTAGACATAGAAGATTTGAAGGACTTAATAGAAGCAAAGGGAAAGAGATTTTCATCAAAGGTTACATGTCTAGAAATAAAAATCCTACCACTATGATCTAAACATTTATAACCTTTATGTGAAGGAGAATACCCTATGAAAACACAGGCTGAGGATCTAAACTGCAATTTATTCTTGTTATAGGGACCTAGAAAAGGATAGCAAAGACACCCAAATATTCTCAAGAAACTATAATCAGGACAGACTTTGAATAATTTTTCATAAGGAGACAAGCCATCTAAAGCTTTAGAAGGTAACCTATTAATAAGAAATATAGAACTGATGAAAGCATCATTCCAGTAGGACAAAGGCATGGAAGACTGAGCAAGTAAAGTAAGACCTACTTCAACTATTTGCCTATGTTTTCGCTCTACAATCCCATTTTGTTCAAAAGTATAAGGGCAAGATAGTCTATGAACAATACCTTGAGAAGACAAGTAAGAATGCAATCCAGCAAATTCTCCACCACCATCTGTTTGAATAACCTTAAGTTTGCAGCCAAACTGACGTTCTACCTGTCTATGGAACTGAACAAAAGCATTGTGAACTCCATATTTAAGTTTTTAAAAGTAAACCCAAGTATATCGAGAATAAACATCAGTGAATGCCACATAATATTTAAAACCATTAGAAAATAAAGGAGCTGGGCCCCATACATCCGCAACAACTAATTCTAGAGAATTAGAGTACTGTGTTGAAGAATGTGCAAAAGGCAACTTGTGTGACTTTCCAAATTTACAAGTAGAACAAGAAAAGTCATTTTTATTCTTTGTGAAAGCAATATTACAATTTGTAAGAGCTGCAGTAAGAGTATCTTGAGCAGGGTGCCCAAGCCTCTTATGCCAAACATCTAAGGACACTTTATTCCTAGTAGTAAGATGACAGTTACCATGAATAGAGTGAAAACCATTAGGTAAATCTGTTTTATTTGCAGCAGAAAAATCAAAAGGAACCTTAAGCTGATATAACCCTTCATGTTCAACACCTTCAAGAAGAACTTGCCTAGTTGCTAAGTCTCGAACCTGACAGTGATGTGGGTGAAACTCAAGTAGAACTCTATTGTCCTGGGTAAGCTTTGAGACATACCACAAATTCTTAGTAATCCCAGGTACATATAAAACATTTTTTAAACTTAGAGACTTAGGATATGACAAAATAGATGACTGACCAACAATATGAACAGGGAGAAGCTGACCATTTCCAATTTTTACATTACCTGAACCTGGATGACAAGAGTCAACTTCCAGGGTAGAGAGAGTGTTGGTCAAGTGATGAGTTGCACCTGAGTCAGGGTACCATGCATTATCAGCAACTGCCTCAGGTGTAGCAAGAAGAGCATGAGACTAAACAGGAGCATGCTATTGAACTTCAACAGACTGTTGAAAAGCAGCAGGAGACATAAAAGGTTGACCAGAACCCTAAGAATAAGGAGAAAGAGAAAATAACACAGAATTCTGAGTGACAATATGTGGAACAGAACTTGGAACTATAGCATTTGGAGAAGCATAGTAAACTGTGTTATAAGGACTGACAGAATGAGCAGCACCAGAACCATAAGCATATACACAGGTATTAGCCTGTGTGCCAGGATAACCAGAAAAACCTCCTCTATTGGCATAACCACCTCTATTAGCAAACCCACCTCTATATGACCCTCCTGGCATAAACCTTGAAGAATCATTTTTGAAGTTCATGTCAAACCTTGAATAACACCTATCTGCTAAATGACCAAGTTTCCCACAGATCTGGCACTGAGGTCTAGGTGATAAAAACCTACCCCTACCTCTGCCTCTATAGCCAAAAGAAACAGAAGGATTCTGACCAGCATCAGTAGTATCAAAGTTTTCATTATCTAGATTATTAGAAGCATACTGAACAGAGCCAACAATATTATCAGGGGTAGAAGAACTAGGATGATGTATAGAAACATGAGCAGAACCAGTAATCTGACTCAAAAGACTTGTTTGCCTAGCCTCAGCATCTAGAAAAATTGTGCTAATAGAATAAACATCAGAAGGAGTAGAACTAGCAGTGATTACAGTGATGACAGATTCATATTCCGGAGGTAATCCATTAAGAATTGCAGTTACATGTTCATGATCAGAAATTACTTCACCACAGCTAGCTAGACTATCACATATGGTTTTAATTTTCACAAGAAACTCTCTCATACTCATTTCTCCCTTCCTTTGAGCATGCAGTAATCTTCTTAAAGACATTAATCTGGAAGTTGTTTTACCACTATAGAGTTGATGCAGAGTATTCCATATTGCAACAGAAGTGTTATGCCCAATTAAATGAGGTAAAACTTCCTCACTGACAGTAGATAAGAGCCAAAATGCTAAGGCACCATCTTGCTCTTCATAAAGTTCATACTCAAGATTAAGACTCACAACTCCTTCCTTAGTAACATATTGTGACGGCCATGTGACATTCTTATCTATAAATTTTTGCAACCTATTAGTTTTTATTGTTAACAACACATGTTGTTGTCAAAGAAGGTAATTATTGTCATCTAAGGTGACATTAATTTTCTTAGTGGAAAATATCCTAGTAGCATTAGACGACTGAGCAAATTGAGACTGAACAATAGTATTACTTTGATCCTCACTAGAACCAGAACCAACAACCTCACCAGAATTAGTCATAATCGCACAATAAGCCAACAACAAACCAACTCAACCAAGCGAGCACAAAAACAAAGACTGAATCTCAGATCCACAGACCAGAAGACAAGAAAACAGATTGAAAGAGGCAACACAGCAGAGAAACAAGAACAGAGCAAAAGGTCAAGCAAAAAATCCGATCAGGAGAAGGAAGCATAAACCATCGCACAAACATACGCAACAGAAATCGAACAACAAGCACAAATATCAAAAACTAAAAACCACAATAGAGATTGAACAAAAACAATCCACAGATTAAGAGAGCAAGGGAGATGAAAAGATCTCACCAAACCGCAAGCCCTAAAAAAACACACGCGCAGCCACGAACGATGGATCTCCAGTCGCAACCGCTGAGAACAAAATCAAGCAGCTCCGATGATCATACCTCCGTCAATTGCCACCGATTAAGCAACAGAATCTGTCTCTGATACCATGTTAGGATAAACCAGTCAAAGGTGGAAGACGAGAGAAAGGGATTTTAGGAAAAGAACAAAAGGGGAAAATACAGAGAAATCAAAGAGCAAACAAATGAGAAAGTCTGAAAGATATTGTTGGATTTGCTTAGCTTTGGCCCAATACAACAGATGGGTTTATATAGCCCATGTACATTGATAACAGAAATAACCAAACATTAAACTAACATATAACAAACTCAGTTATTATAACTTCTTCTAATATTCTTCTAATGTTAGGATAAACCAGTCGGAGGTAGAAGACGAGAGAAAGGGATTTTAGGAAAAGAACAAAAGGGGAAAATACAGAGAAATCAAAGAGCAAACAAATGAGAAAGTCTGAAAGATATTATTGGATTTTATTAGCTTTGGCCCAATACAACAGATGAGTTTATATAGCCCATGTACATTGATAACAGAAATAACCAAACGTTAAACTAACATATAACAACTTATAACAAACTCAGTTATTATAACTTCTTCTAATATTCTTCTGGAAACCTCTTATAACATTCTTATGGTTTCCCTTATTAGAGAATACTCTAATACGGCTGACTCCTCTTCTTCTCCCCTTTCCTTCTATCGGTTCGTTTTTCTGAAAACCACTCTCAAATGACCCAAGACAAATCCAAAACCTTGCTTCTTGGGAGCTCAATTCGCCACCGTCCACCGTCAGATCGACCTGAAACTAAGCTACGTTAATCTTCTCACTAAGACACCTCAAATGACCATTGGGATTCACTGTCCAACGCTTCGGTCATTGAAACCGAAATGGGAAGGTAAAATTTTCTCCTCTTTTAGATTTCAGTTCAAATTTCCCTTTTTGGCTCTAATTTGTTCTGATTTCTTTTGTTTTTCTTTGGGTTTTTGGTTATCAATTTGTGGTTAAGTGGTGAAGGGTGATGGTGGTTAGGGTTAACATCAGTGGAGACTGGAGAGCTCGATGAAGGAGTTAAAGGGGATTCGATGGTGGTTCACTGGTATGGTATATGGTGAGTCTTGGTTGTGGGTTATGGTGATAGACGCTGGGTGGGTTAAATGAAGGGAGATGGTTAGGTGAGCTAAAGGGGACCGATTTATGGTGGTTAGAGGTGATGAATGATAGAGGATGGGATTAAAGATGAATCTGTAGGCGGTGAAGGGTAAAGCTCGATGATGGGAGATGGTTAGGTGAGCTAAAGAGGACCGGTTTATGGTGGTTGGCGGTGATGAATGGTGGGCGGTGGGATTGAAGATGAATGTGTAGGGTGGTGAAGGGTAAATCTTGATGAAGGTTGGTTGTGAGAATGGAAGACCTCAATTGAAGGGGTGAGCAGCCTGATGTCGACAATACGTGGCTTCACATCAATATCATTTTGAATGCATACTCTCGAAATTCTTATCTTTTACACAGGTTTCAACGAATGTTGAGAAAACTCAAGCTTGAATGGAGAAAACATATGTCCTTGAATGAGCAAAACCTGAACTTTGTAAGCAATTCAAATTCTGGGTATTGTTGATAATCCGTTGTGAGCCTAAGAATCGAAAAGGGTAGGCGTGAAATCGAGAGCTTTTATTGAAATTTAACGGAAAAGCTTTCGTCATGTAGGAATTTTTTTTATCACAACAAGGGGGATTAAACAAATGTTTAAACTGCCGAAACGATGCATTTCTAAGGGTTAGAACCCTTGAAGGAAGCTTCATGGTGGAATTGGAAAGGAAATTAATGGCATCATATGCAACAATGGAATCTAGAAATAAATGGGAATGGAGAAGTGTAAAGCATGAAATTTTTCTTTCTTTTTTTAGCTTTCCTCTGTTTTGTGAGTTGACCAAGGAGATTGAAATATTGCATTAAAATATATGTTTTTTTTAATTTTTTATTTCCATGTCATAACAGTGTTAGAGATTTAAAGGTGGAGTGACCAAAATAGGTCAATATTTAAAGTTAAGTGATAAAATTGATCTTTTTGAAAGTTAAGTGACCAAAATAAGTCACAAAGCAAAGTTGAGTGATGATTTAGGTATTTTACCCAAAAAAGGTGATTCAGCTTGTTAAGACAAAGTGGAGACTTACAAAATATGGTGGTCGGACGTCAGAGACAGACGCATCCAGTAGATTCAAGAGCTTAAGAAGGGAGTGAAGAAGAGTCCCCTTTCTTTTTAGCTTAATCCTTATATTATGTGAGCTTATTGTCACAGACTTAATCTTCTTTGAGCTTATCTGTGTGGTGTTAGCACTCCTGACAGAATGCTAACAAGCCTTACTCGCGCAACGCTATGGCTAAACACAAAGAGCTTGAGAAGGCAAGAGAACACTTACAAGGAAAATAACCTTGTATTGATCTTAAAAAGCTTTATAAAAGAGCTAGACTTGTGAACTTATGAGATTCATAGGATGGATCTACAAATGACCATGGCTTGCCTAGGCTCCCACCTTCTCAATGGACGATGGAGATTGACTCGATCCTACGGCTAATATTTTGCCTCCAAAAATATTTACAAGACCTATAATATTCTAGAGATCTCTACATTAGTCCCAAATTGTCTAAAGTTTTCTAGAGAACTTTACATGTATCTATACATGTCTACAACTATCTAATAGCTTCTAGAATGTTTCAGAGATGTCCAGACTAGTATCGAGCTGTCCTGAGCCTTCTGAAGTCTTCTAGGTTCTTCTAGTTGAGCCTAGATGGGTATGAAACGTCCTAGAACCTCCTAGAACGTGGTGGAATAGTTTCAAGATGGTTATGGGTCTCTCTAGGCCGTTATAGATGCCTCTTTGGGTCATGCCCTCCTTTAAACCGCTCAAAGAGCTTTATTTGGCCTCGGTTGACCTTGGTGCTCAATGGTGGGGCGTGACATTATTCTCTAAGATGACATATAACCAAAGAGGATTGGCTGAGATTAGTAAAGAAGTAGAGTTGACCTAGATAGTTCGATGCCATAATGGTGGATGGGTTTCTCTGTCAAGAGTAAATACATTTAGAACTGTGTTTTCAGTGAATGACACGATTAGGAATGATCATTTTACTCGCACCTGACAAGTTATGATCCGATTCAACCTTACATAATTGAGGTTTTTTATTTTGACATTCGAAATAGGGTCAGGTCACGTTTTATGAAAAAAAATCAGGTTCGAGTTTTGAGTGAAAAATTTCCAACCTGACCCAAGATAATAATATAAATTTTCTTATATATATGGATTGTTTCTATAATGCTCATCCTATTTATACTCTTTCAATTGTCTCCTTATTTTACTTAGTAAAACACCATTCGACCATTGGATAGTAAGATAATGACATATTGAAGGTGAGTCTAGATGAATAATAATTGAGAAGCTCAAAAGTAATGTTACTAGAAGAGTTTCAAACTTTCCTATCTATGAGGACTTTTTTCTCACATTCTCTACAATATCTACCATTGAGGTGGAAAAAATATTTCTCAATCTAAATATTAGGTTGCGTTTACAATCGACCATTATAATTTATTTTTTGGTCAAAAAGTCTGTTCACGTTCATCGCACCATTTGTCAAGAGAAAAGGAGCTTTTGTAATGGTCTTATGCGATTCATCCCCTTTAATTTAGGTAGAGAACTACTTGCTAAGGTTACTTAAGTCACTCACACAATGTGTGTTATTGAGAGCATATTGTCACGGGGCTAGGCTTATATGACTAGCAACGTGCGACACTTGGTCGGGAAAGAACTTTAAAACGGACCAAGTAAGCCTAAAGTCAAGCTTGGCTTGGCTAGATGAGCGGAAGCGTTGCGAAGAAGAAAGAAATAAGAGATGGCTCGAGTGATTTGCAAAACGAAGAGCCTCGTTAAAAACCCCCTCTAAGCCTAGTTAGGGGAAAAGAGTACTTTACGCTGCTTTTATATTATTGATAGAAAATGAGAAAACAAAGGTTTCAAGGATGAATACAAATGAAGGGGTGAGGCCCTATTTATAGCCTGACACCTCCCGATCTAACGGTCACTATCGATTACAATGGATTGCCAGGATTGGCCTAATCTATCTAATGAAAGCAAGGGAATAGAATCAAGGATTCCTTCCTTCTTGGTAGAGCTTCTTTCCATGTGAAAAAGATGTGGATCTCCTTGAATCGGGAAAGATATGGATGCATGATCCTTGCCTTGAATAGCATGGTCAAAGGGGTGAAGATTGCCCAAGGAATGGACTTGGATGGCCATGGAAGAGGGAAAATCGGATAGGCCCCTTGGGTTTTGGATGGGTGCAGCCGAATGAACCTTGGTTGGGTCCCAAGGGTCTTGTATCGGATGGCTCTCGGATAGGCCCATGGGTGAGGCTGGACGGGCTGCTCGGACAGGCCCTCGGGTACGGCTGGACAAGCTGCTCGGTGCTGCTCGGACAGGCCCACGAGTGCGGCTGTGCAAGGCCCTAGGTGCGAGCTGCACTCGGACAGGCCCAAGGTGCCTAGCAATGCCCCTCGGGCTGTTGACTCGGCTGGATCGTAGCCCCTCGGGTGCGGCAGAATGAGCCGGACGGACTCGGGCTCCTCGGGTGCGTTGGGAGCGGCACGGGGTGCTGGAACCTCGGCCCAAAGGTCTCGGACAATGGTGTTGGATATGGTCCCTAGGTGTGTGGTGGGCTGGACCCTAGGGTGCACCATGGTAACATTCTCCTCCACCGAATTGAGTGACACCCTCGTCGCTCGTTAGGCTTCGAAATCTGCAACTTTTTCTCTAAATTGCCACAAATCTTTGTCTAACTCCTAACTACCTTCGGCTTATGTTAGTCCTTTCCAAAGCACAAAGTACTCGTGCCTTGGTTTGAACCCTTGGCGTCGAATGACTCGATCGGCTACGATGGCTTCGGCTTCTCTCGAACGAAGTCCTAACTCCAACGGGTGCTCGCTTGGAGATGTTCCTTTCCAGATCTTCCTCGTCCTTGTGATAGGGCTTAAGAACGCTAATATGGAAGACATGATGAACTTGGATGTGGGGCGGCAAGTCTAGCTTGTAGGCCACCTTGCCTACTCTCTTTATCACACGAAATGGGCATTCGTATTTCCTCACAAGAGCCATGTGAACAGAGGAATTGCAAAGAGTTAGATGAAGTTTAGCTAAAACCAAATCATTTACCTAGAATTCAATGTCGCTTCGCTTCTTGTCGGCCCACTTCTTCATTCGCTTGCTTGCTTTGTGGAGGCAAGCATTGGCTAAGTCCCTTTGTTCTTGCAAGTCTTTCACTACATAGAAGGCGGCGGATTTGGACCTTGATACTTGGTCACTATTGCGTCGGGTGTGAGCGGTTGTTGGCCCATCATTATCTCGAAAGGAATTTGATTAGTGGCTTCACTCCTATGCAAGTTGTAGGAGAATTGGGTCACGTCTAGCAAATCGGGCCAATTCCGTTGGGATGCACTAACGAAATGCCTTAGATAAATTTCCAATAAAGCATTGGCCCTCTCGGTTTGTCCATCGAATTGCGGATGAAAGCTCGTTGAAAGGTTCAAGGAAGAACCCAACAACTTAAACAACTTGGTCCAAAACTTACCCGTGAACCGAGCGTCTCGATCACTTACTATGGACTTTGGAATACCCCAAAGCTTCACGACATGATTTAAGAAAAGGCGGGCATCTTCATTGGCGGGGCATGTCTTATTAACGAGAATGAAAGTTGCATACTTTGAGAATTTGTCTACTACAACCATGAGACTAGAGAAATTAGTAACACAAGGGAAACCAATTATAAAGTCTAAAGAGATACTTTCCCATGGTCTATCTGGTATCGGCAACGGTTGAAGTAGTCCCATCGGTTTGTTTGCTTCGATCTTGTCTTGTTGGCAAACAAGACAAGTCTTCACGTATGCTTCTACATCTTCATTCATACGAGGCCAATAATATCTTTCGTTAAGTAAAGCCAAAGTACGATGCATACCTAGATGTCCCGCCCACTTCGAATCATGACATTCTTTCATTAAAGTCTTTCGCAAGTTGTTGAAGTAGGGGACGAATAAACGTTGGCCTCTTGTGAAGTGTAGACCATCTTCAACCGAAAAACGGCATGACTTACCCTCTTTGGCAAAGGCGATTAAGTTCTTTGCGGTGGGATCATGAGTCAAACCTTCTTTGATGGATTCGAGCAACTCACCACTTGGTTGGCTAATGGAGGCAAAAGTGGCTTTATGGCTAAGCGCATCGGCCACAGTGTTGGCCTTTCTGGGCTTGTGCTCCATCTAAAAATCGAATTCCGCCAAGAAGTCTTGCCACCTTGCTTGCTTAGGAGACAACTTCTTTTGGGTTAGAAAATAAGAAATAGCGGAATTATCGGTAAATACGACAAACTTGGAACCTAAGATGTAATGTCGCCATGTGCGAAGGCAATGGATGACTGCGGTCATATCCTTCTCTTGAATGGTGTAACGCCTCTTAGTTTCGTTCAACTTTCGACTTTCAAAGGCAATGATATGGCCTTCTTGCATCAAAACTCCACCAATGGCATAGTCGCATGCATCGATGTGGATGACAAACGACTTGGAATGATCGGGTAAGGCTAGAACGGGTTCACTTACCATGGCTTGTTTAAGCCTTTTGAACGCTTGTTGACAACTTGGACTCCATTCCCAAACTTTGTCCTTCTTCAAGAGTTCGGTCAAAGGCGTGGCTATCGCGGAATAACCTTGCACAAATTTGCGGTAATAGTTAGCTAAACCAAGAAAAGAGCGAAGTTCAGTTACCTTAGTTGGCGGTTCCCAATCATCGATGGCTCGAACTTTGCTTGGATCCATTCGGATCTTACCACCTCCAATGATGTGGCCTAAAAACGGAACTTCTTGTTGAGCGAAACTACACTTTTCGCGCTTGATTTAAAGTTCGTTTTCTCAAAGAACCTGCAAAACCTTTCTCAAGTGCATTAAATGTTCTTGAAAAGTCTTACTATAGATGACAATATCATCTAAGTAGCAACTACAAAATGATCAAGAAAAGGTGAAAGTACCTTGTTCATTAAGGTGCAAAAAGTTGCGGGAGCGTTTGTAAGGCCAAAAAGGCATTACAAGAAACTCAAATGAACCATACCTTGTGATGCACACGGTTTTGCGCTCATCACCTTCAGCTATTCGAACTTGGTAGTACCCCGAACGAAGATCTAACTTTGTGAAGAACCTTGCACTTCCAAGTTGATCAAATAAATCCGAAATCAAAGGGATAAGGTACTCATTTTTTACCGTAAGTTTGTTTAGAGCGCGGTAATCAACACACATGCGCAAGCTACCATCTTTCTTCTTTTGAAAGAGAATGGGTGCTCCAAACGGTGCCTTCGATGGGCGAATGAATCCAACATCCAAGAGTTCTCCAAGTTTCTTTCGGAGTTCCTCTAACTCCGGTGGCGCCATTCGATAAGGTGCTTTGCTCAGCGGGTCGGCATTTGGCACCAACTCGATTCGATGATCCACCTCACGCTTGGGCGGTAAAGCCTTCGACAATTCGGAAGGCATAGTGTCCTCGAACTCCACGAGAACACGTCCCACTTCTTCGGGAACTTCTTTGGCTCTAATCGCCTCGTCTTTCTTGAGCACGGCAAGGAAAGACTCTTCCTCCTTTCGCATACCTTTGCGGAACTGGATGGAAGACAACATCTTGGATTGGATACCTACATCTCGACTCACAGGCACCAAACATTGTTGGGCGCGGTCGAGTACCACCAATACATTGGCAAATGGAAGAAGAAGTGCATTAATCTTATCCAAAAAAGATAAACCAATCACAAGATCATAATCATCAAGAGGAATTACCTTTATATCCTCACGGCCTTTCCAACTTCCAAGTTAGATCTCGGCCCTTCTTGAAACTCCGGCAATAGACTCCTCTTTCGAGTTGACCGTTTTAATCCACCCACTTTTCTTCAATACGTTGAGATTAAGTTTTTGGGCGGCTCCCTCGGAAATGAATAGCTCAGAAGCTCCGGTGTCCAGAAGTGCACGCAATTGCTTTCTGGCAATCGTGACTTCTACAAACATAAGACCACTTTTTGGCTTGTTAGATAAAGATTCACTTGAAGATTACTTACAATTGCTCCAAGTTGGGCGGTGGGCTCAGTTGGCTTGTCGATAACTTTGGCGGTAGAAAGGCTTGTTCTCTTAGGGCAATCTCGAATGTGATGAGGTCCATGGCAATAGAAACATCCATTACCTCGTTTATCACATGGTTTAGTTGATCGGTCTTTTCGATTGTTATTGGAAGGCCTATCCTGGTTAAATTTCTCACCTCCGACTTTGGCATTCTTATCTCCCCAACCTTTAGACTTCGACTTTGGTTTGGGCGAGTCTCGCTTTTCGAACTTGGCTATTGCCTCGGCCTCGTCAAGGGCATGGGAAAGGTTTTTGACACCACGTCTTTCCAACTCCATACTAGCCCATCGATTCAATCCATCCATGAAAATTGAGAAGCCTTCATCTTCTCCTAAGTTGGTGATTTGAAGCTTCAACTCGGTGAACTTTTTCACGTAGTCATGGATATTGTTGTCGTTCTTGAGTTGGCGTAGCTTTGAGCGCAACTCTCTTTGAGCATTTTTGGGATAGAACGCCTTATGGATCTCGTCTTGAAGCTCTTCCCAAGTATCTACGGGAACGTCTCTATCGGGCTCCTCGAAGCACCTACGTCTCCACCATAAAGAGCGTTGTTAGTGAAATAACTAGAAGCGATATTTACCTTAGTGGATTCATCCACGATGTTGGTGTTGCGAAAATATTGATTTATGCTCCACAAGAATGTATCGGTTTCTTGAGCATCTCTCGATCCTTTGAATTCCTTTGGTTTCGGCACATCGGCTAACACTCTAGCCGGACTTGAAACCACTCCATTGGCCACTGCGGATTTGTAGATGTTAAGCTCGCCTTTAACACGTTCATCGCCTTCTCAAGTTCGGTTAACCCATCTTTAAGAGATCGATTCTCGAACTCCATGATCTCGATTCTATCTTCAAGTTCATGGGAATCATCCTTGTGACCATCACCCCGAGACTCCAACGCATCTAGTCGGTTCTCAACAACATCGAGCCTCTCTATGGACTCATTCTTGTTTCTTCTCCAAATAGGTGACTTTCTCTTGCAAGGAAGAGATAGCATCTCTCGAACTAGCCCTCTTGGCTTTTCCAGCACGGGTTTCAACTGTCTTCGTGGTGGCGTCGATGGGAGCGTCACTTGGATTCGTCATCTCGAACAAATTTCTTCGCTAAAAACGTAGGCTCTGATACCACTTGTCACGGGGCTAGGCTTATATGGCTAGCAACGTGCGACACTTGGTCGGGAAAGAACTTCGAAAGGGACCAAGTAAGCCTAAAGTCAAGCTTGGCTTGGCTAGATGAACGGAAGCGTTATGGAAGCATTGCGAAGAAGAAAGAAATAAGAGATGGCTCGAGTGATTTGCAAAACGAAAAGCCTCGTTAAAAACCCTCTCTAAGCCTAGTTAGGGGGAAAAGAGTACGCTACGCTGCTTTTATATTATTGATAGAAAATGAGAAAACAAAGGATTCAAGGATGAATACAAATGAAAGGGGTGAGGCCCTATTTATAGCCTGACACCTCCCGATCTAACGGTCACTATCGATTACAATGGATGGCCGCGATTGGCCTAATCTATCTAATGAAGGCAAGGGAATAGAATCAAGGATTCCTTCCTTCTTTGTAGAGCTTCTTTCTATGTGAAAAAGATATGGATCTCCTTGAATCGGGAAAGATATGAATGCATGATCTTTGCCTTGAATACCATGGTCAAAGGGGTGAAGATTCCCCAAGGAATGGATTTGGATGGCCATGGAAGAGGGAAAATCGGATAGGCCCCTCGGGTCTTGGATGGGTGCAGCCCAATGGACCTTGGTTGGGCCCCAAGGGTCTTGCATCGGATGGATCTCGAACA
Source organism: Hibiscus tridactylites (assembly GCA_958450335.1). Classification (NCBI taxonomy): domain Eukaryota; kingdom Viridiplantae; phylum Streptophyta; class Magnoliopsida; order Malvales; family Malvaceae; genus Hibiscus; species Hibiscus tridactylites. The sequence goes on from OY288271.1 coordinate 36,023,721, forward strand.
GGCCCATGGGTGTGGCTAGACGGGCTGCTCGGTGCTGCTCGGACATGCCCTCGGGTGCGGCTGGACGGGCTGCTCGGACAGGCCCTCGGGTGCAGCTGGACGGGCTGCTTGGTGCTGCTCGGACAAGCCCACGGGTGCGGCTGTGCAAGGCCCTAGGTGCGAGCTGCACTCGGACAGGCCCAGGGTGCCTAGCAAGGCACCTTGGGCTGTTGACTCGGCTGGATCGTAGCCCCTCGGGTGTGGCAGAATGAGCTTGACGGACTCGGGCCCCTCGAGTGCGTTGGGAGCGGCACAGGGTGTTGGAACCTTGGCCCAATGGTCTCGGACAATGTTGCTGGATATGGACCTTAGGTGTGTGGTGGGCTGGACCCTAGGGTGCACCATGGTAACAATATGATCCAGAGGAGGAAGAGAGTCCTTTAAGACTCGTTGAGAAAGAAAAATAAACTCCTTTTGTTGGTGAAATTACTCTCTTACCCCTAAAGTCATACCACACGATGTTTATTAATGACGGTTGATCAGAATTAAGAGATGCCCACATATTTTATTTATTATTTATTGGGTAAAGTCCACTATAAGTCAATAAACTGTCACAATAGTTACACAATGGTTATTTAAGTTTCAAATTTACAAAATGATCATTAAATTTGGTTTTTTTACAAAATGGACATCAAGTCGTCGTTAAGGGTGTGATGTGTTAATTGAGAGAAAATGTACACTAACATGTTTAGACCTTCATATTTATGCATTCATTTAATTTAGTCTTAACCTAAAAAACAATTATTAAATTTAGCTCTCATTATTTATACATTCTGTAACACCCGGGTTTAGGGGTTAAGTGAAATAATATTTTAATATTATTTGGGCTCGGTTTTATAATTAAAATAATCTTTTGAGTTTCGGGTTTCAAAAATGAATATTTGAAATTGGACCAAATTGAAGGAATTGTAAAGTGGAGAGTTTTTAAAGAAGAAAGAAGATAGCCATTCATTAATGGCCTTTTGGTAATTTGTCCATCTTTTAATTTAAATCCCCTTTTCCTATCATCCTTTCACTATTCACTCTCTTCCCCAAACCTCCCCAACGTGAAAATAGAGCTCTCTCCTCTTCATCACTATTCCATCAAAAAGCTCATCCATTTCAACTCATTTTTGAAAGGTAACATCGTTTTTGACTTCTCCTCAACTCCCTCTCTTTAAAAGTACCAATAATTTTCATTTTCATGGAAGTTTGAAAATGGGGATTTCAAAAGATTTGATTAAATACGGTGCCTTTGTGTAGCTAAATTTAATATTTTTATTTAATATGGTTAGTTATGGAGTATAGGAGTCAAATGATACAACATATGTGAATTTTGCTCGGTTTTGAGCAATTCCCGAATTTGGGTATAAATGGGGGGTTTTGGAGGGTTTTGGGTGAGTTTTGGGGGTTGTTTTAAGTGGAAATTGATAGGCTATTGGTAGTACTATGGTTAGGGGTTGATTTGGGATCTTTTGTGGGTACAATGGGTATTGGAAACATGGATTTTGGAAGAGGTATTGGGGCTGTCCGAGATTGCTAAATATGGGGTTTGTTCATGGCTTGCAACATTGTAAATTGTATTTGAATTGTGTTCCGGGTTGGTCTTTTGATGTTGGGCTGATTTGAGATTGTTTGAATTGTGATTGAGGTTGTTTAGAAGCGGGAACTTGTGTTGGTGAAGCATCGAGAGGAAATCCGGAAACGTGAGGGTGGTTGCTTGCTTGGCTTAGAGCTTGGAAGCTTAGGTGAGTGGTTAAACGTTTTAAGTGGTTTTTAAATGGTTGGTTCGAGTATGTGGACTAGGTCGCGCTTGGTAGACCCACCTAGAGTTAAGATTAGGGTGGTAGCCTAATCCTAAACTTGATCTAGAGCCATTGGATAAACTTATATTTGGATGTTTATGCCTCGTATGATTTGTGATATGATTGCTTATGTATATTGTGTTATACATGTGAGATGAGGCATGATTTGTAATGCTTATGGCATGCATGGAAATGGTTCATGATTGTGATCATGGTGAGTATGTGCTAAGCACGGAATTGATTTAAATGAATAATGTGGAATGAGTTAAATGTTGGCACTAGTATGCTTGAGTACAAATAATCGATCATTAGGATGTTAGTGTGCACACATGAGTCTAAAGTCGCGTGTGGCCTTGGTGGCGTTGAGTCACCAAGGAGGAGTACGAGTTCGCCCGGAAATTGTATTATATATAGTCGATGATGAGTGGAATCCCATCGACGGGGCGTGAGGATGAGTGGAATCCTTTCCGTGAGACTGATGATGAGTGTAATCCCACCGTGCGGTCAAGTGGTTGTTGGATGTGAGTTCCAACGGGTTTATTCGTGTATTCGGGTCATAGCTAGGTGACAATATTGATTGATATGTATATCAATGTGTAGCAGAATATGATTTATACTTGGATGCTTATATGTGTTTACATATGTTGTGAAATAGAGCTTGTTGAGCATGGCATATAATTGAATATTGTTCATGCATCTTTAACTTGTGGCTCTTGAGGATCCTTGGTAATTGTGTGTTTACCTTGGCAAAGATCGTGCTTGGACCCTGCATTGTCGAGGTTTGTTTTTAAAGAGCTTACCCTCACTAAGCTTTATTGCTTACGCTCTCTCTTTGTTCGACAATGCAGATCCTTAGTTTGTGGGTTGCTAGGAGCAAGAAGGGGGCCTCCAAGTGTGCTTGTGGTGCTTGTTTGGCTACCAAGTATGAACTTTTAAATTAAGATGTAATGGTCAAGCAATGGGACATGTAATAGTGTTATGATGTTTTTGGATCATGTTGGTATAGTTGTTGTTTAGGAGCATGTTAGACTCCTCGTTATGCTTGCTATTTGGCTTTTGGGATGTATGCCTTGCTTGTAACCATGTTAGTATTTTTGCTACCTAAAATTGCCTAAGTGTTGGACATGTTGATGTTATCACCTTTTATGATATGCTTGATGTATGGCTTGTGATGTTGTGCCTTAGTGTTTAGCCTCATTTTAATGATGTTAAAGCATGCTTGTATGTTGGTTTGCCTTAGGATTATTTGTTAGTGTGTTGTTGGAGGTTTTGGTGAGGTTTAGGGGCACCCTTGTGCCTTAAACCAGCCAAAACTAGTCTGCAGACAGGGGCGTTTCGAAACGGGTCACCCTGTTTCTATACGGTCCCTTTGTTTTTGGCCGAGCGTTTCAGAACGGATAGGGGCTGTTTCGGTACACTTTTGCTACTGGAATTTTGAGAAATTGACAAGATGAAGGTGTTCCGAAACGGGTTTATGATGTTTCGAAACGGTCAATTCTCGTTGACCACGAGAAGTTGACCAGGGAGGGTGTTTCGGAACGGTTGACCCCTGTTCCGAAACGGCTTCCTCGTGTAGGCTATGAAGTGTTGACCAGGTCAAGGCATTTCGATACACCTTGAGGGTGTTTCGAAACAGCCTGTTAAATTACACAAAAATGGGTTATTTTGCTTAGGTTGTTCGAGTTATTGCCTTGCGAATGTTTGTCTTCAGTTGCTGTGATCACATAGGAATTAAATGTGCATTTAGAGAAGATTAAAGTTAAAAGAAATTTTTTGGGTCGTTAACCGAGGAGGAACCTTAACAGGTTTCGCTTCGGTTTTCCCCGTGTGGCCCACTCGAACCGGTCATCCGACCAGACCAGAACGAGGGGTTACACATTCTATCAATTTCGTCATATTTTTAATTAGAAAATCAATTTTTATGCATAAACAATAACCATTAAAGTTCAAACCGAGCTCTTTGGTTCTTTGGAAAGCTGCAAATGATAATGGGTGGTTCGAAAACAATAAAGAAATAATGAAAAGGAGGAAGAAGGCTTTAATCCGCATTTTCATTACAGAATTAGCAAATCATAACATAACATTAGAAGACAGTACAATTTAAACCAAAAACAACAACAACAAACAAAACCATTGTTCTTCCGTTCATGGCGACTTATTTTTTTTTCAATAACCAGAACCATCCGCTCGACTTCTTCCAGCTTAACGGTGGCGGTGACCAGCCAAAGAAGAAGAAGATTTCATGGTTGCTAAAGAACAATTAGCTTTCTTTAAAATCTTTTCTTGGTCCAATAGAATTTGTCTGCACCTAGGGCTGAGTGTTCGATTGAGTTGAGTCAAAAAAGTTTAAGTTATTCGAGTTTACGGGTTTCGCTTCGGTTTTCCCCATGTGGCCCACTCGAACCGGTCATCCGACCAGACCGGGACGAGGGGGTTACATTTGTTGGTATCAGAGCCTAAGGTTACCGAGACCTTGGGCAGGTAAGTGAGGTAAGTTTAAGTTTTAAATTAATATGCATGGTGTTTGCTTGCTTTGTAAATATGATTGCTTGTGTGACAAGTATGTTGATTGCTTTATTTCAAAGCATGTTGTTTGGGAGTCCCATTGCTACTATTACATCGGAAAAGAATTTTAATTGAGGGAAACGTACTTGAGCACTTGGAAGCCTTGCCTTGCTAACCCGATCTTGTATATTTTGTTTGTTGTGGTTGTAGTTATCGTTTGAGAGTGATGTCTTGGCCGAGGGGTAGGCCGAGAGTGGTTCGTCAGGAACCACGTGTTGTGGCTCCTGTTGAGCCGGTGATTGGTGTGGAGGCTCATATAGAAGGGCCGGTGGCCGCGGGAGTTGGAGCTCCTCCACCACCACCACCTCCTCCGCCTGGAGTTGCGGGCGAGGATGGAGCTGAAGGAGAGGGACCTCAAGGTGGCCAAGGTCCGGCCGGAATTGATATGACTCCGCTAGTGCAAGCTATAGCGGGAGCATTTCAGGCCGCAGTTGCAGGAGCTCAGGCTGCAGCTCAGCCTAGGTGTGACGATGCTAGTCTACCCTTGGAGAGGCTCCGTAGCTTGGGGGCCGAAGAGTTCAGAGGATCTACTCCGGAGAGGTCAGAGTTATGGTTGGAGAAGACGGTTCGTATTTTAGCTCAGATGGGTTGTGTGGGCGCACGTAGATTGGGCTGTGTGATTTCCTTACTTCAGGGTGATGCCTACATCTGGTGGGTCACCATTACTACGGGAGTTCCAGAGGCAGAGATTGATTGAGATTTCTTTGAGTCCGCTTTTAGGAAGAGGTACTTGGGGACCAAGGTATTTAGATGAGAAGAAGCGAGAGTTTATGTCCCTTACTCAGGGAGAGGCTTCTGTGACTGACTATGAGATTCGTTTTGTTCGCTTGAGTCAGTACGCTCCAGAGTTGGTTCCTACTGAAGTGAAATGATGTAACCGTTTTCGCTATGGATTGAGCGAAGAGGTCAAGAGGTACACGTTAGCTTCTGACTACTCAGACTTTGATGTATTGGTCGCGAGGGCCAAGGACTTAGAGCACAGTTTGGGTTCGGCCAAACGATCTGGTGGTTCTAGTTCTGGTAAGAGTCATAACCACTTTGACAGTAGAGATGCCAAGAGGCATAGAGGTAGCGGACATCAGTTTGACCATAGACGTGGCGGTGGCCATCATGGTAGAGGCCATCAGAGCCATAGAGGAGGAGGGCGTTTGCCCGAGTGTACCCGTTGTGGGAGACAGCACACTGGTGAGTGTTGGGGTAACTTTCATGCTTGTTGGAACTATGGTTCGAGGGACCACTTTAGGAGGGATTGTCCGCATCAGGCGACACAGGCACCGAACATTGCTCAGGCTCCTGCGAGAGCGAATGATTTTCAGAGAGGCCGCAAGCGCGGTCGTGGCTACTTCCAGCCTAGGGCTGATGCACCTAGGGTAGATGCTCAGAGGAACCTTGCTCATGTTGTGGCAGTGCAGCTAGAGGCAGAAGGACCAGCGAGAGTCTATGCTCAGAGAGAGGCCGGGAACGACACTGATGTGATAGCAGGTAATTTTGAGTTACAATCTATGTCTTTGCTTTCTTTGGTTGATTCAGGTTCTACACATTCCTACATTTTGAGTGAGCATGCACAAAAGTTAGATATACATGTTGAGATCTTAGATGTAGGTATGCATGTGACTAGTTTTTTTGGTGAGACAGTTATGGTTAGACGTATGTATAGGAGATGTCCACTGAAGATTCAAGGTCATGTGTTTTCGGTTGATATGATGGAACTTCCTTTCTATGGCTTTGATATTATTTTGGGTATGGACTGGTTAGTTGAGCACCGAGCTAGTGTGGATTTTGAGACGAAGAGAATTTCCTTGAAACTTTCTGATGACTACGAGGTAGTAGTAGTAGTAGGCGAGAACATTAAGTTCTTGTCTAATGTGGTGTCAGCTTTAGAGGCTCATAGGTTGATGGACTCCGGATGTGGGGCTTACTTAGCTTATTTTATGAATCCGAATATTAGTGAAGCTAGACCGAAAGATATTAGAAAAGTGTGTGACTTTTCGGATGTGTTTCCTAAAGAGTTACCGGGTTTACCTCCTGACAGAGATGTTGAGTTTGTGATTGAGACTGTTTCAGGGTCTAATCCAGTTTTGATAGCTTCGTATCGTATGGCTCCGAAAGAGTTGAAGGAATTGAAGAGTCAGTTGCAAGAATTATTAGATCGTGGTTTCATTAGGCCTAGTAGTTCTCCTTGGGGTGCTCCCGCGTTGTTTGTGAAAAAGAAAGATGGTAGTATGCGCATGTGTATTGACTATAGACAGTTGAATCAGTTGACTGTGAAGAACAAGTATCTGTTGCCTCGCATAGATGATTTGTTTGATCAGTTGAGAGGTGCTTCAGTGTTCTTGAAGATAGATTTGAGATCCGGGTACTACCAGTTGAAAGTGAAAGAGTGTGATGTTCCGAAGACAGCTTTTAGGACTAGATATGGTCACTATGAGTTTCTTGTGATGTCGTTTGGGCTCACGAATGCACATGCAGCATTCATGGACATGATGAACAGAATTTTTAGAGACTATCTAGACCGTTTTGTAGTTGTTTTCATTGATGATATACTTGTGTACTCGAAGACAGAAGAAGAGCATGATGAGCACTTGAGATTTGTTTTACAGAGATTGTTGAGCAATTAGTTGTATGCGAAGCTTAGTAAATGTGAGTTCTGGATTCGCGAGGTTGTGTTTCTTGGCCATGTTGTTTCGGCCGAAGGTATCCGTGTTGATCCATCGAAGATTGAGGCTATTGTTGAGTGGAAACAACCTATGTCCGTGACCGAGATTAAGAGTTTCCTAGGATTAGCCGGTTACTATAGGAGATTTGTTGATGGTTTCTCTAGAGTAGCTGTTCCTTTGACCAAATTGTTGCAAAAAGAAGTTAAGTTCGAATGGTCAGATGCAAGACAGAAGGCCTTTGGGAAATTGAAAGAAGCTTTGACAAATGCTTCAGTGTTAGTGCAACCTGTTTCAGGTAAAGAGTTTGTGATTTACAGTGATGCGTCCTACATAGACTTAGGATGTGTTTTGATGCAAGAAAGAAGAGTTGTTGCTTATGCTTCAAGACAGTTGAAGATTCATGAGAAGAACTATCCTACTCACGATATAGAGTTAGTCGCAGTTGTTTTTGCATTGAAGATTTGGCGTCATTACTTGTATGGTGAGAAGTGTATAGTTTACACCGATCACAAGAGCTTGAAGTACTTGATGACATAGAAAGAGTTGAACTTGAGACAGAGAAGATGGCTTGAGTTGCTAAAAGATTATGATTTGACCATTGAGTACCATCCGGGTAAAGCGAATGTAGTAGCCGATGCTTTGAGTAGAAAAGTGGTCGTTGAGTTGAGAGCTATGTTTGCTAGATTGAGTGTGTCCGATGATGGTGGGTTGATCACCGAGTTGCAAGTGAAACCTTCCTTGTTTCAGTTGATTAGAGAAAAGCAGTTGCAAGATGTGACTTTAGTTCCTTATGTTCAGGACATAGCCGAAGGAAGACCGACTGAGTATAGTTTCAGTGGTGAGAGCTTGTTGTGCTTTAGAGACAGAATTGTTGTACCAGAAGATGTTGAGTTGAGACGTCAGATTCTGAGTGAAGTACATTCGAGTCCCTTTTCTATGCATCCAGGTAGTACCAAGATGTACCGTGACTTGAAAAATGATTACTTCTGGGTTGGTTTGAAGAAATATGTAGCCGAGTATGTGAGCCGTTGTATGGTTTTTCAGAGAGTGAAGGCAGAACATCAGATTCCTTCAGGTTTGTTACAGCCTTTGAAGATTCCGGAATGGAAATGGGAGATGATCACCATGGATTTTGTATCGGGGTTGCCTTTGTCTCCTTCGAAGAAGAACTCTGTTTGGGTGATTGTTGATAGGTTCACTAAGTGTGCTCACTTCTTAGCAGTGAACACTACAGATTCCTTAGACAAGTTGGCAAACTTGTACATCCGTGAGATTGTGAGACTTCATGGAGTTCCGAAGTCTATTGTTTCAGATAAAGATCCTAGATTTACTTCGATATTCTGGGGTTGCTTGCATAGTGCTTTGGGTAGCCGTTTGCATTTTAGTATGTCTTATCATCCGCAGTCCGATGGGCAGTCAGAGCGAGTGATACAGATTCTTGAGGATATGCTTCGTTGTTGTGTGATTGACTTACAGGGTTCTTGGGAGAAGCACTTACCGTTAGATGAGTTTGCTTACAACAACGGTTATCAGTCTAGTATTCAGATGGCTCCCTATGAGGCTTTGTATGGTAGACGATGTAGGACTCCGATTTGTTGGGCTGAAACAGGTCAGAGATTGTTACCTATGCCGGATTTGCTTAAGGGGACTACCGACAAAGTGAAGTTGATTTGTGACCGTTTGAAAGCAGCTTCCGATCGTCAGAAGTCTTATGCGGATTTGAAGAGGAAAGAGATTGAGTACTCCATGGGTGAGAAAGTGTTTCTAAAAGTATCTCCGTGGAAGAAGGTAATGAGATTTGGCCGGAATGGCAAGTTGAGTCCGAGGTTCATTGGTCCGTATGAGATAGTTGAGCGGATTGGGCATGTAGCTTACCGTTTGAGGTTACCTTCTGAGTTAGAGAAGATCCATGATGTCTTTCATGTGTCGATGCTTAGGAGATATAGGTCAGATCCTTCTCATGTTATGCCCGTTGAGGAGATAGAGTTAAATCCGGATTTGACTTATAATGAAGAGCCTGTTGAGATACTTGATTCTGATAGCAAGGTGTTGTGTGGTAAGACCATAGAGTTGGTCAAGGTGCTGTGGAGACATAGAGGTGTGGAAAAGGCCACGTGGGAGAGGAAAGCAGATATGGTTGAGCAGTTTCTGTATTTGTTTCCGTCAGGTGATTTTGGGGACGAAATTCCTTAAGTGGGGGAGAGTTGTAACACCCGGGTTTAGGGGTTAGGTGAAAATAATATTTTAATATTATTTGGGCTCGGTTTTATAATTAAAATAATCTTTTAAGTTTCGGGTTTCAAAAATAAATATTTGAAATTGGACCAAATTGAAGGAATTGTAAAGTGGAGAGTTTTTAAAGAATAAAGAAGATAGCCATTCATTAATGGCCTTTTGGTAATTTGCCCATCTTTTAATTTAAATCCCCTTTTCCTATCATCCTTTCACTATTCACTCTCTTCCCCAAACCTCCCCAACATGAAAATAGAGCTCTCTCCTCTTCATCACTATTCCATCAAAAAACTCATCCATTTCAACTCATTTTTGAAAGGTAACATCGTTTTTGACTTCTCATCAACTCCCTCTCTTTAAAAGTACCAATAGTTTTCATTTTCATGGAAGTTTAAAAATGGGGATTTCAAAAGATTTGATTAAAAATGGTGCCTTTGTGTAGCTAAACTTAATATTTTGATTTAATATGGTTAGTTATGGAGTATAAGAGTCAAATGATACAACATATGTGAATTTTGCTTGGTTTTGAGCAATTCCCGAATTTGGGTATAAATGGGGTTTTTGGAGGGTTTTGGGTGAGTTTTGGGGGTTGTTTTAAGTGGAAATTGATAGGCTATTGGTAGTACTATGGTTAAGGGTTTATTTGGGATCATTTGTGGGTACAATGGGTGTTGGAAACATTGATTTTGGAAGAGGTATTGGGGCTGTCCGAGATTGCTAAATATGGGGTTTGTTCATGGCTTGCAACATTGTAAATTGTATTTGAATTGTGTTCCGGGTTGGTCTTTTGATGTTGGGCTGATTTGAGATTGTTTGAATTGTGATTGAGGTTGTTTAGAAGCGGGAACTTGTGTTGGTGAAGCATCGAGAGGAAATCCGGAAACGTGAGGGTGGTTGCTTGCTTGGCTTGAAGCTTGGAAGCTTAGGTGAGTGGTTAAACGTTTTAAGTGGTTTTTAAATGGTTGGTTCGAGTATGTGGACTACGTCGGGCTTGGTAGACCCACCTAGAGTTAGGATTAGGGTGGTAGCCTAATCCTAAACTTGATCTAGAGCCATTGGATGAACTTATATTTGGATGTTTATGCCTCGTATGATTTGTGATATGATTGCTTATGTATATTGTGTTATACATGTGAGATGAAGCATGATTTGTAATGCTTATGGCATGCATGGAAATGGTTCATGATTGTGATCATGGTGAGTATGTGCTAAGCACGGAATTGATTTAAATGAATAATGTGGAATGAGGTAAATGTTGGTACTAGTATGCTTGAGTACAAATGATCGATCATTAGGATGTTAGTGTGCACACATGAGTCTAAAGTCGCGCATGGCCTTGGTGGCGTTGAGTCACCAAGGAGGAGTACGGGTTCGCCCTGAAATTGTATTTATATATAGTCGATGATGAGTGGAATCCCATCGACGGGGCGTGAGGATAAGTGGAATCCCCTCCGTGAGACCGGTGATGAGTGTAATTCCACCGTGAGGTAAAGTGGTTGTTGGATGTGAGTTCCAACGGGTTTATCCGTGTATTCGGGTTATAGCTAGGTGCCAATATTGATTGATATGTTTATCAATGTGTTGTAGAATGTGATTTCTACTTGGATGCTTATATGTGTTTACATATGTTGTGAAATAGAGCTTTTTGAGCATGGCATATAATTGAATATTGTTCATGCATCTTTAACTTGTGGCTCTTGAGGATCCTTGGTAATTGTGTGTTTACCTTGGCTAAGATCGTGCTTGGACCCTGCATTGTCGAGGTTTGTTTCTAAAGAGCTTACCCTCACTAAGCTTTATTGCTTACGCTCTCTCTTTGTTCGACAATGCAGATCCTTAGTTCGTGGGTTGCTAGGAGCAAGAAAGGGGCCTCAAAGTGTGCTTGTGGTGCTTGTTTGGCTACCAAGTATGAACTTTTAAATTAAGATGTAATGGTCAAGCAATGGGACATGTAATAGTATTATGATGTTTTTGGATCATGTTGCTATGGTTGTTGTTTAGGAGCATGTTAGACTCCTCGTTGTGCTTGCTATTTGGCTTTTGGGAATGTATGCCTTGCTTGTAACCATGTTATTATTTTTGCTACCTAAAATTGCCTAAGTGTTGGACATGTTGATGTTATCACCTTTTATGATATGCTTGATGTATGGCTTGTGATGTTGTGCCTTAGTGTTTAGCCTCGTTTTAACGGTGTTAAAGCATGCTTGTATGTTGGTTTGCCTTAGGATTATTTGTTAGTGTGTTGTTGGAGGTTTTGGTGAGGTTTAGGGGCACCCTTGTGCCTTAAACCAGCCAAAATTAGTCTGCAGACAAGGGCGTTTCGAAACGGGTCACCCTGTGTCGATACGGTCCCTTTGTTTTTGGCCGAGCGTTTCGGAACGGATAGGGGCTGTTTCGGTACACTTTTGCTACTGGAATTTTGAAAAATTGGCGAGATGAAGGTGTTCAGAAACGGGTCTATGGTGTTTTGAAACGGTCAATTCTCGTTGACCACGAGAAGTTGACCAGGGAGGGTGTTTCGGAACGGTTGACCCCTGTTCCGAAACGGCTTCCTCGTGTAGGCTCAGAAGTGTTGACCAGGTCAAGGCGTTTCGATACACCTTGAGGGTGTTTCGAAACGGCCTGTTAAATTACACAAAAATGGGCTGTTTTGCTTAGGTTGTTCGAGTTATTGCCTTGCGAATGTTTGTCTTCCGTTGCTTTGATCACATAGGAATTAAATGTGCATTTAGAGAAGATTAAAGTTAAAAGAAATTTTTTGGGTCGTTAACCGAGGAGGAACCTTAACAGGTTTCGCTTCGGTTTTCCCCGTGTGGCCCACTCGAACCGGTCATCCGACCAGACCAGAACGAGGGGTTACACATTCTATCAATTTCGTCATATTTTTAATTAGAAAATCAATTTTTATGCATAAACAATAACCATTAAAGTTCAAACCGAGCTCTTTGGTTCTTTGGAAAGCTGCAAATGATAATGGGTGGTTCGAAAACAATAAAGAAATAATGAAAAGGAGGAAGAAGGCTTTAATCCGCATTTTCATTACAGAATTAGCAAATCATAACATAACATTAGAAGACAGTACAATTTAAACCAAAAACAACAACAACAAACAAAACCATTGTTCTTCCGTTCATGGCGACTTATTTTTTTTTCAATAACCAGAACCATCCGCTCGACTTCTTCCAGCTTAACGGTGGCGGTGACCAGCCAAAGAAGAAGAAGATTTCATGGTTGCTAAAGAACAATTAGCTTTCTTTAAAATCTTTTCTTGGTCCAATAGAATTTGTCTGCACCTAGGGCTGAGTGTTCGATTGAGTTGAGTCAAAAAAGTTTAAGTTATTCGAGTTTACGGGTCTTATTTTACGATTCAAATTTTATTTAATTTTTTTTCGAATCGAGTCGAGTTTTTGAGTTTCTGGACAAATTTAATTTATAATTATTTATAATGTTATAATACATATTGATTCTAATTTTAACAATTTTTTATATTCATATACATTATACATATATATTTTTTCATATTTTCACATGTAATATATAATATTATACATAACATATTGATAGGCTCGACTCGAACTTGAAAATGATCAACTAATTAATAAAAATTTCGAGTTATTCAAATTTTCATTTCATAACTCGAACTTTATTTGAAAATTTTCGAGTCGAGATTATAAAATTACAAGTAGAGTTAAAAGGAGCCAGGTTTTTTTTGCATCAAGTCGAATAATACAATTTTTTCAAGTCAAATTTTGCCCGCTCCTATCTACACCTACGCTCCACGTTGCAAAAACCCCTACCTCCTCTACCAAAACACAAAAACACACATCTTGGTTAAAGTAAAAAGCAAAAACAAAAACAAAAATCTAGGAAAATCAAACATAAGAAGAAAAAAAAATAAAATGAACTTACTGGTACATATAACACTACAACAATATAGATTTTTAGTGACTAGAAGTAATTTTGTCACAAATATTAAGCTTTTGTGACAGTTTTTTGTGCGACACTATTAATATAAGTAATTGTGATGTATTTTTATTTGGTCACTATTATAGTAGTAATTGTGACGATTACATTTTTCACAATTAAATTCTCACTATAAGTTTATAACTATGACACAAATTTTATTGCCACTAAAACTTTGACACATGATAGTGACGATATATAAAGTAGTCACTATTATTTGATATTTGTTGTGACAATGTAATTATTTGCCACTTAAAATTTTACTTTATGTTGTGATAAATTCTGTCACCAATAAAAAATAAATTTAATGACAAATTATATATTGTCACAATAATAAATTTATTTTTTATAATTATAGTAATAATAACAATTATAAAAAATTGAAGTTATCATAAACTAGTTTATCAAAAGGTAAAATAATTCTATTAGTCTCTACACTATGTGTAAATTGTTGTTTGTCTTTCTATTTTGATCAACTTTAGTCTCTATATTTTTTAAATTTTAAAACTTCAATCCTAATCCAAATGGGACAACGACAATATAACTAAATTACAATGACTAAAACTGATCAAACAAAAGAATAAACATCACAAATTTTATTTAACATATATAAAGACTACCATTCATGTCAAGATCGAATTTTCAAAATTTAAAAAGTACATAAAGGATAATCTATCAATATTTTGAATTAAATTAAATTAAATTATTTTATGTAATTAATTAAAATATAATATTTAATATTTTAGGGGTAAATCTTAATATTCATATGTTTTATATTTTAAAACCAACTCAATTATTTTTATATATTTTCTTCAACAAACGTATTTTGTATAAGAAACCATATAAAAATTAATTAAAATTATTATTATATTAATTATTGTTATAATTATTACATACTTTTAAAATAAATAAAATTAATTTTAATTACAATTTAACATAAATAATATTTTTTTAAAATAATATTAAATTTCTTGACTAGCTTAGTGGATAAACATTGCACTCTCCCCTAAAGGTTCCAGGTTCGATCTCCCATGAAACCATGCATTGTATTTATTTATTAGAAATTGATATATAAATATGCCACATCATCTATAATTAACCTTCTCGCCATGTCCTAGCAGCCGAGCAACTTTGGTGTAAGTAACCTTCTCTTAGGATCATGTGGTCCCTAAGTGTGCGAGCATTGGGGCCAAGTGGATGACACAATGTCTCTCTAGAATGATAACCTCCCAGGGACGGATTGGGGTTGGCAGCTACGCCCCCGCGGGATTCAATATTTTAATGTGTGTGTTGTGTTGCTTGACGGATAATGAGACGACGCTATCGAGATAAGTCCTTGGATAATAAACGCGATGAAGGCTAACTTGTCTGGGATGAGTCCCTTTCAAGTGCAGTACGACATGCCCGATACGGGCCGACTAAGATGGTTACAAACTAAAAAATATAATTATGTTTTTATTATTGAAAGTGACAATGTATTTTAGACACTATTTTAATATGTATTTGCGATAAAATATTTTTCACTAATAAGAATAACATTAGTGTCTAAATTTTAGTCACTGTTATTAATCTTTTTGTGCCAAAAAATATAGTCATAAAAAATATAACTAATTGTAACGAAATGCATAAAAGTTGTCACTAATAAGAATAACATTAGTGTCTAAATTTTAGTCACTGTTATTAATCTTTTTGTGTCAAAAAATATAGTCATAAAAATATAACTAATTGTAACGAAATGCATAAAAGTTGTCACTAATATAATAGTGACAGTTATTAGTGACGAGAGGTGACAACTCAAAAAAATAGTCACTGTAAGTTTCAGTGACTAAATTTAATACTTGTAGTGGCTATTTTCAATGTCACTAAAAATGCTTGTAGTGTAAGGAAACATTGTTGAAGAAAAGCATGACTACGTTATTTAATTGGAAAAATTAAGCATTGTTGATGGCGTTAATCAACTTATAGTACTTAACCTTCTCCCTCTCCTTTTTCATTCTACTATTCGATTTTTATTGTTTTCAAACCACCGATTATCATCTGCAGCTTTCCAAGGAACCAACGAGCTCGGTTTGAACTTTAATGGTTTTCGTTTATGCATAAACTTGATTTTTAATGTTGGGATTTATAATTATATATAATTTCTTGTAATTTATAGGTATGAGGTAAAAAATAGTCCTCTAACGTTTCATCATCTGGTCAATTTACCATCTTTCTTTTTTTGGGTGCAGACAATTACCCAACGTTTGATTTTCATTCAACTTTTACCTCTAGTGGATGAAAACCCTTAGTCAACAGGCGTTGACCGTTTGAGGCTGACGTGGCAGTGCCATGTGACACTTTGTTGACATGGCATCACAAATTTTTAATTTATTTTTAAAAATAATTTTTTATATTTTTAACCAATCAGATGATGACACGTGGCACTTACTAACGTGGCATCATCTGACTGGTTAAAAAATAATAAAATAATTATTTTTTAAAAATCCCCAAGTTTTCCAGATTTCTCAAAATAGCCCCAAAATTTTAAAATTCCCAACTCCCTCAAACCCAAATCCCGATTTGAGTTGATTCCGCCGCCGATTGTCACGCCACCGCCCACCACATTGGTCTTCAGATCATCACGATTATTTACCCTACCACCCCGTAGCCAGAAACCGATCGATGTCATGCGAAATGTCAAATGAAGGAGAAATCGTCGAATGGTTCATTTGGCCGATTCACGACAAACGGCGGTAGAACAGACAACGAACGGTGCGTGGGTCGTTCGATGAAAGGCGCTTCATTCCGTCGCCTGCAACACGGCCAACGCCGACGGGAGTGACTGAATTTGGGAGTTTAGAGATTCGGGGACTATTTTAGAAATATTTAAAAATTTGAGGATATTTTATTTATTAACATATATATATATAATTATTTTTAAAGAAAATATTTTTAACCAATCAGGTGATGCCACGTCAACAAAAGTGCCACATGACATCATCTGATTGGTTAAAAATAGTTTCTTTAAAAAAATAAATAAATTTTTAAATTTTCAAAAAATGACACATCAGCAAAGTGCCACGTGGCTTCGCACGTCATCTCCTCATGCCAAGCAGACATGTCACGTCAGTTTTAGGCGTTGACCGTTAGTTGACTAACGGTTTCTATCCAACGAGAGTAAAATTTGAATGATAATAAAACGTTGGGTGCTTGTTTGAACAAAAAAAAATAAATGATGAATTAAACAAATTGTTTACCTTATGCCTAATTTATAACCAAAGATTAGTTTTGGTTAAGTTGTTAGTGTGTCCCATTTACTTCCCTTTCACATGTTCATCCTTACTCTTAAATTTATTTTCCTTCAATCAGATGATGACATAAAAAAATTAATAAATTATTTTTTTTATTAAAAACAAGACTAAATTAATAGAAGCTCTAACTAATTAGGGCTTATGCTATTGAGGTTTTTTTTAATTAGAACTAAATTGATTGGATGTGTAAATATGGAGAACAAAATGTGATATTATGTAAAAAAAAATTAACTATCACGTTGTCCTTTAATGACCATTAATAACTCAAGTGACATTTTATAATAACATCTAAAATGACATTTTGTAAATTTAAAAGTTAGATGATAATTTTGTGACTTTTGAAATAGTTTAGTGCCATTCGTGAACTCTATCTTATTTATTTATTAGGGATATAACATATATAATCCAAGAAAATCATCAAGGAAAAGAAAATGAAGATTATTAGCACTAGTAAATTATAAGTATCTCTAAGAATTTGTTAAAAAAAGTATCTCAAAGAAAATTTATCATTAAAATAATTGTTCTTTGAAGAAGAAATACTGAGTTATATTCTAATCAAAATACCATTCAAATCAATGATGTGATATAATATTATGTTTGTTTAGTTTGTTTTATATAATATTTTTAAAACAGATTTTTAACTTTAAACCTTATTTATCTTTTGAATACTAAAGAAAACTCTAGTCACTCTTTCCTTTATTTTTTTCTGATTCTCTTATTTATTTTTTATATTTTTTAATCGACGATAATGACAACATCTTAGATTGATTGTCGACCACTGACATTTTTTTAGATTTTTGTGTTATTTTATTTTGAGTTATATTATTATAATTTTATTTAATTAGTCTTTCTCTTATCGAATAATAATGGTGGATGATTTTGTTGCTCTTGTAGCACGTTCTTTATATAATCTTGTGACACATTTTTCTTTCTTTTCTCAGGTTTAGATTTGATGTCACCTCTTCAAATGAGGTTTATTATGTTATCTTAATGATATATCCCTATTTTGGTAATGCTTGTTTGTTAGTGAGTCATCATTGTTATATGAAGTGGCGGAACTCAACATTATCTATTGAGGAGTCCGTTTAAAATATTCTAAATTTAGAAGGTAACAATGAATTATATATATAATTTTTTTTGGAGTTAAAACACAATTTTATAATTGTTTCAATTTAAAATTTTCATTTTGATAATTTTTTGTGAGGGTCGTGGCACTCTAGTGGAATGCTTTTTTGTTGATGAGTATTTTTTGAAGAGGTTATGCCTCTTGTTATATGAATTTTTGACTGTGTTAATGATTTTTATACTTTGTTTTATCTGAGTTATTTAATTATATTTTTAATCTTATGAAGACTATACACACCAATTTTTTAGGGCCTAACATATGGTCCAACATGCTTAATAAAATAAAATAAACAAGGTAAAAAAAACCAAAAAAATTACAGAAAATAAAATAAAAACAAAATAATGTGAAAATAAAAAAAACCCTAAAATCCTTAGTCCGCCGCCCGTAAGAGTCCATGGCCACGAGGACTCATCTACTTGCTCAGCAATCCCGTGTCTTGCGCTCTACACATACATTCAAGCTTATCCCAACGGTTTCCCTATGAATCTGGGAAGAAAAGACTTGAGAAAACCCTAATCTTGGGCTATAAATAAGAACGCCAAAAATCTAAAAAAGGGAAGAAAAAGGCAGAGAAAAAACGAGAGATAAGTACTCAGTGGAAACAAAGAAAAGCAGTTCAAATAAAGTCGGGAAAAGAGATAGAACCATCTACCTTCGATTGTCGACGCAAGAAGCAGTGGTTGAGAAATCCGAACGGTGAAAAGGTTTGCAGACAGTAGTAGACCAACATATTCTAGAATCAACGCAATCCAACGGTGGGATTTCGAAATCGAGAGGTAAAACAAAAATTCAGATCTATTTGAATATAGTCGTTTTTTGGGAATATTAATACCGGATTTGAGTTTAGGGGAAAGAATAGATAAAAAAGGTATTATTTTTATATACTCACCGTCGTCGGAGCTACACCGGCGACGACGGCGGTGTGGGTCGAGAGAGAATGGAAACAGAGATAAAAGAAAATGGTTCTCATATATTGTTAGGGCAAATGAAAAAAATTAAAACCCCATTAATAACAACAGCTCACAGTGCACGGGAAACCAAATAAAGCCTATTCAAATTGATTTCACTTTTAATTAAATAATTTAAAATCCTGACAGCTCACGCATTGAAAACTCACATTTTTGGAAGCTGAATCACGCATAGGTGGGTTGATGATTTCACTTTTGTGAATTTAGGGGATAATTTTGTCCTAGGCCCCTCATTTACTTTAGGCTCTTTATATTTTAGGTTTAGTTAGTTTCTTTTTTTATGAACTTCAATATTTAAATTCTTTTAATTAGGTCCTTAATTCCCATAATTAATTAGATGATTAAAGAACAAATAGTTCACTTAGGTTGTCCTGATTATTTTTTTTCTTTCCCTTTTTAAAGTGGACGATTAATTTTTTAATTGGATTTAAAATTGAGTTTAATTATAAATTGGTCTTAAAATTTGGCGAATAATGAAATTTGGTCTTAAAAGATGTTTGATTAATAATTCGCTTAATTTGAGATAAATTATGATTTGACTTAAGATTATGGTCTTCAATGAAAAATATTAATTTTCCATTTGTTTTTTTTATATATATCATTTTTTAGCATGCTTAGTTTTTCTTTAATTTATTCGATTTTTTCTCATCGCGTATAATAGTGCTATTAACCCTATCTTTGAAGCCTTTTAGACAACACAACCCCTTTAGGTACCAATTTTGGGCGTTGTGGGGGTGCTATAACCTTCCCCACACGTAACCGACTCCCGAGCACAACTTGACTCCGGTTCAGACGCAAGCCAATTTTACAGGTTTTCGGTCATACCCAATCCAAAATGACCGATGGCGACTCCAATCCACGACGAGCCTTTGAAGGCCCAATCAAATTCGGCCCGGACCAAAAACGACGTCGACAGCTTGGCAACTCCGCTGGGGAATATTCAAGAGAGTCAAGCCACACAAAAAGGGGTACATGTTGTGTTGCATCATTCCATGAGCTTTCTACCCGAGCTTGGTCCCGTTTAAGTGGGGACAAAAGGTTGCTCCTTCGTGAGGTTAACCTCCGTATGGGATAGTAGTCGCCTCCGGGATGCATATGATTTATGGCTTCGTGAGGGTAACCTCCGTATGGTCATATGGAAGTGCATCCCCTCGAGTTGAACTTGGTCCTGAGAACCTATAATGAGGGAGGACTAGGGACCTTACTAGCCTTAGCAGGCATCAGTGAGGACAATTCGGGTACCCTGTCTAGAACCGTAACCTCATATAACATACCGTAGAAACCCACCCATGTTAGAGCCATGCTGAACTCAAACCTTAAGGTGTCACCCATTGATATATGAACATGTGTTTTGTTTCGTTTTTTTTTACTATTCATATTATGTTTTTTTGTATTTAATTATTTGTTATATTTGTGCGACACTAATCAAATTTCTTTGGGTGTTTATTGTTTATGTACACATGCATCATCATCATCATAGAAGGGTGTTGGTTATTAAATTAATTCGATAGAAAAATCTTCGTCATGGCCAAAAGAGTTCAGTGCTTATCGGAGAAAAATGATGATGTTCGAAAATGGTCAGAAAACACCCAGAGAAGGAGAGGCGATAGTATACTAGCAAGACCAGATGAACAATTCTCAGATATGTTCACCTTCAGCTTAAGCAGAACGACACTCAAGAATTAGCGGAGATTTGGGGCCAGTGGAAGACTGATCAGAGGCAGATGATGTATGACGCATATGGAGACATAACCTATTTGCTACAAGCACATGCAGATAAAGGGTTGATACGGGCTATGGCGCAATTTTGGAACCCTTTATACAACTGCTTCACATTCAATAGGGAAGACATGACCCCGACGATAGAAGAGTATGCGGCGTTGCTCCATCTAAAGAAGGTGCATGAGTTTGAAATTTATGTGAAAGGAGCTCAACCTAAGACATACAAGGAGAAGCTTATGACTTTGACTGGGACTAGTATGTCATGGGTGGAAGCCTAGTTTCAAGGCAAAGGGGGAAGTAAAGCCATCGCCTGGGATAGACTTCGGGGATTGATCCATTCTCACCCTGATCCGAGAAAGCAGGTTGATATATTTGCCTTAGGGATTTATGGCTTGATCATTTTTCTTAAAGTAGCTGGACGCATTGAAGCATCAGTGATAGATTTATTTGAAGAGCTCGATTCAGGCCTTAATCTAGTTCCGGCTATCTTGACAGAGACCTTTCGATCCCTTAATTTCCTCAAAAGGCATGAAGGCGTATATTTTATAGGATGTGCACAACTCCTCACCGTATGGATGCAAAGCCATTTGGGAGCCAAGAGGAAGTTGTCCAGACGCGTACATACTCCACAATATTCACCATTACGGGAGTTTTTAACAGAGGAGCCGAAAAAGGAAAAAACGACGGGAGAATGGGAATCAATCTTGCGAGACCTGAGGTTGGAGGACATTACTTGGCGGGTTTATTGGTTGGATTACAATTATATCTTGTACAAGTGTGGTGCCTTTGATTGGGTCCCTCTTCTCGGTATCTGGGGTGCAACTGGATATGCTCCTCTATTGGTATCAAGGCAATATGGATCATTACAATTTGTCCCAGCCATGAGGGGATTAGGGATGTGTGAATTCGTCTTCGAGAGAGAGAAGTCTAAAAAGCAAATTCTCGAGATAGCTAGAGCTTGGGCTCACCCATACCAAGCCAGATTCGGACTTCTAAGGCTTACTTCGGATTACCAAATTTGGAGGACAAAGAGGAAAAATTGCAACATCCCACCACCTAGCCAAGGGAATGCTCCAACTTTAGAGGAACGATTTAGAGAAATGCCTACTGAAGCTGATATAGTTAGACAAGAGTGTGAGGATGAGAAGAAGGCGCTGAATAAAAGGATTGCTGAGCTAGAAGCCAAAAAAGAAGAGCTAGAGTACAATGCTACATATTTTAAAAATCAATCAAAGGGGTTTGAAAAGAAGCTGAGCATTGTGAGTGCAGATTTAAAAGACCTACAAGAGGGTTATAGGGGACTTCAGGAGAAGATAAGGAACGCCAACTTGCACAAAACTCCACAAGAATAGGATCAAGAGATTCGTGATCTGGAGAACGATATGAAGCGTTGTATGAAGCTATTGAAAACCAAAGAAAATCGAGTGGAAGAACTTACAGTTAATTTGCAAGCAGCCCAACAGACAAATACGACAACCCTTAATGATCTCATGGTTAGTCGCGCTCAGAACCAAGAACTGCAAGAACATCTTGCATCTCTGCAAGGGATTCTTCAAATCTACCAACATCAAGACTCGGTGATTGAGCTTGAAAAGGCGCAAGTTGAAAATGAGAAGTTGAAGGAGTTGGTAACAACATTAGAAAATTCACTACAACAACACAAGGACTTGATAGATGATATGGAAAGGGGTTCTAAACTTAGCGAGGAACAGTGGGACCTAGGACTTCGGTTTGCAAGGGGTGATACCAAGGTGAGAGAAGACTTGATGAGGGAAGCGCTCATTCAGATCCGGAAGACAGCTGAGCACATCACCGATTTGGCCAAGGAAGCAGGGTCGTTGAAGTTTTGGATCAATTCCTCGACACACTTTGCAAATGAATGGAAGAAGTTTTTGGGAAAAGTTGAGAAGTTGGGAGATCAAGCTAAGCCATACCGTCGAGTTTGGTGTTAATTTGTTTTTTTGTCATTAAAAACGTTGATTGGAGATTTTTTTTCTTTCTTTATGTTTTTGGGATATTATGTTTTATTTGTGGATGTTCGTGGATGATTTTTTTTATTTTATTTTGGTGGATGGATTAGATTATTCTTTTCAGTTATTTAATAAAAGTTTTTTTTCTCGGTTTGTACGAATATTCTTCTATCCTATTAATTTTCTAACCAACACCTAGTTGCATTCATTCTTGCATTCATCATTACACATTACATTTTGTGTTTCATATGCATTAACATTAAATAAAACACTAATCCGTGGGAATTCAATATTAGTGATACTGGAAACGAAGGACGATCAAAGCGACCATCCTCACTACACGCGATTCAAGGCTAGAAAAATGGAAGAGAGACTCCAGAAGCTAGAAAAATTTCAAGAACAAGTCATTCAGGATGTAAAGGGCTTGAGAGACGACATAGGGAAAAGTAAAGAGATTCTTCTAAGCAAGTTAGAGGATAAGCTGTCACAGTTGTTATCCAAGGCAACAAACGCTGAAAAAGGAAAAGCTCACGAAGTTCACGAGGAAGACTCATCATCACCTTTTGGGTCAAAAGAAACACATCCTCGGTTTGTGTTCTCTACTGGTGGGCTAAAATCAAATTTCCAGAACCAAACAAATATTCAAGGCGCTTCTTGTTCAAACATGTGAGGAAACCCAATCAAACCAGAAATCCCAAATTTTGATGACCCTGATGAGTTGGAAAATTGAAGAAAGGGCAACCCAAACATTTTGGTATAAATGATGACAAGTTCAAGTGCTTGGAAGAAAGAATCAAAGCTATGGAAGGTACTGATGCCTTCATAGGGACAGATGCAATGGAGCTGAGCTTGGTCCCTGATCTGATTTTACCCCCAAAATTCAAAGTGCCAGAATTCGAGAAATTTGATGGCACGAGCTGTCCTAATGCCCACCTTACTATGTTTTGCCGTAAAATGACGGGGTACGGGAACGATGATAAATTGTTAATTCATTGCTTTCAAGACAGTTTAGCTGGGTCCGCTATGCGGTGGTATAATCAGTTGAATAGGGCC
Organism: Hibiscus tridactylites; assembly: GCA_958450335.1. NCBI lineage: Eukaryota > Viridiplantae > Streptophyta > Magnoliopsida > Malvales > Malvaceae > Hibiscus > Hibiscus tridactylites. The sequence goes on from OY288271.1 coordinate 36,047,090, forward strand.
CAAATTAGCACATGGAGGGATTTAGCACATGCTTTCAAAGAACAATACAAGCATGTCCTGGACATGGTACCTGATCGTTTGACGCTCCAAAACATGGAAAAAAAAAGCACAATGAAACGTTCCAACAATATGCTCAACGTTGGAGGGACATGGCTGCACAAGTCCAACCACCATTACTTGAGAAAGAGACGACGACCCTCTTCATTGATTCTTTAGAGTCAATATATTATAAGAAGCTTGTTGGTAATACCACTAGAGACTTTCCTGATCTAGTGACAACATGTGAAGCAATTGAACGTGCTATTAAAAGTGGGAAACTTAGCAGTTTCGAGACTTAAAAAAAATCGTATACCAAAAAGAAAGAGAATGAAATTAATGTTGTGGGAGATAATGGACATCCATACCCCAGATATCAATCATCACCACAATTTGTGTATCGTACAGGATATTCGAAACCCACTACAACCTCTCCAAATCAAGAAAAACAACCGCAATGAGGGCCCAATCCACCAAGGACTAATACAGAAAGACAATCTTTCACGCCTATTCCAATTTCTTACAAAGAGTTGTATGCTAAATTATTGGAAGAACGATTGATATCCCCCGTCTTTCTCACACCGTTGCAACCACCATACCCAAAATGGTACGATCCTTCTGCACATTGTGAATTCCATGCTGGAATCCCTGGTCATACAATCAAAAATTGTCCAGCTCTCAAAAGAAGGGTTCAGAGTTTGATTAATCAAAATATCCTTCAATTCAACACACCAGAGGGGCCAAATGTCGCTAATAACCCTCTGTCGACACATGAAGAACCAAAGGTTAACGCTGTGACGAGAGGCGGTGAGTTTAAGATTAAGACACGACTATCTGAAGTGCAATCACCGTTAAAGTGGGTTTGGAAGAAACTGGCAGAAAGAGGATTGGTGAGTTCTAACCGTGGAGCTGCTATGACTAGTAAAGGTTATTACTGTGAATTCCACGATGATGTGGATCATGAGATTCAACGACCTTTTGTGATTAATTGGCCCAGAATGCACGAAGAGGAATTAGAGAAGCCTCTGCCTCGATTGGTGATTGAGACTCCTTCTCCTTTCCCATACAAGAGTAATCAAAAAGTGCCATGGATTTATGGTTGTAACATGACTGTTACAGGAAAAGAGGATTCTGAAATTGCGGCTGCAGGAATTAGTGGAGTTGGGAACTTCACTCAAAGTGGAAGATGTTACTCTCTTGAAATTGCAAAATCGGTAGAGATAAGAGATGTTGAGCAAAAGGGCAAGTTCCCACTGATTGGAGAAAAACTAGAAATTAATGAACCTGTAAAAGAGGAAGAAACACGTGAATTCCTGAACTTCATCAAGCATAGCGAATACAGTGTGGTTGAACAATTACACAAAAAACCAGGTCGTATATCTGTGTTATCTTTGTTGCTGAGTTTAGAGCCCCACAGAAATGCTTTGCTAAAAGTGTTGAACCAAACATTTGTCCCAAGTGATGTTTCAGTGGATAAGTTGGATAGATTGGTAAATAATCTGCATGCCGACAGTTTCATCTCTTTTAGCGAGGATGAAATTCCTCTCAAATGTACAGGGTCCGTCAAAGCATTGCACATAACAACCTATTGCAATGGACATATACTACCTCATGTTCTGGTCGACAATGGATCTGCTTTGAATGTCATGCCCATGACCACATTAAATAGGCTTCCAGTGGATAAGGCTCACATGAGACCTTGTCATACAACTGTAAGGGCATTTGATGGAACCAGGAGAGAAGTCGTGGGGAAGATTGACATCCCACTTCTGATTGGTCCAGCTGTTGAGTGTGTAAAAGTTCTATTATTTACACCCTTTTTAACCCATATTTCTGTTGCATTCAAGCATCATTGCATTGCATTTAGGTTAGTTTACAGCAAAACATCACAAATATATTAAAGGCACAGATTCTACTAAAAGATGGCTAGTTTTGCAGGTTGCCGCCATAGTAGACAGAGAAGGCAGGCGCAGGGTAGAGAAGCAGGAGAGCTGAACTGAACAAGCAGACAAAGAGGACGATGCTGCCATGGTGCTACCGTGACAGCAGAGGATGACAGCATTTTAGTGGAGGAAAATCAAAGTGGACCTCGATAGATAGAGAAAATTCTGCTCGTTTGTCGTGTGAAAACCAAATATTTTTCCAAGCCCCGGATCAAAAGATATGTCAAGCCCAAAGCTCAAGGAGAGAAAATCCCAAGAAACAAGGAGGACGGCTGAAAAGTAGGATCCTTGAAGATTAAGTCTTTATTAGAATCATACTTTTAATTAAAGTTGTAATCCTTGTTAACTTAGATAACTTGAGCCCAAAGCTTATATAAGGGCATGTATTTTAACCTAGGGCATATCTCATATCCCATAGCCGATTACCCCATAACCGACAACCAAAAACCCTTAGCCTTTACCCGTCGTCGACATGTTCTAAAATCTCCCTAGGGCCATGAGTTGATTTGTAAAGTAGTTGCAAGGGTTGTTTTGTTTTAGGATTTTTCAAGTTCAATAAAATAAACTTCAAGTTCTCTTATTTTGGTTATTAATATCTTACAAGAGCATCGGGAGAGCATTGTGAGGTTATCCATTTACTTAGCATCGGGAGAGTTAAGTATAGGAAAGAAATAAGAGCAAGTTCTCTAGTTTATAGTTGAACTATCTTGTGCCTAGGGATAGGGCAAGGTTAAGTGGCTAAAGAAGAATTCATACACATCGGTGTTCATCCTTCGATTCACGCCGGGAGGTATCATCAAAGACGTGATCATCGACAGACTTGGACCTAGGAATAGGCCAAGGCAGATCTGGGATTCTTGCCAAACTTGAAGTACTGAGTTGGTGTGTTTGCTGCCGCAACGATCAACGGACTGCTGCCGCGACAGGTGCTGTCGCGACGGGCGCAACGACAGAACTGGAGTTCCTAAGCATTGCAATACCTACACTACTGAGCAATTCAATATCAACCCATTCTCTCTATCTTGATATTTCTACTCTTTTATTTACGTTTACTTTATTACTCTCGTGACAACTTTCTCAAATATTTCCTTTACTTTCGTGCAGTGAACTAAGGTGAAGCTATTAGCCCAATCCATGTGGAGACGATATCCGATACTTCGTATCACTTTACTACTTGCGTCGTGTACACTTGCACTACCATTGCGATAGACTCTTTTACACGCAACAAGTTTTTGGCGCCGTTGCCGGGGATTGGCAACATAACTCCACCTTTCTTTTATTGCACTTTTCGTTTTTGTTTTTGTTTTTGTTTTTATTTTTCTTTTTCTGTTTTTCGTTGGTGCTTTCAACTCTTGCTTTTCACGAGGTTTTCTTGTTTATGCGCAGATCTAAAAGAGGTGAAGATCATGAGTATCCATTAGATCCGGAAATTGAACGTTCCTTCAATCTCAAGAAACAAATTCGTCACCTTTTAGCCAGGAACGAGTACCTTGAAGAACAGCTAGAGAAGATGGCCGACGACCCACCTGCTGGCGATGTTATACCGCCTGCCGATAACCCTGCCGCCGCCGGACGACGGTCATGTCGTGACTACATGTTGAACGTGTTAAGTGTGTAAAAGTACTATTATTTACACCCTTTTTAACCCATATTTCTGCTGCATTCAAGCATCATTTCATTGCATTTAGGTCAGTTTACAACAAAACATCACAAATATATAAAAGGCACAGATTCTACAAAAAAATGGCTGATTTTGGCAGGTTGCTGCCGTCATAGACGGTGAAGGCAGGCGCAGGGCAGAGAAGCAGGAGAGCTGAATTGGACAAGCAGATAAAGAGGACGATGCTGCCATGGTGCTGCCGTGACAGGAGGACGACAACAAGTTAGTGAAGGAAAAGCAAAGTGGACCTCGATAGATAGAGAAAATTAAGCTCGTATGTCGTGTGAAAAGCCTATATTTTTCCAAGCCCCGGATCAAAAGATATGTCAAGCCAAAGCTCAAGGAGAGGAAATCCCATGAAACAAGGAGGCGGCTGAAAAGTAGGATACTTAGAGATTAAGTTTTTATTAGAATCTTACTTTTAATTAAAGTTGTAATCCTTGTTATCTTAGAATACTTGAGCCCAAAGCTTATATAAGGGCATAGATTTTAACCTAGGAGATATCTTCCCCGTAACCGATAACCAAACCCTTCCGCCGTCTACCCGCCGCCGACATGTTCTAAATTTCCCCTAGGGCCACGGGTTGTTTTGTAAAGTAGTTGCAAGGGTTGTTTTGTTTTAGGATTTTCCAAGTTCAATAAAATAAACTTCAAGTTCTCTTATTTTGGTTTTTAATATCTTGCAAGAGCATCGGGAGAGCATTGTGAGGTTATCCATTTACTTAGCATCGGGAGAGTTAAGTATACGAAAGAAATAAGAGCAAGTTCTCTAGTTTATAGTTGAACTATCTTGTGCCTAGGGATAGGGCAAGGTTAAGTGGCTAAAGAAGAATTCATACACATCGGTGTTCATCATTCGATTCACGCCGGGAGGTATCATCAAGACGTGATCATCGACAGACTTGGACCTAGGGATAGGCCAAGGCAGATCTGGGATTCTTGCCAAACTTGAAGTACGGAGTTGGTGTGTCTGCTGCCGCGACAGCCAACGGACAGCCGCCGCGACAGGTGCTGTCGCGACGGGCACGACGATAGAACTAGAGTTCCTAAGCATTGCAATACCTGCACTACTGAGCAATTCAATACCAGCCCATTCTCTCTATCTTGATATCTCAATTCTTTTATTTGCGTTTACCTTATTATTCTCGTGACAATTCTCTTAATTATTTTCTTTACTTCGTGCAGTGAAATAAGGTGAAGCTATTAGCCCAATCCCTGTGGAGACGATATCCGATACTTCGTATCACTTTACTACTTGCGTCGTGTACACTTGCACTACCATTGCGATAGACTATTTTACACGCAATAGAACGATCATGTAGAATTGGAGACCACGCTGCCAGACATTGATGTTAATAACTTTGAGCTTAAACCTGTCATGTTTAGTATGATCAACAATGCCGGACAGTTTAGTGGTGTTGTGACAGAGGATGCTAGGGAGCATCTCAAAACGTTCCAGGAGATCTGTGGTTTGTTTAGACTGCCAGGAGTTAATCTGGAGATACTGAGGCTTCGGTTATTTCCCCATTCATTGAGGGACAGAGCTAAAACTTGGTGGAATAAACTTACGTCGGTTCAATTAGAACTTGGGCAGATTTATCTCGTGAATTTTTATCTCGTTTCAATCCTTCGTATTTATCTGAGCGATTACGTAATGAAATTGCTACTTTTCAACAGGAAGATGACGAGCCGATGCATGAGGCCTGGGACAGATTTACTACTCTTCTACGGAACTACCCAATGCATGGATTCCCCGTCTGGAATCAGGTAACTAAGTTTTATAATGCTGCCAACTTACAAACTCGTATTCGAATTGATTCAGCAGCAAATGGACTATTATTTGATAAAGATCCGGACGAGGCACTACAAGTTTTGAAAAATCTGGCCAAGAATGAGGAGCAGTTTCCGACTACAAGAAGAGGGGGTAAACGGGTACTTGCTGTCAAGGATTATGAGACCGACAGCACAATGAAATCACGGGTAGCATTCCTTACTAAAGCAATGAAAAGGCTATTGAATGATGATGGACAACATGGATTTGCTGTGGAGGAGGTATGTGACATCTGTGAGGAAAATCATAGTCGGGATGAGTGCCCGATACAGTTAGAAGAGGGAAAATATGTTGGAAACTACAAGCCAAATTACGATTCCAACAATTATAATCCCAATTGGAGGAAGGATCCCAAATTTTCTTGGAGTAATCCTAATAATGCCCTGAATCCTCAAGCACACAATCAGAATCAGGGAGGACCTAGATTGCTGACGCGACAGCAACTGCCGCCGCAACTGCAACAGCAGCAACCAGCTGCCACGAGCAATATACTGGAACAGACTCTGGTCACTTTTATGTCTCAGACAGGTACTTATATTGAAAATATGAATCAGTTTGTCAAGAAAACAGAGAATTTCATGTATAAAACAGAGATGAGGATGACAAATCATGAAGCTACTTTGAAATCTCTGGAGACACAAATGGGTCAGGTTTCCCAACATATTAAGCCGAGGAAGACTGGAGGATTCCCTAGCAATACTGAAAATGCTAGGCAGCCCACACATGAGCAGTGTAAGGCAATTACTACTAGGAGTGGGAAGAAACTACCAGGGCCGGAAAAAGAAACTGAAACAGTAAAGGAACCTGCCTTGGATAAACCTGCTGAGGAAGCTGCTCCGACAGGTGATAAACCGACTGCTGCCGATGAGCCTGTCACGACAGCAGAAGCGACAGAGGAGAAAATTGATGAACCCAAACCTCCTCAGATTCGTATATAGTGGGAAGGACGTATTGCTGACTATCGTCCCCCGCCACCTTTTCCCCAACGGATACAACAAGCTAAGCAAGAATCTTATCTTAAAAAGATTTATGATATTTTTAAACAGGTTCATATTAATATCCCGCTGTTAGATGCCATTAGGGAGATGCCCGGTTATGCCAAATTTCTCAAGGATGTCATCTCAAAGAAATGTAAACTTGGGGAATTTGAAACGGTAAAGATGACTGAAGGTTGCATGAGTATTCTTCACTGGCAGCCACCCCAGAAAAAGAAGGATCCGGGGAGCTTCATCATACCTTGTGTAATCGGAAATAAATTTGTGGGTAAGGCACTTTGTGATCTTGGTGCTAGTGTTAATTTAATGCAAAAGTCTGTTTTTCATAAATTAGGTATTGGAAAGGCGCGACCCACAACAGTAAATCTTCAGCTGGCAGACCGCTCTTACGTTCATCCAGAAGGAAAAATTGAAGATATTCTGGTAAGAGTGGATAAGTTTATTTTTCCTGCTGACTTTCTTGTTTTAGATTGTGAGGCATACGAAAACGCACCAGTCATCCTTGAGCGACCCTTCTTAGCCACGGGAAGATCACTGATTGATGTGGAGAAAGGAGAACTCACCATGCGAGTGAACGATCAAGAGATTAAGTTGAATGTTCTCCAAGCGATGAAACATGCTGATGTGGACGAGGAATGAAAGGCTATCACTGACATTACCCTTGATCAACCCTGCATCAGGTCGGGCTATCACGATATTAAATTTGGTCACTGCCGCAGCAGCCACCTACAGGACTGTCACGACAGCATCGACGACAGCAACTCCTCTGAATCCGATACATCTGATACTGTAGATCAGGAGGAGGTAAACTGGTTAGGCAATCGTCCAGGTAAGTTATTCGAACCTTTAAATTATACTTCGGATAACCATTTAATCCAAAAGCCATCTACTGTTGAACCACCTGCCTTAGAACTGAAGCCCCTGCCAGGGCAGCTTAAATATGCTTTTCTTGGTTCAAATGATACGTTGCCCGTAATCATCTCTTCTAAGCTGCCACAGGAACAGGAACGACGGCTAATAGGCATGCTAAGGCAGCACAAAAAGGCGATTGGATGGACGATAGCTGATATACAAGGCATTAGTCCGGCGTTATGCATGCACAAAATCCTTCTAGATGAAGATAATAAGCCGACTATTGATTCCCAAAGGCGGCTAAACCATGCGATGAAAGAGGTGGTGCGTAAAGAGATAATCAAGTGGTTAGATGCTGGTATTATTTACGCCATCTCCGACAGCAAATGGGTGAGCCCGGTGCAATGTGTTCCCAAGAAAGGAGGAATGACCGTGATAACCAATGAGAAAATGAGTTAATCCCAACCAGGACTGTGACCGGTTGGAGGGTTTGTATGGACTATCGGAAGCTTAACAAAGCTACCCGAAAGGACCATTTTCCTTTACCCTTTATTGATCAAATGCTTGATAGATTAGCGGGAAAACCTTACTATTGTTTTCTTGATGGTTATTCAGGTTATAATCAAATTGTCATCGCACCGGAGGATCAAGAAAAGATGACTTTTACATGCCCCTACGGAACGTATGCTTTTAGGAGGATGCCGTTTGGACTATGCAATGCACCCGCCACCTTCCAAAGGTGCATGATGGCCATATTCTCCGATATGGTAGAGGACTTCCTTGAGATTTTTTTGGATGATTTTTCTGTCTTTGGAGACGATTTTGAGAGCTGCCTCGGCAATCTACAAAAGGTAATTGAAAGATGTGAAAAAGCAAATCTTGTTTTGAATTGGGGAAAATGCCACTTTATGGTGGATGGAGGGATAGTCCTTGGCCATAAGATTAGCTGTCGTGGGATAGAAGTCGACAGGGCTAAAATAGAAGTGATCGAGAAGCTGCCACCGCCGACCACAGTCAAAGGTATTAGAAGTTTCTTGGGACATGCTGGTTTTTATCGGAGATTCATTGCAAATTTCTCAAAAATCACCAAGCCCCTATGCCATCTTTTGGAGCAGAATTGACCCTTTGACTTTAATGATGAATGTACTGAAGCATTCAAGATTCTGAAGGAAAAACTGGTAACAGCCCCAATAGTACAACCACCAGACTGGACACAGCCATTTAAGATTATGTGTGATGCTAGTGACTATGCTGTTAGGGTAGCACTTGGGCAGCGCAGAGATAAGCTGTTTCATGTCATATATTATGCCAGCAAGACATTGAATGACGCCCAAGTAAACTACACCACCACAGAAAAGGAGTTATTAGTTGTGGTGTTCTCCATTGTCAAGTTTCGTTCTTACATACTTGGGATGAAAGTAATAGTGTACACAGACCATTCTGCCCTGAAATATTTGTTCGCGAAAAAGGATGCAAAGCCTAGATTGATACGGTGGATCCTGCTATTGCAAGAATTCGACCTTGAAATCAAGGACAAAAAAGGGACAGAAAATCAGGTGGCAGATCACTTGTCAAGGTTGGAGAAGGGACAGAATCTGCCAATAGATGAGACTAACATACTGGAGACCTTCCCCGATGAGCAGCTCTTTGCTGCCGCAATCGCTACCGCAACAGTCATGGCGGCAGGTAAGTCTTCTGAACTCCCCTGGTATGCTGATTTCGTTAATTTTATAGTTAGCGGAATACTTCCTTCTGATCTTAATTATCAAGCCAGGAAGAGGTTCCAAAATGATGTTAAGCATTATTATTGGAACGAACCTCTTCTTTTCAAACTATGTGCAGATCAAGTCATAAGGAGGTGTGTACCATAAGAAGAGCAAGAAGAGATTCTCCATCACTGCCATGCTTCACAATATGGAGGTCACTTAGGAGGCAACAAAACTGCTGCCAAGGTACTGCAGTCAGGGTTCTACTGGCCGACACTGTATAAAGATGCACAGGACTTCTACAAGAACTGTGACAGGTGCCAGCGGACAGGTAACATCTCGAGGAGAAACGAGATGCCACTGCAGAACATTCTAGAAGTCGAGATCTTCGACGTTTGGGGGATTGATTTTATGGGACCTTTTCCATCTTCATGTGGAAATCTATACATCCTCCTAGCAGTGGATTATGTCTCTAAGTGGGTTGAAGCTATCGCCACTCAAAAGAATGATGCCAAGACAGTCCAAAAGTTTCTACACAAAAACATTGTTTCTAGATTTGGCATCCCTAAGGCGATTATCAGTGATGAAGGGAGACATTTTGACAATAGGGTTATTGTTGCCGCCTTGAAGAAATATGGTGTCAAGCATCGGATCGCGACATTATACCACCCACAAACCAATGGACAAGCTGAGATATCCAATAGGGAAGTTAAGAACATTCTTGAGAAGATGGTTAAGCCAACTAGGAAAGATTGGTCTTTACTCCTTAATGATGCATTATGGGCATATAGGACAGCTTTTAAAACTCCATTGGGCATGTCTCCATACCGATTGATTTATGGAAAAACTTGTCACCTGCCTGTCGAGATAGAGCACAAAGCATACTGGGCAATCAAGGCAGTAAATATGGACTTGGACAAGGCAGGCCAGAAAAGGCTGTTAGATTTGAACGAGATTGAAGAAATAAGAACAATGGCCTACGACAATGCAAGAATTTACAAGGAGAAAACTAAGAAGTGGCATGACAGGAAGTTGCTGTCACGACAGTTCTGCCCAGGGCAGCTTGTATTGTTGTTCAATTCTAGACTGAAACTCTTCCCAGGGAAGCTAAAATCTAGATGGTCTGGCCTATTCCAAGTCGTACAAGTTTTTCCCCATGGTGCCATCACAATCCGATCGTTAAAAGACGGACACCAATTCAAAGTCAACGGACAGCGCCTTAAGCATTATCAGGGGACTGAAGCCCCAGGAATACAGGAAGTGGTTACCTTAGGAGATGCCCCACAAGGCATCCCTAATTTAACCTAAATTTTATTTTTTATTTATTTATTATTTATTAGGAAATTAGGTTTATTTTATTCAAATAATGTTTTTATGTTTACTGTTTTTAGGAAATAAAGGAGTCAAGAAGAATAAGAGAAGTGACCCAAGACCATCATCCATCCATCAACCAAATACAGCCCAATATTGAAACCTGTCGTTCTAGCTACCGCCGCAGACACGAATAAGACAGGTTGTCATCAGACTGTCACGGCAGACGCAGAAACGTGTGACAGACGCGTAATAGACGCATAAATACGTGTCAGACGCGTTAGACACGCTAAAGCTCAACAGTCGCCCCGTTATTCACGCCTGTCGTTACAACATTAAACGGGTAGCAACTCTTCCTCTATAAAACCCCGTTTCATTTTCATTTTACTCACTTCTGCTTATTCTTACTTGCTCTCCCCTTTAGCTTTTCTTTGTTTTCTTTACTTTCACAAAACCCTTGCAACTAACATGTCTTCCAGAAGAACCCGCCGCAGTGCTGCTTCAACCTCTTCACCAGCAGCACCCACCCCGCAGTCCTTCGCAACTAAGGACCTCTGGGAAGAATGAGGCTTTATCTACACTCGAAAGGCAGAGAATATGGGGCTAAAACCGTTCATTGCAAGGGCGATAAAGGCTCTGCTGTGGGAGCAATTTGCAGAGCAACCAGCAGAAATGAATGAAACGCTGGTGAGGGAATTTTATGCTGCCATCGGCAGCAGGACGGCAACAACAGTGACTGACCGAGGGACAGAAGTGCCATTCACAGCAGAACGCATCAACAATTTTTATGGTCTCTACTTCGGCCCCAACGACGATGCCCACCAGCAGTTCCTGGACACACTAGACACCGCTGCCTTCGATGCTGTCATGGTAGAAGTGACAGAAGAAGGAACTGAATGGAACACGAGCAAGAAAAATCCCAATACCGTTAGAAGGGGGCAGCTGCTTCTAGAAGCCAAATTATGGAACACTTTCATCAAGAAGAGGATTCTGTCGTCCTCCCATCATACCACAGTGGACCAGCAGAGGCTAGCCCTAATCCACTCAATCATGAACAAACGGCCCATAAATGTGGGACGCTACATGAGGGAGAGTATCTTGGACTACATGCACAGATCAACAGCCCTCCTCTGCATGCCCTTCCTGATTACATCCATCTGCCGCTGCTCTGCCGTACCAGAAGCCACCACCGATCGACTAGTGAAGGGACGGGGCTGGACAGACAAGAATATTATCAGCCTCATGGAGCTGACAGTAGCAACCCCCTTCTCTTCCGTCAACCCTAATGTCGCCCCAGCAGAATCATCAGAGGAGCCCAACACTGAACCTGCCGCAGCAGCTGCTCCGACAGACACATCCACTCAAATCCTTGCTGTCATTCAGAGGGTGGAAGACAGACAGTTGGGTCTGATGACATTCATCAGGGATTTTTCCAACTCCACGGTAAATTTCATTAACCATACTTTAAATTATCCTGATGTTGTCTTTCCCACCTTCCCTGCTCACTATTTCACCATCCCCACCCCTGCCCACACACCTACACCTGCTGCCTCCACCCCATCACCTGCCCCGACGGCAGCCGGCAACCCTCAGGCCAACACATCCGCCCGAGGAACAAAGCGACCGCCCTCGGATGACATTGCTGCCTTCGTAGTTGGCTTTTCTTCTTCCTCTGTCTGGGCTGAAAGCGAGGCAGAACCCTCTATTCGGAGGAATTTGGAGAAGGAATTCACACCTGTCAAGAGGCAGAAAAAGATGGCCAACAGAAAGCTTATGCCAAAGGCCAGCACCACCACCAGCAGCAGCAGCACTTGGGACAGCGGCAGCAGCTCTGACATCCAAGTCGTAGAGCAACCAGCCCAGCCTACCCCACAGCCCAGAATCCGCCGCCAAATCCGCCTTAGTAGCAGTAGTGAAGACAATGTTTAAAATTTAAGTCTTTTATCTTCTTCTTATTGCTGCTGCCTTATCTATATTTTGTGATGTACTGCCTTCATTTTTATTTTTGTCATTTGCATTGAGGGCAATGCAACCCTCGAGTTTGGGGGTGGCAATCCTCCATTTTAATGGAGTCTAAGTACATCTCTTTAATTAATTGTTGTGTCTTTTATTTATTTCTCTTAAAAAAATTAGAAAAGATTGAAAATTTTGGCTTAAAACTATGATTTGAACTTACCTGTCGTGACAGCTCTGTCGTGGCAGCATCTTTAGGACAGTTTAAGGAGAAGTTTAGAGCCTTTCTATAGTTCTGAAAAACTTAAACACCATTGTGACTGTTATACTACTTAGATTTCTTTTAGCCAAACTAGAATAGGAAGCTTAGCACTTGAATAGCCCCTAGAGGTGCCTAACACTGGCTCTAGGAAAGAAGTTTAGCAAAAGAGACTCAAAAACCTAGAGGTGCCCGAAACCGGCTCTAGGAAGCTAACTAGAGGTGCCTAAAACTGGCTCTAGTAAAACTTAGCTTGAAAAATAGAAGAATCAAGTCAAAACAAAAGAAGCATGAAAATGTGTCTTCAAAAAATAAACTTTGGCATAAAAATTCGAGTTAAAGAGTTGAATATTCTAGTGAAACTAAGAGAGTCTTAGCATATAACTGTTCACAAGCATGCACACACTGCACAAGGACTATAGTGAGATTCCGGACAAATCCTAATCTATCCGACAGGTTGCTGCCGCCATAGAGAACGAACGACGGGTAAGTGAAAGTTCACTGTTTGAAAGCCAAAGAAAAAATATTCATTTTTTCTTTTAGGTCTTAATTGCTTGAGAGCAAGCAAAAACTTGAGTTTGGGGTGTGTTGAGTGTGTAAAAGTTCTATTATTTACACCCCTTTTAACCCATATTTCTGCTGCATTCAAGCATCATTGCATTGCATTTAGGTTAGTTTACAGCAAAACATCACAAATATATTAAAGGCACAGATTCTACTAAAAGATGGCTAATTTTGCAGGTTACCGCCATAGTAGACGGAGAAGGCAGGCGCAGGGCAGAGAAGCAGGAGAGCTGAACTGAACAAGCAGACAAAGAGGACGATGCTGCCATGGTGCTGCCGTGACAGCAGAGGACGACATCATTTTAGTGGAGGAAAATCAAAGTGGACCTCGATAGATAGAGAAAATTCTGCTCGTCTGTCGTGTGAAAACCAAATATTTTTCCAAGCCCCGGATCAAAAGATATGTCAAGCCCAAAGCTCAAGGAGAGAAAATCCCAAGAAACAAGGAGGACGGCTGAAAAGTAGGATCCTTGAAGATTAAGTCTTTATTAGAATCACACTTTTAATTAAAGTTGTAATCCTTGTTAACTTAGATAACTTGAGCCCAAAGCTTATATAAGGGCATGTATTTTAGCCTAGGGCATATCTCATATCCCATAGCCGATTACCCCATAACTGACAACCAAAAACCCCTAGCCTTTACCCGCCGTCGACATGTTCCAAATTCTCCCTAGGGCCACGGGTTGATTTGTAAAGTAGTTGCAAGGGTTGTTTTGTTTTAGGATTTTTCAAGTTCAATAAAATAAACTTCAAGTTCTCTTATTTTGGTTATTAATATCTTGCAAGAGCATCGGGAGAGCATTGTGAGGTTATCCATTTACTTAGCACCGAGAGAGTTAAGTATACGAAAGAAATAAGAGCAAGTTCTCTAGTTTATAGTTGAACTATCTTGTGCCTAGGGATAGGGCAAGGTTAAGTGGCTAAAGAAGAATTCATACACATTGGTGTTCATCCTTCGATTCACGCCGGGAGGTATCATCAAAGACGTGATCATCGACAGACTTGGACCTAGGGATAGGCCAAGGCAGACCTGAGATTCTTGCCAAACTTGAAGTACTGAGTTGGTGTGTTTGTTGCCGCAACGATCAACGGACTGCTGCCACGACAGGTGCTACCGCGACAGGCGCAACGACAGAACTGGAGTTCCTAAGCATTCCAATACCTGCACTACTGAGCAATTCAATACCAGCCCATTCTCTCTATCTTGATATTTCTACTCTTTTATTTACGTTTACTTTATTACTCTCGTGACAACTTTCTCAAATATTTCATTTACTTTCGTGCAGTTAACTAAGGTGAAGCTATTAGCCCAATCCCTATGGAGACGATATCTGATACTTCGTATCACTTTACTACTTGCGTCGTGTACACTTGCACTACCATTGCGATAGACTCTTTTACACGCAACAACAGCTACGTATAATGTAGAATTTATTGTTATGGACATCACACCTGCTTATAATTGCCTATTGGGACGACCCTGGATTCACGCGGCCGGAGTAGTACCTTCAACGCTTCACCAGAAAGTTAAGTTTGTAATTGACGGGCGCCTTATAAGCGTTAGCGCTGAAGACGATATCATTGCATCTGCATCAACGGAGACTCCATACATTGATGTGGATGAAAATACAGTCGAGTGTACATTTCGATCACTCGAATTCGTGAATGCTAGTTTTTTTTGCTGAGGTAAATAAGATCCCAAAACCCAAACTCTCAAAGAATACTATGATGGGAATACGACTCACCGTTGGGAAAGGAGCCAAATCAGGAAAATGACTTGGGAAATATTTGCAAGGGATGCATACGGCGATACAACCATTTCTAAAGTATGATCGAAGCGGTATTGGACTCCAACAAAATCCACGTCAAAAGATGAAGCAAATTTTGAAAATAAAAGCAAAGAGAACGGCCAGACTGATTGGCCAGAATATCGAAGGGGAATTGATGGTATTTCCCCATATTTCTGAAACCTTTGTGTTCGGGGGACACATTCATTCTGAAAAGAAAATCCTAGTGGTGCCTCCAGAGAGGTTCGAAGAACTGAGCATAAATGCTATAGGGGAAGAGGAAGAAATCGCAAAAAATCGGTCAAAAATTCGCCCGTGTCCTCCGGGTTGTGTCTTGGATAACTGGACCGCTGTTGAACTCCCCATTGTTTTTAAATCTTTATCAGAGTAATGCTCGAAACTTGCCCCGCTACTTAAGCCCGAAAGTAGTGGGGATTTATTGTAAGGGCCCCCATTTAGGCATCAGTTTATCAATTCAATAAATGAATGCATTTTCCCTTTCAATCTGGTCTCATTGTTTGTACATTCTTTTCTTTTGTTCACTTGTCCCATTTCATTAAAACATTCTACACTTCCCTTTCTTGTGCCTTGTATATATATATTTCCTCTTACACATTTGCAGGCCTTTAGATATCAATTGCACGAATGACATTACTTCGAGCTTAAAAGTCAACTTTGAACAGACTATATGCTTAGGAGAGTATGAGTCTGACGACAACTATGATGAACATGAATTGTCTCCTGATCTACTTAGTCTAATTGAGCATGAGAATAAACAAATTCTTCCTCACCAAGAACCAATGGACACAGTGAACTTGGGAACTCAGGACGACAAGAGAGAGATAAAGATCGGTACTTTCATATCTTCAGATACAAGAGACAAACTCATCTCCCTACTTCAAGAATTCAAGGATGTGTTTGCCTGGACCTACCAGGATATGCCTGGATTAAATACAGATATTGTAACACACGAACTTCCGTTGAAGCCAGAATGCAAGCCTGTACAACAAAAGCTTAGAAGAATGAAGCCAGATATGTTACTTCAGATACGAGAGGAAGTAAAGAAACAATATGATGCTGGATTTTTGCAAGTGGACAAATATCCAGAATGGGTAGCTAACGTTGTTCCGGTACCAAAGAAACATGGAAAGGTGTGAATGTGTGTTGACTATCGAAATCTTAATCTTGCTAGTCCTAAGGATAATTTTCCTCTACCACATATAGACACGTTGGTAGACAATACAACAAGACACCACTTGTTCTCATTTATGGATGGTTTCTCTGGCTACAATCAAATCAAAATGTATCCCGACGACATGGAGAAAACTACATTTGTAACAGAATGGGGCACATTTTGCTACAAAGTGATGCCTTTCGGTTTGAAAAATGCAGGGGCAACATATCAAAGGGCCATGGTGACATTGTTCCATGACATGATGCATTAAGAAATAGAAGTTTATGTGGATGATAGGATCGCCAAGTCTCGAACAGAAGAAGAACACATCACAAATCTTAGAAAACTCTTTGAACGTTTGAGGAAATTTCATTTGAAGCTAAATCCGGAAAAATGCACCTTCAGAGTTGCTTCAGGCAAATTGTTGGGTTTTATTGTTAGCAAGCGAGGTATTGAGGTAGATCCTGATAAAATCAAAGCTATCCAAGAGCTTCCGCCTCAACGTACTCAAAAGGAAATTCGAGGCTTCTTAGGTCGTTTAAATTATATTTCTCGGTTTATCTCTCAATTAACCAATAAATGTGATCCCATTTTCCGACTCTTAAGGAAGCATAATACATGCGTATGGGACTCAACATGTCAAGAGGCCTTTGATAAAACTAAGCAATATTTGTCAAAACCTCATGTATTAGTTCCTCCTGTATCAAGCAAGCCTTTGATTTTGTATCTAGCTGTATTTGAAAACTCTATGGGTTGTGTATTGGGCCAACACGATGAAACTGGGAGAAAAGAGTGAGCTATCTACTACCTCAGCAAAAAATTTACCGATTGTGAATCGAGATACTCTTCTATCGAGAAATTATGTTGCACATTAGTCTGGACGGCTCGCAGGCTTCGTCAATACATGCTATACCACACAACATGGTTGATTGCAAAACTAGATCCAATAAAATACATGATGGAATCGCCAGGCCTATAAGGAAGGATGGCTCGATGGCAAATTTTACTCTCTGAATATGATATTGAGTATGTAAATCGGAAAGCCATCAAAGGTAGCGCCATTGCGGATATTTTAGCTAGTCGTGCTTCTTCTAAGTATGAACCTTTGAGTTTTGAGTTTCCTGACGAAGACCTAATGTGCTTAATTGCTAATGAAGAGGAACCAAATGGCTCCACCTTGGAAAATGAATTTTGACGGAGCTTCAAATGCATTTGGGCATGGAATTGGGGCAGTTTTAGTGTCTCCCAAAGGGAATCATTATCCGTTTACGGGTCGACTAAATTTTGAGTGTACCAACAATATGGCGGAATATGAAGCGTGTATAATGGGACTTCGTGCGGCAATCCAGCGAAAAATTAAAGTCCTAAAAGCATACGGTGATTCGTCGTTAGTGGTTTATCAACTTCGTGGAGACTGGGAAACTAAAGATGCAAAATTGATTGAGTACCGAAAACTCGCCCTTGAATTAATAAAAGAGTTCGAGGAGATATCTTTCCATTACCTTCCCCGAGAAGATAACCAAATGGCTGATGCATTGACAACTTTGGCTTCTATGTTTAAAGCAAACAAAGAAGATGATATAATGCCCATACAAATGAGTATTTATGATTCACCCGCTAGTTGTTATACCATCGAAGATGAGGTAGATGATCACCCTTGGTACTACGATATTCTACAATATATCAAGTATCAAAAATATCCTGAGGGGGCAAATGATGTGAATAAAAGAACAATTCGAATAATGGCTGCAGGGTATGTTCTTGACAGAGAAATTCTATACAAAAAAGGGAGCGACCAAACACTGCTCAGATGTGTAGAAAACCATGAGACAAAAAAGATTATTGAGGAAGTTCATGAGGGAATTTGTGGAATTCATGCAAATGGCCTTAGTATGTCAAGGCAGATTATGAGGTTGGGTTATTACTGGCTGTCTATGGTAGAAGATTGCGACAACTTTGCTCAGAGATGCCATAAATGTCAAATTTATGGAGATAAAATTCATGCAGCATCTTCACCTCATCATGTTATAACCGCTCCGTGGCCATTTGCAGCGTGGGGCATGGATGTGATCGGACTGATTACGCCAAAAGCATCAAATGGACATCGTTTCATTTTTGTGGTGATTGATTATTTTACCAAGTGGCTGGAAGCTGCTTCGTATGCCAATGTAACCAGGTCGACAGTATGCAAGTTCCTAAAAAAGGAAATCATTTGTCGATATGGTCTACCAGACAGAATTATCTCTGACAATGCTTTAAATCTGAACAACCAAATGATGAAGGAAGTGTGTGAGCAGTTTAAGATAAAGCATCATAAATCAGCACCTTATCGCCCAAAAATGAATGGGGCCGTAGAAGCAGCCAATAAAAATATCAGGCGGATTGTGGAGAAAATGGCAATAACATATAAGGATTGGCATGAGAAATTACCTTTTGCCTTGCTAGCGTATCGTACATCAGTGCGAACATCTACGGGGGAAACTCCATATTCTTTAGTTTACGGAATGGAGGCAGTATTATCGATTGAGGTTGAGATTCCATCTCTTCGAGTCTTAATGGAACTTAAGTTGGACGAAGCTGAATGGATTCGAGTTAGATATGACCAGTTGAATATGATAGAAGAAAAAAGATTGAAAGCAATTTGTCATGGGCAGATGTACCAAAAGCGAATGATTCGAGCTCACGATAAAAAAGTCCGACCAAGAACGTTTCGAAAAGGGGATTTGGTTCTAAAAAAGAGGTTGCCTACGTAGAGGGATTTTCGAGGAAAATGGATGCCAAATTGGGAAGGGTCGTTTGTCGTGAAAAAAGCTTTTTCTGGTGGGGCATTAATCCTAACCGAGATGGATGGGAACTAGTTATCCAATCCTGTGAATTCTGACTCGGTGAAGAAATATTATGCTTGAATTCATGACATACCAAGAGGTGAAAACCCGAAAAGGCCTTGTTGGTAAAAAAAGAGTAAGAAAGAAGAAAGAAAGGCCAAGAGGTGAAAACCCGAAAGGGCCCTGTTGGTAAAAAAAAGCCAAGAGGTAAAAACCCGAAAGGGCGCGTTTGAGAATCAACAGAAGATTCAAGGGTCAGAAGCTCAAGAATAGTCAAAGTATGATCAAGGGAAAATCTACATGCCTTCATATGTGGTCCAAGAACTCAAACTTTACTAGGCAGAGGTCATATTCAAAAAGATCCTTGAGCGAAGTAGCAATTGAGTCCTCGCAATTGATATTTAGGGGCACTTTTTTTCCTTTTTTTCCCTCTTTCTTTTGTTTTTGTTTCCCTGTGTTGTCTTAGACGTTTGATTATCATCTGTCAAGGCTCAGACCACTTTCATTCAATAATATATATATATATATATATATATTTGTTACCTTGCATTTCCTTGTACTTGTTATTTGGGACATTTGTGCATTCTTTTGATTGGTAATCTCGTTGCTCTACCTAAGGGGGTTTACAATATATTTTGATGTTCGATGTATTACTCGAAAAGATATTTTAGAACATAATAAGGTTAGAAAATGCTCACGAACACCATTTTTGGAAAGGAACGAATTCAAGAGGCACGATACGAGGCCGACAGAAAAAGTACAAGGACTTCGATCTCGACGAAAATAAATTCAGAACTTAAAATATATGCAATTTTCATGCATTTAGAATAGTGGAGCATTTTGCATGTAAGATAAATACATTAGAAACACATGCATTTTTTATCAAGACAAGTTGACAGAAATGTCATTAATCGCCTTCAAGATGAAGTGCCGTCAAATTACTTTCAAGATGAAGTGCCATCAATCGCCTTCAAGATGAAGTGCCACCAATCGCCTTTAAAATGAAGTGCTACCAATCGCCTTCAAGATGAAGTGCCACCAATCGCCTTCAAGATGAAGTGCCTCCAATTGACTTCAAAATGAAGTACCTTCAAGATGAGGTGCCACCAATCGCCTTCAAGATGAAGTGCCACCAATCGCCTTCAGGATGAAGTGTCATCAATGGCCTTCAAAATGAAATGCCGATGTATGCTTCCAAGAAGGAATGTTGTTAATCGCCTCCAAGAGGGAGTGCCATAATTCGCCTCCAAAAGAGAATGACATCATCACTGGAAAAATTGTTGTTTCTGGTCTTTGCTTCATTCCTCTCATTCGAGCAATGAGCAAAGAGGGGCAGCTGTACACACCAATTTTTTAGGGCCTAACATATGGTCCAACATGCTTAATAAAATAAAATAAAAAACAAGGAAAAAAAAACCAAAAAATTACGGAAAATAAAAAAAATGAAATAATGTGAAAATAAAAAACCCCTAAAAACCTTAGTCCGCCGCCCGTAAGAGTCCATGGCCACGAGGACTCATCTACTTGCTCAGCAATCCCGTGTCTTGCGCTCTACACATACATTCAAGCTTATCCCAACAGTTTCCCTATGAATCTGGGAAGAAAAGACTTGAGAAAACCCTAATCTTGGGCTATAAATAAGAACGCCGAAAATCTAAAAAAGGGAAGAAAAAGGCAGAGAAAAAACGGGAGATAAGTACTTAGTCGAAACAAAGAAAAGCAGTTCAAATAAAGTCGGGAAAAGAGATAGAACCATCTACCTTCGATTGCCGGCGCAAGAAGCAGTGGTTGAGAAATCCGAACGGTGAAAAGGTTCGCAGACAGTAGTAGACCAACATATTCGAGAATCAATGCAATCCAACGGTGGGATTTCGAAATCGAGAGGTAAAACAAAAATTCAGATCTATTTGAATATATTCGTTTTTTTGGAATATTAATACCGGATTTGAGTTCAGGGGAAAGAATAGATAAAAAAAGGTATTATTTTTATATACTCACCGTCGTCGGAGCTACACCGGCGACGGCGGCGGTGTGGGTCGAGAGAGAATGGAAACAAAGATAAAAGAAAATGGTTCTCATATATTGTTAGGGCAAATGAAAAAATTAAAACCCCATTAATAACAACAGCTCACAGTGCACGAGAAACCAAATAAAGCCTATTCAAATTGATTTCACTTTTAATTAAATAATTTAAAATCCTGACAGCTCACGCATTGGAAACTCACATTTTTGGAAGCTGAATCACGCATAGGTGGGTTGATGATTTCACTTTTGTGAATTTAGGGGATAATTGTGCCCTAGGTCCCTCATTTACTTTAGGCTCTTTATATTTTAGGTTTAGTTAGTTTCTTTTTTTTATGAACTTCAATATTTAAATTCTTTTAATTAGGTCCTTAATTCCCATAATTAATTAGATGATTAAAGAACGAATAATTCACTTAGGTTGTCCTGATTATTTTTTTCTTTCCCTTTTTAAAGTGGACGATTAATTTTTAATTGGATTTAAAATTGAGTTTAATTATAAATTGGTCTTAAAATTTTGCGAATAATGAAATTTGGTCTTAAAAGATGTTTGATTAATAATTCGCTTAATTTGAGATAAATTATGATTTGACTTAAGGTTATGGTCTTCAATGAAAAATATTAATTTTCCATTTGTTTTTTTTATATATATCATTTTTAGCATACTTAGTTTTTCTTTAATTTATTCGATTTTTTCTCATCGCGTATAATAGTGCTATTAACCCTATCTTTGAAGCCTTTTAGACAACACAACCCCTTTAGGTACCAAATTTGGGCATTGTGGGGGTGCTATAACCTTCCCCACACGTAACCGACTCCCGAGCCCAACTTGACTCCGGTTCAGACGCATGCCAATTTTACAGGTTTTCGGTCATACCCAATCCAAAATGACCGATGGCGACTCCAATCCACGACGAGCCTTTGAAGGCCCAATCAACTTCGGCCCGGACCAAAAACGACGTCGACAAAGACTTTAGGGGAAATGCCCCAATTAGTTTATTCATGTTTTATAAATTATTTTTGTAATTTCAGGATATTTCCTCTTTATTCAATATAATTAGCGACTATTGTTTTTTAATTGCCTTAAGTGATTACAATGTAGTATATGTTCATATTTATTCTCAGCCCTGTAATAAAGCAAACACATCTTGCAGATAAAGCTACTCGAACCCAAATCTTCTAAAATAAACATTATCATTTTTTACTGAGACCACTCATTCACTACACCAAGTTTGGCATATAACGGTGCTTTTCGTGGTGTTTTAGTTTAAACGCCGCTAAAATTTTACAAATCACGATGTTTTAGAGTCAAACGCCACAAAACGACAAAAATAGTGGCGTTTTTATTACAAATGCCGCTAATGAATGGTATATTGTAACGCCCCGGGTTTAGGGGTCGGGTGTTACTCGGGTAAATCGAGTTTTGGTCGTGGGCTCGCTTTAAACTAAATTGAGCCTTGGTTTTATTTTAAAAAGGGTTTGTGACTCATTAAGGGCATGTTGGTAATTTTGAAAAGAAGGAAAAGATGAGTAAAAGAGGATTTTAGAAACTTTTTCTCTTCTTCTTC
Source organism: Hibiscus tridactylites (assembly GCA_958450335.1). Classification (NCBI taxonomy): domain Eukaryota; kingdom Viridiplantae; phylum Streptophyta; class Magnoliopsida; order Malvales; family Malvaceae; genus Hibiscus; species Hibiscus tridactylites. Next base: position 36,069,576 of record OY288271.1, read on the forward strand.
GTCCCTTCAAAATTTCACGTCAAAACCTCCCTTAACCTCTAAACACTATTTCATCAAATTTCTTCATCATTTCAAGGGCTCTCTTCAAGGTAAGCATATTTTTTATTTCTCTTCGTCATTTCCAACATTTCTATAGCTTTAGTTTTTCATAGAAATCACTTTTAAAGTTTTTGAAGTTTTCAAGTTTTGAAGTTAAAGTAAGAAACTTTAATGGCTATTTGATTTGTTTTTTATTTGTAGAGTTAAGATATGAACTAATATTGCCCTAAGATACATTATATCTTCAAATGGTGGGTTTTTATCAAAAATCCCGAAATGGGTTTTTAAGGTATTTTTAAAGGGGTTAAAACTTGAGTTTTGGTGTGGTTTTGTGAATGAGAGTTGAACTGAAGTTATAGTGCTACTAGAAGGTTGTTTTGAGGTTGTTTAATGGTGTTTTGGGTGTTGGAATCATTGATTTTCTGCTGAGTTGTTAGGGAGTACGAAAATGAGATTTATGGTATTGGCTTTGGTTTGAAATTGTAAGAATTTGACTTGTGGTTATGGTTTGGGGTTGTAGCAGTGTTTTGTGATGATTCGGTTGAGTAATGTATTGTTTTTTATTGGTTAGAATCAATAGAAGCCGTCGGATAGGATTCGAGCACTATTTCGGGGAATTTGGAGACTTGAGATTGGTGTTTCGGCTTCCGTTTGGGTATCATCGGTGAGTGGAAATGTTTTGAACTTGTTTTGCTTTCAAAATGGGTCATTGGAGGTTTGGGTGGAGCCTTGTGGGCTAACCTAAACCCAAGCATAAGTTTACTAATCCTACCTTGATGGTTAAGTGATGATGTATGAGTAATTGTTGTGATATCATATGCATTGTGGATTGCTTTTACATCCGTTGTTGTTGTGTAGTCGTTGTTGGTGTCGAGCCTCACGTGATGATTGTCATAACTACGGTGATGTGTGGTCCCACCGGTAGTGACTAGTAGAAGAGTAAGGTGATGTGTGGTCCCATCGGAAAACTACTAGTCGAACGGTGATGTGTGGTCCCACCGTGTGCTTTGGTTATGCATGTGCAAACCATGTAGTTGTGTTGTTGTGGTACCTTTCTTGCATTCAAATGGTTTATTTATCATTTAAGAAATGTGTTTTGAAAACTGCATGATTGATGAGTTTTTAGAGCTTCGCTCACTAAGCTATCAAGCTTACGCTCTCCTTTTTCCAACATGCTGATCATTGGAGTTCGGAAGGCAAGTGGGCAAGGGAGGAGCTTTTTGGAGTTCTCAAGTAGCTCAAGTATGATTTAAGTAATTATAATAATGCCTAGACATTGGGGGTATTAGACTTGTATGGAGTTGGAGTTCAAACTCCTTTTTTGGCTTTTGATGTCTTAGCATGTTTGGATTGTTGATGCCATGTGGCTGTATGAGCATTGTTAGACTTGTATGTGTTGGTTTGATGTTAATGCCTTTGATGTGGCTTGAAATCTTTGGTTATGATGTTGCTTATGTGTTGTCTAAAAAACATGTGAAACCTTGCTATGAAATGCCTATGTGTGTGTTTATTGCCTATGGATGAAATGGTGAAGTCATGTATGTTTTTATGCAAGTTTACTACCTAAGTGCCTATCTTGTGTTGGATGCCACGTTTGTTCGGTTAAGTAGCATCGTAGGCTTAATCTTGGTTGCTAAATAATGTATGAGTGTTGGTATGTTACTAGACGAATCGTAAAATACATCTAGAGTTGAGTCTTGGTTTGTTTTGCAGCTAAATTGAGTCTTGCAGTGCAGGGCATATCGGTACGCCCAAGGGCCGTATCGATACGGTCCTACACTTTGGGGCTCAGTTTAAGCCTAGCGTACCGGTACACGGGGGTGTAACGATATGCCAAAAGCTCTATGAAAATATGAGAAATTGACGAGATTTTGGCGTATCGGTACGGGTCTTGGGTGTATCGGTACGATCTTTTATCGTTGACCATGAGAAGTTAACCGTTGAGGGCGTATCAGTACGGTCAACCAGTGTACCGATACGGTCTCCTTAGGTTGAATGTGGTTTTTTGACCAAGTCAAGGCGTATCGATATGGTCTCCTAGCGTATCGATACGGCATGTTGTAAAGGCTAAAATGGGTTGTTGAATTGCTTGTTTTGATTTCTTCGCATCGCTTCGTTGTCTTTCCGCTTTCGTATCTCACATAGGATGTATGAATGCCTTTAGACAAGATAATGTTTAAAAGAAATTTTCTAGGGTTGCTAACCGAAGGGGAGCCTTAACGGGTTTCACTTCGGTTTTCCCCGTGTAACCTACTCGGACCGGTCAATCATCCAGACCGGGACGAGGGGTTACATATATGGTGGCGTTTTTGTGTAAAACGCCGCAAATGAGCATTTTAGTGGCGTTTGGTTTAAAAAACGCTGTAAATTATCCTATTGTACTTGCGTTTCAGATTTAAAACGCCAATGAAGGAAGTTATTTAACCACTTTTATTCCTTTAACCCTAGTTTCCCAAATATTTCCCATCCCTCGTTCCCCCTCCTCTCTGCCTCTACAACTGCATCGTCAATGCCTCTATTGCAGCGTTCGACGTTTCCATTCAAGCAGCTTCCTTGCTTCAGCTCGTCGTCGGGCTCTCCTCCCTCTATGATTTTTGCTTTATTTAAGGTACGTCTCCACTTCCTCTGTTTTTTTGCTTCCTCTTATCCCGATATAATTCTACTTAAAGATTCTTGTTTGGATTGTAAATATAGGGACTTAGTTTGGTTTGGATTGTAGAAGTAGAGCACCAGAAGCTACACACACAAGGTAGTTTGTAAATGCAAAGCTGTCGGATCCGGCGGCTGAAAAAAGAATGGGGTTAGGGCTTTCCTTTTGGGAGAAATTACAAAAGTTTTTGTTTCTATCAGCTTCTTACTCTTATCCCAACCGAAACTATTGAGAGAGAAAGCTTGGGGAGAGAATAGCATGAAAATGGAGCTTTGTTAGCCAAAACAATAGAACCTTTGTTCGAATAGTTCAAGAAGAGGGGTAAGTTTTCTATTTTCTTCTTCATGAAGTAAATTTGTATGTTGATTTTTCTAGGAGAAATTCTAAGTGAGATATGTAATTGTGGATGTTAGGATGTTTCTATGAATCTTGGTGAATCTCGAATATGCATACATGTTGAATTGGTATGGTAGGAACATTCCGAATGGAACATGGATAGATTGTTAAATAATTGAGAAATTTAAATTTAATATAGGAGATATATTCTTGTAGGTAATGTATGTATATATGTATGAATTTGAATTTGAATTTCCATTGATAAAGATATGTATATAAAAATTGAACAGCCCTTGGTGTTGGAAAGTTGTGTTTAGAATCGAATTTAGAATGCATTTGCTTGTTAGAAAGTTTTGAAGACTGATTTGAGTAATTAAAAGATAGGGGAGGACTGTTTTGCACATTTATGGGCTGGCTGTAAGAAAAAGAAGTTGTTAATGTTGTATGAGGACAGATTTTGTCACATGAGTATTGCTCAAAACTGTTTTGAACATGAAAAAAGTAAAAGTATGAAATCAGGGCAGATTTGAAAGTACATGAATATTAGGCATTGTTATATATATGTGGCTTGAATCTAATTATATAGGAATAGATTAGGGACTATTTTAAGGTATGAAATTTTGAATGCAAATTAGGGGACTAATCTGGAAGTATAGGATGATAAACGGGACTGATGTGTATGCCTAATTATACATACATGTATAATTGCCATGTTTTGGTGCATACATGAAAATATATAGACCGTTTTACTAATACAAGGGTTATTAAGGCATCATAGGGTTGTTATGAATGTATACACATATAATAAGGGCTTATTTTGGTGATCTAAAAACAGAATGGACTGTTTTAAACATGTAATTGTGTATACATGTAATTGAGATTGTTTTGCATATTAAAAAGCATTTATGGACTATTTTGATAAGATATAAATGTACATGAGTAAAATGGATTGTTTTGAGTATATTTATATAGGCTAAACTACAGAGATGACCACTGAACTGTGGGTTTGGTGTCAAAATGATCACTATATTATTTTTTGCCGCAAATGCACCACACAACTATTTAAATGGTTTTATTTTAGCCATACGCCATTAAAAAATGAAAAAGTTGACGGAACTGTTAAAAAAATTGGTATAATTACACATTTGGTCCTCTATATTTATACAATATATCAATTTAGTCCTAATTTTAATCTAATAAAATAAATTAATCATTCAATAAGATGGTGACACGTGTCACCGCCTTATTGGAAGTCTTTAATTATTTTAATTTAATTAATTTTCCACCTCCAATCAGGTGGTGACACGTGTCACACCCAATAGGAGGTGGAAAAATATTAACATGAAGATTGCTTCCAAGGGGAATCAAACCTAGTACCTTGGAATGCAAGGGGCGGGTACTTGCCACTAGGCCAAGCACAATTTTGTGTTATGAAATACAGTTTTTATTATTTTAAACCATTGAAGCAAAAAACTGTATTTCATAGCATGTTAAGGACTAAATATACTTGTTTAAAAAATTGTATCTAACCTGTATTTTAAACCAGTGAAACAAAAAACTGTATTTGGTGGTTCCTATTTTGTTTCTGATTGTTGCCTTAAGATTCCACTTCAACCTTTTACTTTATTTTTCACCCTTTTGATTTATGTACATGTTTAGAAAAGGTCCATTTGGGTCTATTAAAAATGTTTACTAGTTAACTTGGAAAAAACTAAATTATATGACTATTTTCAAGTATTGGTATTTGAATTACTTTAACGTACATGTTTGCTAGATTAACTGTTGTTTTGCTGACATATATATATATATATACATATATATATATATATATGGGGAAAACTACACTGGTGGTACCCTAACTATGCCTGTATTCCTACTTTGGTCCCAAAACTATGTTTTTCGGCAAAAGAGTCCTTTCCGTTACATAGTTTTCCTGTTTTGGTCCCCCGACGTTAAATAACTAACGGTTTTGCTGATGTGGCATTTTTTAATATTTTTTAAGGCTGACGTGACATTTTTAAATATTTTTTTAATCATTTCTCTCTCCTCTTATATTATTTTTATTTAATTTTATTCACCCAATCATGTTGTGACACGTGTCACTACCCTATTAGGTGAAAAAACCACCCAAATATCCTAAAAATCAAAAGTCACACCAAGCATGCGCTTGAACCAACTAGACTAAGCTGGATACTTGATTTTTGGTGCGCATGTTTGGTTCAAGCATGTTTAGTTCAAGCGTTAACTGATTGATTATCTTGAACATCAAAGACAGAAAAGGAAATGGTTTTACTTCCTCTTGAGCTGTCAATAGATTGTTGATTACCGTCATTTTCACCAAGTATAGGAGACTTTTGCTTGTCTATTTCACAATCAAGTTTACCAGATTCCAACATTTGCTCTTCCCCATACGACTTATCTGCCTGAAAACTTTTACTAGTAGATGCATTCATATTAGATAGCTCATCATATTTCGATTTTGACATTACAGATTGTTTCCTTCTTTTGTGCTTACCAAGAGGACCTTTTCCCTCTCCTTTTTGACATGATCTAGCATCCTTGAAATCAATGCAGCCTTCTGCTTGTGCAGAAGCGTCAGATAAATGGGAATTTGCCTTCCCAGGATTCTTAATTTTTTTACTTCTCTTTCGCACCATCCATGCCAAGATTTTGCGATTAGCAAGATTTCGCCGGCTTGACCCAACTGCAATCTCCTGAACAACTTCCATGAAGTACTTCCTCCAAACAGTCTGAACGCCACAAGTCCACTCAGATATCATCTTTACAAACCCATAATTTAAATGTAAGGAGGACCAAACTTTCTTTACAAAACAAGCCAGGGGAACATCACCTTCAAGCTCCTTTGCTAACTCCACCAATATCCATATACCTCGGTCTCTCCAAATTCCCAGAAACTCATCCCACTCATGAGCTACACGTAATTGACTCACACTGAATTTGCACTCGTCATCCTCATCAGGAAAATACACAGACCGCTCAGATGCATTATCATCATTATCCAAAATAACCCCTTCCCACCACGCATCTTCAAAAAATGCATCAACACAAACCCCAAAACCCAGGTTTTGATTAGAATGAGGTTTAGATGAGGGAGGCAGAGGTCGTATATGCCCTCGATAGGTTGATGGAACATGGCGACGGCTATGAAGACCTTCAATTGCTTCAAGAATCAGATGAAAACAGCGAAAGAAGCAACTTCAAAGCTTCGATTCCCAGTGAAATAATAAAAAAATCGGAAGTAGATTTGAATCAAGTATCTAGCCTAGCCTAGTTGGTTCAAGTGCATGTTTGGTGCGCTGGTGTCCTGGGTTCGAATCCCAGCAGCACCACTTCCGATTTTTAGGATATTTGGGGTTTTTTCACCTAATAGTGTAGTGACACGTGTCACAACATGATTGGGTGAATAAAATTAAATAAAAATAATATATAAGAGGAGAGAGAAATGATTAAAAAAATATTTAAAAATGCCACGTCAGCCTTAAAAAATATTAAAAAATGCCACATCAGCAAAACTGTTAGTTATTTAACGTCGGGGGACCAAAACAGGAAAACTATGTAACGGAAGGGAGACTTTTGCCGAAAAACATAGTTTTGGGACCAAAGTAGGAATACAGGCATAGTTAGGGTACCACCAGTGTAGTTTTCCCTAAATTACTTTAACGTACATGTTTGCTAGATTAACTGTTGTTTTGCTGACATATATATATATATATATACATATATATATATGATACTTGAGGATTATAAAACTTGCAAGTTCTAAAATGCTTCTGGTGTGGATGAGTACCCAAAGTCATGACTTGTTCTTATTTTTTACTTTAACAAGGGTCTCTGATTCGTGTGTTGTTTCCTATTCAAACTATGGTGGATGACTCAGAGAATGGGAACATGTGGGAAAGATGTCCCTTTGGAGACTCAATTCATGCTCGTAGAGAGCAAGGAAGAAGATGATCCTAGCGCTCCAACAATCTACATTGTTTTCCTCCCACTCCTTGAAGGCCAGTTCCGTGTTGTTCTTCAAGGCAATGACAAGAATGAGCTCGAGATATGCCTTGAGAGTGGTGAATAGCTTATGGCACTCGTGGCACTTTCTATATACGTCCTATCTATCATGTATTCTGTAAGGCGAACCTTTAGTTATTGGCCATAAATGAAGGGAGCAAAGCATACGAAATCATCAATCATGGGGTGGAGTTGTCATTAGTGTGAACAACCAGGGTATAAAAGCACGAATGATCGCCATCCCAATAGATCAAGATAAATGGCATACATAACATTTTTGAGAAGCTAATAGGGTGAACAGATGGAGTTCCAAAGAACCGAAACGACTTGTTCTTTTTGGTGTGATTTGGTTTTGCAGGTGATAACACTGTTGAAACAAACCGAGGCCTTTACCTTGTCTACAATATAGGGAACTTCAAGGCCATGAGATTAAAACTAAAGGATTTATCATTTAAATATATATTAAAGACTGTAATTCATAGCACAAAAAAAGTGCTTGGCCTAATGGCAAACACTTGCCCCTTGCATTCCAAGGTTCCAAGTTTGATTCCCCTTGGAAGCAATCTTCGTGTTAACATTTTTCCACCTCCAATTGGGCGTGACTTGGAGGTGGAAATTAATTAAATAAATTAAATAAAAATAATTAAAGACTTCCAACAAAGTGGTGACACGTGTCACCATCTTATTGAATAATTAATTTATTTTATTAGGACTAAATTGATATATTGTATAAATATAAAGGTTCTAATGTGTAATTATACCAATTTTTTTAACAGTTCCGTCAACTTTTTCAATTTTTTAACGGCGTATGGATAAAATGGAACCATTTAAATAGTTGTGTGGTGCATTTGCGGCAAAAAATAATATAGTGGTCATTTTTGACACTAAACCCATAGTTTAGTGGTCATCTGTGTAGTTTACCTATTTATGTATACTATGACCTGTTTTGATAAGATATAAAGGTACATGAGTAAAATTGATTGTTTTGAGTATATTTATATCTACTATGGACTGTTTTGATAAGGTATAAAGGTACATGATTAAAATGGATTGTGTAGAACTAATGTTTTGATATAATAATTGAAAAATGTTTTGGACAAAGTTAAAAAGAATTCAAAACTATTTCTAAAGTCCAAACAACTTGAAATTATGTTTAGGGGATGTTTTAAGAGGTTTTTACATGTTTTCAAAACTAATTTAAACAAAATCATTCAAGTGTTTCGATACGGGGTCTTACAGTGTTAAAACGTTTCGAAACGGATCTTTTCTAGATGAGGATTTTGCCAAACGTTTTGATATGAGCTATGCCGTTTCGATACGCCTACGTGGCATCGACCTCAACGGTCATAAACCCCCAACGGCTATTTCCCAACTAACATTTAAATGTAGATTGTTTCGATATGGGGCTAGGCGTTCCGATACGGGTGCTGCATCAGACTGCAACGGCTCTTTCTACTTGAAGATTGTTTCGAAACGAGTTCGATCGTTTCGATACGGAGAGCTGCAGAACTACATTTATGGTGGGAAATTAAGTCTCTAACGGCTCCAATTCAACCCCAACGACTAGTGACGGCTACAAACTCATTAAGGAGTATAAAATGGACCTTCAAACATCTAGTAATGGTTAATACTTCAATTGTCAACAACAAATGATCAAGAAATTATATTAGTACTTAATTGTCATTTATTTGTATAGACTGTAACCCCCTCGTCCCGGTCTGGCCGGATGACCGGTACGAGTGGGTCACACGGGGAAAACCGAAGCGAAACCCAAAGGGTTCCCCCTCGGTTAGCAACCCTATTTTTTTTTCTTTCATTTTTATCTTGCCTAGATGGGTATTAAGTCCTAAGTGACTCACAACAGCGGAAACATTCAAAAGAAAACACATTCGAACCACGGCCATACATAACAGTTAAATTTTAAACTTATAAGGCAGACCGTATCGGTACCCTAGCTAGGGGTATCGATACGCCCTGTCTAGGTCAACCCAAGAAGTCAACCACGAGAAGTCCGTATCGATACAGCCCTTGAGCGTATCGATACGCCCTTCTCGGTCAACCCTTCTTGGTCAACAGAGTAGACCCGTACAGATACTCGGGAACCCCGTATCGGTACGCTTTACTCTCACTCAAAACTCCAGATTCCAGTAACTTTGGAGGGTATCGATACCCTTAGGGTATCGATACGCAAGGCAAAATCTGTGGCCTTTGGGCAAGACCGTATCGATACGGCCCTGAGGCGTATCGATACGCCCTGCACTACAATTCCACAAATTCCAACTTAAACGACCCCAACACGACTCTAAATGCATTTCTCGACTCACCTAAGCGTATACAAACATGCAAGCAAACATACTTAAGCCAAAGGAAGCATTCATACATGGTTCAAAGCACTCATACATAACATTCCAATTAAAGAGCAATTTAGGCAATATTGTGCATACATAAAGGCTTAAATGGTCTTAAGAGGCACAAGTCAATCTCAAGAGGTTTGCACTCATACGCAAGGCAACCTAGATATTCTAAAGCATGCCATCACACACACCAACATTCAACATAGTATTACATGCTTACAATCCATAATCAAACTCAAACATCCACATTCAAATGAGTCATAAAAAAACTCATACAAAAACCCTTGCCACATTGCTAACTAATAGGAAATTGTTAACCGTACTTGAGCCGCAAAAATTTGGAAAGCCCTCCTTGCCTTGCCTCGAGCTAACACCACGCTAATGATCTGCATTGTTGAACATTGAAAGCGTAAGCTATAAGCTTAGTGAGGGGCTCTAAAACGAAAAACATCAACAATGCAGGGTTCAAGCATGAAAATCCTAATCTCACATACATCAAGCATAGGCATATAATCAAGTAGACCTAGCTAGTCTTTCAAGTGGCAAAATATGGTTTCTCAATCCTACCAAGCTCAATCATCATATATCAACATCGTGTAGCAACAACATATATCACAATCATATATCACCATATAAGAACAAGTTAATTGGCCATTATTAATTACCCCGATTGTGCGGATTTAAACCTCAACAACACTTTACCTCGGTGGGATTACACTCATCACCGGACCTTGCATGTGCGGGATTTCACTCATCGCCACATGCCCTACGGATGGGATTCCACTCATCATCCCGTAGAAATATATAAAAAGCTTCCGGTGGAATATTACATCACCGTACTCCTCCTTGATGACTTAACACCATGAAGGCCACGTACGTTTTGACTCAATTTGTGTGAACACTAATCCTAATGATCGATCATTTACAACCGGTAATTATTTTAGTGCCAATTATCATTATCACGTCACAAATCATCAACCACACTCATGCTCATCACATATATTCACATCATGATATATACATGCACCAAATAACCACAATCTCAAGAACATAATTAAGTGAGCACAATAGCATTTATAGATATCAATGGTTAAATCAACAACTTGAATTAACTAGAAGTGGCCTACCAAGCACACTTTACACACACATACTACACATACTCGAACCAAACTTTAAAACAAGTTTGAAATCACTCACCGCCCTTCCTTAGCAAATCGAAATAATCCTCCTACGAACTCGGATTCGGTCCCAAAGCCTCTTCAACGCTTCCTCTTGCTTCTAGCCAAACAAAACATATACATTACTTCCCAATTCAATGCTAAACTCAACCATCAACTTACTGTACGAACACAAACCAAATTCCACAAATTCCCAAACCACATAATCTCCCAGAATCCCAATTTTCGTGCTCCCCTTAAGCCTTGCTGAAATTTTCATTTCCAAGCACCCAAATGACCTCCAAAATATCCCAAATCACCCTCATATCATACATAAACCATCAGCCCTTTGTTTTCCACCTAAAACCCACCAAAAATGGTGTTTTTGACAACTCAAAAATGGGTATAAGGGCTCACTTCGGATTTTCATTGGAACTTAACCAAATTAACATATAGTGTGTATTTCAACTTGATTAAACAAAGCCCCAACACAATTTATCAAAACCAATTGGAAAACCCCTTAAAAACTCAAACTTTGATATAAACCCTAATTGTCAAAACTCCATAACTTTGAAATCTAAGACCATAAATAGATAGGGGATAGGGAGGAGAGTAAGAAAACATGTTTACCTTTCAAAATGGTGTTGAAACCAAGTTGCAAATCAATGGAATAGTAGCTAGCTTTTGAGAGGTTTTGAAAATGGTGGTTTATCCCTTTTTAACGTTGGAAAGGATTTTGGGAGGAAGATGACAACTTTTATTTTAAAGTTGTCTTGCTTTTAAAGACTTTAGGGTCAAATTACAACATAAGTCCTCCCCTTTTTACTAAAACTCAATTAGGTCATTATTTAGAGTTGAATTGATTTAATTAAATTTTATTTGACTCGGACTATAAACCTGGTTAACTCATAGGCCCAAAACACGGGTGTTACAACTCTCTTCCACTTAAGGAATTTCGTCCCCGAAATTACCTGACTGAAAGAGATACGGAAACTACTTTTCCATATCCTCCTTCCTCTCCCAAGTGGCCTCGTCCACACCTCTACGTCGCCACCGCACCTTTACTAACTCAATCGATCTACCCCTCAACACTTTACTGTCAAAAGCTAAGATCTCCACTGGTTCTTTCTCGTAAGTCAAATCCGGATTCAATTCAATTTCTTCTACAGGCATAACATGTGATGGATCGGACTTATACTTACGAAGCATCGAAACATGGAACACATCATGTATCTTCTCAAGCTCGGATGGCAACCGCAACTGATAAGCAACGGGACCAACCCTCTTCACAATCTCATACGGCCCTATGTACCTCGGACTCAACTTCCCTTTTCGGCCAAATCTCATCACTTTTTTCCACGGAGACACCTTCAAGAATACCTTCTCACCCACTGAGAACTCAACTTCCTTCCTCTTCAGATCGGCATAGGACTTCTGCCTATCCGAGGCAGCCTTCAAACGGTCACAAATCAATTTTACCTTGTCGGTTGTCCCCTTGAGCAGATCCGGCATAGGTAACAATTTATGTCCTACCTCGGCCCAACACACTGGAGTCCTACACTTCCGGCCATACAAGGCCTCGTACGGAGCCATCTGAATGCTCGACTGAAAGCTCTTATTGTACGCAAACTCTACGAGAGGCAAATGCTTCTCCCAAGTACCCTGAAAGTCAATGATACAACAACGCGACATATCCTCTAAGATCTGAATAACCCTCTCTGACTGACCATCTGACTGAGGATGATAAGCAGTGCTGAAGTTCAAACGGGTACCCAAAGCTGTATGCAGACACTCCCAAAATCTAGAAGTAAACTGCGGATCTCTATCTGATACAATGGACTTCGGCACACCATGCAGTCTAACAATCTCGCCAATATACAAATCGGCCAATCTATCTAAAGTGTAAGTAGTGTTGACTGCCAAGAAGTGAGCACACTTCGTAAAGCGATCTACTATCACCCAAACTGAGTTCTTCTTCGTAGGAGTCAAAGGCAAACCCGAAACAAAATCCATAGTGATGTTCTCCCACTTCCATTCCGGAATTCTCAACGGCTGTAACAAACCTGAGGGAACCTGATGTTCCGCCTTCACTCTCTGACACACTAGGCACTTACTCACAAAGTCGGCTACATCTCTCTTTAAGCCAACCCAAAAGTACTCATTCTTCAAGTCACGGTACATCTTCGTACTTCTAGGATGCATAGCAAACGGACTACTGTGGGCTTCAGTCAAGATCGTACGTCTCAAATCATTGTCCTCTGGCACAACTATTCTATCCTTGAAACACAAGACCCCATTAGTACTGAAACTGTAGTCTGAAGATCTACCCTCAGCTATATCTTGCACGTGAGGTGCCAAAGATCTATCTACAAGTTGTTTCTCTCTAATAAACTGACCTAGAGTAGGTCTAACTTGAAGCTCGGCTATCAAGCCACCATCTCCGGACAAACTCAATCTAGCAAACATAGCTCTCAAGTCCACGGCCACCTTCCTACTCAATGCATCGGCCACTACATTGGCCTTACCCGGATGGTACTCAATAGTAAGATCATATTCCTTTAGCAACTCTAACCACCTACGCTGTCTGAGATTCAAATCTCGCTGAGTTATAATGTATTTCAAACTCTTGTGGTCGGTGTACACTGTGCATCTCTCACCGTACAAATAGTGCCTCCAAATCTTCAAAGCAAACACAACTGCAGCTAACTCTATGTCATGGGTCGGATAGTTGCGCTCATGAGTCTTGAATTGTCTTGAGGTATAAGCCACTACTCTCCGGTCTTGCATAAGAACACATCCTAGCCCTAAATAGAAGCATCACTGTAAACTACATAGTCCTTCCTGGACTCAGGCTGAATCAAAATCGGTGCTTGGGTCAAAGCTTCTTTCAATTTCTCAAAGGCTCTCTGTCTTGCATCTGTCCACTCAAACTGAACACTCTTCTGAAGTAACTGTGTCAAAGGAGCGGCTAACTTAGAGAAACCCTCTACAAATCTCCTATAGTATCCGGCTAAGCCTAGGAAGCTACGTACCTCTGTCACAGACTTTGGTTGCTTCCACTCAACAATGGCCTCAATCTTCTTCGGATCAACTCTAATCCCATCGGCTGACACTACATGTCCCAAGAAGACTACCTCACGGATCCAGAACTCACACTTGCTGAGCTTCGCATACAACTGATGATCTAGCAAAGTCTTCAAAACAAGTCTCAAGTGTCGGTCATGGTCTTCTTCAGTTCGCGAGTACACAAAAATGTCATCAATAAATACAACTACAAACTAATCTAGATATTGATGAAAGATTCTATTCATCATGTCCATGAAAGCAGCCGGTGCATTAGTCAACCCAAATGGCATGACTAAAAACTCATAATGACCATACCTAGTCCTAAAGGTCGTCTTTGGTACATCGACCTCTCTTACCTTTAGCTCGTAGTAACCTGATCTCAGATCAATCTTCGAAAAGACAGATGCTCCCCTCAACTGATCAAACAAGTCATCAATTCTAGGCAACGGATATTTGTTCTTCACTATCAACTGATTTAACTGCCTGTAATCTATACACATTCTCATGCTTCCATCTTTCTTCTTCACAAACAACACTGGTGCACCCCAAGGTGAAGAACTAGGCCTAAGAAAACCTCTATATGTCAATTCTTGCAACTAAGTCTTCAACTCTTTCAATTCTTTTGATGTCATACAATACGGAGCAATCGAAACAGGAGCTGAATCAGAATAAGTCTCAATGCTGAACTCTACCTCCCTGTCCTGTGGTAAACCTGGCAATTCTTCCGGAAACACACTAGGAAAATCACATACTATCCGGATGTCCTGAGGTCTAACCTCACTCATGTTAGGGTTCATCACATACGCTAGGTATGCTTCACACCCCAACTCAACTAATCTCTTAGCCTCTAATACTGAAACCACATTGGATAAGAACTTCACGTTCTCACCCACCACTACAATCTCATAGTCATCTGTGAGCCTCAAAGAAATCTGCTTAGTTTCAAAATCTATCATAGCTCTATGCTCCGTGAGCCAATCCATACCCAAAATCACATCGAAACCATAAAAAGGAAGTTCCATCATATCCACTGGAAACACATACCCCTAAACCATCAACGGACACCTTCAGTACATCTTCCTAACTACTACCGTGTCCCCAAAGGAACTAGTAACACTAACTCCTATCTCTAACATCTCACAAGGCAAATTCAAAGACCGCGCATGCTCACTCAATATGTAGGAATGTGTAGACCCATAGTCAATCAAAGAAAGCAAACCCAAAGACTGTATCGAGAAGTTACCTACGATCACATCGGTATCATGCTGATCTCCCCGCTGAGCATAGACTCTGGCCTGACCTCCGCCCTCTGGCTGAACTGCAACTACATGTGCTATGTTCCTCTGACCATCGTTCCTCGGCTGGAAGTTACCTCTACCGCGCCCGCGGCCTCTCTGAAAGTCATTGGCTCTAGCAGGAGCCTGAGCTGGTGCCTAACCCACCTGATGTGGACAGTCACGCCTAATATGGTCTCTAGCACCACAACTCCAACAGGAATGATAATTTCCCCAACACTCACCGGTGTGGTTCCTCCCGCAAGTAGCACATGTGGGCAACTTCCCACCAGCTCTCTGACCCTGATGGCCCCTACCGTGGTTACTGCCACCAAGCCTATGATCAAAATGATGTCTGTTGTCTCGATGCCTCTTGGCATCACCTCTATCAAAGTTGCTGGACATCTTACCCGAACTAGATCCACCTGACTGCCTGTTCAAACTCAACCTGTGATCTAATTCCTTGGCCCTCGCGACCAAGACATCAAAATCAGTGTAATCTGAAGCTAGAGTATACGTCTTGATCTCTTCACTCAGCCCATAACGGAAACGGTTACAATGCTCCACCTCAGTGGGTACAAGCTCAAGTGCATACTGACTCAATCTAACAAATCGGATCTCGTAATCGGTAACGGACATACTCCCCTTAAATAATTCCATAAACTCTCTCTTCCTCTCATCGAGGTATCGCGGACCCAAATACTTCTTCCGGAAAGCTGTCTCAAAGAACTCCCAAGTGATCTCAGCCTCATCAATACCCGTAGTAATGGTGACCCACCAAGTGTAGGCATCACCCTGAAGCAGAGACTCAACACATCCTAACTTGCGCTCACCAGTACACCCCATCTGAGCAAGAATACGAACAGTCTTCTCAAACCACAACTCTGACCTCTCCGGAGTAGCTCCTCTGAACTCTTCGGCCCCAAAGCCCCAAAGTCTCTCTAAAGGTAATCCGGTGCCCTCACCCTGATGGTGGGCTGCCTGACCTCCAGCTACTGCAGCCTGAAACGCCCCGGCTATCGCTTGAACCAACAGAACTAAGTCTATCCCGGCCGGTCCTTGGCCTCCTTGTGGCCCCTCTCCTTCGACCCCGACCTCACCTCCCACTCCCGGTGGAGGAGGTGGTGGAGGAGCTCCAACTCCAACCACAGGCTCTCCCACTTGAGCCTCAACTCTCACTACTGGCTCAACTCTCGGAGCCTCTGCCCGTGGTTCCGGTCGAACCATCATAGGCCTCCCACGTGGTCTCATGATACAGCTAGCAAGGTATAAACTACAACAAGAAACAGATAAGGATTACGTTAGCCAAAGCAAGGGTCCAATAGTGCTCAAGTACTCCTCTTTCCAAAAATTCTTTTTAAATTAAGTAATAGTAGTAATCGGCACACACTCACACCAGACACAACATTTCATGCATTCAAAACATCAAACGATCTATCAAGCATCAAGGATTCATGGCAAAACATGCATCCAACAATACAATCATTTAACACATTAAGCCTACCTCACTTACCTGCCCGAGGTCTCGGTAACCTCAGGCTCTGATACCAACAAATGTAACCCCCTCGTCCCGGTCTGGTCGGATGACCAGTCCGAGTGGGCCACACGGGGAAAACCGAAGCGAAACCCAAAGGGTTCCCCCTCGGTTAGCAACCCTATTTTTTTCTTTCATTTTAATCTTTCCTAGATGGGTATTAAGTCCTAAGTGACTCACAACAACAGAAACATTCAAAGGAAAACACATTCGAATCACGGCCAAACATAACAGTTAAATTTTAAACTTATAAGGCAGACCGTATCGGTACCCTAGCTAGGGGTATCGATACGCCCTGTCGAGGTCAACCCAAGAAGTCAACCACGAGAAGTCCGTATCGATACAGCCCTTGAGCGTATCGATACGCCCTTCTCGATCAACCCTTCTTGGTTAACAGAGTCAACCACGAGAGGTTTGCACTCATACGCAAGGCAACCTAGATATTCTAAAGCATGCCATCACACACACCAACATTCAACATAGTATTACATGCTTACAATCCATAATCAAACTCAAACATCCACATTCAAATGAGTCATAAAAAAACTCATACAAAAACCCTTGCCACATTGCTAACTAATAGGAAATTGTTAACCGTACTTGAGCCGCAAAAATTTGGAAAGCCTTCCTTGCCTTGCCTCGAGCTAACACCACGCTAATTATCTGCATTGTTGAACATTGAAAGCGTAAGCTATAAGCTTAGTGAGGGGCTTTAAAACGAAAAACATTAACAATGCAGGGTTCAAGCATGAAAATCCTAATCTCACATACATCAAGCATAGGCATATAATCAAGTAGACCTAGCTAGTCTTTCAAGTGGCAAAATATGGTTTCTCAATCCTACCAAGCTCAATCATCATATATCAACATCGTGTAGCAACAACATATATCACAACCATATATCACCATATAAGAACAAGTTAATTGGCCACTATTAATTACCCCGATTGTGCGGTTTAAACCTCAACAACACTTTACCTCGGTGGGATTACACTCATCACCGGACCTTGCATGTGCGAGATTCCACTCATCGCCACATGCCCTACGGATGGGATTCCACTCATCATCCCGTAGAAATATATAAAAAGCTTCCGGTGGAATATTACATCACCGTACTCCTCCTTGATGACTTAACGACATCAAGGCCACATACGTTTTAACTCAATTTGTGTGCACACTAATCCTAATGATCGATCATTTACAACCGGTAATTATTTTAGTGCCAATTATCATTATCACGTCACAAATCATCAACCACACTCATGCTCATCATATATATTCACATCATGATATATACATGCACCAAATAACCACAATCTCAAGAGCATAATTAAGTGAGCACAATAGCATTTATAGATATCAATGGTTAAATAAACAACTTGAATTAACTAGAAGTGGCCTACCAAACACACTTTACACACACACACTACACATACTCGAACCAAACTTTAAAACAAGTTTGAAACCACTCACCGCCCTTCCTTAGCAAATCGAAACAATCCTCCTACGAACCCGGATTCGGTCCCAAAGCCTCTTCAACGCTTCCTCTTGCTTCTAGCCAAACAAAACATATACATTACTTCCCAATTCAATGCTAAACTCAACCATCAACTTACTTTACAAATACAAACCAAATTCCACAAATTCCCAAACCACATAATCTCCCAAAATCCCAATTTTCGTGCTCGCCTTAAGCCTTGCTGAAATTTCTATTTCCAAACACCCAAATGACCTCCAAAATATCCCAAATCACCCTCCTATCATACCTAAACCATCAGCCCTTTGTTTTCCACCTAAAACCCACCAAAAATGGTGTTTTTGACAACTTAAAAATGGGTAGAAGGGCTCACTTCGGATTTTCATTGGAACTTAACCAAATTAACATATAGTGTGTATTTCAACTTGATTAAACAAAGCCCCAACACAATTTATCAAAACCAATTGGAAAACCCCTTAAAAACACAAACTTTGATATAAACCCTAATTTTCAAAACTTCATAACTTTGAAATCTAAGACCATAAATAGATAGGGGATAAGGAGGAGAGTAAGGAAACATGTTTACCTTTCAAAATGGTGTTGAAACCAAGTTGGAAATCAATGGAATAGTAGCTAGCTTTTGAGAGGTTTTGAAAATGGTGGTTTATCCCTTTTTAACGTTGGAAAGGATTTTGGGAGGAAGATGACAACTTTTGTTTTAAAGTTGTCTTGCTTTTAAAGACTTTAGGGTCAAATTACAACATAAGTCCTCCCCTTTTTACTAAATCTCAATTAGGTCATTATTTAGAGTTGAATTGATTTAATTAAATTTTATTTGACTCGAACTATAAACCCGGTTAACTCCTAGGTCCAAAACACAGGTGTTACATAGACAAACACTAGTGAGCCAAAATTGTTAAATTTGCTCAAGTGTTTTAGGTTTTGGGTGAGAGCTAAATTGTGCAAACAAATACATATTAGAGGGATTTAAGTTTGCTTATCTTTTCTCTTTATAAAGAGGGTTTGATCAAGGCTTTGGGTAGAAAGCTTGATCGGTGTATAAGGGTTTCCTCCTAAGCCTAGAAAAGGGGACGAATCAATAGTGGATTGGTTGGAAATCCTTAGTGGGAAGCTAAGGTAGTGGATGTAGACCTTGGTTAGAAGGTTGAACCACTATAAATCATTGTGTCCTTAATCTTTTTAGATTCCACACCACTTGCACCCAAAATTCCACTTCTCCACCACTTGGCGAGCAAGAACGGTTGAAGGAATCGAGCACCGTATAACCCAACAATTGGTATCAGAGCTTGGCTCAATTGAAGAGGATTAACATCCTATTGAGAAGATCCGGCAAGCTCGATCAACTTTTCAAACAACCGGCTCAATGACGCAATCCATCGACAAACCGCCCTTCTTCGACGGAACTCACTATGCTCATTGGAAGACAAAGATAAAGTTCTTCATTAAGTTAAGGGACTACAGGCTACAGGACATAGTTGAAGATGGTCCGTTTGTGCCTCAACGAAGCAAAGCGGAATGGAGTGCCAAAGATCACAAGAAGATGGAGCTTAATTGCAAAACTTTGTACATCCTATTTTGTGCTTTTGGCCCAACCATCTATGAGAAGATGTCTTCTTGTGAGAGTGCCAATGAGGTAAGAGACAAGCTTGAAGTCACATACGAAGGAACCGATGAAGTAAAGGAGACCAAGATTGGCCTCCTCAACCTAGCGTATGAGAACTTCAAGATGGATCCAGAAAAGAGCATCGAGGATATGTTTGATAGGTTCTCCACTATCTCCAATGGTCTCAAAGGCTATGGAGAAGCCATCCCGGAAGAGAAGCTTGTCCGAAAGCTCATTTACTCACTTCCCGAGTCATGGGACTCAAAGAGGACCGCCATCATCGAAGCCAAGAATCTCAAAACCTTGAATCTTGATGAGCTCATGGGGTCACTTCTCACTCACCAAATCATGAAGAAAAACAAAGAAGAGGAGAAGAAGAGGGAAGAAATTAGAGCTATGGGGGAGAAGAAGCTCAAAGGGCTTGACATCAACACAAATTTCATTGCTCTCAAATCCTCCACATACCATCATGTTTATTCAAGTGAAGAGGAGGATGAAAAAGAAGAGATAGTTCATCTCTTCAAGAAGTGTGCCCCGTTCATGAAGAAAGCCTTGAGAGAACTTGAACATGAATCCATAAAAAAGAAGAGGGCAAGCACTTCAAGCCATAAGAAGAATGCATATATGGCTACTTGGAGTGATGAAGACTCCACCGACGATGAACAAGCCAACCTTTGCCTTATGACCATCAAAGAAGATTCAAGGGTAACTTCTAATTCATCTACTTCATGTTCATATTCTTTTGATGAATTACAAGATGCCTATGATGATTTGGTTTTAGAGTTTAAAAATTGCATTTTGAAAAACAATAAAATGATTTCAAAGTTGAAAATTCAAAATGATTTGATTTCTAAAACCAAACTTGAACTTGAAGCAAAACTCGAAGAGTTTGAACAAAAATGTTTTGATTTACAAAATTTGCTTCAAAAAGTTCAAGAAGAAAAAGATTTGATTTCCAAAGAGCTTGAAAAGAAAAAAAAATTTGGAAAATCAAACTTTTATGTAAGACAATCTAGTGCCCCCTAGATTTGTAAATGGTAAATGTTTCGAAGTGTTTATGTCCAAAAAGGTGTAATACCCTAAAATGTACCCTAGAATTATTTAAGCTTGCCACCTAAGTTAAATTAATTTAATTAAGCTTAATCATAAGCCAATTAGGATATCTAGTGATCTAATTTAAAAAAATGAAAGAATGGTGACTAAATTGAGAAGATTAAAATGAATCATTAATGACAATGCAGAATTGCATGCTAAATAAAATATATAGAGGGGGCTTTACACATGTCATATTGCATGACAACAAGGTGTTGTGAAAGAGAGCTACACTTGGCAATTCCATGAGACAAGGATGACAACACCTTGTCATCTTTTTCTTCACTCTCCTCCACTAACCAAAATTGAAGAGAAAATAAAGAGAAAGGGAGCTGAAAATAGCAGCCATGGAAATAGCTAGGAAAAAAGCTTGCATGTTAGATAGTTTCAAGTAGGAAATCAAGTTAACTTAATTTGGTAAGCTTCTTTCTTTGGTTACTTCATGTTATTGAGTTTAATTCATGATTGTAACATGTTGTTATGTCGAAATGCTTGTTTATGGATGTTGGAAATTAGAATAATCTAATCTATAGCATTTTAGAATGTTAGATTATGAAGTTATGACTTGGCCAAATCATGTTAGTGCACGAGTTAGTGATCAATTGATAGGAATTGGTAAAATTGATGGCTAAAATGAAAGAATTAGTAAATTTATGGACTATTATGTACTTAATTGATCGCAGGAAAAATTTGTTAGAAACAGGGAAGTGGTTAAATTGCAAATTAATAAGCTGGAAATTTGCTAAGTTAGGAAGCTAATTGATCATCTTAGTGAAATTGTAGTAAAGATGAATAAAGGGACTGAATCTGGAATTTTGAAAATATTGGGGACTGAATTGATTGATTTAGGGGCTAATCTAAAATATATGAAATAAGGAAAAAAAACATATTGAAAATGCGTATAAGATCCTAAAATGAAAATTGGTAATAAGTTAGTAAAATTGAATTATTAAAAGCATGCTCTAATGAATCTGTCTAGAAGTCTTGTTATGGGTAGTGTCTTTGAAAAATCAGCATAAATTGTAGAAATCGAATTTTAAGCTAAATTTTTTATTGAATATACCTGAAAGCGTCTATTTTAATTAGGAACAAACGACACTAAATTTTGAGTTGCATAGAGAAATCTGGAACCAAAATCGTGCGGGTAGTGCAAGTTACTATCTTCAAAATGGTATAAATTAATTGAAAATCCGATTTACGGATTGGGAGATATGACCAAATTAGTAACCAAAGTTAAATATGTCCAGAACTGCAAAATGATCTATGTTTAAATAATAAACTGTATTGATGTATAAATAGAAAAATATGAATCATACATGGATAAAAAGCTAGTTGAATAAGCTTTCTAACAGTATAAATTAATCGAAATTTCAACATGTATTTTAAAAGATATAGGCAAATTAGTGAAAGGTGTGCAAACTGCCAGAACCTGGAAAACAATTTAGTGCTTGTAGTAAAATGTGTGAATTGAATTCGATATGATTTTAATACATGCTTATGTTGTATGAATACTAGATTAAGAAATGGTAGAAAGGATGGATAAGTTTCAGGATGAGAATGAGGATTCGGGTATCCCGTAACTTCGGGATACAAGGTGAGTGTAGAAATATTTAGGGTTGGGACTTAGGTCCTAATCCCCATTGCATGCCTATTTTATTGTTCAAATAAATATGCCATGAAATGAATCTAATTTCTACTTGCTAAATGATTAAGGGAATAATGCCTAAATGGGAACTTTGGTAAAATGTACGTGATTTGATAATGGAAAATGGAATATATCCACTTGCAATGCTTGATTAATTCGATTCATATGTTGTTTGAATGCTATGGTGCAATGCTTGATTAATTTGATTGGCATAATGTTGAATGTTATGGTACAATATTTTGATTGATTCGAATAGAATGATACTTGAATGCTAATATGCAATGTTTGTAATTTGTTTGATCACCCGAAAAATTGACTAAGAGTTATATGACTTAAATGCTTAAAAAGGAATTGATTTTGAAATGATTGTTGCTTAATCACTTAATGTGCATATGAAAAATGTTGATTGAATTTTTATATGAAAGCCGAACTATATACTCGATATATGATAATTGTATGACATGATTTTGTGATTAAGGACACATGTGTTATACTTGGAATTATATTTGTATGTGAAATACATGAAAGAATCGAATGATGCATTATGGATTTTGATTGTTAATAAAACGAATGAAACCTGATCACATGAATGATAAAGCCTTTGGTTATATGATCAATTTAGGTAGTACGGCATGCCTAGAGTCTAAAGCTCTTTTTAATTTGGTGCGTGAGTGTACCTAATTTTATGGTACGTAAGTGTACCTATTCGCTTAATGTAATTGACACTAAGATGACATGTAATACGTTAATACGAATGTGGTACTTGAGTACCTATGATATGGTGAAATAATTCACATTTCTATAATACGTGACTCGAATACCTAGCTAACTATATGAACCAAGGCAAAATGACTAAGCTAATAAGAGAATGAATTGGTAAATTGTACTGATTGAGTTCTTGATGTTTTGATTTATTGTTGATTAGAAGTATGAGAAGTATTAAATTGATAAATCAAATCATAATAATTAATCTGCTACAGTTTGTTGTTGTTTGTATAATTAATACATGATTGATTGTTCAATATGATGTGAAGCATGATTGTTCGAATGTTACATGGATTAATTCAGAATTTTATTTTGGGACTGCCTTGTATTCGAATGTATAGTGATTGATCGTATAATATATTCGATGAAGCATGATTGTTCGAATGCTATATGAATGAAATTGGAATTGTTGATTTTTGAGGCAGCCTTGTATTCGAATGAATGATTTAAAAAAAGGGTAAATTATTTTGTTGATCTAATTAGAATTATTTGATAAAGTGGATTGAGTGGATAGGTAAATTGAACTGAATAGAGTAGTAGGAATATGTGTATACGATGAGCGTTAATGTTAGAAGCATGGTCTAAGTGAATAATGAAGCTAAAATCAAGTATAATGAAATATGCCCAGGAAGTTATATTATCGGCAGCAACTTTGAAAAATACCCATAAATTGATTAGATCAAATTAAGGGCTGAAATTTACATGGTATGAACCTTAGTATGTCTATTTTTATTAGAAGAAAAAACAATATGATTCTGATTTGTGTACAGGAATCTGGAGATAAAAACCTCTGGACCGTGCAAACTGTCCAAAAATGTAAATGTCTTATTTTTGAACTAAAAACTGTATTAATTGGGTAGACATTATAATAGAAGGTCTAATTGGTCGAAAAAAATGGGTTAAGTAAGCTTTAAAACAGTATAAACCAATTGAAAGTTTGACGTGCGAAATAAAAGTTATGTAGGTTTAAGTAAATAGTGCGCAAGTTACCTAGCAGTAGTAGTCTAAGTAATTCGAATAATTTAAAAACTTTTTTGTAAATACTATGGACAATATAGTACTGCCCAAAATGAAGTATTGTCCTTAATCCTGTTCAAATGACATAAGTTTTAACATATTAGTCAAATGGTTTAAATGATAAATGCTTGAATGGTCATCTAGGTAATTAAGACTAGTAATGAAACAAGAAAAAGTCTTGTCTTGAATGAAAGTAATTCGAATATTTCTTGACTAGCAAGAAAGCTAATTGAATAATACTAAGGTCTTAATTGAATGGTTTTACACAACTTGAAATGAATTAGGAGTTTAGTCTATTGAAATAAGTGACATGTTAAATCATTAATATGTTTGGTTCGAAATGAATTGAGTTCATTTGGTAATGGTGTTCAAATGACTTAGGATCACTCGATTGGTACATAGTCCTTGTGTAAGATATGTCGTTGAATGTGTAATGTGTATCCTTAAAATGAAACCTTGTTCATTTTGTGCTTGAGCAATTGGATGATAATTGAAATATTAGGATAAGTGTAACACCCGTGTTTTGGGGTTGGGAGTTTGGCATGTATGTTTCGTTCAAGTCATCGAAACCGGTTTAATTTAATTAGACCTTAGTTTTGATTCAAACGAGATTAAAATTTAAGGAATGACATTTTTGAAAATAAGTTGAAAAGGGGAAGACAAGCTTTTTGAAACTAAAAGAAAAAAAAAAGAGTTTTCTTCCTTATACTCCCTTCCACGTTGGAAAACCCCAAACCCCTCCCAAAACACCAATCTATTATTCCATCCATTTTCTCCATCAATTCAAGAGCTTTTTCGAAGGTAATTTCATTTTTGAACTCTCCTCATCATCCCAATCATTTCCATGGTTTTAGATTTCAAAACCATCATCTTTTTAAATTTCCAAGTTCTTCAAGTTTGATGAAAGTATGGATTTTTAATGGGTTTTCAACTTGTTTTTGGTTGGTTGAGTTAGGTTTTGAGTTAATCTCACTTAAATACACCTAATATCTTAAAATGGAAGGATTTTGGGGAAAATCCCGAAGTGGGTCTTTGGGGCATTTTTCAAAGTGTCAAAACTTGAATTTTTGGTGTGTTTTTGTGTTGGGTTGAAGGGCTGATGGTATAGGGTTTTTAGGAAGGTGTTTTGGAAGCCTTTATATGTCATTTGGGTGTTGGAAATGGTGGATTTCAGTTGGGTATTTGGGGAGTACGAAAATGTGAGTTTTGTGGTTAGTTTGGGTTTGAAATTGTGAAGTTTTGGCTTGTGATTGTGAGTTGGGTTTGTGGCTGGGTTTAGCAGTGATTCGGTTGAGTAATACTTGTCTTTTGTTTGGTTAGAAGCAAGAAGAAACATCGGGGAAGGATCGGGATCGAATCCGGAAATTGTGGAGGCTTGACTAGCTTTGCATGGTTTGCTAAGGAAGGGTGGTGAGTGAAACTTCAAACTTGTTTAAATTGGTTCAAGTGTGTGTAGTGGAGGTATTGGAATGAGCTTGGTAGGTCATTCCAAGGTAGAAGTTAAATTGGTAGTTTAACTTCTTGATTGTTAATGATACTTTAGATGCATTTGCCTATATTGATCTTGTGAGATGTGAATTGACTTGCATGTGTATCCATTGATATGTGTGATGCTGAATATGGGCTATATTTAATGGATGTGTGAAGTGGTTTAAAAGTAATTAGCACTAGTTAACTTACCGAGTGTAAATGATCGATCATTAGGATTAGTGTGCACATGGTTTAGTCAAATTCGCGTGTGGCCTTGGTGGCGTTAAGTCATTAAGGAGGAGTACGGTGATGTAATATTCCACCGGAAATTATTTATATTATACGTGATGATGAGTGGAATCCCATCCGTAGGGCATGTGATGATGAGTGGAATCCCATCCATACAAGGTCTGGTGATGAGTGTAATCTCACCGAGGTAATGTTGTTGTTGAGAGTAAATCTGCATATCCGAGTAAACTAATAGTGCCCAATGTACTTGCTCTTGTGGTTATTATGTTGAGATATTTGCTTTATCATGTTGAGCCTAATATGAAGAAGGATGCCATATTATTGACTCTTGTTTTGCTAGTTAGTTGCTATGTTGATGCTTATGTATGATTGTGTGTGATGTTAAGGATTATATGCTTGAACCCTGCATTGTCGTTGTTTTTGGTTTTAGAGCATCCTCACTAAGCTTCTAGCTTACGCTCTCATTTTCGACAATGCAGATCAGTAGCGTGGTGTTAGCAAGAAGCAAGGCGAAGTGACATTCCAAGCTTTGTAGTTGCTCAAGTATGGTTTAGTAAATAAAGTAGTAGTTTAGCAATGAGGCTACTATGTGATTTTATGAGCGTTGTATGACTCATAGATGTTGAATGATGTTCATGTTTTGCTTGGATTTGTAACCATGTTATGTGTTGGTTGAATGCTTGTGATGAGAGGTCATGCCTTGGATGTTTATGTTGCTTTTGGTTGAGCATGCAAACCTTATATGTGAAGACATGTGTCATTTGGCTTTTGAGCTTTTAAGCATGCCTATTTATGCAATATCTATATTTATATGAATGCCATGATGTATATGTCTCATTGATCATCTATATTGTTCTCCATGCTAGTTCTAGGTTGTGGAATGTTGTATGGATGCTTGTATGTGGCTGGGGAAGTCTTAAAATGCATATAGAGTTGAGTTTCGTGTTGTTTTGCTGCAATTTAGTGTCTTGCAGTGTAGGGCGTATCGATACATGTAACACCCGTGTTTTGAGGTTAGGAGTTAGACGCGTGAGTTGGTTCGAGTCGTCAAAATTGGTTTTATTTAATTTGACCTTAGTTTTGATTTAATTGAGATTTAAAATGAAAGGGGTGTCAATTTTGTAATTTAGCCAAAACAAAAAGTAGACAACCTTTTAGAATAAAAAAATAAAATAAAGACATCATTTTCCCCCTTTTCCCATTCCAACGTGAAATCAAACCAAACTCCTCCCAAAACCCCTATTCACTATTCCATTTGATTTCTCCATCGATTCAAGGGCATTTTCGAAGGTAATTTCATTTCTCAACTCCCCCCATCATCCTCATCATTTACATGGTCTTAGATTTCAAAACTATCCATATTTGTAATTTTCAAGTTTAAGGAAAGTTTGGATTTTTAATGGGGTTTTCAATTGTTTTTAATTTGTTGAGTTGGGTTTTGGATTAATCTCACCTAAAGACACTTAATATCATAAAATGGATGGATTTGAGAAAAATCCCGAAGTGGGTCTTTGGGGCAATTTTCAAAGTGTCTAAACTTGAGTTTTTGATGTGTTTTAGTGTTGGGTTGAAGGGCTGATGGTATAGGGTTATTAGGGAAGTGTTTTGGAAGCCTTTAGATGTCATTTGGGTGTTGGAAAGTATGGTCTTCAGCTGGGTATTTGGGGAGCTCGAAAATGGAAGTTTTGGTGGTTAGTTTGGGTTTGAATTTGTGAAGCTTTGATATGTGTTTGTGAGTTAGGTTTGTGACTGAATTTGGCATTGAATTGGTAAGTAATAATTGTGTTTTGATTGGTTAGAAGCAAGAGGAAACATCGGAGAAGGATCGGGACCGAATCCGGGAATTGAAGATGCTTGACTTGCTTGCTTGGTTTGCTAAGGAACGGTGGTGAGTAAAACTTTAAATTGTTTTAAAGTTGGTTCAAGTGTGTGAAGTGGAAGTGTTGGAATGAGCTTGGTAGGCCATTCCGAGGTAGAAGTTAAATTGGTAGTTTAACTTCTTGATTGTTAATTATATTTTAGATGCCTTTGCCTATATTGATCTTGTGAGATGTGAATTGACTTGCATGTGTATCCATCGATATGTGTGATGATGAATATGTGCTATATTTAATGGATGTGTGAAGTGGTTTAAAAGTAATTGGCACTAGTTAACTTACCGGGTGTAAATGATCGATCATTAGGATTAGTGTGCACACGTTGAGTCAAATTCGCGTGTGGCCTTGATGGCGTTGAGTCATCAAGGAGGAGTACGGTGATGTAATATTCCACCGAAAATTATTTATATTATACGCGATGATGAGTGGAATCTCATCCATAGGGCATGTGGTGATGAGTGGAATCCCACCCATGCAAGGTCCGGTGATGAGTGTAATCCCATCGAGGTACTGTTGTTGTTGAGAGTAAATCCGTACATCCGAGTAAACTAATAGTGAGCAATATACTTGCTCTTATGATTATGATGTTGTGATATTTGAATTATATTGTTGAGCTTAATATGATGTAAGATGCCATATTTATGACTCTTGAAACTCTAGCTAGGTTGCTATGTTGATGCCCATGTATGTTGTGTGTGATGTTAAGGATTGCATGCTTGAACCCTGCATTGTCGTTGTTTTGGTTTTAGAGCATCCTCACTAAGCTTCTAGCTTACGCTCTCATTTTCGACGATGCAGATCAGTAGCTTGGAGTTAGCAATGAGCAAGGCAAAAAGGCTTTCCAAGTTTGTAGTTTCTCAAGTATGACTTAGTAATCAAAGTAGTAGTTTAGCAATGGGGCTACTATGTTTTTGTATGAGCGTTGTATGACTCATAGATGTTGATGATGTTTATGTTTTGTTTAGATTTGTAAACCATGCTTTGTCTTGTTGAATGGTTGTGTTGATGAGGCTATGCCTTGAATGTTTATGTTGCTTTTGGTTGTGTATGCAAACCTTGTATGTGAAGACATGATGCCTTATGGCTTTTGAGCTCTTAAGCATGTCTATTTATGCAATATTTATCCTTTGAGTGGATGCCATGTATGGATGCCTTGTTAACCAACTAAATTGCTCTATATGCTAGTTCTTGGTCATAGTATGTTGCATCAATGTTTGTATGTGGCTAGGAAAGTCCTAAGATGCATTTAGAGTTGAGTCTTGTTTGGTTTTTGCTGAAATTGGAGACTTGCAATGCAGGGCGTATCGGTACGCCTAAGGGCCGTATTGATACGGTCTTGCCTGCAGGACTCAGTTTTTGCTTGGCGTACCGATACACGGGGGAGTATCGATACGCTCTTTGCTCACTGGAATTCTAAGAATTTGGTGAGTTTTTGGCGTATCGGTACGGGGTTGAGGTGTATCGATACGATTTTATCTCGTTGACCATGAGATGTTGACCGAGAGGGGCGTATCGATACACTCAAGAGTTGTATCGATACGGTCTTCCTTGAGTTGACTAAAAGGGTTGACTTAGTCAAGGCGTATCGATACCCTTGATTGGTGTATCGATACGGCCTGATCTGTATGTGTAAAATGAGCTGTTTAATGTGTGATTTGAGGTCCGAAGGTGGTTATTTCTTGATGTTTTCCGCTGGCGTGATCACTTAGGAATTAATATGCCTTTAGACAAGATTAAAAATAAAGAAATTTTCTAGGGTTGCTAACCGAGGGGGAACCCTAACGAGTTTCGCTTCAGTTTTCCCTGTGTAGCCTACTAGGACCGGTCATCCGGCCAGACCGGGACGAGGGGGTTACATTTGTTGGTATCAGAGCCTGAGGTTTCGGAGACTTCGGGCAGGTAAGTGAGGTAAGCTTGATGTGTTAAGAAATTGATGTGTTTCGGTGTGTGCTTTGCCATGAGATCATGTTGTTTGATTGTTCATATGGTGTTTGGAAGCATGATTGTTACGTTTGGTATAGTGTCGAGTACCCATTGCTACTATTACTTAATTTAAAAAGGTTTTGTAAAGGAAAGTACTTGAGCACAGTTGGACCCTTGCCTTTTCTAACTTAATCCTTATATGTTTGTTTTTGTAGTTATTATCTTGCTAGCTGTATCATGAGACCACGAGGGAGGCCTAGGATGGTTCAGCCGGAACGACGGGCACAAGCTCCGGGGATTGAGCAGATTGGTGGGGCGCAGGCTCCTCAACCTCCTCCTCATCAAGAGGGAGGTGAGGCGAGAGCCGAGGGTGCGGGACCTCAAGTTGGCCAAGGACCGACCGGAATTGATTTAGCTCCCTTAGTTCAGGCGATAGCCGGGGTATTCCAGGCTGCAGTGGCTGGGGGTCAAGCAGTGGCACAACCCCAGGGAGAGGGTACTGGTTTGCCATTAGAGAGACTCTGTAGTTTGGGAGGTGAAGAGTTTAGAGGGTCGACACCTGAGAGGTCTGAGATGTGGTTAGAGAAGACCGTCCGTATTCTGGCACAGATGGGATGTACCGGGGAACGCAAACTAGGGTGTGTCATATATTTGCTTCAAGGTGATGCCTACACTTGGTGGGTCACCATCATTACGGGTATGGAAGAGGTTGAGATCACTTGGGAGTTTTTCAAGTCAGCTTTCCGTACGCGATATCTGGGTCCTCGATATCTTGATGAGAAAAAGAGGGAATTTATGGCTTTGCTTCAGAGGAGTATGACTGTGACAGACTATGAGATTAGATTTGTCAGGCTGAGTCAGTATACATCTGAGCTTGTTCCTAATGAAGTGGAACGTTGTAACTGTTTCCGCTATGGGTTGAATGAAGAGATCAAGAGGTACACTCTAGCTTCGGACTACACAGACTTTGATGTCTTGGTCGCTAGGGCCAAGGACTTGGAGCACAGTTTGGGCTTGACCAAACGATCTGGTGGTTCTAGTTTTGGTAAGAGATCTAGTGACTTTGATAGAGGCGATGCCAAGAGGCATCGAGACAACCGACATCACTATGACCATAGGCATGGTGGAGGTAACCACGGTAGGGGCCATCAGGGCTAGAGGGCTGGTGGGAAGTTGCCCACGTGTGCTACTTGCGGGAGGAACCACACCGGTGAGTGTTGGGGGAATTTCCACTCGTGTTGGAGTTGTCGAGCTAGGGATCATATTAGGCATGACTGTCCACATCTGGTGGGGCAGGCACCAGCTCAGGCTCCTGCTAGAGCCAATGACTTTCAGAGAGGCCGCGGGCGCGGTAGAGGTAACTTCCAGCTGAGAAATGGTGGCCAGAGGAACATAGAACATGTAGTTGCAGTCCAGCCAGTGGGCGAAGGCCAGGCCAGAGTTTACGCTCAGCGTGGGGATCAGCATGACGCATATCTGATTGCAGGTAACTTCTCGATACAGTCTTTGGGTTTGCTTTCTTTGATGGACTTCGGGTCTACACATCCTTATATACTGAGTGAGCATGCAAAGTTGTTGAAATTGCCTTGTGAAATATTAGAGGTAGGAGTTAGTGTTACTAGTTCCTTTGGGGACACGGTAGTAGTTAGAAAGATGTACAGATGGTGTATGTTGATGGTTCAGGGACATGTGTTTCCAGTGGATATGATGGAGCTACCCTTTTATGGCTTTGTTGTAATTCTGGGTATGGACTGGCTCACTGAGCATAGAGCTAGGATAGACTTTGAAACTAAGAGGATTTCTTTAAGACTCACAGATGATTATGAGATAGTGGTGGTGGGTGAGAACGTGAAGCTCTTATCCAATGTGGTTTTAGTTCTAGAGGCAAAGAGGTTAGTTGAGATGGGTTGCTAAGCATATTTGACCTACGTGATGAATCCAAACATGAGTGAGGTCAGACCTGAAGACATCCGGACAGTGTGTGACTTTCCTAGTGTGTTTCTAGAAGAGTTGTCGGGTTTACCACCTGGTAGGGAGGTAGAGTTTACTATAGAGACTAATTCAGATTCAGCTCATGTTTCGATTGCTCCGTATCGAATGGCACGGAAAGAACTGAAAGAGTTGAAGACTCAGTTGCAAGAGTTGACCGATAGAGGCTTCATTCGACCTAGTTCTTTGCCTTGGGGTGCTCCAGTTTTGTTTGTGAAGAAGAAAGATGGAAGCATGAGAATGTGTATAGATACAGACAGTTGAATCGGTTAACAGTGAAGAAAAAGTATCATTTGCCGAGAATCGATGATTTGTTTGACCAGTTGAGAGGGGCATCAGTCTTTTCGAAGATTGACTTGAGATCCGGTTACTACCAGTTAAAGGTAAGAGAGGTTGATGTACCGAAGACGGCCTTTAGGACTAGATATGGTCACTATGAGTTCTTAGTCATGCCTTTTGGGTTGACTAACGCACCGACTGCTTTCATGGATATGATTAATAGGATCTTCCATCAGTACCTAGATCATTTTGTAGTTGTTTTTATAGATGGCATCTTGGTGTATTCGCATACCGAGGAAGACCATGACCGACACTTGAGGTTAGTTTTGAAGACTTTGTTAGACAATCAGTTGTATGCGAATTTGAGCAAGTGAGAGTTCTGGATCCGAGAGGTAGTCTTCCTAGGGCATGTAGTGTCAGCCAATGGGATTAGAGTTGATTCGAAGAAGATAGAGGCCATTGTTGAATGGAAACAACCGAAGTCAGTAACAGAGGTACGTAGCTTTCTAGGCTTAGCTGGATACTATAGAAGATTTGTAGAAGGTTTCTCGAAGTTAGCCGCTCCATTGACACAGTTACTTTAGAAGAGTGTTCAGTTTGAGTGGTTAGATGCAAGACAGAGAGCCTTTGAGAAGTTTAAAGAAGCTTTGACCCAAGCACCGATCTTGATTCAGCCAGAGTCTAGGAAAGACTATGTAGTTTACAGTGATGCTTCCTATGTAGGCCTAGGTTGTGTTCTCATGCAAGAAAAGAGAGTAGTGGCTTATGCCTCAAGACAGTTGAAGACTCACGAGCGCAACTATCCGACCCATGACATAGAGTTAGCTGCAGTTGTGTTTTCTCTAAAGATTTGGAGGCATTATTTGTACGGTGAGAAGTGCACAGTGTACACGGATCATAAGAGTTTGAAGTACATCGTGACTCAGCAAGATTTGAATCTCAGACAGCGTAGGTGGTTAGAGTTGCTAAAAGACTATGATCTTACGATTGAGTATCATCCGGGTAAGGCCAATGTAGTGGTCGATGCTTTGAGTAGGAAGGTAGTCATAGACTTGAGAGCCATGTTTGCTAGATTGAGCTTGTCCGGAGATGCTGGCTTGGTAGCCGAGCTTCAGGTTAGACCTACTCTAGGTCAGTTGATTAGGGAGAAGCAGCTCTTAGATAGGTCTTTGGCACCTCACGTGTAAGATGTAGCCGAGGGTAGACCTTCAGACTACAGTGTCAGTACCGATGGGGTCTTGTGTTTCAAAAATAGGATATTTGTGCCAGAAGATAGTGACTTGAGACGTACGATCTTGACTGAAGCACACAGTAGTCCGTTTGCTATGCATCCTGGAAGTACAAAAATGTACCGCAATTTGAAGAATGAGTACTTTGGGTTGGTTTGAAGAGAGATGTGGCCGACTTCGTGAGTAAATGTATGGTGTGTCAGAGAGTGAAGGCAGAACATCAGGTTCCCTCAGGCCTGTTGCAATCGTTGAGAATTCCGGAGTGGAAATGGGAGAACATTACCATAGATTTTGTTTCGGGCTTGCCTTTGACTCCTACGAAGAAGAACTCAGTTTGGGTTATAGTAGATCGTTTCACGAAGTGTGCTCACTTCTTAGCAGTCAATACGACTTATACTTTAGATAGGTTGGCCGATCTGTACATTGGTGAGATTGTTCGACTGCATGGTGTGCCGAAGTCGATTGTGTCCGATAGAGATCCAAGGTTTACAGCTCGATTTTAGGAGTGTCTGCATACAGCTTTGGGTACTCGTTTGAATTTCAGCACGTCTTATCATCCTCAGACAAATGGTCAGTCCGAGAGATACGGATTTTAGAGGATATGTTGCGTTGTTGCATCATTGATTTTCAGGGTACTTGGGAGAAGCACTTGCCTCTAGTTGAGTTTGCTTACAGTAACAGCTTTCATTCGAGTATCCAGATGGCTCCGTATGAGGCCTTGTATGGTAGAAAGTGTAGAACTCCAGTTTGTTGGGCCGAAGTGGGACAGAAGTTGTTACCTATGCCGGATTTGCTCAAGAGGACAACCGATAAGGTGAAATTGATTTGCGATCGCTTGAAGGCAGCTTCGGATAGGCAGAAGTCCTATGCCGACTTGAAGAGGAAGGAAGTTGAGTTCTCAGTGGGTGAGAAGGTGTTCTTAAAGGTGTCTTCGTGGAAGAAAGTAATGAGATTTGGCCGAAAGGGGAAGTTGAGTCTGAGGTACATAGGACCGTATGAGATTGTGAAGAGGGTTGGTCCAGTTGCTTATCAGTTGCGTTTGCCATCCGAGCTAGAGAAGATACACGATGTTTTTCATGTTTCGATGCTCCGTAAGTATAGGTTAGATCCCTCACATGTTATGCATGTAGAGGATATTGAATTGAATCCGGATTTGACTTATGAAGAAGAACCAGTTGAGATTTTAGCTTCTGACAGTAAGGTGTTGCGGGGTAGATCGATTGAGTTAGTAAAAGTGTGGTGGCAACGTTGAGGGGTGGACAAGGCCACTTGGGAGAGGAAGGAGGATATGGAAAGGCAGTTTCCTTATCTCTTTCAGTCAGGTAATTTCGGGGACGAAATTCCTTAAGTGGGAGAGAGTTGTAACACCCGTGTTTTAGGGTTAGGAGTTAGACGTTTGAGTTGGTTCGAGACGTCAAAATCGGTTTTATTTAATTTGACCTTAGTTTTGATTTAATTGAGATTTAAAATAAAGGGGGTGGCAATTTTGTAATTTGGCCAAAACAAAAAGTAGACAACCTTTTTGAATCAAAAAAATAAATAAAATAAATCCATCATCTTCCCCCTTTTCCCATTCCAACGTGAAATCAAACCAAACCCCTCCAAAAACCCTTATTTACTATTCCATTTGATTTCTTCATCATCCCCATCATTTACATGGTCTTAGATTTCAAAACTATCCATATTTGTATTTTTCAAGTTTAAGGAAAGTTTGGATTTTTAATGGGTTTTTCAATTGTTTTTAATTTGTTGAGTTGGGTTTTGGATTAATCTCACCTAAGGACACTTAATATCATAAAATGGATGGATTTGGGAAAATCCCGAAGTGGGTCTTTGGGGCAATTTTCAAAGTGTCTAAACTTGAGTTTTTGATGTGTTTTAGTGTTGGGTTGAAGGGCTGATGGTATAGGGTTATTAGGGAAGTGTTTTGGAAGCTTTTAGATGTCATTTGGGTGTTAGAAAGTATGGTTTTCAGCTGGGTATTTGGGGAGCTCGAAAATGGAAGTTTTGGTGGTTAGTTTGGGTTTGAATTTGCGAAGCTTTGACATGTGTTTGTGAGTTGGGTTTGTGACTGAATTTAGCATTGAATTGGTAAGTAATAATTGTGTTTTGATTAGTTAGAAGCAAGAGGAAACATCGGAGAAGGATCGAGACCGAAACCGGGAATTGAAGAGGCTTGACTTGCTTGCTTGGTTTGCTAAGGAAGGGTGGTGAGTAAAACTTTAAATTGTTTTAAAGTTGGTTCAAGTGTGTGTAGTGGAAGTGCTGGAATGAGCTTGGTAGGCCATTCCGAGGTAGAAGTTAAATTGGTAGTTTAACTTCTTGATTGTTAATGATACTTTAGATGCATTTGCCTATATTGATCTTGTGAGATGTGAATTGACTTGCATGTGTACCCATTGATATGTGTGATGCTGAATATGTGCTATATTTAATGGATGTGTGAAGTGGTTTAAAAGTAATTGGCACTAGTTAACTTACCGGGTGTAAATGATTGATCATTAGGATTAGTGGGCACACGTTGAGTCAAATTCGCGCGTGGCCTTGATGGCGTTGAATCGTCAAGGAGGAGTACGGTGATGTAATATTCTACCGGAAATTATTTATATTATACGTGATGATGAGTGGAATCTCATCCGTAGGGCATGTGGTGATGAGTGAAATCCCACCCATGCAAGGTCCGGTGATAAGTGTAATCCCACCGAGGTAATGTTGTTGTTGAGAGTAAATCCACACATCCGAGTAAACTAATAGTGGCCAATGTACTTCCT
Source organism: Hibiscus tridactylites (assembly GCA_958450335.1). Lineage (NCBI taxonomy): Eukaryota > Viridiplantae > Streptophyta > Magnoliopsida > Malvales > Malvaceae > Hibiscus > Hibiscus tridactylites. The sequence goes on from OY288271.1 coordinate 36,105,416, forward strand.
CTTATGATTATGATGTTGTGATATTTGAATTATATTGTTGAGCTTAATATGATGTAAGATGCCATATTTATGACTCTTGAAACTCTAGCTAGGTTGCTATGTTGATGCCCATGTATGTTGTGTGTGATGTTAAGGATTGTATGCTTGAACCCTGCATTGTCATTGTTTTGGTTTTAGAGTATCCTCACTAAGCTTCTAGCTTACGCTCTTATTTTTGACGATGCAGATTAGTAGCTTGGAGTCAGCAAGGAGCAAGGCGAAGGGGCTTTCCAAGTTTGTAGTTGCTGAAGTATGACTTAGTAATCAAAGTAGTAGTTTAGCAATGGGGCTACTATGTTTTTGTATAAGCATTGTATGACTCATAGATGTTGATGATGTTTATGTTTTGTTTGGATTTGTAAACCATGCTTTGTCTTGTTGAATGGTTGTGTTGATGAGGTTATGCCTTGAATGTTTATATTGCTTTTGGTTGTGTATGCAAACCTTATATGTGAAGACATGATGCCTTATGGCTTTTGAGCTCTTAAGCATGCCTATCTATGCAATATTTATCCTTTGAGTGGATGCCATGTATGGATATTGTTGCGTGTAAAATAGTCTATCGCAATTGTAGTGCAAGTGTACACGACGCAAGTAGTAAAGTGATACGAAGTATCGGATATCGTCTCCACAGGGATTGGGCTAATGACTTCACCTAATTTCACTGCACGAAGTAGAGGAAATATTTTAGATAGTTGTCACGAATAATAAGGTAAAAACGTAAATAAAAGGATTGAGAAATCAAGATAGAGAGAATGGGCCGGTATTGAATTGCTCGGTAGTGCAGGTATTGAATTGCTTAGGATCTCCAGTTCTGTCGTCGCTCCCGTCGCCGACAGCACCTGTCGCGGCGTCTGTCCGTTAGCTGTCGCGGCAGCAGACACTAACTCCGTACTTCAAGCTTGGCAAGAATCCCAGATCTGCCTTGCCCTATCCCTAGGCACAAGTCTGTCGATGAACACATCTTTGATGATACCTCCCGGCGTGAATCGAAGGATGAACACCGATGTGTATGAATTCTTCCTTAGCCACTTAACCTCGCCTTATCCCTAAGCACGAGATGGTTCAACTATAAACTAGAGAACGCGCTTTTATCTCTTTCGTATACTTAACTCTCCCGATGCTAAGTAAATAGATAACCTCACAATGCTCTCCCGATGCTCTTGCAAGATATTAAAACCAAGATAAAAGAACTTGAAGTTTATTTTATTGAACTTGAAAAATCCTAAAACAAAGCAACCCTTACAACTACTTTACAAAACAACCCGTAGCCCTAGGGGGAATTTAGAACATGTCGGTGACGGGTGGACGGCAGGGGTTTTGTTTCGGTTATGGGATATCGGTTCTGCCTCTAGGTTAAATCTATGCCCTTATATAAGCTTTGGGCTCAAGTTATCTAAGGTAACAAGGATTACAACTTCAATTAAAAGTAAGATTCTAATAAAGACTAAATCTCTAAAGTCTCCTACTTTCCAGCCGCATCCCTATTTTGTGGGAATTCCTTTCCTTGAGCTTTGGCTTGACATATCTTTTGATCCGGGGCTTGGACAATTATTTGGCTTCCACACGACAGACGAGCAGATTTTTCTCTATCTATCGAGGTCCACTTGACTTTTCCTCTTCATAAGTCTGCTGTCACCTTGCTGTCGTGACAGGTCCATGACAGGTTCGTCTTCTTCAGCTACTTGTCCAGTTCAGCTTTCCTGCTTATCTGCCCTGCGCCTGCCTTCATCGTCAACCATGGCAGCTACCTGCAAAATACACCATCTTTTAGTAGAATCCGTGCCTTTTATATAATTGTGATGTTTTATTGAAAACTAACCTAAATGCAATGCAATGATGCTTGAATGCAGCAGAAATATGGGTTAAAAAGGGTGTAAATTATAGATCTTTTACACACTCAACACACCCCCAAACTCAAGTTTTTGCTTGTCCTCAAGCAATCAAGACTTAAAAGAAAAATGAAAATTTTTGTGTTGGCCTTCAAACAGTGAACTGTCCCTTCACCTGTCGCTTATTCTCTATGGCAGCAGCATCTTGTCGGAAGGATTAGGATCTGTCCGGAATCTCCCTATAGCTCTCGTGCAGTGTGTGCATGCTTGTGAACAGTTATATGCTAAGACTCTCTTAGTTTCACTAGAATATTCAACTCCTTAACTCGAATCTTTATGCCAAAGTTTATTTATTTTTTTAGAAGGCACATTTTCATGCTTCTTTTTCTTCTATTTTTTTTTTTCAAGCTAAATTTTTCTAGAGCCAGTTTTGGGCACCTCTAGTTAGCTTCCTAGAGCCGGTTTCGGGCACCTCTAGGTTTAAACTTCTTTCCTAGAGCCAGTGTTAGGCACCTCTAGGGGCTATTCAAGTTCTAAGCTTCCTATTCTAGTTTGGCTAAAAGAAATCTAAGCAATATAACAGTCACAAAAGTGTTTAAGTTTTCAGAATTATAGAAAGGCTCTAAACTTTCTCCTTAACCTGTCTTAAAGATGCTGCCACGACAGAGCCGTCATGACAGGTAAGTTAACTCCACAGTTTTAAGCCAACAGTTTTAATTTTCTGATTTTTTTTAAAGATAAATTAAATAAATAATAAGACACAAATAATTAATAAAAGATGTACTAGGACTCCATTAGAATGGAGGGTTGCCACCCCCAAACTCGAGGGTTGCATTGCCCTCAATGCAAAATGACACAAAAATTAAAGAAAGACAAGAGAAATAAAAGTACATCACAAAAATATAAGGGCAGGCAGCAATAAGAGGAGAAAAAGAAATAAAAACTTAAATTTTATGTGTTGTCCTCGCTGCTGCTGCTGACGCGGATCTGATGGCGGCGTCTGCGTTGTGGAGGTGGCTGGGCAGGTTCCGGAGCAGGTTGATCAGCAGGTTCGTCATCCGGTTGGGGGACAGGATCGTCGGCAGGTTGAAGGGCAGGTGGCTCCACTAGCCTGATGTCGGAACTGCTGCTGCTGTCCCATGAGCTGCTGGTTATGATGGCTTTGGACAGCCTTCTCTTGTTTGCCACGTGCTTAATGCGTTTGACTCGCGTGAAGTCGCTCTCCAAATTCCGCCGGACAAGAGGGCTATCATCAGTGGCAGCTCGCTTGGTTCCTCGAGGGGAGGTGTCTGTCGGTGGGCTGCCGGCTGCCGTCGGGGCAGGGGATGGTGTGGAAGTGGCAGATTGTGTATGGGGAGAGACAGGTGGTGTGGGAGTGGGGGAGGGGATATTGAAATAATGGGCGGGGAAGGTGGGGAAGATGACATCCGGAAAATTCAAAGTATTAGTGATGAAGTTTACCGTTGCATTTGAGAAATCACGGATGAAAGTCATCAAACCCATCTGGCGCTCCTCTACCCTCAGGATGGCAGCAAGGATGTGGGCGTTCTGATCTGCCGAAACGGTGTTGGTGGCAGCTTCTGGGGCAGGTTCGGTGGCTGGTTCATCATCGGACTCAGCAGGAGGGGCGTTTGGATCGAAGGCGTTGAGGGGCGATACGACTATGATCTCCATGAGGCTGGAGATGTTGTTGTCTGTCCATCCGCTGCCCGTCTTGATTTTGTCTGAAGGCTCCTCCGGTATGGCAGCGCAGCGGCAGAGGGCGGTGATAGTGAACGGCAGGCAGAGTCGTGAGTCCGAGCGGAAGGCACAATCAAGGATGTTGTCCCGCATGTACCTGCCCACATTGATGGGCCTGTCGTGCATAATAGAGTGGATAAGGGCCAGCCGCTGTCGGTTGACTGTTGTATGGTGGGACGAAGGCAGGATACGCTTTTTGATAAAAGCATTCCATAGTTTTGCCTCAGGGAGTAGCTGCCCCCTATTGACAGAGTGGGGGTTTATCTTACTGGTGCTCCATGTCGTACCAGCCTCTGTCAGCTCCCTCATGACAACATCATGTCCGGCAATGTCGAGGGTGTCCTAAAATTGTTGGTGAGCATCATCATTGGGGCCAAAGAAGAGGCCGAACACATGGTTGATGCTGCTAGCGCTGACAGGAACTGTCACTCCACGGACGGTGACAGATGTCGCCGGCTTGCTTTCGATCGCCGCATAAAATTCCCGGACCAAAGTGTCATTAAGCTCTGCCGGCTGCTCGGCAAAGTCCTCCCAAAGTTGTGCTGTTATGGCCTTCATAATGAACGGCCGGAGTCCAAAAAGAGGTGCATCTCTGTTGTAAATGAAGCCACGCTCCTCCCATAGCTCCTTTTTGGTGAATGGCGATGCTGCTGCTGAAGAAGAAGCGGCAGCAGTGTTTTGACGGGTTTGTCTTGACGACATTTTGGTTGCAAGGGCTGAAAAAGAGAGAAAATAGATAAAACTAGAGGAGAATAACAAGAGAGAAAAATCAGAAGTGATGAAAAATGAAAATGGGAAGGGGTTTATATAGCTGTTGGGGAGCTGCCCATTTAATGCCGCAACGGCAAGCGGGAATAACGGGGCGGCAGATTGAATGTAGCGTGTCTGACGTGTCTGACGTGCATTAATGCGTCTGCTGTGCGTCTGCCGCACGCTTCTTCGTCTGCTGTGCGTCTGTTGACAGCCTGTCAAATCCGTCTGCGCCGGCAGCCGAAACGACAGGTTACCATAAATGGGCTTTATTGGGCTGGTGGATGAGCGGTGGGCTTGGGCCACTTCTTCTTTCTCACTTGACTCCTTTATTTCCTAAAAACTGAAATTATAAAAACAAAACATTATTCAAATAAAATAAATCTAATTCCTAATAAATAATATTAATAATAAAATAGAAGTAAAAAAATAAAAATTAGGTTAAATTAGGGATGCCTTGTGGGGCATCACCTAAAGTAACCACTTCCTGTATTCCTGGGGCTTCAGTCCCCTGATAGTGCTTGAGGCGTTGTCCATTGACTTTGAATTGGTGCCCGTCCTTTAATGATTGAATTGTGATGGCACCATGGGGAAAAACTTGAACCACTTGGAACGGGCCAGACCATCTAGATTTGAGCTTCCCTGGAAAGAGCTTCAATCTAGAATTAAACAACAACACAAGCTGCCCTGGGCAGAACTGTCGTGGCAGCAACTTCTTGTCGTGCCACTTCTTAGTCTTTTCCTTGTAAATCCTTGCATTGTCGTAGGCCATTGTCCGTATTTCATCGATCTCATTTAAATCTAACAGCCTTTTCTGGCCTGCCTTGTCAAAGTCCATGTTTACTGCCTTGATTGCCCAATATGCCTTGTGCTCGATCTCGACAGGCAAGTGACAGGTTTTCCCATAAATCAAACGGTATGGAGACATGCCCAATGGAGTCTTGAAAGCTGTTCTGTATGCCCATAATGCATCATTCAGAAGCAAAGACCAATCTTTCCTAGTTGGTTTAACCATTTTTTTAAGAATGTTCTTCACTTCTCTATTGGATATCTCAGCCTGTCCATTGGTCTGTGGGTGGTATGCTGTCGCGATCCTGTGCTTGACACCATATTTTCTCAAGGCGGCAGCAATTACCCTGTTGTCAAAATGTCTCCCTTCATCACTGATAATCGCCCTAGGGATGCCAAATCTAGAAAAGATGTTTTTGTGCAAAAACTTTTGGACCGTTTTGGCATCATTCTTTTGAGTTGCGATTGCTTCTACCCACTTGGAGACATAATCCACTGCTAGGAGGATGTAAAGATTTCCACACGAAGATGGAAAAGGTCCCATAAAATCAATCCCCCAAACGTCGAAGATCTCGACTTCCAAAATATTTTACAGTGGCATCTCGTTTCTCCTCGATATGTTACCTGTCCGCTGGCACCTGTCACAGTTTTTGTAAAATTCTTGTGCGTCCTTATACAGTGTCGGCCAGTAGAACCCTGACTGCAGCACCTTGGCAGCAGTTTTATTGCCTCCTAAGTGTCCTCCATATTGTGAAGCATGACAGTGATGGAGAATGTCTTCTTGTTCTTCTTGTGGTATGCATCTCCTTATAACCTGATCTGCGCACATTTTGAAAAGAAGAGGTTCGTCCCAATAATAATGTTTAACATCATTTTGAAACCTCTTCCTGGCTTGATAAGTAAGATCAGAAGGTAATATTCCGCTAACTATAAAATTAACGAAATCAGCATACCAGGGAAGGTTAGAAGACTTACCTGCCGCCATGGCTGTCGCGACAGCTATTGCGGCAGCAAAGAGCTGCTCATCTGGGAAGGTCTCAAGTATGTGTGTCTCATCAATGGGTAGACTCTGTCCCATCTCCAACCTCGACAAGTGGTCTGCCACCTGGTTTTCTGTCCCCTTTTTGTCTTTGATCTCAAGGTCGAACTCTTGTAATAGCAAGATCCACCGTATCAATCTCGGCTTGGCATCCTTCTTTGCAAATAAGTACTTGAGGGCAGAATGGTCGGTGTGCACTATTACTTTCGTCCCAAGTATGTAAGAACGAAACTTGTCGATGAAGAATACCACAACTAACAACTCCTTTTCTGTGGTGGTATAATTCACTTGGGCATCATTCAATGTTTTGCTGGCATAATATATGACATGAAACAGCCTGTCCTTGCGCTGCCCAAGTGCTGCCCCGACAGCATAGTCACTAGCATCACACATAATTTCAAACGGTTGTGTCCAGTCTGGTGGCTGTACTATGGGGGCTGTCACTAGCTTTTCCTTCAGAACCTTGAATGCTTCAGTACATTCTTCATTAAAGTCAAAGGGTCGGTTCTGCTCTAAGAGATGACATAGGGGTTTCGTGATTTTTGAGAAATTGGCAATGAATCTCCTATAAAAACCAGCATGCCCTAGAAAACTTCTAATGCCCTTGACTGTTGTTGGCGGCGGCAGCTTCTCTATGACTTCAATCTTTTCCCTGTCGACTTCTATACCACGGCAGCTAATCTTATGACCTAGGACTATCCCTTCATCCACCATAAAGTGGCATTTTTCCCAATTTAAAACCAAGTTTGCTTTTTCGCATCTTTCGAGCACCTTTTGTAAATTGCCTAGACAACTCTCAAAATCGTCTCCAAAGACAGAAAAATCATCCATAAAAATTTCTAGGAAGTCCTCTACCATGTCCGAGAATATAGCCATCATGCACCTTTGGAAGGTGGCAGGTGCGTTACAGAGTCCAAATGGCATCCTCCTAAATGCGTATGTACCGTAGGGGCATGTGAAAGTCGTTTTCTCTTGATCCTCTGGTGCAATAGCAATTTGGTTGTAACCTGAGTAACCATCAAGAAAACAATAGTAAGGTTTACCCGCTAATCTGTCAAGCATTTGATCAATAAAGGGTAAAGGAAAGTGGTCCTTTCGGGTAGCTTTGTTAAGCTTCCGATAGTCCATACAAACCCTCCAACCGGTCACAGTCCTGGTTGGGATTAACTCGTTGTTTTCGTTGGTTATCACGGTCATGCCTCCTTTCTTGGGAAAACATTGCACCGGGCTTACCCATTTGCTGTCGGAGATGGCGTAAATAATACCTGCATCTAACCATTTAATTATTTCTTTACGCACTACCTCCTTCATCGCAAGGTTTAACCGCCTTTGGGCATCAATAGTCGGCTTATGATCTTCCTCTAGTAGGATTTTGTGCATACAGATTGCCGGACTAATGCCCTGAATGTCTGCTATCGTCCATCCTATCGCCCTTTTATGCTGCCTTAACATGTCGATCAGATGTCGTTCCTGTTCCTGCGGCAGCTTAGCAGAGATGATTACGGGCAGTGTGTCATCACAACCAAGATAAGCATATTTAAGCTGCCCTGGCAGGGGCTTAAGTTCTAAGATAGGTGGTTCAACAGTAGAGGGCTTTTGGATTAAATGGTTATCCGAAGTGTAATTCAAAGGTTCGAATAACTTACCTGGACGATGGTCTAACCAGTTTACCTCATCATGACCTTCAGTATCTGATGTATCGGATTCAGAGGGGTCACTGTCGTCGGTGCTGTCGTCGTTGCTGTCGTCGTTGCTGTCGTCGTTACTGTCATGACAGGCTTGTAGGTGGTTGTTGCAGCAGTGACCAAATTTTATATCTCGGCAGCCCGACCTGATGCAGGGTTGATCAAAGGTCACCTCAATGATGGCCTTGCATTCCTCGTCCACATCGGCATGTTTCATTGCTTGGAGAACATTCAACTTAATTTCTTGATCGTTCACGCGCATGGTGAGTTCTCCTTTCTCCACATCAATCAATGATCTTCCCGTGGCTAAGAAGGGTCGCCCTAGGATGACTGGTGCGTTCTCATCTGCCTTACAATCTAAAATAAGAAAGTCAGCAGGAAAAATAAGTTTATCCACTCTTACCAAAATATCTTCAATTTTTCCCTTGGGGTGAACGTAAGAGCGGTCGGCTAGCTGTAGGGTAACTGTCGTGGGCCGCGCCTTGCCAATACCTAGTTTCTGAAAAACAGATTTGGGCATTAGATTAACACTAGCACCAAGATCACAAAGTGCCTTACCCACAAATTTATCGCCGATTACGCAAGGTATGAGGAAGCTCCCCGGATCCTTCTTTTTCTGGGGTGGCTGCCGATGAAGAATACTCATGCAACCTTCTTGCATCCTTACCGTTTCAAATTCCCCAAGTTTAGATTTTTTAGACATGACATCCTTGAGAAATTTAGCATAACCGGGCATCTCCCTAACAGCATCTAACAATGGTATATTAATATGAACCTGTTTAAAAATATCATAAATCTTTTTAAGTTGAGATTCATGCTTAGCTTGCTGTATCCGTTGAGGAAAAGGTGGTGGGGGACGATAATCAGCAATGCGTCCTTCCCACTGCATGCGAATCTGAGGACGATAATCATCTTTTTTCTCCTCTGTCGCTTCTGCTGTCGTGACAGGCTCATCGGCAGCAGTCTGTTTCTCACCTGTCGGGGCAGCTTCCTCGGCAGGTTTATCCAAGGCAGGTTCCTTTTCTGTATCAATTTCTTTTTCCGGCCCTGGTAGCTTTTTCCCACTCCTAGTAGTAATTGCCTTACATTGCTCATGTGGGGGTGGTCTAGCATTTTCAGTATTACTAGGGAAACCTCCATTCTGCCTTGGTTTAATATGCTGCGACACCTGACCCATTTGTGTCTCTAGAGATTTCAAGGTGGCCTCATGGTTTGTCATTCTCATCTTAGTTTCATCCATAAAATTTTCCGTCTTTTTGACAAACTGATTAATATTATCCATATACGTGCCAGTCTGGGACATAAAGGTGGCCAGAGTCTGCTCCAATACACTACTCGTGGCAGGTGGTGGCTGCTGTTGTTGCTGAGGCGGCAGGTTCTGCGGCAGGTTCTGCGGCTGCAGTTGCTGTCGCGTCAACAATCTAGGACCCCCCTGATTCTGATTATATGCTTGCGGATTTAGGGCATTTTTAGGATTACTCCAGGAAAATTTGGGATCTTTCCTCCAATTAGGGTTGTAGTTGTTGGAATTGTAGTTTGGCTTGTAATTTCCAACATATTTTCCCTCTTCTATATTTATAGGGCACTCTTCACTACTATGATTTCCTTCACAAGTAGCACAAATTTCCTCGACAGCAAATCCTCGTAAGTCCTCTTCACTCAATAAGTGTTTCATTGCTTTAGTAAGGAATGCTACCTGAGATTTCATAGTGCTGTCGGCCTCATAATCTTTGACAGCAAGTACCCGTTTACTCCCTCTTCTAGCTGTCGGAAACTGCTCCTCATTCTTGGCTAGATTTTTCAGAACTTGCAATGCCTCGTCCGGATCTTTATCCAATAATAGTCCATTTGCTGCAGAATCAATGCGAATGCGAGTTTGTAAGTTAGCAGCATTACAAAATTTAGTTACCTGATTCCAGACAGGGAATCCATGCATTGGGCAGTTCCGAAGTAGAGTAGTAAATCTGTCCCAGGCCTCGTGCATCGGCTCGTCATCTTCCTGTTGAAAAGTAGCAATTTCGTTACGTAATCGCTCAGATAAATGCGAAGGATTAAAACGAGATAAAAATTCACGAGTTAGATCTGCCCAAGTCATAATAGAACCCGGTGTAAGTTTATTCCACCAAGTTTTAGCTCTATCCCTCAATGAATGGGGAAATAACCGAAGCCTCAATATCTCCGGACTAACTCCTGGCAGTCTAAACGAACCACAGATTTCCTGGAACGTTTTGAGATGCTCCCTAGCATCTACTGTCGCAGAACCACTAAACTGCCCGGCGTTGTTGATCATACTAAACATGACAGGCTTAAGCTCGAAGTTGTCAACATCAATATCCGGCAGCGTGGTCTCCAACTCTACATGATCGTTCAGCATGTAGTCACGACATGACCGTCGTCCACCTGCCCTCGGCGGGTCGCCGACAGGCGGTATGTCTCCTCCAGCAGGCTGGTTACGGGCCATCTGCTCTAGCTGTTCTTCAAGGTATTCGTTCCTGTCTAAAAGGTGGCGAATCTGTTTCTTGAGATTGAATGATCGTTCGATTTCCGGATCTAACTTATACTCAGGATCTTCGCCCCTTTTCGATCTGTGCATAAACAAAAGAACCTTGTGAAAAGCAAGAGTTGAAAACACAAAATAAAAATTAAAGAAAAACTAAAAACGAAAACAAAAATAAAAATAAAAGCAAAAAGTGCAATAAAAGAAAGATGTAGTTATGTTGCCAATCCCCGGCAACGGCGCCAAAAACTTGTTGCGTGTAAAATAGTCTATCGCAATTGTAGTGCAAGTGTACACGACGCAAGTAGTAAAGTGATACGAAGTATCGGATATCGTCTCCACAGGGATTGGGCTAATGACTTCACCTAATTTCACTGCACGAAGTAGAGGAAATATTTTAGAAAGTTGTCACGAATAATAAGGTAAAAACGTAAATAAAAGGATTGAGAAATCAAGATAGAGAGAATGGGCCGGTATTGAATTGCTCGGTAGTGCAGGTATTGAATTGCTTAGGATCTCCAGTTCTGTCGTCGCTCCCGTCGCCGACAGCACCTGTCGCGGCGTCTGTCCGTTAGCTGTCGCGGCAGTAGACACTAACTCCGTACTTCAAGCTTGGCAAGAATCCCAGATCTGCCTTGCCCTATCCCTAGGCACAAGTCTGTCGATGAACACGTCTTTGATGATACCTCCCAGCGTGAATCGAAGGATGAACACCGATGTGTATGAATTCTTCCTTAGCCACTTAACCTCGCCTTATCCCTAAGCACGAGATGGTTCAACTATAAACTAGAGAACGCGCTTTTATCTCTTTCGTATACTTAACTCTCCCGATGCTAAGTAAATAGATTAACTCACAATGCTCTCCCGATGCTCTTGCAAGATATTAAAACCAAGATAAAAGAACTTGAAGTTTATTTTATTGAACTTGAAAAATCCTAAAACAAAGCAACCCTTACAACTACTTTACAAAACAACCCGTAGCCCTAGGGGGAATTTAGAACATGTCGGTGACGGGTGGACGGCAGGGGTTTTGTTTCGGTTATGGGATATCGGTTCTGCCTCTAGGTTAAATCTATGCCCTTATATAAGCTTTGGGCTCAAGTTATCTAAGGTAACAAGGATTACAACTTCAATTAAAAGTAAGATTCTAATAAAGACTAAATCTCTAAAGTCTCCTACTTTCCAGCCGCATCCCTATTTTGTGGGAATTCCTTTCCTTGAGCTTTGGCTTGACATATCTTTTGATCCGGGGCTTGGACAATTATTTGGCTTCCACACGACAGACGAGCAGATTTTTCTCTATCTATCGAGGTCCACTTGACTTTTCCTCTTCATAAGTCTGCTGTCACCTTGCTGTCGTGACAGGTCCATGACAGGTTTGTCTTCTTCAGCTACTTGTCCAGTTCAGCTTTCCTGCTTATCTGCCCTGCGCCTGCCTTCATCGTCAACCATGGCAGCTACCTGCAAAATACACCATCTTTTAGTAGAATCCGTGCCTTTTATATAATTGTGATGTTTTATTGAAAACTAACCTAAATGCAATGCAATGATGCTTGAATGCAGCAGAAATATGGGTTAAAAAGGGTGTAAATAATAGATCTTTTACACACTCAACAGATATCTTGTTAACCAACTAAATTGCTCTATATGCTAATTCTTGGTCGTAGTATGTTGCATGAAAGTTTGTATGTGGCTAGGAAAGTCCTAAGATGCATTTAGAGTTGAGTCTTGTTTGGTTTTTGCTGAAATTGGAGACTTGCAGTGCAGGGAGTATCGGTATGCCTAAGGGCCGTATCAATACGGTCTTGCCTGCAGGACTCAGTATAGGCTTGGCGTACCGATACATGGGGGTGTATCGATACACTCTTTGCTCACTGGAATTCTGAGAATTTGGTGAGTTTTTGGCGTATCGGTATGAGGTTGAGGCGTATCGATACGGTTTTATCTCGTTGACCACGAGATGTTGACCGAGAGAGGCGTATCGATACGCTCAAGAGCTGTATCGATACGGTCTTCCCTGAATTGACTAAAAGGGTTGACTTAGTCAAGGCGTATCGATACCCTTGATTGGTGTATCGATACGGCTTGCTCTGTATGTGTAAAATGAGCTGTTTAATGTGTGATTTGAGGTCCAAAGGTGGTTCTTTCTTGATGTTTTCCGCTGGCGTGATCACTTAGGAATTAATATGCCTTTAAACAATATTAAAAATAAAGAATTTTTCTAGGGTTGCTAACCGAGGGGGAACCCTAACGGGTTTCACTTCGGTTTTCCCCGTGTAGCCTACTCGGGCCGGTTATCCGGCCAGACCGGGACGAGGGGGTTACAATACGCCTGAGGGCCGTATCGATACGGTCCTATACTTTGGGACACATAATTGGCTAGGGGTACCGATACTCGGGGGAGTATCGATACGCCCAAAGCTCACTGGAAATTTGAGATTTTGGTGAGACTTTGGCGTATCGGTACGGTTTTGTCTCGTTGACCATGAGATGTTGACCGAGAAGGGCGTATCGATACGCTCAAGGGATGTACCGATATGGTCTTCCTATGTTAACTGAAGGCCGTTGACTTGGTCAAGGCGTATCGATATTCTTGACTGGTGTAACGATACGGCCTGCTCTGTGGCTTTAAAATGAGCTGTTTAACATGTGGTTTTGGGTTCAGTTGTGTTTCTTTCTTGATATTTTCCGCTGTCGTGATCACATAGGTAATAATATGCCTTTAGACAAGATTTAATTAAAAGAAATTTTCTAGGGTTGCTAATCGAGGTGGGACCTTAATGGGTTTCACATCAGTTTTCCCCGTCTAGCCTACTCGGACCGGTCATCCGACCAGACCGGGACGAGGGGGTTACATTTGTTGGTATCAGAGACTGAGGTTACCGAGACCTCGGGTAGGTAAGTGAGTTAAGTTTGATGTGTTAAGAAATTGTTATGTCTCGGTGTATGCTATGCCATGTATTCTTGTTGTTTGATCGTTCATATGATGTTTGGAAGCATGATTGTTGCGTTTGGTGTAGTGTCGAGTTCCCGTTGCTACTATTGCTTAAATTGAAAAAGTTTTGTAAAGGAAAATACTTGAGCACAGTTGGACCCTTGCCTTTGCTAACTTAATCCTTATATGTTTGTTGTTGTAGTTATTATCTTGCTAGCTGTAACATGAGACTACGAGGGAGGCCTAGGATGGTTCAACCGGAACCACGGGCATAAGCTCCGGGAGTTGAGCAAATTGGTGGGGCGCAAGCTCCTCAACCTCCTCAACCTCCTCCTCATCAAGAGGGAGGCGAGGCGGGAGCCGAGGGCGTAAAACCTCAAGTTGGCCAAGGACCGGCTGGAATAGATTTAGCTCCCCTAGTTCAGGCGATAGTCGGGGCTTTTCAGGCCGCAGTGGCTGGGGGTCAGGCAGTGGCACAACCCCAGGGAGAGGGTACTGGTTTGCCATTAGAGAGACTCCATAGTTTGGGAGGTGAAGAGTTCAGAGGGTCGACACCAGAGAGGTTTGAGATGTGGTTAGAGAAGACCGTCCGTATTCTGGCACAGATGGGATGTACCGAGGAATGCAAGCTAGGGTGTGTTGTATCTTTGCTTCAGGGTGATGCCTACACTTGGTGAGTCACCATCACTACGGGTATGGAAGAGGCTGAGATCACTTGGGGGGTTTTCGAGTCAGCTTTCTGTAAGAAATATCTAGGTCATCGATATCTCGATGAGAAGAATAGGGAATTTATAGCTTTGCTTCAGGGGAGTATGACTGTTACAGACTATGAGATCAGATTTGTCAGGTTGAGTCAGTATGCATCAAGCTTATTCCTACTAAAGTGGAACGTTGTAACTGTTTCCGCTATGGGTTAAATGAAGAGATCAAGAGGTACACTTTAGCTTCTGACTACACAGATTTTGATGTCTTGGTCGCTAGGGCCAAGGACTTGGAGCACAATTTTGGCTTGACCAAACGATCTGGTGGTTCTAGTTCTAGGAAAAGATTTAGTGACTTCGATAGAGGTGTTGCCAAGAGGCATCGGGACAACAGACATCACTATGACCATAGACGTGGTGGAGGTAACCACAGTAGGGGCCATCAGGGCTAGAGGGCTGGTGGGCAGTTACCCACGTGTGCTAGCTGCGGGAGGAATCACACCGGTGAGTGTTGGGGAAATTTTCACTCGTGTTGGGGCTGTGGAGCTAGGGATCATATTAGGCGTGACTGTCCACATCAGGTGGGGCAGGCACCAGCTCAGGCTCCTGCTAGAGCCAATGACTTTCAAAGAGGCCGCGGGCGCGGTAGAGGTAACTTCCAGCCGAGAAATGACGGCCAGAGGAACATAGCCCATGTAGTTGCAGTCCAGCCAGAGGGCGGAGGCCAGACCAGAGTTTACGCTCAGCGTGGGGATCAGCATGACACAGATGTAATTGCAGGTAACTTCTCGATACAATCTTTGGGTTTTCTTTCTTTGATTGACTCCGGGTCTACACATTCTTATATACTGAGTGAGCATGCAAAGTTGTTGAAATTGCCTTGTGAAATATTAGAGGTAGGAGTTAGTGTTACTAGTTCCTTCAGGGATACGGTAATAGTTAGGAGGATGTACATAAGATGTCCGCTTATGGTTTAGGGACATGTGTTCCCAGTGGATATGATGGAGCTACCATTTTATGGTTTTGATGTGATTCTGGGTATGGGCTGGCTCACTGAGCATAGAGCTAGGATAGACTTTGAGACTAAGAGGATTTCTTTGAGACTCGTGGATGATTATGAGATAATGGTGGTGGGTGAGAACGTGAAGTTCTTATCGAATGTAGTTTTAGTTCTAGAGGCTAAGAGGTTAGTTAAGATGGGTTGCGAGGCGTATTTAGCCTATGTGATGACTCCAAACATGAGTGAGGTTAGACCTCAAGACATCCGGACAGTGTGTGACTTTCCTAGTGTGTTTCCGGAAGAGTTGTCGGGTTTACCACCTGATAGAGAGGTAGAGTTTGCTATAGAGACTTATTCAGATTCAGCTCTTGTTTCGATTGCTCTGTATCTTATGGCACCAAAAAAACTGAAAGAGTTGAAGACTCAGTTGCAAGAATTGACAGATAGAGGCTTTATCCGACCGAGTTCTTCGCCTTGGGGCGCTCCAGTTTTGTTTGTAAAGAAGAAAGATGGAAGCATGAGAATGTGTATAGATTACAGACAGTTGAATCAGTTAATAGTGAAGAACAAGTATTCGTTGCCGAGAATTGATGACTTGTTTGACCAGTTGAGAGGGGCATCAGTCTTTTCGAAGATCGACTTGAGATCTGATTACTACCAGCTAAAGGTAAGAGAGGTTGATGTAATTAAGATGGTCTTTAGGACTAGATATGGTCACTATGAGTTTTTAGTCATGCCTTTTGGGTTGACTAACGCACCGGCTGCTTTCATGGATATGATGAATATGATCTTCTATCAGTACCTAGATCAGTTTGTAGTTGCCTTCATAGATGACATCTTGGTGTATTCGCGTACCGAGGAAGACTACGACCGACACTTGAGGTTAGTTTTGCAGACCTTGTTAGATAATCAGTTGTATGCGAAGCTGAGCAAGTGTGAGTTCTGGATTCGAGAGGTAGTCTTCCTAGGGCACGTAGTGTCAGCCGATGGGATTAGAGTGGATCCGAAGAAGATAGAGGCCATTGTTGAGTGGAAGCAACCGAAGTCAGTAACATATATTTGTAGCTTTCTAGGCTTAGCTGGATATTATAGAAGATTCGTAGAAGGTTTCTCGAAGTTAGCCGCTCCATTGACACAGTTGCTTCAGAAGAGTGTTCATTTTGAGTGGTCAAATGCAAGACAGAGAGCCTTTGAGAAGTTGAAAGAAGCTTTGACCCAAGCCTCAGGTAAAAGTCATCCCGATCTCTGCTTGATTTTGAAGTTAGCTTTCATAGACCCGAAGCAAAGATTGACATGCTTAAAGTATGATTTTGTACCTATTATGATGTACTCTTAGATGGTGGCTACTAGATCTTTGTATAAGTCATATAGGTCATGCATTGGGTGTTTTGTAAACATATATAAAGCTCGATAAAGTCTTTCAAAGACCTTAATAGTACTCCTGATATGTATATGATTACTTGATAATGATCTAAACCTATTTTGTATTTGAATTATGATAATAACTTGCTCGTTTCAAATTGACTAAGGATTTAAAGATCATAATTGGTTTAGTTTGATCCTAAACAACTTGATTAGTGGACTACTCGAATAGAACCATGAACTCCATTTGTATGCCTTTAAAGTTTAGACTAATCCAAATGAACTGGTCATGTTAATTTAATGAATCTAAGTGCCTAATAGTTGTGCATATAGGTAATGGATTTTTATTAAAAACGATCCAAATTTCTTGATACTATTCGAATGCCTAGGTATAAGGTGGTAACTAAGTTAAATGGATTAAATAATCTTGTTGTCTATGCTTGATAGAATGGTAATCGAATGCTAGATGATAATGTTAGTAGCTAAGTTAAATGGGATCAAAGTTAAATGTATGTGCTTAGTTGAATGGTCTAAGAACTTGTATGTTAAATAAGCTTGAATAAGGACAAAATTGGTCTTAAACTTGTAAGGTTAACTTGTATCTAAATCAATGTGTATTAAATAAATGACTAGGTCGAATTTAGCTTTACTGGCTTGTATTAAAAGTTAACAAGGACTTTAGTAACTTACTAGATAAGAAAATCAATTATTAGAGTTGAGTTCTAAATGAATAGAAAAAAATTGATTGCCCCGTAATTTCTTGTTTTGCTTGTTCGTTTTTTTCGTCGTAACGCTTCTTGCTCCTAACCCGGGCAAGGGGTGTTACAAAAGGACTAACCACTTCAACTAGAAATGGTGAAATTGAAAAATGGATTCCTAAGGGGACTACGTTTTGTGTTACTAACGTCTATGGATCCAAACCAATTTGGATACCAAAAATTACTTGATTGTCTTTTGCTAAGTGTGATGGAGAGTGGTCAACTTGTCAAAAATTGAGGGGGAGCTCCATGCACACAAGGAAGAACACTTGAAAAAAGAAGGCTTCACATCCTCCCTTGAGTTCAAGTGTGGTAAAATCTAGTTGCTTTTACTTTTATTTGATTTATTTTCATTTATGTTAACTAGATGATCATATGTGTTGGAGTAACACTTTAATGATGCTTTGAGTAAGGGGGAGCCATTTTAAAACCAAAAATTCTAAAAAAAATTTATCATCTTTTCAAACCTCCTAAGTTATTTTGAACTTAATGTCTTTTGAATTCTTTTTGATATAACAAAAATGGGGAGAAATGGTTTAAAATTGAATTTTCAAATGAATAAGGGAGAGCTTTAATTGATTTAATTTTTTCTTCTCTTATTCACATTTTTAAAATTAAAGGGGGAGAATCCCAAACAATTTTTCAAGTTAGTTTTATTATATCAAAAAGGGGAAGATTGTAGAACTAATATTTTGATATAATAATTGAAAAATGTTTTGGGCAAAGTTAAAAAGAATTCAAAATTATTTCTAAAGCCCAAACAACTAGAAACTATGTTTAGGGAATGTTTTAAGAGGTTTTTACATGTTTTCAAAGCCAATTTAAACAAAATCATTCAGGTGTTTTGAAACACCCATAGGTGTTTCGATACGGGGTCTTACAGTGTCAAAACGTTTCAAAACGGGTTTCGAAACTGATCTTTCTGGATGAGGATTTAGCCAAGCGTTTCGATACGGGCTATGCTATTCGACACACCTACGTGACATCGACCTCAACGGTCATAAAATCCCAACGACTATTTCCCAACTAACATTTAAATGCAGATCGTTTCGATACGGGGATAGGCGTTTCGATACGGCCAATAGCGTTTCGATACGGGTGTTGCATCAGACTACAACGGCTTTTTCTACTTGAAGAGTATTTCGAAACGGGTTCGAGCGTTTCGATACGGAGAGCTATAGAACTACATTTATGGTGGGAAATTAAGTCTCCAACGGCTCCAATTCAACCTCAACGGCTAGTAACGGCTACAAACTCATTAAGGAGTATAAAAGGGACCTTCAAGCATCTAGTAATGGTTAATGCTTCAATTTTCAACAACAAATGATCAAGAAATTGTCTTAGTACTTAATTATCATTTATTTGTATAAACAAACACTAGTGAGCCAAAATTGTTAAATTTGCTCAAGTGTTTTAGGTTTTGGGTGAGAGCTAAATTGTGCAAACAAATACATATTGGAGGGATTTAAGTTTGCTTATTTTTTCTCTTTATAAAGAGGGTTTGATCAAGGCTTTGGGTAGAAAGCTTGATCGGTGTAGAAGGGTTTCCTCCTAAGCCTAGAAAAGGGGACGAATCAATAGTGGATTGATTGGAAATCCTTAGTGGGAAGCTAAGGTAGTGGATGTATACCTTGGTTAGAATATTGAACCACTATAAATCATTGTGTCCTTAATCTTTGTAGCTTTCACACCACTTGCACCCAAAATTCCACTTCTCCACCACTTGGCGAGCAAGAACGGTTGAAGGAATCGAGCACCGTATAACCCAGCAGACTGTTTTGAGTATAATTATATATACTATAGACTGTTTTGATAAGATGAGCACGTGAGTGAAAGGGACTGCTCTCATGAAACATGTTTAGGGATTGTTTTGATGTATAAAATGTGTATGCAAGTATAATGGATTAATTCGGCAGGAGTATAAACATTAGAGGATTGTTTTAAGTAAATATATGCGTGGATATAAAATTGGACTATTCTAAACATATGTGAATAAGTAGGGACTATTTTGATAAATATACATAGGTATACAAGTACGTTGGACTATTTTTATAAGTATATGAAAATATGTTGGAGTGTTTTTAATTGTTTGAATGATTGTACTTTAGAATGTGAAATTAGCTATAAGATTTAAGAGTTAAACTCTAATGTTTGGTTATTTTAAGGTACATGTAGTGATAAAGAAGATGTTGCTAAGAGGAAGCTAAGAAAAGATTTGGTTAAGTAACAAGAAATGATTGTGGTTCAAGTATCCCGCTTTTGATGTTTCTGAATATTATGATTATGTTCATCATCTCGTTGGTAAGATTTTTGATTTTGTGAGGACCCATATCCTTTCTTTTAAAAAATTAGGGTAATACAACTTGTTATGATAGCTAAAAATTGAGAAGAGAAAATGAAATATGCCAAAAAAAAGAAGACCGTGGGGCGAAATAGAATTAAAAACCTTTTAATAGTTATATGAAACAAAAACAAGTACCCGAATGAGTATTTCTATAAAAATGTGATCCTCATTAATGAAAACTCTTTAATTGGGTGTTGAGATACTTTTATTGTTTAGTGTTGCTCCTATGAACCTATGCTCACCTAGGCATGTGTCTTGACAATAATGAGTTTGATTTATTGAAATTATTATTATGTTGGTTATGTTGTATTTCGCTGCAAGTGAGGGTCTATAAAAAGTCTTAAAAGATTGATTTAGTGTTGATAATATTGTATTTCAGTTGTTCTTAAATTGACATTCCAAGCAGTTCACTTGTTATGCGTTTAATTTCAGCCAAGGCAATAGACGAGTATGTCATCCTTCGTTCAAAAATAGCAGATTCAAGTGACCTAGTAGCATAAATTCACCCTCGCTTGGGAGAATTTAAGGAGTTGATGCTGGATAAGTATGTAGAGATTACTTTCATACCTTATGAAAATGTGTTGGAATTAGTCTACCTATCTTATTGTTCTTCATTAGGTGTTGAATAACTGAATTTTGTTATGTATAGATTTTGTTTTTGTTATCTTTGATAAAATCAACTGAATTTTGTTTTGTGTTGAATACATATTTTATTTCACAAATATTTTGTATCTAAATTTTGTAAAATTAACTGAATTTGCATTTTTTGACGAAATAGAAACAAAGAAAAATTAATTATAATTATAATATAATTTCCCTTACAATCAAATTTAGCGGCATTTAAAAAAACAAAATGCTACTAAAAGTCAAGTTATTGTGGCGTTTGTCAATAAAAGCATCAGTAAATATCACTAACATATAGCGGCGTTTTGAGTAAAAACGTAACTAAAAGACAGGCTCTTGCGGCGTTTATCAACAAAAGCGTCACTAAAAATCATAAACATATAGCGGCGCTTTTTAGCAAAACGCCACTAAAAGCCAACATTTACCGGCATTTTAAATATCAAACGCCACAATAAATATAGGCCTTTTTGTAGATTTTTTGTTCACAAACGCCGCTAACTGTTGCGGCACTTCTTGCGGCATTTTATCAAGCGTCGTGAGTGTTTTTAGTAGTACTTAAAAACGCCGCTATAAAATAAAAGACACCGCTAAAAACTGTTTTGACGTAGTGGTTAAATTCAACTAGCTACTATTATTATCAAAAAGCTTACGAGTATTTTTTGGTAAAAACTTTAAACTCTATAGTAACATAGTCTAATGTGAAAACTTCATTTTACACTAATATGCCATTATTTATTTTAATTTTATTTTGAGCCATTATTACTATTATAATAGTAATTATACTTTTACATAAAAATATTCTATATGATGACAAGTTTTTATTATTTACCATTATAATTTAGGGTAAACTACTTCAATGGCCACCTTATTTTTGATAAAATAACAATTTAACCACATTACTTTTTCTCGAAACAATTAAACCACCAAACTATATAAATGGTCTCAATGTGACCACCAGCCCTTAGAGGTTAACGGCAAAGTGACATAGCCAGTTAAAAAGGATATAATTATATATTTGGTCCCTGATATTTACTCATTCTTTTAATTTGGTCCTAATTTTAATTTAATAAAATAAACTATTTACATCTTGGAAAGTAGGAGGAGAAGCATGGCTAAGCCACTAGGCAAAGCCACTTTTATGTTATAAAATGCAAATAATTAATATAAGTCATAGTTGGTTCTTTATGTAATGGAAAATAAATAAATGTGGATTAACGTGACTCGAACATGACACACTTATAATACATAAAAACTTCTAAGACAATGAAATAAATCTAATAATTAAATTAAAGTTAACAACATTTTATAACACAACAGTGGTTTTAGTTTAGTGACTTAGCCATGCTTCTCCTCCTACTTTTTAAGATGCCCAAGTTCAATTCCCACCATTCCCATCCAACTTGCTTTCATTTATTTTCATCCTTCAATCAAGTGACATGTGTCACCGCCTGATTGGAGGATGAAAATTACCACCTAATTAAATAAATAATTTATTTTATTAAATTAAAATTAAGATAAAATTAAAAGAATGTGTAAATAGCAAGGACTAAATATGTAATTATACTTTTTTAACTAGCCATGTCACCCTGCCGTTAACCTCTAACGACTGGTGGTCACATTGAGACCATTTAAATAGTTTGGTGGTTTAATTTCTCTAGAAAAAAAAAGTAATATGGCAAAATTGCTATTTTATCAAAAGTAAGGTGGTCATTGAAGTAGTTTACACTATAATTTAATAATGATTTGGATTATTTGTAATGTTTACGTATCTAACTTTTTAAACATTGCAAACATATAATTTTTATACTGTATAATTATTCAAATTATGATTTAAAATTTTCTAACCTTTTAAAATATCATAGATTTATATATTTAAATTATTTTATAGTAAACTAAAATATTTCATTAAATAATAAAAAATAAACGTATCTATACATATACAATGCACATATAAAAAAAATATTTTTGGGTAAACTATATAAATAGTCCCCTGAGTATATATGACTCTTTTTGTTGAGTCACTGAGTATAAAAAGTTACAAAATAATGTTTCGACTTAAAAGAAATAACAAGTTAGTCTGGTGTAGTTAAAAATTTAACAGGTGATGATGTGATAATTAATAAAATTTGGCATAATAATACATTTAGTCCTCTATATTTATACATTCAGTTAATTTAGTCACAATTCAAAAAAAATTCAATAAATCCAGTCACCTACATTTACTCATTCTACCAATTTAACCCTTCATCCAGATACTACCTTGCTGCTAAGATGACCCTCCGTCTAACCTCTGTTCTGTTCGACAATCCTTATGTCTGACTCTCCTCCCCTCCCCTTGCTCGCCCAACCAACCCACACCCTTTGAGTCTCGCCCTCGCGTGCTTTAACAACTCTGATCCTACGCAACAGCTCCTTACCAGATACCCCTCTACCCTCCCACCTGATTTGGTAAGCCCAGACCAACTGTGTAAAATATAGATGATTAAATAAGTTATTATGTCAATTTTTGTTAATTGTCATGTCATGGATCGTTAAATTTTTAACTATGTCGAATTAATTTGCTACTTTTTTAAGTTGATGACCACTTTATAACTTTTTATAGCCGAAAAACTCAATAAAAACACTATATAATCAGAGAACTATTTATGTAATTTACCCTATAAATTTTTAAGTTTCGCAGCACTTCCTAGATATACACAAAATACATGTTTATTGTCCATCATTCTAAACGGGTTACACGTCGAAGCCCATGGGCTAGAAGATAATTCCCGGAAATCATATAATCGGCACGAGGGAAGAGAGTCGCACGTGGGAGATTTCAAAAATCTAGGGTTTTGGGGGGCGACGGGCAGGTGAAAATCCCAGCTGCCCGTTCCCTCAGTGCACATCCCGCTTCCTCCATCATTCGAAATTGATTTATATATAAATACCTGAAACCATCAATTCCCATCTCTTCAAAAATCCAGTGCTCCTCCATTTCTTCGCCGATTCCCCATCTCTCTCTCATTTCTTTTTTAGCTTTGGTATCTACCGGAAAACAGCATATAAAACCCTAAGTTCCCTCTGCCCTCTCTGCGTGTTTATTTCGAAATCCCCTGCTTCGTCGGAGACTTATTTCTGGTATATCAATCTTCACTTCAACTTCGTCTGTTCCTTTTTTTTGTATCTGTTTTAGTTTCAGATCTACGTTTCTTTACTTTTACTTCAGTGGGTTTTTGTTAGGGTTTTGATTCTCATATTTGAGAAGATTTTGTTCCGTTTTCTTTCCCCTTTTTTTCAAATATGTAGATCTCGGTTTGCCTGTTATTTTTCTTTCATTATCGTCTAGTACATGTGTTCTTTTGTTCTGTTTGATTGATTCTCCTATTTGTAAAGGAATAAGATTATAGTTTGTGTTATGTCCTACCCCCCCCCCCCCCCCCCCCCCCCCATTTTTCTTAGCATAGAGTAACTGATTGGTTTCTGTGATTGTGCGGAGGGGAATTAAAGAACTTTTAGGTTTATGTAAGATGGAGCCCTGAAACATTAGATTGTAATGCTTTTATTTCTTCGTTTAGCTTGAACTTCAAGATCAAGTGATATGACAATATCATCGTGAGGGCTAGTGATCTGGAAAATTAACTGTGGACACAGAAGTTACTGCAATCTGCATGCACTTGAAATTTGAATGTTCTTATTAAGCATATAGGGATTTAATTTTGTTTTAGTGGAAATCATGTTTCACGGTTTCAGCATAGTTGTCACTGTTTAGCTATCATTGGCAATGGTATTCTACTCTATGTTCAGTTCAGTAAATATTGATTTATGTTTTTGGGGTAACTTATGTGGTTGTGATATGTTTGTGCTCATTACTGTCTGACCTTGTTCAATTATAACCTGATGTAATCTCTATTAATGGTTTTGTTTTATAGTCACCAGTGCTGATTAGTGTTTTATGCTCTCAATTGCAGTTTAGTTAAAATGGCTATGGAGATCACTCAGTTTCTGCTTGCTGCTCAATCAGCGGATGCAAAAGTCCGGACAGAGGCAGAGACTAATCTGAGGCAGTTCCAAGAACAGAACATGCCCGTTTTTCTTCTTTCATTGTCAGTTGAGCTTTCAAATGATGAGAAACCTGTTGAGTCTCGTAGACTGGCTGGTATTGTGCTTAAGAATTCATTAGATGCTAAAGATGCTATCAGGAAGGAACAACATGTTCAACAATGGATGGCAATTGATGTTTCTATTAAGTCTCAAATCAAAGACTTTCTCTTGAAAACTCTTGGATCATCTGTTCCTGAGGCAAGGCACACTTCTGCTCAAGTTATTGCAAAAATAGCTTCAATTGAGATTCCTCGGAAGCAGTGGCCTGAACTGATTGGGTCATTGCTTAACTATATGACCCAGCAAGACAAGCCTGCTTCCCTGAAACAAGCTACCTTGGAAACACTGGGATATGTTTGTGAAGAGATATCTCATCAGGACCTTGTTCAAGACGAAGTCAATGCTGTTCTCACTGCTGTTGTCCAAGGGATGAATCTAGCTGACCATGGCCCTGAAGTTAGGCTTGCAGCAACCAAGGCTCTGTATAATGCTTTAGAGTTTGCACAGACCAACTTTGAGAATGAGATGGAGCGGAATTATATCATGAAGGTTGTTTGTGACACTGCCATGTCCAAAGAGGCGGAGATCAGGCAGGCTGCTTTTGAGTGCCTTGTTGCAATTGCATCAGCATATTATGAGGTGCTTGAGCCTTACATGCAAACCCTATTTCAGCTCACATCAAATGCTGTAAAAGGTGATGAAGAGACAGTTGCTCTCCAAGCAATTGAGTTCTGGAGCTCTATCTGTGATGAAGAGATTGAACTTCAGGAGTTTGAGAGTCCTGAAAGTGGTGAATCTGGACCTCCCCATTCTTGTTTCATAGAGAAGGCTTTATCGTCTCTTGTTCCTTTGTTGTTGGAAACTTTGCTGAATCAGGAAGAGGATCAAGACCAGGATGATACAATCTGGAACATATCAATGGCAGGTGGGACTTGTCTGGGTCTTGTTGCCAGAACAGTTGGGGATGCTATAGTGCCTCTTGTGATGCCATTTGTGGAAGCTAACATTGTGAAGCCAGATTGGCGTTGTAGAGAGGCTGCCACATATGCATTTGGATCTATTCTTGAAGGCCCGACTGTTGAGAAGCTCTCCCCTCTGGTACAGGCTGGTCTGGAGTTTTTACTTAATGCCATGAAGGATGGGAACAACCATGTGAAGGACACGACTGCTTGGACGCTTAGTCGTATTTTTGAGTTACTGCACAGTCCAGCTAACAATTTTTCTGTCATTTCTCCTGAGAATCTCAAACGAGTTCTGGGTGTGTTGTTGGAGGGCATTAAGGATGCTCCCAATGTAGCTGAGAAAGTTTGTGGGGCAATTTATTACCTTGCCCAAGGTTATGAGGATGCAGGACCAAGCTCCTCTCTTCTTTCACCATATCTCACTGACATAATCAGTTGTTTAATTGCAACTGCTGATCGTACAGATGGGGTTGACTCCAAGCTCAGGTCTTCTGCTTATGAAACCTTGAATGAAGTTGTGAGATGTTCCAACATTGCAGAAACAGCTTCCATCATAGCACAACTATTACCGGTCATTATGAATAAGTTGGGACAGACTATGGAAATTCAGATTCTGTCATCGGATGATAGGGAAAAGCAAGGGGACTTGCAAGCTTCTCTTTGTGGTGTTTTGCAGGTTATCATTCAGAAACTTAGCAGCACAGATGAAACCAAACCCATCATACTTCAGGCTGCCGATCAGATCATGCTTCTGTTCCTAAAGGTGTTTGGTTGCCGTAGCTCTACTGTTCACGAGGAAGCAATGCTAGCAATAGGTGCTCTTGCTTATGCAACTGGATCTCAGTTTGAGAAGTATATGTCTGAGTTCTACAAGTACCTTGAGATGGGATTACAGAATTTTGAGGAATACCAGGTTTGTGGAATCACAGTTGGGGTTGTTGGTGACATCTGCCGTGCCTTGGATGACAAGATCTTACCTTATTGTGATGGCATAATGGGTCTTCTTCTAAAGGATCTTGCTAGTTCAGAACTTCATCGTTCTGTAAAGCCTCCCATATTCTCTTGCTTTGGGGACATTGCTCTTGCAATAGGAGAGCATTTTGAGAAGTATGTCCCCTATGCTTTACCCATGATGCAGGGAGCAGCCGAAATCTGTGCTAAGATGGAAACTGCTGATGAGGAGATGGTGGATTATGGCAACCAGCTCAGACGAAGTATTTTTGAAGCTTATTCCGGTATCCTTCAAGGTTTTAAGACTGTGAAACCCGAGGCTATGGTGCCCTATGCTCAACATCTTTTGAAGTTCATAGAATTGGTCTCTAGAGACAGTCAGAGGTTGTCTTATTTTCTTTATTAGTCCCTCTTTACTGTGTTTATGCTTAGCCTTTGGTTATTATCGATCTAAAAACTTGTTTTTTCCATGGATTACAGGGATGAAAGTGTGACAAAAGCCGCAGTTGCTGTCATGGGTGATCTAGCAGATGCTCTTGGCTCCAACATAAAGGTCATGCTTAAAGAAAGCGCATTTTATGATGAATTCCTCGGTGAATGCCTCCAATCTGATGATGAGCAACTCAAGGAGACGGCAGGTTGGACCCAGGGCATGATTCGACGCGTCCTGGTTTTATGAGCTGAATCTTAGGCCTCGAGGTAAAGCGGTTGGTCGTTTTTGTTTGCTATATAAAGCTTTCTTTCATTCTAGTTCGGTAGAGGGGAGGGGAGGGGAAAAGGGGGGGGGGGGGGGGGTTACTACATGTAGCCCGTGGCATTTATTATTACAAATTTGGGATTTGAATTTGTCAAAGGGTTTTCTTAATCCTGATGTGATTGGGCATTTGTGGTCAAAAATCTTGTCAAACAGTTTTATCTAATGCATCCTCTAAATCGGTGGTTTGTTGAGTTAATTTTCATTAATAAACCAACATATCTATCTATATTTACTTATTTACTTTGACTACTAATATAACCTCCACGTCTTCCTTATATTCTACCAAGTTTATTATATTATATGTTGATGGTGACAAGGAATCAATGTATTCAGCCGGACATATTAACAATATATTAACCAAGGTTATCTTTACCATTAAGTTAAAGCTATATTTACCTAACTAAATCTCTTCATTAAAAAATCCATTAAGATATGGATTAAGTAAAGGATTACCATGAAATGGCAACTCTAAGAAGCTGCCAAGTATAGAAGACGACCCAACAGGGAACCTTGATTAAGATTTGATTTCAAATTTGGAAATTCTTTTCTTCAATCATAATTCTTCCAATATTATATTATTGTTATTATGACCCAGTTTGTTATTTTATATATACTAACCTGGAATTGAAACTCAGAGCAAAGCAAAGTACTGTTAACCCTGTCAAAACTCATCAGAAAGATGATGCAGTCCGATGACTTTACCTCGTCGTGGCCATTCAACAGTCTGTTGGATTTGGAACCCTATTGCCTTAATATGGATGTTCGTTTTGATGGTTGTTCTTCATTCACAACCTTACAGGATTCCTCTGAAATTTCTTTGATTTCCCCTTTCTCTACCATGTTCTCCGATGCGATTTTCCCATATCCGGCCTCGGATTATGATGAACAGCTTCAGGTCACAGTGCCATGGGAAGGATTTTCAGTCCCCTTGGTGGGGCTTGATTCTATGTTGACTGATGATGGGGTTTGTGAAGAAAGTTTTCCCTTATCACAGTCACAGCCATGTTCCTCTCAAAGACAAGATGTATGGAGTCCTTGTCTGTCGAGTGAGGCATCGATCCATACGACAACAGTGCAATCAACGCTTGCTATGCCGGTCCTAGGAGAAGTCGTGATGGGAATTGATAACCAGTTGGCCCTGTTTCATCTACTCAGCGCTTACGGGGAAGCTAAAGAGAAGAACCAGACAGAGCTTGCAGATGTGATCTTAAGGTGTGTGACCGAGAAAGGTAGTCCAGTCGGTGAAACCTTGGAACGGATCGCCTTCAATTTATCGTCTCAAGATGTTCAATACCAAAGAGATTATCTAATGCAAGAGTCTAGCAAGAACTTTGAGGCAGCCTTCAAGACTTTCTATCAGTTATTCCCATATGGGAGGTTTGCTCATTTTGCTGCTAACTCAGCAATCCTCGAAGCCATGCCGAATGATGCAGACGTGCTACACATAGTTGATTTCGACATCGGAGTGGGGATTCAATGGCCTCCGTTGATCGAGGCCATGGCAATGCAACACAAGACATTGAGACTGACATCAATAAGATGGGGAGAGGAACACTTTGGTCACTCACCATGGAGGTTTCAGGACACAAAAGGGCAATTATGCAACCTCGCTAGGTCTTTCGGCCTGAAATTGAAAGTCGAAGAAATGGGAATCGAAGATTTGGCGAACGAGCTCGAGGGAATGAAGAAACGAGGCGGTAGTAGAGAATGGTTGGCCTTCAATTGCATGGTGGGACTCCCACACATGGGTAAAAGCAAGAGCAGGAAGCTTGTAAACGAGTTCCTCGAAATAGCTAAACAAGTATTGGCAAGAAACAGGGGAATTATAACACTTGGTGATGGAGATGCTTGTGAAAATCTGAAAAATACTTCAGGTTTCGGGGCATTCTTCAATGGACAATTGATGCACTGCCAAGCTATTATTGAATCGATGGAATCCGATATAGCAAAGCACTTGGACCAAGCAAGAATGGCAATGGAGTGTCTGTTTGTAGGGCCTAATATCAGTGCCCAAGCTTGGTTCCAAAAATGGGAACAGATGAACGAAACATGTCGTTTCGAGGCAGCGACGACACTGGAAGGTTTGAAGGTTAGCAGAGAAAGAGTAATGGAAGCTAAAGAAATGGTGAGAGAAAAGGAAAATTCATATGAGGTAAGAATTGGAGGGAATTCTGAGAATGAATTGGCCTTGGAGTGGAGAGGGAATTTATTAGTCAAAGTCTCTTGTTGGAGAAATTAAAGCTAATTTGTTTATACATACTTGGATGTAAAATACGAATTATAGAGGGATTATTTATGTATAAATTGTATAAATAGTGAAAACGATGAAACAAATGCAAACTAGTAGGATCATTTATGAATACATTGTTTGTTTGATTGTTACTGTATATGCATCTAAATGAGAATAGAAGGCCTAATTATGTACTCAATCCTTATACTTTTTGCATATTTGAATTTTAGTCCTACTCTTTTGATTTTTAAAATTGGCGTGTCATTGATAACACTTTCAAAGAAATTCTTTTTAATGGGTTACGTGGAATTTCTTTTTATAAAAAAACTCTTCCCTAAGACCCTAACCAATATTACATGTATGGAAAGCCAAATAACTAAATAAATTCACTTTTTTGACATTTTCATTTAAGATATTCTTTTTATATTACAATTCATAGTTTAACCATGTCTAGAATTCTATTTACTTAAATGGCTTTTACGCGGTTTTATATTTTGACTATGGGAATAAATTTATTTTATTAAAATGTTCAGTAATCCAATTAAAAAAGATGTATTTATATAATATTATCAATTGGACTTCGATTTTTAAATTAAAAGAGTTGAGGGATTAAATTCTTTGAATTAATAGTTTAGGGACTAAATTTCAAATGTGC
This sequence comes from Hibiscus tridactylites, assembly GCA_958450335.1. NCBI lineage: Eukaryota > Viridiplantae > Streptophyta > Magnoliopsida > Malvales > Malvaceae > Hibiscus > Hibiscus tridactylites. The sequence goes on from OY288271.1 coordinate 36,135,149, forward strand.
AAGTAATAGGAGGAATGGGAGCATAATTAGACCATAGAAGTTCTATTAAGAATTACGATTACTGAAAAATAGAAAAAAAACATGCGTCGACAGCAGGATTCAGATAAGAACTAAATTAAAAATTTGTAAAAGTAGAAGGACTAGATGCAGAATTAGAGCAGAAAGAGGAAAAACGTCGACAGCAGGATTCGAACCTGCGCAGGCATAGCCCAACAGATTTCGAGTCTGTCTCCTTAACCACTCGGACATATCGACGATATTGAGAGGGGAACAAGAAGTAAATAAACAATTTTTAAAACTAGAAGGACTGGATGCAAAATTGGACCAAAGAAGAAATATTACCATTACTACGTATGCTCATTAATAAAGAGAAAAAAAAAACGTCGACAGCAGGATTCGAACCTGCGCAGGCAATGCCCAACAGATTTCGAGTCTGTCTCCTTAACCACTCGGACATATCGACAAGATCGAGATTCAGATAAGAACTAAATTAAAAATTTGTAAAAGTAGAAGGACTAGATGCAGAATTAGAGCAGAAAGAGGAAAAACGTCGACAGCAGAATTCGAACCTGCGCAGGCATAGCCCAACAGATTTCGAGTCTGTCTCCTTAACCACTCGGACATATCGACGATATTGAGAGGGGAACAAGAAGTAAATAAACAATTTTTAAAACTAGAAGGACTGGATGCAAAATTGGACCAAAGAAGAAATATTACCATTACTACGTATGCTCATTAATAAAGAGAAAAAAAAAACGTCGACAGCAGAATTCGAACCTGCGCAGGCAATGCCCAACAGATTTCGAGTCTGTCTCCTTAACCACTCGGACATATCGACAAGATCGAGATTCAGATAAGAACTAAATTAAAAATTTGTAAAAGTAGAAGGACTAGATGCAGAATTAGAGCAGAAAGAGGAAAAACGTCGACAGCAGGATTCGAACCTGCGCAGGCATAGCCCAACAGATTTCGAGTCTGTCTCCTTAACCACTCGGACATATCGACGCTGACATTTCATTAAAACCGTATTTTATTTAGTCTAATAAACGTGTCAAAACCGTGTTTTTATAAGAAACAACGTGAACTTTAGGAGGAGCTTAGGTAAGTATATGTTGCAGTGAAATCTGTAGCATCCTTGGAGTTGCCAGTCGATTGTCTTATTTTAGAATCTGGTATCTTTTTGCTTAGGTAAGTATATGTTGCAGTGAAACAACACGAATTTATGCCATTCCTTCTACGTTCATCCAATTCGGGATCTTCTTTCCGTGTAGCCGACCGGAGATACTGAAAATTTCTCTTCGGTTACATAAAGAGAATGTGACAGGCAGGCCTTTACCAAAACTGTCTTTGAAGGTATTACAGACGTAGGCTATAAAATTTTCTTATTGCTTCTTTGCCTATGTGATGACAATTTGCACAGGCTCGTTTGGCTTTGGGACTCGTTCCAATAATATAAGCAAAAGGATGTTGATTTCTATTTCATAGAATGGAACAATGATAATATGAACACATCAGCTGTAACATGTCACATATAATGATAACTAGCAGCTGGTGTTATTACAGTTTTGTGAATGGTGAAGCTGCTGCATCGGACAAAGCACGAGCTATGGCCTCTTTTACGGATCTATTTCAAGTTTGTTCAGCATAGCAGCCTGGATGGATTTTAGTTGCCATCTTCCTATTTGTTGAGCTGACACTGGATGATTGTGTTTTGCAAGCCTCTGGTTTAGGGTCACCTTGGTAAGCATCACAGATATATTTCACAAAATTTTCAAAGTCCTGCACCATGAAATGTTACTTGTCACAGAAGTTACTTCGAAATCGCACAGAGAAAGAAAGAGAGAGAAACTCACATCTTTGAGTGGCTCATTATTCACCACCACCAATGGAACATATTCATGAGGTGGATCGAGTCTTGCTGTCTCGTCACCGTATTGAAGCAGAAGCTGCAGACATTAATTCGCATGCAATTTGATGTTAAGAATGAACCATAAAATCGAAGATTTCGGAGAAAAAGCAGAGGAATGATGATTAGATAAAATGATACTAAGATGTTTAGCCAACCTTCATTCCCAGTCCAGTAGTATAGCATTTGTTTATCATGTCCCCTCTCAATCCCAGTTGGTCACTGCAATTTTTCCACATTGCTTCTTTGCTGCTAACTGGCCCCTCTAAACTTTGTTCCTCCATGCAGTGAATGAAATCGAAGTGCGTTTTCTGTGCCACATTAAGTAGTTGCAAACTAGTTCGAAACGAATCAAAATCCAAATACTTTTAGCTAATAGAATTTACCACATCAGGCCACAAGTAGATGACACAGCTATGTATAGCATTCAAGTAGCATTCATCTTCTCCGTGCTGCACATCGTTGCAACGAGTTATAGTAACTTCATTAATCATGAGAATGCATGCAAATGAAGGACGGAGTTCTAACCTGGCAACGGATCGAATCGCCAACAATGTCAGCTCAGCATTACCCCAAGGGACGAACCTTAGATTGACAATGGTGTACAGATCGGTCTGAAAGACCTTCACAAGGTCATTTGTGATAAAGGAGGCACAACCTGGGCATAAAGTTTCATAGTACAGTGACAAATTAACATTACCAACTTGTTTGGCAGGAGGCAAAATCTTAGGATTATCATGATCTAAAGAGGAATGAGATGGAAAATGAACATGAATGGAAAAGCTGCCAGAAAAAAGAAGATCTATGGCTGAAAATAACCCATCTTTTAAGAGCTTTCTGCACAATGCTGAATCTTCATCGTTCAAGGGCTTTTATAGTTGAGAACTGGGAATCTGGGATGATGACTATAGTGTTCTTTCACTTTCAGTAAACCATATAACAAGTAGGACCTAGTTGATAGAGACACCCAACATTGTTATTGTTAGGGAAAACTACACCGGTGGTCCCCAAACTATTACCATTTTCCTATTTTGGTCCCTAAATTATGTTTTTCGACAAAACCGTCCCTTTTGTTACATAGTTCTCCTGTTTTGGTCCCCCGGCGTTAAATAGCTAACGGTTTTGCTGACGTGGCATTTTTTAAATATTTTTTAATCATTTCTCTCTCCTCTTAAAAAATGCCACGTCAGCAAAACTGTTAGCTATTTAACGTCGGGGACTAAAACAGGAGAACTATGTAACAGAAAGGGCGATTTTGTCGAAAAACATAGTTTGGGGACCAAAATAAGAAAATGGTAATAGTTTGAGGACCACCAGTGTAATTTTCCCTTATTGTTATAACTACCACCTCCGGATCCAAAAAGTTCCCAAAATGGCCTCCAATGCCACCTCATCTAGCTACATTACCGGAGGTCTGAATGATTCTGATAACAGGCACTGTCCTGGACTGTAAGTTTAGTACTTGAAAATTGAGTCTATCTCTGTTAGTTTGCCTACAGGTTGTCACTAGACTGACGTCATCCAATCAACTATACAACCAGAGGCTATATATATACTCATCTGATCACAGAAAAAGGCAGAACGAAATAAGGGTATGTTTGTTTCACTAAAAATTGTTTTCCGGAAAATGAACTACAATTTTTGAAAAACTAATTGCAGAAACTATTTTCTGATGTTTGGATGATGTTGTACAATTCATTTTACATTGTTTGGTAGAGTTTCCTGGAAAATTCATGAACAATACACAAACAAGCATCGATAATGCTAAAAACAAGTTCCAACCAAAACATGGTTTAAGGTTTAGGTTAGTGCTTAGGGTTTAGGGTTTAAGATAGAATTGATGGTTTATGATTTAGATCAATACTTAGAGTTTATGGTAGCATTTAGGAATTAGTATTTAAGGTTTAGGGTTTATGGTTTAGATTAGTGTTTATGGTAGTATTTAAGGTTTATGGTTTATGGTTTATGTTAGTGTTTAAGGTTTAGAGTTTAGGGTTTAGGTTTAGAGTTAGGGTTTAGGGTTTAGGGTTTATGGTAACATTTAGGGTTTAGTGATCAGGGTTTATGGTATCATTTAGGGTATATGGTTTAGGGTTAGGGTTAAGGTTTATCATTTAAAGTTTAAGGTTTATGTTAGTGTTTATGGTTTAGGGTTTAGTTTTTAGTGTTTATGGTTTAAGTTATTATTTAGGGTTTAAGGTTTATGTTAGTGCTTAGTGCTTAGTGCTTAGGGTTTAGTGTTTATGTTAGCATTTAAGGTTTAGGGATTAATGTTTATTGTTCATGGTTTATGTTAGGGTTTAAGGTTTAGGTTTTATGGTTTATATTAAGGTTTAGGGTTTATGTTAGTGTTTATGTTTTATGGTTTAGTGTTTATATTAGTATTTAGGGTTTATGTTAGTGTTTATTGTTTATGATTTAGTGTTTATGTTAGCATTTGGGTTTCATGGGTTAGTGTTTATGGTAAGGGTTTATGTTAGTGTTTGGGGTTTAATATTTATGGTTTAAGGTTTATGTTAGTGTTTATGTTAGCATTTAGTGTTTAGGGTTTAAGGTTTAGTTTTAGGGTTTATGGTTTATGTTTAGGATATAACATTTCGGTTTTTGTGTTTAGGGGTTAGTGTTTTGTGGTTTAGGGTTATGTTAGTGTTTAGGGTTTAACATATATGGTTTAGGGTTTAGTATTTAGCATTTATTATTTAGGATTTAGGTTAGCGTTTAGGGTTTAAGTTCTCATTTAGGGTTTAAGGTTTATGTTAGTGTTTAGTGTTTATGTTAGGGTTTAAGGTTTAGTGTGTATGTTAACTTTTAAGGTTTATGGGTTATGGTTTTTGTTAATGTTTATGGTTTAACATTTGGTGTTTAGGGTTTAGTGTTTAGGATTTAAGGTTTAGGGTTTAGTTTTTATGTTAGTATTTAAGGTTTAGGGTTTAGGTTAGTATTTGTAGAGAGAATGGGAGGAAGGAAAGCGACTTACCGAAAATCAATGGGTAAGTCATTTTACACTGAAACATGGTCCGTTTCCCATTGACTGTAGTTAGTTTTCCTTTGACCTTTTTATTTTTCATGAACCAAACAGCGAAAATTTATGAAAACGTTTTCAGAAAAACCAATTACAGTGAAACAAACATACCCTAAGAGAAATACTTTCTCCTCTCTTTTCTCATCTCTTCTATGTTTTGGCCATCATATTATCTGTGGCTCTCTGCCCCAATCAACTCGAATGAACTGTCTGACACCGCCACTAACGACCTTGATTCTCTTCTCCATCTCCATTTGTAGAACTAATGTTTTGATATAATAATTGAAAAATGTTTTGGACTGATTTAAAAAGAATTCAAAACTATTTCTAAAGTCCAAATAACTTGAAACTATGTTTAAGGGATGTTTTTAAAGGTTTTACAATGTTTTCAAAGCCAAACTTAACAAAACCGTCCAGGTGTATCGAAACACCCTTAGACGTTTCGATACAGGGTATTCTAGTAGCAAAAATGTTTCGATACGGGTATCGAAACGGGTCTTACCTGGATGAGAATTTTGCCCAGCGTTTCGATACGGGTTATGTCGTTTTGATACGCCTTCGTGGCATCGACCATAACGGTCATAAACCCCAACGGCTATTTTCCAACTAACTTTTAAATGTAGAGCGTTTCGATACGGTGCCTAGCGTTTCGATACGGCCCATGTCGTTTCGATACAGATGCTCATCAGACTGCAACGGCTCTTTCTACTTAAAGAGCGTTTCGATACAGGTAGCAACAGAAATGCACTTATGGTGGGAAATACAGTCCTCAACGGCTCTAATTCAACCCCAACGACTATAAACTCATCAAGAAGTATAAAAGAGACCTCCAAATATCAAGATATGGTTAATGCTTCAATTGTCAATCAACAAATGATCAAATATTGTCTTTGCACTTAAATTGTCAATTCTTGTATAGACAAACACTAGTGAGCCAAAATTGTCAAATTTACTCAAGTGTTTTAGGTTTTGGGTGAGTGCGTTATTGAGCAAACAAATACCTATTAGAGAGATTTAAGTTTGCATTTTTCCTTTCTCTTGTAAAGAGGGTTTGATCAAGGCTTTGGGTAGAAAGCTTGATCGGTGTATAAGGGTTTCCTCCTAAGCCTAGAAAAGGGGACGAATCAATAGTGGATTGATTGGAAATCCTTAGTGGGAAGCTAAGGTAGTGGATGTAGACCTTGGTTAGAAGGTTGAACCACTCTAAAATCATTATGTCATTTACTTTTTAGCTTCCACACCACATCCACCTAAAATTCCACCTCTCCATCACTTGGTGAGCAACATCGGTTGAAGGAATCGAGCACCTTACAACTCAACACCATTGTTTGACATCTGCTACTTTACTTCTTAATAACAATATATCTAATACAAGTTTCAATCACATGCAATAAGTTGTGTGCCGATGAACAAAACTCATAGTATTAGTCATTGGACTCATTCTGGTGGATATATTGAAAAACCAGAAAAAATATACACTAGGAAGTTATCATGCTTTTTACGTTTCCTCTGAAAAATTTGGAAACCAGGCGAGATCACGTCAATCATGCATAAAATAACACAATTTCCTTCAATAATTTTGGTGGGAGGCCGCGGGGAGATGAGGGTTTGGTTGTCATCCCCAGTCTTTGGAACAACCGAGTTCCTTCGTGGCTGTGGAGGTGCAGCCAAAAGCCAAGAAGGCGAGGGAGAATGAGCACAACATTGAGGAGTCTGTTAGGGTTGATACAGGTGCTAATGAATCCGTGGTTGATGTTATGGATGTTATTGAAGTGCCTATGAGCAATCAAGGAACCCCTTCTGAGTCTCAGGCTTCCGATCGGAGATCTTATGGAGATATGGTGACTGCGAACTATGCACAGGCTGGCCAATAGAAAATGTCAATCTCGAATGCGAGTATAGAAGTTCATGATTTTGATTGTATTGTTGATTGTAGTGGTGCTTTTCTGAAGATTCAATTTTCAGAAAGAGTCCATGATTAAATCGATAAAAGTATGCAATGTGATGTTATCGTGCGACTCCTTGGTCGGTCTATTGGATATAAAACCCTGGCAGGAAGAATTCCAGCTCTGTGGCAACCGACAAGTAACTATCAAATTGTTGATTTGGATAACTATTTCTTTGTCAAGTTTGATTCTGCAGAGGACTATACCAAGGTCTTGACGGCTAGACAATGGACAATTTTTGGTAGTTACTTGATAGTGCAACCCTGGTCGAGAAAACTTTTAACTTCTGAAAAGCACCCGTCTAAAGTGATTGTCTGGATTCGCCTACCTAAACTACCTTACTGTTACTACTCTAAGGCCCTCTTCAGGAAAATTTTTGCGATTATTAGCCGGGTTATAAAAATTGATTACAACACTATTGTTGGTGAAAGAGGTCGTTTCGCACGTCTTGTTGTGTTAGTCGATCTAAACAAGCCTCTTCTTTCTTGTATCGGTATTGATAGATTTATACAAAAGTTGAAATGTGAAGGCTTGCAACAAATTTGCTTCAAGTGCGGAAGGTATGGGCATGCTCAAGAATTTTACGATGTGAAGGGTACTAAGCCGAATCCAAGCACATCTACTAGATTGGATCGTAAGGTTTTGAATCAATATAAGGAATCGATGATTACAGAAGATTCACCTTATGGTCAGTGGATGGTTGTTATTAGACGTCGACGGCTTCCGAACAAAAATATTGTTGCTACAAAGGATGCACGTTGGAATGGGAGATCTCGATTCTCTATGCTTAATTCGTTGGTTGAGGAAGAAGTTGCACCGAAAAGTGTTATTAGTTTGCCAGGTATGTAGCAATAGTCTTCTAAGAGGAAGGGTAAACAACTTGTTGCTACAACGAGGACTGGAAATAATGCTTAGTCTAAACAGTCAGGTGATGGCCCCTCTCGATCACCCTTGGTTGATGCTACAAACAAGTCTCCAGGGACTGCATGAAAAATTACTATCATTCCTACTCTATCAGGGTCCACTGCCCAGGTGCGTCTGCATGTCCCAACTATTGCAAACGGTTCTCATAATGCTATCTCTATTGTTGAGGGGAAGAATGTCACTAGATCTACAACAAGGCTCAAGAACTCTCCCCAGTAGGGTAAGGATGCTAATTTGGTCAAAGTAACAAATAAGAAGAATTTAAAGGTGTCTAAAAAAGATGAAACTTGTGTGTCATCCCATACTGTGCTTGTTGAATGGGTCCAACCGTTCACGGGGCAGTTGAATAAAATCATACCTCCCCCTCCTCACACTTTTACGACCAACATGAGTAGCAACGAGGTGAGTGATCATGTTACGACGTCTCCAGATCAAACCATGGTGGATGGAGATCATGTTGAGTATGAAGTTGGTGCGAGAGCAAGTGAAGAGAAGGATAATTTGCCTCATTCTCTCTAAGGTCTTTTTGTATCTTTTCCTTAATCTTTTTAATGATTACTTACATGTTTTGGAATTTCCAGGGGGCGGCAAGATCTGAATATAGGTGTCATTTTAACAATTCTGTTCGAGCTAATAATCTGCAAGTTGTTGCGTTGACGGAACCTCGAATAAGTGGTAGGGAGGTGGATAGAGTTATTAGACACTTTTGTTATCCTAACTCTTTTCGAGTGAAATTTGGACGCCTATCTCCCAGGATACAACAACAAATGTCCACTACAAACATCACAACTTCAGTGAACTAGGTGAATCCAACCATGCCTTCTACTATCACCATAACAGAGTAAATTTGAGAGATGGAATATTTTTAGCGTGTTTGAAAAGAGAGAACTAGCATCCTATTTATAGTAGGAAGAGACTTGAATGAATTAATGGAGTAGATGAAGAGTTTTCAAGATTTAATTTCAATAATTAAAAAATATTTAATTTGAAGAATTAAATCCAAAATTTGTCTTTGGAATACCAAGAGACATTTTATTGAGAAAATATTTCAATAGGTCCACTAAGGCTTAACTGATCTGGACATTCGTGTCACCCACATTGTGCAAGGTATTCCAACCTCAATTGGCTTACATATTTACTAACCAACAAGTTAGTTTTTGCTTATAACGTCTTCCAAACTCCCATACAATTCTTATGTGGGATAGAGTGTTTTAAACACTAAAATTTTCTAAACAATATTTCCAAGTACCTCACTTTTGAGCATCAATTTCTCATTCATATTACGACCGATTTGAGCATATTATAAATCATTTTAAAGGTCTTACGGAGTAAAATATAAACCATAATGTTTATTATTAAAAACTCCAAATTTACCAATAATTAATATACCTCAAAGTCACTAAATATCCATTATTTTCCAACAAGACTATCTCCATCTATATGTGCTATGAAGGTTGATTTACAAAAGGCCTTTGACACTTTAAATTGGCAGTTTGTTTTGTGCCTTCTTGAAGCTATTGGATTGCCTGAGCAGTTTAGAAATTGGGTTTAGGCTTGTTTTTCTGGCAGCAAGTTCTCTATCTCCCTAAATGGTAGCTTAGTTAGATTTTTAAGGGAAAAAGAAGGATTAGACAGGGTGATCCCCTATCTTTCTATTTATTTGTGCTTGATATGTCTGTTTTATCTCATCTCTTGGACTTGACTGTTGCAAATGATATGTTTAAATTTGTAACACCCGGGTTTAGGGGTTAGGCAAAAATAATATTTTTATATTATATGGGCTCGGTTTTCATAATTAAAAGGGTTCTTCACAATTTCGAGTTTCGTTTTCAAATGTGTTAATTTAATGTGGATCAAGTTTTGAAATTTAATCTTAAATAGCCTCTAATGGTGTGCCCTTGTGAATGTCCCATTTCATTAAGGGCAGTATGGTCATTTAGCCTTGATTTCAAAGAAACAATTAAAACACCCATTCTTCCTATTTTCCCTATTCATCTTCTTCTCTAAACGTGAAAGAAGCTCCCCCTCTTCAATCAACTGTTCCATCCAAAAGCTCCACCATTTCCAACTCCAAATTGAAAGGTAATGGTATTTTTTACTTCCCCACATCTTTCCCTTCACAAAAGTACCCTTCATTTTCATTTTCATGAAGCTTTTAGAAAATAGAGATTTTGAATGTTTTGATTAAAAATGGCGTCTTTATGTTGCAAAGTTAAATGTTTTGATTTAATATGTTTAGTAATGGTGTATAGAGGCCAAATGATACTACATATATGAATTTCAAATGATTTGGGGCAATTTTCGGAATTGGGTTTTGAGAGGGTTTTTAGAGGGTTCTAAAGTGTGTTTTGGGGCTGTTTAAGGTGAGTTGTTGGGGGCTGTAGGTAGTATGATATATGAGGATCATTTTTGGTGAAATTGAGGCTTGTTTGGGTGCTTGAAATGGAAGATTTCAGTGGGTTAAGTGGGCTACTCGAAAATTCTGTTTTTGGACTTGGTTGGGGTGTTGAATACTTGCTAATGATAATCCGGGTTGTTTCCGATGATGTGTTATTGATTCGAACGTTTTGTTTGTGTTTGGGAATGATTAGAATCAAGTTTGGGCATCGGTGGAACATCGGAAGAGAATCCGGGAAATTGAAGGTTGTGCTTGTTTGGCCTTTGAGCTTGGAAGCTTAGGTGAGTGGTTGATTTCCTTGAATGATTTTAAATTAGTTGGTTCGAGTATGTGGACTAGGTTGGGCTTGGTAGACCCACCTAGAGTTAGGATTAGGGTGGTAGCCTAATCCTAAGCTTGATCTAAGCCTTTGGATGAACTCAATTGTGTGAATGTATATGCCTCGTATGCCATGTGATATGAATGTTTATGTATATTGTTTTATACATGTGAGTTGAGGCATGGGTTGTATTGCTTAAAGCATGCATGGTGATGGTTATGGTTGTGTCTATGGTGAGTACGTGCTAAGCACGGAAATGATTGAAATGTGTGTTGTGGAATGAGTAAAATATTGGCACTAGTATACTTAAATACAAATGATCGATCATTAGGATGTTAGTGTGTACACATGAGTCAAAAGTCGCGCGTGGCCTTGGTGGCGTTGAGTCACCAAGGAGGAGTACGGGTACGCCCGAAAATGGTATTTAAATATAGTCGGTGATGAGTGGAATCCCATCGACGGGGCGTGAGGATGAGTGGAATCCCCTCCGCGAGACCGGTGATGAGTGTAATCCCACCGTCAGGTAATGGTTGTGTTGTTGGATATGAGTTCCAACGGTTGTCCGCGTATTTGAGTGATAACTAGGTGCCAATGTTGATTAACATATGTATCAATGTGTTGAGATATATGAGCTGTTTGGATGTTTATATGTGATTGCATGTATGGTAGTTTTGAGCTCTTAATTAAGGCATACATGTAATACATTGCTCATGCATTTATACCTTGTGGACCCTTGGTAAGTGTAAATGGCTTTGGCTAGATCGTGCTCGGACCCTGCAATGTTGAGGTTTGTTTTTAGAGCTTACCCTCACTAAGCATCATTGCTTACGCTCTCTTTGTTCAACATTGCAGATCCTTAGTTCGTGGGTTGCTCGGGCAAGAGGAGGGCCTCCAAGTGTGGTTTGGATTGAGTTCACCAAGTATGGATTTAAAATACTAGACATGTAATGGTTGAGCAATGGGATGTGTAATGTTTTGTGGTTGTTGTTGGTTGATAGGAGCATGTGTAGACTCCTTTATATATATTGTTTTTGCATGGTTGTGTTGCCATGATGAATGTTGACTCATGCCTATTTACTTGCTTGAATGTTAGACTATGCTTTAAGAGTTTCTACATGTATTTGAATGTGGTTTGAATGAATGCATGATGTGGATTGTTGCCTTCGTGTTATACATGTTTAAACCTTGTTGAAGCATGCTAGTATTGTTAGTAAGCCTTGGGTTGTTTTGCTATGAGGTTATGGGGTGTCTTGGTGGTGTTTGGGGCATTCTTGTGCCTCAAAACAGCCCAGAAAAGTCTGCAGACAGGGGGTGTTTCGGAACGGGTCCCCGTGTTCCGAAACGGCCCTGCGTAAATGGACTGCCGTTTCGAAACGGATGAGGGTCGTTCCGGAACGTTTTCGCCACTGGAATTTTGAGAAATTGGCGAGATGAAGACGTTCTGAAACGGGCCTTTGAAGTTCCGAAACGGTCAAATCTCGTTGACCACGAGATATTTACCGTCAAGGTCGTTCCGATACGGGTCACCCCTGTTTCGGAACGGTCACCTTGCGGTTGACCCAGGCCCGTTGACCAGGCCAGGGCGTTTCGGAACACCCTATAAGTGTTTCGAAACGGCCTGCTGGAATGAATTAAAATGGACTGTTATGTTTGTTTGGTCGGTGAATGTTACGTTGTTTGTTTCTTCCGCTGCAGTGTTTCACATAGGAACTATAAATGCATCTAGATAAGACTAAAGTTTAAAAGAAATTTTCTGGGTCGTTAACCGAGGGGAAGCCTTAACGGGTTTCGCTTCGGTTTTCCCCGTGTGGCCCTCTCGGACCGGTCATCCGACCAGACCGGGACGAGGGGGTTACAAAATTTCACCCTAAGTGTAAGAAAGCAAAAATTACACATTTGAGCTTTGCAGATGACTTGCTAATTTTTTGGAAAGAAAACGTGAATTCCTTTTGGGGAGTGCAATGTGTGTTAGAAGAGTTTTATATGATTTCTGGTTTCAAGTGGCAAAATCAAAATTGTATATTACAGAGGTCTCTTCTGAACAGTAAGAAAGTTGGGGACATGTGACTAGCTTCAAAATAGGTAAACTTCCTGTCAGGTACCTGAGCATTCCCCTAATTACAAAGAAATTGTCTAAAAGAGATTATAGGGTGTTGATTACAAAGGCCAGGGGGAAGCTGAAGCATTGGGCAAATAGGCACCTTAGCTATGTTGGACGACTACAACTAATCAATGTTGTGATTTTCAGCATTGTGAATTTTTGGTGTCGACATGTTATATTACCAAAGAGGGAGATCAAAAAGATTGAACAAATGTGTATGTGCTTCTTTTGGAGGGGTAAAGAAGAGCATGCTAAGGGAGCACATGTGGGGTGGAAAGTCATTTGCTCACTCAAGAGTGGGGGGCTGGGGATAAAAGACTTAGAAACCTGGAACAAAGTGTGCCTCATTCAGCTTGTTCGCAATGTTTAATATATTGAAGGTTCTCTATAGGTTGTTTGGATCGGAAGTTATATCTTCAAAAAATTTAATTACTTGATTGTTTCTAGTAAGCCTTGATTCAGTTGGTGCATTAGGAAAATGCTTAAGCGCAAGTCAGTGGCTCAATCTTTGCTTGTTACTGGTTTTACAGATATGATGCATATATGAAATGGGATCAGAGATGTCAAGCCCAAAGTTTTCTGGCACAAGCTCGTGTGGTATGGGCTGCATGTGCATAAGCATGCATTGATCTTATGGATGGCTATTTTGAATCGATTTCCTACCCTTGAAAGGCTGAGGCGAATGGAGCTTAACGTGGAGAATAAATGTGTGCTCTGTGATGATAGTCATGAGGATCGAAATCATATTTTTGCTAGACGTCCTTACTCCAAGCAGATTTGGATAAATATTCTACTCTCTTCTAGTCTCAGGAGAGATGTTATGGATTGGGAAGATGAACTGCAATGGTTTTACTCTAGTTTGAAGGGGAAGTCAATGCGTGTGGTTATGCTCAAGCTTGTTTGGTCTTCATTTGTATATCATGTATGGGATGAGAGAAATAGAAGGACTTTTAGAGGTGTATCCAGGAACTGTAATAGTTTACTTGACTGCATTAGAGAAACAATTAGAATACGTATACAAGTTAAAATCACACGTATAGATAATTGTTCATAGCTTCGGGAATCTCCTGACCAGGGGTGGCTGTCTGAGCTTCTGGTTGTACTGTTTACAGATTTATCTGCTTTCTTGAATAAACAACACCATAACTTATCAATATATATATATATATATATATATATATATATATATATATTTCAGCTTATAAAAATATTAATAAAATGGTTTGGAGTTCTAAACACTAAGGACAAGGTTGGCAACCAAACACTCTCGTGGAGTTCCAAGTCACTCTCTCAAGGTGGTAAGGAGATCTTCATCAAATCCATCTTACAAGCTATCCCAATTTTTGTAATGTCTTGTTTCCTCTTGCAAATTTCTTTTTGCAAAGAACTGGAGGCTATTGCTGCCCGCTATTGGTGGCAGAAATTAGCAATCAGGAGAGGGATCCACTAGTGCACGTGGTCTGAGCTACGTAAACTCAAATTTGAGGGAGGTATGGGCTTTCGTGATCTCAAAAAGTTTAATATCGCACTTTTAGCCAAACAGGGTTAGCGTTTACTCATAAATTTAGGTTCCCTTGCCGCACATCTACTTAAAGCGAAATATTTTTCTATATGCTCGTTCTTACAGGCCATTTAGGTTCCTTACCCTCATTAATCTGGATGAGCATTTGGAGTTCGAGAGGACGTTTAGATATGGGTTTCGGTTGGTCAATTGGTGATGAAACAATTGTGTCTATTTAGAATAACTGTTGGCTGCTCTCTTTTTTTACTTTTGCAACGAGTCACATCCAATCGAGTGAATGAACTACACAAGGTTTCTGATCTCTTGATGCCTAATGAACTTCGGTGGAATGATTTATTGATACGGTCTATGTTTAGAAATGAAGAAGCATAGTGTATTTTAAGTATCCCTCTTCCCTGTTTTCATCAACGAGATCTCCTAAAATGGAAGGGTGAAGGTTCGAGTATTTATTTCATAAGAAGTGGCTACAGGTTACTCATTGACTCTCACTCCCCGAGCTCACAACACCCTAATGTATATGAATACATTTGGAAGACTCCTTGTCCTTTGAAGGTGAGAATTTCAACCTGGAGAATGGTCTGTAATTATGTCCCTACTCTGAAAAATCTGGTCATTAAACGAGTTGCGACTGATTCTGTGTGCCAAAGATGCAAAGTTGCAATAGAAGATTCAATTCATGTTTCTAGGGACTGTTTCTTTGCACGCGAGGTTGGGAATCTACTGGGCTTTAATCTACATACTTTTCTTTCATGTGATAGTATAGATGACTGGTTACTTCATTTATTTAGCAACTTTCACCAGAATAAGCATCGCACTATATCTATTACTATATAGGCTTTATGGTACTCACAAAACAAATACATGTATGAAAGCATAATCCAAAGAGTTGAGGATGTTGCTACCATTGTTCTGAGCTATTGCCAGATGTAATATCCCAAAAATTAGCTTAGAAATTTAAGAACTTAATTAAATAATTAGATAATTTAGTTGAATAGAAACCTTAAATAATTGAATTGAAAAATAGATATAATAAGGACCAAATTGAAATTTAAAAAAAAAAAGTCCAAAAAAAATTCGGCTATTTGTCAAGTGACTAAACTTAATTAAAGATCAAATAGAAGAGATGCATGCTAAAGTTCAATATCTTTGAATTAACCTTGGATTAAAAATAAAATAATGGTATAAACAAGGGGTATTAGGGAGACATTAGTTGAGACATTGACATTGAAAGTCTAGTCTCATTAATGTGGTCCCTCTTCCTCCCCTAACCGGCTACACCAAACGACATAGCTAAGTAACCTTTGTGTTCATTTCACACATACTTGAAACACAAAATTAAGAGGAAAATTGGAAGAACACTCGGTGAGGAAGAAGAATGGCATGCATGCTTAGGATTTGGCCTAGGAAATTCAAGCAAAAATTAAAAGTAAGTAGAACTCTCTCCCTACCTTTCGAGTATGTGAAATTAATTGAAGAATTGGTGGTTTTAGTACCTTTAAAAATTCATGAAAGTGATTAGGTTAAGGAAGATTCTGCTGGAATTTGAAAGACATGAGAAACATTTAAGAGATTAGAATTATAATAGGCCTTTAAACATGATAAATCAAAGCTGGCCAGATTGTATGTTAGTAGGAACATGAAACTTTGGAAATTTATAGAAAAATAATTAATAAGAATTTAATGATGACATTTTGACACAATAAACTTTGATATGTCTACTTTGATAGAAAAATTATAAAAATTAATTTGATGATGTGTAGCAAAATCTGGGAATGAAATCCGAACAACAAGCAAATCTGCCCAGCAGTGTTCTTAGCTGAATAGTAAACTTTAAAAAATTGGGAAAAATAAGTTACTAGAAATTTTGATCTGAAAATTTAATATGATGAAATTGAAGATGTTAATTGAATTTAGGAACAAACAGGGACTGATATGGAGTTATACATTAGAAATGAGAAATAATTTAAGTTGAGTGGTCAAAACAGTTTGGAGTATAAAATATGGGACTTTGAAGAACTCTTGGAAATTTTAATTGGAGAAATTGGATATGAAAGAAGGTGGTAAATTGATAGATAAAAGTACTAAATTCAAATTCATATGAATAAGTAAGAAATTTGAACATTTGATCAATAAATAGAATGAATTGGTAAAAACAGGTTGGCCATGTTCGAAACAAAATTAGTATAGGGGCTAAAATCGAAATGTGGAGAAATCTGGATTAAAAATTGAATAATAAAAGTTCTGAAATTTCTTCTATTATTTTTCTAAATGTGTTACATCCTAGAGGAGAAAGAATCGAAGAAGAAACTGTAGCTGGAGCAGCCTCGGATCGCGGAAAAGGCCTCCGAATTTAAAATTAGCTCGGCGATTGTGAGTGAAACGAACTTAGAGTTGAGATTAGAGTCTCAACTATATTTTAAACTGATTTTTTATATATAATAAGCATGCAATTGGACTAATTAAATATTGGTAATTGGTAAGGGAAGAAGGAATAAATGAAATTGGATTGAATGCATGTGCTATGTGATTTTCGTGATATGTATGCTTGAATTGGAATTTGATTATGCTATGTTTGATTTTGAAACTGATTTGAGCTGTATTGATTCGATTATGGATGAAATTGAGATGCTGGACATTGAATTATTGATATTGATTATGATTGTTTGTGAATTGATAGCATTGATCGATATGATACATGATCAATTGTTGATCTTACATGATATTTGTGTTTGGTAAATTCAAGTAGAATTGAGCCATGAAATGTGAAATTGAGCTATGTGATATGATAATTGAGATTATGTATATGCTGATTTGTGGATATACAAATTGTATTGCAATCTATTATATGTTTATATGTGATAATATGTGACATTGAAATTGAGATTTTAAGAAATTAATCGAAAGGATTAAAAAAGAAATTCTGAAAATTTAAATGAATAATTATACGATTGAAATAAAGATCAATTAGCAAAGCCCTTGGTGTGTACAATCTGTCCAGGTAGTACGGCTAGCCTAGAGTCTTGAGCTCGATAAGAAATCGGTACGTTAGTGTACTGGATATTGTGGTACGTAAGTGTACCTTCTTGCTTAATGTCAGTGGACATTATGATATGTGATACGATGATATGAAATTGGTACGTGGTACGTATTATATGGTGAATTTGATTCACTATTCAGTTATACGTGACTCGAATACCTAGCTTACTATACTATCCAAGGCATGCGAATTGAATTAATAAGAAAGAAATTCATTGTAATTCGAAATTGAAATTCTTGACTTGGTGAATTTCTATGAAATGGACGGTAGCATGTCAATTATAAATTATCAAATTAATTGATTCTTTGCTACAGTTTGCTGCTGCTTGTTTATCTGAAATTGTCATTGATTGATTATATGCAATCGAATTATGTTATTCGAATTGAGTATGATGAATAAGGAAATATTAAATTGGTCCCTATTCCATGATAATTGTATGCAATATAAAAATAAAATAGGCATTGATAGATCCTTAAATGGTTCGAATATGATATAATGGATATCCTTGATTTGCTTGTATTCGATTGCAGAATGCTTGGTTCATTGATTTGTCAATTCAAATGTTGATTGGTTGATTGGGGGATCTTATTTGTTGATTTTGATCTATTCGAATGGAATAGAAAAATGAAATAATTTAAAGTATGATCTAATGTGTGATCACTTGGTCAATAAATGGAAATTGATTAGATTAAGGTTTCCTCACTAAGTACTAGAAGTACTTACCACTCGAACCTTTCCTTCCTTCCCAAAATTTCAGGTAGTAGCGTGTTGATCTACCTTCTGATATATGTTAGCCGAAGATTAAGTATGCCCTTCTTTGTCTTTGTCATGCTCATGATGGGTGGCTTAACAGTCATCATGCTAGTGCAGTTCGCATTAATGGTCATGTTTTTGAACTATTATTTTAATAATGTATGAACTTTATAAGTTAGTTTCCCTCATTTTGTTATGTAATTAAGGGGTATATATTTTGGGGTATAGATCACCCTTAGTATATGTTTTGGGCATGATTCTTTTTGTTATATTTTGTATAGGCAACCGATAGGTTTAGCCATTGATAGTTACCCCGGGGGAAATATTTTGTACAAGGGAAGCGTAAAAACTATGGATGTTATCAGGTATGATATATGTATGTTTTTATGAATCGATTAGCCTTATAATTAGAATTGATCTTAAATGCTATGTTGTAATTGAATTGGAATGGCTAAGGGTAGCATTCGAATGAATTGAAATTAATGGGAATGGATTATATATGTATGGTGTATTACATGTATGATTGTAATCGAATGAAGTTTAGAAATTTAAATTAGATCTTGTTATAAATCATAAGATATGTGAATGAATTAGATAGGTCCACCTAGCTATCAATCGAATTATGATATGGAATTATGTATGGTATATGTGTAATGAATGAATTTAAGTTAATGAAATGTATATAGATGTATTCAAATAAAAAAAATTATCACGTGAATTCTTCCGCTGCCTAATTCGAATAATAAGTTAATATAACGCTTCTTGCCCCTAATCCAGGGTGAGGGTGTTATATAAAGTGGTATCGGAGCTTTTTAGGTTAAGTTCTAAAAGTCTAATCGAGTCTGCATGCATCTGTACTGTTTTTAGGTATGCCACCCATGAACTACATACTAAGATAATTGTATTGAGCTTTCTGATCTTCTTCTTGTTTAAATGTATGATAGAAAATGACGGACTCAAAGAATGGGAGCTCACATGAATCTTTGAGCGAAGGTTAAAGTGTGAGATTGGGTGATAATCCACCAGCCCAAACTGAAACTCCAAGAAAGGAGAAAAATAAAGAG
This sequence comes from Hibiscus tridactylites, assembly GCA_958450335.1. NCBI lineage: Eukaryota > Viridiplantae > Streptophyta > Magnoliopsida > Malvales > Malvaceae > Hibiscus > Hibiscus tridactylites. The sequence continues at coordinate 36,154,141 of OY288271.1, forward strand.
CCTGCTCAAATCACTGAGCAAATCATCAAAGAGCATGCTCAAGTCACTGAACGGATCACTAAAGAGCCTGTTCAGATCGTTGAGCAATCCAATAAAGAACATGTTCAGAACACAGAACAGCCTCCACCTGAAAATCCTATGGTTCAGTCTGCCTAAAGGGAATGTCTCCTCAGCATGAAGGAGATGTTCAATCAACTTCTGTCAAATCCAAAACAAGAGCAACCTGATGTTTCTGTCCCTGTTGCACCTAGCAGAGCACCGATATATAAACTTTCTTAACATTGAGCCTACACTTTTGCTGGTACAAATGAAGAAAGACTAGAAGATGCAGAGTACTAGCTTGAAAACACCACCAAGGTGGTAATCAGACAATTACAGTGCTTCGATGACCATAAATTGGAGTGTATTGTGGCTCTGTTAGCTGATGAAGCTATGAATTGGTGGGAAACCACAACTCTAACTGTTCCAACTAAACTAGTGACATGGGAATTTTTCATTGAAGAATTCAAAAAGAAGTACATCAGTGAGAAATACTTGGCCGAAAGAAGAAAGAGATTCCTACACCTCAAACAGGCCAATCGACCTATTGAGCAGTATGTTGCAGACTTTTACAAGTATTGCAAATACGGTGCAGAGTACATTAAAACTGAGGCTGATAAATGCAAAATGTTCATTGAAGGTATGAATGATGAACTGAGTCCAATCTTCACTGCTCTGGGAATTAATGATTTCCAGAATCTTGTTAATCAGGCTATTGCAACCGAAGCTAGAATGAAAGCTGCTGAAAAGAGAAAAGGGGGCAATAGACCTGACAAAAAGCAGAAACGAGACGACAGGTCTCAATGGCAGTTTAAAAAGACTAAATTTCAGAAGGAAGGGTCTTCTAATTTCACTTCTGCTCCGAGGAGTAATTATACTTCCAAACCAGCCACAGTGATCAGATCCTCAGTACCGGCTATATCAGTTAATAGCACGGGAAATTTTGAAAAGATTCATCCTTGTAAGTTCTGTCAGAAACCACATTGTGGTCAGTGTAGACTGTAGACGAATCTCTATTATGCTTGTGGTGGCGATGATCACTACATCAAAGACTGTCCTCATAAGCTTGAATCTATGCCAGCTCGTAACACTGCAGTTCCTAGTCCGACATCATCTAATCGGAATAGGAATGACAAGTCAGCCCAGCCGAGTTATCAGAAGAAAGGCAAGGGTACTCATTCTAATGCTACTACTCATCAGGAATCCCGAGCTCATGCTAGAGTTTACCACATCCGTGGTAGAGATGATGAAGAATCTCTTGAAGTGATTGCAGGTACTGTTGAGCTAAACTCACATCCTGTTTATGCCTTAATATATTCGGGATCCACTCATTTCATTCACTTGTCTATCTGTAGTGAAAAAGTTGAAACTAGAACCTGAAGTTGTGAAAACAAGTTTGATAGTCTCAAACCCTTTAGGAGGAAATTCAAACATTAACCTGATATGTAGAAATTGTTCATTGCATATTAGCAATCTGCCATTCTCTATTGATCTCTACATATTACCCTCTTGTGAGTTCGATCTGATTTTGGGTTTAGATTGGTTAAGTAAACACGAAGCTTGGGTAGATTGTCAAAATAAAAGATTGTATCTTCAGGGTTTAGGAAAAGAATCCATACTCCTAATTGATAAAAAGCCCACATCTATTTTTGCATCCATGGTCTTACAAGATGAATTTGGAATACCTGAGATGCATGTTGTTTCTAAATTTATTGATGTGTTTCCCGGGGAACTACATGGTCTCCCTCCGACTAGAGAAGTTGAATTTGGGATTGAAATACAGCCTAGCTCATATCTGGTGTCTATCACTCCGTACCGGATGGCACCTCTTGAGTTAAAAGAATTACAAAAGCAACTTCAAGAGCTTCACGACAAGGGTTTTTGTAACCCCCTTGTCCCGGTCTAGATGGCTGACCGGTCCGAGTAGGCTACACAGGGAAAACTGATGTGAAACCCGTTAAGGTCCCACCTCGGTTAGCAACCCTAGAAAATTTCTTTTAATTAAATCTTGTCTAAAGGCATATTATTTCCTAAGTGATCACGACATCGGAAAACACCAAGAAAGAAACACAACCGAACCCAAAACAACATGTTAGACAATCCATTTTAAAGCCACAGAGTAGGCTGTATCGATACACCAGTCAAGGGTATCGATACGCCTTGACCAAGTCAACTGCCTTCAGTCAACACAAGAAGACCGTATCGATACAGCCCTTGAGCGTATTGATACGCCCTTCTTGGTCAACATCTCGCGGTCAACGAGATAAAACCGTACCGATACGCCAATAGTTCGTATCGTACGCCAAAGTCTCACCAAAATCTCAAATTTCCAGTGAGCTTTGGGCGTATCGATACACCAAGCCAAAACTGAGTCCTGAAGGGCAAGACCGTATCGATACGTCCCTTAGGCGTATCGATACGCCCTGCACTGCAAGTCTCCAAATTTCAGCAAAAGACTCTCAACCATAACTCTAGATGCATTTTAAGACTCCCCTATCCACATTCAAGCATTCATACAACATTGCACGACCAAGAACTAGCATGTAGAGCAATTTAAATGATCAACGAAGCATTTATAACAAGGCATTCACATAGAGGTAGATATTGCATAAAAGGCATGCTTAAAAGCTCCAAAAAGCCAAATGGCACATGTCTTCACATATAAGGTTTACATGCTCAACCAAAAGCAACATAAACATCCAAGGCATAACCTCTCATCACAAGCATTCAACAAGTCATGACATGGTTTACAATCCAAAGTAAAGAATAAACAACATTCAACAATTATGAGTCATACAACGCTCATAAAAACACATAGTAGCCCCATTGTTAAAAACCATACTTGAGCAACTACAAAGCTTGGAATGCCCCTTCGCCTTGCTCCTTGCTAACTCCACGCTACTGATCTGCATTGTCGAAAATGAGAGCGTAAGCTAGAAGCTTAGTGAGGATGCTCTAAAACCAAAACAACGACAATGCAGGGTTCAAGCATATAATCCCCAACAACACACAACCATACATAAGCATCAACATAGCAAACTAGCTAGCAACACAAGAGTAAATAATATGGCATCTTACTTCATATTAAACTCAACAAGATAAAGCAAATATCTCAACATCATAAGCACAAGAGCAAGTACATTGGCCACTATTAGTTTACTCGGATATTCGGATTTACTCTCAACAACAACATTACCTCGGTGGGATTACACTCATCACTGGACGTTGCATGGATGGGATTCCACTCATCATCACATGCCCTACGGATGGGATTCCACTCATCATCACGTATAATATAAACAATTTCCGGTGGAATATTACATCACCGTAGTCCTCCTTGATGACTTAACGCCACCAAGGCCACGCGCGAATTTGACTCAACCGTGTGCACACTAATCCTAATGATCGATCATTTATACCCGGTAAGTTAACTAGTGCCAATTACTTTTAAACCACACCACAACAACCATCATTTATAGCACACATCCATCATCACACACATCAATGTATACTCATACATACACAATTCATGCTTCACAAGAATAAAATAGGCATAAACATTTAAAGCTTGTAAACACACAAGAAGTTAAACTACCAATTTAACTTCTACCTTGGAATGGCCTACCAAACTCATTCCAACACCTCCACTACACACACTTGAACCAATTTAAAACAATTGAAAGTTTCACTCACCACCCTTCCTTAGCAAACCAAACGAAGCTAGTCAAGCCTCCACAATTTCCGGATTCGATCCCGAACCTTCTCCGATGTTTCCTCTTACTTATAACCAACCAAAAGACAAGTATTACTCACCAAATCAATGCTAAACTCAGCCACAAACCCAACTCACAATCACAAGCCAAAACTTCACAATTTCAAACCCAAACTAACCACAAAACTCACATTTTCGCACTCCCCAAATACCTAGCTGAAATCCACTATTTGCAACACCCAAATGACATCTAAAGGCTTCCAAAACACCTTTCTAACAACCCTATACCATCAGCCCTTCAACCCAACACAAAAACACACCAAAAATTCAAGTTTTGACACTTTGAAAAATGCCTCAAAGACCCACTTCGGGATTTTTCCCAAAATCCTTCCATTTTAAGATATTAGGTGTATTTAAGTGAGATTAACTCAAAACCTAACTCAACCAACCAAAAACAAGTTGAAAACCCATTAAAAATTCATACTTTCATCAAACTTGAAAAACTTGGAAATTTAAAAAGATGATGGTTTTGAAATCTAAAATCATGTAAATGATTGGGATGATGAGGAGAGTTTAAAATTGAAATTACCTTCGAAAAAGCTCTTGAATTGATGGAGAAAATGGTTGTAATAGTAGATTGGGGTTTTGGGAGGGGTTTGGGGTTTTCCAACGTTAGAAGCAAAAATGGGAGATGATGACTTCTTTTTTATACAAAAAGCTTGTCTTCTTTTTGTTTTGACTTAATTACAAAATTGCCATTATTTTAATTTTTATCTCATTTAAATTAAAACTAAGGTCTAATTAAATTAAATCGGTTTTGACGACTCGAACCAAACACACACGCCAAACTCCCAACCCCAAAACATGGGTGTTACAGTTTTATTCGACCTAGCACTTCTCCTTGGAGTGCACATGTTCTGTTTGTAAAGAAGAAGGATGGAGCAATGCGCCTTTGCATTGACTACCGTCAATTGAACAAGATCACAATCAAGAACCGATATCCACTTCCAAGAATAGAAGATATGTTTGATCAACTTAGGGACACTTCGGTGTTCTCAAAGATCGATCTGCGATCTGGATACTACCAAATGAGGGCCAAAGAGGAGGATGTGTCAAAAACAGCCTTCCGAACTCGTTATGGCCACTATGAATTTCTGGTAATGACTTTCGGATTAACAAATGCTCCGGCGGCATTCATAGATCTCATGAATAGAGTGTTCAAGCCTTATCTTGATAAATTTGTAGTCGTCTTCATTGATGACATTCTAGTTTATTCTCGCAGTCGAGAAGAACATGCTGATCATCTCCGCATTGTAGTCGTCTTCATTGCTCAAACTCTCTGGGAACGCCAATTATTCGCAAAATTTTCCAAGTGCGAGTTCTGGTTATTGGAAGTCTCTTTCCTTGGGCATGTAATTTCTGCAGAAGGAATTAAAGTAGATCCAAAGAAAATCCAGTCAATCATGGATTGGCGACCTCCCAAAAATGTCAGTGAAATATGGAGTTTTCTGGGTCTAGCTGGTTACTACAAGAGGTTTGTCAAAGGGTTTTCCACTATAGCCTTACCTTTAACTAAACTTCTTCGTAAAGATCAACCATTTGAATGGTCTGAAAAGCAACAGAAAAGCTTTGACCAACTCAAAACAGCCTTGACTCATGCCCAGTTTTGATCCAACCAGAATCGGGCAAAGATTATACAGTGTACAGTGATGCTTCACATGCGGGTCTTGGATGTGTTTTAATGCAAGGTGACAATGTGATTGCGTATGCTTCAGGCCAATTGAAATCTCATGAATTGAACTATCCAACGCATGATCTTGAACTTGCTGCTATCGTGTTTGCTCTCAAAATATGGAGACACTACTTGTATGGTGAGAAATGTTATTTGTTCACCGATCACAAGAGCTTAAAGTATCTTCTGACTCAGAAAGATTTGAATCTGAGACAACACAGATGGATGGAGTTGTTAAAAGACTATGATATAGTTATTGACTATCATCCAAGAAAAGCCAATGTGGTTGCAGACGCCTTGAGTCGTAAACCGACATTGGGTAAAACTTCTAATCTTTGATCCATAGGAATAATTAAAAATATACTTCCAATGATATATTTGTCTAAACTATCTAAATGAATTTTGTAGCTCCAACTACTATCAATGCTCATCTTCGAGTGTATCAAAAGCAAGGATTTCTATCCGAACTTCAAATTCAGTCTAGTCTAATTTCAAGGATTGAAAATCTTCAGAAAGCTGATCTAGAACTTCAGGATATTATTTCCAAGCTTGATACAAGGTCTAGTGAAGGATTCCGTATTCACACAAACGGTCTCCTTTACTTTAAAGACAGAATATGTTTTCCAAATGATGAAAGTTTGAAAAGAGATCTTCTGGAAGAAGCACGCCAGAGTTCTTTCTCGGTCCACCCTGGATCGGTTAAGATGTATAAAGATTTCAAATCCTTGTATTGGTGGTCTGGTATGAAAGCGGCTATCAATAAGTTCGTATCTAAATGTCTCAATTGTCAAAGAGTCAAAGCTGAACATAGAGTTCCCATCGGATTACTCCAACCACTTGTACTGCCACAGTGGAAATGGGAGTGAATTACTATGGACTTCGTGACTGGTCTTCCTTGTTCTCCTAGAAAATATAATGTTATTTGGGTGATTGTTGACCAATTCACCAAATCGGTACATTTTATCCCTATCTGTATCAATTACAGTTTAGAGACTTTAGCCAACCTGTACATTCAGGAAATCATTTGGCTACATGGAATTCCTATCTCCATTGTCTCTTATCGTGATCCAAGATTTACTTCCAGATTTTGGAGAAAGTTACAACGAGCTATGGGGACTAAATTGAATCTAAGCACTGCTTTCCATCCGCAAAGTGATGGCCAATCTGAACGAGTAATTCAAATTCTCGAAGATATGATTAGAGCTTGCATTATTGACTTTGGAAAGAATTGGGAGAAATCTCTACCTTTAGTGGAATTTGCCTACAACAATAGCTATCAGTCGTCTATTCAGATGGCTCCTTTTGAAGCATTGTATGGAAGAAAATGAAGAACTCCTCTTTGTTGGTCCGAACTTGGTGAAAATAAAGTATTGGGACCACAATTGCTCAGAGAAACTGGAGAGAAAGTTCAAATTATCCACTCTCGGTTGAAACAAGCCTTCGATAGACAGAAAGCCTATGTTGATCTGAAACGAAGAGATATCCAGCATAATGTGGGAGACAAAGTCTTTCTTAAAGTCTCTCCATGGAAGAAAGTATTTCGGTTCAGAAAGAGGGGAAACCTCAGTCCTCGCTTTATTGGACCTTTTGAAATTACTGAAAGAATTGGCACAGTGGCTTATCGACTTGCACTTCCCAGTGAGTTCGATAAAATCCACAATGTCTTCCATATATCAATGCTCAGAAAATATAGGTATGATCCATCTCACATTTTTTGAACCAGAAGAAGTAGAGTTGAATCCTGACTTGTCCTATGAAGAGGAACCAGTTCAGATTCTGGACAAGGAAATAAAAAGGCTTAGAAACAAGAATGTTGCATTGGTTAAAGTCTTGTGGAGAAATCACAAGATGGAAGAGGCAACATGGGAACCATAAGAAACAATGCGAAACCAATATCCTTATTTGTTCAGTTCAGGTAAGAATTCGAGGACGAATTCTTTCTTTAAGGGGGAAGAAATGTAACATCCCAAAAATTAGCTTAGAAGTTTAAGAACTTAATTAAATAATTAGAGAATTTAGTTGAATAGAAACCTTAAATAATTGAATTGAAAAATAGATGTTTTTTTTTTGAAACGAAAGCTAGGCCTCATTAAAAACCCCCACTAAGCCTAAATTGGGGGAAAAGAGTGCCTATTGTTTTATTAATAATCGAAGGAAGTTACACCAAATACACCAAAGGTCTGTACGCAGAACCAAACCTTTAACCAAAGTGACCTTCCCTGAGTGCTTACAACTAAACCTCTTAAAGCCAACAAACACACAAAGATACAATCAAAAGCAGCAACTAGAGTAGAGCTAAAACTTTTACGCAGCACCATCTGTTACATCGCTAAGACTGTCACAAAAATTGACTGCCAACAGATCGCTAGTTCGACTGATTCCTTCCTTCGCCAACGCGTCCGCACCTTCGTTACATACTCTGTTAATATACACCAAGGACCATTGATGATGGTGGATCGTCTCCCACACTTCCATAGCCAATTGTTTTAAATTGATTGGGGCTTTGGAAGGGCAGTTGATCAATTTTAATGCTTCCGAGCTATCCGAACATATAGTGATATGGCTATCTGTAAAAAAATTATAAGACTTACAAAGGTCGCACGCTTCCTTGATCGCCATCATCTCCGTCGGCAGAACATCAAGAACGCCTATGTGCTTTGAGAATTGGATTAACCGTCTTCCCTTACCATTACGGAGAATACCTTCGATGCCTGCATCGCCCGAGACGCTGCTCACCGCTCCGTCAACTTCGAATATGTAGGAGTTCGATCTCAGTCTTTCTATATCCTTCCGATTGGTTCCCACTGGAGAGGAAATAGACCATAAGGAGGGATTCGCTAAGAACATACTTTCAGAGATAAAGGTCTTAGGCCAATTACTTTGACACCAATGGAATGTTCTGATTTGAGCAATGTCGAAAAGAGAACCCTCAGAGCCCCGTTTATTGAAGATGATGTCATTTCGAAATTTCCAAATAGTCCAGCAGAAACTAAAGAAAGAAATGCACCAGGTTATGTTTGCTTCTTTTTTCGGACAACTGTCGCACCAAACGTTAAGGACATTGGCAGTAGAACCGGGAAAGGTGAATCAAATGTTCCATTTATTGCACCATTGCATCCAACACTTCCAATTGTCATGACATGAAAAGAAGATGTGGTGTTCGGTTTCATCCTTGTCCTTACACAAAGGACATAACTGATCCACGACTACCTTAGAACCCCTTTTTACCAGGTTTGCCTTCGTCGCCAACCTCCCTCTCACCAGTCTCCACATAAAGAATTGGACCTTCGGGGGAATGAATTTGTTCCAGACCAGTTTCCATAAATCCGAGGGGAATTTATCCACTGAAGACGCTAATGCACAATAACTTTTGGAACTGAATTGCCCACTGGAATCCCCAGCCCATCGTAGAGTATCGAATGGATAGGGGCCAGCTGAGAATTTATTTAAGGTTGATAAAAACATTTCCCAAATGTCCCATTCCCAATCGAACAAGATTCTGCGAAGCGGGATCGACCATTTCCATCCTCGATCCATTTTAAACCCATACTCGACCACCTTGCCTCTCTTCTTTATAGACAATGCATAGATTCTCGGAAATTGAGTATAGAGTGGCGAGTCACCCGCCCATCGATCAAACCAGAAATCAATCGAAAGTCCATCGCCTAACACCAGACTAATATTACTCATAAACAAATCAGTAGAGTCCGACAATGGTCTAGAAATCGCCTTCCATATCCAAGAAAGTTTTTTCGGATTGTGGATGGGGGGAAGTACTGAGTTGGTATCGTTGTAGTATTTGGCGTTAAGAACCCTCTGCCAAAGACTATTTTGCTCGATGCTATAACGCCAGAGCCACTTACTGAGTAATGCACTGTTTCTTGTCTTCATATCGGTAATTCCCAATCCCCCTACCTCCTTGGGAGAACACAGCTCCTCCCACCGAACCCAGTGAATAGTTTTCTCGTCCACCTTTCCCCAAATGAATTTCGCAACCATTTTGTTCAGATTGTTGCTGACTGACACGGGCATTTTAAAAGAGGACAAATAGTAAAGTGGGAGGCTGGATAACACGGATTTTACCAGTACTAATCTGCCAGCTGGAGACAGATTTGATCCCTTCCAACCCGATAGATGGTTCCTGAATTTTTCGACCACCGGATCCCACAGAGACGGGTCGTTCTTGGAGGCACCCAACGGAGGCCTAAATATTTCGTTGGAAGTTTCCCATGAGAGCAGTTTAATGTGGCAGCTAGCTCGCTTACCAAGCAGGGATTGGTGTTGATCCCAAAAAGTTAATAAGGACCAAATTGAAATTTAAAGAAAAGTCCAAAAAAATTCGGCTATTTGTCAAGTGACTAAACTGAATTAAAGATCAAATAGAAGAGATGCATGCTAAAGTTCAATATCCTTGAATAACTTTGGATTAAAAATAAAATGATGGTATAAACAAGGGGTATTAGGGAGACATTAGTTGAGACATTGACATTGAAAGTCTAGTCTCATTAATGTGTTCCCCCTCCCTCCCCTAACCGGCTACACCAAACCACATAGCTAAGTAACCTTTGTGTTCATTTCACACATACTTGAAACACAAAATTGAGAGGAAAATTGGAAGAACACTCGGTGAGGAAGAAGAATGGCATGCATGGCTTAGGATTTGGCCTAGGAAATTCAAGCAAAAATTAAAAGTAAGTAGCACTCTCTCCCTACCTTTCGAGTATGTGAAATTAATTGAAGAATTGGTGGTTTTAGTACCTTTAAAAATTCATGAAAGTGATTAGGTTAAGGGAGATGCTGCTGGAATTTGAAAGACATGAGAAACATTTAAGAAATTAGAATGATAATAGGCCTTTAAACATGATAAATCAAAGCTGGCCAGATTGTATGTTAGTAGGAACATGAAACTTTGAAAATTTATAGAAAAATAATTAGTAAGAATTTAATGATGAAATTATGACACAATAAACTTTGATATGTCTACTTTGATAATAAAAAAATATAAAAATGAATTTGGTGATGTGTAGCAAAATCTGGGAATGAAATCTGAACAGCAAGCAAATCTGCCCAGCAGTGTTCTTAGCTGAACAATAAACTTTGAAAAATTGGGGAAAATAAGTTACTTGGAATTTCGATCTGAAAATTTAATATTATGAAATTGAAGATGTTAATTGAATTTAGGAACAAACAGGAACTGATTTGGAGTTATACATTGAAAATGGAAAATAATTTAAGTTGAGTGGTCAAAACAGTTTGGAGTATAAAATATGGGACTTTGAAGAACTCTTGGAAATTTTAATTGGAGAAATTGGGTATGAAAGAAGGTGGTACATTGATAGATAAAAGTATTAAATTTAAATTCATATGAATAAGTAAGAAATTTGAACATTTGATCAATAAATAGAATGAATTGGTAAAAACAGGTTGGCCATGTTCGAAACCAAATTAGTGGGGCTAAAATCGAAATGTGGAGAAATCTGGATTTAAAATTGAATAATAGAAGTTCTGAAATTTCTTATATTATTTGTCTAAATGTGTTATATCCTAGAGGAGAAAGAATCAGAGAAGAAACTGTAGCTGGAGCAACCTTGGATCGCGGAAAAGGCCTCCAGATTCAAAATTAGCTCGGGGATTGTGAGTGAAACGAACTTAGAGTTGAGATTAGAGTCTCAACTATATTTTAAACTGATTTTTTATATATAATAAGCATGCAATTGGACTAATTAAATATTGGTAATTGGACTTTGTAAACTCTCCTTCGGCTGTTTCGATAGTGGTTCCGTCTAACACTAGACCTCGAGTGGAAAGTTGGGAAGCATCGGCTACTCATCTAATGAAGTTTAATGTGGATGGAGCGGTTTTAGGAAGCCATGGAAGAGCAGGTATTGGTGGTGTGCTAAGAAATAGTGTCGGAAAAATGCTAATCCAATTTTCTATGTCAATCGGGTTCTCAGACCCTACCTCGGCGGAACTCAGAATTATCCTTGAAGCTACCAAATTGTTCATTAAGTCCAAGTGGTGCGAGTCTCATGGTCTGATTATAGAGACAAATAGTATGTTGGCTACAAAATGGATTACGAATCAATCACTAGTGTTGATTGCGTGAAGGTTTTCGTTAATGTAGTATAAAGGGGAAAATAGTAGTGCAGGTAGAAAGGTGTGGTTCCTAATTAAGTTTGTTAATGGTGGAAAAGTGAGGTTGTATTAAAGAGGCATATATACGTAGCACTCTTTTTCCTCTAATTTAGGTTAGGGGGATTTTTTAATGAGGCTCGTATAATGTCGGACTGTTAATGGAGTTTATTAATAAAATGGTTACTTAATTTTCAAAAAAAAAGGAAGAAGGAATAAATGAAATTGGATTGAATGCATGTGCTATGTGATTTTTGTGATATGTATGCTTGAATTAGAATTTGATTATGCTATGTTTGATTTTGAAACTGATTTGAGCTATATTGGTTCGATTATGGATAAAATTGAGATGCTGGACATTGAATTATTGATATTGATTATGATTGTTTGTGAATTGATAGCATTGATCGATATGATACATGATCAATTGTTGATCTTACATGATATTTGTGTTTGGTAAATTCAAGTGGAAATTGAGCCATGAAATATGAAATTGAGCTATGTGATATGAAAATTGAGATTATGTATATGCTGATTTGTGGATATGCAAATTGTATTGCAATCTATTATATGTTTATATGTGATAATATGTGACATTGAAATTGAGATTTCAAGAAATTAATCGAAATGATTAAGAAAGAAATTCTGAAAATTTAAATGAATAATTATACGATTGAAATAAAGATCAATTAGCAAAGCCTTTGATGTGTATAGTCTGTCCAGGTAGTACGGCTAGCCTAGAGTCTTGAGCTCGATAAGAAATCGGTACGTTAGTGTACTCGATATTGTGGTACGTAAGTGTACCTTCTTGCTTAATGTCAGTGGACATTATGATATGTGATACGATGATATGAAATTGGTACGTGGTACCTATTATATGGTGAATTTGATTTACAATTCAGTTATACGTGACTCGAATACCTAGCTTACTGTACTAGGAGCTTGACTTGGTGACCACTTCATATCAACATCCTCGTCGCCATGATCAAGACCACTGGATAACTTCCCCTCCTCTGAGCTACAAAATCAACGTTGACGTGAGCTACATTCAAGCAAAGAGAAAATATTGTTCAGGGTTTCTTGTTCGTGATAGTCAAGGTCATATAATTGGAGCTGGGATTCGTATTAATTCTAGCATTACCTTAGTGTTTCGAGCGAAGCGACCGCAAATTTTTAAGGTCTCCTCTTTGCTCAATAATTGGGTCTCTGAACTGTAATTGTTGAAGGGGATAATAAGTCAGTAATCTATAAGATAAACTCGACAGACTTTGATCTCTCTAAAATTAGGCAAATTACAAGGGATGACAAGGTATTGGTCAGCAACCTTACCTTTTGTCGATTTAGTTTCACAGGCCGGAATGGAAACAAACACGGACATGCACTTGCTAAACATACTTATGGCAGAAGCGCAACAAACTGAACTATTTATTTCGAATACATTTAGCTTATACTTATAAACCAACCTGCTAATCAATTCCAATTCCAATTTGTAATTCGACCAAATTGTAGCTACTTGTAATATAACCAACAATCATTTCTAGCTTGCATATCAATTTAATGCTACTTATTATTTAGACTTTCATTTTTGCATTTCAATCGCAAGGTGACCATTTTTATCATCTATCGATTTACTCACTCTTTTCATATGATTCTATTTAAATCAAGGCATGCAAACCTATCATATAATTCTATAAAATGAATCGTACCAAAGTATATACCTAACCGATCGATTTGTATTTCATAATGAGCTCAATCATACAAAATATTTCCCCATTCAATTGAGCTTAACAAAATGTGACCATATGATTATCTTTGCTAATTTTCATCCACCTAAGATGAATTCCAAACTTAGAGGCTAAAAAGACTCTACAATCATTTATACAAAACTATACCAAAACATTAGCAAGCCTCTAAACAAAATATATGAGGGCTTACTACTATACTCCATATTTACCCTATTATATACAATAAAAATAAACGGGAATATGAGTTAGTTCATTACATACATCGCATATAAAGTTTCAAAATTAACAAAATACATGCCACTTGCACTAAAATGCTGACCATTAAGCCACCACACAAAAGGACAACAAAGATGATGTAAGGTATACTTTCAGTCGGTAGATGCTTTAACAGATTCAGGATAGGAAAGCTGAAGATCGTTAGAACCTGAATTGTTGGGGAGAGAGAAAACCAGAGTGATAAGTACTTACAATACTTAGTGAGGAAACTTTACACTAACATCTTTTAAAGGTCGGACATTTAATCGAATAGCAATTTCCAATTATCACAAGTGTAGTATTTTCAATCTTACATATCATTTGAATTATCAAGAACAACCAAAGGCCAACATGTCATTTTCACACAAGTGTAATTGAATCAGACATATTCAAAAAGAATTACATCTCTAATTAGATCAACAAATTAATCCATCCTTTAAATCCATTCATTTGAATACAAGGCTGCCTCAAAAATCAATAATTTCACATTCATTCATGTATCATTCGAACAATAATGCTTCACATGATATTATACGATCATTCATGTATTAATTATACAAACAACAACAAACTGTAGCAGAGAATTAATTTCAATCATAATTTAAAACATAGGCAACTCAATTCAATCCATGGGCATAATCAATATACTAACTAACAATCAACATTATTTAGATTTTCACTTATAACAAATTATCAATTCGATTCCCATCAGTTCGATTGCCTTGATAATATAGCTAGTTAGGTATTCAAGTCACATATGATAGAGGGGTGAATAATCACCAAATAGAGGGGTACACTTACGTACCAATTTCAGAGGGGTACACTCACGTACCAAATTCAACAGAGGGGTACACTCACGTACCAAATCCAGAGGGGTACACTCACATAACAAATTTAACAGAGGGGTACACTCACGTACTAAATTTGAGCTTTAGACTCTAGGCATATCATACTGCCTAGACTGACCATATAACCAAGGAGTTGTTATTTATGTAATTTAGATTTTCATTTCAACATTTATCAAGTAATTGTACCATCACATATTCAACCCTTATCAAATGATTCACATGTCACATAGTTCCATATCGCATATTACAAATTCTCAACCATACAGTTTCATTCATACGGTATAGCATTCTAATTATCAATCATGCTATATAAATTGCTCAATCCTTATCGATCGATCCATATAACACATAGTTTCATATCACAATACATGTGTTTCAATTATCAAACATACATTTTTAATCATGTGATATACAATTCTAATCATTGATCATGTAATATCCATTGCTTGGCCTATAACACATATAACTTGATCAACAAGAACATAGTTAAATCCACGAGCAATTTTTAGCAATCAATTCACTCAATATTCAGCATAATTCAAGCCATATAGTTTCAATTCTATAAAAATTAAGCATGGAAATCATCAAAATTTCAATCAAATACTCAACCATTCGACAATACTAGTTCCCTTATTAAGTCCAAATTTCATGCAATTCAAAGATAAAATCAAACAAATTTAGTTAAGACATTATTCTCAACTCTAAGATTTGTTTCACTCACAAACGTCGAGCTAATCTTGAATTCGAATTCTTTTTCTTCGTGGTCGATTTAGCTTTTGGATCCTCTTTGATTCCTTCTTATCTCGGTTCTAATTATTCAATCGCAATCAATATAGAACTGATTACTATTCAATTTATCAACCGATTACTCAATTAAACTAATTTCGCAACTAATTTTAATGAATCTTCCAATTCTTGACAGATTCGATCTTGATACTAAATTGGCCATAACTTTTAATCCGTAAGTCGGATTTTCAATTAATCTATATTGTTTTAAAGCTAACAACATTATCTTTATGTCCATATAATTTTTACATTTTAATTCCTATCCATTCGATACAGATTTGTATTCAAAGATTTGACTCTCCTATGTGTCGGGCAGTTTCTACCACTTGTATTATTTTAGCTCCAAATTTTTTTTAAAAAATTTGAAATTCAGTGTCGTTTGTTTCTAATTAAAATTAACATGCTCAAGTATCTCTTATCAAAATTTTAAGTTAAAATTTCACTTCAATAATTTTTAGTGAATTTTACAAATTACTGCTTATTACACTAACTTGTTGGACAATTTCATCTAGTTCCATTTACAACATTTAATTCTCCATTCTCTTTCTATCAATTTATATATTAGTTTATCACCATCATTCACTTCTCTAACAGCTTCAAAAATTAAGAACATGGATAGTTCATTACATCATACATACATACACACATATTTTCGAATAAGGGGAAGAAAGTTGGACTTACTTATTGTGATTGATCTAGTTTTTCAAGTTAATTTCTCTAACATGCAAAGCTTTCTATCTTCTTTTATTTTCAGCAATGGTTGATTTCTCTCTAACCTTTGCACTCTAAACTTTGCACAACATTTTCCTTACACACTAAGGTGTCGGGTAGGAGAGAAAAGAAAGAATGATGATGGTTGACAATTGTGTCACCATTAGGAGTAGGAATGGTATCTTTTATCCTTTACTTAATTCTTAATATTTGCTAATCCAAGGGCATCCCAGGAATTCTAAAATGTGACATTGCAAAGACATCATTTCTACCCTTATTCGGTTTAATCACTGGACAATCAAGTATTTTATTTCTTCTTAATTTTCAATTGAGTCACTAATTAAATTAATTTATCAATATACTTTATAATTTTAATCTAATTAGAATAAAATTTTGTTTAATTATCTTTTAACTTTTAGGCTAAGTTCGAGGGTGTTATAGCTTGTGTCTCTCCGTGAATCGTTCTTGGGTGGAGGATGTTTCTGATCCGGACTTCTCTTTTGCCGTTCAGAACTGTCGTTTCTTTGAACCTCCATAAATTGCAAAGAGGTTTTCTTTTTTTTAGATTTAATTTAACTTCTCATAATTGATGACTACGGTTTTGATCTTATGCTCGATTCTTCATAGAATGTTTTTTTCTACACGCGAAAGTGATTACTGGTGGTTTACCCTCTAATTCCTTTTCCAGATTTATTCTTTTCTTTGTTTTGTCTTAAGCTTTCTTTTGTCTTATTTTGTTTAACTTTATCTTGTAAACTTTTATTTTCAATATATAATACCAACCGACATTAAAATCAGAAAAAAATGATTCAGATTGATTAAAATAAGAGTAATTAAAAATTTCAGTTATTAAATTAAAAAATTTAAAAGTTAAATGATACGTGTATTTTAGCGTAATAATAATACCCCTTCCGCCATCACTCTTATCACTCGAGAAAGTTCGTTATCTGAGGTTGCTCCGTCGGCACTTAGCCGAACTCCATTCCCTTTAAGCTCACCAAAACCCAGAAGCCTTAGTAACAAACATCCGAAATGACTTCAATCAACTTTAATCCCTTCGAAAGCTGGTTCAGGAAACCTCAAAACCCGATCCAACCCATCAACCTCTACTCACTCGCCGACTCATTCCTCCCCAAAACATCCTCAACCTCTCCAAACTTCGCTTCCATAAGCGGCTCCAGCCTCTTCAGGCGAAAACCCAAGAAACCCGACCCGGATTCAGACAAGCCCGGACCCTACAAGCAGATGCTGGACCAGTTCTTCTGGGAATGCGAGAACCTCCCTGATCACAGGCACACTCCGGAGGTCGAGAAGATTCTGAACGAAGACCCCTTTTTCGAGAAGAAAGAGAATCCGACGGAGGAGGAGATTAAAGAGAATGAGAAATGGTGGAATGATTTCAGGAAAAGTCCCGTGGTTCAGTTCTTGGCTAGAGCTGAGGAAATTGCTGATGAGATCAACAGGATGGAGCTTAAAGAGAATGAAGAGCCGTTTAGGAAGGAAGATAAGAAGCTGTGGCAAGCGGTTCCGCACGTGATCGGGTTGGATGGGAGGCCTATGCCTAGAAAGGCTATCAAAACGAGACAAGAGAGTGATGATAAGTTCTGGGATTTCACTAAACAGTTCTTCTTTGGCCTCTGGGGGTTCCGCCAGAGGCCTTATCCACCTGGTCGACCCATTGATGTTGCTCAAGCCATCGGGTATAAGCGCCTCGAGAAGCGTTACTATGACTGTAAGTCGAATTTCGGAACATGTATCAGTTCTAGTCGTTTAGCTTCTATGTTGAATTGTACATTGTTGTTTTGCCTGGTTCTGCAACAAATTGTTTTAGAATTTGTTGAGTTTCTTAACTTCCAGAGTTGGATGAATATTAGAGGTCAAACTCAAAGTTTTAGATGTTGATTATCATGTTATTTTACATTTTTCTTTAGTTCTTTGGATTTCATCTTATGTTCTAGATCATAGTATTAAATTACTGTTGCAACGTCACTGTTGTGGCTGTTGCGGCGTGATTTTTCTCTAAAAAGTAACTAAGATTTTAAATGTGGTTTGCGGTGTTGTGGCCACCTCCAAAATCGTTACGATGCAGCCGTTGTGTTGCGACCGCATTTTAATACTATGTTCTAGATTGTTTTTATATTCAAGCATTTCATGGTTATTTGTGGATACAGTTATCATGAGGAGTGGAGGATGGTATTATAAAGATCGGTTGGGGCGTACCCGAGGTCCTTGTGAGTTAATAACCCTTAAAACAGCTTGGGGTGGTGGGATTATTGATAAAAACACTTTTATTTGGGGAGAGGACATGGATGAATGGGCACCTATTCATATGGTTTATGGCTTGGAACCTGCAATAGCCACTTGGGAAGGTTTGTTTGTTTTCCTTTATTCTTATGCTTTTCACTTAAATCTGTTTATTCCATGTGGAAACAGGTAGCCAAGTTGTATACGCTGGGAATCCTCTTTCATAGTTTCAGCGTTGATCGATACGTATCGCGTGATTAATATTTTGTTAGTGTTCTTTCAGCTCAAATGCAAAATGTTGTACCAAAATGGCATTAGTTATCTAAGTCAAATACAACTTCGATGAACTAGGTTTCGTGTGTATTATCTCGACACATGATTATGTGATTTTCATGGGGATTCAGGTAATATTGAAATGACCATGGGGTGCAATTTTAACACAATTAAATCCATTTAAAATGCTATGATGTGTATTTAGTTGAGGGCTGCCTTTTGTATATATCGTTTGCTTTTTTCCATGAACTCAAACAAGGAATTCCATTTAAATATTGTGATTTATTGAATAGAAGATTCAGAACTTTCAGATTAGTTGTTTGAATCGTTTGGAATCTAGAGCTAAAGCCTCGTTGTAGTGTTGTAGGCATGATTTCTTTTATCTTGAAGATACTATCAGATCAGATGCATTATATTTAGATGAGTATTGTCTCTGAATGGCCCGATTCAGTTTTCTTGTTGATTTACTATTGTCTTTTATCGATGATCAGTTAGGCTTGGTGCGGCAGCAACAGCTTTCCTTCATAAACTTCAGAAAGGTATACCTCCTTGGGTTCCCCTTAAAGGATATGAGGAGAAAACTTATACGCAGCTCCAAGAAGAGGCTATAGAAAGCAAAAGACGTGATTTGGCCGTCCTAAAATCTAATGATGGCATATGGCCTGGAGTTAGAATTCCCAGCCATGCCCTATTTCTTTGGGCTAGTGGCTCTGAACTGACAACTGTTTTGGAAGCTGATCATATGCCAAATAAATACATTTCAAAAGATCTTCGGTATTACTTCTATTCTTCTACTCTGCGTTATTTGGTTTGGTGTTCGAAGATGACTGTACATCATATTGCTGAAAATGCGTGTTTTCTTGGTGGTTATCATCTTGCTAGAAGGGTCGATTTAAAATTGTTTTATATATCGAAAAATGTTAATATTTTAGTTTCTTCTGTGAGGCAGGCGAAAACTGGCCAAAGTTATACCTGGGTTAAGACCGTGGGAAGTTTTAAGTGTTGAGCAAGCAATGGATGATATTACGTACGGTGGAGAGTGGTATCGTGAACCCCTTGGCACCTACAACACTGGTCCTCCTTACATTAGACACTGGAATAAGGATGTCAAGGTAGGGTGTAATCTTTTCGGAGTATGATGTTGGTCAAGTTTCAAGTTTGATAACTAAAGTATCGACCTTGCTTTCAACATATATTAGTGTTTTTTTTTTGGTTGTTGTTGTATGACCATCTTAGGTATTGTTCAAAATGTTTTTTTGTTAAAAATAACATGTTATGATGATTTTTAGTATCTTACTATCTTTGAGCGGTAGGTTTTAAACTGTTCCGGTAATCTTTCTAATATGATGACAAATGAGTCGTATTATTCCACAAGCCCTTATGTTGTAACCTTTGTGCTTTTTACTCCTGCAGAGATTGTTCCGACTTTTTTACAACCTTAGCAGCCAAGTCTATGACAAACTGGGAAGGACGATTCCTGGTTTTGATGCGGTAATGGACAAAGTACAGGCAGATTATGATGCAAGGGATGCTCGGCGGAAGGCGAAAAGGGAAGCGCAAAAGAAGGCCGAGGAGGAAGCTATATATGGTCGAAGGGGGAATGTTCCATAGCATAACGGAGACTCGGCTTCCACTAGGTTCTATATGGGTAAGCAACCAACAACATTGAATTTTATCATGCATCTTGCAAAGGAGATGGTTTCTAGTTCTTGTGAAAACTTAGGCAGGGTTTTCATTTTAAATGATGAAGAAGAGTGAGCATTGTTCAACTCTTTACGGAATACACCTTTGTTCGACTATGTATCGATACCAATTACCAATGCTGATTAGTAAAGATCTTGTTTCGGCATTTCCATGGATATGTGAAATGTGAAGTGTCTGCCTATATATTGTTTAGATGAGTATTTCTTTCTTCCTTTGTTGGTTACTTTAAAGGTAGATTATTTTAGCATAAACACAACCCCTGCACCTAACTCCAGCAAAAGCATAATGAATAAATTTTGGGTAATGTTCACAAATAGTCCCTTTCGTTTGATGTTTGTTCTAGTTTGGTCACCAGATTTCAAAACAGCTTATTGTGGTCCCTTATGTTTATAATTTGTTTTATTTTAGTCACTTTTCCGTCATTCTCCGTTAGAGGAGTAACAGCCGGCTGACATGGCAATTTTAAAATTAAAAAAATTCCACGTGTATAATACACGTGTATTATGTTTATACACATGGACTGCACCTTTCAATACCCAAACCCCCAGAAGCAAAAGCCAACAAAATCCAGTATTGAGACCCGTGCTCCGGAGTGGTATTTTTCTCAGAAGATAGATTACCTAAGAAACAAAATCCATCCGGATTTTGTCAGGGAAAGGAGAGCAATGAAGGTGCGTGACTTGTTGTCATTCATTGTAAAATGTGTTTTGAGTTCTTAAAATTATCTGCGGTTTCTAAATAATCTAATGTTGGTTTTAGCATTTTTTTGCACTTTATAGCATTCGATTTTCTTTAAACCAATATTATTTTATTATGCAGAGAGAGTATGGGGAGTTCAAAGTTAGAATAAATGGATTGGTTTCCACTGCACAGAAGGTTCCTGAGGATGGTTGGACAATGCAGGATGGAACCCCATGGCCTGGAAATAATGTTCGTGACCATCTGTTGCGTGTAAAATAGTCTATCGCAATGGTAGTGCAAGTGTACACGTCGCAAGTAATAAAGTGATACTAGAGTATCGGATATCGTCTCCACAGGGACTGGGCTAACCCTTTCTTTCGCTATCTGCACAAGGGGAAAAGAATAAATTAAGATATTGTCACGAAAATAATAAAGAATACTGGAAAATAAAAGTAGAGAAATCAAGATAGAGAGAATAGGCTGGTATTGAATTGCTCAGTAGTGCAGGTATTGCAGATTTTAGGAAATCCAGTTTTGTCACGCGCCCGTCGCGGACAGCACCTGTCGCGGCGGCTGTCCGTTGGCTGTCGCGACAGCAAACACACCAACTCAGTACTTTCAAGTTTGGCAAGAATCCCAGATCTGCCTTGGCCTATCCCTAGGTCCAAGTCTGTCGATGATCACGTCTTGATGATACCTCCCGGCGTGAATCGAAGGATGAACACTGATGTGTTTGAATTCTTCCTTAGCCACTTAACCTTGCCCTATCCCTAGGCACAAGATAGTTCAACTATAAACTAGAGAACTTGCTCTTATTTCTTTCGTATACTTAACTCTCCCGATGCTAAGTAAATGGATAACCTCACAATGCTCTCCCGATGCTCTTGCAAGATATTAATAACCAAAATAAGAGAACTTGAAGTTTATTTTATTGAACTGAAAATTCCTAAAACAAAACAACCCTTGCAACTACTTTATAAATCAACCCGTGGCCTTAGGGGAAATTTAGAACATGTCGGTGACGGGTAAACGACGGGTAAACGGCGGAGTGGTTTGGTTATCGGTTATGGGGTATGATGTAGGGATTCTCCCTTAGGTTAAAATACATGCCCTTATATAAGCTTTGGGCTCAAGTTATCTAAGGTAACAAGGATTACAACTTTAATTAAAAGTATGATTCTAATAAAGACTTAATCTTCAAGGATCCTACTTTTTAGCCGTCCTCCTTGTTTCTTGGGATTTTCTCTCCTTGAACTTTGGCTTGACATATCTTTTGATCCGGGGCTTGGAAAAATATTTGGTTTTCACACGACAGACGAGCAGATTTTTCTCTATCTATCGAGGTCCACTTTACTTTTCCTCTTCATAAGGTTGCTGTCACCTTGCTGTCACGACAGGTTCATGGCAGCTTCGTCCTCATCGTCTGCTTGTCCAGTTCAGCTCTTCTGCTTCTCTGCCCTGCGCCTGCCTTCTCCGTCTACTATGACAGCAACTTGCTGTCGTCCTCTATTGTCACGGCAGCTCCATGGCAGCATTGTCCTCTTCGTCTGCTTGTCCAGTTCAGCTCTTCTGCTTTTCTGCCCTGCGCCTGCCTTCACCGTCTACGACGGCGGCAACCTGCCAAAAACAACAATTTTTAGTAGAATCTGTGCCTTTTATATATTTGTGATGTTTTGCTGAAAACTAACCTAAATGCAATGAAATGATGCTTGAATGTAGCAGAAATATGGGTTAAAAAGGGTGTAAATAATAGAACTTTTACACACTCAACACACCCCCAAACTCAAGTTTTTGCTTGTCCTCAAGCAACTAAGACCAAAAAAATGAAATATTTTTGTTTTGGCTTTCAAACAGTGAACTTTCCCTTACCCGTCATTCGTTCTCTGTGGCGGCAGCAACCTGTCGGATAATTTAAGATATGTCCGGAATCTCCCTATAGTCCTCGTGCAGTGTGTGCATGCTTGTGAACAGTTATATGCCAAGACTCTCTTAGTTTCACTAGAATATTCAACTTTTTTTTGACTCGAATTTTTATGCCAAAGTTTATTTTTGAAGACACATTTTCATGCTTCTTTTTCTTCTATTTTCAAGCTAAGTTTTACTAGAGCCAGTTTCGGGCACCTCTAGGTTATTGAGTTTCTTTTGCTAAACTTTTTTTTTCTAGAGCCAGTGTTAGGCACCTCTAGGGGCTATTCAAGTACTAAGCATCCTATTCTAGTTTGGCTAAAAGAAATCTAAGCAATATAACAGTCACAATGGTGTTTAAGTTTTCAGAACTATAGAAAGGCTCTAAACTTCTCCTTAAATTGTCCTAAAGATGCTGCCACGACAGAGTTGTCATGACAGGTAAGTTCAGTTCACAATTTTCAGCCAAAATTTTTAATTTTCGTTTTTTTTAGAAAAGTACTAAGTAAAGGACACAATTTAACTAAGATGTACTCCATGAATATGGAGGGTTGCCACCCCCAAACTCGAGGGTTGCATTGCCCTCAATGCAAATGACAAAATAAAAATGAAAGCATATGAAGGTAGTACATCACAAAATATATATGGCAGACAGCAATAAGAAGATAAGAAACTTAAATTTTAATCACTGTCTTCACTGCTGCTGTTGAGGCGGATCTGGCAGCGGGTTCTGGTTTGCGGGGCAAGTTGGGGTGGTTGCTGTAAAACCTGAATATCAGAGCTGTTGCCGCTGCTGTCACTGCTGCTGTTGGCCCTTGGTAGAGTTTTCTTATCTGTCATTCTTTTCTGCCTCTTTACCGGTGTAAATTCCTTCGACAGGTTCCTCTGAATAGAGGGTTCAATGTCACTTGTCTGCCCAGACGGAGGAGGAAGAGAACCCAGCAACAAAGGCAACATAGTCATCCGAGGGCACTGGTCACTTTGTTCCTCGAGCAGATGTTTCGACATGGGTGATGTCGGCTGCCGTCGGGGCAGGTGATGGTATGGAGGCGGCAGATGGTATGGAGGCGGCAGGTGATGAAAGGCTTGAGGCCCAGATTCTTTGCCTTTGGAGTATAAATGAGGCCTCGTTCTTCCCACAGATCTCTGGTTGCAAAGGACTGTGGGGGAGTTGCTGCCGGTGAGGAAGTAGAGGCAGCATTGCGGCGGGTTTTTTTCTAGAAGACATGTTAGTGCAAGGGTTGTGAAAAGTAATTGAAAGCAAATGAAAACTAAAGATGGAGAGCAAGTAAGAAAAGCAGAAGTGAGTGAAAATGAAAATGAAACGGGGTTTTATAGAAAAGGAATTGCTGCCCGTTGAAGCTGTAACGACAGGCGCGAATAACGGGGCGGCTGTCGAGCTTTAGCGTGTCTGATGCGTCTGACAAACATTTCCGCGTCTGTCACACGTTTCTACGTCTGTCGTGACAGCATGGTGACAGCCTGTCTTTTCCGCGTCTATCATGGCAGCCGTAACGACATGCATCAATATTGGACTTTGTTGGGCTGATGGATGGGTGTTGGGTTTAGTTCACTTCTCATGTTCTTCTTGGCTCCTTTATTTCCTAAAAGCATTATTCGAATAAAATAAACATTATTTCCTAATAAATAATAAATGATAAAAATAAAAATAAAATTTAGGTTAAATTAGGGATGTCAGGTGGGGCATCTTCTAAGGTAACCACTTCCTGCATTCATGGGGCTTCAGTCCCCTGATAATGCTTGAGGCGTCGTTTCCGGTACTTCTTGAAGTCCATCCGTACCCTCCATCTGGTGATTATTCTCATGTTGGGGGCTCCTTTCTTTTTCTTCCCTTTGTAGTCCATGAAGTCCTCCCTTCTTGGTAATGTTTCTGAGGGCATGAATATATGATTAGAAATAATCAAATTGACATTCGGCCACAAACTTACCTTGTTTTCGTTGAATGTTGTTGTGGTTGAATGTATCCCTTGCTGTCGTGTCTGTTGCTGCGGCAGGCAGTTATTTTGACAGTTCTTTATCAGGTTACTTTGCAGGTCAATGGTACATTGGTAAGTGTCATCACTCTATATCAAATTCTGTTGACCACTCGTAGATCTCCATCAGTAGAGACTTTGATGATTCTGTGTCCACCGGCGTTGGTTCCTCAAATACCTGCAATGGAATTGGTGAGTTTTCATATAATTCAAAAGGTTCGTTTATTAGCTGCTCAAATTCCATCGGTGAGGCATTGTCATTGGGTAGCTCTTCTAGGTGGTCGTGCGAGTGCCATGACAGGGATGGATGTGTGCAATCTTGGTCAGGCATAATCGAGGTGGTGGGTTTAGAATTTGCCTCTGATGTAGTTGCTGCTTCAGCATCAGTTGCTGCCGAGGCGGCAGTTGCTGTCGAGGCGGCAGTTGCTGTCGAGGCAGCAGTTGCTGTCGAGGCGGCAGTTGTTGTCGAGGCGGCAGTTGCTATCGAGGCGGCAGTTGCTGTCGAGGCGGCAGTTGCTGTCGAGGCGGCAGTTGCTGTCGAGGCGACAGTTTCTGTCGAGGCGGCAGTTGCTGTCGAGGCGGCAGTTTCTGTCGAGGCGGCAGTTGCTGTCGATGCGGCAGTTTCTGTTTTGACTAGAGTTTCTGCCTCAGAAGTGGCTGCTGCCATGACATTCTCTTGAATTTCACCCAGCGTTGTCGTGGTGTTGCTCCATTCCGGCTCATCGATCATTGTCATGGCAAGTTGTTGCTCAGACTCATCATATGTTGGGTATTCCTTCACATGGGCATCCTCGTCATCTTGCCTCAGGATTTCATGTTCATCTGTGGCATGAATGAGGACTGGTCTGCTCAAGAGTTCATCCATTTTGGCGATACTTGCGTCCATAGAAACCGACACTTCTTGAGTGAGTGCCATGAAGGCTTGCAGTGTATCTTCTAAGGATTTTGACTGCTCTTGAGGATGATGACATTGCCAGGGCAGGTCGGGTTCTGTAGCAAAATTGTTATCGTATAAAAAAATTTGGGGGTTTTGATCGTACCATAAAAAATTTTGCTGCTGCGACATCGACATTTGCTGCCCATGTTGCTGTCGTGGCAGCATGTCTTTACGGTAGTTGCAAGAACTTTCCCACATCAATTCTCGAATGGTTGTTCCTGTCATGTTGATGCCCTTGAACCTGTATTTTCACCTGAGTTTTTTTTGTTAAAAAAATAATTAAAAAAAATAAAAATAAAAGAAAAGTGCAGAAGCTAGGGTAAGAGTGTGTTGCCAGTCCCCGGCAACGGCGCCAAAAACTTGTTGCGTGTAAAATAGTCTATCGCAATGGTAGTGCAAGTGTACACGTCGCAAGTAATAAAGTGATACTAGAGTATCGGATATCGTCTCCACAGGGACTGGGCTAACCCTTTCCTTCGCTATCTGCACAAGGGAAAAAGAATAGATTAAGATATTGTCACGAAAATAATAAAGAATACTGGAAAATAAAAGTAGAGAAATCAAGATAGAGAGAATGGGCTGGTATTGAATTGCTCAGTAGTGCAGGTATTGCAGATTTTAGGAAATCTAGTTCTGTCACGCGCCCGTCGCGGACAGCACCTGTCGCGGCGGCTGTCCGTTGGCTGTCGCGACAGCAAACACACCAACTCAGTACTTTCAAGTTTGGCAAGAATCCCAGATCTGCCTTGGCCTATCCCTAGGTCCAAGTCTGTCGATGATCACGTCTTGATGATACCTCCCGACGTGAATCGAAGGATGAACACCGATGTGTTTGAATTCTTCCTTAGCCACTTAACCTTGCCCTATCCCTAGGCACAAGATAGTTCAACTATAAACTAGAGAACTTGCTCTTATTTCTTTCGTATACTTAACTCTCCCGATGTTAAGTAAATGGATAACCTCACAATGCTCTCCCGATGCTCTTGCAAGATATTAATAACCAAAATAAGAGAACTTGAAGTTTATTTTATTGAACTGAAAATTCCTAAAACAAAACAACCCTTGCAACTACTTTACAAATCAACCCGTGGTCCTAAGGGGAATTTAGAACATGTCGGTGACGGGTAAACGACGGGTAAACGGCAGAGTGGTTTGGTTATCGGTTATAGGGTATGATGTGGGGATTCTCCCTTAGGTTAAAATACATGCCCTTATATAAGCTTTAAGCTCAAGTTATCTAAGGTAACAAGGATTACAACTTTAATTAAAAGTATGATTCTAATAAAGACTTAATCTTCAAGGATCCTACTTTTCAGCCGCCCTCCTTGTTTCTTGAGATTTTCTCTCCTTGAACTTTGGCTTGACATATCTTTTGATCCGGGGCTTGGAAAAATATTTGACTTTCACACGACAGACGAGCAGATTTTTCTCTATCTATCGAGGTCCACTTTACTTTTCCTCTTCATAAGGTTGCTGTCACCTTGCTGTCACGACAGGTCCATGGCAGCTTCTTCCTCATCGTCTGCTTGTCCAGTTCAGCTCTTCTGCTTCTCTGCCCTGCGCCTGCCTTCTCCGTCTACTATGGCAGCAACTTGTTGTCGTCCTTTGTTGTCACGGCAGCTCCATAGCAGCATTGTCCTCTTCGTCTGCTTGTCCAGTTCAGCTCTTCTGCTTTTCTGCCCTGCGCCTGCCTTCACCGTCTACGACGGCGGCAACCTGCCAAAAACAACCATTTTTAGTAGAATCTGTGCCTTTTATATATTTGTGATGTTTTGCTGAAAACTAACCTAAATGCAATGAAATGATGCTTGAATGTAGCAGAAATATGGGTTAAAAATAAAAAGGGTGTAAATAATAGAACTTTTACACACTCAACACCATCCTGGCATGATTCAGGTGAGATGGTTTTGCATTTCCCTTGCTTTGTTTTTGTCATTATACTTCAAGGTGTTCAACTGCTTGTTATGCATAAGAATCAAAGCATGAAAGAAGATACTTTACTGAGAGGAGCATTGATGCAGTTCATTCTTTAATGTTTTTTCTTTCGTGCATGGTCTGCTATTTGTCTCATTCTCTCCTTGATTTTCCTCTTTGCTTCACATAACTAAGTTTTCTTTTCTGCTCACTGGTTTTCCTAGGTCATAGTGGTGTTCGCGATCTGGAAAGAAATGAGTTACCCCGCCTAATTTATGTTTCCCGATTGATTATCTATTCTTTTCTTTCATCTCTCAGAACCTAATATTGTAAATCAAAACCAGATCAACATGAAAGGATTAGATGGCATATAAGGACCAATATAAGTCGGAAGAGGGTGTGTTTTCCGAAGGCAAGCACTTTATGGTTTTGATGCACCAGTTTCCAAGAAGCCTCCTGGAAATTGTTTGCCGAAATGGTGTTGCTGCCTTTTCTGTTATTCTAGAAAGAAGAAAAAGAAGCAAAAGGAGAAGACAAAGAAGGATAAGCAAAGGGAATTTGGGTATAAACATAATACACGTGGAATTTTTTTAATTTTAGAATTGCCATGTCAGCCGGTCGTTACTCCTCTAACGAAGAATGACGGCAAAGTGACTAAATTAAAACAGATTATAAACGTAAGGGACCACAATAAGCTGTTTTAAAATCTGGTGACCAAACTAGAACAAACACCAAACGAAAGGAACTGCTTGTGAACATTACCCATAAATTTTTGTTTTTTTTTCTTATCAAATATTGGTGAAGTAAATGATAAAAAAGAAAAGAGATTTTCCCGCTTGCTTTTATATAATATTTGCTTCTTTAAGTGTTGATTGCAGCAGGCATCTTTAAATTATGCTTAGATTCTAAAATGGTCTTTGAACTTTAGAACATCCTAATTGAGTCGTCTAATTAACAATATTGTTTCAATTATGTCCTTCCATCAGTCTAGTCATTGTTTGAACATTAAATTCTTGTACGGATTTGATGTTGAGCTAAATGTTCAAATTTTAAATATGTTTGCACAGGTTTCTGAAGTGTTAAAAATTACTGTCATTGAAATTAAACAAGATTATTTTTTCTTTTTTTCAACTAATCATATCCAAAGCTATTGGTGTAGTAGGTGTATGATGTTTAAAAAATGATGAGCATGTTTTTAAGTATATTTCGTGTTAGATTAAAGTTGGCATAATTGAAATGGTATTTTTATGATTAAAAAACTCAATTAAAGTATTTTAAAATTTAAAGATCTTCAAATCCACCCTTTATTTAGAGACTTTTAATGTAATCCAATTATGGGTAAGGTTGCATTTAAGTTACTTAATTATTAAAAGTTATATTTGGGTCACTCAATTAAGAGTAAAGTTATATTTGGGTCACTCAATTAAGAGTAAAGTTATATTTGAGTCACCTAATTATTAAAAGTTACACTTAGATCAATTAATTATGAGTAAGGTTAGAATTGTGTCACCCTTCATATTTAAAAAAAATACATCAATTTAATTATTTTTTCTTCGAAATCACTTGTATACACTCGTTAACATTAGAGTACTTCATTTGAAATCATTAATTAATCTAGTATACAAATTAATATATTTTTAAATATGAACGGTGACTCAAATATAATCTTACTCATAAATATAAACTTTAATAATTGAGTGACTCAAGTGTAACTTTACTTATAATTGAATGACCTAAATATAACTTTTAATAATTAAATGACTTAAATGTAACATTGCTTATAATTGAGTAACATCCATTGTAGTTTATCCCGATAATGCAATTAATTTTCAGTGGAAACGATGACGTTTATTGTTATATAAATCAGTCAAGTGCAGTATTTCTTTCTCTCTCTTTTTTTGGAAAAAGTGTATTATATTTCTGACAAGGCGGTATTCTACTGCACCGACCATGTATATGGAAATCATAAAACTCCTTGAACAACGAAGAGCCTCCGGCAACGTGACACGTGTACATCGTTTATTGGCCCATTCGGCTACATAACAATTACTACCAAAATTACGTGTAAGAAGATCCTATCACCGTTACCCTCTTTCCAAATGACGGTTCTGCCCTTTCCTTTCTCTTTCCCGTTTCGCCGCCTTTCAATATAAATTACACCTGTCAGTCCCCTCAACCCAATACCCTGTTTGATGTGTTAACTGTTAAGAAAACAGCCAAAGCTGAAAAGATGGAAGATGCTGTGCCCGAAGCAGTAATTCCCCGGGAAGACGATGGGGTTGATGGAGAAGAAAGACAAAACCCAGAAGCAGTTAAAGAACACGGAGAAGAGAGAGCTGACGGCGGTGGTGGATTCATTACTCATCTCTTCTCTAACTTCGTTAACGGAGGGACAAACGGCGATGATGGTGAAAACACAACTAAACAAGCCGAGAAAGAGACGATCGGCGCAGGTGCAGAGGGGGGAAATGAAGAGAAGGGCGGCGGGATTTTCGACCATATCATCTCGAATTTGGTCAGCCCAAGTCCGAGAACTGGAAACATTAGCAGTAGCCAAGGAAAAGTTGAAGCTTTTGATGACACAAGTGCAAGTCAAAATGAAGCAGAGGAAGAAGGCGGCGGCGGAGGGCTTATCAGCAATTTTGTGTCCAACCTGTTTCACCACTCCGAGGGCGAAGCCGGAGAGGAAAGAAATAAGAGACAAAAGGTGGAAGAAGGTGGTGAAGATCAAAGCAAAGCAGAGAAAACAGAGGATGGAGGAGGTATCATTGATAACATTGTCTCCCAGTTGCCCACATCTCTTCCAGGTTAAATGCTTCGAGCACCCTTTTATAATCATCAATATTCGATTCATTGACCAACTGTCATAATAATTATTTTAATTTTTAATTGCAAGTTTTTGTAAATTTATGACTGATACGTTGTGTGTGTGGTCATGACTCATGAATAAGCAGATGGTGCAGCTCCCAGCAGTGATGAAGCTACCATTCTGATTCACATTGTTCAGGATTAACAAGTCTTGGTGTTGAGGATTAACAAGTCTTGATGTTGAGGATTGATTTGTTTTTGTAGAATCGGATTGATTTCCATTGGCTTCTACTTTTTCTTTAGCATTTTTATTTGTTTTGTGTGCAACTTGTTTTTCTTCCTTGACTGTATTGTTGGCACGGATGTCAACTTGTAATTCTTGTGTTAAATACATTTATTACTATGTACTTTTTTTATCTTGGAATTCGTATACAGGATAATATGAGTACTTAATTACTATTAGTGGATCTCTTAAAATATTAAATATTATTTGTTTTGACAAATTAATCTTTGTTTAAAACATTAAATAGATAAATAAGAGACATTGTGGTAAAAAGGGTTAAAAGTTGAATTAATTAGATAGACATTGTAGGGGCGGAAACTCTTTGGAGGCTAGGCCTCCAAAATTTTGCGAAATTTAAATCTTATCCTTAAATTTTTAAAAATATTAATTTAACACTCTAAATTTTTTTAAAATATTTTATTAAGTTTCAAAGTTTGAATATTTTAAATTAAATTTTTTAAAAATTATTAAAAAATTTAATAAAACTTTCAAAATTCTTAAAAAATTTCGTCTAAACATCTAAACTTTTTAAAAAAATTATTTCTAACCTATAATCTTTTACTCTAAATTTGGCCACCGAAAATATCTTAAAAAATGCAGGCCCAAAATCCTTGTAAGAATGAACTTTTCTTTAATTTGTAAAAAAAAATCACTGCACCATGAATTATTAAAAAAAATTAAAAATGAAAATTTTAAAGATTTATATCTATTTTCAGTCACCATTAGAACGTGTCGTTGTCTAGTGTGTTTTGCTGCTATCTTTAAACATCGCTGAAATAATTTTATTATTCTTCGTTAGTTTATCAGTTTATTTTTTCTATAATATCTATATGGCCTGTAAAATTAATTAAAAAATTCATCATTTTAGGGTTTAATAATTTTTTTTGAATGAAAAAGAGGCATTAAGCTATGAACATTAGCAGTTTATCTGCAAATACGGCGGATCATGGATGTCTCTATACAAAGTATCAGCTAAAGAAAGGGGAGAAAGGTCGAAAATGCTCAAAGAATCAGTGCTCATAGGCGTGATTTTTGCCATGTGATCTGCAGCAAAGTTGCTTTCGCGGCAGATTAGAATGAATTTAACAGTCCAGGCTTTTGAGCGAAGCTCGGCGATGTTGCAGACAAGGCTAAAAGGACTATCCACAGATGCTTCAGAGATAAGGTCGAACACATCTAAGCTGTCAATTTGAACTTGCACACAATTAAAATCATTTGACCAAGCTTGGCAAAGCCCGTCGTAAACTCCCCAAAGCTCCGCTTGAGTAACAGTAGTAACCTCCAAGGAGCGATGATAACCCGAAATGAAATTTTCATGATGGTCTCGAAGAACACCGCCTGCAGTCCCAACTTTCGATACAATAGCCAATGCTCCATCAGCATTTAGCGAAATCCAACCCGGATCAGGTGGCTTCCAACTCACAAGATCTGCAGCAAAATGGTTGGTGCGCGAGATTGTCAAAGCTCCTGCAACATAATGCCTTGCCCAACAAACACTTACATTCATGAGAGAAATAGGATCAACCATTTCACCTTGGAAAAGAGAAATATTACGCCATTTCCATAGTTGCCAAATAGAAGATGTAAACAAAATGTTCTATGGGCAGTCATATGCAAACACTGAATCATTACACAAATTTGAAGCAAGCCAAAAATCAACTGTAGAAAAAAAGAACGCTGCAGACATGTTTGCTGGGATAAGGTGCAGCCATACATTGCGCGCATTCGGACAATCGCGAAGAATATGGAGCAGGCTTTCAACCGAGTTCGAGCATGTCGGACATGAGGGGTCTTGTGCAAAACCACGACATCAACGAATCTGATTTGTAAGCAATCTATCTCTAGTAGAAAGCCACAAGAACAAGCGCAAGCGTTCCAGCACTTTCAATTTCCAAATTAATTTCCACTTAGGATCAGGAGAATCCCAAGTCTGTTTGAAAAGAAAATTATATGCACTTTTGACAGAGAAAATCCTCTTGCTGCTTTCAGTCCAATAACAAACATCCCTCCCCTACAAAGGATGTGGCGGGGCCAAATTTACAAGGTGATCTATGACATATGGATGCAGTAACTGATGAAAAAGATCAAAATTCTAGCCCTCACTCGAGTTTACTACAGCCGAAAGGGGCATGAAGAGGTCTATTTCAGTATCTCGGATTCTATGATTTATCAAGGAACCTAATGGAGCGATCCAATTATCAGTCCAAAACTTGATCATTTGGCCATTACGGATGGTCCAAGCAGTGGCGTTGTAAAATTCCACCCATACGCTAGCAAGAGAACGCCAAAACGATGAACAAGAAGAACGTGTTATAGACTCCGGACATGTAGTACAAACACGGTATTTCTCACGAAGAAGGAAGATCCAAAAAGTATCGGGGGACGACACTAGAGCGTTGCAAACCTTCATCAAGAATGCTTTATTAACTTTGACAGTACTGCGGATACCCAAACCCCCATTAGCTAAGGATTGGCATATAGTATTCCAATTCACTAGAGACATTTTTGACGATGAAGCATCAGACCCCCAAATGAAGCGTCAGATTAAAGTTTCAATCTTATCACATATACACATCAGTAGCTTGCAAGATTGCATAAAGTAGCAAGGAATGCTTTGTAGAATAGATTTCGCGAAATATAGCCTGCCTGCGAAAGATAAGGATTGTGCAGACAAACCATTAAGTTTCGACTGAATTTTCTCTATAACAACATCGCATATTACTCTTGTAGCACCAAGGTGGCGAACAGGGACACCAAGGTATGATCCCCTTGCCGAATACCCTACATTGGCTTGAATTCAGCACTGTAAACTCCATTCCATTGGACTCGCAATGATGAAGAAGTCACACACTTCATAATCAAGTAGAAATGAGAGGTAGGTAAACCAGCATCGAGCAGTGTGGATTCAATAAACTCTCAACCAGGGGCGGAGCTAGAAATATATTTAAGGGGTATCATTTTTTCAACGATATTTAAAAATGATTAATTATTTATAAAGGGGTGTCATTTTATTCATAAAAGGGGTGTCATTTATTCATATTTTTAATTTTTTATATACAAATTATATAGGAAAAATAGGTTTTCCAAAAATTTTGGGGTGTCATGAGACACCCCAATTTAAAGTGTAGCTCCGCCAGTGCTCTCAACGTAGTTGATTAAAAGCATTTTGAAGATCGACCTTTATCGCCATCCAACTCGCGATGCCCTTCTTGAGACTTATAGAATAAATTATTTCCTGATTAAGAATCACGTTTTTCAGAAATGCTTCGACCCTTCAGGAAACTCGTTTGGTGAGGGCCAAATAGCGTCAACAAAATAGGTTGCAGACGTCTGACAATAATCTTTGTGATAAGCTTGTACAGAACAGAACAGATGCTAATTGGCCGAAAGTCGGCAAATGTCTCTGGGTGAGTGACTTTAAGTATAAGAACAATTCTCGTCTTATTAAGATATGAATCAAGGTGACCGTCGGTAAAGAAAGAGCGCAGTGAACGGCATACTGAAGGACCCACAATATCCAAATGCTTCTGGTAAAACTCTGCATGAAAACCATCTATGCCCGGTGCTTTGAGCGGAAACATATCAAGAAGAGCTTCTCTTATTTCAGTGTCAGCAGGGACAGTAACCAGAGAGCTGCAATAAGATTCCGAGTAGCTGGGAAACATGCCATTAATAGGTAAAGCGGGAGTAGGATCACCATTGGTAGAGAATAAATCCAAATAGAACAAAGAAGCGGATGTGCGCAATTGATCCGGATCATCACACCAGATACCATCAGAAAACTTTAGAGAGTAAATAATTTTCTTGCATTTCCGGCTTTTTGCTTTGGAGTGGAAGAAGTGAGTATTTCTACCACCAAAATTAATCCAATCCATACGGGATTTTTGCTTCCAAATAAGCTCTTCCTGATCTAGGACAATTTCGAGATCATTAAGAAGTTTGGACTCAAGCTTTACCATGTTACTTGTACGGTGACGGTCGAGGCACTTCTGGACTCCTCTCAAGCGAGCCATTAGAATTTTCTTGTTGCGACCAATGGCACCAAAGACCTCAGAGTTCCAATTAGCAGCATCAACAGAGAAATTATGAATCGCCTCTGTAATCGGAAGCGAGTCATCCCAATAATCCTTAACAAATTCCCCAAAATCACAATGTAGAGACCAACCCGAGAAGTACTTAAACTCAGTGTGTCGAGGAATAGTCCGTTGGGCGTTAGAATATAAAAGGATGGGGCGATGATCAGATTCCATTCGCAGCAGATGAGAAAGGTAAGAGCCTGGGAATTTGTCAAATCATGTGGCATTTCCCAAACATCTATCCAAGCGCACAAAGCAATTACCACGATACCAAGTAAAGTTAGGTCCAATGAAACCAAGATCATGTAATCCATTATGAAAGACCATGTCCTGAAAAGGAGTTTCGGGTGTACTAGAGGAGCAGCCTTGTTTGTCTTCATGGGAGAGAGTGGCGTTAAAATCGCTAATAACAACCCATAGACAAGAAATTGAGGATGTCATGTCGGAAAGGTATTGCCAAAGATCGCGCCTCAAATTATAAGATGGACTAGCATAAATGAACGTAGCCAAGAAAGCATCCGGAGAGATGTCCGACGAGATACTGCAGTAGATGAATTGAAAGTGACATGAGAGAATATCAACTTTAACATGATCAAACCAGCATAACCAGATTCCACCATAAAACCCCAGAGCTTCAATCCGATAAGAATTTAGAAAGCCAAGAGCATCTATAATACGATCGGCTCTCTTGCGACTAACACGAGTTTCCTTAAAAACAAAAATATTTGGGCTATAATCACGAATATTCCCTGGCAACATGGATAAAATTTCTACTTCCACAACCCTGTACATTCCAAACGAATACTTTAATGGTCATTATAATAGATGGGAGTGGAAGGGTAGAAAGATCGACCAAATCAATCAACCATGGCCGAATGGCCAGGTGCAACCGTAGATGAAGAAGGCAGACTTGAGACAACGGTAGAGACATTGACTGCAGCCAAAGAACGATCAGCAGGGGTCGATTTATCAGTTGACGTTGAAACGTTCACAGATAAGGGAGACTTTGCATGTTGTTGTCTTTTAAGCAACGTCATTGGGGAGCTACATGCTTAGCTGGATTGAGATTTGAGATACGACTCTTAGATGCAAAAGCGGAACCAACTTTTTTTGGCATAATGTTTGTATTCCTTGGGCCAAGAACAATAGGCGTAGACTTGCGAAGAATAGCATGAGCCTTTCTTTTAGCCTTAGAGGCACCCGATAAAGAGGTTGAGCCTGGATTATTCTCGGCATCTTGAGGATGCATCACTTGTTTTCCCAGGTAGGCAATTGTGGATGAGGGACGGATGATGGGGCTGTCGGTTGCATGGGTGCGATTGGCTGGGGAGTAGCGGCATGCTTTTTATCCGAATCAACTTCAACCTCAGATGCAACAAAGATAGAATTGAACCTAGAGGAAGTCGGCGTCGGCGCCTTTGTAGATAGTGACGGGAAAGCCTGTTTTTTTTTCATAGGCCGACGGCGTTTCTCAACTAACATCCACGGGCCGTAAGGTTCAATAGGAACATCTTGGATTGGCTCGGATGAGGGCAGAGTTTCTAAATTCAGTTCATTTGCTGTCGGGGAGAGAATTTTTGACATAGCTCACTGGCATGACCATACATGCCACACTTGAAACAAACCACTGGTAGAGATTCATACTCCACAAATTGAATCCGACCATTGATGGAGATCTTAGAGATGAGTGGTTGATTGAGGTTAATTTTCACTGCCATACGCGCAAACCGACCCCTACAACCATTATCAGTTTGATAATCAATCTTTACCACAGAACCAATTCACACTCCAATGGCTTCCAAAATACTTTTTTGTAACAGGTAATCGAAAAACCTGGCAAGCGAATCCATGCCATGATACGGCTCAGATGAGAATGCAATGGATGGAAATCCTCAGACCATGATTCAACTGTGATGTGATGACCAAAAATGGTCTAGGGACCATCAGTTAGAGCTCCAATATAATCTGTTCTTTATGAGAATTTAACTAGGAAGTGACCATTTTCAATGTCAATAAGCTTTATAGGCTTGATCGACTTCCACAGACTCATGAGCCTATTGTAGAGAGTCGTATAACCCACTTTACGTCATAACAGTTTTAAGCACAAATGTAAATTCCATACTTTTCAAGGCAATTTCCTGAACCCTTGGAGAAAAATCGATGAAAGAAATTTCATTGGATATACCAGTGTGTATGTCGTCCTCAGTGAGTTCAATGTCATCATCATCACCCTGGATCAAATCCCCGTCACCATGATCAGAGGAGTGGCCTGCAACTGCATCTTTATAGGAAAGGCCAGGTTTCGAATCAGTGGGGGATTGCGTGACATCACATTCCATAGCAGCAGCGGGATTAAGGGCAGAGGAGATCGATGGCAAAGGGACAGAGATGAACGTGGGAGAAGGGCCAGATGTAATCGAAGGTGGTGGGGCTGCGGCGTCCGGCGAATCCTCATCCGGGCGGCGCGATTTCTTGGGAAGGCGAGAGTCAACGAGGCGAGGAGTCATCGTAGAGTACACTTGGGTTAATTTTATTGGACAATCATCGAAGGAGTTTTGAAGCAGATGGATATATGTTAATTTTAAGCGAATTTTATGAAAAATCAACCCGGTGATAAGAAAGATAAGCAAATAGGAAAGTTTTGAAATCAATCTAGTATATTGCTCTTCTAATAGTTATAAAATTATCGACAAACTGTCACAAAAGGATATAAAAATGCAATGTTATGATGATTGCTACAAGAACATCAAACTATCACAAACGTAGATGATAATCATTCTATAAGACATATAAAAAAAATTATGACATAACGCAAAGAAAAATTATATCACAAGGCAGATGAAATAAAACATAAAAAAATGTATGAGAAATAAGAATTTAAAATACAAATTTTTTTTATTAAAAACAAAAATAGATAAAGAAAATAGAAAATTAAATAAATTAAAAAAAAAACATCAACGGTCGGTAATTAGTACAAGACCAGTGTCGTTGCCAACAACGCAAATGGACAAAATACTAAAGGAGCAACGGTTGGAAGAAAAATAAATAAATTTTATGTGTACAGTTAAACTAAAATCAAATTTTTATGTATATAATTACATAAAATCAAAATCTGTACTTTGATAAAAAAAAATCAAAATCTGTACAACATATTAAATTTCAGGTCTGATTTTAATATTTATAATATACAAATGAGCCAGAATCTGAAAACAAAAAAAGGGGTAACGAACCCAAGATTCTATACTTTTCTCTGGGCTTGAGGCCCATAAGCATAGTTTCGCTCAATTCATATTTGGATCGTTAACCCTAAAATGCCCCCATCCTATTAATATATGCAGTTACTAGGGTTTCTCTTTTTTTGAGAGTCTAGCAAGACGCAGACTTTGAGCACAGCAGCCTCATTTCTCCAAGATGGTCAGTTTCTTCTGCTTTCCCAACTTCGATTCACTCAGCATTTCTTTAATTCTTTGATATGTTATGTGAGTTTCATGGTTTTCCTGTTTAGGATATTCCAGATTAGTTTGGTTTATCACTCTTGTTTAATGTCTATCTTCATTG
This sequence comes from Hibiscus tridactylites, assembly GCA_958450335.1. Lineage (NCBI taxonomy): Eukaryota > Viridiplantae > Streptophyta > Magnoliopsida > Malvales > Malvaceae > Hibiscus > Hibiscus tridactylites. The sequence continues at coordinate 36,192,478 of OY288271.1, forward strand.
ATTTCTGGGTTTCATGTTTTTCCCACTGTTGTTTGTTGTATCGGGCATTTGGATGTCTGCGTTTTGGGTGGTAACATTAGTCTTAATGCCTGGGATCTAGCTGATTCATCGCTTAATTAGTATTGAATCGGCTAGCCAATTTGTGATCTTGTACATTTCAGTTTCATTTGCAATATATGTTTGGAATCTTGTACATTTCAGTTCTGTTTACAAAGTTGTTCTCTTTGCTGTGTGTTTCAGGCTAGAGGGTTGAAGAAACATTTGAAGAGGCTCAATGCCCCTAGACATTGGATGCTTGACAAGCTTGGCGGTGCTTTTGTATGTTATCATCTTTTTCCCTTCGCCTTCGCACAAGTTTACTGTTTTTCTTTATCCTTTTTCATTTCTCTTTTTTCTGGCAGAGTTTATATTCTTGATTCATCCATGAAGGTTCTAATTTTGTTTTCATTTTTTGTTTTTGAAGGCACCCAAGCCATCGTCTGGTCCCCACAAGTCAAGGGAATGCTTGCCGTTGATCCTTATTCTGCGAAACCGATTGAAGTATGCTCTCACCTATAGAGAGGTCATTGCTATTCTCATGCAGAGGCATGTTATGGTTGATGGAAAGGTTAGGACGGATAAGACCTATCCTGCTGGTTTCATGGGTATGTGTACTCTTCGCTTGCTGGACTGATTTTATGAGTTTTAATTTTTCTGGATTCTCAGTATACAAAGTATTTAGTTGAATGAAATAGTTTGGTTTGGTTACTATGTTTTTCACATGAAATCAGATTCCTATGATAAAATCCTTGTGAACACTACTTGGATTGATTGACAATTTAGTTTTAATTTTATGGAATACATGCTGAGATCTTGTAGATAAGCACGGTTTTGTTCCGAGTTAGCTTTAAAAGCTACATCTTTCTGGATTCAATTCCTACCTAACCATGCTTTACTATCTTCTGCCAGATGTTGTGTCCATTCCTAAAACCAACGAGGACTTCCGTCTACTTTATGACACCAAAGGGCGTTTCCGTCTCCATGCTATCACCGGTGATGAAACCAAGGTTTGAATACTTGTATGCTGTTTGATCTTCTGCGAGTTCTTGTCACATTTGTATCATTGTACTTAAGTTCTACTACCTTTTTGCTTTCTGCAGTTCAAGCTTTGCAAGGTTCGGTCTGTCCAGTTTGGCCAGAAAGGTATCCCATACATAAATACATATGATGGGCGTACTATCCGTTACCCGGATCCTTTGATCAAGGCCAATGACACCATCAAGCTAGACCTTGAAAGCAACAAGATTGTTGACTTCATCAAGTTTGATGTTGGGAATGTTGTCATGGTCACTGGAGGGAGGAACAGAGGGAGAGTTGGAGTAATTAAGAACAGGGAGAAGCACAAGGGTAGCTTCGAGACAATCCATGTGCAAGATGCTGCCGGGCATGAGTTTGCAACTCGTCTCGGTAATGTCTTCACTATTGGAAAAGGAACAAAGCCATGGGTGTCTCTTCCTAAGGGCAAGGGTATCAAGTTATCCGTCATTGAGGAAGCTAGGAAGAGGCTCGCAGCCCAAAATGCTGCTTAAACTTCAGCATAAGATTATCCAGATATGTATTGCTGGTGCTAGAGTTGTTTTACTTACAAAATTTTGAGAACTTTTTACTTGCTGCGGTGTAAGTCTTTCTGTTGGTTGCTATTACTGACTTCACAGGCTTTAAATTATCAAGTACTTGATGTTTCTTGAATATTAATATTAATGCTTTAGTTGGGTAAATCAGAGTTGCTTCCTCTACCCTTTTCTGTTTACAAAAATTCATGTTATTAATTGGTAGGGCTTCTGAATGCTTAATTTGGATACATGATTAGGTTAAGAAGTTAATCATGTAGAACTAGTTGAACCAACACAAGCGATAGGTGCTCCGGGAAGGCAACAAAGTGGCTCATACTCTAGCTAAGACTGCACGTTTTGATGGTTTTCAGCAGTTGGGTTCTGGACATGATCAAGTCATTATTTCTTTCAATAACAGATTTAAACAATCAGTTATATGAAAATGTTTTTTTATGTTATTTAATGTTGATGGAAATGAATTATTTATTGAGCTGAAATTACAAGATAATTATTATCTAGAGAAAAAAATATAAATTTATTATAATTTTTAAAATATTTTAATTGCTTCTCAAATGCGACAATTGTTATAGAATTCTTTTAACTATTCATATCATTGTTGCTTCTACAAAAGAAAGTTTTTTAAAATTGAAGTCGTACTTAAGGACAACTATGTCGCAAAAAAAAAGTTAAATGAACTTACTTTAATGGCAATCAAACCATTCAAGAGTGATTTTTTGAAAAAAATAAATTGATATTAAAAATGTTGTAAATGATTTTATTTTAAAACATGTAAAAAGAGCGACACTTTTTTAGTTAGGATGTTAGAAACACATCTTTTTTTCATAACTTTGTATCATATAGAAAGAAGAAAACCACTCTAAAAGGGCTGTACGATACGCATAGAAACTGGATAGAGGATGATCGGAGTCTTATGCTATTTACTTCAAACATTTATTTAGCACATCGGATCCTGCAAATGGAGGGACAATTTTTGAAAAAGTAACACTAAGAATTTTACCTTCAATGAATGTGCAGTTGCTTACTCCATTCACATCAGAGGAAGTAAGTGCGACTATAAAACAGATGGCACCAATGAAAACATCAGGATTAAATGGGTTTCCAGCATTGTTATACCAAAAGTATTGGCACATCGTGGGCGAGGAAGTAAGCTCATACTGTTTGCAGGCTCTTAATGGGAATCTGGAGGGAATTAATAACACTCAAATAGTGTTAGTGCCAAAGGTTAAAATTCCCCAAGACATGACTCAATTTAGGCCAATCAGCCTATGCAATGTATTGTACAAGATAATATCTAAGGTGTTGGCGACCAGATTTGTTCATGTTTTAGACAATTGCATCGATCCATCCCAGGGTGCATTCATTCCGAGAAGGCATATCTCGGACAACATCATAATTGCGTATGAATTGCTTCATTCAATGCGACAGAAACATGGTGGAAATATAGGCTCATTTGCTTTAAAGACTGACCTTAGTAAGGCCTATGATCGGGTGGAGTGGTGCTTTTTAGAAGGCATGATGTTAAAACTTGACTTTGATGCAGTTTGGGTGAGTCGTATAATGCACTGCGTAAATATTGTGTCACATATTGTTAGCCTAAATAGTGCATTAGGTGAGAGTTTCAAACCTTCGCGTGGAATAAGACAAGGGTGACCTATAAGCCCCTATCTGTTTTTAATTTGTGCTGAGGGCCTCTCTGTTATGCTGAATCATGCGAACCAAATGAAAAGTGTTAGGGGAGTTACAATTGGACGACAGAGACTGGAAATTGGCCATCTCTTTTTCGCTGATGACAATATACTTTTTAGTGAAGCATCTGATCGGGGAGCTATGCATCTAAAGGAGATAATGGTTGCATTTGAAAATGCTTCAGGCCAAAGAGTAAATTTCGACAAATCTCTCATTTTCTTCAGTTCCAACGTAGATGTGGCACTTCGAGATCAAATTGGGACAATCCTTGGAGTCAGGGTCTCATCTAGCCCAAAAAAGTACCTCGGATTGCCTACAGTGGTTGGTAGAAACAAGAGAGAGGCTTTCAACTATTACTTTGATAGATTCAACAAGAAAACTGATAGATGGGGTGTTCGATTCCTATCGATGGGTGGCAAGGAAGTGATGATAAGAAGCGTCCTCCAAGTCCTACCAACGTATGCAATCCAGTGCTTCTTGTTGCTGATGTCACTATGCTCATCTATGGAGAGGTTAATGACCAAATTTTGGTGGAGACATAATGGGATAAAAAATGGTATTCATTGGTGCTCTTGGACACAATTATCACGTCCCAAACACCTTGGTGGACTTGGATTTCAAAGTCTTGAACAATTCAACATAGCTATGCTAGCTAAACAATGTTGGAAGCTGATAATTAAACCCCATTCACTCCTTGCAAGGTTGTTAAAAGCTCGTTACTATCCAAACATTGACTTCCTCATCACAAACTTATGTTCCAGACCCTCATACATATGGAGGAGTATATGGACTACAAGAGGATTACTGGAGAAGGGTATCGGCTGGCGTGTTAGATCGGGGCAAAACATTAACATTTGGAATCAGGCTTGGCTCCCAGGATCATGTGATGGATTTGTCAGGGATCAACAAATAAATATTAACTACACATGGGTTACGAATCTTATCGACTCAAACAATGCAACCTGGAAGGTGGAGGTACTACAAGAGCTGTTTGATCCAAATCAAGTCCAAAGTATTACTGCAATTCCACTCTCAAAGTCAGGTTGCCCAGATTCACTTGTTTGGAGGATGGATAAGTCAGGGGAGTACACAGTGCAAAGCGGATACAAGTTATTGAGCATGGCCACAAACACTGGTAATGATCCCAATCTTTTATCATCTTCGATAATTAAACAATTCTTCACAGAATTATGGGAAATCAATGTACCAGCTAAGGTGAAAATTAACATGTGGAAGGTGGCAAATAACTTCCTACCAACACTTTTCAATCTTCAAGTCAGACGCATAAAAGTGATTAATATATGTTATATATGCCAACAAAGTGCAGAAAGTATTGAGCATGTCATGCGAGACTGTCATTTTATTAACCAATTAGTCGAAGCACATGGGGTAGCTCTTCGAAATATTCCAGGTGAAGAGCGTTGGTTGGATTGGTTAGCCTTGTGTTTTACCACGTTAAGCGCCAAACAAAAAGAAATATTAGTGATTTCATACTGGGCAGTTTGGTTCACACGTAATAGAATTGTGCATGAAAATGTTGCTTCTTCAATACAAGAGGCAAGTTCATTTGTTGCTGCCAAATTGAGAGAGAATGAAACAAGTGTATCTGATCCGAGTCCCTCTAACACAAGACCTCATGTAAAATGGGAAGCTCCAATGGACGGTGCTATTAAAGTCAATTTTGATGCAGCATATAATCAGGGATCAAAGGAGTCTTATTCAGCTATGATTTATAGAAATAGCGAGGGTTTTATAATGGCTGCACGTGTTGTGCAACACTACCAGGTGGCTGACGCTTTTGTTGCCGAAGCTCAGGTGTGTTTTCAAGCTGTGGTGATGGCAATAGAGGTAGGGTTTACAAATATTGTGGTAGAGGGCGACTCTTTAACAATGATAAAGAAGATGCGAGCCCCAAACCGAGATAACTCAATTATTAGTCCGATCATCTTCGACATCAAAGAAGCCTCAAAGGGTCTGACATCAATATCGTTTAATTTTGTAAAGAGGGAAGTCAACATTGTTGCTCATTTACTGGCACGTGAAGGGAGGAACCTACAATGTCCTCAATTCTAGATCGAGGAAGCTCCACAAGCCATAATGGCAGCTGCTGAGAAGGAGAGGCAACATATTCATGGATGATAGTCATTGGCCTGTAGTTTGTTTTGTCGATTATTACTTATTTGTATTTTGATGCTCACCGACCTTGTCTAAGTTTTAGAACTGGTTTGTATGGTTGTAGTAAGGCTGAGTTTAAGCCTATTGGTTTGATTCTTTGTACTTTAGCCTATTTATAATATAAGACCAGCTTCGTCTAAATTTTTTTTTTTGTTAAAATTGTACATGTACTAGAAATTTTGAATCGCCCTGATTTTGAGCCTACTTATTTCAATACTCTGCCAGTTTTGCTTATACATGTCTTGCACGCAGATATACCTAGCAATTAAATTTTCTGATGGTCATGCTCACTTGTAATTAGTGCCAGATTCTTCCCGTTGACTCTATTTGGGTAGTAATTTAAAGGTGAGCGTTCGATCGAGTCGAGATGAGTAAAAAAATTGAGTTATTCGAGTTGACACACTATATTTTACAACTCAAATTTTATTTAAATTTTTTTCAATTCGGGTTGAGTTTATAAAATTCGAATCGAGTTTGAGTTGAGTTAAGTTTTCGAGTTTCTATATAAATTAATTGTAATTATTTATCATGTTATATTATGATTTGATTCCAGTTTAAACAACTTTCTAAAATCATATAAGATATGCACATATATATATATATTTCTTTATATTTTTTCATATGTGACATATATTTCTTCATTTTTTTATATCGGTATATATATTAAGAAAAATTGAAGGACTTGACTTGAGCTTAAAAATAAATTCACTAATTACTAAAAAAATTCGAGTTATTCGAATTTCCATTTTCTAACTTAAACTTTATTTGATTTTTTTTTTTCAAAACGAGTCGAGTTTATGAAATTTCGAGTCAAGTCAAAACAAGTCGAATATTACTCACCCCTAGGTAGTATTATGTGCACTCTTTCCTCTAACTAGTGACTAGATTTAGAGGATTTAATGAAGCATATGATAATATTTTACCCGTGTATGATTCACATGTTATTGAAATCATACCATTTCACCCCTAAAAAAATCTGGTATATCATCAGCTTCTCTGCATGATCTCTTTCTTCTCCCCTAGTTTCCTTGAAAAATCTGATTTCAACAATATCGACTACAACTATATATCCAGCTTTTCAGTTACAAAAGTGATGTGCTTTTAATTAATTTTAATGGAGAAAGAATCCACTTCTTCCATTTCCATATATGATGCATTATGCAACTCAAAGTTAACTAGTCTTATGCTTGTTAAATGGGAGAAAGTTGTTCAAATAATCAATCAAAACTCCCTTAACACCAATCCAGGTCCCTCTCTGTTTATTGGTCTGAAATGACAAATTATTGTCTCATTATTAAGGGAGCGTTTGAACGAGTCTAATTTTACGACTCCTTTTTATATTCATATACAATACACATATATATTTCTTATATTTTCTATATGTGGTACATATATATCAAACAGAATTGAGCCACTCGACTCGAATTTAAAATTTGATCCCTAATTACTAAAAGTTTTGAGTTATTCAAATTTTCATTTTACACTTTAACTTTATTTGAAAGAATTTCGAGCCGAGTTTATAAAATTTTAACTAAAGTCAAAATAAATTGTATTTTACGCACCAAATTAAATTAAAAAAATAAATTTTTTAAGTCGAGTCGATTTTTACTCACCCGCTCATGCAAAAGGCTGAGTACCAAGTCCAACAAAAGAGAAAGAGGTGTTGGAGAAAGCGTGCAAAGATGATCGGATGTCTTGTTTAATCGTAAAGCTACCCCCAACTGTTGAGTAAACTTAACAAATATGCTATATTTTTATATATTTTTAAAATATTTTATCAGTTTAACTATTTTTATTGTTATTTTTTTTAACTTTTACAGGAAAATATCTTACTGTAACGTTACAAAATAAAAATAAAAATTCAATATGTTGATTCAGTTTGACAAAAATAAAAATTCGAGTTAATCAAAAAAATCGAGTGATAAAAAAAATAAAAAAACGTTCAAGAGCCAAAGTGATTTTTTTTACTTTTCGACGGCAAAAAATGTTATTTAGGCCTAAAAGAGTCGTGTTTGGTTCATATTCAATCCGTTCGGGTTTGAATAAATTCGGATTTGGATTAGATGAGTTTGATTGTTGTATATTTAAGTTAGACGGGCTTTAGATTCCAATTTATTAGATCCCAATTTAAAAAAAATATTAAATCAAATTTTCAAATTCGAGTTAGAATCGATAGATATAAACACCCAAATTTGTTCAGGTTGTATACAATAATCCCTAACACAACCTATTAGTTGACTTAAATATATTCCATTTTTTAATATAATCACTTTTCGTTGATTCGTCGACTAAATCAAATTAATCATTATAAATTTTATATAAAAAACATTTTCAATACAATTTATTTCACCTACAATACTCAAATTTAAATTTCTACAATTTTATGGCAGTTTTAGTCTGTCTTTTGACAGTATAGCGTTCGAGTGACGGAATTTCAGCGAGCGTTTTTCAGCGAAGGAGGCCGATCTATAAATGCTTATGATTCCCTGTTGTGGTTGTGCCGATATGCCAAGAACAAGTAGTGAAAGAATTTGCTGTCTTCATAGAGCACTCTGGTTAAAGCTATAGTTTCCTGGATTTTTTTTTTCAAAAGTTGTCTTCTGAAAGTGATAGGTTTGTTCTTTAATGTCTTTCATATCCTTAAGTTTTATTGTATTTATCTTTATACATTGAATTTTCAATGTTTGGGTGTGATCCTTTGTAATCTTATCACTTTTAATATAATCCAATTTATTTCAAAAAAAAAAAATTCTAACATTATTTAAAAAAATCTAACGTCTATACTGAATTAATTGATACAAATAAATAAACAATAGCGTTTAACATCCATGACAACAACTTCAAAATATATATTAACAAAGAAATAGTTATACCTAATAACGATTTGGTGCAAATATTCAAATTAGCCTAACAACTTTGTAGAGACTTGGGAAAATAAATCAGTATATATATACATATATGATTCCGTAATAAATGATCATCACACAACCACCAATAATTAAGATTGGTTATTTTTTCACTCAAAATTTTATTCTAATTAATTCGGACTAGCTCACGTTATATACATGATTTTATAATTTGTGGGTGAAATTTTTCATTGTAATTTTTTACTTACATAAAATTTCAATCTGAAAATTTATTTAAACAATATTAAACTATTTATCACTTGAATTAGGGTGTTAATATTCTAATTAAATATGAAACAAATATACACTCATCCCTATTGTCATAACCCAACGACCCATCAATCAAATCACGGGTCAAAATCGAAAACAGCGACAACATGAATAATCCAACATTAATTACAGCTAATTAAGAAACTTTTGATCATCCAACTTCCATTAACTTTTCTTTATTCAAAGTATTAATCATCAAACTCAAATTTCCCTGCTTAAAAACCAAAAGGAGTTATTACTCGTTTGTTCAAGTGCGGCAGAGGTGCCATCTTGCTATCTGCTCGATCCCATGGCGCTAACCATGCCCATGTCCAGTAAATGGAGCAGAAAGAAACCCCACTTCCCTTTACTCGTTGTGCTTCTGGTTTTCATAGCTTGTTCAGTTCTCTACAACGAATTCAGCATTCAACGGATCCATGAAACCCCGGATCTTGTTCCCAGCAGCCAACCCACGCCGTTTACTTATGTAAAACCAAATCTTCCTCAACGACCTTCAGGTCTGTTTATCTTTCTTCAACCCCTTTTTTTTCCTTCTTTGATCGGTGAATAACTTGGATTTTGGGTGTTTGTTTATGTGGGGTTTTACTGTTTTAGAGGTTTTGGATAGATTCAGTAGCTGCAACTCTACTAGGAGCTTCAGCGGGAAGAAAATCCGGTGGAATGACCGGGATGTGGAATCGGGTCGGCGGCGGAGTGTAAGCCAAGAGAGCTGTGATGTGTTCTCCGGGAAGTGGGTTTTCGATAACCGATCGCACCCGCTTTACGGAGAGTCCGAATGCCCGTACATGTCGGAGCAGTTGGCGTGTCATAAGCATGGGAGGTCCGATTTGCAGTACCAGCACTGGCGATGGCAGCCTCATGGCTGCAACTTGAAGAGGTAAATGCCCTTTGTGTTGCTTGTATTTTGTTAGTGAACTGGATGTATTGTAGGCAGCAATTAACTATGTTACTCGGATTCGGATACGAGTCTCGGATAAGGTTATGTATTTGACATAGGATTAGTTTGATTTTTATATGCCTTTTCATGAACTGGATGTTGTATTGTAGGCAGCAATTATCTATGTTAATCGGACTCGGATATGAGTCTCGGATGAGGTTATGTATTCGACACAGATTAGTTAGATTTCTCTATGCCTTTTCTTTCATTCGGAGGATATTCAGAGGTCATATCTCTATATTCATGTGCCGGAGTGTTGGATTCGTGTACTTCAGGAAAAATGATGTAGGCAACTAATGCAATGTGAAGATTGGGATGTGATTTCCCCCCTTTGTTGCAGATGGAATGCGATCGAAATGTGGGAGAAGTTGAGAGGGAAGAGGCTAATGTTTGTGGGAGATTCTCTGAATAGAAACCAATGGATATCGATGGTGTGTTTGTTGCAGTCGGTGATCCCGGCGAATAAGAGATCAATGACTCCTAATGCCCAGCTCACAATTTTCAGAGCAGAGGTAAGCTAGGGAACAACGAATAACAGGGCACGCCTAGTGACTATATACAGCTTATCTCGGTTATCTGATATGGCAGTACATCGTTTCCGTTTGTGCTATTCTTGTGTCATTTGCAGGAATATAATGCAACGGTGGAATTTCTCTGGGCTCCACTACTGGTCGAGTCTAATTCTGATGATCCGGTGAAACACAGGCTGGCTGAACGAATTATCCGTCCAGATTCAGTACTCAAGCATTCGTCGCAGTGGGAGCATGCAGATATACTAGTTTTTAACTCATACTTATGGTGGAGACAAGGCCCGGTAAAGCTGATGTATGTACAATAGTGATCAATTCTAGTTTAATTAAGGTAAAAATATCATGAAGATGTGTTGAATTCCCTAGTATGCTTGCAACTTTTGTAGGTGGAGCGGTGAGGAAAATGGAGCCTGCGAGGAGCTCGACGGGTTAGGAGCAATGGAACTGGCAATGGGAGCTTGGGCAGACTGGGTAGCATCAAAGGTCATTCCCCTCAAGAAACGCGTCTTTTTTGTTACAATGTCGCCAACGCATTTCTGGTGAGGATCCATCTTCACCCCTAAACTGAATTATTCTATACTTATCTGTATCCTCTGCATAAGTCACCTAGTGAAAGCCTGCAAACTTATTGAATGACATAAATCGTAGCGTAGAAGCATTTGAAGCAAAGATAGAGGAATTCTAAGATTAATGGTGTATTATGGAGGCGCTATCACGACTATTGCTCGTATACATTTGTTAATTAAATGAGTTTGCTAATATGCTTATGTTATATACATGATTAGGAAAAGAGAGTGGGAAGCCGGAAGTGAAGGAAACTGCTATAACGAAACGAGACCTATAGATAGAGAAGGGTACTGGGGAAGTGGTTCGGACTTGGCTACAATGCGCATGGTGGACAATTTGGTTTCCCGTTTGGGTTCGAAGGTATCGGTTATCAACATTACGCAGCTTTCAGAATATCGGAAAGATGGGCACCCTTCGATCTATAGGAAGTTTTGGGAGACACTGAGCCCCCAGCAATTGGGAAACCCTGCAAGCTACTCGGACTGCATACACTGGTGCTTACCCGGTGTGCCTGATGTGTGGAATGAATTGCTGTTCCATTTTTTGTAAATATCAAAATTTTATTTTGTTTGTTGATTAACTCTAATGGTTGGGTTGAGTGGAAATGAAAATGAAAATGAAATGATTGTTTTGTTGGACTCCCACCCCCATATTTCCATTCTATTTTCGCATCTACAACTTGATTAGAGTATGAGTATATAACAGTTTAAAATGTCATGTCTATAATTTGATTTATGTATTTTAAAAGTATTACTTGTTATAATATAGAAGTGGCAAAACGAGTTCAAACTCAAAAATCTGATAAAAGAGTACGAGTATAGAGTTAAAAGAATCCGATTTGACTCGAATTTAAAAAACAAAACTCAAAAAAACCTAAACTCAAGACTACCTTAACAATTTGACATATAACTTTTAAACGGAACTTTAAAGGGCATGAAATTGTAAATTTTAAATCGCGACAGTCGAGCATGAATATTGCCGAAAAGTTTGAAATGCTATACTAATTTGTAAATCACGAATAATTGTTTAGCCGAATATACCTATTAAGATCAGTTTGACATTACTCTTGTAGCGATGAGAGTGTTTTTAAAAAATATTTTTAGATTGTTTGGTTTAAAATAGTAGTATTTGATATTGTTGTCAAAAATATATTTTTATGTAGATAAAATTGTCAATTTTAGACATTTTTTAAAATATAAAAAATTGTTATATAAACAAGGATAAATGAGTAATTTTACTCAAAAATACTTTTGAAGAAAAGTTAAAAGTTTAAATTTAACTTTTAAAAATTACTTTTTAATTCAAACTAGAAAATATTTTAAGTCTAAAAATTATTTGTTGACCCTAAAATTTCCTTATTGATAAATCGTTTTCACTTAAATTGTTGACGTGATTTTTTCATAAACTTCTTTTCCAACGCAAATAGATGCATATGGGATGAGTTGAAAGAAATATTCTCAAGAAAAAAAATTAGAATTTGAACAGAAATAATTATTGGTGATAACTATATAGACTAACAAATAACATTATAAAATGGTAAAATGATCTCTCAAACTCCTCCCAATTTTGAATTTAGATAAATTGGCCACTCACAAAAAAAAAAAAAACAATTTAATTCTTACTAATTTAGAAAGTGAGCAATCAAGGGTCATTAATCACAACTTGACTAGAGAGATTATGATCGCCTCTAATCAAAACAAACCCATATGGACTTTCTCAAATTTGACCGAACGAAAATACTTTTTTTTTAATATTCTTATTTATGTCCAATACTAAAAATATTAAACATACACTCTAAACCTTAAAATTTAAACTCTAAACACTAAATTATAAACCTACAAACATCAATTCTAGAACTAATATTGTCCTAATTAGAACAGAGAGACGGCCTAAAAAGCAATAATCAACATACATCAGTCAAAGGAGCAAATCAATTACATAGAAGATCAGCAAAAGCTGCCATAACATATCAAAAACAACCAGCTTTTGCCAATAATCCACATCCCATTTCTTCTTTAAAACACTCATCCTGTCTTGCGTGCAGTCGAACAAAATTAAAATATAGTAAAAATGTTTGCAAGGAAAACCATGTTCATGTGCCCTAAAACAAAAAGTAAACTTTCATCCAAGAAAAATACATGTTTTTAATGATCATCTTCGATTCATTCATGTATATAAGCTATATTTTTTTTTCAACGGAAAAGACATCAATTACGGACACTGATTTGCTTTCCTATGTATATATCCAGGAATCAAGAATACATACATATATAGAGAGGTAAATATATCATGCATGGCAGTAAAAACAAAAGTTTTTACAAGTATAAAAGTTTTAGGGTTTAGGGTTTTAATTTAAGAGTTTAAACTATATGGTTTAAAATTTAACCGTTAATCCATAATTCTAACATTGGACCTTAAATTCTAAAACTCTAAAAGTCCTTAAATCTTAAAAATAAGGAATGTATATATATATATATATCCACCTTAAACCAGTTGTTTAGCCATAGCTTAGAAATTGGGAAGGGAGAGTGAGAGCATCAAGTCGACATCATGGGAATGCCCCAGGCCCAGCCCTAGTGACAGGAATGTTCCTGGTGCTGTAACACTTCCATTGTTATTACATGTGCAGTAATCTTGATCAACAGCTTTCGATTGAAAAATAGAGCCTGCTGCCATTGTTGATTCCGGTTTCTGCAACAGATTAAGCAATATTGTGATCGCAGAAGAAAAACTCAAAACAAAACAACAATCGAAATATTAAGCTAAACCGACCTTCCGGTAAACTGTTCCATCGGACTCCACATGCCAACCAGCCTCTTCACAAACCGCTTTCAGCAGATCATTGGTATCGGCATGCTTGGGGAGGTTGTAGTTGCCGTGCTCCTTGAGTCCGGCGAATATCTTGTGAGCCACGGCACGGCGCCTCCGTTCCCTTTGCTTGTTCTTCTGCCGCTCGTCCTCGGAGGGGAAACGGTACTTGGTCACCGTTCCGCCGTTTTTGGTGGTTCTGTGAACTTTCCATGGCCCTTTGCTCTTCTTGATACACCCTCGCAACGTACTAGAATTCTTGCTCTTCTCACCTCCCAATGCCATAGCTTTTTCTTTGGTTTCTATCTCAAGTTTTCTTTGATATTGATGGCAATGTGGCAGAAACCAGAGAAGAACACAATAACAGTGTGTACGTACTTGGATTTGCTTTACCAGGAACGGTGGAAAAGGTGGCATATAAAAGCAGGGAATCAATCACCGAGGGGAAATAATAAGGTACATAACCTCCGTTTGGTTTTGAAGAATAAGCCCTTCATCTGCAGCCGTTGATTTGTTATCTATTAGACTTTGTGGAAGTTCATAAACTTACTAGCTATTTTAAACACAATTTCTTTCTTACTAATTCACAGTTCAGTACATGTGCATGCATTTGTAGTGCTGAGGGATGGCAAAAAAAAAAAACTTCTTCTGGTTTAATATGATTAGATTTTTTTTAATTTGAGATCAAATTGGAAAAAATTAAGTTATATGTTGTTCCTGTTTGATATATATATATGAGATAAGATCTATGTACAAAAAAAATTGTACTGGTTTTAGATCATGAGGGTAAAATATTCGGATTAGGAAAACAATCCTCATCTTTTTTGGTGCGTCTCTCTATACTCAACACTAAAAAATTAAATTCCAACTCCTTACACTAAATTATAAACCCTAAACTATATGCCCTAAAATACACTTTACTCTAATCATAAACTCTAACCTTAAACGTCTAAACCTACATTTTAGTGGGGCATAAATAGAAGCACCAAAAACAGGTAGATAATTTCTATTCGTGAGATTATCACTTTTTTTGCTTAAAAATCTTCATCTTTTTTAACTTTTAATCTCAACTATTAAATTTGCATTCGTTAAATGGTCCAAAAAACGAAAAATAGTTAGATTTTTTCCCCATATATTATTAATTAGGCTATAAAGTACCATATTATATATATATATATATAGGGATAGGATCAAATTACACGGTGTAAAACTCTCTAAGTTTTACACCTTTTTTGGATCGTTGGATGAGTGAAACGGATGGATAAGATTAACAGTAAAATATGTGAAGATTATCACTTGGGAATTAAAAACACGGAGTTAATCTCAACCATCCATTTCCCCCATCCAACGATCCAAAAAAGGTGTAAAACTTAAAGAGTTTTACACGGTGTAAGTTGATCCTAACCCATATGTATATATAGTATTAGTCAGATCTCAAAAGAAAGTAAAAAAATAGTTAAACTTGAGTCTAATCATTATCAAGTTTTATTGTGATTATATCTAGTTAGGTTCGGACCAAACAAAATACGTCTTGTTATCATCTCTAGTTGCGTTGGCTCATAAATAATATTGTTTTATTTAAAATAATAATAATACTAATATTTTTCAAACGAATAGAAATAAAGGTTAATATTTGATGCACAAACAATAAAAAAAATTCTATAAACATACATATTTAAGCTTTAAAACTTAGAACTTTAACCCTAAATCTTTAAATTATAATCATAAACTATAAATTCAATATCTTAAAATATAAACTTTTTAATTGTAAACTCTAAACTAAACCTTAAGAATAAATTTATTTGTATAAATTAAAGTTTACACTGACAATAATTTAAATATTTTATAAAAAAAATAATTCATTTATTAATTCAATTATATTAAGAATATGTATGCTTTTCATCAAAGAAATTTGAGCCGAACTTTCAAAGGCTCATGTTTTATCATGAAAAGGTCGTATAATAGCTACCATACGTTGTACGAACCTACGCAAGAAAGGGATAACTATATTTTTAGTACCCCACCTTTACTCATTTTCCTATTTTGATACCTTACCTATTTTTTTGGTAAAATAGTACTTAACATTACATTTAGTTTCGATTTTGGTACCCCCGCCGTTAAAAAAATTAACGAAAAGTTGACTAGGAGAGAGAAAATCACACGTGGCATCCTACCATGTCATTTTCTCTCTCATAATCAACATGACATGTGTGCATTTTTCATGATTTTTGTTGACGTGGCATGCTGAGTAGGAGAGAGAAGATGATGTGGTAGCATGCCACATGTGATTTTCTCTCTCCTAGTCAGCCTTCTGTTAATTTTTTAATGGCGGGGTACCAAAATAGAAACAAAACGTAACGTTGAGTACTATTTTGCTAAAAAATAGGTAAGGTACCAAAATAGAAAAACGAGTAAATGTGGGGTGATAAAAATGTAGTTATCCCTATAATATAATATGAAAAAACTTTGCTATAATGTTGTGTAAATTTCAATTTTCACGAGTATTTTAGTTTTAGGAGTTATGAGTTTAAGGTTTAGTTTTTAGGGTTTAGAGTTGGGAATTTAGGATTTGTATTTATAGTGTAAATATATAGACTTGTGTAAAATTTATTTTACACAACCCATGTATCAAAATATATTAATATAATATAGGGTAAAGTACACAGACGGTCACTAAACTATACCCGAAAAAACAAAATGGTAACCAACCTTTCAAAAATCACAAAATGGCAATTAAACTTTATGTTTTATAACAAAACAGTAACTAGACGTTAAATTCCGTTAAGTTTCTGTTAAAATTTTGGTATAATAACATATTTAGTCCTTCAACTTTATACAGTCAATTAATTTAGTCCTAATTTGAAACAATTCACTAAATTTAGCCCTTTTTATTTAAGCATTCTTTCAAATTGGTCATTAAAGCAAAATTTCAAAGTATGGTACGTGATAAATAATTACAATTAAATTCTTATAGGAACTCAAAAACTCGACTCGACTTGGCTCGAATCGAAAAAATTCAAATAAAGTTTGAGTTGTAAAATATGACGCGTCAACTCGAATAACTCGAAATTTTTTGACTCGACTCGATCAAACGCCCACCTCTATCTTAAGATATGACATGTCAAGTTGAATAACTCGAAATATTCTTATATTTTAAATCATTTTTTCTTTTAATCGAATATTTTTTAAAATATAATATTTAATATTTTCATATTTAAATCACATCGAATATTTAATAACTACTTTAAATATTTGATTTAATTTAAAAATATTCAATTGAAAAGAAAAAATTGATTTAAAATATTCGAATATTTAATTAAATTTTTATAGGAACTCGAAAATTCGACTCGACTTGATTCGATTCGAATAAAAAAATTTCAAATAAAGTTTGAGTTGTAAAATATGATGCTTCAACTCGAATAACTCGAAAATTTTGTACTCAACTCGATCGAACGCTCGCCTCTATCTTAAGATATGACGCGTCAACTCGAATATTCGAGTATTTTAAATCATTTTTTTCTTTTAAATCACATTGAATATTTAATAAATACTTTAAATATTTGATTTAATTTAAAAATATTCGATTTAAAAGAAAAAATTAATTTAAAATATTTGAATATTTAAAGTAGTTATTAAATATTGGAATATTTCAAAGAAAAATATTTAATGTAGTTATTAAATATTCGAATATTTTAAATCTATTGTTTTTTAAATCGAATATTTAAAGAAGTTATTAAATATTCGATGTGATTTAAATATGAAAATATTAAATATTCTATTTTAAAAAATATTCAATTTAAAAGAAAAAATGATTTAAAATATTCGAATATTTCGAGTTATTCGAGTTGATGCGTCATATCTTAAGATAGAAGTGAGCGTTCGATCGAGTTGAGTCAAAAAAAATTTCGAGTTATTCGAGTTGGCGCATCATATTTTACAACTCAAACCTTATTTGAAATTTTTTCGATTCGAATCGAGTCAAGTCGAGTTTTCGAGTTCCTATAAAAATTTAATTAATTATTCAAATATTTTAAATCAATTTTTTTCTTTTAAATTGAATATTTTTAAATTAAATTGAATATTTAAAGTAGTTATTAAATATTCAATGTGATTTAAATATGAAACATTAAATGCTCTATTTTAAAAATATTCGATTTAAAAGAAAAAAATAATTTAAAATATTCGAATATTTCGAGTTATTCGAGTTAACACGTCATATCTTAAGATAGAGGTGAGCGTTCGATCGAGTCGAGTCAAAAAATTTTGATTTATTCAAGTTGACACGTCATATTTTACAACTCAAACTTTATTTGAAATTTTTTCGATTCGAGTCGAGTCGAGTTTTCGAGTTCCTATAAAATTTAATTGTAATTATTTATCATGTTACCATACTTTGAAATTTTGCTTTAAGGGCCAAATTGAAAGAATGCATAAATAACGAGGGCTAAATTTAGTAAATTATTTCGAATTAGGACTAAATTTATTGATTGTATAAATATGAAGGACTAAATGTGTTATTATACCAAAGTTTTAACAGAAACTTAACGGAATTTAACGTCTAGTTGCCGTTTTGTTATAAAACATAAAGTTTAATTGTCATTTTGTGATTTTTGAAAGGTTGGTTACCATTTTGTTTTTTCGGGTATAGTTTAGTGACCGTCTGTGTACTTTACCCTATAAATATAACATAATGGAAAATATTTCGATACACAAGCTTGTGTAAAGTTTACACAAGCCTTTCAATTTTAGGGTTTAGAGTTTATGGTTTTAAGTTAGGGTTTATGGGTTTATTGTGTTGGGTATATAATTTAGGGTTAATGGTTAGAATTTAGAGTTTAGGGTTTAAATTTTATGGTGTTGTAACCCCCTCGTCCCGGTCTGGACGACTGATCGATCCGAGTGGGTCACACGGGGAAAACTGATGTGAAACTCGTTAAGGCTCCCATTCGGTTAGCAACCCTAGAAAAAATTCTTTTAATTATTATCTTGTCTAAATGCTTTAGTACATCCTATGTGACATACGACAACGGAAAGACATCGAACAAGGCAAGCATACAACACAAGCAACTTAAAACAACCCATTTTATTCATTATCACGGGCTGTATCGATACACTAGAAAAGGGTATCGATATGCCTTGACCAGGTCAACTGCCCATAGTCAACCTAGGGAGACCGTATCAGTACACTGGTTGACCGTACCGATACGCCTTTGACGGTCAACTTCTCACGGTCAACGATATAAGACCGTACCGATACACCCAAGACTCGTACCAATACGCCAAAATCTCGTCAATATCTCAGATTTTCAGAGAGCTTTTGGCGTATCGATACACCCCCGTGTACCGGTACGCTAGGCTTAAACTGAGCCCCAAAGTGTAAGATCGTATCGATACGACCCTTGGGCGTACCAATATGCCATGCACCACGAGACTTAAAAAAACTGCTAAAAGAACCTAGACTCGACTCTAGATGCATTTTACGACTCGTCTAACCACATACCAACACTCATACATAATTTAGCCACCAAGATTAAACATGCGATACTACTTAACCGAACCAACATCGCATTCATCTCAAGATAGGCAATTTGGTAGAAAACTTGCATAAAAACATTCATGACTTCACCATTTCATCCTTAGGCAATAAACATCACACATAGGCATTTCATAGCAATATTTCACATGCTTTTTAGACAACACAAAAGCAACATCATGACCAAGTATTTCAAGCCACATCAAAGGCATTAACATCAAACCACACATACGTGTTTAACAATGCTCATACATCCACATGGCATCAACAACCAAACATGCTAGGACATCAAAGGCCAACAAAAGAGTTTGAACTCCAACTACATATAAGTCTAAATACCCCCAATGTCTAGGCATTATTACAATTACTTAAATTGTACTTGAGCTACTTGAGAACTCCAAAAGCTCCTCCCTTGTCCACTTGCCTTCCGTAACTCTAGCGATCTGTATGTTGGAAAAATGAGAGCGTAAGCTTGATAGCTTAGTGAGCGAAGCTTTAAAAACTCAACAATCATACAGTTTTCAAAACACTTTTCTTAAATGACAAGTAAACCATTGAATGCACGAAAGGTATCACAACAAGACAACTACATGGTTTGCACATGCACAACCAACACAAACGGTGGGACCACACATCACCGTTCGACTAGTAGTTTTTCGATGGGACCACTCATCACCGTAGTTATGACAACCATCACGTGAGGCTCGACATCGACAACTACTACACAACAACAACGGATGTAAAAGCAATCCACAATGCACATGATAACACAACAATTAATCACGCACCATCACATAACCATTAAGGTAGGATTAATAAACTTACACTTAGGTTTAGGTGAGCCCTCAAGGCTCCACCCAAACCCCTAAGAATCTCATTTCGAAAGCAAAACAAGGTTAAATATTTTCACTCACCGATGCAATCCAAACGGAAGCCAAACACCAATGCAACCCAAACGGAAGCGAAACACCGATCTCAATTCTCCAAATTCCCTAGATTCATGCCCAAAGCCTCTCCAATGGTTTCCCTTGGTTCTAGTCAATCAAAAACAACAATTTACTCAATCATTCAGCCCCAAAATCACTGTCACAATCGAGATACATTTCCAAGACCCATTTACCACATTTCCAACCCATGAACCAACAAAACATCCTTCATTTTCGTACTCCCTAATGACCCAGCAGGAAACTACCAAATTCAATGCCCAAAACACCTCCAAACATCCTCAAAACACCCTTATAATATCACTATAACCCCAACCCAACTCCCTTTCACAAAACCACACCAAAAAAACAAAGTTTGACACTTTTAAAATATCCCAAAACCCAATTTCGGGATTCTTAACAAAAATCAACCAAATTGAGATATAATATACCTTAGGGCTAGGTTAACTCATAATTTAACTCTACACATCAAAACAAAACAAAATTCTATTAAATTTTCATGCTTTCACTTTAAAACTTGAAAACCTCAAAAACTTTGAAAGAGGATTTCTATGAAAACTAAAGCTATGGAAATGTTGGAAATAGTGAGGAGAATTAAAAAATATGCTTACCTTGAAGAGAACACTTGAAATGAGGGTGGGATTTGATGGAATAATGTTTAGGGGGATAAGGGAGGTTTAACGTGAAAATGAAATCAAGGAAGATGAAGATGAAAAACCTTTTCAAAAATCCCCCTTTCTCATCTTTTCTTTCTTTTCAAAATTACTAACACGCACTTAATGAAATCAAACCCTTTTTTTATTTAAACCAATGCTTAGTTTAATTTTAAAACGAACCCACAACTCGAACCCGATTTACCCAAGTAACATCCAACCCCTAAACCCAGGGCGTTAAAGGTGCTAGGGTGTAACACTCGTGTTTTGGGGTTAGGAGTTAGTTGGGTTGCGGTTCGAGTCGGTAAAAATTTAATTAAAACATTTTGGTCATGACATGAGTTAGTTGAAATTAAATAAAAAGGGGAGGGACCAAAGAAGTAATTTAACCCTAAAGAATTTAAAAGCAAGACCACTTTTAAAGAAAAGTTGTCTTCTCTTTCCCCCATCTCCCCATCCAACGTTCGAAACCTCCAAAACCCCCTTTCAAACTCTCACAAGCTCAAGTTACTATTCCATTGAGTCTCTTCATCATTCCAAGGTCTTTTTCAAATCAAGAGGAGACGTCGAAGGAGCATTGGGATTGAATCCGGGCTCGTAGGAGTTTTGCTTTGGTTGCTAAGGAAGGGCGGTGAGTGGTTTTAATCATGGTTTTAAGTTTGGTTCGAGTGTGTGTAGAGTGTGAGTGAAATGTGCTTGGTAGGCCATTTCTATATAATTCAAGTTGTTAATGTTAGCTATTAATTACCATATGATGCTTTGTGTATTGCATATTCATGCTCTTGTGCTATGAGGCTTAATTGTACATGTGTGCCATGATGTGTATATGTGATATGTATGAGATGTGGTTGATGGATATGTGATGTGTAAATGGAAATTGGCACTAATTAATTTATCGGGTGTAAATGATCGATCATTAGGATTAGTGTGCACACAAATTGAGTCAAAACGTATGTGGCCTTGATGGCGTTAAGTCATCAAGGAGGAGTACGGTGATGTAACATTCCACCGGAAGCTTTTATATATTCTACGGGATGATGAGTGGAATCCCATCCGTAGGGCATGTGGCGATGAGTGGAATCTCGCACATGCATGGTCCGGTGATGAGTGAAATCCCACCGAGGTAATGTGAATGTTGAGATTTAAATCCCCACATCCGGGTAACTAATAGTGGCCAATTAAACTTGTTCATACGATTGTGATATATGATGTTGATGTATGAAAATGTTAGTAATGTTTGAGCTTGATATGATGTGAAATGCCATACATGACTTTTGAAAGACTAGCTAGGTCTACTTGTGACTTTATCTATGCATGTTAGATATGTGGTTTAGGGGATACATGCTTGGACCCTGCATTGTTGATGTTTTCGGTTTTAGAGCACCCTCACTAAGCTTATAGCTTACGCTCTCATTTTCAACAATGCAGATCATTAGCGTGGTGTTAGCTCGGAGCAAGGCAAGAAGGGCTTTCCAAGTTTGTGGCTCAAGTACGGTTGTTAATTATGTAGTAGTTAAGCAATGTGGAAGGAGTGTGTTTGTATGAGCTTGTATGACTCTTTGGTGATTTTGATGCTTATGCTTGACTTGGTTTGTAAGCATGTTTACCTTGCTAAATGCTTGTTGATGTATGCCTTTTGAATGTTAATATTGCCATATGGTATGTAAACCCTTAGGGGATGAATGATGCTTTTACTTATCGGTGTTTCCAAGCATGACTTGTATGAAAGGCCTTTGTATTTTTGTCAAGTATATATAATTGTTTAAACTCATGTTTGTGGGTGTTGGAGTATGTTTAACCTAGGACGTATGCCTCTAGAATTGGTTTGATGGTGTTGTGTGCCTTTAGGGGGTCCTAGGGGACCTTTAGACTTGTCAAGACTCACTTAAATTAGAATTTCAAAGGTTGCAGGCTGCCAGCGTTTCGAAACGGGAAGGGTCGTTTCGGAACGGGTAGGCTTCAGGGACCCCGTATCGGAACGCGTTTTGATACGGTATGGCCTTTGAAACCCCTGTTCCGAAACGCGTATCGGAACTTTTTGGCTACTGGAATTTTGAGAAATTCACGAGATAAAGGTGTTTCGAAACGGGCCTGAAGGTTTCGAAACGGTCAAAATCTCGTTAACCACGAGAAGTTGACCGTCGTGGGCATTTCAAAACGGTTGACTACCGTTTCGATACGGCCCTTGTATAGGTTCTGGGGCAGATGACCTGGTCAAGGTGTTTCGAAATGCCTCAAGGGTGTTTCGAAACGACCTGCCTAAAAGATTAAAATTGGGCTGTTTGAATGTGGTTTGGGGTTCGAATGTTTGTCTCATGTAATTCGTTCCGCTGTTTGATCACTTAGGATTTAATACTCCTCTAGACAAGATTAAAATGAAAGAAAAAATAGGGTTGCTAACTGAGGGGGAACCTTAATGGGTTTCGCTTCAGTTTTCCCCGTGTGGCCCACTTGGACCGGTCATCCGGCCAGACCGAGACGAGGGGGTTACATAGGGTTTAGAATTTAGGTTTTAAATTTTGGAGAAATGTTGTGTAATTTTTTTACACGGCTGCTGTATCAAAATATAACCCTAACATAATATAATATAGGAAAATACTTTGATACACAAGTTTGTGTAAACTTTAGTTTACACAAGTCTATTAATTCTAGGGTTTATGGTTTTAAGTTGTGGTTTAGGGTTTAGGGGTTTAGGTTATATGGTATACAATTTAATATTTATGATTAGAATTTAGAGTTTAGAGTTTAGGATTTAGGGTCTTAGGGTTAGGAATTTAGGTTTTATAGTTGTGTAATTTTTTTACACAGCTTGTATATCAAAACATAACCCTATAATATAATAGGAAAATATTTTGATACATATCAATTTTAGGGTTTAGGGGTTTAGGTTGTACGAGGTAGAATTTAGGATTTATGGTTAGAATTTAGAGTTTATGGTTTAGAGTTTAAGGTTTACGGTGTTAGTGAAGAACTAGTGTTTTGATATAATAATTGAAAAATAGCTTTGAACTAAATTGAAAAGATTTCAAAAGTGTCTTTAAGTCCAAACAACTTGAAAATAAGTTTGTGGATGGTTTTAATGGTTTTGGCAAGGTTTGAAACGTTTTTAAGTAGCCAAACCAAGGTTTTTAAGGTACCCGTTTCAATATAGAGGGACCTATTTCGAAAAAGTTTGAAACTGCCAAAACTCGTACCGAAACAAGGCTTTCCCATTTCGATACGAAGGGTTTTCATTTCGAAACACCCCTTTGGTGTTTCGATACGCACAACGGTCAAAACTTCCCCAACGACTATTTTCCCAACGGTATTTGAAACTGTAGCTCAACTGTCACTCGTTTCGAAATGGTGTGTAACCGTTTCGATACAGATCAAGAGCGTTTCGATACGGCTAGAGGCGTTTCGATACGGCTTGCTACATCATGCTTCAACGACTAGTTCTAAAAAAGGCCGTTCTGATATGGCGTCGCCTATTTCGAAACGGACATCACTAGAACTGTAATTAATGAGGGAAATTGTAGAATTAATATTTTGATATAATAATTGAAAAATGTTTTGGACTAATTTGGAAAGAATTCAAAACATGTCTTTAAGTCCAAACAACTTGAAAATATGATTGAGGTATTTAAATAGGTTTTTGGCAAAGTTTTAAATGCTTTAAAGTAGTCAAAACTGGATTTTCAACAAGCCCGTACCGATACGGTATACCCCGTATCGATACCCTTTTGCCCAAGTTTTGAATCCACCAAAACCCGTACCAATACGGGTGAGACTGTATCGATACAGATAGAGATCGTTTCGATACGCCCTTTAAGCGTATTGGTCCCTGCTTTAACGAACCCAACGGCTATTTCCCAACGGTCTTTTAAATGACATATCGTACCGATACGCCCTCAAGCGTATCGATACGTATTGGCTGACAAAGAGCCCAACAGCTAGTACTGGAGAAGGGCGTACCGATACGCCTCCACGTGTACTGATACGATAGGCTGCAAAACTACATTTATGGTGGGAAATAAAGTCTCCAACGACATCTATTCAACCCTAACAGTTAGTAACGACTACAAACTCATTAAGGAGTATAAAAGGGACCTCCAATCATCAAGAGAATGCTAATGCTTCATTTTGCCAAACATCATATGATCACAAATATGTCTTAGTGCCTAATTGTTAATTTATTGTATAGACAAACACTAGTGAGCCAAAATTGTTATATTTGCTCAAGTATTTTAGGATTGGGTGAGAGCTTAATTGTGCAAACAAATATCTATTAGAGGGATTTGAGTTTGCTTATTTTTATCTCTTTGAAAAGAGGGTTTGATTAAGGCTTTGGGTAGAAAGCTTGATCGGTTTGTAAGAGTTTCCTCCTAAGCCTAGAAAAGGGGACGAATCAATAGTGGATTGATTGGAAATCCTTAGTGGGATGCTAAGGTAGTGGATGTAGACCTTGGTTAGAAGGTTGAACCACTATAAATCATCTTGTCTTTATCATTTTTAGCTTCCACACATCTATCACCCAAAATTCCACTTCTCCACCATTTGGCGAGCAAGAACGGTTGAAGGAATCGAGCACCACAAAACCCAACAGAAATAAAGTCTCCAACGGCTCCAATTCAATTCCAACGGTCCTCAACGGCTACAAACTTATTTGAGAGTATAAAAGGGACCTCCAAGCATCAAAGAAAGACTAATGCTTGAATTTTCAACAACATTATGACAAAGAAATTGTCTTAGAGCTTAATTGTACATTTTCTTGTAAAGACAACACGTGTGAGCTTAATTGTCAAATTTGCTCAAGTGTTTAGGTTTTGGATGAGAACTTTATTGTGCAAACAAATACCTATTAGAGGGATTTCAAGTTTTCTTAGAATTTCTCTTGTAAGAGAGTGCTTGATCAAGCTTTGGGTAGAAAGTTTGATCGTTGTAACGGTTTCCTCCTAATCCGAGAAAATGGGACAAAATTCTTAGTGAATTTGGTTGAAATCCTTAGTTAGGAGCTAAGGTAGTGGATGTAGGTGCTTGTTAGAAGGTCGAACCGCTATAAATCCTTGTGTCAATTTTCTATCTTTCACCTCCTACAAAATCACCCAAATATCCAACTTCTCCACCACTTGGCGAGCTAGAACGGTTGAAGGAAATTGAGCATATATAACTCAACAGTTAGGGTTAAGGATTTACGTTATAGATTTTATAATTTAAATGTAAAGAGTTGAGTATTTTTTTACACAACTTGTGTATCAGAATATAACCCAATAATATAAGGAAAATACTTTGATACACAAGTTTACACAAGCCCTTCAATTTTAGGGTTTAGGGTTTATGTTTTTATGTTAAGGTTCAGGGGTTTAGTGTGTAGGGTGTAGAATTTAAGGTTTAAGGTTTAGGTTTTAGGGTGCTAGGGTTTGTGATATAGGTTTTAAATTTTATAGAAGGGTTGTGTAATTTTTTTACACAACTTGTGTATCAAAATATAACCCATAATATAATGCTTTGATCGTAAAATAAATGTCTAAACTATACTTTTTTTCTAGATAAGTGCTTGAGCTATTTTTTGGGCCAAATAGGTGTCTAATGTTTTCTTTCGTGACTCATTTAAGGTTTCACTGTGAGAAACGTTATTTTTTCATTTTTCAATAAAATTTCAACACGTGACATGGTTTTTCATTTTCTAAAATTAAAATTCAGAAATGAAAAAAAATGAAACATAATATTAAATAACCTAATATTTAATTCTCTAAAAACCTCTAAACTATAACCCTAAATCCTTAAGTTCTTCCACTCTGACCATTGATTCAACCACCACCGGCCACCACTGTCTTCATCGGACCCCCATCATCTCATCGTCAAAAACCAACAAATGAATCGTTGATTGCACCGTTGACGAACACCCAACAATGAAGAAGAAAGAGACCTATTGGGTTCCCAACAACGGGTAGAGGATGACAGATGTCAAATGGTGAGGTACACGACGATTGGGCGGTGAATGGTAAACCACTGACTTGTGGGGATGCCAGACGGTAAGTAGGGCTGTAAACGAACCAAACGTTCAGTGAACCGTCCGTGACCGTTCGGCGGGAAGTTAGTTTATGTTCGTTTATTTGTTAAACGAACGAATATGAACAAGATTTTATGTTTATTTAATTAAATGAACAAACACAAATAAAGAGCTCGTTCGTTCATTTACGCTCATGAACGTTTAGTAATCCGTTCATTTATGTTTGTTTAAATTTATTCATATATTTATAATTTTTCATAACAAAAGTATTATATTTTTAAAAAAATAAATTTATTCACATATGTTCATTCATTTATGTTCGTTTAAATTTATTCACATATGTCATTTTATGTCCGTTCATTTGTGTTCATTTACGTTCGTTTATCATTTTAACGAACAAACATGAACGAACAAGAACAAGTTACCTTCCTTAATAAACGAACACAAACAATAAACTATTTCGTTTAGATGTTCGTGTTTGTTTATTTGTTCGGTTAAAGTTAAATGAACAAACATGAACATACCCTCATTCGTGTTCGATCGATTTTTTTACAGGCCTAACGATAAGGGAGATGTGGCTTGAGGGTTTTATTGAAAGAAATTAAAACTTTGGAGTTTTAAAGAAATTTAGATTTTTAAAGAAATTCAGAAATTAAAAATATTATAAAAAAAACATGACGCGTGTCATATTTTGATTGGATGACGGAATTTTTTAACGGCCGTTTACGAAAAAACTTTAAATGGGTTACGAAATGAAACGTTATGCACCTATTTTACTTAAAATATAGTTCAGACACCTATTTAAAAAAAGTATAGTTTGGACACTTATTTAAAGTGGTAATTTTAAAATCAATATCCTTTTTTATTATTTAATTAGAAGAATGACCTCCATCTAGGATTATTTAGAAAATAGACCCCAAATTGTCCACGTAAGGCGAATTCGCTTTTACAGGACGCGAGTTGGAAATTCGTTTTTTACAAAACGCGAGTTTCGTGTTGAGTAAGTTGGTAAAAAAGAGGAAAATAATTTACCGTATTTTTTAACATAAGATTCACTTTCTATAGGACGCGAATTTAAAACTCGTTTTTTTTATAAAAACACGAGTTTACCTTACGTGGACTGACACTAGGTATTTTTTAAATAATCTTAAATGGGATTATTTTTTTAATTAAATAAATAAAAAGCTATATTCAATTAAAATGGCCTATTTAAGTGTTAAGTCTAATATATATAAGGGAATGAATGAAGTATGCATGGAATAAAAGTACAGCGCCAGAACCAACAAAAATGGAAGGCTGACACAAGGCAAGGCAAATGTATAACAGTTCCAGTAGGGCTCTAAACGAACCGAACCGAACGAACACGAACGAGGGTGTGTTCATGTTCGTTCGTTTAACTTTAACCGAACAAATGAACGAACACGAACATAAACGAACACAAAATTTCTTGTTCGTGTTCGTTCATTAAGGAATGTAGCTTGTTCGTGTTCGTTCATGTTCGTTCGTTTAAATGGTAAACGAACATAAACGAACATATATGAACATAAAGGAACACAAACGAACATAAACGAACATGAACGAACATATATAATTTGTTAAATATTTAATATTTTTGGTTAGTTCGATTAATTCAGTTAATTAACCGATTTTTAAACCGAATTAATCGATAATTAAAATTTGAAAAAACTCTTAATTATTAGTCGAAACCTAAAATTATCTAATAGATTAACCGATTTTGTTTTGGTTCGGTCGGTAAGTTCGGTTTAACCGAATAATGAACACCCCTAAACATATGTGAATAAATTTAAATGAACATAAACGAACGAACATAAATGAACATAAATGAACGAGCATAAACGAACGGATTACCGAACGTTCACGAACATAAATGAACGAACAAGCCTTTTGTTCGTGTTCGTTCATTTAATTAGACGAACAAAAAATCTTGTTCATGTTCGTTCGTTTAATAAATAAACGAACATAAACGAACTTCCCGCCGAACGGTTCACGAACGGTTCGCTGAACGTTCGGTTCATTTACAGCCCTAAATTCCAGTTCATTGGCAGACCAAATTTTAAGAAAATAAATTATCATATATCTTCATTTTACTGGTGAGTTTAGGGTGCAGCAGGATTATGATATAGTCACAGTGCAGCACCAATTAAGATGTTATAAAACACGAAATTTAAAATATTATCTACTAACCTAAAATGTTAGAGTCTCCTATTTTACATCCAAGTCCAATTTAGGGGCAGCCAATGCTACTGCTGTCCAACCATAGGTTGGGTACTAGAATGGAAAAGGAAAATACATTTTATATAGTAAAAGTGTGGTTCTGATACATTTATTATAGGATGAGTCTACCACGTGCGACGAACATCGATGAACACCACTAATGATGAACACCGATGAACATTATTAAATTAATTAATAAAGATTTAAAATTTCAATGACCCATCATACAATTAATAATTATTTTAAAAAAATTAATTAAATTATTTTTATATATATATTAAAATTTTATTTTTTTAATAAGGGTAAACTATATATTTAGTACCTCACTTATTTTCGTATTTCTATTGAACTCTCATTATTCAAATATTATTTCAATTTGATCCTATTCTTTATAAAAAAATAATTTAACCCTCAACCTAAAACCCTAAACTATTAAACCTTAAACCCTTAAACTCTTAAACATATACCCTAAACCATATACTATTAAAAATAATTTCATCATCACCGATTCAATTTAGGCAAAATGACAAAAGATGCCCCCAACGTTTGCATGTTTTGTCATTTAGCCCCCTATTCTTTTTTTTGGTCCAAATATGCCCCCCAACGTTTGTTTGTTTTGTCATTTGGCCCCCTATTCTTTCTTTTGGTCCAAATATGCCCCCAACGTTTCATTCGTAGTCCAAATATGCCCTCAACGTTTCAATTTGGTCCAAATATGCCCCCGTTAGATGGAAACTGTCAGTCAACTGACGTTCAACAACTGATGTTGACTGGACTTGCCACGTATTAAGATCTGCTGATGCCACGTCAAAATTTTTTTATAAGCCGTTGATCGTCAGTTAATTGACAGTTTACATCCAACAGGGGCATATTTGGACTATGAATGAAACGTTGGGGGCATATTTGGACCAAAAGAAAGAATAGGGGGCCAAATGACAAAACAAGCAAACGTTGGGGGTATATTTGAATAAAAAAAAAAGAATAGGGGGCCAAATGACAAAACATGCAAACGTTGGGGGCATCTTTTGTCATTTTGCCTTCAATTTAATTCAATGAATCATTGAATTCTCCTAAAAAAATTAATTTAATTATTTTTTATATATATCAAAATTAATTAAACTCGAATCTCCTAGAAGATTCGAGTCAAAGTACTCCCATAAGTCCTCAACAAATGAGTCAAAGGACAACCATGAATCCTCAACAAATGAGTCAAAGGACTCCCATGAGTCCTCAACTGAGTTCAGGAGCTACCCATGCACAAAGTGCTGGTAAGCAAGAGGCTTGTCCAGCTAGCCCTCAATTGAGCTCGAAGACCCTTGGCTCAGTTAACAGCATTGCAAATTCTCCCGTGGAGCTCGGTGTTAACAAAAGCAACTCTGTTGGCAATACGTAGCATATTCGGAGCACTCTTTTCGTAAACTAAATTCTCCATAGATATATATGGTGAAGAATGTCTTCAGACCTATCTAATATATTCCTTTGAAGAAAAAAAACTTATTGGAGATTCAACTGTTCAATGAAAACGATATTAATATCTAGTAAAAGCTTCAGCCAAGCAAACAATTGCCTTTCATTACAATTTGTTTTTATCACCGTAAACAAAGAAAGTGATTTTCATAGACGGAACAATAAATTTCGGGGGTTACGTGCGGCATGTCTAGGATGTGGCTAAAAGACGACAAGTTTCAAAATATGTTTACGAACTAAAAATGTTAGACTTTTTGATAATATTTTCAGTTGATTTTTTGTGTTTTTTATATCAAGTATCAACACTTATTTTGTAAGTGCCGATACTTTGTTCCAAACTAAAAATTTATCACAAAAAATTAAGTATCGATACTTGAAAAAAAACTGAAACCAATCAAAAATGTTATCAAAAATGACATTTTTAATTCGTAAATAAATTTTAAAATTTATCGTCTTTTAAGTGTATCATAGACATGCCGCATCTCAGACTTTGTAGTGCTGATTTATACAGAGACGCAATCTTTTCGATTGCCTCAAATGGATGAAATATATAACAAAAGAGGTCATTCACTTTTCAATGAGTCGGTTTAATCAAAGCAATTATCTAAACAAATTTATGAAAAAGCTTATATTACAAATAAGTTATAGCATATGTACTTTAGTTCATTTTGATATATATAAAAATAATTTAATTAAATATTTTAGGAGAATTTAACATTCATTGAATTGAATTGAATCAATGATGTTGAAATTATTTTTAATGGTATATGTTTAAGAGTTTAAGAGTTTAAGGTTTAATAGTTTAGCGTTTTAGGTTGTGGGTTAAATTATTTTTTTATAAAAAATATGATCAAGTTGAAATAATATTTAAATAATGAGGGTTCAATAGAAATACAGAAATAAGTGAGGTACTAAATATATAGTTTACCCTTATTAAAAAATAAATTTTAATATATATAAAAAACAATTTAATTTAATTTTTTAAAATAATTATTAATTGTATAATGAGTCCTTGAAATTTTAAATCTTTATTAATTAATTTAATGGTGTTCATCGGTGTTCATCATTAGTGGTGTTCATCGATGTTCGTCGCACGTTGTAGAATTTTCCTTTATTATATTCAAATTTGAAAATTCGTTTTTATAATTTTATGACATGTTAGTTATTCTAACCAAATTGTTGAGCTGATTTTTTTTTTAATAAAAACTAAAAAAAAATTGCCTCAATACGATGAATTCGGAAAATGTTTTTAACATTTTAACCGACTAATATTATTAAACATTAGAACTTAAAAATGTCATTATAAAAAGAGTTAATATTTGATGGTCATTATAAAAAGAGTTAATTGCACTAGTAGTAGAAAAAAGTTTTCCACAAACAAGTTCAATTTAAGATTTAAGGATTTAGTTTAGAATCTACAATTTATGATTTAATATTTAGGGTTAAAATTTAAGTTTTAAAGTTTAGGAGATAAAGTTTATAATTTAGAGTTTTAGGATTAAGAATTTGAATTTTAGTTTTTGAAGTGAAATAAAACATGCTTGCAAAATATTTTTTTACACTAAAATAATAACTCAAACTCTAAGCCTTAAACTAAACATCTAAATTCTAAATTAAACCTGCTTGTGAAAAATAAATTTTCTATCACCAATACATGAAATACTCTTATAAAAGTAGAGAATTTAATAAACGAAAATTAAAATATAGGGTCTAAATCCCAAATTCAAACATGGTAGAGGCTAGAGGGACCAAAACCACAATTTGACCTATATATTTATCCATTAAATAGAAAAGGCAAAATGACAAAAGATGCCCCCAACGTTTGCATGTTTTGTCATTTGACCCCCTATTCTTTTTTTTGGTCCAAATATGCCCCCAACGTTTGCTTATTTGTCATTTGGCCCCCTATTCTTTCTTTTGGTCCAAATATGCCCCTAACATTTCATTCATAGTCCAAATATACCCATGTTGGATGTAAACTGTCAATCAACCGACGCTCAACAACTTATAAATTTTTTTGACGTGGCATCAGCAGATCTTAATACGTGGCAAGTCCAGTCAGCATCAGTTGTTGAACGTCAGTTGACTGACAGTTTCCATCTAACATGGGGCATATTTGGACCAAATTGAAACGTTGGGGGTATATTTGGACTACGAATAAAACGTTGAGGGCATATTTAGACCAAAAGAAAGAATAGGGGGCCAAATGACAAAACAATCAAACGTTGGAGGCATATTTGGACCAAAAAAAAGAATAGGGGGTCAAATGACAAAACATGCAAACGTTGGGTGTATCTTTTGTCATTTTGCCAATAGAAAACTAGCAGATATTTATAATACATTATCTTATTTAAGTTATTCGCAAAATTTGTTCCCCGCTGGATTTTACCCAACACCCTTTACAAGTTTCAACTAATAAAGCAAATCCTCCACTGGATTTGTGCATTGCACTCAAAAACCAAGGGCCAACTCAGTCCTTCAATCCCAACCCTGGAAAAGGTCCAAATTTAACTGCATTTATTTACACTCGTATGTTCAAATCATAAAATCTCCATTCATCCAGCACTAAAACCAGGGCTGCTTCAACCTTCTCACTGGGGTGTCCTACAAAATACCTGCATACAATGAATTAAAAAGTCATATTATGGATCCTGTGCTGCTGTGCATATAACCATTAACCACAAGCATTTTTAACCCGATCGAGCTACGTGTCTGATATTGCTATCTTTTAAGCATATATAAACTGGACTCCGTATCGGTTTCCAATATTTCTGGAAAACACATAACAGAGAAAGGAAAGAAACTAGCCTTCTGCAACAGATAGCTACCTCATCTTTGATGTCAGACAATCCAAGATTAAGCATCCATTTGATATGCAAGGGTGCTTACTGTTGGTGCTGGTCAGTCCAAAATTCCAAACCAGCTCCTTCCCATGCTAGCTAGCCTTCACAATTTCCGATTACAAATAAAACCTTTTTCCGGAGTTCATCGATAATCTGCATGAACAAGTCGAGTAGTAAAGGTAAGTAAAGTAGCAGCATCAAGGAATAAATCCTGTCAAAGCGCTTCGATATCTGATAGTGCATACCGAGCTAGAGGCCTTTGCCCATTCCTGAACAGAAGCACCAGCACTTTTAAGGTGAGAAATTGAAGGAGTAAAATTTAAATGATATGCAGAATTTTCTGTTGCTTCTGCGACCCAGAGATGATTCATTTGGTCCTTTGGTTTCTTAATGAGGTTGCAGAAGCCTACCTACAAAGGTTTTGTAATTAGAGTCAGCCATTTAAATGAAACAAATCGAAATGAACAAGAAAGAATGATGACTCCTCCATAACCTTTAAAAGAGGAGAGTAAATATATTTGTAGATTGTAATGCTGCAGTCAAAAAGGCAAATCAATAATGCATTGGCTCAATAATTAATTGGCATTTCTATAACCCAGAACTGTAGTTAGTTCAAATAGTCCTTATGTATCAATTGGCATTTCTATAACCCAGAACAGTCATGTCTTGCTAACAATTATTTCTCAATTTTTTAAAATCAGATCAGTTTGAAAAGCAAATCTCATTCTGAATTTTAAAACAAATACAACTCACCATGGATCCTACTAGGTTAGTGTTGATCGGTGCAAATGAGTCATCATCAATGGATGGTGAGCAAAAGCTGATAGCAAGTAAACAATTTGAAAGTCCTGAATGTAAATCAGAAATGGAATCATCTGTCACAAACAACCACTGTTTCTTCTGATTAGAAGCTGTGTAGACTTCTCCCACATACACAACATATGCCGCAATGTCAAACTCGCTGGATAACCCAAAAGAAACATGAGTGAGGATATCAAGATCTTCATAAAAAAATAGCGCATTAGAACATGAAGTAGAGGAGAGAGATTCACCTAGAAAGAGAAATTTCACCTAAATTTGACAATTTCATTGACTTCCGCGGGCAGAAAAATGGCCTGTTAGGACACACATAAGTTGCAAGCCAGGAACCAATTGTGGTAAACAGAATGCAGATGAAAACTTACTCAAAGTTTTCCATTGCCAGGGGAGATAGAGGCTGCCATTTGGTGGTAGATCCTCGGGCTTGCAAGTAAAGGATTTCCGAGTCCGAGTTCATCGGTATAAGCCCAGAAACGACATATGCCTGCCCCTCAACTAGCTCGCTTTCCTGTTTCAGTCATACTCATCTTCGTAATCAAACTATTCAATAAATTAAGTAGTTTCATAAAGCTCATAACTAATCCTGCCAAACTAAAGACCATACAAGTATAAATTGTGTAGCAAATGATTGTAAGAGCAGAAACTGAGAAAGACCGCATGCACTAGGAGACGAAGAAGAAAGTAAAGCAAGAGACGCTTTCAGATTCACCTGCTTTTCTGTTGGATTCCAAATGGTTATTATTCCTTCTTTAGGTCTTCCCTTTCCATGATGATTCATGTTAGTTAATCCAACAACTCTAATCCTCATGAATGGGACAACATCTCGCTCATTTAAGCCAGCCTGCTCCAGAGTTTTCTCAATTGATTTCTCCATCTCTAACTGCCTCGTAGCCTACAGTCACATCTGCATGGTTAAATATCAATCCCATATAAGATCTTCCTTTCAAGCAAAGAGCTGAAATGCACCTCAAGTTTTGATTTATATGTAGCAAAGGAAGTTAGTTGCTCAGGACTCATTTCTGCCATAAGGACTTCTGGCTCAGCAGATGTCTCAAGAATTTTTAAGATTTTCGCTCCTTCACTCTCACTGTCGTTATGGATAAGAGAACTATTGGCCCCTCTTTGATACTCGGATATAACATGATCTACAAGAACTGAGCACCTGCAGCAGGAAAAGATCAAGCATGATCTACAAGAACTCACCAGTACACAACCTTTTAAACCATAACTTCAAAGATTTCCAGATAGAATACCGGTTCTATTATTTCACATCGGTAAAAGTTTGGTTTTCCTCTTATATTACCAAACGCCAGCCAATTGAATATTTAAGGCTATTAAGAAAAATCATACTGGGAGCATTAACCGGTTGATATTCTTAAGAGCCCATCATAGTCCTTTATGCAACAAGCATTGATAGAATGAGAATAACCAAAGGTCTAGTAAGTAGTAAACCCATATGACTGGTGAAGAAAGAATAATTATGAAGTTAAAAGGCATAGCATTTTTTTCTTATAAAACAGTTTTCATCAAGGTAACAAGACTAAGTCTAATAAAGAGAACTGTTTGTTGGTAAAATCACAAAAAGCTGAAGTTGATCAACAAAAGGCTGACTGCTGAAAACTATGTGCATGCCTTGTTAAAGTGCAGCAGTTCAATGCAATACATCTAAGTTCCACACCACTATGATATGAAATTACAAATTACGAAGGCGATTCTAACATTTTAAAACATGCGCAGAATATAGTGGTCACCTTTGATTGTGCTGTTGCACCATTCTACTCTCCATCCTCTCAGATCTGACAATTGATCCCCCATTTCTCAACCTAGATGGAAAAAGAAAAAGAAAATTAAACTTAAAGCATCCCATGCAGTTCCATTTTTACCTGAAATTGCAGACAAATCGCCTAACAGTTACCTCTCTCTGTAGAGAACAGGGTATATCCGAGTGACTCCAACTGCAGTCAAAGGGACTGGACCCCCATCACTCTTGATACACCTAAATGCCATAGGAGTACCAAAACCTTTACCTAAAGACATTAATAGGAAAATCATGTTTAAGCAGACAACGGATATCTTGAATTTTCTTGTTATATGCAACTAGTAAACAGAATTTAAATTAGCAAGAAAATATAAATAATCCTTACAAAATCCAAGTCGACCAGCCCAATGAGCTCTAAACGTCCCATTCATGTTCAAAGCTAAATTAATTTCACTGGATGCCTGAAATTCAAGAAAAGGAGAAGAAATGACAAAGCATTTCAAGAATTTAATTTCCTTAGAAAACTTGAAATCAGAAAGAACCTCAAGGGGTGAAACTGGCCCAACCCAACCACACAGTCCTGCTCCCCAGATCTTCAAAAGACAAATTAGTACATAAGAACAGATTATTTTTTCCAGAACACACTAATTGAAAAGGGAAATTGAAACATAAATGAACATGTTACCCGCAGCTTCTGTCCCACAAACAGTTTTCCAGCAGCAAGCTTCTTCGATAACAATACATCCAAAACACCATTCATGGAGTACCTGTAAGTAGACATCTTTTACATGTCAAAATTTCCAATGTAACATCAGCAATGAAATTGGAATTTACTTACCACCCATCTGTTAGTTCCACTTTAGCATTACCACTATTATGAGCTCCATTTGTTGTCACTAGATTGGTCTCCATCTTCGGTTCAGAACTTGATTGAATTTTTGAAACACATAGCACCAACATTGTAGAAGGCGAAGCATCCCCTTCAAGTATTTTCTTTATTGCAGAACGTTGACCATGATTTACTTCCCTCTCATATCTAAATAGATGGATTATAAATTGTCTTTGTAAATATATCTTGCCAAACAAAAAGTTCAGAGAAAAGAAGCTACTGTCTGAGTGTCTGTAACTGGATACCTGTACTTTAACTCCTCAAGTACATTAGGGATTGTCAAAAATTTTCCAGCACATTTGGAAGGATAGCACCTCTCATAGCACGCAAGTTTCCAAACAATCCACTTATAATGATTTACGACCCACCTAGACATGCAAGGGAACAGGAATGGTTAAACGAATATGAATGCAGATGACAAATAAATGGCATATATAGCAATACAAAAAAGCAAAAGCCAACTATAAAATGAGCTCAGAATTGCTATTCATTAAACAATACTTTAAGGTAGCCAACTGTGAGCAAGCAACCAATAGCATCAGTGTATGCATAATTCACTGTGTCCGTGTGACACGAAAATCATTCAAATGAGTTTTAACTGCTAAAGATTTGAAACATGCATGGATAGGGGAAATAAGGTGATTACTCTTTAGAAACATATTGCATAGAAGCTCCGGATTGAGACAACATGTCACAAAAAGCTTCTGCCCCAATTCGAGTTAAGCCAGATTCATCCTTAAATGAATACTCATGAGCATTCTCCGGTTTGATCTGTTTTCCTTTGACTGAGAAACACTTCAACTAAATCAATTCAGGAATAGAAACAGGTGTCAGTGTTGAGAAATTAACCAATTTCTTGAAGGCGATCAACTGTAATGAGAAGCTGTGTACCGTGCTGCAGGCTGATGGAGGCACGGCAAAATATTCCTTTACATATACTCTCGGTACTCGAAATGGATATTTAGAGGAAACTGTTCTTTTGCAACATGTATGATAATCCGATGAAGTAGAAACTAGAAAGGCAACCGTTAACAAAGGGAATAAATCAAAAGGGTAAATAATAAAACTAAAACAAGTGTTCACTGTTCAGGGCCTGATATATTTACCATTTGCTATAAAGGAAGCGTCTTTATTCAATGGAGTGGAAATTTTGGAATAGCGGGGTCTCTTGAATGGAGAAACAAAACTTGATCTTCCAATTCTCCTCTTTTCGGTTATAATCTGTTTGCTATTTGTTTGAGATGTAACAATATTATTTGAAATATCAGCCAATGGCCCACCAAAGGACTTTCCAAGCAAATTAGTCTGTGAGCCAGAACTGCTAGACAAAGAATTGTAAGTTGAATTCCTTTTCTCAGAAAGCCTATTGATTGAATTTGAAGCATTTTGTGGAGAAGGCACATTTGCAGCTGATGCACAAGCACTAGAACTTTCAACTGCATCAAATTTTTCAATCAAATTACTCCCAAAACTTAAATTTTCTGAATTGAATATGGACCTCGTTTGTCTGAAAGATGATTTCAATGGAGATGTGAAATCCTTGGATATATCTTTACTCTTCATTGCTCCTTGATGAGGAAAGGAAGTAAAATAACAGTTTTCCTTGTTTGATGAAGCATCATTAAATTTTTCCTCCTTGTAAACAGTAAATGGAGGAGTCTCTTGATCCATTTCACCAAATAAATCCCCTAGCTCTGGGTCACCAAGAAGACTCCTTGCACGCTTCAATGCATCACTTGAAACAGATAACGACCTTCCACCTGCAGTATGAAACTTGATTGGAGGTGGCTTGGGAACTGAATCAAACATTTTGGAATTCACCGCAGTTGAGCCATTTTCACAGCCTTGTTCACCTCCTACTAAACCATTCCTAGAGTTAAATAAGTTCCTTGATTCTGATGTAAAATCCATAACCCCATAATTTTGCAAACCTTCTTTCTTCTCTGAATGAGAAAGCCCTTGGCAGCCATAAGGTTCATTAGTTGCAGCTAACCTCCTTGGACGTTGAAAACCTTCAAAATTTTGATGCTCCTTATCATGTTCGTTATTAAACTCCAGTCCAAACAATGTCTTAGCTTTGACCAGACCAGCTGAGGATATGTTAACCATTTTCCCAGATCCCGTTTGAAAAAGAGAGTTGCCGCAGCCGTTGTTCGTTGGAATCATTTTACCTGTGTAGCAGGTAAGTTTTTTTCTTTAAAACAAAAAATAGCTTGGTTCAACAATTTCACGATCATCTTGGTGAATATACTAAATGGTCTCAGTAACCTATGCTCTTTGGTTTCTAAAAAATAGAGAAACCATTCCGGACACATTCAATTCCTAAACATTCCATGGCACTATTTCAGCTCCAAATTTTGAGATATAAAAGAAAAACCCAAATCACATATGTTTCTTTTCTAAATTGCACAGAAAGTATAGTTATTGAACAGAAAAATGAAAATAAAAGAGTGACGTTTACTTGGAGTAACAGTAGAGGCAGCGTCGTCATCGGCGAGGATAGATAATGCTTTTGCAATTGAAGATTCTTTCAACGCCACGGATTTCCCCAATCCGGTTCTAAACATCGGGTATTCATCTACTCCTCCATCTTCGTTCTCAATAAGCTTCGAACACCCTGCGTTGGATCTATGAAATTTAAGGGCAAAAAATTAAAATAAATATAGAGAGAGGCGCTATGATTCAGAGATCATTACCTTGAAGCAGGAGATCAGCCATGGAAGGGAGTGGAGCAACCGGAGCTCCGTTCGGGTCATCATCGGGTTTCGACGGCAGCAACGGACCGGAAGCCTCCCAACGATAATTTGATCCGGCATGAGAGAAAATCTGCCACGTTGACATTCTGACGATTTAGCTTAGGGCTTGTGCTGGATGTTGCTTGTGCTATGCTTCATAATCACAAGAAATTGAAATTTTGGTGTTTTGATAAGGCGGGAAAGTTAAAATGTTACGGAAAGAGATGATACGGTGGCTTAGATTTGGAGGGTAGAATTTTGGGATGAAAATGTATGTCCCCTAAACATGCATAATCTAAATCTCGCACTAAAAATTAAGGTTTATAATTTAGAGTATAAAATTATGGTATAAAAAATATAAGGTATGATATATTTTTTTATAATTTGAAATTTGAAATTTAAAATTAAAATTTATAATTTAATTTGTCAGAAGATAGGATTGCCTCACAATGTTCTAGCCAATCTAGAGATGTCTGTGAACTATCCATGATAATCCGGCCAGGAAGTGTAAACAAATACAACACCTCCATAGTCATAGGACAATCACGTAATGCATGAAGAACGGTCTCAATATCAGACTGGCAAAGTGGACAGATTCCATCCGGAGAGCTAAGTACACCAATGCGACCATAGACTGGTAGTGCCTCATGAGCTACCCTCCATATGAAGATCCCGATCTTCGGCAACACTTTAAGCATTGACAATGTGTGTTAAAGCTTTGATGGAATGTTCGATCCATGAAACTCTTTCGTTAGCCATACATACCTTGATCTAGTGGAGTATGTACCACTAGAGTGATTACCCCAAACGAGTATATCACCCAATCTATTAGCAATAGGACATGCCAATATTTCAGATGCATCCTTTGAGCTAAAAACCTGTCTAACTTTAGCAGCATCACATCCATTAAAAGATGGTATCATGAATTCCCCACAGGTTATAGGGGTAGTCGTATTGTCTACATAAGCATCAGCTAAATCAACTCTATGTGAACCACCCCAGGGTGTAGTGAAGATAGGAACTGAACTATCCATGCCAATCTGTCAAAAGAATTCATCTCGAAGCTTCTGTAGTGCAGTGAATATTGATCTCCAAGCATAAGACGGTTTATCACCAAGTCTCGCATCAAGTACAGGTTTTCCTGCAAAATATTTGCAAGATAGGACACGAGATACCAGGTACTCGGGATCAGTCAACAATCTCCAAACCTGTTTACCAGTAATGCAATGTTAAACTGGTGTAGGTCACAGAATGCCAAACCACCAACTCTCTTAGGTGTGCAAAGCTTTTTCCAAGCTATCATCGGTCATCCTCGTCATTCTACCCGACCACCAATAATTTCGCATAACACTAACTATTTGTGTGACCAGTCAATCCGGTAATAAAATAACATGTCATTACATAGGTCGGTAAGGCTTCTACAACAGCTTTAAGAAATACCTCCCTCCTATCGTAGGATAGGAGGTTCTTTGTCCATCCTCGCACACGCTTTGCCACTCTATCCAGTAGAAAACCCAACTTGACTGACTTGTTTTTTCTAATGATAAGAGGCATCCCAAGATAATGACTCGGATCCTCAACTTCGGTAATAGGGAAAGCCTCCTAAAAACGGTTTTTACTTTGTTGAGTAGTGGAAGGACTGAAGTAGACCATTAACTTTGAATAATTAATCTTCTGCCCGGAGGAGTCTGAATAAATATCCAGAATTTCCTTCACCCGAACTATTTCCTGCATTGAATTTTTAACAAATAGCAAACAATCATTGGCATATAATAAGTGGGTGATACTTGGACCACACATACTAGTTCGTATGCCTCTAATTATACCATGTTGCTTGGCATGATGTAGGAGAGTAGATAATCCCTGTGTGCAGAATAGGAACAAAAAAGGTGATAGAGAATCACCCTAATGAATACCTCGGCTAGGCAATATGGCCTCAGAGAGAACCCCGTTTAGTCAGACCTAGTAAGAAATCGTAGTAATGCATCTCATAATAATAGACACCCACTGAGGGGCAAAACCAAGTCAGAGCATCACAACTTCTAAGAAAGACCACTCAACGCGGTCGTAGGCCTTCTATATGTCCAATTTCAAGGCAGCACCATTGTTAGGGCCATTTTTTGATGATTGCATATAATGAAATATCTCATGTGCAATTGCGATATTGTCTGAGATGTGACGTTCCGGAACAAATGCGGCTTGTTCTTTATCTATGCAAATCAGCATCAGCGGTCTCAAACGGTTGACAAGCACTTCAGAGACGGCTTTGTACACAACGGTACATAAGCTAATCGGGTGGAATTGCCGCATGAATGTCGGATCATCTACTTTCGGAATCAAGAAAAGGACAGTCTTGTTAACATCAGCCATGTTAACTCGATCACAGAGGATGTCAAGATAAAGGTTGAGAACATCATCCCCAACAATGTCCCAATATTTCCTGTAAAAACTAGATGACAAGTCATCTATCCATGGGGCCTTAGAGGGGTGGATCTGCATAATTGCTTGGTGGACCTCCTCATTTGTGAAAGGTGCAAGAAGTACATCATTCATCGATGATGTTATAGAAGGAGCTATACAATCGAAGA
This sequence comes from Hibiscus tridactylites, assembly GCA_958450335.1. Lineage (NCBI taxonomy): Eukaryota > Viridiplantae > Streptophyta > Magnoliopsida > Malvales > Malvaceae > Hibiscus > Hibiscus tridactylites. The sequence goes on from OY288271.1 coordinate 36,234,427, forward strand.
TCTCCGAAGAAGAAGTACATCTATCTGAACGATAAAGGTTATGAAAATAATCCTCAGCTATGCCAAGCAAGTCAGCCCTTCGGTGGTACCACTTCCCGTCATCACCTGTAAGCCCTCGTACAAAATTCTTCTTTTTCCGCCCGGTAGCACGAGCCTGGAAGAATTTAGTGTTACGATCACCATCTCGTAACCATTGTATACGCGACCGTTGTGACCAGTAGGCCTCCTCTTTATCTAACAAGGCCTTTAATTCGGCATTTTGCATTAGATAAAGATGTCAAATCAGCATCATCAGTAGCATGAGCAAGCAAATCTGCAATATGTTTCTGGAGGGCTTTAATACGGCCCTGATATTGTCGTCATCTATCTTGCTGCCATGCACCAAGTGTACATCCAACCTGTTCAATTTTAGAAAGGGTAGATCCGTTAGGACCCACCCATCCACGAAGAACTTGCTCACGGCAAGCATCTTCTGATGCCCAGCAAGCATCAAACTTGAAATAATCACTACTATGGTGATTCTCAGGAGAATGTGTATTCGGATCAGTGTCTAGAATTAAGAAGCAATGATCAGAGGCATCCGTAAACTCAATAAGAACCCGATGATTCTCATATTGTTCTAGCCATGAAGAAGATGCAATAAAACGGTCGATTCTCTCACACTGTCACACATAACCGGTGCACTTGTTTTATGCCAAGTGAACCAACCTCGTGCTGGTGGTATATCAAATAAGTTAGAAGCATCAAGAACGTTCCTAAATTGTTGAATTACACCCCGAAGACGTCTTCTACCACCTTGCTTCTCATTATCAAAGAGGATCTCATCGAAGTCCCATCTGAGAAGCCAAGGCATATTCGAGGATGCGTGTAAGCGTGATATAAGATTCCATGTTTGTGATTTATTGGAGCAAGTACCCTGAAATCCGGTGAATTGAAATGAATAACCATTACAAGTGACGGATACATCAATATGAAGCTTCGAGTAACTAGAAAGCACACACTGAATATTATTATTCCATAATAAGGCCAACCCGGTACAAGATTGACCAACATCAACTGAAAGAAAACCAACTAGTCCTAATACTCGCTTAACATGATCAACACATGATTTTTTCATACGAGTTTCACATAAAAAGATAAGATCGAGAGCTTGAATTTCTACATAGCGCTCAAGCGCTCGAATTGTCGAAGGGTTCTCAAGCTCTTGACAATTCCAAACCAAATCCTTCAATGTGCTGGGCGGGGCTGTCGCACAGCCTCCGCCGAATCAGTAGTAGAAGTAGTCATTTCTGAAGTCGAAATCACCAAATCCGCACCCGAACGGAAACACTTTGCATATGACGATGGACGGTGCTTCGAGTGATCCTTACGCTTGTGTTTGCGGCTCGGATCATCCCGGTCACGAACACCACCATGGGCTGCCTCGTCGGCTTCCATCTCGGCCACCACAGTTGGGTTCAGCTCCATGCGTCTTGGGAGAGATTTGTGTCGGTAAGTACATGATGTGCAATGGCCAGCACCATTGGGTCCAAAACTGCCCTGTACGGTCTTGAGACTAGCCTCCTTCTCGGGCACCAAAGCATAGGAGGAACCCGTCTTGCTGCTCCCATCCCGATTGCGCATGATCTACCCAATCGGGATGTTATCCTCGGCTAGGGACTTGGTGGCAGCCTTGTCAAGGCTTTCGGATGAGCCCACCTTCACCTTCCCTCGATCACCACGGTCCATGTGGCCTTTAGGCTTGGTCTTTGAAGCCCCCTCATCCGCACTCAAGTCAAGCTGTCGAGAAGCTTTGGGGCGGGCTGCATCATACGGAATCTCCTTCGCCATTGTCGGCTGGCCTACGGGTGCAATTGGCTCGGATGTGAACCCCATGCCATCAACCACTTTCTCGATCGGCTCGGTCACAATAGGGGGAGCCAAAGTATCCTCCCTGGTCACATGAACAACATCATCCGAGAGCAACTCGGAAATCATAGCAACATTTTTCATCGGATCATCACCCAAGACGGGTGTATCAACATCAAGGGCATCAATGTCACCCACGCTTAGCCCCTCCCCTTCTATCACGGGCGGTAAATCAGCATCCACCACCCCTTGCACGGGCATTGAAGGAGCCACCGTGCTAAAGGATGGTGCATCGGAAGGTGCCAACAATGTTGGAGTAATAGGACCTTGAGGTTGCACCTCAAGCTCTCGGACAACAACAATGCCCCTATGGGCACGTTGTTGGGGCATCTTGGTCTCAATGGAAACACGTAGCCATGGCCCATACGGAAGAGCCTTGTCTTTTGGAACATCTTTAGGGCATAGCTCCACCTCGTGTCCAAGGACACCACAAAAGAAACAAAATTTGTTGAGTTTCTCGTATTGTATCGGGAACACACGGGGTCCATCATCTCCGTTAGGCAACAACACCATCCGTAAGAGAGGATTATTGATGTTAAGCTCCACCTTCACTCGGAAATACTCCCCCAAGTTTCTATTAATTTGGCGGCAATCCACATAATCAAGGTCACCAAAACATTCACCAATTTTGTGAGCTATGGACATCGTCATCTTGTCCAAGGGCAAGCCATAAACACGAATCCACCAAGTCATGGTGTCAAATTGATACTCATCAAGAAACATTGCTGGCCGGAACAAAGTCATGGTTATGGGTTCACCATCGAACAACCATGGGCCACGTTTGAGAAGACTTCGAAGGTTCAACTTGGTAGGAACTTTGAAAAGAAAAATTCCCAGCTTAAGGGCCATGATCTCAACATTCTCGTCTGCCATTGTGTTAGAAAACACACGAATGAAGGTATTATCGTTAATCAAACGAGGTGTAATAACCTTACCCACCAACCCAAATTTCACATTTGCTGCCATGGATATTTCATCGGATGGGGCATTGTCGAGAATGGCATCTTTCTTTTTTTCCGTGAAGCTTAAGTTGGCCATCAAAGCTTGCAAGTTTGCAGCCATCGAATATGAGATAATATCACAAGTTTGGAGAGAGAAAACAATGTAGCAAAAGGGAGAAAAAGAATCTGCTCCTTTGTTTATATAGCCAAATGAAACCAACCAAGTTGTTACTCTTGTGTGAGTTAGTGGAAACTACCCACTACCATGAATGTGAAGATCATGCCGGTTATTCACAAACTAATCATGTGATAAGGCAGTTTGATAAGCGAAATTGCTCATCACAAATAATAACCCACGGTTGAATGAAGAGGGAAAACACAGAATTAGAAAACCATATATCCAATGGTGTATAGTAGCCTCTTGCAACTTATTCATCAAATCTAACGGTTGTTGATAGCCCATGACACGGATCAATACATAAGATCGGAGATCAAAACCAAGCAAAGCCAACGGCCATACTTGTACAAGCCATTGTATCACTAGGAAAGTCCCGTGATCGACACCAAGGAAAGCCATCCTTGTATCCGTATAAATTTCCCATGTTGAGCACCTGTAACACCCACATTTCCGTCCTAGAATTTAAAGCCATAAAATTAAATTATTTATTTATTCTTAGAAGCAATTGAGTTTGCAAATTTAGTGAATTATGCAATTTGGTCCTTAAGTTTCTTAATTGGGCAACTAGTGCACCAATTCAAATTAGAAAGAAAATTAGCTTTGAATTAAGGAATTTAGCCGATTGGTAAATTAGTGAATTTGAGTTAGTGATAACAAGATCGATGGTATGATATTAAAAGAATAAAAAGAAATTAAGAAATGTTACATTTCCTTGAGGAAATCGGATTAAATTGAGAAAATTTAAGAAAACATGGAACAAGGGAATTTGATGACCAATTTAAAATAATTATAAAGAATGGAATTTGCATGATAAAAATAGAATGTCCTTAAGGTTGCCCTTAGTAAAATAAAGATAAAAGAGATAGGCAAAAGGACACTAATGTAATTCCAAAAGCCATCAAATCACTTAGATTATGAAAGTTTGTCTTCCTTCATCATTTTCTTCTCCTTTGCCGTGAAGAAGAGAGAAAAATGGGGAGGAAAGAGAAGCTCAAAAGTCTGAAATTTGAGAGCTAAAATGGTGAGTTTTTTTTTTTGCTTGCATGGTGGAAGATTTAAGCTAGGAATTTGAAGAAAATAGCTATTGTTGTCAAGGAGATCGAAAAGTAAGTTTCCCTACTCCTTGTAACTATTCGGTTGGGTTAAAAACCATGCATACAAACCTAAAACTTGTATGAACATGAAACTATATGAATCTTGAAGGAAATAATAAGATGAACTAATGAAATCTTTAAAAAATTTCTTAAGAAAATATGAATAGAGTCATAAGAGGGCTGTTTTGAAAGAAAATGCAAAGTCTTGAATATTTGGAAAATTTTCTATACTTAGGGATTAAAATCAGAAAATTCTCACTAGGAGAAATTTGTGAAGAAATGAATATTTTGTTATAAATGACTATTGGTTTCTGGAAAATTGATTAAAAAGATGATACTTTGATTAGAACTAGAAATGGACATGTAATCGAAATTAATGGAGATTAGGGACTGATCTGGAAAATCGGTAAAATAGAGTACTTGATTGTTGAAATTAAAAATTAATATGGACTGTAAAAAGTAATGGAAAATAGTATAAGTCATGCCATGAATGAATTTTTATATTTAAGTATGTGATTAGGTGAATTTTAAGTTTAAAGAGTAAGTTAAGAAAGCTGTCCAGTGGTGTACAATGTAAAAACGGTAACTTTGGAAATTCACCAAAAATTGGATATAAGGTATTTCAAGCTGAAATTTTTACTGTATAAACCTTGATATGTCTAGAATTATTGAGAGAAAACGGAACTCAATTTCAGTATGTAAATTAATAGATATGAATTTTTAAAGTTGGACAGTACAAGCTGCCCAGATTTATCGAAAGGAGTGTAATTAAGCAATAAACTGTATTGATTCGAATAAGATAAAAATATGAGATTCACATGAGTGTAAAATTGAGTTTAATACCTTTCCAACGGTATATGATAAGTTAATTTTGGATTAGTAATTAAAAAGATATGACCAAAACGCTAACTAGTCCTCCAACTAGTTTAATGAAAAGTCAGATTTGAAAATATGAATTCATGCTTGAAATTGAGAAGTAATTATGATTGAATTGCTTCCTAATATAGTGTGTATTCGTTTTATGTTGAGAATTAAGATCGAAATTGCAAAGAAACTTTGGAGGAAGCTAGGATCGATCACTCGAATGGAAGAAACAAAGGCATCTCAATTCGAGATCAAGCTTAAGGATTTGTGAGTGTAATTTTGTGAGTGTAATTTTGTATTAGGGTTGGGACTAGTGTCCAAACCACCTTATTATTTGTAATTTATGATTTCTATGCATGAAATTGGACTAATTGATAATCGGTAATGTGTTTAGTAAGGGAAGGAGATAAAAAGGAAATTGGATGCATGGTTTGAAACTTGTGATTGATATTTGATGGTGTGCAATATGTGGGCTGCTTTATGTGATGTTAATTGCCATGAATTATATGTTCGATTTGAATTTTGATAATGTTTGAATATGCGCAAATGTGGATTGCCCATGTGATTAATTGTATGATGAATATGCATGAATTGGATTCTTGATGATACTTGATAAAATGAGTATGTGGACTGCCCTATGATATATATATATATATATATATATATATATATATATATATATATATATATATATATATATATATGTTATGCTTAAAAATGCATGTGATTATGTATGTATGAAGTTGCTGCAATGCATGATGATATGATCGAATGAGCATGCAAATTGAATTATGAAAAATGTGTATGTTAAATGAGATAACGAATTAATTAATTAACAAGAATACGCCCTCGGTCAATTTGAAGTTTTGGATAAGTACGGCATGCCTAGAGTCTGAGCTCACCGTTTGATATTGTTTGTGCAATCTTTGATAGTACTTTGTGTACTCTTGATTATAAGATATGTGTTCTTGATTGTTGTTCGAGACACATGATGCTATGGGCATCCCTTGATGTTGCTTTGTGCGACTCTTGATGTTGCTTCGAGCAACTATATGCGTTACATGTTACCCTTCCGATGGCTTGAATATCTGATACGACTATTCTACCTTGGGCAATGAAATTAAATAAAAAGTAATGAAATGAATTATAATGTGATATGATTTACATGAATTAAATGGAACTTGCTAAGTTAAATATAGCTTATGAAGTGGATAAATTGATTGTGTGACTTAGCAAGATATGATGTGATATGAAACGTTATGATATGTGGACATTGGTCCTTCCGATTATGATATGAAGCATATGAATTGCTTATAAGTTCGATTATGTGAAACTTGGGTAATGACCCTATTCGAATACATGGAATTAAGAAATGGAAAATTCTAATTTTTGGATGATATTTTGAGATCATTCGAATGACATGCCTATGATGAAATTGTGATTTCGTTTTGATAAGTTAAAAATGCTATGTATGGATTAGCATGAGATCTTGATTAATTCAATTGTTAAGCATGAGATTGAGTATGCTGAAATTGAATTGAATTATGTTATTGATTGAATTATATGCAAGCATATGATAAATCATTGTGGTATGTTATGTAATCGAGCATGCGATATGAATGTTGATATGATATGAATGATGTTATGCGTATGAATTTTTACATGAGCTTAGTTGGGTGCAATTTGATTGTTAATAAACCTAGCTAAGTAAACTCAATGCTTGATCACATTAAAGCTCAAGAAGGAATTAGATTTAGCATTACCTCGCTAAGTACTATTTGTACTTATCGCTTCGTTGTTTTTTCTTCTTCCCAATCTTAGCAGGATCGCTCGGACCTTAAAGCTAGAATTCGTTTGGATCAAGTTCTCAAGTTCTGAAATATGTACGATCTAAGTCTTATCTTTAGACTCCTAGATGGTGGCTTTGAAGTCTGTTTAAGGATTCGTTTTGTTGTGTTTAGTCGTAACTTAAGTCTGAAATGGTGTTTGAAATTATATGCTTCGTGATGCTTGGTTAGGAGGCTAGAATCATGTTTTGTATTTAGGTAGGAAGCCTCATTATTTTGTTGTATAAAATGTAAGTCAAGCTAGTGGTTGTGTCGATTCTTTTTGTTGTCTATAGTTGATAGCTTGACATGTTTAGGGGCATATAAATCATGATATTTTGTAATGATCAAAGTAAAAGAAATCGAATGCCATGGAATTGAAATCTATTATGTGTTGCATAAAAATTGAATTGATTAATTATAGGTAATTTGGATTAATTCGAAAATCACCAAGGCCATTTAATTAAGGGTTTCGAATGGCATGGATTTGAATAGTTAAGTATTCGACTTGTTTGACCTAATTGTAATAGTAATTTGATAATGAAAATAAAGTTTTAAATTGGCTTGAAATTTGGTAACAAGATTAATAGAAATTGTGTCTAAGTTTATGAATGACCATCAGAAGTTAAGAAAAGTTTTGTTAGCCCATCTTCCGCTTGCGCATTAATATGAATAACTAATTAAAATGATATCATGTTTTCTGATATGCTTCCGCTGTTGTCCGATATGTTCTATTTGTCCGCCTTTCGCTTTCCGGTAACGTTCTCGACTCCCGGCCCGGGTTGGGGGTGTTACAGCACCGGACATGGGATCGAATCCAACCAAGACCAAGGTGGTATTAAAGAAGGTAGTCTTGATCGAACGGACCATAGTGTTGTTGCATCGCACATTAACATCCAACATATGATATGTTGGACTTCGAGCATCCATGCAGTGGGATCCAGGATCGAAACCCACTAGATCCATATTTTCTTTCTCCTGGTGTAGCCAAACCATGTTGCTGTCATCTCGGTTCAACCATGTACAAGCCACCCACGCACCCATAGGTGCATAAGGGTCCATGTTGTAACCGTTCACACTTGAGTAACCGTTGAACCATAACATCCAACAGTTATCTAGCTTGCCTCGATCAAGATGCCGATCCAATGATGAAAAAACAACAGCAACACCAAATTCCATGGGAATCCAACCAAAAATAATCAAATCCATAATGAATAATCTGGAAAAATATTTTGAATCATAAACAATCTAGCATTACCTCGCTAAGTACTATTTGTACTTAGCGCTCCGTTGTTTTTTCTTCTTCCCAACCTTAGCAGGATAGCTCAGACCTTAAAGCTAGCATTCGTTTGGATTAAGTTCTCAAGTTCTGAAATATGTACGATCTAAGTCTTATCTTTAGACTCCTAGATGGTGGCTTTGAAGTCTGTTTAAGGATTTGTTTTGTTGTGTTCAGTCGTAACTTAAGTCTGAAATGGTGTTTGAAATTATATGCTCCGTGATGCTTGGTTAGGAGGCTAGAATCATGTTTTGTATTTAGGTAGGAAGCCTTATTATTTTGTTGTATAAAATGTAAGTCAAGCTAGTGGTTGTGTCGATTCTTTTTATTGTCTATAGTCGATAGCTTGACATGTTTAGGGGCATATAAATCATGATATTTTGTAATGATCAAAGTAAAGGAAATCGAATGCCATGGAATTGAAATCTATTATGTGTTGCATGAAAATTGAATTGATTAATTATAGGTAATTTGGATTAATTCGAAAATCACCAAGGCCATTTAATTAAGGGTTTCAAATGGCATGGATTTGAATAGTTAAGTATTCGACTTGTTTGACCTAATTGTAATAGTAATTTGATAATGAAAATAAAAGTTTTAAATTAGCTTGAAATTTGGTAACAAGATTAATAGAAATTGTGTCTAAGTTTATGAATGACCATCAGAAGTTAAGAAAAGTTTTCGTTAGCGCATCTTCCGCTTGCGCATTAATATGAATAACTAATTAAAATGATATCATGTTTTCTGATATGCTTCCACTGTTGTCCGATATGTTCTGTTTGTCCGCCTTTCGCTTTCCGGTAACGTTCTCGACTCCCGGCCCGGGTTGGGGGTGTTACAGCACCGGACATGGGATCGAATCCAACCAAGACAAAGGCGGTATTAAAGAAGGTAGCCTTGATCGAACGGACCATAGTGTTGTTGCATCGCACATCAACATCCAACATATGATATGTTGGACTTCGAGCATCCATGCAGTGGGATCCAGGATCGAAACCCACTAGAGCCATATTTTCTTTCTCCTGGTGTAGCCAAACCATGTTGCTGTCATCTCGGTTCAACCATGTACAAGCCACCCACGCACCCATAGGTGCACAAGGGTCCATGTTGTAACCGTTCACCCTTGAGTAACCGTTGAACCATAACATCCAACGGTTATCTAGCTTGCCTCGATCAAGATGCCGATCCAATGATTAAAAAACAACAGCAACACCAAATTCCATGGGAATCCAACCAAAAATAATCAAATCCATAATGAATAATCTGGAAAAATATTTTGAATCATAAACAATCTAGTATTACCTCGCTAAGTACTATTTGTACTTATCGCTCCGTTGTTTTTTCTTCTTCCCAACCTTAGTAGGTTCGCTCGGACCTTAAAGCTAGCATTCGTTTGGATCAAGTTCTCAAGTTCTGAAATATGTACAATCTAAGTCTTATCTTTAGACTCCTAGATGGTGGCTTTGAAGTCTGTTTAAGGATTCGTTTTGTTGTGTTCAGTCGTAACTTAAGTCTGAAATGGTGTTTGAAATTAAATGCTCTGTGATGCTTGGTTAGGAGGCTAGAATCATGTTTTGTATTTAAGTAGGAAGCTTCATTATTTTGTTGTATAAAATGTAAGTAAAGCTAGTGGTTGTGTCGATTCTTTTTGTTGTCTATAGTCGATAGCTTGACATGTTTAGGGGCATATAAATCATGATATTTTGTAATGATCAAAGTAAAGGAAATCGAATGTCATGGAATTGTAATCTATTATGTGTTGCATGAAAATTGAATTGATTAATTATAGGTAATTTGGATTAATTCGAAAATCACCAAGGCCATTTAATTAAGGGTTTCGAATGGCATGGATTTGAATAGTTAAGTATTCGACTTGTTTGACCTAATTGTAATAGTAATTTGATAATGAAAATAAAAGTTTTAAATTGGCTTGAAATTTGGTAACAAGATTAATAGAAATTGTGTCTAAGTTTATGAATGACCATCAGAAGTTAAGAAAAGTTTTTGTTAGCCCATCTTCCGCTTGCGCATTAATATGAATAACTAATTAAAATGATATCATGTTTTCTGATATGCTTCCGCTGTTGTCCGATATGTTCTGTTTGTCCGCCTTTCGCTTTCCGGTAACGTTCTCGACTCCCGGCCCGGGTTGGGGGTGTTATAGCACCGGACATGGGATCGAATCCAACCAAGACCAAGGTGGTATTAAAGAAGGTAGCCTTGATCGAACAGACCATAGTGTTGTTGCATCGCACATTAACATCCAACATATGATATGTTGGACTTCGAGCATCCATGCAGTGGGATCCAGGATCGAAACCCACTAGAGCCATATTTTCTTTCTCCTGGTGTAGCCAAACCATGTTGCTGTCATCTCGGTTCAACCATGTACAAGCCACCCATGCACCCATAGGTGCATAAGGGTCCATGTTGTAACCGTTCACACTTGAGTAACCGTTGAACCATAACATCCAACGGTTATCTAGCTTGCCTCGATCAAGATGTCGATCCAATGATGAAAAAACAACAACAACACCAAATTCCATGGGAATCCAGCCAAAAATAATCAAATCCATAATGAATAATCTGGAAAAATATTTTGAATCATAAACAATCTAGCATTACCTCGCAAAGTACTATTTGTACTTAGCGCTCCGTTGTTTTTTCTTCTTCCCAACCTTAGCAGAATCGCTCGGACCTTAAAGCTAGCATTCGTTTGGATTAAGTTCTCAAGTTCTGAAATATGTACGATTTAAGTCTTATCTTTAGACTCCTAGATGGTGGCTTTGAAGTCTGTTTAAGGATTTGTTTTGTTGTGTTCAGTCGTAACTTAAGTCTGAAATGGTGTTTGAAATTATATGCTCCGTGATGCTTGGTTAGGAGGCTAGAATCATGTTTTATATTTGGGTAGGAAGCCTCATTATTTTGTTGTATAAAAAGTAAGTCAAGCTAGTGGTTGTGTCGATTCGTTTTATTGTCTATAGTCGATAGCTTCACATGTTTAGGGGCATATAAATCATGATATTTAGTAATGATCAAAGTAAAGGAAATCGAATGCCATGGAATTGAAATCTATTATGTGTTGCATGAAAATTGAATTGATTAATTATAGGTGATTTGAATTAATTCGAAATCACCAAGGCCATTTAATTAAGGGTTTCGAATGGCATGGATTTGAATAGTTAAGTATTCGACTTGTTTGACCTAATTGTAATAGTAATTTGATAATGAAAATAAAAGTTTTAAATTGGCTTGAAATTTGGTAACAAGATTAATAAAAATTGTGTCTAAGTTTATGAATGACCATCAGAAGTTAAGAAAAGTTTTCGTTAGCGCATCTTCCGCTTCCGCATTAATATGAATAACTAATTAAAATGATATCATGTTTTCTGATATGCTTCTGCTGTTGTCCGATATGTTCTGTTTGTCCGCCTTTCGCTTTCCGGTAACGTTCTAGACTCCCGGCCCGGGTTGGGGGTATTACAACACCGGACATGGGATAGAATCCAACCAAGACCAAGGTGGTATTAAAGAAGGTAGCCTTGATCGAACGGACCATAGTGTTGTTGCATCGCACATCAACATCCAACATATGATATGTTGGACTTCGAGCATCCATGCAGTGGGATCCAGGATCGAAACCCACTAGAGCCATATTTTCTTTCTCCTGGTGTAGCCAAACCATGTTGCTGTCATCTCGGTTCAACCATGTACAAGCCACCCACGCACCCATAGGTGCACAAGGGTCCATGTTGTAACCGTTCACCCTTGAGTAACCGTTGAACCATAAAATCCAACGGTTATCTAGCTTGCCTCGATCAAGATGCCGATCCAATGATTAAAAAACAACAGCAACACCAAATTCCATGGGAATCCAACCAAAAATAATCAAATCCATAATGAATAATCTGGAAAAATATTTTGAATCATAAACAATCTAGCATTACCTCGCTAAGTACTATTTGTACTTATCGCTCCGTTGTTTTTTCTTCTTCCCAACCTTAGCAGGATCGCTCGGACCTTAAAGCTAGCATTCGTTTGGATCAAGTTCTGAAATATCTACGATCTAAGTCTTATCTTTAGACTCCTAGATGGTGGCTTTGAAGTCTGTTTAAGGATTCGTTTTGTTGTGTTCAGTCGTAACTTAAGTCTGAAATGGTGTTTGAAATTAAATGCTCCATGATGCTTGGTTAGGAGGCTAGAATCATGTTTTGTATTTAGGTAGGAAGCTTCATTATTTTGTTGTATAAAATGTAAGTCAAGCTAGTGGTTGTGTCGATTCTTTTTGTTGTCTATAGTCGATAGCTTGACATGTTTAGGGGCATATAAATCATGATATTTTGTAATGATCAAAGTAAAGGAAATCGAATGTCATGGAATTGAAATCTATTATGTGTTGCATGAAAATTGAATTGATTAATTCTAGGTAATTTTGATTAATTCGAAAATCACCAAGGCCATTTAATTAAGGGTTTCGAATGGCATGGATTTGAATAGTTAAGTATTCGACTTGTTTGACCTAATTGTAATAGTAATTTGATAATGAAAATAAAAGTTTTAAATTGGCTTGAAATTTGGTAACAAGATTAATAGAAATTGTGTCTAAGTTTATGAATGACAATCAAAAGTTAAGAAAAGTTTTTGTTAGCCCATCTTCCGCTTGCGCATTAATATGAATAACTAATTAAAATGATATCATGTTTTCTGATATGCTTCCGCTGTTGTCCGATATGTTCTGTTTGTCCGCCTTTCGCTTTCCGGTAACGTTCTCGACTCCCGGCCCGGGTTGGGGGTGTTATAGCACCGGACATGGGATCGAATCCAACCAAGACCAAGGTGGTATTAAAGAAGGTAGCCTTGATCGAACAGACCATAGTGTTGTTGCATCGCACATTAACATCCAACATATGATATGTTGGACTTCGAGCATCCATGCAGTGGGATCCAGGATCGAAACCCACTAGAGCCATATTTTCTTTCTCCTGGTGTAGCCAAACCATGTTGCTGTCATCTCGGTTCAACCATGTACAAGCCACCCACGCACCCATAGGTGCATAAGGGTCCATGTTGTAACCGTTCACACTTGAGTAACCGTTGAACCATAACATCCAACGGTTATCTAGCTTGCCTCGATCAAGATGTCGATCCAATGATGAAAAAACAACAACAACACCAAATTCCATGGGAATCCAGCCAAAAATAATCAAATCCATAATGAATAATCTGGAAAAATATTTTGAATCATAAACAATCTAGCATTACCTCGCAAAGTACTATTTGTACTTAGCGCTCCGTTGTTTTTTCTTCTTCCCAACCTTAGCAGAATCGCTCGGACCTTAAAGCTAGCATTCGTTTGGATTAAGTTCTCAAGTTCTGAAATATGTACGATTTAAGTCTTATCTTTAGACTCCTAGATGGTGGCTTTGAAGTCTGTTTAAGGATTTGTTTTGTTGTGTTCAGTCGTAACTTAAGTCTGAAATGGTGTTTGAAATTATATGCTCCGTGATGCTTGGTTAGGAGGCTAGAATCATGTTTTCTATTTGGGTAGGAAGCCTCATTATTTTGTTGTATAAAAAGTAAGTCAAGCTAGTGGTTGTGTCGATTCGTTTTATTGTCTATAGTCGATAGCTTCACATGTTTAGGGGCATATAAATCATGATATTTAGTAATGATCAAAGTAAAGGAAATCGAATGCCATGGAATTGAAATCTATTATGTGTTGCATGAAAATTGAATTGATTAATTATAGGTAATTTGAATTAATTCGAAATCACCAAGGCCATTTAATTAAGGGTTTCGAATGGCATGGATTTGAATAGTTAAGTATTCGACTTGTTTGACCTAATTGTAATAGTAATTTGATAATGAAAATAAAAGTTTTAAATTGGCTTGAAATTTGGTAACAAGATTAATAAAAATTGTGTCTAAGTTTATGAATGACCATCAGAAGTTAAGAAAAGTTTTCGTTAGCGCATCTTCCGCTTCCGCATTAATATGAATAACTAATTAAAATGATATCATGTTTTCTGATATGCTTCTGCTGTTGTCCGATATGTTCTGTTTGTCCGCCTTTCGCTTTCCGGTAACGTTCTAGACTCCCGGCCCGGGTTGGGGGTATTACAACACCGGACATGGGATAGAATCCAACCAAGACCAAGGTGGTATTAAAGAAGGTAGCCTTGATCGAACGGACCATAGTGTTGTTGCATCGCACATCAACATCCAAAATATGATATGTTGGACTTCGAGCATCCATGCAGTGGGATCCAGGATCGAAACCCACTAGAGCCATATTTTCTTTCTCCTGGTGTAGCCAAACCATGTTGCTGTCATCTCGGTTCAACCATGTACAAGCCACCCACGCACCCATAGGTGCACAAGGGTCCATGTTGTAACCGTTCACCCTTGAGTAACCGTTGAACCATAAAATCCAACGGTTATCTAGCTTGCCTCGATCAAGATGCCGATCTAATGATTAAAAAACAACAACAACACCAAATTCCATGGGAATCCAACCAAAAATAATCAAATCCATAATGAATAATCTGGAAAAATATTTTGAATCATAAACAATCTAGCATTACCTCGCTAAGTACTATTTGTACTTATCGCTCCGTTGTTTTTTCTTCTTCCCAACCTTAGCAGGATCGCTCGGACCTTAAAGCTAGCATTCGTTTGGATCAAGTTCTGAAATATCTACGATCTAAGTCTTATCTTTAGACTCCTAGATGGTGGCTTTGAAGTCTGTTTAAGGATTCGTTTTGTTGTGTTCAGTCGTAACTTAAGTCTGAAATGGTGTTTGAAATTAAATGCTCCATGATGCTTGGTTAGGAGGCTAGAATCATGTTTTGTATTTAGGTAGGAAGCTTCATTATTTTGTTGTATAAAATGTAAGTCAAGCTAGTGGTTGTGTCTATTCTTTTTGTTGTCTATAGTCGATAGCTTGACATGTTTAGGGGCATATAAATCATGATATTTTGTAATGATCAAAGTAAAGGAAATCGAATGTCCTGGAATTGAAATCTATTATGTGTTGCATGAAAATTGAATTGATTAATTATAGGTAATTTTGATTAATTCGAAAATCACCAAGGCCATTTAATTAAGGGTTTCGAATGGCATGGATTTGAATAGTTAAGTATTCGACTTGTTTGACCTAATTGTAATAGTAATTTGATAATGAAAATAAAAGTTTTAAATTGGCTTGAAATTTGGTAACAAGATTAATAGAAATTGTGTCTAAGTTTATGAATGACAATCAAAAGTTAAGAAAAGTTTTTGTTAGCCCATCTTCCGCTTGCGCATTAATATGAATAACTAATTAAAATGATATC
The DNA here is from genome assembly GCA_958450335.1 of Hibiscus tridactylites. Lineage (NCBI taxonomy): Eukaryota > Viridiplantae > Streptophyta > Magnoliopsida > Malvales > Malvaceae > Hibiscus > Hibiscus tridactylites. The sequence continues at coordinate 36,249,851 of OY288271.1, forward strand.
ATGTTTTCTGATATGCTTCCGCTGTTGTCCGATATGTTCTGTTTGTCTGCCTTTCGCTTTCCGATAACGCTCTCGACTCCAGGCCCGGGTTGGGGGTGTTACAGCACCGGACATGGGATCGAATCCAACCAAGACCAAGGTGGTATTAAAGAAGGTAGCCTTGATCGAACGGACCATAGTGTTGTTGCATCGCACATCAACATCCAACATATGATATGTTGGACTTCGAGCATCCATGCAGTGGGATCCAGGATCGAAACCCACTAGAGCCATATTATCTTTCTCCTGGTGTAGCCAAACCATGTTGCTGTCATCTCGGTTAGACCATGTACAAGCCACCCACGCACCCATAGGTGCATAAGGGTCCATGTTGTAACCGTTCACACTTGAGTAACCGTTGAACCATAACATCCAACGGTTATCTAGCTTGCCTCGATCAAGATGTCGATCCAATGATGAAAAAACAACAGCAACACCAAATTCCATGGGAATCCAACCAAAAATAATCAAATCCATAATGAATAATCTGGAAAAATATTTTGAATTATAAACAATCTAGCATTACCTCGCTAAGTACTATTTGTACTTAGCGCTCCGTTGTTTTTTCTTCTTCCCAACCTTAGCAGAATCACTCGGACCTTAAAGCTAGCATTCGTTTGGATTATGTTCTCAAGTTCTGAAATATATACGGTTCTTATCTTTAGACTCCTAGATGGTGGCTTTGAAGTCTGTTTAAGGATTTGTTTTGTTGTGTTCAGTCGTAACTTAAGTCTGAAATGGTGTTTGAAATTATATGCTCCGTGATGCTTGGTTAGGAGGCTAGAATCATGTTTTGTATTTGGGTAGGAAGCCTCATTATTTTGTTGTATAAAATGTAAGTCAAGCTAGTGGTTGTGTCGATTCGTCTTATTGTCTATAGGCGATAGCTTGACATGTTTAGGGGCATATAAATCATGATATTTTGTAATGATCAAAGTAAAGGAAATCGAATGCCATGGAATTGAAATCTATTATGTGTTGCATGAAAATTGAATTGATTAATTATAGGTAATTTGGATTAATTCGAAAATCAACAAGGCCATTTAATTAAGGGTTTCGAATGGCATGGATTTGAATAGTTACGTATTCGACTTGTTTGACCTAATTGTAATAGTAATTTGATAATGAAAATAAAAGTTTTAAATTGGCTTGAAATTTGGTAACAAGATTAATAGAAATTGTGTCTAAGTTTATGAATGACCATCAGAAGTTAAGAAAAGTTTTCGTTAGCGCATCTTCCGCTTGCGCATTAATATGAATAACTAATTAAAATGATATCATGTTTTCTGATATGCTTCCGCTGTTGTCCGATGTGTTCTGTTTGTCCGCCTTTCGCTTTCCGGTAACGTTCTCGACTCCCGGCCCGGGTTGGGGGTGTTACAGCACCGGACATGGGATCGAATCCAACCAAGACCAAGGTGGTATTAAAGAAGGTAGCCTTGATCGAACGGACCATAGTGTTGTTGCATCGCACATCAACATCCAACATATGATATGTTGGACTTCGAGCATCCATGCAGTGGGATCCAGGATCGAAACCCACTAGAGCCATATTTTCTTTCTCCTGGTGTAGCCAAACCATGTTGCTGTCATCTCGGTTCAACCATGTACAAGCCACCCACACACCCATAGGTGCACAAGGGTCCATGTTGTAACCGTTCACCCTTGAGTAACCGTTGAACCATAACATCCAACGGCTATCTAGCTTGCCTCGATCAAGATGCCGATACAATGATTAAAAAACAACAACAACACCAAATTCCATGGGAATCCAACCAAAAATAATCAAATCCATAATGAATAATCTGGAAAAATATTTTGAATCATAAACAATCTAGCATTACCTCGCTAAGTACTATTTGTACTTATCGCTTCGTTGTTTTTTCTTCTTCCCAACCGTAGCAGGATCGCTCGGACCTTAAAGCTAGCATTCGTTTGGATCAAGTTCTCAAGTTCTGAAATATGTACGATCTAAGTCTTATCTTTAGACTCCTAGATGGTGGCTTTGAAGTCTGTTTAAGGATTCGTTTTGTTGTGTTCAGTCGTAACTTAAGTCTCGAATGATGTTTGAAATTAAATGCTCCGTGATGCTTGGTTAGGAGGCTAGAATCATGTTTTGTATTTAGGTAGGAAGCTTCATTATTTTGTTGTAAAATGTAAGTCAAGCTAGTGGTTGTGTCAATTCTTTTTGTTGTCTATAGTCGATAGCTTGACATGTTTAGGGGCATATAAATCGTGATATTTTGTAATGATCAAAGTAAAGGAAATCGAATGTCATGGAATCGAAATCTATTATGTGTTGCATGAAAATTGAATTGATTAATTATAGGTAATTTGGATTAATTCGAAAATCACCAAGGCCATTTAATTAAGGGTTTCGAATGGCATGGATTTGAATAGTTAAGTATTCGACTTGTTTGACCTAATTGTAATAGTAATTTGATAATGAAAATAAAAGTTTTAAATTGGCTTGAAATTTGGTAACAAGATTAATAGAAATTGTGTCTAAGTTTATGAATGACCATCAGAAGTTAAGAAAAGTTTTTGTTAGCCCATCTTTCGCTTGCGCATTAATATGAATAACTAATTAAAATGATATCATGTTTTCTGATATGCTTCCGCTGTTGTCCGATATGTTCTGTTTGTCCGCCTTTCGCTTTCCGGTAACGTTCTTAACTCCCGGCCCGGGTTAGGGGTGTTACAGCACCGGACATGGGATCGAATCCAACCAAGACCAAGGTGGTATTAAAGAAGGTAGTCTTGATCGAACGGACCATAGTGTTGTTGCATCGCACATTAACATCCAACATATGATATGCTGGACTTCGAGCATCCATGCAGTGGGATCCAGGATCGAAACCCACTAGATGCATATTTTCTTTCTCCTGGTGTAGCCAAACCATGTTGCTGTCATCTCGGTTCAACCATGTACAAGCCACCCACGCACCCATAGGTGCATAAGGGTCCATGTTGTAACCGTTCTCACTTGAGTAACCGTTGAATCATAACATCCAAAAGTTATCTAGCTTGCCTCGATCAAGATGCCGATCCAATGATGAAAAAACAACAGCAACACCAAATTCCATGGGAATCCAACAAAAAATAATCAAATCCATAATGAATAATCTGGAAAAATATTTTGAATCATAAACAATCTAGCATTACCTCGCTAAGTACTATTTGTACTTAGCGCTCCGTTGTTTTTTCTTCTTCCCAACCTTAGCAGGATAGCTCAGACCTTAAAGCTAGCATTCGTTTGGATTAAGTTCTCAAGTTCTGAAATATGTACGATCTAAGTCTTATCTTTAGACTCCTAGATGGTGGCTTTGAAGTCTGTTTAAGGATTTGTTTTGTTGTGTTCAGTCGTAACTTAAGTCTGAAATGGTGTTTGAAATTATATGCTCCGTGATGCTTGGTTAGGAGGCTAGAATCATGTTTTGTATTTAGGTAGGAAGCCTCATTATTTTGTTGTATAAAATGTAAGTCAAGCTAGTGGTTGTGTCGATTCTTTTTATTGTCTATAGTCGATAGCTTGACATGTTTAGGTGCATATAAATCATGATATTTTGTAATGATCAAAGTAAAGGAAATTGAATGCCATGGAATTGAAATCTATTATGTGTTGCATGAAAATTGAATTGATTAATTATAGGTAATTTGGATTAATTCGAAAATCACCAAGGCCATTTAATTAAGGGTTTCAAATGGCATGGATTTGAATAGTTAAGTATTCGACTTGTTTGACCTAATTGTAATAGTAATTTGATAATGAAAATAAAAGTTTTAAATTAGCTTGAAATTTGGTAACAAGATTAATAGAAATTGTGTCTAAGTTTATGAATGACCATCAGAAGTTAAGAAAAGTTTTCGTTAGCGCATCTTCCGCTTGCGCATTAATATGAATAACTAATTAAAATGATATCATGTTTTCTGATATGCTTCCTCTATTGTCCGATATGTTCTGTTTGTCCGCCTTTCGCTTTCCGATAACGTTCTCGACTCCCGGCCCGGGTTGGGGGTGTTACAGCACTGGACATGGGATCGAATCCAACCAAGACCAAGGCGGTATTAAAGAAGGTAGCCTTGATCGAACGGACCATAGTGTTGTTGCAACGCACATCAACATCCAACATATGATATGTTGGACTTCGAGCATCCATGCAGTGGGATCTAGGATCGAAACCCACTAGAGCCATATTTTCTTTCTCCTGGTGTAGCCAAACCATGTTGCTGTCATCTCGGTTCAACCATGTACAAGCCACCCACGCACCCATAGGTGCACAAGGGTCCATGTTGTAACCGTTCACCCTTGAGTAACCGTTGAACCATAACATCCAACGGTTATCTAGCTTGCCTCGATCAAGATGCCGATCCAATGATTAAAAAACAACAGCAACACCAAATTCCATGGGAATCTAACCAAAAATAATCAAATCCATAATGAATAATCTGGAAAAATATTTTGAATCATAAACAATCTAGTATTACCTCGCTAAGTACTATTTGTACTTATCGCTCCGTTGTTTTTTCTTCTTCCCAACCTTAGCAGGATCGCTCGGACCTTAAAGCTAGCATTCGTTTGGATCAAGTTCTCAAGTTCTGAAATATGTACAATCTAAGTCTTATCTTTAGACTCCTAGATGGTGGCTTTGAAGTCTGTTTAAGGATTCGTTTTGTTGTTTTCAGTCGTAACTTAAGTCTGAAATGGTGTTTGAAATTAAATGCTCTGTGATGCTTGGTTAGGAGGCTAGAATCATGTTTTGTATTTAGGTAGGAAGCTTCATTATTTTGTTGTATAAAATGTAAGTCAAGCTAGTGGTTGTGTCGATTCTTTTTGTTGTCTATAGTCGATAGCTTGACATGTTTAGGGGCATATAAATCATGATATTTTGTAATGATCAAAGTAAAGGAAATCGAATGTCATGGAATTGTAATCTATTATGTGTTGCATGAAAATTGAATTAATTAATTATAGGTAATTTGGATTAATTCGAAAATCACCAAGGCCATTTAATTAAGGGTTTCGAATGGCATGGATTTGAATAGTTAAGTATTCGACTTGTTTGACCTAATTGTAATAGTAATTTGATAATGAAAATAAAAGTTTTAAATTGGCTTGAAATTTGGTAACAAGATTAATAGAAATTGTGTCTAAGTTTATGAATGACCATCAGAAGTTAAGAAAAGTTTTTGTTAGCCCATCTTCCGCTTGCGCATTAATATGAATAACTAATTAAAATGATATCATGTTTTCTGATATGCTTCCGCTGTTGTCCGATATGTTCTGTTTGTCCGCCTTTCGCTTTCCGGTAACGTTCTCGACTCCCGGCCCGGGTTGGGGGTGTTATAGCACCGGACATGGGATCGAATCCAACCAAGACCAAGGTGGTATTAAAGAAGGTAGCCTTGTTCGAACAGACCATAGTGTTGTTGCATCGCACATTAACATCCAACATATGATATGTTGGACTTCGAGCATCCATGCAGTGGGATCCAGGATCAAAACCCACTAGAGCCATATTTTCTTTCTCCTGGTGTAGCCAAACCATGTTGCTGTCATCTCGGTTCAACCATGTACAAGCCACCCACGCACCCATAGGTGCATAAGGGTCCATGTTGTAACCGTTCACACTTGAGTAACCGTTGAACCATAACATCCAACGGTTATCTAGCTTGCCTCGATCAAGATGTCGATCCAATGATGAAAAAACAACAACAACACCAAATTCTATGGGAATCCAACCAAAAATAATCAAATCCATAATGAATAATCTGGAAAAATATTTTGCATCATAAACAATCTAGCATTACCTCGCTAAGTACTATTTGTACTGAGCGCTCCGTTGTTTTTTCTTCTTCCCAACCTTAGCAGAATCGCTCGGACCTTAAAGCTAGCATTCGTTTGGATTAAGTTCTCAAGTTCTAAAATATGTACGATTTAAGTCTTATCTTTAGACTCTTAGATGGTGGCTTTGAAGTCTGTTTAAGGATTTGTTTTGTTGTGTACAGTCGTAACTTAAGTCTGAAATGGTGTTTGAAATTATATGCTCCGTGATGCTTGGTTAGGAGGCTAGAATCATGTTTTGTATTTGGGTAGGAAGCCTCATTATTTTGTTGTATAAAATGTAAGTCAAGCTAGTGGTTGTGTCGATTCGTTTTATTGTCTATAGTCGATAGCTTGACATGTTTAGGGGCATATAAATCATGATATTTAGTAATGATCAAAGTAAAGGAAATCGAATGCCATGGAATTGAAATCTATTATGTGTTGCATGAAAATTGAATTGATTAATTATAGGTAATTTGAATTAATTCGAAATCACCAAGGCCATTTAATTAAGGGTTTCGAATGGCATGGATTTGAATAGTTAAGTATTCGACTTGTTTGACCTAATTGTAATAGTAATTTGATAATGAAAATAAAAGTTTTAAATTGGCTTGAAATTTGGTAACAAGATTAATAAAAATTGTGTCTAAGTTTATGAATGACCATCAGAAGTTAAGAAAAGTTTTCGTTAGCGCATCTTCCGCTTGCGCATTAATATGAATAACTAATTAAAATGATATCATGTTTTCTGATATGCTTCCGCTGTTGTCCGATATGTTCTGTTTGTCCGCCTCTCGCTTTCCGGTAACGTTCTCGACTCCCGGCCCGGGTTGGGGGTGTTACAACACCGGACATGGGATCGAATCCAACCAAGACCAAGGTGGTATTAAAGAAGGTAGCCTTGATCGAACGGACCATAGTGTTGTTGCATCGCACATCAACATCCAACATATGATATGTTGGACTTCGAGCATCCATGCAGTGGGATCCAGGATCGAAACCCACTAGAGCCATATTTTCTTTCTCCTGGTGTAGCCAAACCATGTTGCTGTCATCTCGGTTCAATCATGTACAAGCCACCCACGCACCCATAGGTGCACAAGGGTCCATGTTGTAACCGTTCACCCTTGAGTAACCGTTGAACCATAACATCCAACGGTTATCTAGCTTGCCTCGATCAAGATGCCGATCCAATGATTAAAAAACAACAGCAACACCAAATTCCATGGGAATCCAACCAAAAATAATCAAATCCATAATGAATAATCTGGAAAAATATTTTGAATCATAAACAATCTAGCATTACCTCGCTAAGTACTATTTGTACTTATCGCTCCGTTGTTTTTTCTTCTTCCCAACCTTAGCAGGATCGCTCGGACCTTAAAGCTAGCATTCGTTTGGATCAAGTTTTGAAATATCTACGATCTGAGTCTTATCTTTAGACTCCTAGATGGTGGCTTTGAAGTCTGTTTAAGGATTCGTTTTGTTGTGTTCAGTCGTAACTTAAGTCTGAAATGGTGTTTGAAATTAAATGCTCCGTGATGCTTGGTTAGGAGGCTAGAATCATGTTTTGTATTTAGGTAGGAAGCTTCATTATTTTGTTGTAAAATGTAAGTAAAGCTAGTGGTTGTGTCGATTCTTTTTGTTGTCTATAGTCGATAGCTTGACATGTTTAGGGGCATATAAATCATGATATTTTGTAATGATCAAAGTAAAGGAAATCGAATGTCATGGAATCGAAATCTATTATGTGTTGCATGAAAATTGAATTGATTAATTATAGGTAATTTGGATTAATTCGAAAATCACCAAGGCCATTTAATTAAGGGTTTCGAATGGCATGGATTTGAATAGTTAAGTATTCGACTTGTTTGACCTAATTGTAATAGTAATTTGATAATGAAAATAAAAGTTTTAAATTGGCTTGAAATTTGGTAACAAGATTAGTAGAAATTGTGTCTAAGTTTATGAATGACCATCAGAAGTTAAGAAAAGTTTTTGTTAGCTCATCTTCCGCTTGCGCATTAATATGAATAACTAATTAAAATGATATCATGTTTTCTGATATGCTTCCGCTGTTGTCCGATATGTTCTGTTTGTCTGCCTTTCGCTTTCCGATAACGCTCTCGACTCCCGGCCCGGGTTGGGGGTGTTACAGCACCGGACATGGGATCGAATCCAACCAAGACCAAGGTGGTATTAAAGAAGGTAGCCTTGATCGAACGGACCATAGTGTTGTTGCATCGCACATCAACATCCAACATATGATATGTTGGACTTCGAGCATCCATGCAGTGGGATCCAGGATCGAAACCCACTAGAGCCATATTTTCTTTCTCCTGGTGTAGCCAAACCATGTTGCTATCATCTCGGTTCAACCATGTATAAGCCACCCACGCACCCATAGGTGCATAAGGGTCCATGATGTAACCGTTCACCCTTGAGTAACCGTTAAACCATAACATACAACGGTTATCTAGCTTGCCTCGATCAAGATGCCGATCCAATGATGGAAAAACAACAGCAACACCAAATTCCATGGGAATCCAACCAAAAATAATCAAATCCATAATGAATAATCTGGAAAAATATTTTGAATCATAAACAATCTCATTGTTCATCAAAGAACAGTCCACAACTGTTTTAGATTTTAGATAATATTTTCCAATAAGACGTGAACGTTGCATCACGAAGCATGTATTAAAAATCTGAAATTTAATGTAGGAAATCTCACGAATCATCCTCAATTCGTCCTTAATTTCCATTAGTAAAATATACAGAATTTTAATGAGACGTGTTCGTTGCCACATGAAGCATGAAGAACTTGAAGAATGTAACCACCACTTAACTTCCAAAAACCGTCATACATGATCATAGATAGAATTTCCATCACCAAAGTGCTAGATTTTTCCAGAATTAACATGTGGAGCATGAAAATCTACTTGAATCCATGCAAGAATATGATAAACGAAGCATGAAATATGCAAAATTTGCTCCCTTGCAAAGAACATAACCACCTCCATATAGCGGTTACCAAAGTAACTTCCACCGAAACTTGAATAGAATGAAGATTCAAAATCAGAAACATGTAAATTCATTACTGTTATTGCAAATTCATCATCTTCCATGCATAGAATTATAAAATCCAGTCCATAGAAGATTAAAATTCCAAAAACTTCAAGAACATAGTTCTTGAAAAAACTGTCACGATCAAAAATCTTGAATGTAATTGCCCATTGTTGTTGAAATCTATTGCACACATCTCGCCATTGAGTTGTACAACTTCCATTGTGAAGAAAATCTAATCCAACATCAAAACTATCCTTAGAAATTGAAAAGTCTTGATGAAATGGAAAAGAAAGTTTCAGAGAAAATTTCAGAGAAAACTTAGCCATGGGTATTGGGATTTGTGAATAGTGAGTTATGGGCCATCCTGGATGGTCTTTGATATGCCTGGCAACTTGGGTTTCGATGAGGCAGATTCCCCGACTCATGTGGGGAATGCACTCGTGATTGCCATTCAAGAAATGTTCAAGCATAATTGGCAAATCTTTTGGGGTATGTGAGTCGAGCTTCCAATGTCGCCGCGGACAAGCTAGCAACAACGATGTGTGGCCAGCTTCGGCTTAAGGACATTTGTACGACCCTTAGCTCCTATTCTGACCAAAATAACACCCCAAATCTTTTTTTTCGGACTAGCTTCCTTACAGTGAATTCGTCGCTCAAGCACAACGAGTTTCAAAAAATATAATTTTTTATTCAAATTTGCCTTGGGCTCACAATGAGTTCTAATTTTTTTTATATCCAGTTTAAACTTTAATCACGGGATTATCATAATCCCAAACAGAACTCATTGTATGACCACGGTGAGTTTCCTCAGACTTTACGCCTATAATGGTTTTACGAGAAAAAAATAATGGATTCCTTTAGGGTTTTTGCAAATTAGGGTTTGTATTTTCTTATAAATAGATAGTTTTGTTTAGGGTTTAGAACACATACAAAAATTCAACATATTTTGTTCGAGCAAAACAAAAGAGTTTGTGAAGCCATGAGGTTTTCTTAGACGACACCGAAAGAAGAAAACTTACACATAATTTGAAAGGTTAAAGGTAACGCTTGTTAATTTTTTTAGTACGATTATTTTTTATTCGATTTTTTATATATGCATCCTTTTTTAATCCGAATAGTAAATTGTATTGTAAATATTTTAATAAAAAATATTTAAAAATTCGATTGATTTGTGATGTTTTATACATTTAATTGTGCATAACTATTGATAGAAAAATGGCGTTGTTAAGACTTCAAGATTCTCACATCACGAATAACATGAGATTATTGGTAAGAATATATGATTTTTTTGGCAACTTTTAATTTATTGTTTACACACGTCGAGTTCAATGCATTCAAAAATGACATTATGCTTAGCCCCAGAACACCGTTAAGTTAGAGAAAACTTGTTGTTGTCATACGACGAGTTCTGTTTGGGATTAGATTAATCTCGTGATTAAGGTTTAAATAATAATAATAATAATAATAATAATAATAATAATAATAATAATTTTGGAACTCGCCGAATTATTATGGTGAGTTTTAATAAATAAATAATATATTTTTGAAATTTATCGTGTTGGTACGGCAAATTCATTGTAAGAGTGTTAGTCCGAAAAATTTAAAATTTCAAATCTTATTTTAATCAAAATAGAATCTAAAAATTTTAGAAATGTCCTTAAGCCGCCAGCCTATAGGGGAAAGGAAATGGTCTTTGCCAGTCCACCAATTGAAGTGCAGGATCTGCGGCATGAACTGATTATAGATTGATTCATTTAGTTGTCCCTTTCAAACAAAAAATAAAATAAAATATGTAACAAAAATTTTAGTTTATTCCCTTAATTATATGGTTAGGAGTTCGATTTTTACTAATGAGAATATAATACATTTTATGGTCAACTGTTTACTTCTTAGTGAGAGCACCCGTAGCGAGTAGATTAATCACTACTATCCAGGGCCGACCCTGGGCCGGGGCAGCAGGGGCACCCGCCGAAGGCCCATAAATTTAAAAAAATCTTAGTATAATGTATCTCTTATTTTTATAATAAATTTAAAATAATGTGTAAGTAAAATGATGGGCCCATAAATTTATTAACCTGCTAATTGATATTTTAGATTTTTATATTAACGGTAATAATGATTCTAATTCCTATGAAACACTTATTAAATATATATTTTTGAAAATCTAACTAAATTGTTAAACTACTGTCTTCCCGATTCCCACCACCATCAATTTACCATATTTCAGATTTTTTATATCAATGGAGAATTTTTTAACGTCATTTTTTCTCTTTAATACTCATTGGGTGGAGAAAATTCAAATATAATTAACCTACATCTCTTTTCTTCTCTTCTATATTTTGCAACTCATCTAAAAATTATTATTCACTTTTTAATTTTTCACAAACACAAAGTTACAATTGCTTATCATCAATTGTGGTGCTTGAATCCTATTGAAATTTGTTCTTAAAATTTTTGCTAAGATCATGTTTCTATTTTTTTCTTATTTTTATATATTTCTAAATTATAGTTAAGATTGTTCTTTTATTTTTGTTTAATAAGCTTGAATCTTTTAATATTTGGTAGTTTTTTAAGATGTGATTCAAATGCTTATTATCTTTTTCATATGTTTAAAGGTGCCATTGTTTTAAAGTTTAATCACCGCGGTGTTGCGAATTTAGTATATAAATATTTCGGTCGAGGATCTTTCCATTTCACAAGTGCTATTGTTATACGTATTTGTATGCTTAAATATTTTTTTTATATTTTTAAGATCGCAATTAATTATTGTTTGTTTAATTTAATAAATAGAAATTTTATATTACATATTTCTTAAAAAAATTAAATTAGGGGCCCATTTTTTTAATTTCGTCCCGAGCCAAAAATAGTCAGGATCGGCCCTACTGCTATCGACGGTGGATACTTTAGTTTAAACTAAAAAAATCTAGATTATTACTACTTAAATTATTATTTTGAATAAAAATAAAAATATATTAAAAATTATATTGATTTAAAAATCAATTAAATTAATCAAACTCAAGTCAGATCGATTAATGATTTTTGAAAAATATTAATTTTATTTATAATTATAAAAGTTAGAATTTAATTAATTCGATTTCGAAAAGTTCAATTATTAAGTCAACTGACCATTTAAACACCCTTAATTGGCTTCCCTAGGTTACTTTTTCATGCAAATCCAACCGGTCTCGGTAATAAAGGTGTTTGTGGAAAATCGACAATCCAAATTTTAAATACTTTTTTATTCTTTTTAAAATAATTTAACTTAAGACTTAAGATTGAATCCGCGTGCTAATTTATATAAGGAAAATTCTAACAGAATATTATTCTTTTTCCTTCTTGTATAGCTGGAATCAAGACTTAGAGTCTTGATTAGTATAAAAAGAATGCTTAGTATTAGTTTAGTTTAACTTTTGGTAAAACGTCTCCTTATATTGTCGTTTTGTATTTTTCTTTTCTTGAGTAAAAACGGTGCGTTTTGTTTTCATTCTTTTCCTTTCATCAGAAGCATATTCGATAACCAAACTCTCAATTCCCAATTTCGTTTCTCTCAAACCCTAGAATCCAAAAGTTAACATGGTATCAGTTGATTCTAATGCTTCCCGTTCGTCCACACCTTCTGATGATTCTCGTTTTCGTAACCTTGATTCTTCCGATGAATTCTTTATTCATCCCAGCGAAAACCCCTCTCTTGTTCTTACCTCAGTCTTGCTCTCTGGGTCAAACTATCATTCTTGGCGCGGTCGATGAGGATGGCCCTCATTTCGAAGAATAAATTCCAGTTTGTGAATGGTTCGTTGAAGGAGCCAGATGAGAAGGATGCGAGTTACGTTCCCTGGGTTAAATTCAATAACCTCGTCTTGTCTTGGCTTCAACGTGCAATCAGTCCTGAGATTGCACAGAGCGTTTTGTGGTTTGATACCGCTCACGAGTTATGGACGGATTTACGCAATCGCTTCAGTCAGGGCGATTTGATTCGTGTATCTGATCTCCAGCAAGAGTTCTATTCTCTTGTTCAAGGTATAAATTTTGTCTCTACGTTCTATACTCAATTGAAAATCTTGTGGGATGAGATGTTTGTCTTACGTCCTCTTTCGTCCTGTTCTTGCTCTACTATTAAGTATAGAAATCAAGACTTTGCCCTTAGGTTTCTTCGTGGTCTTAATGATTCGTTTGCTATTCCTAAATCCCATATTCTAATGGTTAAACTATTTCCTGAAATTCATGAAATTTTCTCTATTCTTATTCAGCATGAGCGTTTTCTGTCTTCTAATTCTTCTGAGAGTAATGTTTTTCTTGTCGATCGTAGTTCTTCGAATGTCTCTAATAATTCTGGAAATTCTGGAAAATTCCAAAGAAAACCAAATGTTTCTAATCTAAATGGTCGAAGGCCATTGTGTTCTTTTTGTGGCATATATGGTCATCTTGTTGAAAAGTGTTATAAGAAACACGGGTACCCTCCTGGTTACAAGTATAAGTCTCCTGTCAACCCTAGCAAGGTTAATTTTGTTTCGAGTCTTGCTTCTGACAGTCTTGAAAATCAATCCAATTCGGGTAGTTGTTCTTTTACTAAAGAACAATATCAATGACTTCTTTCTTTATTACAACATAAAGATGTTTCTGTTCAAGAGTTATCTCAATCTCGTGTTAATGCTTTAACATCTGATTTTGCCCCTGAAGCTAGTGAAGACTCAGGTATATTTCCTAGTTCTTGTTCTAATTCTACTTATGATTCCTTTATAAATGTTTCTGTTGATAAATATGTTGATAATTTTTCTTGGATTATTGACTCTGGAGCAACAGATCATATATCTAATGATCTGTCTATGTTTTCTTCTTATACTGTCATTCATGATAAGCATGTTAAATTACCAAATGGTAATCTTGTTGCTGTCTTACATATAGGAAATGTTCCTCTTACTAAAAAATTAGTTTTAAGAAATGTTTTACATATTCCTCATTTTGAGTTCAATCTCATATATGTTAGTCAATTAATGCTGCATTTTAATATTTCTGTATCTTTTACTAATGAAGGTTGTTTTTTACAGGATCCCCAATCATTGAAGATGATTGGTACAGCTAAAGTAATAAAAGGCTTGTATCATTTTTGCAGAACTGTCAGTTTTTCTGAAACTCTTTCTTCTTTTAATAATGCTTCTGTAAATGCTTTTGTTTCTACTGATTTACTTACTTGGCATGCTAGGTTAGGACACCCTTCTAGTCCTAGAATGCTTTATTTTTCTAAAATCTGTTCTGCTATACCTGCTGGTTCTATTTCTAGTTGTGATGTTTGCCACCTAGCTAAGCATAAGAGACTCCCTTTTCCCACTAGCATGACTTTTTCCAAATCTGTTTTTGATATGATTCACATAGATATATGGGGTCCCTTTCCTCTTAAAAGCATCTATGGCCATAGTTATTTTTTAACTATAGTAGATGATAAGAGTAGGTTCACCTGGATTTTTCCTTTGTCTGCAAAATCTGAGGCTAGGAAGGTTCTTGTTGATTTTTATACCTTTGTCTGTACTAAGTTTTCTGTTAAAATCAAATGTGTGCGTTCTGATAATGCTCAGGAGTTTCAGATGGATACCTTTTTCAAAGAGAAAAGAATAATCCATCAAACTTCCTGTGTCTATACTCCTCAACAGAACAGTCTTGTTGAGAGGAAGCATCAACATTTACTTGCTGTTGCTAGGTCTCTTAGGTTACATGCTAATCTACCCTTAATGTAACCCCCTCGTCCCGGTCTGGCCGGATGACTGGTCCGAGTGAGCTACACGGGGAAAACCGAGTGAAAACCCCCTAAGGAATTCCCCCTCGGTTAGCAACCCTATTTTTTTTCATTTTAAATCTTGTCTAGATGAGTATTTAATCCTATGTGATCATACAGCGGAACAACATTCACAAGGCAAGCAACGAACTCAGCCCAACATCTTATAGCCCAATTTTAAGCTTTTACTACAGGCGGTATCGATACCCTTAAGGGGTGTATCGATACCCCCCTTGACTACATCAACCGGTCAAAGTCAACCCGTAGAGACCGTATCGATACACCCAAGGAGTGTATCGATACCCTCCCCAACGGTTGACTTACCACGGTCAACGCTAAGATAACGGTATCGATACGCCAGAGGCCGGTATCGATACCGAACTGGACAGTAGCTCCAGTGACCAAAATAGTATCGATACGCCCCTTCGTGTATCGATACACGAGGCCTGAAACAAAAAGGTGGTATCGATACCGTACCAACCGTATCGATACCCCTGCTACGAACTCTCAGGTTTGAGCTGATTTAAGGCACAAGGAGGCCCCTAAATCCCTCTAAAACCCCAACCAACACACTAACATCAATCCTAAGGCAAATCAAACATAAAAGCATGCTTTAACTTGAAATCAAAGGCACAATTCAACACAAGATGATACACAAACCATACAAGCAACATAAGCTTTCAAGCATAGCATTCCAACATAAGGCATTTCAACATTTAAGGTCATACATGGTGCTCAAAGGCCTTAAAAGGCACATGATAAGCATAAAGAGGTTTGCACTATAACAAGGCAACCTAAACGTCTATTGACATGCCACCACACATAAGCATACATCAAAGCATAACATGTTTTACAAACCAAGGCCAAATCAAAACATCAACATACCCCAAACTCAAACAACAATACCTATCCCATTGCTTAACTATTACATTCTATCACTTAAAATTCATACATTGAGCTCACCAAAGCAACACTTGGAGACCTTTCCTTGCTCTTGCCACCCACAAGCTATTTATCTACATTGTCGAACAAAGGAGAGCGTAAGCATGAAAGCTTAGTGAGGGTAAGCTCATAAAACAAACCTTCGACAATGCAGGGTCCAAGCACGGGCTACAACCAAGATAAAATGCATGATCTTACCTCTGGTCCACACGAGCCATAATTATAATTGATGCATGAACGTATATTCAATGTCATGTCATGCTCAACATGTTTAAACCCACAACATATGAAATCGCATATATTAAACCATGTTAGCAACACATCCCAAATCACATTGGCTCACAATTAATCACATATTGGCAACATAAACCACAATACGTATTGGCACCTAGCTATGACTCGAATACGCGGATAATCGTTGGAGCTCACATCCAACAACACAACCTTTACCTGACGGTGGGATTACACTCATCACCGTTCACGCGGAGGGGATTCCACTCATCCTCACGCCTCATTTCACGCGGAGGGGATTCCACTCATCCTCACGCCCGTCGATGGGATTCCACTCATCACCGACTAATATATATATATATGAAGATTTCCGGGCGAACCGGTACTCCATCTTGATGACTACCATCATCAAGACCACGCGCGCATTTTGACTCACGTGTGCACACTAGACATCCTAATGATCGATCATTTGTACCCAAGCATACTAGTGCCAATACTACACATTTCATTACTCTTTCACAATACCATTTTATAATAACTTCCGTGCTTAGCACGTACTCACCATGACCCACCGTCATGAACAAGCCACATTACCATACCTAGCATGTACTCACCATGATCATCGGATCATACAATCACCTCATAACATCATTACACATGTCAACACTACATGCATCTCAATAACACAATATCACATCATATTTCATACATATGTATATCTTTATCACATTTATCATCAACATGCATGTAACGATGCATTAAGCCATGCCTCCACATACATATATAACAACATAAGCACAATCACCATAAGCATGATTAAACATGAGGCATAATTCAACCATTTAAAGATCAACCAAGGTCTCTAACTAAAGTTTGGGATTAGGCCACCACCCTAATCCCAACTCTAGGTGGGTCTACCAATCCCAACCTAGTTCACATGCTTGAACCAAAACTCGAAAACCATTTAAAAATATTTAATCACTCACCTTACTCCCTTAAGCAATCCAAGCAAAGCCAACTCAAGTCTCCACAACTTCCGAAATCGTGCCCGAACCTCCCAAGGCCAAATCCGATGTCTCTAATCAATCAAAGGCAATGTATTATCCTCTTAATCAACCACAATTTACTGGTACACATCAGCTCTCAATTCTCTAACATTTTCTCAACAATTCAAAGCCGAAATCTTCCCAAATAATCCCATTTTCGTATTCCAGAAAAACCCAACCATTACCTCCCAATTTAAACACTTAAAACACTCCAAAACATGTCCAAAACACCCTCATAATGTTGTACAACCATCAGCCCTTCATTTCCCCACACAAACACTTCAAAAACTCTTAATTTCCACTCCTAAAAACCACCTACAGCAGTAGCTACGGGAATCCCATCAAACTAACATTATAATCTCTCAAAAATCATCACAAAACATCTAAAAACACCCACCCAATGTTGCTATAACATCAACCCAACAATTTCTCACAAAACCCTTCCAAAAACACAAATTTTTGACACTTTAAATACACCCCTAAAACCCATTTCGGAAATTCATCAAAATCCAACCAAACTAACATATAATGTGTATTTTAACATGATTAAGCAAAGCCCCAACTCAATTTATCAAAACCAATTGGAAAACCCCCTTAAAAATCCAAACTTGATATAAACCCTAATTTTCAAAAGTTCATATTTTTAAAATCTAGGACCATGGATAGATAGGAAATGGAAAGGAGAGTTCAAATATGTGATTACCTTTTAAAAACCCTTTGAATTGATGAAGAAATCGAATGAAATATATGCTTGAAAATTGAGAGAGTTTGGGGAATGGGGGGAGGTATTTCACGTGGGGGGGGGGGGGATAAGGGAAAAGGGGAAAAAGATGACAATTTGAAAGTTGTCATCTTTTTTTTTTAAAAAGTTTTTGGGCCAATTACAACATAAGCCCTTCCCTTTTTACTAAAGTTCAATTAGGCCACATTTTAAGTTGGATTTATTTTAATTTAATTTTATTGACTCGGACTATAAACCCGGATAACTCCTAACCCCAAAACACGGGTGTTACAACTCTCCCCCACTTAAAGAAATTTCGTCCCCGAAATTCATCGATCACGGAGGGCCACTGAAACATGCACCTCCACGCGTTCCTCTCTCACCACAACATACTAACCAACTCGAAAGACTTACCACGCAACACTTGCTATCTTACACTATGATCTCAACTGATTCTTCATTGCACGCAATTTCAAACTCAACTCAATCTCTTCAACAAATATAGCACGGAACAGATCTGACTCACATTTCTGAATCATAGATACACGGAACACATCTCAAACCCCTTTCTAACTCTGGTGGTAACCGCAACAGATAACAACAGAACTAGCCTGATTCACAAACTCATACAATACTGCTTGAACACTTGACTCATAACTTTCTCTGACTGGTCCTCTGTCTTCATCAATTAACCAAACATTATGCAGACGTCTTCAAAATTATTCTAGTTGAAATCTCGGATCTTTATTACTCACTTTTACTGCGAATCTTCTACGGATGTAACAAACTAGAAGAAAACTGACGCTCGGTCTTGACACGCTGGCAATTTACACACCTACCCTCGTACTGAACCACATTATTCATCAACTCAATCCAGAAGTGCTCGTCTTCAACCCACAATACGTCTTCATACAACTCAGATGCAATACAAATAAACTACCGTGCGCTTCGGCCAAAACAATACATCTCAAAACACTAGGTCAATCGGTACAACTATTCTGTCTCTAAAATGCAAAACTCTATCATCTCTGAAACTATATTCTGAAGGTCTTCCTTCTACTATGCCTCGCACGTGAGGTGCCAAGAATCTGTCTTGCAACTGTTTCTCATCAAACATTCTGACTCAAAGTGGTCTCAACCCGAAACTCGGCCACAAAACTACTATCATTTGATATACGGAATCCAGCAATTGCAACTCGTAACTCAACTACTAATCTAACAGCAAATACAACTCGGAACATCGGTTGCTACGTAGACTCTCTTCAGATAGTACTCAATCTTGAGGTCACAATCTTCAAGCAATTCTAACTACTCATGTTGTTCAAGTTCCAACCATTCCCAAGTCTTCAAATATTTCAAGCTCTAATGATACGTACATATACACTACGCATTTCTTACTATACAAACTTTGTCTCTAAGTCTTCGTAGCAATTACAACTGTAATTAACTCTATGTCTCATATCAGATAACTCTTCTCACAGTCTTTCAACTATCTTGATGAACAAGCCGCAATCTTCTGCCTTGCTTAAGCACACAACCTAACTCTACATGTAACGAATCACTATGGTTCACAAACTCCTCTGATATAAGCTGATTTAAGGTCGAAGCTCTCTTCAAAGTTTCTTTCAGTTCCTCGAGGGCTCATTGTCTCGCATCTAACCACACAACTGAACATTCTTCTGTAGCAATCTATCAATGGAGCAACTATCTTCAAAAGGCTATTTACATTTCTCTGAAAGTAACAATGCTAGACCTAGGAACTATAGATATCTGTCGCAGTCTTCAATTTCTTCCAACTCACATCTTCCTATGTTTGTTCAAGATTTGTTCTAATACACTCGGCTAATCTACATGTCCTAAGAGAACATCTTCATTAACTCGAAGTGATCACATCTTGCCCGAAAGCTGTCTTCGGTACTTCAACCTTTCCCACTTTCAACTGGTAGTAAACGGATCTCAAACTAACCTTCGAAAAAAAACTGAAGCACACATTGACTGACCAACAAATCGCTGACACTCGGAAACGGATACTAATCATTCACTGTCACTTGTTTCGACTGTATGTAATCTGAACACATTCTCGTACTGTCACTCTTTCCTCTTCACAATTTACATTGTAGAACTCTGAGATGATGCACTAGGCCTAATGAATCTAAGGTCTAACAAGTCTCGAAGTTAATTCTTCAACATTCTCAATTCTTCCGGAATTCATAAGTTACAGAACAAACAAAACAGAAGTAACCTCAAAAACGGTCTCAATAACAAACTCTTCTCCTCTAACAAGAGGTAAACCGACAATTCTTCCAAACACTTCTAGGAAAGAAAACACAACTATTCTAACATTATGTGGTTTAATCTTCATTCAAAATCAAATCCATCACAATTGCTAAGCAAGCCTGTTGACTAAACTCAACCAATATTTGACCTCTAAAGCTGGATCAACATTCAATAAGGAGTTCACATCCTTACCTACTACTACCGTCTCACAAAAATCCGCAACTTCAAGGCAACTCTCTCTTCGTCCCAACGTATATCCTAGCTTGTGCTCTACAAGCCAAACCATGTCAAAAAGGTACATCGAAACCGTATGAAGACAATCATTTCACATCTACTAGAAACTAGTAACTCTGAACCACCAACAACATCTTTTGTACATCTTTCTGATCACTACTATCTCCCAAAAAGGCTAGTCACATGTGTCCCTACATCTAAGGTCTCAACAAGGATATCCAATTTCTTACATGCTCACGCAAAAGGAGGTATCCGCAGAAATTGCAACTTCACATGCACACAACTGATAGTCTTCGACCCTCTTGCTTTCAGATTGGCTCTTCAACAAAATCTGACTCTTCTAAACTGTTCCTTAAGCATCTCGTAACTTCAAGATTCAATTCTGATCACACACAACCTAGAGTCAAAGCTCAAGACTCCCTTCCCGGCTCGACTGCATCAGAAGTGGCTTCATCTCTTCCGCTTGCTGAAAGACAACTCAACGTACACTGACACAAATCACACAAACTAGATCCCACTCACGGACACTGACCGACTGTCTTGCATTAAAATCATAGGTCGAACCCCAATAATCACCAACTAACACTTCACCAGGCATGTTCAAACTTGCATACTTGCTAACGATGTACAGAGATACGGATTCGGAATCAACTGGAGGAAACAACTTAATACTGTACCAAGGGCTTATCGGTTAGAACATCAACACCACTCTAACTCCCACTCATGTGCCTTCACTTCTTCTTGCCAACTGATGCCAGAGTTGATCACATCGTCCCTCATCCACATGAATCAACCCACATACACATTGTCTCAAGCGGACAAATTGTACCTCAATTCCGGTACAACCATACCTCCCTAACTACGGTGATGGACTCCCTCAACATCGTCCATCTTTTCAGAAACTACGACTTCTACTTACCGAAAGGCAATTAAATAAACAACAACATCAACAGTAAAACATACAAGATTGGGTTAGCAAGGCAAGGCTTCCAAGTGGCTCAAGTATGTTCCCCTCACTTAAAAATCTCTTTTTCAATGTAATAGTAGCAATGGGACTCTACTAAACATGCTTCAAACAAATCAACACACATACACGCTCAACCAAGCATATAACAAGGCTTACTTGCTAAACAAGTAAACACATGCGTACTATCAAACAACATGCATTCTCAATCAATCAACCATTCATCACAGCATACACGGATAACAAACAACATGCTTTTAAACAAGCAATCAACATACTTGTCATACAAGCAGCCATACTTACAGAGCAAGCAAACACCGTGCATATCAATTTAAACTTAAACTTACCTCACTTACCTGCCTAAGGTCTCGGTAACCTTAGTCTCTGATACAAACAAATGTAACCCCCTCGTCCCGGTCTGGCCGGATGACCGGTCCGAGTGAGCTACACGGGGAAAACCGAGTGAAAACCCCCTAAGGAATTCCCCCTCGGTTAGCAACCCTATTTTTTCATTTTAAATCTTGTCTAGATGAGTATTTAATCCTATGTGATCATACAGCGGAAAAACATTCACAAGGCAAGAAACGAACTCAGCCCAACATCTTACATCCCAATTTTAAGCTTTTACTACAGGCGGTATCGATACCCTTAAGGGGTGTATCGATACCCCCCTTGACTACGTCAATCGGTCAAAGTCAACCCGTAGAGACCGTATCGATACACCCAAGGAGTGTATCGATACCCTCCCTAACGGTTGACTTACCACGGTCAACGCTAAGATAACGGTATCGATACGCCAGAGGCCGGTATCGATACCGAACTGGACAGTAGCTCCAGTGACCAAAATAGTATCGATACGCCCCTTCGTGTATCGATACACGAGGCCTGAAACAAAAAGGTGGTATCGATACCGTACCAACCGTATCGATACCCCTGCTACGAACTCTCAGGTTTGAGCTGATTTAAGGCACAAGGAGGCCCCTAAATCCCTCAAAAACCCCAACCAACACACTAACATCAATCCTAAGGCAAATCAAACATAAAAGCATGCTTTAACTTGAAATCAAAGGCACAATTCAACACAAGATGATACACAAACCATACAAGCAACATAAGCTTTCAAGCATAGCATTCCAACATAAGGCATTTCAACATTTAAGGTCATACATGGTGCTCAAAGGCCTTAAAAGGCACATGATAAGCATAAAGAGGTTTGCACTATAACAAGGCAACCTAAACGTCTATTGACATGCCACCACACATAAGCATACATCAAAGCATAACATGTTTTACAAACCAAGGCCAAATCAAAACATCAACATACCCCAAACTCAAACAACAATACCTATCCCATTGCTTAACTATTACATTCTATCACTTAAAATTCATACATTGAGCTCACCAAAGCAACACTTGGAGACCATTCCTTGCTCTTGCCACCCACAAGCTATTTATCTACATTGTCGAACAAAGGAGAGCGTAAGCATGAAAGCTTAGTGAGGGTAAGCTCATAAAACAAACCTTCGACAATGCAGGGTCCAAGCACGGGCTACAACCAAGATAAAATGCATGATCTTACCTCTGGTCCACACGAGCCATAATTATAATTGATGCATGAACGTATATTCAATGTCATGTCATGCTCAACATGTTTAAATCCACAACATATGAAATCGCATATATTAAACCATGTTAGCAACACATCCCAAATCACATTGGCTCACAATTAATCACATATTGGCAACATAAACCACAATACGTATTGGCACCTAGCTATGACTCGAATACGCGGATAACCGTTGGAGCTCACATCCAACAACACAACCTTTACCTGACGGTGGGATTACACTCATCACCGTTCACGCGGAGGGGATTCCACTCATCCTCACGCCTCATTTCACGCGGAGGGGATTCCACTCATCCTCACGCCCGTCGATGGGATTCCACTCATCACCGACTAATATATATATATATATATGAAGATTTCCGGGCGAACCCGTACTCCATCTTGATGACTACCATCATCAAGACCACGCGCGCATTTTGACTCACGTGTGCACACTAGACATCCTAATGATCGATCATTTGTACCCAAGCATACTAGTGCCAATACTACACATTTCATTACTCTTTCACAATACCATTTTATAATAACTTTCGTGCTTAGCACGTACTCACCATGACCCACCGTCATGCACAAGCCACATTTCCATACCTAGCATGTACTCACCATGATCATCGGATCATACAATCACCTCATAACATCATTACACATGTCAACACTACATGCATCTCAATAACACAATATCACATCATATTTCATACATATGTATATCTTTATCACATTTATCATCAACATGCATGTAACAATGCATTAAGCCATGCCTCCACATACATATATAACAACATAAGCATAATCACCATAAGCATGATTAAACATGAGGCATAATTTAACCATTTAAAGATCAACCAAGGTCTCTAACTAAAGTTTGGGATTAGGCCACCACCCTAATCTCAACTCTAGGTGGGTCAACCAATCCCAACCTAGTTCACATGCTTGAACCAACACTTGAAAACCATTTAAAAATATTTAACCACTCACCTTACTCCCTTAAGCAATCCAAGCAAAGCCAACTCAAGTCTCCACAACTTCCGAAATCGTGCCCGAACCTCCCAAGGCCAAATCCGATGTCTCTAATCAATCAAAGGCAATGTATTATCCTCTTAATCAACCACAATTTACTGGTACACATCATCTCTCAATTCTCTAACATTTTCTCAACAATTCAAAGCCGAAATCTTCCCAAATAATCCCATTTTCGTATTCCAGCAAAACCCAGTCATTACCTACCAATTTAAACACTTAAAACACTCCAAAACATGTCCAAAACACCCTCATAATGTTGTACAACCATCAGCCCTTCATTTCCCCACACAAACACTTCAAAAACTCTTAATTTCCACTCCTAAAAACCACCTACAGCAGTAGCTACGGGAATCCCATCAAACTAACATTATAACCTCTCAAAAATCATCACAAAAAATCTAAAAACACCCACCCAATGTTGCTATAACATCAACCCAACAATTTCTCACAAAACCCTTCCAAAAACACAAATTTTTGACACTTTAAATACACCCCTAAAACTCATTTCGGAAATTCATCAAAATCCAACCAAACTAACATATAATGTGCATTTTAACATGATTAAGCAAAGCCCCAACTCAATTTATCAAAACCAATTGGAAAACCCCCTTAAAAATCCAAACTTGATATAAACCCTAATTTTCAAAAGTTCATATTTTTAAAATCTAGGACCATGGATAGATAGGAAATGGAAAGGAGAGTTCAAATATGTGATTACCTTTCAAAAGCCCCTTGAATTGATGAAGAAATCGAATGAAATATATGCTTGAAAATTGAGAGAGTTTGGGGAATGGGGGGAGGTATTTCACGTGGGGGGGGGGGGGGGGGGGGATAAGGGAAAAGGGGAAAAAGATGACAATTTGAAAGTTGTCATCTTTTTTTTAAAAGCTTTTGGGCCAATTACAACATAAGCCCTTCCCTTTTTACTAAAGTTCAATTAGGCCACATTTTAAGTTGGATTTATTTTAATTTAATTTTATTGACTCAGACTATAAACTCGGATAACTCCTAACCCCAAAACACGGGTGTTACACTTAAGTTTTTGGATTGATTGTGTGTTGCATTCTTGTTTTTTGATTAATATCACACCAACACCAATCTTAAATAATAAGACTCCTTATGAAGTTTTATTTGGTAAAACTCCTCAACTTGATAATTTAAAGATTTTTGGTTGTTTAGCCTATGCTTCTGAATTGCATAAGTCTCTTACAAAAATACATGCTAAGGCTATGAGGTGTGTTTTTATTGGTTTTCCAAAACATGTTAAAGGATATAGATTATACAATTTAGAAACAAAATCTGTTTTTATTTCAAGGGATGTTGTTTTTAATGAAACTATTTTTCCTTTTTATAAATCCTCTTCTTCTGATTTGGTGTTACCTAGTTGTGAAGGATCATCCTTTTTAGATGATTTTTTGCCTTCTAGTTATAAAAATTTGTCCTCATCTCAAGATCCAAGTTCTGCTGTTACTGACTTGTCTGTTTCTTTTAATACCCCTGTTGATCCTTCTGTTACTCCTACTGTTGTTCCTTCTGTTACTGATATTCCTGCTGTTCTTGTTATTCCTCCTGTTGTTTCTTCATCTAGACCTAGATCTGTCAGGTTACCTCAGAAACTTCATGACTTTCAGGTATCTTTGCCAAAATCTAGAACTTCCAAACATTCTGTTAATATTGTTTTGTCTTACAATAATGTTTCTGATAAACATACTTCTTTTATAATAAGATAGATGTTTTAACAGAACCTAAAACATACAAACAAACTGTTAAGCATGAGTGTTGGAGAAATGCTATGCAAGAGGAAATTTCAGCTTTAGAATCCAATAACACTTGGGAATTGATTCCTTTACCCCCTAATAAGAAAACAATTGGTTGTAAGTGGGTCTTTAGAACCAAATTTAAGTCAGATGGTACTTTAGATAGGTATAAGGCAAGGTTAGTGGCTAAGGGTTACACTCAACAATTAGGGGTGGATTTCTTGAGCACTTTTAGTTCAGTTGCTAAAATGACCACTATAAGAACCTTGATTGCTGTTGCTGCTTCTAGAAACTGGAAGTTACCGCAATTAGATGTTAATAATGCCTTCCTTCATGGTTCTTTACATGAAGAGGTATATATGGATCTGCCTTTAGGATTTAATGCTGAAACCAATTCTGGTCTTGTTTGTAAATTGAAGAAAAGTCTCTATGGTTTAAAACAAGAAAGTAGGCAGTGGAATGAGAAGTTAACCTTGGCTTTATTAGAAAAAGGATTTAAGCAATCTTCTGCTGATAGTACTTTATTTACTAAAGGATTAGATGATGATTTTATAGCATTGGCAGTTTATGTTGATGACATAGTTGTCACTAGTCCTAGTTCTGAGCAGATTAATGATATTAAAAGCTTTTTGCATGACAAGT
Organism: Hibiscus tridactylites; assembly: GCA_958450335.1. Lineage (NCBI taxonomy): Eukaryota > Viridiplantae > Streptophyta > Magnoliopsida > Malvales > Malvaceae > Hibiscus > Hibiscus tridactylites. The sequence goes on from OY288271.1 coordinate 36,276,014, forward strand.
TTAAAATCAAAGACATAGGGGATTTAAAGTATTTTCTTGGTCTTGAGATTGCTAGGTCAGCTTCAGGTATTCATGTTTGTCAAAGAAAATATGCCCTTGAATTGCTTAAGGACACTGGTTTCTTAGATTCTAAACATGTGTCAACACCTATTATTGTTACTCGAGGTGTTCAACGTCTTTCAAAATCTGATGGAAAGCCTTTAGAAGACATTTCTGATTATAGGAAATTAATTGGTAAATTGTTGTACTTAACCAATACAAGACCTGATATATCTTTTTCAGTACAACAATTATCTCAATACTTGTCTTGTCCTACTACATCTCATCTAAATGCAGCTCATAGAATTTTAAGGTACCTAAAAGGTTCACCTGGTCAAGGTTTATATTTTTCTGCTGATAATGATCTGCATTTAAATGCCTTTTTCTGACTCGGATTGGGCTTCATGCCCTGATTCGAGAAAGTCCATTACTGGTTATTGTGTCTTCTTAGGTTCCTCTTTAATCTCATGGAAGTCCAAGAAACAAACCACTATTTCTCGTTCTTCAAGTGAAGCTGAGTACAGGGCCTTAGCCTCTGTTACTTGCGAGCTATAATGGCTTTTCTATTTGTTAAAATATTTCCATGTTTCTTTTCAACCTGCCAATATTTACTGTGATAATTCTTCTGCCATACAGCTTGCTGAAAATCCGGCACACCACGAGAGGACTAAACACATCGAGATAGATTGTCATCTTATACGGGAGAAGATTCACCAAGGATTTGTGAAGCTGCTGTCAGTCTCAACACATGACCAGATTGCTGATTGTCTGACTAAAGCATTACCCAATTTTTCTTTTAGTACCTTAGTCTCCAAGTTGTGCATGCACAACATTTATGCTCCAACTTGAGGGGGGCTAACAGAATATTATTCTTTTTCCTTCTTTTATAGCTGGAATCAAGACTTAGAGTCTTGATTAGTATAAAAAGAATGCTTAGTATTAGTTTAGTTTAACTTTTGGTAAAACGTCTCCTTATATTGTCGTTTTGTATTTTTCTTTTCTTGAGTAAAAACGGTGCGTTTTGTTTTCATTCTTTTCCTTTCATCAGAAGCATATTCGATAACCAAACTCTCAATTCCCAATTTCGTTTCTCTCAAACCCTAGAATCCAAAAGTTAACAAATTCTACAACGTGCGACGAACATCGATGAACACCACTAATGATGAACATCGATGAACATCATTAAATTAATTAATAAAGATTTAAAATTTCAAGGACCCATCATACAATTAATAATTATTTTAAAAATTCAATTAAAATTTTTTTATATATTAAAATTTTATTTTTTTAATAAGGGTAAATTATATATTTAATACCTCACTTATTTCCGTATTTCTATTAAACCCTCATTATTTAAATATTATTTCAATTTGACCCTATTCTTTATAAAAAAGTTAATTTAACCCTCAACCTAAAACCCTAAACTATTAAACTTAAACCCTTAAACTCTTAAACATATACCCTAAACCATATATCATTAAAAATAATTTCACCATTATCGATTCAATTCAATTCAATGAATCGTTGAATTCTCTTAAAATATTTAATTAAATTATTTTTTATATATATCAAAATTAATTAAACTCAAATTTAAAAGGATTGGTGAGACCGAAAGAGTCAGCAAACAAGCAGCAGGTATCTAGCTCCCGTGTCTATTGTTATTTGCGATTTGTTAATGATTTCCAAGCACGCAGAAGTGCTGCAGGTGTGCATCAGCAGTCAAATTAGAATTACTTTGTGAATTGTTAAGCTTGTATCCGTAATTAGGTATGTTGCACTCTTTTTCTTCTAATAGGTGTTTTAGGGTATATGGTTGATGTAGAAACAATCTCTCGGGTAAACCTACTAATGTAAAAAAAAACGAATACACCCAGAGTTTCAATGGAAAACATCGAGCGATTGTTTCGTCATTATACACAAACGAAGCAAGCGTAGTTTTTGCAAAGCCTCCTATTCCATTATTCTTTAACTTTTGCTTTATTTCAATACCCAAATTAAAGTGACAAAGCCTGCCATCAAGCATAGTCTAAAATGAGATGGATTGTTACTATGCCTAGAATGAGGCTCACATGTTTATCCTTTATTCCGAGTGGACAAAATTTTAATTTTATTTTTATATATATCAAAATTAATTAAACTCGAATCTCCTAGAATTAACATTATCATTTTATTTGAGATGAAGAGTCCATAACAATTAATTATAATTAATTCAATTCATTAAATTGAATTCAAAAATAATTTTTTAGGAGAATTCAACGATTCATTGAATTGAATTGAATCGATGATGGTGAAATTATTTTTAATGGTATATGGTTTAGGGTATATGTTTAAGGGTTTAAGGTTTAATAGTTTAGAGTTTTAGGTTGAGGATTAAATTATTTTTTTATAAAAAATAAGGTCAAATTGAAATAATATTTAAATAATGAGGGTTCAATAGAAATACGGAAATTAGAGAGGTACTAAATATATAGTTTACCCTTATTAAAAAATAAAATTTTAATATATATATGAAATAATTTAATTGAATTTTTTAAAATAATTATTAATTGTATGATGAGTCTTTAAAATTTTAAATCTTTATAAATTAATTTAATGGTGTTCATCGGTGTTCATCATTAATGGTGTTCATCAATGTTCGTCGCACGTGGTAGACTCATCCTTTATATAATGGTTTAAAATTCGTACCATTCATAAAAAGAAACTTATAATTATTAGAATTGTTTTTTATTTTAAAATTATTTTATTTTATTTTTGAATAATGTATTTAAAGTCGGTACATGTCGAGTTATAACACATAAGTTGCTTGAGAGATACGAAATATAAATCATGGTCGTGGCTCTTTTTAAATAATTTAGGTTTATCATGAGTTGTTTAAATAATTTTTATTGATTTAAAACAATTCTAATAACTTTTTATATCATTTTATAATTTATTTAATTTTTTATCTATAATATTTTTTACAATTTCATTTAATTTTTTTACATTTGTTAACTGTTAGAACTAAAACATAATAGATATGAAATTTAAAATTCAGGACCTATCATGTCAAACCATAAGAATAATAAATTGAATGCGGAAGCGTACCTGAATTCATTGATAGATTGAAAATTTTGAATCTTGATGTGAAAATCTCAAAACTTTGGTATTGATCTTCCAAGAAGATATGTTATCTCTTGAAGTAAAACTCCCTGACGGGGAAGGAGAGAAAAACAAGTTAACCTATTTCTTGGGGACCGCTACCCCTTTATATAGTTGATTATTAAATCAAACTATTAAATATTTATAACTCTGCCCCTCATTGAATTATAGATATATCTTATGGTATCTACACTTTTATTTCCATGACATTTTAATATCTATGACACACTTAACTTAATTGGTCACTTTATTTTGTGTCATACTTTTTATTTTGTTCAAATCATAACTTCCATAAATTAAAAAGAAAGAGCAACACAAGGGGGGCCCACAACCGTGCAGGGGCCATGCACAAACGCGGAAAAACACGTAAAACAAGCCATGCATAACGCACGTGAAACACAAACAGAGCTGCATAACATACATGCGACGCTCTTGAAGACAGACCCTGCGGATCAAAACATGCCGAAACACGACACCACGGGCACAAAGATCTCCCATAAGGAGACGCATAAACTTCCTCCAGCACTTGAGATGCGGTAGGATTAGACAACCGTCAGCCAACTAGGCATTCGTGGGGAAAACCAAAACGGATTCTCGTCAGCCTTGTCCGACTTTGAACTGCCGCCATTGCGCCTGAGAGCTCTATCCAGAGGCAGGCTTCCGATTGGAAATCGATCCTTATCAAGGCGTCGACAACAGAACATCGGGGGTGAGGGAAACATGAGAAACCAAGATTTTCCTCATGCGCAGTAGCACCGAGAAACAACAAGAAATTAAAATCTGAAACAAGATCACAAACTAAACGCGGATCAACTAGAGACCACCTGCTACCAGTGATCCGAAAGGAAGGGGAAAACCTCCGCATTAACCAGTGGCCCTTCCTTCCACCGGCTGCGGGCACTACACGATTCATTGAGTTGACGGATAACTCTATGAGGAGCTATCTGTGATGTCAGTGTTGATTGGGCACAAATCCTGTGTGGAGAAGGTGGGGGAGAGAGAGCTTATTCGTCACTAACTTGAATCTCTTCATTAAGAAAGTAGTTGTCGTCGATGCACATCGACAGAGTGCATGTGATCTTCTTCCTAAAGGGATCAATTTCGAGCTCAATAAGCCCCGCCTCGTTCACCAACATCCTAGTGTATTCCATATTAAATTTGCGACAGGTTGTTTTCTTGATGAGAGTCAATCGTTTAACCCCAAAAGTCCTTCCTTTTTTCGAACGTTCAATTTTTTGAATGATCCTTGAGGAATTAAAAATTGACTCTAGGAACAAGGCAGCCTTTATAAACTCGTCACTGCAGCTACGTTACTTTCCAAGATGCACCAATTTTGTTGTCCCACCTGAACGATAGTGCTTAATACTTCCTCCCATAATTCTCTTCTTTTTGCAGGTCCAAACAGTTTGAGTTGTTCCTCCTCTCTCTTCCTTTTACGGGGAGCAGATACTTGCATTTTATCAAAACCCCTTGCCAGTAAATTTCCTCAAGTCGTGCTACTTTGATTTTCAGATATATGTTGAGGTGACTTCTCGCTGGGATTAGGGTCGACGAAGGGATACGGGTTCGAGAGACCCCTTGTGTAGGTGTTGTAATGGTGAAATGTCCTAAAAATCCCTGCTGACACTGCTATCACCAGTTTCCAGGAAGCAAAGGGTTGACCTTGGGTGGAGTTGAAATGACGTCCCAAGCTTCCTTAGTTGTCGAAGGACTAGGATTAGTCATTTCCACTGTTGCTTGCTCTCCTTTCTGCCCTTCTGTTATGTCTTTTCTCCCAGCAGCTTTGTCGTTTTGTCCAGGCTGGCATGTTCCACTTTGCTGAGATTTTGTGGCGTTATTGAACTTTGTTTTTGGTGGAGTAGCCCTTGATTTTCCCCGGAAAGAAGCTCGCAACCATGGCCCAAACTTGCTGTAAAGTTTGAAGATGGTGACATCGAAGCTGCAATCTCTTTTAGCATGCCCCAAACATCCGCAGCGAAAACAAAACTTGGGGAGCCCTTCGTATTTAAACGCTATTTCCAAGGGTTTATCCTTATTTCGATTGAGCACAAAACTCATCTTCAAGGGGTCCTCAACTCTAATGCTACCCTTATACTCAGTTCTTCCTGCCAGATTGTCTTGTTTTCAGCCTCCAACATCGAGTCGTAGTAAATAGGGAACAGCTTCCCGATTCTCCTAATATTGTCTGCCGTACATAGACCAATAGGAAGATGATGTATTTGAACCCAGAATTCCTCAGTCGAAAAATTAATTTCCTCTAGAGCTTTCTCGGGTTGCCAATCTTTAAGGATCAACAAAGAGTCTTGGATGGACCATGGTCTAGAACCCATTATGCGCGGCCTCTCATCGGTCGATTCAAACAGAAACAAGAAGAAGTTTCTGTCTAGTTCATGGCACTCCACTTTGTCACATTTCCAGGCCTTCTTTACAATGGCAGTTAAAGCAAGAATTCTGATGGGGTGAGGTGTAAGCAGCTTACCTACCAATGCTAAGTTTTTCAGAACCGCATTAACTTCACTATCCTCATTAAGTTCCAACTCATCGACAAAGTCCTGACTTAACAGATTGGGATCAGTTGGATTTGTTGGGTAGTTGTTATTAACTATACCAGTACTTAGAGAAGAGCAGACGTTTGTCATAGTGTTGGGGGAAAGGTTAAAACACAACACAAAACAAAACAGACTGAGGGGAAAGCAAAAAAACCTGGACCTGGAAAAAAAACATGAGCTTTGAAAGGAAATAGAAAAACCACAGCAGAGGCTCCAAACCAGACTCAACCACCACAGAGGTCACACCATGTTGCTCGAGCTTCTCAAAACCAAGGGAAAGGAAGAAACTCAGAAGCAAACACCTGGACTTTTGGTGAAGACGAGAGAGAGCTTTACTGGGGGTTTTTGATTGGGGTCCTTTCACAATCTATAACAAAACTGCTTCTCCTGTTCAAGACTATTTTGTGGCATACTTTATAATAGCAACATACATTTTTTTACATATGTGCCCACAATTGTGGATTTTAATCCAACAATCTCCCACTTGGGCAACATATGTTTCCTGATAAATGTACAACCTTATGAGCTTAAAATTTTGCTATTATATAATAGATATTCTATAACAATCTCGTCCATCAACTATATCCACATAGGATTAAAGCGGTCTTCGCCATATCAATCATGACTGGACCTATCAATGGTCACGTATACAAATATAGTCAAATGACATAGATCAATCATGGATGTGTAGCATGGAAAATTACATGAAATGTGAACCATACATGTCTATTTCCAACTGGTCCTCCTAAACCTTAGTGAGATCAACTTTACTGAATTCGGAGTGTGGATAAACCAAAATAACTTTATTTCTGCAGAAAAAATCTTAAAATATCCTTAAACTGAAGTAACCGAAATCGTGTCTAAAACGAATGAACTTTTTTCAAAATTACAAACTCCCACTAAAACCGAATATCCTTAAATAACATTACACCCACATGAGTAGTGTGCTCATGAAAGACTTAGGGTGACCATTTCTTAATATGCGCGTAATTATGGAGTTTGTACCAACATGATCTATAAACACACAAACACTTTGAATTTTCTTTAACAACTAGGAACGAATATTTATGTCCTTCAAGTTGAAAGTGTTCTTATTGTTTATAGAATAAATGAATGCATATTTATTGTTTATAGAATAAATGAATGCATATTTTCTTTAACAACTAGGAACGAATATTTATGTCCTTCAAGTTTAAAGTGTTCTTACTGTTTATAGAATAAATGGATGCATATTTATTGTCACAAAATAACTAAAGTGATCTTTCTGTTCAATATACAATTAGCAGTCCATGTGACAAAATTCTTTTGCATCAATATTCTATTAGAATCGAAGCCTGTAAACCTAATGATCTCTAACTTACCAGAACTCCGACATGTGAGCAAGTAATTTTTGTTCTCTAAAGATATCTTATAACCCTATTGGCTGCTATCCAATGGTCCATAATATGATTCCTCAAATATCTGTTTAACATTCCAACAATGTACACAATTTCCGAACGCATAGATACTTAAGCTTAAATTAGATTCTTTATAGCTTATGCATAGAGAATCTTTTGGATTTTCTAAATTTCAAGGTTACTTTTAGGGCATTGAGTAAGATTAAATTTGTCTTCTTTAGCAATATGAGTATCCCTTGGTTTTACTCCCACTGAACTTGTAGTATATACAATTGTCAACCAAATTTATCTCAAGACCGAATGAGATAATCAACATGAAATTTATAATTTCATTAATGAGAGTCCTACTTAAGCTCATAGATAGAATTCTTTAATTTACATATCATTGATATTGTATCATAAGACACAACTTTATGATTGTACTATATAAATAGTTTCTTCAATGTCGCCATTGAAAAAAAAAACTTAACATCTATCTAATGTAGCTTAAGACTAAAACAAGCAAAAAGTATAATAATTATCTTGAAAGAGTTTCAATAAAACTTGAGAGAAAGTCTCTGCAAAATAAATGTCTTCTTTTAGAGTATATCCTTTAGATACAAGACGTGCTTTATACTTATCCACATGGTCATTTCCATCCCTATTGGTTTTAAATATTCATTTACAACCAATTGGTTTGCACCTTAAGGTAATGAGACAAGTTCCTAAACTTTATCGTCTTGCATAAAATTATACTCTTCTTGAATGACATCAATCCACTTTTGAGAGTTAGAACTTTTATGGTCTAATAAAAAAATGATTGATCATTTTCTATCATTCCATTGTTGCCTTATTTTCTTGAAGAAATACAATATAATAATTCGAATTAGTATTTCATCTTCCTCTCGTGGATCTCTTTAATGACACTTGTTTTTTAAGGTTGTTGAGTTTGTTCTTCTGAAACAATTACCTTATCTTGAATGAGAGTTGTTCAACATTGTTTTGTTGAGGTACTTGATTCACTTCTTGATTAATGATAGGTGTGAAAACCTAAACATCATCAAAAGTGATAGTATGAACTAAATTATAATTCAATTCCTTCTCAATAACAATGCATCTAACCTTATTTCTCCCCCCAAACTCAACATCTTAAAAAAATTATAAATCTATTCTTAAAATAATCTTAATTGTGGGATCATAAAATTTACAACACATGGATCACTCAAAATAATCGAAGTAGTTGCTCAGTTTTGAAGTTTAATTATTTCACATATATCTTAACTTATACAAAAGAATCAACACTTTGTAACTTATTGTTGTTTCTTTTGATTAGGACCTTAGCGACTTTATTCTAATATTTTCTTTTATAGCTCTTATTCTTAGAGACACTAACTAAATGAGCACTAACCAAATGAGTACTTTTACACTTATAATGCTTCAACTTTTCTTCCTCTTGAACATAATGAGAAATGAGCTCAAATGGAGTCTATTTCTCCCTTTGATAATTGTAACTTAAATTGGTTAAATTGTATATGAAGCGGTGTCAAAATAATAAAAACAAACAATTATTAGAAAGTTCGATCTTATGTTCTTTATGTTTTGAAGCAATATTAAACATTTTTACAATATTCCCTCTTACATTTCCTTGACCCTTATACTTGATAAACGTCAAAGAAATCATAAGTGATGTCATCTTAACCTTAATATTTTGGGTAAAACATTTCTTAATTTCTTCAAAGAAACACTTAGTATGAGTAATCACTTTAGATTTGTGCTACTAAAGACATCTAGAATGTTGTGTTTTATGGTCATTAGACTCATGCGATTCGAACGATCTCACCTCTCAAACTACCTTTTATGGGTACTTATCACAGTGAGAGGTGCAAGATATTCTTTACTTAGTGCAAAGTCTATGCTCATACAACCAAATACTATATGTAAGTGTCTCTTCTATTCCTTGAAATTAGTTTCACTAAACATTAGTGTAGAATGTTATTAACAGATATTGTGACAGAAAAGATAGATTACCTAATATAGAACAAAAAAAATAAAAAAAAATAAGCTCACATAAATATTCATAAGTAAACAAATAAATTCAAAATAATGGCTAGTTTCCCTCAAGATACCAAGCACAACATTAATATCAAGTCTTTGGACAATAGTATTAACTGTAAGCGATACTCTTGTTGTAGCAATCAAACAGTGACAATAAACTATGTCAAACAATAGGCTAATCTTTGGACTAACGTATTGCTCACATAAAATACCTTATAATTGTCACACATTTATCGCCACAGTTGTCGTTGTAATTCTGCCAAATATTAACTTTCCTTTGGGCACGCATGAATTACAAAAACTCATAATTATCTTAATATTTTAAATAAACTAATCTACACAAAAGCGGTCACTTTGGTGACATTATGTTTCAATTAATCCATTAAACTATTAGATATCCGAAGCCAAAATATGAATTTAATTGTTTCAAAATGTTTGTCTTAATTTTATCTTTCAATCAAATAAAAAGATAACCAAAAAATAATAAATTTGAATAAAGGTAAACATAATGTCAAGATACCAGACACTCCATTAATATTTCATCTTTAGACAAAACATTAACTTGCAAGTGATATCTTGGTATAGTAATCAAACATTGATAATAAGAACATGTCAAACAAAAATCTTCCTTTAAGCCGATTTATTGCTCACATATAAAACTGAATAATTATCACATGTTTATTACCACAGTTGCACATGTAATAATGTTAATTATTAACTTTTCTTTGGGCCGATTAATACTAACATAATCCGAATTACATGTACAAAATCTTCTATAGTTTAAAATAAAATAATTTCCACAATAAAGGTCACTTTGGTGACTTAATGTTTTATTTACATTGTCTTAAAATATATACTATAAATATACAAATATCCAAATTTAAAATTTTGTAACAGTTAAAACTGAAATTTCTGATAACACTTAAGTTTCCGAAATAACCCAAAATAAGGTTGTCTGAATGGGGCTATCAGAACTCGAAAAAAGCTAAATCTTTGTCTGTCTCTTAAAATTTTTCTTAAACCTTAAAATGCATTTACGAAAATTAAAGTCGAATTCAAACCATTCAAACTTTAACTAGAAGCGAAAATCAAAAGTATCATACAAATGAATAATTCATATAATGATCATATAAAACCTTAAAAATATCCATAATAACCTAATGGTTAGAATTGAAATTTTAATCAAGCCGAAACAATTAAACAACACTTAAGCAACAAGGTTCGATTGAAATGGAACAAATATATCTTCTGTAAACTGAAGCTCATAATTAATCCATACATAAAATGAAACCAAGTTACAAATCTCTTACTGCTACTAGGTAAAAGCCAAAACTTAACTTATGACAAAAAGTCAATATTTGTTCTCTTTAAAATCTCAATTACCAAAAAGTTTAAATTTCTTTGTCCGTGTAGATTAAAACACAATACCATAAATCAATCATAATTAAAGAAAATTGTATCAAAGCCTAATTAACTTTTACCCCAACATGAATTAAAAGGCAAATATATGTTCGGCGAAAATCTAACCACCGTGTCTAAAACCAACACGAAATCGAAACAAAACATGCAAGTGTCACGGACCGCACCCTAGGGTCTGTTCCAACCGCCCACTAAGGGGCCAGCAGCAGTGTAACCCCCTTAACCCGAGCTAGACGGTTGACCCGAATTAAGAAGTTTACACAGGGAAAACCAAAGTCAACCTAAAAGTCAACCTTGATTAACGACCTTTTTTTTCTTTTTAATCTTATCTAAATGCATATTAACCCTAATCAAACACTCAAGGAAGGCATACTCGAAAACCACAGCAATCGGACAACGAACAGGGACTCGATTGCACCACATTCAGATTTAGGGACCAAAATGTAAATTCTAGAAATTAGAAGGACTTAACCAACTTTAAGGTTACCAAAATGAAATTAATCATGTTTCATGCTTCTCTGCCAAATTTCAACTCAAACGGACATCACAAACTCAACCAATTGCATAAACAAACATTGGGACCAAAACACAAGGATTTCAAAACATAAAACTATCAATTTCAGTGCCCAACGGTCGAGTGTTCCGAAACGGTGATGATCCGTTCCGAAACGCGGGACCGTTCCGAAACAGGTTTCGGAACAGGGCTTGGCAGTGGCAAAACCGTTCCGGAACGGCTCTACCCGTTTCGAAACGCCAAGGCCATTTCAGGCCCTCTGTTCCGAAACGGTAGCACCCGTTTCGAAACGTGCTGCCCATAATTGCAGATTTTTGCTGGTTTAATTCACAATTGACCCATCAAACATGCTCCAAAGGCAACCAAAACATACCAGCAAGTCATTCAACACTCAAAGAACATATTAGCATCAACCAATCTCAATCATAGCCACAAATGAGGAAAAACCCAATTCTATAGGCATGCATCCTATATAGCAAACCATGAAACCATCAATTCTTCAAAACCACATACCAAAGGCCATTTACATGTTCTAACATCATCAAAGGTATAAAACCAACTTAGGGAGTCCAAAACATCTCCTAAAAACACAATTTGAGTTCCCATTGCCAAATGTCAAAAGCTAAACAAGTTATGAAAATTGTCACCATACATGAGCTTAAGCTTCCACTTAGATTCTTGACCACCTTGCTGCCCCTTTAAGCACTTCAATGCTCTGCATTATTGGTTTAAGAAAGAGAGAGCGTAAGCACATAGCTTAGTGAGGAATGCTCAATTAAAACATCACAATAATGCATTTACAAAACACTTTCTCAAAGCCTTTAGTTTCAAAACAACATTATCAAACAATTATGTTTACAAACCAAGCATTTCATGATTCAATCCATCATCATGTCATATTGGCTTACAAGTGATAATCCATAACATTTTAAAACTCAAAACACAAATGACAATCGGATACGCGGATTACAAGCGTTGTCCCATACGCTTCATACACACTACCAATATCAAGGTGGAGCATGGTACAATCACAACCCCTCAACACCCGTGATGGAGACTATGGTACAATCACAACCCCTCCACATCACTCATTGGTAGTTGTATAACATCACTAACGAGATCACGGGACATACCACACAAGATCCACACATGGACTTTTAACCACCATTGTGATCTTACAATACACAAGGTCCACACATGGACTTTTAACCACCATTGTGACCTTAAAAATACACAAGGTCCACACATGGACTTTTAACCACCATTGTGACCTTAACAATACACAAGGTCCACACATGGACTTTTAACCACCATTGTGACCTTAACACAAGATCCACCCATGGACTTTTAACCACCATGGTGATCTTAACCATCTCGTTAGTGTACTTGGATGGGGTTTACGGTACAATCACAACCTCTCAACATCCAAGGCGACTTTATTCACGGTGCACACAATCCTATAGCCGGCTAACTATATCTGATTCAAGTACTTTTAAAACAACACATCACTTGCCAATATACATCATTTAACATCATTAATTCACTGTTTTAAAGCATTTAACAAGCCATTAAATCAACATGCATCACTATGCATTAAAATCACATTTATCAATGTAAAACCAAGGATCTCTTACCTTGAGCATCCTTCAACACATGGCTTATAAAACCATCAATAAACATGCTAAAATATGCTTTTAAAAACAGAATTTAAACATGCAAACAAATCACTTTGCATTCAACCAACTCATGGCTCATCAACAAGAGAGTTTTTCCGAAAACTTACTCTTGAACTTAGCTAAGTTGTTTAGACTTTAACTAAGCTCCCAAACCTTCAAAACATTGGTTTCAAAGCTGAAAACCAAACTTCACTCACCGATTCCGTTTCGCAAGCTTGCCGAAACACCAATCAAGCTTCCGGATCAACACCACAAGGATCCGAAGATGTCTCCCCTATTTTAAACACATCAAAGTAGAGGATTAATGCATCATCATGCATTAATATCTTCAACCTAAACACCTAAACTCGCTGCTCACATCAACATCCACATTTCGGCCACCAAACACAACCGAAATCACATCCAAACACCTCTACAACACTACCCAGCCAAGATCCATCAACTCCAAACATAATTATACATCAATTAACATCAAAAAAGGATCTAAACACGTCCTTATACCTCCAGCTATAGCAGATCATCAAGATCACCCAAAAACCATCACTAACTCAAGCAAAACTTAGGAAATTCAACCTATTCGGGAATGCATTGATTAAACCCCAATTTCACACCAATTATACATCCAATTTACATCAAAAATACATCTCAAAATAGTGCCCAAACATTTCATACGAATTTCATCAAAATTAAACCAAATCTTGCATTTTAAAGCCAAGATCAAGAACAAATCATTAAAACCTTTAATAAAACTCAAATCAAGGATTGAGAACTTGGGAATTTCAGTAAAGAACTGAGTATTTAGAGGAGAAGGACGTTCATACCTCTAAATGTGAGTTTCTCCTTGTTTGGAACCAAGAATCTTGAAAATTCAATAAACAATTGCTAAGGTTTTGATGTAGAAATGATTAGAGATCCATTGGAGATTGAAATCTCATTTTTAGATGTCAAAATCAGAGGGAAAAAGGCTCGAGAAAAGTGTTTGGGTTGAGAGAAAAGTTGAGAGAAAAGAAATGGAAAATTTTGAGAAAAGTTAGTTATGACAACAAAATATCTAATTCTCTCCTTTTTCCTTTCATTAAAAACCATTAATTAATTGTTTAATATTAAGAAAAATCTGGAGAAACTCTTCTTGGGTAACATAGCTCCTTAAAGATTCAAAGTTTCAATCCTTTTAAAACAGTCACCAACTTTTCAAAAATTACATTTTAGTCACTAACTTGAAATGTCACATTTCGAAACCTCATTTTGTAAAATTGATTTCACCACTCTCTTATATATAATAAAAGAGAATTTTAAGATATTTTTCCATATTTTTAATGCATCCCGAACTAGGCTTTCCTAAAAATCACCTTTTTATATTCGAACCGCAATCCGACTGGTCCGGTCCAAACCCAAAACTTCTAAGCCCAAAAATTGGGGCGTTACAAGCAGCACCCGCCCAAGGACCGAGCAGGCCAAGCCCATCGCAACCGAGCAGACTGAGCCTGACGCACCCCAGGGGCCCTATCACGCAACCGAGCAGACCGAGTCGGATGCACCCCAGGGGTCCGATCACGCCGCACACCACAGGCCCAAGCCAGTCGATCACGCCCAGCACCAGGGGCTCGACAGCAACGCGCGCGAAGAGGCCGGACAGGGCCGTCCAGACGCACCCATGGGTCCGCACAAGGCATTGGGCATGGCCTCCGCGCACACCACACCCTCTTAGGGGTTTAGGGAGTACAAATCCCTTTAGGACAAGGATTCCCTCTCCTTGAAGGAGTAGGATATTAGTAATCCTAGTTAGAATAGGATTAAGGCTTAGAAGGGCTTATTTAAGGAGGCTTAGCCCCACCTCATTATTTACTTTTTCTCTTAGGATTTCGAATTGCTTGGCTTATTAGGCAACTTTATTTCTTTCCATTCAAATTAATAAAATTCTCGGGTGTTATGCTCAACTCGTTGTCTCGCGCATTCTTTCCATCTCACCATCATCTTGTTTCCGCATCGATCTAAGTCATCCGGCTTAGATCAAGTAGGCTTACTTAGGTGCCACAAGCTTCCCGAAGGGCCCTAAGGCCGCACGTCCCGATCGAGGTTTTCTAAGGATGTGACAAGTGGTATTAGAGCAAGGAATTTGCTCGAGATGGCCAAGAAAGACGAGACCAGCACACCAACAAAACCCGCGGAGATCCAAGCCCCTGTAAAACCCACCGACAAAGTTCCTGACAAAGCTGCTGATAAGAAGAGGGCCACTTCCAAGGATCAAATAACATCGCTCGAGGACAAGATAGATCGACTCGAGACCAACGCAAAGGAGACGATAGAGTCCCTCGATGTTGTTAACGATTGACTCGGAGTATTAGAAGCCAACATCGTTTCCAAAAAGAAAGTCAATGAAGAGGTTCAAAATCTTCTCGACTCAGCATACGAGAAACTGAACCTACAAGATGTTTCCCTTCAAACTGCGATGGAAGCAATGAGGGGGAATTGTTGGGGGAAATCAGAAAGCTCAATGCCGAGCTATCCCTCTACAAGAATGTCGTATTAATCGGCATGATCGGCAGGACTACTGAAGCCAAGCCCAAGATCGATGTGCCGAAACCGAAGGAGTTCAAAGGGGCAAGGGACGCCCAAGAAGTGGACAACTTCGTTTGGGGGTTAGATCAGTACTTCTGACTCTCGGGCATCGAAGATGAGAGCACAAAGGTAAACACTGCCTCTGTTTACTTAGTTGATGTCGCACTTCTATGGTGGCGACATAGGTGTTCTCAGTCAAGAGATGGGTCGTTTCCCACCAAAACATGGAAGGAATTCCAATTTGAGTTCAAAGAGCATTTTTATCCAAAGAATGCTCAAGAAGAAGCCCGGGAAAAGCTTCACCAATTAAAGCACGATGGCTCCATCCGAGAGTTTGTCAACAAGTTCACATAACTTAGGCTTCAAATCCAAGGGATGAGCGAAGCTGACGCCCTCTTTACCTTTAAAAATGGATTACAACGTTGGGACAAGATGGAACTACATCGAGCTGGAGTCCAAGATCTTTCCAAAGCCTTGGACTTGGCCGACTCCCTTGCAGACTTTGAATACAGGAAGTCGGGCACCCAAAACAAAAGCCTAAGCACAAAGGCAACAGCGGGAAAGACAAAGAGGTGCATAACAAGGATGGGACAAAGAAAGCACCCAGCGGAGACTTCAAACTTCGTAAGCCGTGGGAGAAAAATAACAATTTCAGTTGCTACAACTGTGGGGGTAATCACATGAAAAGAGACTGCCCACAACTCGAGAAGGCGGCCGCCATCCAAGAAGAGGATGATGAAGAAGTTGGAGAAGACGTCCCCAAACTTGGTTCCATTATTAGCTCCATGGAAGTTAAGAAAGGTTCGAAGAAAAAAGGTTTGATGTTCGTAGACATCAACATGGCAGGCCAAAAGATGAGCGCATTGGTGGACACCGGGGCCTCGGACTTGTTTCTATCAGAAAAAGCAGCCAAGAAGCTTGGCCTTCGCATTGAGAAGGCAGGCGGATTCATCAAAATCGTACATTCAAAAGAGACTCCAATTGTCGGGTTAGCAAAAGGGGTGAAACTTAGCATCGGTGACTGGTCCGGCAAAGAAACAATCAAGGTGATTCCCCTTGATGATTTTGAGGTAGTAATGGGCCTTAGCTTCCTTAATCGGATCAATGCATTCCCTGTACCATTCGCAAACTGTTTGTGCATACTCGACCCAACACGTCGATGTATGGTCCCCTTGAGCCGACAGTCGGGAGTAAAGGCCAACGTAGTGTCGGCCATTCAGTTCAACAAAGGGTTGCATAAGGAGGAACCAACATTCTTAGCGGCACTAGTAAATGTCGAGCCACCCACAACCAAAAGGGTTCCGACCGAGGTAGGACAAGTCCTAACCGAATTCCAAGATGTAATGCTGCCAGAATTACCCAAAACCCTCCCACCAAAGCGTGAAGTCGGCCATAAGATCGAACTTGTTCCAAACGCGGTGCCACCAGCCCGAGCCCCTTACCGGATGGCCCCGCCCGAGCTCGAAGAGCTACACAGACAATTGAAGGAACTCCTCGACGCCGGATATATTCGACCATCTAAGGCGCCCTACGGAGCACCAGTACTTTTTCAAAAGAAGCATGACGGAACACTTCGAATGTGCATCGACTATCGGGCTTTGAATAAGCTCGCCATCAAGAACAAGGTACTACAACCCTTCCTTGATCAGTTCGTTGTAGTTTACCTCGATGACATCGTAATCTATAGTAAAACCATCGGGGAGCATGTGGAACACCTACAGAAAGTGTTCAAAGCCTTGCGGCAAAACAAGCTATACGTCAAAGAGGAAAAGTGCTCCTTCGCACAAGAAGAAGTCTCGTTCCTCGGCCACATCATAGGAGGTGGAAAAATTCGAATGGATAAGGCAAAGATCCAAGCAATAATTGAATGGGAGCCACCAACCAAAGTAACGGAATTGAGATCTGTAACCCCCTTAACCCGGCCTAGACGGTTGACTCGAATTAAGAAAGTCACACGGGGAAAACCAAAGTCAACCCGAAAGTCAACCTTGATTAACGACCCTTTTTTTTAAAAAAAACTTGTCTAGATGCGCATTAACCCTAATTGTGATCACTCAACAACATATTCAAAGATCACAAGCATCAGAGATCAAACAGGGACCCAATTGAACAAATTACAACTTTAGGGACCAAATTGTAATTTCTGATAATTAGAAGGACTTAACCCAAATTAATGTTACCAACTTGAAATTAGTCAGATTTCATGCATCTCTGTGAAATTTCAGCTAAAAAAGACTTCCCGAACTCATACAATTGCATAAACAAGATTTAGGACCAAAACGCAAACAATTCAAAACATTTAACTGCCAATGTCAGCCCCCAACGGTCACCCGTTCCGAAACAGGCAGAACCCGTTTCGAAACACGGGCCGTTCCGCAACGCGTACCGGAACACGGGCTGGCAGTAGCCAAACCGTTTCGAAACGGTGCCTACCGTTTCGGACGCCTGGGTTCATTCAAGGCACCCGTTCCGAAACGGTGTGCACTGTTCCGAAACACCCTGCACAGATTGCAGCATAAAGCTCACTTAAACATGCAATTGATCATTCAAACATGCTCCAAATGTTACCAAACTTTACCAGCATGCAATTCAACATATATGAGACTTTCATGCATCAACAAATCAACAAAATAACTTCATATGCAAAAAGCCCCAAATCTAAAGGCATGCTTCCTACACAAGCAAACCATTCAAGCACAAACTTCCAATCCAAGCATGTAAAGGCCAAACACAAAATCCAGCATTCTCAACAACATACAACATACTTAGGGAGTTCA
Source organism: Hibiscus tridactylites (assembly GCA_958450335.1). Lineage (NCBI taxonomy): Eukaryota > Viridiplantae > Streptophyta > Magnoliopsida > Malvales > Malvaceae > Hibiscus > Hibiscus tridactylites. The sequence continues at coordinate 36,294,116 of OY288271.1, forward strand.
AAACCTCTCCCAAAACATACACATAGGTCCCCCATTGCCAAATTTCCAAAAGCTAAAATGTGCTTAATAAAACCTCCATACTTTGAGCTTTACTTTCACTTGAATACTTGCCCTCCTTGCTGCCCTCAAAGTACTCTAGTTCTCTGCATTATTGATTTAAGAAAACAAAAGAGAGCGTAAGCCAAAGCTTAGTGAGGAATGCTCAATAAAACCATTCAATAATGCATTTATAAAACATTTAAAAATCATGCTTCATGCTTCATATCATATATGTCATATTGGCCACAAGTGATAAGTTCCATTTCTTTAAAACAAGTTCATCAACTTTCACCCCAAGGACTTTTAAACACCTTGGCCCCAAGGACTTTTAAACACCTTGGCCATGGACTTTTAAACACCATGAATGAGGACCACACAAGGACTTTTAACCACCTTTGTGCCCGTATCAAGTTTCACCCCCAAGGACTTTTAAACACCTTGGCCCCAAGGACTTTTAAACACCTTGGCCCCATGGACTTTTAAACACCATGGCCCCATGGACTTTTAAACACCATGGAAAGGATCACACAAGGACTTTTAACCACCTTTGTGTCCACAACAAGAACCATCCAAGGACTTTTAACCACCTTGATGTTCTTAAGTAACAAGGCTCACTCAAGGACTTTTAACCACCTTAGTGACCTTAACCTTCTCAAAATATCACTTGCCAATATACATCATTTTCATCATTTAATCCATTGTTTTAAAGCATTAAACCAAGCCATATTCATCATGCATTTAAAAGCATCAAACCACATTTTATCAATGTACAAAAACAAGGAACTCTTACCTTGAGCTTCCTTCAACATATGGCTTACAAAAACAGCAAATACCATGCTAAATCATGCTTTCAAAACAGTATTTAAATCATGCAATAAACCACATTGCATCACAACAAAATCATGGCCACCACAAGAGAGTACCTCCGAAAACTTACACTTGAGCTTAGCAAAGTTGTTTAGACTTAAACTAAGCCCCCAAGACATTGGTTTCAAAGCCGAAAACCCAATTTCACTCACCGATTCCACTTCGCCTCTTGCCGAAGCACCAAATCAAGCTTCCGGATCAACAACTCTTGGATCCAAAGATGCCTCCCATGTTTTAACACATCAAAGCAGAGGATTAATGCATCATCATGCATTAATTGCTTCAATGAAAGCACCTAAACTCGCTGCTCTCATCCAACCTCCATTTTCGGCCACCAAACACAACCGAAAATGCATCCAAACCACTTCTCAACAAAGCCCAGCCATAAACCATCAAAACCAAACATCTACTAACATCATTTAACATCTAAAAAGAACCTATTAACATCCTTATACCTCCAGCAACATCAGATCCACAAGATCACCTCAAAAACAAGCAAGAATCACAAGCTAAACTTAGGAAACTCAACCTATCCGGGATTGCATTAATCAAAACTCAATTCCTTATCAATTTAGAGTTCATTTAACATCAAAAACACATCTCAAATCACAGATTAATCAGATCTAACGAAAATCATCAAAAATCATCAAATCTTGCATTATAAGCCAAGATCCATTTCACAACTCAAAAGCCTTTAATAAAACATCAATTAAGGATTGAAAACTTAGGAATTTCAGTAAAGAACTGATAGTTTAGAGGAGAAGGACGTTCTTACCTCCAAACTTGAGTTTCTCCTCTTTTTGGAATATAAAACCTTGATGAATCAAGTAGCAAATGATGAGGTTTTGTAGATACTATGATTAGGAATCAAAAGAGAGTTGAAAGGAGGAATTTAGGTGAGAAAATCAGATCAAATTCTCTGGAGAGAAAGTGTTTGGGTTGAGAGAAAATGAGAGAAAGAAAATGGAAAGTTAGTTATCCAAAATAGCCAAAATGGCTTTCCCTCCACTTTTAATATGTTTAAAATCAGAATTAAGTCTTAGAATATCTTAGAAAAATCTGGAGAAACTCCCTTTGGGTAAATAGCTCCTTAAAGATTCAAAGTTTCAACCCTTTATAAAACAGCCACAAAACTTTCGAAAATTACATTTTGGTCACTAGCCAAAATGTCACTCTTCCAAAACTCATTTTCCAAAATTGATTTCACAGTTCACTTAATTATATTAAAAGATGATTTTAGAACATTTTTCCATATTTTTAATGCAACCCGAACTAGGCTTTCCTAATTTCACCTCTTTAGATTCGAACAGCACTTTGACCAAACCGGTCAACGCCCAAAACTCCTAAGCCCAAAACCGGGGCGTTACAACTCTCCCCCCCTTAAGAAATTTCGTCCTCGAAATTTACCTGAAGGAAAGAGATAAGGAAACTGCTTCAGCATGTCTTCCTTCCGCTCCCACGTGGCTTCCTCAACACCTCGATGCTTCCACAGCACATTCACCAACTCAATGGTCTTACCACGAAGAACCTTGCTATCCGAATCCAGAACCTTCACCGGTTCCTCATCATAGGTCAAATCCGGTTTCAAAACCACTTCCTCCACAGGCATCTCATGCGAAGGATCAGATCTATACTTCCAGAGCATAGAAACATGGAACACATCATGAATCTTCTCCAACTCTTGAGGTAACCTCAACCGATACGCAACAGGACCCACACGCTCAACCACCTCATATGGTCCAATGTACCTAGGGCTCAACTTACCCTTCCGGCCAAACCTCATTACCTTCTTCCAAGGCGAAACCTTCAAGAACACACGGTCACCCACCGCATACTCTATCTCCTTACGCTTCAAATCTGCGTAAGACTTTTGCCGATCAGAGGCAGCCTTCAACCGCTCACAAATGAGCTTCACCTTCTCGATGGTCCCTTTCAACAAAGCCGGCATCGAAACCAACTTTTGACCAGTTTCAGCCCAACAAAGAGGAGTCCTACACTTCCTCCCGTACAAAGCCTCATAAGGTGCCATCTGTATACTCGCCTGATAACTATTGTTATAAGCGAACTCAACCAAAGGCAGATGCTTCTCCCAAGAACCTTGGAACTCAATCACGCAGCACCTCAACATATCCTCCAAAATCTGGATAACCCGCTCAGACTGACCATCCGACTGAGGATGATAGGATGTACTGAAATGCAACCTTGTACCCAGAGCTTGATGCAAACACTGCCAGAAACGCGATGTGAACCTCGGATCCCTATCCGACACAATCGACTTAGGCACACCATGCAGCCTCACAATCTCAGCAATGTACAGCTCTGCCAGCTTATCCAAAGAAAACGTAGTATGCACAGGTAAGAAATGCGCACACTTCGTCAGGCGATCCACAATCACCCAAACAGAATTCTTCTTCGAAGGAGACAAAGGTAAACCAGATACAAAATCCATGGTAACCCTTTCCCACTTCCATTCAGGGATTTTCAACGGTTGCAACAACCCAGAAGGAACCTGATGTTCAGCCTTAACTCGCTGACACACCAAACACTTGCTCACAAACTCTGCAACATCCTTCTTCAAACCCACCCAATAGTACTCATCACGAAGATCACGATACATCTTAGTACTACCAGGGTGTATAGCAAAAGGACTACTATGGCCTTCATTCAGAATAGCACGCCTCAACTCAGCATCAGCAGGCACTACTATCTGACTCCCAAAACACAACACACCATCATCATCAAAGCAGAAATCCGAAGGTCTACCCTCCGCGATATCCTGAACATGAGACACCAATGAATCATCCAGCAACTGCTTTTCCTTGATCAACTGAACCAAAGATGGTTTCACATGCAACTCAGCAACAAGACCACCATCTCGCGATATGCTCAAGCTAGCAAACATAGCCCTCAGCTCAACAGCTACCTTCCTACTCAAGGCATCCGCAACAACATTAGCTTTTCCAGGATGATACTCAATCGTCAGATCATAATCCTTGAGCAACTCCAACCAACGCCGCTGCCTAAGATTCAACTCCTTCTGAGACATCAGATACCTCAAACTCTTGTGATCCGTGTACACAGTACACTTCTCACCATACAGATAATGTCTCCAGATCTTCAGAGCAAAAACCACTGCAGCCAGCTCAATGTCATGCGTAGGGTAATTGCGCTCATGCACTTTCAACTGCCGCGATGCATAAGACACAACCTTACCCTCTTGCATCAGCACACATCCCAAACCAACATAGGATGCATCACTATAGACCACAAACTCTTTCCCTGATTCAGGCTGAACCAAGATAGGAGCTTGCGTCAAAGCCGCCTTAAGCTTCTCAAAAGCCTGCTGTCTCGCTTCCGTCCACTCATACTTAACATCCTTTTGCAACAGCTTCGTCAAAGGAGCAGCAATCTTGGAAAAACCATCCACAAACCTTCGGTAGTATCCCGCCAAACCAAGGAAACTACGGATCTCATGAACAGACTTAGGAACTTTCCAGTTCATCACCGCCTCAATCTTCTGAGGATCAACACGAATCCCCTCAGCTGAGACCACATGCCCAAGAAACACCACCTTCTTAAGCCAGAACTCACACTTGCTCAGCTTAGCATAAAGTTGATTCTCCAACAAGGCTTGCAGCACAATCCTCAAATGCTATTCGTGCTCCTCCTCAGTACGCGAGTACACGAGGATATCATCAATGAACACCACAACAAACTTGTCCAGGTATTCATGAAACACACAATTCATCATGTCCATGAAAGCAGCAGGAGCATTTGTCAAACCAAACGGCATCACAAGGAACTCATAATGCCCGTACCTTGTCCTGAAAGCTGTCTTAGGCACATCCACATCCTTCACCTTCAACTGATAATACCCTGACCTCAAGTCAATCTTAGAGAACACATCAGCTCCCCGAAATTGATCAAAGAGATCATCAATCCTCGGCAAAGGATACCGATTCTTGATAGTCAACTTGTTCAGCTGACGGTAATCAATGCACATCCGTGCAGCTCATCTGACCCAAGATACGCTTGGTACTCTCTAGCCAAGCTTCAGAACTCTCAGCTGACATACCCCTGAACTCAGTCCCACCAAGACTGCGCAGACGCTCCAAAGGTAGTCTAACTCCAGCATCTCTCTGATGCCCAGCTTCTTGAGCTCCAGCTACTGCTGCTCGAAAAGCACCCGCAATAGCTTGTACCAACATAGACATATCAGGCATAGCTTGCCCCTGACCAACCTCAGGTCCAGCAGCTCCAGCACCAGCTGCAGCTTCAGCTCTCTCACCTCCAGCACCACCACCAGGTGGAGGAGGGGGTAACACCGCACTACCCGTGTTTTCCTCGTTCTCGTTCTCATTAGGAGCCGTAGCTCGCACACTACCTCGTAACTCTCTACGTGGTGCCATACTATTACCATGCAATCACAATGCAAATAAAACAAAGTCAGGCCCAGCAAGGTAAGCAACCCAAGTATTCAAGCTCAATTTCATTCAAAATCAACAACATTTCATTAGCTTCGATTTGACAATGGGTACCCACATCATGCTACATCACAGCATACAAACTCAATTGCATCCAAATCACAAGCCACTAAACATGCTTTCGATCAACAAGCATACAAGGCAAACATACTTCAATCATGCATACATTCATTCCCAATTACTCGAAAACTCAGCTCTGATACCACCAAATGTAACCCCCTTAACCCGGCCTAGACGGTTGACCCGAATTAAGAAAGTCACACGGGGAAAACCAAAGTCAACCCGAAAGTCAACCTTGATTAACGACCCTTTTTTTAAAAAAACTTGTCTAGATGCGCATTAACCCTAATTGTGATCACTCAACAACATATTCAAAGATCACAAGCATCAGAGATCAAACAGGGACCCAATTGAACAAATTACAACTTTAGGGACCAAATTGTAATTTCTAATAATTAGAAGGACTTAACCCAAATTAATGTTACCAACTTGAAATTAGTCAGATTTCATGCATCTCTGTGAAATTTCAGCTAAAAAGGACTTCCCGAACTCATACAATTGCATAAACAAGATTTAGGACCAAAACGCAAACAATTCAAAACATTTAACTGCCAATGTCAGCCCCCAACGGTCACCCGTTCCGAAACAGGCAGAACCCGTTTCGAAACACGGGCCGTTCCGCAACGCTTACCGGAACACGGGCTGGCAGTAGCCAAACCGTTTCGAAACGGTGCCTACCGTTTCGGACGCTTGGGTTCATTCAAGGCACCCGTTCCGGAACGGTGTGCACTGTTCCGAAACACCCTGCACAGATTGCAGCATAAAGCTAACTTAAACATGCAATTGATCATTCAAACATGCTCCAAATGTTACCAAACTTTACCAGCATGCAATTCAACATATATGAGCCTTTCATGCATCAACAAATCAACAAAATAACTTCATATGCAAAAAGCCCCAAATCTAAAGGCATGCTTCCTACACAAGCAAACCATTCAAGCACAAACTTCCAATCCAAGCATGTAAAGGCCAAACACAAAATCCAGCATTCTCAACAACATACAACATACTTAGGGAGTTCAAAACCTCTCCCAAAACATACACATAGGTCCCCCATTGCCAAATTTCCAAAAGCTAAAATGTGCTTAATAAAACCTCCATACTTTGAGCTTTACTTTCACTTGAATACTTGCCCTCCTTGCTGCCCTCAAAGTACTCTAGTTCTCTGCATTATTGATTTAAGAAAACGAAAGAGAGCGTAAGCCAAAGCTTAGTGAGGAATGCTCAATAAAACCATTCAATAATGCATTTATAAAACATTTAAAAATCATGCTTCAAATCATCAATTGCACATGCTCAAAAGCATACTTAAAACAAGCATCTCATGCTTCATATCATATATGTCATATTGGCCACAAGTGATAAGTTCCATTTCTTTAAAACAAGTTCATCAACTTTCACCCCAAGGACTTTTAAACACCTTGGCCCCAAGGACTTTTAAACACCTTGGCCATGGACTTTTAAACACCATGAATGAGGACCACACAAGGACTTTTAACCACCTTTGTGTCCGTATCAAGTTTCACCCCCAAGGACTTTTAAACACCTTGGCCCCAAGGACTTTTAAACACCTTGGCCCCATGGACTTTTAAACACCATGGCCCCATGGACTTTTAAACACCATGGAAAGGATCACACAAGGACTTTTAACCACCTTTGTGTCCACAACAAGAACCATCCAAGGACTTTTAACCACCTTGATGTTCTTAATTAACAAGGCTCACTCAAGGACTTTTAACCACCTTAGTGACCTTAACCTTTTCAAAACATCACTTGCCAATATACATCATTTTCATCATTTAATCCACTGTTTTAAAGCATTAAACCAAGCCATATTCATCATGCATTTAAAAGCATCAAACCACATTTTATCAATGTACAAAAACAAGGAACTCTTACCTTGAGCTTCCTTCAACATATGGCTTACAAAAACAGCAAATACCATGCTAAATCATGCTTTCAAAACAGTATTTAAATCATGCAATAAACCACATTGCATCACAACAAAATCATGGCCACCACAAGAGAGTACCTCCGAAAACTTACACTTGAGCTTAGCAAAGTTGTTTAGACTTAAACTAAGCCCCCAAGACATTGGTTTCAAAGCCGAAAACCCAATTTCACTCACCGATTCCACTTCGCCTCTTGCCGAAGCACCAAATCAAGCTTCCGGATCAATAACTCTTGGATCCAAAGATGCCTCCCCTGTTTTAACACATCAAAGCAGATGATTAATACATCATCATGCATTAATTGCTTCAATGAAAGCACCTAAACTCGCTGCTCTCATCCAACCTCCATTTTCGGCCACCAAACACAACCGAAAATGCATCCAAACCACTTCTCAACAAAGCCCAGCCATAAACCATCAAAACCAAACATCTACTAACATCATTTAACATCTAAAAAGAACCTATTAACATCCTTATACCTCCAGCAACATCAGATCCACAAGATCACCTCAAAAACAAGCAAGAATCACAAGCTAAACTTAGGAAACTCAACCTATTCGGGATTGCATTAATCAAAACTCAATTCCTTATCAATTTAGAGTTCATTTAACATCAAAAACACATCTCAAATCACAGATTAATCAGATCTAACGAAAATCATCAAAAATCACCAAATCTTGCATTATAAGCCAAGATCCATTTCACAACTCAAAAGCCTTTAATAAAACATCAATTAAGGATTGAAAATTTAGGAATTTCAGTAAAGAACTGATAGTTTAGAGGAGAAGGACGTTCTTACCTCCAAACTTGAGTTTCTCCTCTTTTTGGAATATAAAACCTTGATGAATCAAGTAGCAAATGATGAGGTTTTGTAGATACTATGATTAGGAATCAAAAGAGAGTTGAAAGGAGGAATTTAGGTGAGAAAATCAGATCAAATTCTCTGGAGAGAAAGTGTTTGGGTTGAGAGAAAATGAGAGAAAGAAAATGGAAAGTTAGTTATCCAAAATAGCCAAAATGGCTTTCCCTCCACTTTTAATATGTTTAAAATCAGAATTAAGTCTTAGAATATCTTAGAAAATCTGGAGAAACTCCCTTTGGGTAAATAGCTCCTTAAAGATTCAAAGTTTCAACCCTTTATAAAACAGCTACAAAACTTTCGAAAATTACATTTTGGTCACTAGCCAAAATGTCACTCTTCCAAAACTCATTTTCCAAAATTGATTTCACAGTTCACTTAATTATATTAAAAGATGATTTTAGAACATTTTTCCATATTTTTAATGCAACCCGAACTAGGCTTTCCTAATTTCACCTCTTTAGATTCGAACAGCACTTTGACCAAACCGGTCAACGCCCAAAACTCCTAAGCCCAAAACCGGGGCGTTACAAGATCCTTCTCAGGGTTAGCCAACTACTATCGAAGGTTCGTCAAGAACTACTCAAGAATCGCTACACCTTTGACCGAGTTACTAAAGAAAGACAAGGTGTGGGATTGGGACCAATGCTGCCAACAAGCATTCGAAGAACTGAAACATGCCATGGCAAATGAGTCGGTACTGGCATTACTGAATCATGCCAAGCCCTTCGAAGTCTATACAGATTCATCAGACACAACCATCGGAGGAGTCCTAATGCAGGAGGGACATCATGTTGCATATGAAAGCCGAAAACTGAATGATACCGAAAGGAGATACTCGGTTCATGAGAAAGAGATGACCGCGGTGGTACATTGTTTGTGGACTTGGCAACACCATATACTAGGGTCGAAATTCGTGGTCTACACGGATAACGTTGCCAACAACTATTTCCTTACCCAAAAGAAGCTATCTCCCAAGCAAGCCCGTTGGCAAGAGTTTCTGGTAGAATTCGATTTCGACATTGAGTATAAGCCAGGAAAAGTCAACTTAGTCACCGACGCCTTAAGCCGAAGGTACAACATAGAGTTTGTTAGCTTGCCCAAGGGACATTTGCTAGAACGCATCAAGAAAGGACTAGCACACGACCCGACAACCAAAATGCTCATCGATTCCGCCAAGGAAGGAAAAACCCGAAGGTTTTGGCTCGAAGAAGACATACTCTATACCCGGGGCCATCGTCTCTACGTACCTCAATTCGAGGAACTACGCAAGGAAATCATGAAGGAATGCCATGATTCTAAGTGGGCCGGGCACCCAGGTATGAACCGAACTCTAGCTTTGATTACCGAAATCTACTATTGGCCCCGCATACGCGAAGATATAGAAGCATATGTAAGGACTTGCCTTGTATGCCAACAAGACAAGATCGAGACGAAGAAACCCGTCGGGCTGTTACAACCATTGCTTATTCCCGAACGTCCATGGGAGAGTCTATCCATGGACTTCATTGTCGGCTTACCCAACACCGACGGTCTGTCCAGCATTATGGTGGTAGTCGACAGATTCTCTAAATACGGGACGTTTATTCCAGCATCGAAAGTGTGCTCAGCCGAGGAGTCAGCCCGCCTCTTCTTCAAACACGTCGTGAAGTATTGGGGATTGCCAAAGACAATCATCAGCGACCGGGACACACGATTCACGGGCAGATTCTGGACCGAATTATTCAAACTCATGGTATCAAGTTTGAACTTTTCGACGAGCGTCCACCCCCAAACCGATGGACAAACTAAACGTGTGAATGGACTATTGGAGATATATTTGAGGCATCATGTAAGTATCACACAACGTAATTGGCCAAAACTTCTAGACGTGGCCCAATTCTCTTACAACTTACAACGAAGTGAGGCGACCAACCAAAGCCCTTTCGAAATCACGACGGGACAACAACCACTAACACCCAACACGGTCGCAACCAAGTACGAGGGGCCCAATCCAACAGCACATAAGGTTGCAACGGAATGGTAAGAGCACCATGACCTAGCCCGAGCTTGTCTACACAAGGCGGGAAAACGGACCAAGAAGTGGGCCGATACAAAACGCAGGGACGTATGCTTTCAAGTTGGAGACTTAGTTCTTGCAAAGCTAACCGGGATATTACGTAACCCAACAGTGCACAAGGGACTTGTGCGGAGATACGAGGGACCATTCAAAGTTGTGAAACAAGTATGAACTATGGCCTACCGATTACAACTTCCCACAACCATCCGAGCTCATCCGGTATTCCACGTAAGTTTACTCAAACCTTTCCATCAAGACAAGTCAGACCCGGAACGAGCCGTGTCACACCGAGCACCCGTTGAAGTAAAAGTCTCTTATGAGAATGAAATTTGGGACGTCCAAGCGTAAAGATCAGTTCGACGAGTGGGACATCCACCAAGGCACGAGTATTTCGTCCTTTGGAAAGGACTTCCCGACAACGAAGGAAGTTGGGAACCAGCCTTGGATCTATGGCAATTCAAAGACCAAATCAGACGCTATCACCTTAGCCAAGCGACGAGGGCGTCGCCAGAACCAGTGAGGGAGAATGTCACGGACCGCACCCTAGGGTCCGTTCCAACCGCCCACCAAGGGGCCAGCAGCAGCACCCGCCCAAGGACCGAGCAGGCCAAGCCCATCGCAACCGAGCAGACTGAGCCTGACGCACCCCAGGGGCCCTATCACGCAACCGAGCAGACCGAGCCGGACGCAGCCCAGGGGCCCGATCATGCCGCAAACCACATGCCCAAGCCAGCCGATCACGCCCAGCACCACGGGCTCGATAGTAACGCGCGCGGAGAGGCCGGACAGGGCCGTCAAGACGCACCCACGGGTCCGCACAAGGCCTTGGGCCTGGCCTCCGCGCACACCACACCCTCTTAGGGGTTTAGGGAGTACAAATCCCTTTAGGACAAGGATTCCCTCTCCTTGAAGGAGTAGGATATTAGTAATCCTAGTTAGAATAGGATTAGGGCTTAGAGGGGCTTATTTAAGGAGGCTTAGCCCCACCTCATTATTTACTTTTTTCTCTTAGGATTTCGAATTGCTTGGCTTATTAGGCAACTTTATTTCTTTCCCTTCAAATTAATAAAATTCTTGGGCGTTCTGCTCAACTCGTTGTCTCGCGCATTCTTTCCATCTCATTGTCATCTCGTTTCCGCATCGATCTAAGCCATCCGACTTAGATCAAGTAGGCTTACTTAGGCACCACAAGCTTCCCGAAGGGCCCTAAGGCCGCACGTCCCGACCGAGGTTTTCTAAGGACGTGACACAAGCATTAAATTTCGAAACTAAAACATAGTCGGAATTTTGGTTTCGACTGCTAGTTGGGCATACTAGCAAAGCTAAATAAAACTTAATAATGCTTTTAAACATTATATCATCGGTAGGCACGTGCAGGAAAAAAACTTTATTAACCTAAACAAACATTAGCCTTTTGCAGTAATTAATCGAATATCGATTAAAATACACGTATTTAACCATCGCATAAATCAAGATTGCAATAATTCCTAATTGCAATTATATATTCAGTATACCCTAAAACCGAAATAAGAATGATGGATGCAAAACCCTAAAACCTTATTAACGAATCAATTCAGAAAAAATAATAGAAAATAATTGATTCTTAATGATCCAACATGACGAGGCTCTGATGCCACTTGTTAAAATCAAAACATAATAGATATTAAATTTAAAACTCAGGATCTATCATGTCAAATCATAAGAATAATAAATTGAATGTGGAAGCGTACCTGAATTCATTGATAGATTGAAAATCTTGAATCTTGATGTGAAAATCCCAAAACTTTGGTATTGATCTTCCAAGAAGATAGATTATCTCTTGAAGTAAAACTCTCTGACGGGGAATGAGAGAAAAACAAGTTAACATATTTCTTGGGGACCACTACCCCTTTATATAGTTGATTATTAAATCAAACTATTAAATATTTATAACTCTGCCCCTCATTGAATTATAAATATATCTTATGGTATCTACACTTTTATTTCCATGACATTTTAATATCTATGACACGCTTAACTTAATTGGTCACTTTATTTTGTGTCATACTTTTATAGATTTCACAATATTTTTTATATCTTTTACCGTTTTCAAAAAAAAATTTACAAAAAATTCTTTTTTTCCGACTTTGTAAAAATGACAAAGCAATTGACGCCAATGAAACATTGTCATTTCCCCATCACGTTAATTCAATATAACAAAAAAATAAAAACTAAATTAAATTTCTAACAATGCCCAAAACTTTTCAAAGAAAAAAAACCAAATGTAAAAGGAGGCAAAAGGGGCTAAGATCATATGTTAAAAAAGTGAGAGGACAAAAAAAATGTCATTGTGTTAATGTCTTTCATGATTAGAACTTTAACTAAGGAGTTTAATTTATTTTATCATTAGGAATATTTTCTCATTTAATTAGAGTTCAATGTAATATGTACTTCTTATGCTTATAAATAGATGATTTGATGAAGACATTGTACATAAGTCTATATTTGAGAATAATATAAATCTTCTTCTTTCTCTCATCTCTTTGTTCTTCCATTCTTGTTCTTTGTTCTAATTATTGTTCTTTGTTATTTTATTTACAACACGTTATCAGCACGAGTTTGCTCGAAAGATTTTGGTGCTCTTCGTTAGAATCCCAAAGAAGTTACTGAAAAAGTCTGATCCTACTTTGAACTAAAGATAAGTTTTTTTTCTCTTTATTTTTTTATTACTAACTGCCAGCATCTTATATTTTAATTTGGTCTTTAATTTTTGGTGATATATTTTGAAGGTTTAAGCGAGCTATAAATTTTGAAGCCTCTCAAACACCAATTGAGATGTCAAGCTACACAAAATCTGATGCTCATGGTTCAAGCTAATGAACGACTTACCATTGGTTTGCTTTCTTTGACGTGCTTTTATTTTTCTAACTTAAAAAAGGAAAAACTCAGTTTTAGACAAAAAAAATAAATAATTAAAGTTATGGTACAATTAGTTAAAATAAACATATATATTATTTATGAAAAAAAATTGTTTTCTGTCAATAAAGTCGTGAAACCAAGATTTTTAATATAAAAAATCATATATCTTAATGGTAAACTGTAGCCTTAGTTCTTAGTTTAAATCATTTTAGTTTGATCCTGGTTGTTTTCTTTTCTACACCCTTAGGCATTATGGTAACTTATGATAAACAAAAGAAATATATAAATGCATCATTGTTATGCCTAGTAACTGCCTATACAACTGTGTTTAAAAACAAAAATAAAAAGAGAGTATTATGCCACAAATTCTCCAGTTTCTAATATATTCAGTTCAGTCCATATATATAGATCTAATTATTATGGTTTCATATATGTTTAAGTTTGACACAATGGTTAAACTTGGAATTAAATATCAATATTTGTTTATCTTATTTTATTGATAAGAGTTTATATGTTTTGAGTTTTACATGATATGTTTAAATGGGTTGGAAAAAGTCATGGCTTCTCCGAAGATAAAATCTAAAGAGGTAAAGTTGCTAGATTCTAAGGAGAATTAACGGTTTGACAATCCATATCACAACTTTCTTCTCAATCTGTTAAGGCATTAATTTTTTCTTTTAAATTATTAATAAGGATTTTTTTTTATAATATGTTTCTTCGATTAGATTTGTTTCGTTCCCTAAAGTGAATGAAAGAGTTGTTATAAAATCTATATTTGCTTGAAAGCAATATTTCTTCTATGTCGAAAAACTCGACTATAGACTTCTCCTAAGTTTACGAAAATTCGTCTTGATCCAAAAGGTTTTATGGGAGGCATTCCCTGAAGTGAATGCAAGCATGATGTTTATTCCATGCAATTATTGGGTCTGTTTCATTCCCTGAATTGAATGCAAACATGGTAAATCATTATTCGATTGGGAAAATAATTTCGATATAATCCAAGTATATTGGTTGGACATCCCGTTCTGCGAGGCTATTGGTCTCAAATGAGGTTTTTAAAGGACCTTGTGGACTGGTTTAACAACGCTGCGTACGAGGATTAAATCTTTGTTATCTGTGATGAGGATATGTTAATAAAAACATACTCTACTTTTCACGGCAAATAATGTTGTCCTCAGACACAATATCGTGAAAAAGGTTTCAAAGGCTCATTGGCTCTACTCCATTCCCTGAAGTGAATGCGAGATTATATTGTTGAGTGAATTGGGAAATCCTTAGTGGTGTGCTAAGGTAGTGGATGTATGTGCTTGTTAGAAGGCCGAATCACTCTAAAATCATTGTGTCTCTTGTCTACCTTTATTTCGATTTTAGCCAATTCAACCACCAAACATTTACAACCCTCCTTGACGGTTTTGGTGATCGATTCGAGCGTGCTACAAGCTCAACAAATATATATGTATATCTTATATGATTAGAGAAATTCGTTTAAATTAGATTCAAATTGTACTATAACATGATAAATAATTACAATTAAATTTGTATAGGAACTCGAAAACTTGACTCGACTCAAACTCGACTCGAATTTCATAAACTCGACTTGAATCATAAAAATTTAAAATAAAGTTCAAGTTGTAAAATATGACGCATCAACTCGAATAACTTGAATTTTTTTACTCGACTCGATCGAACGCTCACCCCTACCTTTTGTATATACATGTAAGAGTATTTGATTTTTTTTAGACAATAATTTTGTCTAAATGTAAATAAAATTATATAATCATATATGAAAACAAATTCTTTTTTAATTATTTTAAAATAAATAATCGCAAAAAATAAGATTATGAGTATTTTCTAAAATTTATATCATATAAATAAAAAATAATTGAAAGCGTTATTAAAAATGTTTGAATTGAAAAAAAAATTAAACATTAGTTAACACATTAATTAGCATGCATGTTTTCTATAAAACAATTAAATAAATTCAAGTGGGTAGATTAACCACTGTGCAGAGAAAGTTTTCTCCTTCGGTGTGTGGGTGTATGAATTTATTTAAAGACAACAACTTTAAATTTTTATATATTCAATTGTTATATAATATAACATATTATAAATATAAATAGGATTTATATCAATTAATACACTAACAGGTGGAAATAAAAAGCTTTCATGAGCATTTTAGTTGTATGATTTAGTATTTTACTTTTGGATTTTAAGTTTACAATTTAGAGTTTAGTGTTAGAATTTAAGATTTTAACGTTCGTTTTAGGTTTTAGGGTAATATGATCGAGGATCTATGTTTTAACATATAAATCCTAAATTATAGTATTAAACCCTAATTTTATCTACAACCCATCAACTTAAACTCTAAATCCTTAAACATTAAAACTAAGGTGCCTGTGGAATCTTTCTGCTTTTATCGCTAGTGAATGGAATAATCAGTGACAGAGTCAGGATTTTTATATAGTGGGGTCAGAGTAGACTTTGGGATACGAGGATTTACATACCACTAAAATATAAATATTGTTGACCTCATACCCAAACAAATCAAGTGTGGTCAATTCTAATATTTCCATGAAAATTTTTATATTAACTCCTTATAAACCTCATTTAACTCTTTAAAAATCCTATACCACAACCAATCAAGTGGGGTAAATTAACCCCCTAAATTTTATGCGGCTCTGCCACTGGAAATAATTGCCCATATAATATAAATTAAACTTGAGTCTTGAATAGGACTTATATTTAATACATTGACGATGGATATAAAAAGTTACCACAAATGTCTTAGTTTTAAGGTTTTAAGTTTTAAAATTTAGGGGTTGTGATTAGAATTTAATGTTTAGGTTTTACGATAGCAAGGTTAAAGATTTAAGTTTTAACCTATAAATCCTAAATTTTAGTCATAAATTCTAAATTTTAAACTCATAAACTATATATGTATATATTAAAATAAATTTTGAAGCACTAAAATTAACACACTTATAATTATTTTTTATTTTCACCGGCATGTGTATGAATTAACTGCCTCTTAAATATTAGAATTGAAGTCTAACTCATGAACGCTTTCAAATGACTTTAACTTATAACTGATGTTAGGAACTTGCAAATTGCAATATGTTATATGTCATGAGTCATGGACCTACCCAAAATATAATTTCAATGACGGAAATATCGAGTGGGTTTAAAGGAACATGACCCACCTCTTTTTCATGATTTTCTTTTAAATTTTTTGAAAGTTTTAATATTATTAAAATTAAGTAGTCTTAGACCCTGTTCAGCAAGGCTTAATGAACGGGTGTTTGAGTGCCGACCATTGAAGCCCAAGTGAACGAGAGTACACGAAAAAGCGTTTATATTGTTTTTTTCCTCAAAATTTCCCTTCAAAATAAGTGTTTAAATTTCAGCTTCTGCCCTCAAACGAGCGTTTGATTGGAATTAGCGTATCCCAACCCTGGTGAACGGCGCCTTAGTTTCAGAGATGAACAAATTAGTCTCCCACATAATTTCATCTTGGATCGATTTTGCGTAATTGACAGTAGGGGCGTGTATATTAAACCATAACAGTTAACCGATATAATCATTACATTTTATAGGTAAGTTAACCAAACTACTAACAATATTTTTGTATTTATTTTTACAGGTTAACCTATACACTAACTGTTATTAAATTATTTTTTATTCGCAAGATTGACTACGTCAATCTCGAGGTTCTCTTATAATATAATATTTGTCAAAGAAGAAATTCATTATTCTCAAAAGAAGCAGTAAACATGTAAAAAAATTATAATAGCTTACATATTAACTTATGAGTAAACCGTTAATACTGATCCGTTCTCTAGTAAGATAAATTTCGTTGTAGGAGATGGGATGCATATTAGTTTCTGGGAGGAGGTGTGGAGTAGAAACGCTTCTCTTAGAGATAGATTCCCAAGAATTTTTGCACTCGCCACGAAGAAAGAAGGGACGATTGCAGATTTTGGTAAGTTTGACGAAAGTGGCTGGCGTTAAAAAGTTTCGCTTCGAAGATGTTTATTCGATAGGGAGGTAACAGTTTGGGAGGAGTTCATGGCTGCTATAAACTCCTCTGGGCCTGGGGGGATAATTCAAGATAGTATTCAATGGAGGGTATCGTCAAATTGGATGTATAACCCTAAATTTTTTTGTAGGCTGTTTAATGACCCCAACAATGAATCGGACCAGATTTAAAACATGGTATTGGGCAAATCTAGCTCCCCAAAAGTTGAGAGTTTTGTTTGGCGGTTAGTTCAGGAAAGAATCCCAACAAAGTCTGAACTTTGTAAACGAGGTATGGTCTCTAACCTCTCCCTTTCATGTGTTTTTTACGGTCAATCAGATGAAACACTTAATCACCTGTTTTGTGAGTGTGAGATTTCGTGGACACTGTGGTAAAAATGGTGTAATATCTGGGGTATCCATTTCGTGATGCTTAACAATCTGAGAGATCTCTTATTCTGCTGGTTCGAGTGTCAATCGGGTTTTAAGGATGACCAAGTATGAAGGTTAGCTTTCTTCGAAATGGTGTGAACCATATGGTTATGCCACAATGATGTAGTGTTCAAAGAGAAAGGTGTTTCGGTAACTCTGATATTCGAAATAATGGTGACTAGAATGACTTGGTGGTGTAAAGCCAAGTGGTCTGCTTTTACAATTTTTATCTCGGATATGTGCAACTTGCCTTCATCCTTTAAAGGGCTCTATTTTAAAAAAAAAAATGTTTGAGTATGAATAGATGGGTTCCCCCGAAAGCGGGTTTTTTAAAATTTAACGTTGGCGGGGCAGTGTCGGGCAGTTTTGGAGCAGCATGTGTAGGGGGAATTTTAAGAGACATAGAATCAAAGTCCTTGTTAGTGTTCTCCAAAGTGGTGGGTTTCATGGACGCATCTTCTGCAGAAGTTCTTGCGGTGGTTGAAGCGCTGAAGCTTTTTAATTCCTCTCGATGCCTTCATCCTTTGTGTAGAATGTGATTGCAGCATAGTTGTAAACTGGTTTAAACATCCACATGTGGCCCCATCAATTTTCAAGCAGATTATTACACCAGTTTTAAATGATCTCACGGGTTTCGGTTGGTATATCAATGTTATATCTAGAGATTCAAATACAAGTGCGGATATCTTGGCAAAAAAGAAATAAATAAAAGTGAAGATCTAGTGATTTTTGATCCAGGTTAAAGATGCGCAGTACGTTGAAGGTTTTTAGGAAGATTGCAGGTTTCTCGCCGTTCAGGAGTATTAGAACACTACTGTTTTTCCTTAATCCTGGGTGGTTTCAATCCAATTTTTTTTATTGTTGCCTGATAGAGGAGTGTGCCCTGGGAGTTAAACTAGGCCAACAAGCTGTGTTAAAAAAACAATCAATACAAGGTTGTATTAAAAAACAACCTCTGTTGTCAAGCCAGATATACGAGCCCTTAGATGGTTGCTTTTCAGCTGGGCATTGTAGCTCTCAACTCTTTTGGTGATGTGCTTGGATAGTGCAGGTTGGATCATAAGAAGATGAGAGAGTATCTTTGCTGAATATGGGTCATGTTTTCATTGATCAGGTCAAGGAGAGTAGTATTGGGTCTTATTTTGTATCTGCTTTCTCTAGTTTTCGCTTTCATGGATGTTTTTTTTGCCTTTAAGATGTGGTTTGGATACGGCTATTTTGTGTGTAACAAGTATAAACATCGTGCACTCTTTTTTCTCCGTAGGATTTAGAGAGATTTTTTAACGAGGCCGATGTTCTTTTTATTCATAAATAAATTTTTTTTAAAAAAACAATTAACGATTAAATCGGTTAATTGTTTTTAACAATTAAATTACGATTCAATAACTACTATAATTATTAATCATCAACTAAACAATAAAATTAACCTATCATAAACACCACTTGAGAGTGCCAAACCATTAGAAGTATACTGTGTGTGATCATAATCATTAACCAAAATGTTGGGGGTAATGATGGAGGTAAGAGAGAATTATTTGGTAATTAGGCATTGAAAAGTTTGCAGAATAAGATAAATAAATGAAACAAAGTACGTATAGAAAAGTCATGGTCCACTTGTGATACCGATGAATGTATAATTCCACCAGTTCCGTAGTCGGCAGGCCCGACGAGACAAAAAAACTCAACATAACTTTTTACATATCATATCCGTCCCTTCAACTCTTCAACATTCTCAAATGAAGGTCCCAATTTTGTCGGCTCCAACAGGAACTAATTCATATTTTTTTAGTTAAGGACCGACGCAAAATATTTTGTCAGGTGTGAGTTATTAAGACGTTATATTATAATTTGAAAGGTGTAGAATTATAAAATTTTAAAAGATGTAAAATTAAATAATTAATAAAAAATACAAATAAAATATATAAATTATATAGGAATTTAAATTTTTTAAGAATACCATTGTCCCCTCTACCACTCCCCCGATTCATTTATGTTCCTAGCCTTTGCCATTTTTGAATTGATACTCCAAATTCTAATAAAAGATAAAATTATTTCACAAGTGTGGGATATTTGAAGATTTAGAGATTTAACTTAAAGGTTAGTGTTTAGAATGTAAAGCTATAAATTTAAGTTTAGCGTTTAAAATGTATGATTAATGATTTAAATTTTAGATTTTTAAAATTAAAATATATATGCATGTGTATTTTAGCCTTTTCTCCCCTAAAGTCCCCCATTTTCCCTTACTCTAGGTAGAATTAGGATTAGAATTAAGATTTGTCAAAAAATAAATGTATTTTTGAACTCGTTTTATATAAAAGGGTATATATATATATATATTTGATACCGAAACTTGACTTCAACTTGCATTACCATATTTAATTTTTGGATTAATATCTTATACACAGACGGTGGAAACTGAAAGTTTCCACGAGCGCCTTAGTTTTAGGGTATATGATTTAGAGGTTTAGGTGTAGGGGTTTAGAATTTAAGGATAGTTGTTTCAATTTAAGGTTTATGGCTATAATTTAGGGTTTAATTTTTAGGGTAATATGGTGAAGATTTAGGTTTTAACCTATAAACCCTAAATCGTAACTCTAAACCTTAAATTGAAACAACTATCCCTAAATTCTAACCCATATCCCTAAACCCCTAAACCATATACCCTAAACTAACTTTCTATACCCTAAAACTAAGGCGCTTGTGGAAACTTTCAGTTTCCACCGCCTGTGTATAGAATATTTATACTTAATTTTTTATCCAATTATTTACTTAAATTTGACTTTAAGATTTTATTTAATACTTTTTTTATCTAATTAGGTACTTGAACTTGACTTGTTAGTTCAAATTTTTTTTTTTTATCAAGAGTTCAAATTTATACCTAATTGGATAAAAAAATTAACTACCAAATTACCTTTTGAAGCAAAATTTAGATAATATATATATATATATATATATATATATATATATTCAGCCTTGCATAAATAACAATTGAAGTTCTGGGTTTTTTTACTTGGTCAAAAAAAATTGAAGTAGGGGTTTTCATTGTGGTATGAGAGCAATCCACGTTCCAATGAAGTTAACGTTGTCTGCAACTGCATTTCCCCCACGTGCTTGCGGCTGCTGCTATTATAAATACAGACTGCTTTTCTATTAATTCCCTCACCTACATCATCAGAGCAGAAGCATTAACCTGCTTTTCCCTTTCTCTTTTTATATCTACTTGGCCTTTCTCACTTCTTCAAAAAGTAGAAGTTAATATATATTAGTATAGAAGAATCTGTTAAGCTCAGGAGGGATAGCGCCATACATCATCTTTAACCCTTTTCTTTCCTGTGTGTATGGCGCTATCCATCCTGAGTTTCATCGGTTCTTCTTGCTCTTGCTTCGTCAAATGAAGACAATCCTTGTAGCCATGCCACTCCCATTTTAGAAAAAAATATGTTGAATTCTGTTTATGAATTTCTAGATCAGGCACTGATGGCATGTAGGTAAGTTTTGCTTCACTTTATGTTGGTTTATTTTTTTTTATAAAACCTTGATCCCTTGGTTAAATAGAACAATCATTAAGTTTGTGTCTCACTTTTTTATACTTTAATTTCAGCACAAATGTTAGATCCTTGGCTTTGCCCTTGCTTGTCTTCTCTTACTCCTTGCAGTTGCAGGAAAGGTTCCTAGTTCCTACTCTAGCATTATCTGGTATGGTAGTATCTGCTGTGCTCTTGTTCTTTTTTCTCATTTCTAATGGCGTCTTTTCAATAAACCAGTACCACTGCAAAGAAAAGATGTAACAAACAAAACCAGACAACTTGAGTAATGTGCAACTTTACAGACGAACAAATCATATCATTTTCGAACGAAATGACTCATGTTTTTTTTCTCAGCAAGTTGTGTTAGATTCAAGTGAGGTACTGTTCATGTCATACATGTATAGTGTTATGACTAATATATTCACCAAGGAAAGCCTTGTGTTGAATTTGTTTGATTCTAGCATTGAATGAGACTCAAGGTTTGCCATGTGCCTCTGCTGAACTCATTTTACTAGGCTTAATATGTAACCAGACAGGCACAGCCAGCTGCAGCAG
This sequence comes from Hibiscus tridactylites, assembly GCA_958450335.1. Taxonomy (NCBI): domain Eukaryota; kingdom Viridiplantae; phylum Streptophyta; class Magnoliopsida; order Malvales; family Malvaceae; genus Hibiscus; species Hibiscus tridactylites. The sequence goes on from OY288271.1 coordinate 36,315,862, forward strand.
CGTTGCCCCTACTCCAACGTATGGAAATGGGGTTTGACTGTTCACATTATACTGGGATTCAAGATTATTGTATATATATTATCATTTTTTGTATTTCAAGTTTCTTGTGCTTTTAAACAATGAATAAACTCAACCTGCAATGACCTGCAAAACTAGCAGTGGGTTTGAATTTGACCACATCTTTGCTCAGTTGCATACGGCGCAAGTCAAGTAAAATGTTACCAACCCACTCAAAAGGGTCCCGCTGAAAAAACTCATGTGGTATGTGCTAGGTGTTCAAAATCGGCCCAATGGGTACCCAGTGGCTTAATAAGCTTATAATGCAAGTTAAAAAAGTGAAATGATAATAAAACATAATAATAATGTAGTAGTGATTTTAGAATTATTGGGCCGTTGGGTACCCATTGGGCCAGTTTTGAACACCCCTAGCTACATTATCTCAAAACTCAAATAGATCACTTTTGGGGACAATATTTAACTATGTACCATGTGCTATGTGTTGCATGCGTCGATAGACTGCTATGAACCATGCGGCACATAGCACATAGTTAAACATTATCTCAAAACTCGAACAAATTAAACCAACAGATGATCTGTTGACAAATTAAAGTAGTTTCCACTCCAAATACTGAATCATGTGGCATATCTTCATATAGGATTGTTCCACATTAGGGCCATTACTGTCTGCATACCATTATCCTAAGAAAACACAGATAAACGACATAATGCCATAAAGTGTCTAGCTGAATTTTGTCAACTGCAATTCACAATAGAAATAAAGCATACTGAAAAGACAATGTTTTGAGAAATTCAGACATCGCCAGACTCAGAAGGTTGATCCATTCCACCCAAAGTTGGAACCCTACAAAACAATCAAAGTATCATCACTATCAAGCAGCAAGTGCCACAAAGGGGTGCTAAATATCATCATGGGCCAAAGAAACGGCATAAGTTGCACTCACAAGAAAGCTAACGAGAGCTATGCTCACAGTATGAAACAGAAAAGATCTATTTAGATTATCTAGTGTTGGTGTAAGGCGTGCAAACACTGTGCATGTTCTCGGGTTTGTTGTGCCTAAACAAACAGGGAAATGCAATGAGAATAGACAAATAGACGACGCCAACTCATCCTCATGACAATTAAGCAAAAATAGATAGCTTGCCTTGGTGTCATAAAATTTGAGGAAGAACCGGGACGGGGGCACTTGTAGCTTGGTTTCAAGAATGGCAGCAATTGCAGCACTCAGTTTTTTGTTCACATCTGGATTTAGGCCACCGATGGATACCAGCTCACCATAGGCAGCCGGCTGCTCAGTACCACCAAATGACATGGGAACCGAACCCTTCAACACAATCATCACATACTGCATACAAACAACAACATATTACATGCCATGGATAAACATGCATTACTGTAAACAGTACACAGTTCCTTCTAGCAAGTTAATAGGAGAAAAAACGAGGTATTCAAACTGGTATTCATTTGGCTTAGTCGTATGGTTTTTGGTATAACTAGAAAAAATATTAATTATATAGAATTTGAAAAAAAGAGAGGATTTTTTCTGGTTTCTTACTGATTAAACAGACTTTCGACCAGTTCAAAACATTTCCTGTTCTTTATATAGGACCAAACCAAGCATCAAGTCCTTGGTTGAACCAGCCAGTTTTTTGTTGACAAGGCATAAATAGAAAAAAAAAAGGAAGAAAGCAAGTCTCTAAACAATAACATAAATCACTTGAACCAAGAGCACATTTCTCTCAATGCCAAGGTCTAACAAAGCCATTCAGAAGACTTGTACAAGCAGAACAGTTGAAACACTTACCACATGCCCGAAGATCTACAATGGATACAAGTAAAATAGACACAGTGCCGAAAACTATTAGCCATTTAGGACATGCAAACGCTTCAGGCATCAAGCAGTATCCAGCCTCAATTTAATCAGAATCTTATGTATAACCATTGCAATGACGCTAGAGGGTGAAAAGATATTTACAAACATGCAAGAACGTAGCAAAAGGATAGTTTAAACTTCAAACAAGAAACAAAACCGAGTTTAGAACATAGTCGTTGCTCTTTCCTACCAGTCAAAATTGACAAAAGCTAGAAGAACCAAATGTATTTGGATTAGAAGGTAAACAACGGGTCTTTCTTCTAAAACATGGTACCCTGCGGATCCTGGCCCCCTAAATGGAAACATTTTAGTTTGGCCCCTTTAAAATTTTATTTATTATATAATTTAATAAAATATTAAATTTCATTCCCCCCACTAACTTGATAAAAATGCAATTTGATCCCTAAAAATTATACAGATACAAGTTAATACAATGGTAAAAAATGTATTTTCGACAATCTAAAATAGCTACAATTCCATTAAGGCCCCTGCCCCGGCGTAAATGAGTAATGATCCTTTACCAAATATGATACATCTTAAACACGCAACAAAGAGACTAAAGCATCGAATCAATAGGCATATTTTCACATATAAACAAACAACAAGAACGCAGAAATTAAATATTCAAAAAAATCGAGAAATAGATAAAATTGGAAATGAAAAGTAGTAGTAATAGAGAGAGGGAAAGGAGAAGCATACGGCCTCGGGTTTTCCGATGAGTTTGGCCACCGTAGAGGTGGCTTCGGAGAGGATGGAGGAGGTGTCGACGCCGTCCAGTTTCACGTTGGTTGAGATGTTGAGGCAAGGCATTTTCTCTTTCTGGGAATCTTTCAGGTGAACTGTGACCACAGCTTCTCTGCTACCTACTACCGCTGATATATAGACAGTTATCTATTTACCAAAGTGCCCCTTCAACTACCCAGGTGGGCCTATTGGCCCTCGTTCTCCAAAGCTCGGTCACTCAATAACAGGCATCTCTAGGGTAGCCCATTTTTTTAAATATTTTACCTGGGCTTTATTATGTGTGTTTTTCTTGGTCAAATTCTACTATTAGTTCTTGTACTATGTGTAAATTATGAATTATTTTTTTATATTCTAATTAGATATATTTTTTGTTTTGTATTTTTTTAAACTTGAAATTTCACTCTCGAATCGAGTAGTAACCACTAAATTTGTTAAATAATTTTTTATTAGTTCATGTACGATGCATAAATTATGGATTTTGGTCAGCTTGGCACTAATTTTGAAAGTGCTGTTGAAAATTACTATTGAAAAGTTGAGTTTAGGATTTTAGCGTTTGACTTTATTTTTAAAAAGTAATTTTAAAAAGATAAAATGTCTATTTTAGATATGGTGTTATGAAGTAAAAATCAGTTAATTTAAATGATGCTCAAATTCATCAATATTATAATATATGAAATAAATCGACTTAAATTATAATAAAAATGCAATAATATATCTACGGATGGGCACAGGTCGGGTTTTTGGCCCACCAGCACCCGACCCGAAAATAAACACCTTAAACCCGCACCCGACCCGAAATAAATATACTAAATCCGACCTGACCCGACCCGACCTGAAAATAAATATACTAAATTCGACCCGACCTGACCCGAACTATATAAAATAAATTAATTTTAGGGACCTAATTGTAAAAAAATAATTTTAAGATATTTAATTGTAAAAAATTATAATTTAAAGGACTAAATTATAAATAAAAATTCAATTTTAGGACTTAATTATAAAATATATATATGAAGAGGGGTATTATTATAAATATCCCTAAAATGTATGGGGAAATTACACTATTAGTCCCGGGTCGGGTCGAATATTTTCCACCCTAAACCTGAATCTGACCCGACCCGAGTATACCTTTAGCAAAAACTCGATCCAACCCGACCCGAACCCAATTTTTTCATTAAAAAATCTGACCCGGGTAAAATACCCATCCCTAAATATTTCAACTCATTACTAATATTAAGATATATAAAATCCAAATATTTCTAAGTAATTAATATTCCCAAACTATGCATTTCTTACGTCTATGTAGGGATGGTCATGGGTCGGGTTGCATCGCGTTTTTTACCAATCCACACCTTTCCCGAAAAATGTAGCATCTCCACCCGAATTCGACCCGACTCAATATTTTATGACGTTATACCCGACCCAAAAACCAACCCAAATTTTAGAGTAAAAATCCGAATTCGAACCTGACCCAACATAAATAAAAAATATTTTCACTCTCATTCGATAAAATATGGAGTTAGTTGAAAAAAGTACAAATAGAGATGGGCCACTATAATCATTATTCCATTTTTATTAGACAAAATAAGGAGATAATTGAAAAAATATAAAGAGAGATGCATTATAGCAATTATATCTAAATATTTAGAATAAAATTAAACTGTTATTTTGGGTCGGGTCCGTTAGTTTTCATCTTAAACCCAAAACCGACATCATCCTTAAAAAATTCAACTCGAATTTGATTTTTTTTAAATCGGTCGAAACCCGTTGGGTCTGGATCAAATGACCACCTCTATGTTTATGTAATATATCTAAATATTTTTAAGTAATTAATATGTCTTTGGAGTATAAAGCATTGTTCCTCAATATTTAGTCTAAACATATTAATACTTATTTACAAGTTAGTTATTTTTATTATGTCTAAATTGTTTGTAAAATATATATACAGATATTAGCATTACAAATTCATAATATTTTGAAATAAATTATAAAGTATACATGTTGCGTGTAAAAGGTGCTCCACAATTAGTGCAAGTGTACACGTCTAAAGTAATACAATGATAAGTATTAGAGTGTTGTCTTCATATGGAATAGGATGGCTTCCTTCATTTATCTTATTGCACTAAAAAAAAGAAAAGTAAAAGTAAAAACACAAGTAGAAGAGATTTGGGTTTTAATTAAACTAAAGATCACAAACTAAAGCAAGCAAATAAAAATAAAGTAATCAAGATGAGAGAATGGGCCGAATTAGATTGCGTCGTGGTGTGGAAAGTAATTGATTGTCTCGGTCTTTGAATGCAATGATCACCAAACTGCCTCGATAGTGACATAAGTCCATGCCTCGACAATCCCTTGCTAGTCGGCAGATGATGTCAAGGTTCGGCAAAGCGTCCTTTGATGGATCATCCTTATCCCTAAGTCGTAGCACTATTGATGAATGGGCCTTGATAATACCTCCCGACATAAATCAAGGATGAACACCAACTAATCGCACGCTTCTTTTAGCCGTTGAAACTCTAGCTTATCCTTAAGTCGTTAGCTTCCATCGTTGGAATGAAAATTATGCTTATTCGTTTCTTGAGTTTAACTCTTTTGATATTAAACAAATAGATAACCTCACAATACTCTCTCTCGATGAGATTGCAAGAATAAAATCAATGCCAAGAATAAGCAAACCTTGTATTAAATTGCATTAAAAACTTAAGCAAAGTACAATTGTTCTCTCACAACCACTAAGCAAAATAATCCCAACCCTAAGAGAAATTAGAACATAATGGACATGGAGAACACACAACTAAGCCTAATCGCAAGCTCTCAATCTTCGACTCTTCAACTTCCCTTTGATGTGTGTGTCAAGCCTTGCTTAAATAGAAAGAGGAGTAAGGCAAAGTCCTTATTGGATAGGAAGTTAAGTTGGACTTGAACTCGTCTTCATTAAAGAGGTGAATCTCTTTAATTTTAATGTCTTTATCCACTTTGGCTAAATTTCATCTTTAACATTCTTTCTATGTTTTCACCATCTTCGCGTACTCCGATTGCCATGCAAAGTATGTAAAAAAATCTAGCATTTTATGCTCTTCAAACCGGCTATCACTTTGCGTACTTTGCACTCCGGCTGGTTGGTTTGTGCACTGCCTCGGTAGAGAATATCTGCTGCCTCGACAGGGGTCTGTCACTGGATCTACTCCGTAAGGCTTTGTCTTCATAATTCAGCTTCCTTCAGTAGAAGTTGTCATCTTTGGTTAGCTTGATCTGCATCTGTCAAGAGCTCGTTCTGCACCATCTTTCCTTTTCTTTATTGCCCACTCGACATCATCTGCCCCGGCAGTGAGTAAATCTGCGCAAGTACCAAACATACATTAAAACAGTACATTTTCATCAAATAATCAAATATCATGACCAAAGGTAAAAGCAGTGTAATTAATGCATATAAGGCCTTAATGCCACTTATCAATACCCAATCTAAATATTATAAAATTACATTATTTTATACTTAATACAAATCTTTAGATGATTATGTATAAATAATCTTTAAAGTTTTTTTAAGTTAAAGATATTCGTTAATAATAAAGAACATAAGCATACAACAGAAGAGGAAAAGAGGTTCCAAAGCAACAAAAAAGAGAAAACCTAAAAAAAACCCTAGAACGAAGTGGATAAGCCAGTAAAGAAACACCATAGACATAAAAGAAAAAGCAAACAGACAAGGTTGACTCCATGCCAGCAAAACAAAATCAGGGTAACACCTGCATCATGGAAAGACAACAAAAATCACATTGTCGAGAAGGGAAGTGAGAGACCAAATAAACAAAGCATGAACGGTTGATTATGTGGCCAACACATCTAAACACTGATCATCGAAAGATCTCTTAAAGAACTCTGGGGCTGGAGAAGGGTCTCCCTATATCTCAGATATAAGGACCGGTTCATAAGAGATAAACAATGGAAAGAATGAAGCCACCAGGAAATTCTGGAACCATTGAATACAAGAGAAATGTCACAGTCGACAAAATAGAACTTCTTAAATCGAGAGGAGTACCATGAACCCACAAAGGATGCATGGATAATCAAAGTCTCACATCTTAAAAAGTGACATGTTTGAACAAGGTTGGAGGGATTAAAGGAAAAGTCACCAAAAGCTCATTCCATAAACCACTGATGATAGGGACTGAGTAACTCATTTCTCCTGCGAATGACACATCAAGATGTCATTCGTAAAAAGGGAAAATTTGGCGTCTTCATCACATTGAATCTTCACAATATCAGTCAGGATCAAAGAGTTGAAAGTTGGGATGTTGATAATTCATTTACCAAACGGGTCCCTTCCAAATTCTAAAAAGACCAGTTTCATCATAAAACTTACGATCAAGCTCCATTGCATACTTCTCCCTTGCAGCCTGTTTAATTTCACTAAGTCACCAAACACCACTAGCTTTGCCTTTGAACTATTTTTCAACCCTAGAAATAATTTTAGAGGGCCCATCATTGAAACCAGGAGAAAACACAAAAGTTAACCGCCTCTTCATTTTCGATTAATCCAGAACCAATAGAGTTCCAAATCCCCGGTTCAAGTTCATCCACACCTTCAAGGATCTCATTTCTAAGCTTCCTATTTTTTGAAGGGTGAAGCAACAAGGGAGGTCACACTTTCTTTTATTAAGAGAAAAAATATACATGCTAGACAATCCTTCAATAATAATTTTCTCTTTTTAAGGACATACCACCAATTTAGGGGGTTGATGGTCACTCAAAGAAAAGATAACACACAACATCTCTTTAGAATTAGAGCTAAACGATGAAAAGTGTTGAGTTTTTAGGGGCTCGATTCGATCAACCGTTCTTGCTCGCTAAGTGTGGAGAAGTTGGATAATTGAGTGTTTTAGTGGGAGGTGAAAATTAGGCAATTTGACACAAGGATTTATAGTGGTTCAACCTTCTAACCAAGGTCTACATCAACTACCTTAGCTCCCCACTAAGGATTTCCAAACAAATTCACTAAGAATTTCGTTCCCTTTTCTAGGATTAGGAGGAAACCATTACAACCCTCAAAGCTTTCTACCCAAAGCTTGAAGGAACACTCTCTTTACAAAGAAAAACTTAGCAAACTAGAAATCCCTCTAAAAGGTGTTTGTTTGCAATTCTAAGCTCTCACCCAAAACCTAAACACTTGAGCAAATCTAACAATGTAAGCTCACAAGTGTTGTCTAAGCAAGAAATGAACAATTAAAGCTCTAGACAAATTTTGACATCATAATGTTGCAACAATTGAAGCATTAACTTGTTCTTGATGCTTGGAGGTCCCTTTTATACTCCCAATTGAGTTTGTGGCCGTTACTAGCCGTTGGAGATGATTTGGAGCCGTTGAGGACTTTATTTCCCTTCATAAATGCTGTTCTGCAGCTATTCGTATCGATACGCTTGGATCCATATCGGTACGGCCTTCATAGGAACTAGCCGTTGAGCTCTTGCCAGCCTGGGCGTATCGATACGCTTGAGGGCGTATCGGTACGGGTTCACATTTAAATGGTCATTGGGAAATAGCCGTTGGGGTTCGTTGAAAGGGGATTGGTACGCACTTGGCGTATCGAAACGGCAGAGGCCTGTATCGATATGGGTTTTGACAGTGGCCAAACTGGGGCAAAAAGGTATCGGTACGGGGGTTTACCGTATCGATACGGGTACTCAGAAAATACAAGTTTGGCTATTAAAAACATGAAAAATCTTTGCCAAAAACCTCTTAAAATCCCTCAAACATAAATTCAAGTTATTTGGACTTAAAAGCAAGTTTTAAATTCTTTTCAAATCAGTCCAAAATATTTTTCAATTATTATATCAAAACATTAGTTCAACAATCTCCCCCTTTTTGATATAATAAAACTCACTTGAAAAATTGTTTGGGATTCTCCCCCTAAAAATGTGAATAAGAGATTAAAGATATGAAATCAAATAAAGCTCCCCCTTATTCATTTGAAAAATCAATTTTTTCAAACCATTTCTCCCCTTTTTGTTATATCAAAAAAAATTTAAAATGACATTTAGCTCAAAATATCATAGGAGGCAAAAAAATTGACACACTTAAGATTTTTGGTTTAAAATTGGCTCCCCCTTACTCAAAGCATCATAAGAATGTTAGTTCAACATATATGATTATCTAGTTGACTTTAATAAAAAATAATCAAATTAAAACAAAAACAACTAGATTTTACCACACTTTAACTCAAGGGAGGATGTCAAGCCTTCCTTCTTCAAGTGTTCTTCCTATGTGTGCATGGAGCTCCCCTCAAAGTTTGACTTGTTGATCACTCTCCATCACACCTAGCAAAAGACAAATAAGTAATTTTTGGTATCCAAGTTGCTTTAGATTCATAGACATTAGTGGCACAAAATTTTGTCCCCTTAGGGATCCATTTTTCAATTTCATCCTTTTTAGTTGAAGTGGTTTGTAACCCCCTCATCCCGGTCTGGTCGGATGACCGGTCCGAGTGGGCCACACGGGGAAAACCGAAGTGAAACCCGTTAAGGTTTCCCCTCGGTTAACGACCCAGAAAAATTCTTTTTTTTTATCTTATCTTGTCTACATACATAAATTAGACCTAAGCGTGTCACAACAGCGGAATATACAATCACGAAACAATTCACCGACCAAACAAACATAAACAGTCCATTTTTTCTTCATTCCAGCAGGCCGTTTCGAAACACTTATAGGGTGTTCCGAAACGCCCTGACCTAGTCAACGGGCCTGGGTCAACCACAAGGTGACCGTTCCGAAACAGGGGTGACCCGTATCGGAACGACCTTGACGGTCAATATCTCGTGGTCAACGAGATTTGACCGTTTCGGAACTTCAAAGGCCCGTTTCGGAACGGCTTCATCTCGCCAATTTCTCAAAATTCCAGTGGCGAAAACGTTCCGGAACGACCCTCATCCGTTTCGAAACGGCAGGCCATTTACGCAGGGGTCGTTTCGGAACACGGGTAGGGGTGTGCAAAAAAACCGAAAAACCGAAACCGATTCCGAAACTCGAAAAAACCGAACCGAAAAATTGGTTAACCGAACCGAAAAATTTGGTTTCGGTTCGGGTTTTTATTTTTTAAAAAGAAACTGGTTCGGTTACGGTTTATAGTTTTGGGATAAACCGGGTAACCGAACCGACCGATTATATAATATATATTATTATATTATATGTTATTTTATTATTTTATATTAAAAAAATTATATTTTATTTTATTTTCTCATTCCCCAAAAGTAAAACAATAATTTTATTTTATCAAGTTTAAGTGTTTAACTTGCTAGTATTAGAAAAGATAATAATATCATGTGTCGATTTTAAAAAATATGTATTTTTTCTAACATAATATTAAAATTTATATTTTTAATAAACAAAATAAAAAACCGTTACCCGAACCGAACCGACCCGAATTTTTCGGTTAACCGACTAAACGGTTAACCGGTTGAATGGATACGGTTTAGGGTCGAGAATTTAGTAACCCGAACTTATCGGTTAACCGAAATAATTTGCTAATGGTTAACCGAACCCGGTTTTGCACACCCCTAAACACGGGGACCCGTTCCGAAACACCCCCTGTCTGCAGACTTTTCTGGGTTGTTTTGAGGCACAAGGATGCCCCAAAACATCCCCTAGACACCATACAACAACCAAGCAATTAAACCCAACATGCTACAACATTACCATCATGCTTTGACACAACTTTAATATGTCTAAGACAAAGGCAACAATCAACACACATACATCCATTCAAACAACATCCAACTTTAAACATGGTTTCTAAAGCATTCAATCCACATACAAGAGAGCAAATTAGGCATGGTTTACAACTTAAACATGGCATCACAAGCCACCCAAAAGCAACATAACATAGAGTCTAAGCATGCCCCTAGCATCAACATCAACCAACAAATATTACACGTTTTACCATCCAAACATCAATCCAAACAACATCATTCATAAGAGTCATACAAGGCTCATACTAACACGTCCTAATGCCACATTGCTTAACTACTACAAAATCTACCATACTTGAGCAACAACTTGGATAGCCCCTTCTTGCCTTGCCTCGAGCTAATGCCATGCTAATGATCTGCATTGTTGAACATAGAGAGCGTAAGCTATAAGCTTAGTGAGGGTGCTCTAAAACGGAAAACAACAACAATGCAGGGTCCAAGCATGTTAATCCTAGTCTACACACATCAACCATTGACATAATATCAAGTAGACCTAGCTAGTCTTTCAAGTGGCATATATGGTCTCTCGATCCTAACAAGTTCAAATCTCATATATCATCATCATATAGCAACAAAATATAATTCAACCATATATCACCATCATATATCACAATTCACGATTTAAGTTTAATTGGCCACTTTAATTACCCCGATTGTGCGGATTTAACCTTAACAACACTTTACCTCGGTGGGATTCCACTCATCACCGAACCTTGCATGTGCGGGATTCCACTCATCGCCACATGCCCTACGGATGGGATTCCACTCATCATCCCGTAGAAATATATGTATAGCTTCCGGTGGAATGTTACATCACCGTACTCCTCCTTGATGACTTAACGCCATCAAGGCCACATACGTTTTGACTCAATTTGTGTGCACACAATCCTAATGATCGATCATTTACAACCGGTAATTATTTTAGTGCCAATTATCATAACCACAACATATATATATCATCAACCACATTTATGCTCAATCTCATAGATGTATATCAAGATAAACTCACATCTACCAACCACAATCATAATAGCATTGTCAAACAAGCATAATAGCATTCATGGATATCAAAGGTTAAAACAACAACTTGAATAAACTATGAGTGGCCTACCAAGCACACTTCACACATACTCCCACTACACATACTCGAACCGAACTTAAAACAAGTTGAAACCACTCACCGCCCTTCCTTAGCAATTCGAACCAATCTTCCTACGAACCCGGATTCGGTCCCAAAGCCTCTTCCGCGTTTCCTCTTGCTTCTAGTCAAACAAAAACACATATATTACTTCCCAATTCAATGCTAAATCAACCTTCAATCCACTTTACACTCACAACCCAAATTCCACAATTTCCAAACCACATAACATCTCTAAAAATCCCATTTTCGGACTCCCACAACTCAAGGCTGAAAATTCGATTTCCAAGCATCCAAATGGCTTCCAAATCATCCCAAAACACCCCCATACCATAGGTAGACCAACAGCCCCTTACTTTCAACATAAATTCCACCAAAAACTCAAGTTTTACAACCTTAAATTTAGCCCTAAGATCATACTACGAATTTTTATCAAAATTCAACCAAATTAAAGTATATGATGTATTTCATCATGCTTAAACAAACCCCCAACATGATTTAACAAAACAATTTGAAAAGCCCCATCAAAAACCCCAAATTTCATATGAACCCTAATTTTCAAAATACCATTTTTTTTAAATCTACAACAATGGTTGAATAGGGGATAAAGAGGAGAGTTGGAAAACATATTTACCTTTGAGAAACACCTTGAATTGAAGCTAGAATGAAGTGGAAAAGTAGCCAAAGCAAAAAGGGGTTTGGGGGAGAGTTTTAGTGAAAATGGTGTTGGAGAGGGAATGAGGGGGAAAGAAAGATGACAACTTTTCTATAAAGTTGTCTAGCTTTTTAAATTTGGGTCAAATAGCAACATAGGTCCCTCCCCTTTTCCAAAGCTCCAACTAGGTCATTAATAGAAGTTGAATTTTTTTTAATTAAATTTTATTTGACTCGAACCAAAACCCGGTTAACTCCTAGGCCCAAAACGCGGGTGTTACAACTCTCTCCCACTTAAGAAATTTCGTCCCCGAAATTACCTGACCGAAAGAGATACGGAAACTGCTTTTCCATATCCTCCTTCCTCTCCCAAGTGGCCTCGTCAACACCTCTACGTCGCCACCGCACCTTTACTAACTCAATCGATCTACCCCTCAACACTTTACTGTCAGAAGCTAAGATCTCTATTGGCTCTTCTTCATAAGTCAAATCCGGATTCAATTCAATTTCTTCTACGGGCATAACATGTGATGGGTCAGACCTATACTTGCGAAGCATCGACACATAGAACACATCATGTATCTTCTCAAGCTCGGATGGCAAACGCAACTGATAAGCAACGGGACCAACCCTCTTCACAATCTCATACGGTCCTATGTACCTAGGACTCAATTTCCCTTTTCGGCCAAACCTCATCACTTTCTTCCACGGAGACACTTTCAAGAATACCTTCTCACCCACTGAGAACTCAACTTCCTTCCTCTTCAAATCGGCATAGGACTTCTGCCTATCCGAAGCAGCCTTCAAACGATCACAAATCAATTTTACCTTTTCGGTTGTCCCCTTGAGCAAATCCGGCAAAGGTAACAGTTTTTGTCCTGCCTCGGCCCAACACACTGGAGTTCTACACTTCCGGCCATACAAGGCCTCATACGGAGCCATCTGAATGCTCGACTGAAAACTGTTATTGTACGCAAACTCCACCAAAGGCAAATGCTTCTCCCAAGTACCTTGAAAGTCTATGATACAACAGCGCAACATGTCCTCTAAGATCTGAATAACCCTCTCTGACTGACCATTTGACTGAGGATGATAAGAAGTGCTGAAGTTCAAACGGGTACCCAAAGCTGTATGCAGACACTCCCAAAATCTAGAAGTAAATCGCGGATCTCTGTCTGACACAATGGACTTCGGCACACCATGTAGCCTCACAATTTCACCAATGTACAAATCGGCCAATCTATCTAAGGTGTAAGTAGTGTTGACTGCCAAGAAGTGAGCACACTTCGTAAAACGATCTACTATCACCCAAACTGAGTTCTTCTTCGTAGGAGTCAAAGGCAATCCCGAAACAAAATCCATAGTGATGTTCTCCCACTTCCATTCCGGAATTCTCAACGGCTGTAACAGACCCGAGGGAACCTAATGTTCCGCCTTCACTCTCTGACACACTAAGCACTTACTCACAAAGTCGGCTACATCTCTCTTCAAGCCAACCCAAAAGTACTCATTCTTCAAATCACGGTACATCTTCGTACTTCCAGGATGCATAGCAAACGGACTACTGTGGGCTTCAGTCAAGATCGTACGTCTCAAGTCACTGTCTTCCGGCACAACTATTCTATCTTTGAAACACAGAACCCCATCAGTGCTGAAGCTGTAATCTGAAGATCTACCCTCGGCTATATCTTGCACGTGAGGTGCCAAAGATCTATCTAAGAGTTGTTTCTCTCGTATCAACTGACCTAGAGTAGGTCTAACCTGAAGCTCGGCTATCAAGCCACCATCTCCGGACAAACTCAATCTAGCAAACATAGCTCTCAAGCCTACAGCCATCTTTCTACTCAATGCATCGACCACTACATTGGCCTTACCCGGATGGTACTCAATAGTAAGATCATAGTCTTTTAGAAACTCTAACCACCTACGCTGTCTGAGATTCAAATCTCGCTGAGTCATAATGTACTTCAAACTCTTGTGATCGGTGTATACTGTGCATTTCTCACCATACAAATAATGCCTCAAAATCTTCAAAGCAAACACAACTGCCGCTAACTCTATGTCATGGGTCGGATAGTTGCGCTCGTGAGTCTTCAACTGTCTTGAGGCATAAGCCACTACTCTTCGGTCTTGCATCAGAACACATCCTAACCCTACATACGAGGCATCACTATAAATCACATAGTCCTTCCCGGACTCAGGCTGAATCAAGATCGGAGCTTGGGTCAAAGCTTCTTTCAATTTCTCAAAGGCTCTCTGTCTTGCATCTGTCCACTCAAACTGAACACTCTTCTGAAGTAACTGCGTCAAAGGAGCGGCTAACTTAGAGAAACCCTCTACAAACCTCCTATAGTATCCGGCTAAGCCTAGGAAGCTACGTACTTCTGTCACTGACTTCGGTTGCTTCCACTCAACAATGGCTTCAATCTTCTTCGGATCAACTCTAATGCCTTCAGCTGACACTACATGTCCTAAGAAGACGACTTCCCGGATCCAGAATTCACACTTGCTGAGCTTCGCATACAACTGATGATCTAGCAAAGTCTTCAAAACAAGTCTCAAATGTCGGTCATGGTCTTCTTCAATTCGCGAGTACACCAAGATGTCATCAATAAACACAACTACAAACTGATCTAGATACTGATGAAAAATTCTATTCATCATGTCCATGAAAGCTGCCGGTGCATTAGTCAACCCAAAGGGCATGACTAAGAACTCATAATGACCGTACCTAGTCCTAAAGGCCGTCTTCGGTACATCAACCTCTCTAACCTTTAGCTGGTAGTAACCTGATCTCAAATCAATCTTCGAAAAGACCGATGCTCCTCTCAACTGATCAAACAAGTCATCAATTCTAGGCAACGGATATTTGTTCTTCACTGTCAGCTGATTTAACTGTCTGTAATCTATGCACATTCTCATACTTCCATCTTTCTTCTTCACAAACAACACTGGTGCACCCCAAGGTGATGAACTAGGTCGAATGAAACCTCTATCTGTCAATTCTTGCAACTGAGTCTTCAACTCTTTCAATTCTTTCGGTGCCATACGGTACGGAGCAATCGAAACAGGAGCCGAATCAGAATAAGTCTCAATGCTGAACTCTACCTCTCTGTCCGGTGGTAACCCTGGCAATTCTTCTGGAAACACACTAGGAAAATCACATATTGTCCGGATGTCCTGAGGTCTAACCTCGCTCATGTTAGGGTTCATCACATACGCTAAGTATGCTTCACACCCCAACTCAACTAACCTCTTAGCCTCTAACTCTGAAACCACATTGGACAAGAATTTCACATTCTCACCCACCACTACAATCTCATAATCATCTGTGAGCTTCAAAGAAATCCGTTTAGTTTCAAAGTCTATCCTAGCTCTATGCTCCGTGAGCCAATCCATACCCAGAATCACATCAAAGCCATAGAAAGGAAGTTCCATCATATCCACTGGAAATACATGTCCCTGAACCATCAACGGACACCTTTGGTACATCTTCCTAACCACTACCGTGTCCCCAAAGGAACTAGTAACACTAACTCCTACCTCTAGCAACTCACAAGGCAAATTGAAAGACTGTGCATGCTCACTCAATATGTAGGAATGTGTAGACCCAGAGTCAATCAAAGAAAGCAAACCCAAAGACTGTATCGAGAAGTTACCTGCGATCACATCGGTGTCATGCTGCTCCCCGCGCTGAGCGTAAACCCTAGCCTGTCCTCCGCCCTCCGGCTGGACTGCAACAACATGAGCTAAATTCCTCTGACCATCGTTCCTCGGCTGGAAGTTACCTCTACCGCGCCCGCGGCCTCTCTGAAAATCATTGGCTCTAGCAGGAGCCTGAGCTGGTGCCTGTCCCACCTGATGTGGACAGTCACGCCTAATGTGGTCTCTAGCACCACAACTCCAACAGGAATGATAGTTCCCCCAACACTCACCGGTGTGGTTCCTCCCGCAAGTAGCACATGTGGGCAACTTCCCACCAGCTCTCTGACCCTGATGGCCCTTACCGTTGTTACCGCCACCACGCCTATGATCAAACTGATGACGGTTGTCCCGATGCCTCTTGGCATCTCCTCTATCAAAGTTGCTGGACCTCTTACCTGAACTAGATCCACCCGACCGCCTGGTCAAACTCAAACTGTGCTCCAAGTCCTTGGCCCTCGAGACCAAGACATCAAAATCAGTGTAATCAGAAGCTAGAGTATAAGTCTTGATCTCCTCATTCAGCCCATATCGGAAGCGGTTACAACGCTCCACCTCAGTAGGTACAAGCTCAGGTGCATACTGACTCAGTCTGACGAACCGGATCTCATAATCAGTCACAGACATACTCCCCTGAAGCAATGCCATAAACTCTTTCTTCCTCTCATCGAGGTATCGCGGACCCAAATACTTCTTCCGGAAAGCTGTCTCAAAGAACTCCCAAGTGATCTCAGTCTCATCCATCCCCGAAGTAACGGTGACCCACCAGGTGTAGGCATCACCCTGAAGCAGAGACTCAACACATCCCAACTTGCGCTCACCAGTACATCCCATCTGAGCAAGAATACGGACGGTCTTCTCAAACCACATCTCTGACCTTTCCGGAGTAGCACCTCTAAACTCTTCGGCCCCAAGGCCCCGAAGTCTCTCTAATGGTAATCCGGTGCCCTCACCCTGATGATGAGCTGCCTGACCTCCAGCTACTGCAGCCTGGAACGCCCCGGCTATTGCCTGAACCAACGGAGCTAAGTCAATCCCGGCCGGTCCTTGGCCACCTTGGCCTCCTTGTGGTCCCATTCTTCCGGGTCCGGCCTCGCCTCCCACTCCCGGTGGAGGAGGTGGTGGTGGTGGAGGTGGTGGAGGAGCTCCAACTCCAACCACTGGCTCTCCCACTTGAGCCTCGACTCTCACAACTGGCTCAACTCTCGGCGCCTCTGCCCGTGGTTCTGGTCGAACCATCCTAGGCCTCCCACGTGGTCTCATGGTTCAACTAGCAAGGTAAACTACAACAAGAAACAGATAAGGATTACGTTAGTCAAAGCAAGGGTCCAACAGTGCTCAAGTATCCCCTTTTTTTCAAAAATCCTTTTTAAAATTAAGTAATAATAGCAATGGGCACTCACTCTACACCAGACACGACAGTTCAGGCATTCAAAACATCATACGATTAATCAAGCATCAAGGATTCATGGCAAATCATGCATCAAACAACACAAGCATTTAACACATTAATCTTACCTCACTTACCTGCCCGAGGTCTCGGTAACCTCAGGCTCTGATACCAACAAATGTAACCCCCTCGTCCCGGTCTGGTCGGATGACCGGTCCGAGTGGGCCACACGGGGAAAACCGAAGCGAAACCCGTTAAGGTTTCCCCTAGGTTAACGACCCAGAAAAATTCTTTTTTTTTTATCTTATCTTGTCTACATACATAAATTAGACCTAAGCGTGTCACAACAGCGGAAGATACAATCACAAAACAATTCACCGACCAAACAAACATAAACAGTCCATTTTTTCTTCATTCCAGCAGGCCGTTTCGAAACACTTATAGGGTGTTCCGAAACGCCCTGACCTAGTCAACGGGCCTGGGTCAACCACAAGGTGACCGTTCCGAAACAGGGGTGACCCGTATCGGAACGACCTTGACGGTCAATATCTCGTGGTCAACGAGATTTGACCGTTTCGGAACTTCAAAGGCCCGTTTCGGAACGGCTTCATCTCGCCAATTTCTCAAAATTCCAGTGGCGAAAACGTTCCGGAACGACCCTCATCCGTTTCGAAACGGCAGGCCATTTACGCAGGGGTCGTTCCGGAACACGGGGACCCGTTCCGAAACACCCCCTGTCTGCAGACTTTTCTGGGTTGTTTTGAGGCACAAGGATGCCCCAAAACATCCCCTAGACACCATACAACAACCAAGCAATTAAACCCAACATGCTACAACATTACCATCATGCTTTGACACAACTTTAATATGTCTAAGACAAAGGCAACAATCAACACACATACATCCATTCAAACAACATCCAACTTTAAACATGGTTTCTAAAGCATTCAATCCACATACAAGAGAGCAAATTAGGCATGGTTTACAACTTAAACATGGCATCACAAGCCACCCAAAAGCAACATAACATAGAGTCTAAGCATGCCCCTAGCATCAACATCAACCAACAAATATTACACGTTTTACCATCCAAACATCAATCCAAACAACATCATTCATAAGAGTCATACAAGGCTCATACTAACACGTCCTAATGCCACATTGCTTAACTACTACAAAATCTACCATAGTTGAGCAACAACTTGGATAACCCCTTCTTGCCTTGCCTCGAGCTAACGCCACGCTAATGATCTGCATTGTTGAACATAGAGAGCGTAAGCTATAAGCTTAGTGAGGGTGCTCTAAAACGGAAAACAACAACAATGCAGGGTCCAAGCATGTTAATCCTAGTCTACACACATCAACCATTGACATAATATCAAGTAGACCTAGCTAGTCTTTCAAGTGGCATATATGGTCTCTCGATCCTAACAAGTTCAAATCTCATATATCATCATCATATAGCAACAAAATATAATTCAACCATATATCACCATCATATATCACAATTCACGATTTAAGTTTAATTGGCCACTTTAATTACCCCGTTTGTGCGGATTTAACCTTGACAACACTTTACCTCGGTGGGATTCCACTCATCACCGGACCTTGCATGTGCGGGATTCCACTCATCGCCACATGCCCTACGGATGGGATTCCACTCATCATCCCGTAGAAATATATGTATAGCTTCCGGTGGAATGTTACATCACCGTACTCCTCCTTGATGACTTAACGCCATCAAGGCCACGTACGTTTTGACTCAATTTGTGTGCACACTATCCTAATGATCGATCATTTACAACCGGTAATTATTTTAGTGCCAATTATCATAACCACAACATATATATATCATCAACCACATTTATGCTCAATCTCATAGATGTATATCAAGATAAACTCACATCTACCAACCACAATCATAATAGCATTGTCAAACAAGCATAATAGCATTCATGGATATCAAAGGTTAAAACAACAACTTGAATAAACTATGAGTGGCCTACCAAGCACACTTCACACATACTCCCACTACACATACTCGAACCGAACTTAAAACAAGTTGAAACCACTCACCGCCCTTCCTTAGCAATTCGAACCAATCTTCCTACGAACCCGGATTCGGTCCCAAAGCCTCTTCCGCGTTTCCTCTTGCTTCTAGTCAAACAAAAACACATATATTACTTCCCAATTCAATGCTAAATCAACCTTCAATCCACTTTACACTCACAACCCAAATTCCACAATTTCCAAACCACATAACATCTCTAAAAATCCCATTTTCGGACTCCCACAACTCAAGGCTGAAAATTCGATTTCCAAGCATCCAAGTGGCTTCCAAATCATCCCAAAACACCCCCATACCATAGGTAGACCAACAGCCCCTTACTTTCAACATAAATTCCACCAAAAACTCAAGTTTTACAACCTTAAATTTAGCCCTAAGACCATACTACGAATTTTTATCAAAATTCAACCAAATTAAAGTATATGATGTATTTCATCATGCTTAAACAAACCCCCAACATGATTTAACAAAACAATTTGAAAAGCCCCATCAAAAACCCCAAATTTCATATGAACCCTAATTTTCAAAATACCATTTTTTTGAAATCTACAACAATGGTTGAATAGGGGATAAAGAGGAGAGTTGGAAAACATATTTACCTTTGAGAAACACCTTGAATTGAAGCTAGAATGAAGTGGAAAAGTAGCCAAAGCAAAAAGGGGATTTGGGGAGAGTTTTAGTGAAAATGGTGTTGGAGAGGGAATGGGGGGGGGGGAAAGAAAGATGACAACTTTTCTATAAAGTTGTCTAGCTTTTTAAATTTGGGTCAAATAGCAACATAGGTCCCTCCCCTTTTCTAAAGCTCCAACTAGGTCATTAATAGAAGTTTAATTATTTTTTAATTAAATTTTATTTGACTCGAACCAAAACCCGGTTAACTCCTAGGCCCAAAACACGGGTGTTACATGGTTAGTCCTTTTGGGACCCAAACACGTCTAAAACATTTTCCATTCACAAATCTCTGAGCACTAGATTGTCTTACATAAAAATTTGATTTTCCAAAATTATTTTTCTTTTCAAGTTCATTGGAAATTAAATCTTTTTCTTTTTGAACTTTAAGAAGCAAATTTTGTAAATCAAGACATTTTTGTTCAAAATCTTTCAATTTTGCTTCAAGTTCAAGATTCGTTTTGGAAAGCAAATCATTTTCAATTTTTATTTTTGAAATCAACTTTTTGTTCTTTGAAAATGATGCCTTGAATTCCAAAAGCAAATCATCATAGGCATCTTGTAACTCATCAAATGTATAAGAATTTGAAATAGATGAGTTAGAAGTTACCTCCCCCTCATTGAGGGTCATCAAGCATCGGTGGGCAACTTCATCATCGGCGGAGTCTTCATCACTCCATGTGGCCACATATGCTTGTTTTGAAGATGAACCCTTATTTTTGGATTTGTGGGAGTCCTTCATCTTCTTCATCGATTTATGCTTGGATTTTTATATTTTGCTCTTCATGAACCGGGCAAATTTGTTGAAGAGATATGCCATCTCTTCATCTTCACTTTCCTCCTCACTTGAATCTACATGATGACATGTGGAGGATTTGAGAGCTATGGCACTAGCATTGATGCCTAGCTCCATGATCTTATTCTTCCCCATCGCTCTAATCTTTTCTTTCTTCTTCTCCTCTTCTTTGTTTTTCTTCATTATTTGGTGAGTGAGAAGAGACCCCATGAGTTCATCGAGCTTTAAGGTCTTGAGATTCTTAGCTTCGATGATGGCGGTCCTCTTTGAGTCCCATGACTCGGGAAGGGAGTAGATGAGCTTTCGGACAAGCTTCTCTTCTAGGATAGCTTCTTCATAACCTTTAAGGCCATTGGTGATGGTAGAGAACCTATCAAACATCTTCTCGATGATTTCTTCCGGATCCATCTTGAAATTTTCATACTCTAAGGTTAGGAGCCCAATCTTGGTCTCCTTGACTTCATTGGTTCCCGCGTATGTGACTTCAAGCTTGTCCCATACCTCCTTGGCACTCTCACAAGAAGACATCTTCTCATAGATGGTTGGCCAAATGAATAAAAGAGCATGTGCAAGGCTTTGCAATTAAGCTCCATCTTCTTGCGATCGTCGGCACTCCATTCCGCTTTGCTTCCTTGAGGCACGAACGAACAATCTTCAACTATGTCCCATAGCTTGTAATCTCTTGACTTCAAGAAAAATTTCATCTTTGTCTTCCAATGGACATAGTGGTCTCCGTCGAAGAAAGGCAGTTTGTCGATTGATTGTGCCATTGAGCCGGTTGGTGAAATGTTGATCGAGCTTGATGGATCTTCTCAATAGGATGCGAATCCCCTTCGATTGAGCCAAGCTCTGATACCAATTGTTGAGTTTTTAGGGGCTCAATTCGATCAACCGTTCTTGCTCGCTAAGTGTGGAGAAGTTGGATAATTGGGTGTTTTAGTGGGAGGTGAAAATTAGGCAATTTGACACAAGGATTTATAGTGGTTCAACCTTCTAACCAAGGTCTACATCCACTACCTTAGCTCCCCACTAAGGATTTCCAAACAAATTCACTAAGAATTTCGTCCCCTTTTCTAGGATTAGGAGGAAACCGTTACAACCCTCAAAGCTTTCTGCCCAAAGCTTGAAGGAACACTCTCTTTACAAAGAAAAACTTAGCAAACTAGAAATCCCTCTAAAAGGTGTTTGTTTGCAATTCTAAGCTCTCACCCAAAACATAAACACTTGAGAAAATTTAACAATGTAAGCTCACAAGTGTTGTCTAAGCAAGATATGAACAATTAAAGCTCTAGACAAATTTTGACATCATAATGTTGTAACAATTGAAGCATTAACTTGTTCTTGATGCTTGGAGGTCCCTTTTATACTCCCAATTGAGTTTGTGGCCGTTACTAGCCGTTGGGGATGATTTGGAGCCGTTGAGGACTTTATTTCCCTTCATAAATGCTGTTCTACAGCTATCCGTATCGATACACTTGGATCCGTATCGGTACGGCTTTCATAGGAACTAGCCATTGAGCTCTTGCCAGCCTGGGCGTATCGATACGCTTGAGGGCGTATCGGTACGGGTTCAAATTTAAATGGCCGTTGGGAAATAGTCGTTGGGGTTGGTTGAAAGGGGATCGGTACGCTTACTTGGCTTATCAAAACGATCCCGATCCGTATCGATATGACATAGGCTTGTATCGATACGGGTTTTGACAGTGGCCAAATTGGGGCAAAAAGGTATCGGTATGAGGGTTTACCGTATCGATACGGGTACTCAGAAAACACAAGTTTGGCTATTAAAAACATGAAAAATCTTTGCCAAAAACCTCTTAAAATCCCTCAAACATAAATTCAAGTTGTTTGGACTTAAAAACAAGTTTTAAATTCTTTTCAAATTAGTCCAAAACATTTTTCAGTTATTATATCAAAACATTAGTTCTACAAAAAGCATGGTCCACATTAAAGGAAAGAGGGGAAGCCTGCTTGGTCAGAGGAGAGAGAGGCGACGAACTTTTCTCATGAGTAGAGACACTGGGAAAAGGACAATAATCATTAATAATTGTTGTCGAAGAAGTTTGATTTGTCCTAGGTTGACATGAAGACCCAGAGATCAAAGAAGAGTCCGCCTTGCTCCTCGTATAATCTGACACCTTCACTTTTGCAACATCAGGATTGATTGAGGCTGACCTTTCTTTGTTCAGAGGTAAAACATTTTGATGTTCCTCAATAGCAATGTTGTTTACGTGTCTCCCTAGGTTCTTATGGAGATTGTCTGTAATGCTTGAGCCTGGGAAGCCGTTGAGAAATAGAGGAAGCATCAGATTTCTTTTTAAGATGGTGCTCTCAGCCATGGTCCATAGTGACCCCCTTTCTTAAACTTTTCATCTTTGAAGCCACACTCCCTAGCCAGATGCCCCATACGACCACACAAGTAGCAAAAGTACTCTGACATTCTTTCATACTTAAACGAAACCAAAATATGATCATGATCACCTCTCCTGAGGTTGAAGCCGGTCTTAAGAGGATCATCAACTCATAGAGCCACTTTAATTTTAAGGAAGCCATCCCATTTCACCTTTTCATTATCGTTGATATTGGATTCTAGATATCTTAGGAAAATACTTCCTACTTTAGCAACATTCTTTTCGTTAATCAACGCCAAGGGAAAGTTGTAAACTTGAACCCAGAACTCAAAAAGAGAAGATTCAATTTTCTCTAATGTTGCATCCAGGGGCCAGTCCCTAAGAACAATATGTTTGTCTTGGACCGACCAGGGGCTTTGAATAAGAACATCTTATTTTTCCTTTTCAGGGTTGAAGATAAACAAAACGAAGTTTTTACCCAAATCATGACTCTCAAACTCTCTTTTAATCGACCAAGCATAATTTAAAATGGCACACAAAGTTGGGAATTTAATGCTTCTATCATAAAAAATATTACCAACTAAAGAGAGACATAATGACAACATTAATATCGTCGTTCGATTCCAGCTCTAAGATATCCATCTTTTCAAATCTATCATTGAGTTTGCTGTAAACTTTATTTGAATTCATGAGGACTTTCAAAGGGTAACACCAGGAGAAAAAAAAGGGATTCAAAGAAACGAGAGAGGAAAAGAGGAAAGACCAGAACAAAGCGAGAAAAAAAACTCAAACAGTAGCCTCAAAATAAACCAAGATCAAAATAAATAAGGATACATAATTAGAGCTCAACAAAAAATCAGATTAATAACTTTGAAGGTGATGAGAGAGAGAGAAAGCTTTATGTATCTTTAAGGGTACATTTGGTTCACGGAAAAGATGATTACCACTAGGAATAGGATTGCTAGAATGTAACATTACCTAATACATTATTGGGAATGTTAAATTTCCTTGTTTGGTTTATTTGTCAGGAATGTGAGATGATAGTGTTTGGTTGAGGGAATATAAGATTACCTGAAACTAAAATTTACCAAATTATCCTTGTGATATTTTTTTATGCAAGTTAAACTTGCAATATTAAATTGAAAATATTTGTATTCATAAAACTATTTACATTACATTATCTAAATTTTACAAAAAATGAAAAGAAACATATTATTAATACAATTAAATATTTAATTTACTTTTTAAATGATTTTCATAAGTATTATATTTA
Organism: Hibiscus tridactylites; assembly: GCA_958450335.1. NCBI lineage: Eukaryota > Viridiplantae > Streptophyta > Magnoliopsida > Malvales > Malvaceae > Hibiscus > Hibiscus tridactylites. The sequence goes on from OY288271.1 coordinate 36,340,282, forward strand.
TATAGAATGTATATTTACACATAGATTATGTTTAGTTAACTATAATTATGCCGGTGTAAATGCGTTATTGTTAGCCATAATTAGATAATTAGTTGAATTTATCCGATATGAATCCTTCACTCAAGATTTAAAACTCCTTCTTCATTTTTTAGCGTCATGGACGATTCAAGCTTTACGATCTTCAGAAAATTGCAGTAACAAATTACAATATATAATGTGTTAATGTTGAAACTTGGCTTGCTTAATGCAATGAGAATCTTCATTAAATTGAAGACATAAACCCGTGAATATATGGATATTACTCTCACCAAACAGTCCAATCCGAAAGGGAATTCATACATAAGCGAATTTCAAAAGACAATGGTTTTATTGTTAATCCAGTAAAATAAAGATGGCAACTTCAACGTGTGAAAAATATTCATCTAAAAGGGCATGAAAGTTGCAAGACAAATCAACCACAACCAATCCACAACAAAAATTTGCAAGCCGCTACAACCTAGCAGGTGAAGATAACTACTTTCGTAGTACTTTTCTTATCTACTCCACATACACAACTAATGACATCACCGAAAGTCCAGCTGAAAGATAAAAAAAAAACACCAGATGAAATCAAAATCTGACTTTCTCCAACACTGTTATTTTGTGTATATTCAGAAAGTAAAAATAAAAGTTGTATATTTAAATTTTTTACATTATTTATACATTGTCCTATGTTTTGAGGCTGCTTTATTTTTCAATGTGTCTCTAAAGCAAAAATACAAACTATTGAATACAATAGGTTATAAAAAAATTACTATTATCCCCGGAAAGTAAAAACAACCTGCAATTAACATATATCCAAGGCCAGTTATATTTATGCTTACACAAAAGGTTAAGCTTAAGCTTAAGCTATTATACACAAAAAGTTATATATTCTATTCGATATTCATTTAAGAACTAGCCATGACATTCTAAACTTAAGTATAACGTTGGCTTGTTGTACACAAAAAAATTATAGAGTCATAAATTACTTGACAAGATCAAACTTAGTGAAGGTAGACAAAAGGATAGCTATATATTCTAAAGTCAAAATATGCAAACCATATATTTTAAGGATAGACACAGAGTCTACACATTCGTAGAAGGATCAATGCGAGAGGATGCTTGATAGAGATTACGTTCCAATAGCTGCTTAAACACATAATCCTTTTTAAAATCTTTTGGCAAAGAAAAAAAGATATCTACCTTATGTGTTTCTTTGTTAATACCTGCAACAAGCATGTCATCTTTAGAGATTTTCAATATTCATCATTTCTTTGAAAACTGACATTTTCCGATCATAACCTTCTGCCCATGTTTGAAAAACACAACAATGCCTTGTGTAGTTTTTTGGTATGTAGCACCAACCTTGCTCCTCTCCTCAACAAGATCTAACAATTCATCATCACTTTGAGGCCTTTTCTTGCTAGATACATCTCTTTCATTGCACTGGCAGCAGCAACAGAAGTTTGGCTATTTAAAGCTCATATCTCTTTATTGAATCATAATCTTTTACTCCTCTGTTTTCAGCATCAAGTGCATCTAAAAATACATTGTCTTCTATAGAAAGATTTTTCATGGCATCAACTGTTGTCTCAGCTGCAGCTTCTGTTGCTCTTTCTTTTTTAAATATTTGAACCAAATCATCAAAGAATAAAAATAACTTGTTTCTTAATCCAACATAAGTTGGATGACTCTACAAAATAATAAATATTAAATAATATTATTTTACAACTATACATATGGGTAACATAAAAAAGAAGATCAATTTAATTCATATTTTTTCATACTTACCCTAACCCAATCATCAAAACATTTTTCGGTGCAGTTAAACATTTTTCTTCTTCATTCTAACCAAATTCGCTTTCAATGTTAAGCATTTCGGATAAAGCATTGTATTGTTTTTTTGTAGAACTAGTGTTTTGATATAATAATTGAAAAATGTTTTGGACTAATTTGAAAAGAATTTAAAACTTGGTTATAAGTCCAAACAACTTGAAATTATGTTTGAGATATTTTAGAGGGTTTTTGGCAATGTTTTTACTATTTTTAAAGAGCCAAACTTGACTTTTCAAGCTACATGTATCGATACGGTTGTACCCGTACCGATACCTTTTTGCCTCAGCTTGGTCATTGTCAAAACACGTATCGAAACAGGCTTGGCCGTTTCGATACGGATCGGGATTGTTTCGATACGCCTGGTAAGCGTACCGAACCCCTTTCAACCACCCCAACGGCTATTTTCCCAACAGTCATTTAAAAGTGAACCCGTACCGATACGCCCTCAAGCGTATCGATACGCCCTCAAGCGTATCGATACGCCCAGGCTAGCAAGAGCCCAACGGCTAGATTCTAATGAAGGTTGTAACGATACAGATCCAAGTGTATCGATACAGATGGCTGCAGAACATCATTTATGAAGGGAAATAAAGTCCTCAACGGCTCCAAATCATCTCCAACGGCTAGTAACGCCTATAAACTCAATTGGGAGTATAAAATGGACCTTCAAGCATCTTGTAATGGTTAATGCTTCAATTGTTACAACATTATGATGTCAAAATTTGTCTAGAGCTTAAATTGTTTATTTCTTGCTTAGACAACACTTGTGAGCCAAATTTGTTAAATTTGCTCAAGTGTTTAGGTTTTAGGTGAGAGCTTAGAATTGCAAACAAACACCTATTAGAGGGATTTCTAGTTTGCTAAGTCTTTCTTTGTACAAGAGAGTGTTCCTTCAAGCTTTGGGTAGTAAGCTTTGAGGGTTGTAACGGTTTCCTCCTCATCCGAGAAAAGGGGACGAAATTCTTAGTGAATTTGTTGAAAATCCTTAGTGGGGAGCTAAGGTAGTGGATATAGACCTTGGTTAGAAGGTTGAACCACTATAAATCCTTGTGTCAAATTGTCAATTTTTCACATCCCACTAAAACACCCAACTATCCAACTTCTCCACACTTGGCAAGAAAGAACGGTTGATCAAATCGAGCCCCTAAAATCTCAACAATTGGTGTCAGAGCTTGGCTCAATCGAAGGGGATTCACATCCTATTGAGAAGATCCGGCAAGCTCGATCAAGATTTCACCAACCGGCTCAATAGCACAATTAATCGACAAACCGCCTTTCTTCGACGGAAATCGCTATGCGTATTGGAAGACAACGATGAAATTCTTCTTAAAGTCAAAAGATTACAAGCTATGGGACATAGTTGAAGATGGTACGTCCGTGCCTCAAGGAAGCAAAGCGGAATGGAGTGTCGACGATCGCAAGAGGATGGAGCTTAATTGCAAAGCCTTGCACATGCTCTTTTGTGCTTTTGGCCCAACCATCTATGAGAAGATGTCTTCTTGTGAAAGTGCCAAGGAGGTATGAGACAAGCTTGAAGTCACATACGAGGGAACCAATTAAGTCAAAGAGACCAAGATTGGGCTCCTAACCTTAGAGTGTGAGAACTTCAAGATGGATCCGGAAGAGAACATCGAGAAGATGTTTGATAGGTTCTCCACTATCACAAATGGACTTAAAGGTTATGGAGAAGCCATCCCGAAAGAGAAGCTTGTCTGAAAGCTCATCTACTCCCTTCCCGAGTCATGGGACTCAAAGAGGACCGCCATCATCGAAGCCAAGAATCTCAAAACCTTGAAGCTTGATGAACTAATGGGGTCACTTCTCACTCACCAAATAATGAAGAAAAACAAAGAAGAGGAGAAGAATAAGGAAGATATTAGAGCGATGAGGAAGAAGAAGATCATGGAGCTAGGAATCAATGCTAGTGTCGTAGCTCTTAAATCCTCCACATGCCATCATGTAGATTCAAGTGAGGAGGAAAGTGAATATGAAGAGATGTCATATCTCTTCAACAAATTTGCCCGGTTCATGAAGAGCAAAATGGAAAAATCCAAGCATAAATCGATGAAGAAGATGAAGGACTCCCACAAATCTAAAAAGAAGGGATCGTCTTCAAAACAAGCATATGTGGCCACATGGAGTGATGAAGACTCCACCGATGATGAAGTAGCCCACCTATGCTTGATGGCCCTCAATGAGGGGGAGATAACTTCTAACTCATCTATTTCAAATTCTTATACGTTTGATGAGTTACAAGATGCCTATGATGATTTACTTTTGGAATTCAAGGCATCATTTTCTAAGAACAAAAAGTTGATTTCAAAAATAAAAATTGAAAATGATTTGCTTTTCAAAACAAATCTTGAACTTGAAGCAAAATTGAAAGATTTTGAACAAAAATGTATTGATTTACAAAATTTGCTTCTTAATGTTCAAAAAGAAAAAAGATTTGATTTCCAATGAACTTGAAAAGAAAAATAATTTTGGAAAAATCAAATTTTTATGTAAGACAATCTAGTGCCCCTAGATTTATGAATGATAAATGTTTTAGAAGTGTTTGGGTCCCAAAAGGACTAACCACTTCAACTAAAAATGATGAAATTGAAAAATGGATTCCTAAGGGGACTAAATTTTGTGCTACTAATGTCTATAGATCCGAAGCAATTTGGATACCAAAAATTACTTGATTGTATTTTGTTAGGTGTGATGAAGAGTGATCAACAAGTCAAACTTTGAGGGGGAGCTTCATGCACACATAGAAAGAACACTTGAAGAAGGAAGGCTTCACATCCTCCCTTGAGTTCAAGTGTGGTAAAATCTAGTTGCTTTTGCTTTTATTTGATTATTTTTCATTTAAGTCAACTAGATAATCATATATGTTGAACTAACATTCTTATGATGCTTTGAGTAAGGGGAGCCAAATTTTAAACAAAAATTTTAAGTGTGTCAATTTTTTTACCTCTATTGTTATTTTGAAACTTAATGTTTTAAAATTCTTTTTGATATAACAAAAAGGGGAGAAATGGTTTGAAAAATTGAATTTTCAAATGAATAAGGGGAGCTTTATTTGATTTCATATCTTTAATCTCTTATTCACATTTTTAAAGTTAAAGGGGGAGAATCCCAAACAATTTTTCAAGTTAGTTTTATTATATCAAAAAGGGGGAGATTATAGAACTAGTGTTTTGATATAATAATTGAAAAATGTTTTGAACTAATTTGAAAAGAATTTAAAACTTGGTTATAAGTCTAAACAACTTAAAATTATGTTTGAGATATTTTAGAGGGTTTTTGGCAATGTTTTTACTATTTTTAAAGAGCTAAACTTGACTTTTCAAGCTACACGTATCGATACGGTTGTACCCGTACCGATACCTTTTTGCCTCAGTTTGGTCACTGTCAAAACTCGTATCGAAACATGCTTGGCCATTTCGATACGGATTGGGATCGTTTCGATACGCCTGGTAAGTGTATCGATCTCCTTTCAACCACCCCAACGGCTATTTTCCCAACGGTCATTTAAAAGTGAACTCGTACCGATACGCCCTCAAGCGTATCGATACGCCCAAGCTAGCAAGAGTCCAACGGCTAGTTTCTAATGAAGGTCGTACCGATACGGATCCAAGCGTATCGATGCGGATGACTGTAGAACAACATTTATGAAGGGAAATAAAGTCCTCAACGGCTCCAAATCATCCACAACGGCTAGTAACGACTATAAACTCAATTAGGAGTATAAAAGGGACCTCCAAGCATCTTGTAATGGTTAATGCTTCAATTGTTACAACATTATGATGTCAAAATTTGACTAGAGCTTAAATTGTTTATTTCTTGCTTAGACAACACTTGTGAGCCAAAATTGTTAAATTTGCTCAAGTGTTTAGGTTTTGGGTGAGAGCTTAGAATTGCAAACAAACACCTATTAGAGGGATTTCTAATTTGCTAAGTCTTTCTTTGTACAAGAGAGTGTTCCTCCAAGCTTTGGGTAGTATGCTTTGAGGGTTGTAACGATTTCCTCCTCATCCGAGAAAAGGGGACGGAATTCTTAGTGAATTTGTTGGAAATCCTTAGTGGGGAGCTAAGGTAGTGGATGTAGACCTTGGTTAGAAGGTTGAACCACTATAAATCCTTGTGTCAAATTGCCAAATTTTCACATCCCACTAAAACACCTAATTATCCAACTTCTCCACACTTGGCGAGCAAGAACGGTTGATCAAATCGAGCCCTTAAAATCTCAACAATTTTTTAATAACTTCACTCTAGATTCAATATGTGGATTAGCCATCTTTTGTGCAGTAGGAAGTTTGACTGCTAACATTTTCTCAAGATAAGAGAGATAACCTAAAAGTCCTATTGTCACCTTTCCAATGTGGGTTTAAAGTCAATGTGTGTAAGCATTCAATAAGTGCAATATCTTCTTGTTTAGTTCACATCCTTTTAGAAATCACGAACTTCATTCTTCTAGTGGCTTAATTTTTTTCCTTTGAGACTCCATATTTGATGTTGCCAGATTACACTTCAAAGCAATCTAAAAAGAAATAAAACAAAAAAAAGCATATCACAAACATAAAATCAAGATAACACCGGTTAAATAAAACTAAACTTTTTAAGAAGTAAAAATATGTTCAATCAAATTAAACTGATGACATAAATTGTAACAAATATTAAAAACAATGTCTACTTAAATTTAAAACAACAAGATACAACTTCACTGAATAACGCAACACATTTTGTCTATTGTTGGACAAGATACAAAGTACTACAAAAAATTATATAAAATACAATTTACGCTATATTACGTGAAGCCAACCAACTAGTAAACATATCAACTGCTAATTTATCTCTTCATTCTGTCCAATCGGTGATTGGCTCACAATATCTGATCATTTTAGACTCATTAATCTCTTCAGTTTGGCTACTATCTAATTCAACAAAGCTAGTTTCAATAGGGTCAATTAACATCTCAGATCTAATGAAGTTGTGGAGAAGATAACACGCATAAATGATTCTACATTGTGTTTTCACTAGATAAAATGATTTTTCTCTTAAAATAGCCCATCTTGCTTTCAAGATGCCAAAACATCTTTCAATACAATTTTGTGCTTGTGAGTGTTTCATGTTGAAATATTCTTGAGCTATGGTCGGTTAATGTCCTTGTCTCCAATCATTCAAGTGGTATATTTGACCTCTATATGGTGCAAGAAATTTTTCTTCATTTGTATATCCAGCATCACATAAACAGTAACACCCTATAATTTTCAAGTTAAGAAGTGCATTAATATGCAAAATTATTAAATTTTTTATTTTATTTTATTTGTCAATTACTTAAGCATTACCTTGTGGAACATTTAAACTATTTCTTCTACTAATGGCATCCCTCAGTACTCTATCATCAGCCGTAGAACCTTCCCATCCAGGTAAAACATAAATGAATTGCATGTTTGGTGTGCAAACAACAAGTACATTTGTTGCAATTTCATTTTTTCGTGTTCAGTATCTAAGTTTGTCAATCGAAAAAACATTGGCCTTAATGAATGTTCCATCTAGAGCACCCAAACATTTCTACATTTATAAATTAAATTAAAATTACACTATTAGCATCCAATAATATATCTAAATATATTTTATATTATGTTATATTAATAATTCAATCATTATGAGATAATACCTTAAACCATTTTCATTTGTCGTCTGTTGAATTCTCTTGTATTGATTTTGATTTTTTTTTTCAAAAACATTGAATGCATTCTCAAAATTGAGTTTAACATTGCATGAAAAACTGGACTAATTGTTTCACCAGATCTAAAAGTTTGACGTTTTAAAATCTATTCTTTGTATGGTAGGATATAACGTGAAGGAAGGTAATAATTATCTCTTCGATACACAAGTATCGACTCTCTTTTAACCCTCATTGGCTTTTTAACTGGTGACACAATTTAAAAAGGTTCTCCTATCCATTCGGCAATTATCATTGTTTTGTCTATCACCTTTGAATACAATTTTATGTAAGTTGAGTGTCCTAATGTTATGCCTATGAAGTTTTTCATGTGCATAACATATTTTAGGTCTATTTTTATATTTTCTAAGGATAAGTGTAATGACTACAATCATTAACATTTGAAACATAGTTTCTATCATGTGTAGTTGTACAATGAGCATGGTTACAATGCGTATCTTCTTTCATACTGCTAAACGAGCTATAACTGATTTTTTTAGAGAAAAATTATGATATTGGAAAACAACAAGTGAATAAATATGCAAATGCAACATAATATAAAGTTTAAATTATTGGTAAACATATTCTAGCTACTAAATTTTATAAAACATTTTTTGTTTAGTTACAATTTAATTTCTTTATATAAAGCGGACTCAGTTTATACCTATAAATCATTGTATATCTAACTTAATTATTTTAGTACTTGCAAACAATTTTATTTCTCAAGATTAAATTGTACAAAGTTATAGTTGTTGTTTGGATCTATAACAACAAGTAATTTTTTAACTTATAACATGTAATTTACAATTTTAAATGTTACATACTGCTTTTAGCTTTTAATATATCACTATCTATTTTTATAAATACAATTTTCTCAACTTTCAGCCACATAAATACAAGAAGAACATATGATTTTGTACACGTTTTGCATAAACAAAATTCAGTTCCCAAACTATAATTTCTCTTTGATTAGCTTCATAAAAAGCTTTGATTTCTAACCTTTGTCAAGCTCATAAAACATTTAGTATTCTAAACTAATTATAAATCAGATTTTAATGTTGAATCAGTTAAAAAACTATAATTGTATGAAACATTAACAATCTATTTCTAAAATTACTCATCAGCTTAGTTGAAGCTCATTAAAAAAGAGCAAAAAAACAAAATAATTGAAAGGAACTTTATAGAAATAAGAAGGGAACACAGTTGTTGCTGAAAAATTTAAGAGTGAAAAAGTAAAGCAAAAAGCAGAATAAACTACACTCAAAATAACATGTATCAAATAGCAGTAATCTTCTTTTATGGCTATTTTTATTTGGATAATATTAACACGAGTGATAAAAAGATATGAGACATACCTAACCAACACTTTGTACTAAAATTAGAGTTTAAACTTCAACCAAATTAACCTGCAAAAAGCAAGAATTGTATAGAACTAAGAACTTGAACTAGAAATTTTTTAAAGTAAAGAGAAGCTTAAACTGAAATTATAGAAATCTAACAAAATAATCAAAGAGATTTCTCACAATCGACTGAAATTTTATCCTTTTTATCAAGTAAAATATAATTTAAAATACGTTGATAACTTATCTAAGAGTTAATTTTTTTTTCTTTAGAAATTTCAGAACGTTAGAAAAAAATACGATGTCGGTAAGAAAAAAATGGAGGGATAAAGAGAGAAAGATCTATTTTTAACAAGAATATTTTTGTTCTAAAAGATGAGAATCATCAAACATCTAAGAAATTTGAGGGTTTGGCATTCCTAGAATAAACCTAAAATAAAGCTATTGTAGGTAATAGCATATTATCCCTATATGGGAATCACTAAATCCAAACATAAGAATTAAGTTTTTAAAAAACCTTTTCTTTTTAGCAATTTTTTCCATGATCCAAACAGCACTTAAGTTCTGTTCTGTCAACTTATGTTAACAATCAATATGAGCATCGATGAACAAAAAATAGCTAATATATAACTATGCTTGTGTGAGAATTAATTAAAAAACAAAATTAAACAATCGAGAGAAAAAATTATAGGTCTTGGCGGGATTCATATAAATGCAACGAACTCACAATAGCCATTGCCCGTTGGCGCATATAGCGAAGCAAAACGAAACGATGCGCTAAACTGAAAATTCCTGGCAAATTTTGAATTTTTCCCAAATTCAAAATCCAAATTCCATCGGCATAGTTGCAGGCACTCGGAAATGGACTCAGTTATGAACTCAATTCAACAATCCCTTGACGATAACCAGCCCCTCTCTTGCCAAGCTTTAGCTTCCCTCAGATCCCTTATTATAAACCCTACCACCTCCGATTCCACTCTCTCCTCCGTCCTCGACGCCCTAACTCGCTCTCTCCAACTCAGTCGCGACTCCGTCATCCTACACCACACTCTCAAGCTCCTCACCGACCTCGCCACTCGCCGCCCCCACCTATCCCCCGTCGCACTCGACTTGCTCCGTTCCGACTCGCTCTTTCACTCCGATTCTCCTCGCCTTGTCGGCGAGTCACTCTCCGCGCTTCTTTCACTCACTTCCACCGGAAATGAGATCGACGCTGCCCGCTTCGTCTCCCTCTGCCTCGGCCCTTCGGTTTCTTTGCGATTGTGTTTATTGAGGAATGCTGAGAAGCTTGTCGTTAGGGAATCGGTGTTGCTAGCCGTTTTTTTAGGGTTTACGAGGGATCCGTTTCCGCATGTGAGGAAAGAAGCTTTGGATGGATTGGTGAAACTGTGTAAGAATGGTGATTTTGATGATCGTGATGTTATTGAGGGATGTTATTGCCGTGCTGTTGAGCTGCTCCACGACACTGAGAATTACGTTAGATCTGCAGCAGTTCATGCCGTAAAATACTCTGTCCTCGAAGTTTCATTTTTAGACTAGTTTCCAATGGAATTGTTTATTACATTTGAATTTGCATATTTTCTTATTTTCATTTTTCTCTCGTTTTCTGCATTTAGGTATGTGAATGGGGTAAATTGCTTGTTATATCCAGTGAAGACGGGAACAGGCAAGACTTATCGGATGCAGTGTTTATACAGGTACTTTTGAACCCCCCCCCCCCCCCCTTTATATATATACTGTGTATTTCTGCTGTTTTTTATTTTAAAGAAACTTTAAAATTTAGATTTAATGTGGATTGGATGATTGTTCTGCATGGTGCATTTTTTAGCGTTTTAGTTGAATTCAGGTCAACCTTATATGATATTTAAGCGTTTTCCCTCTTATTTGTTTTTTTTGGTTTACATATGCTTGCAGCTTGGCGGTATGGTAAGAGATATGAGTATAGAGGTAAGGCTTGAAGCCTTTGATGCCCTAGGGAAGATAGGACTTATATCTGAAGATATCTTGCTACAAACCTTGTGTAAGAAAGTCCTAGGGATCAACAAAGATAAAATATACACACCAATTGAAGGGCTTGACATTTCAGCTTCTTCTGTTGCTGGAGCTTTTATACACGGCCTTGAGGATGAGTTCTCGGAGGTAAAGTTTTGCTGATTCTGTAGTTATCTTTGGGTTTTTTACCCATACAATTGCTTTGTCTCATAGAGACTGGTACTTTTAGCTTTTGGCCTTTTGGATCAACTCGATCCCGTATTCCTATTCTAAGTACTTTGCTGTTACTTTGAGGTTTTGATGTTTCGGCTTGGCATTGGTCTTCCAGTTTTATGTACCCTGGTTATATTGGATGAGATCAGTTCTTAGGGTTTATTATTAAACTGGGTAGTGGGTAGGACTCTCATCTTGGCTTGGTAGACACATCCTGCACAGAACATAAGAGTTATGGCGGTCATTGATAGAACACATTTTAACTTTATCTGAAGTTAAATCATTTCTTGCATTTCAAAGAGAATTCCCCCTTGGCATGACTTTTATTTATGATGCCGTCTTTGCTTACTCTGAAGGTACGAATGTCTGCCTGTTTCTCTTTGCGTACGCTCATTGTCTTCTCTTTGCAATTTGCATGTGAAGCCTTGAAGCTGATGATGGATATGCTGAATGATGATTCAATGATTGTCAGGCTGCAAGCTCTGGATACAATACATCACATGGCAACCAGCGATCATCTAAAAGTTGATAAAATAGACATGCACAGGGTAAGGGTGCTTCTTTTCTTTCCATTTTCCCCTTAAAGAGTGATATATGTATAGAATATCTGAACTTTTATATAGTATGAGAGATGATTGATGAGCAAGTGACATAGGACAAGGTGTAAATAGATGTTGGAATATTTCCATTTGATGTCTCTACTGTAAATCTATCAAACCTCACCTCTTATGATGGTCCCGTCAAGACATTAACTTAAGGAGCTAGTTGCTTTTTGAATTACCATTAAGAACTTTTCCTTTTCCCTCTGATGTTTCTATCTGTCTCTTTCTCTTTTTAAAGCCATGACTAGAAGAATTGTCTATGGGTGCAGCTTATTTGAGTTTTGATGCATAACTATAGAATTATTTTTTGGTTTGAACCTAGTATTGCCTGTTTGAAAGATTGGCATTGTCACTCAAGTATCATTCTTGCCTGATTTGACAGTTTCTGAGCACCCTTGTTGACAGCAGTTCTGTCATAAGATCCTTGACAAGGAAAATACTCAAATTAGCAAAGTTGCCACAGTTCAAGTTGTTTAAATTGTGTATCGATGGCCTTCTTGAGAATTTGGAGACATATCCACAGGTTGTTCTCTTTTATCCGTTTGCTTCTCCAAGTGACCTTTTGGGCTGTGCCTTTTATATTTTCATTTTCTGTATTGCTATCAGCCCAGCATCTATAACCATCTGTTATTGTTTTTTTTTCTACTTCCAGGATGAAGTTGATGTCTTCTCTGTTCTATTTCATATTGGGAGAAATCACGGGAAGTTCACAGTGCACATTATCGAGGAGGTGTCTCCAGAGGTTAGCTGGTTTATAACACTATTATATGTATTGCTTCTAGTTTGATGATAGTATCTGCTCAACCATGAAAAGAACAGTATCATTACAATAGCATGACCAAGTTTTCCCTTATTCAAAATTTATATAGTGAGACTGCAAATGTCTTATAAAAATGCATCAGTTGTTCTACAGACGAAGAGGGTTTGTTACCATGGATTTTTTCGGTACTTGTGCAGAAATGACCAATTTTTAAATAATTTCAGACACCTAACAAACAGAACTTTTACAGGATAACAAATTAAGAAACAAAGTATATTCCACCTGATTAAAGCAGTGAAGTCAAGAAAGTATCGAAGCAATATGGAGTACAATCACCATATTGCTATCTTATGTTGTGACTATTTGTAAAATGGCATTGATCATTCAATCTATTTACCTTGTTTTTCTTACACCAGTTGGAACCAACTTTTGGAGGCAAATTGGACTTTGATAGTACGAGGGTAGCTGCATTTCTTGTGCTGGCAATCTCAGCTCCACTTTCACATGAAAAGGATGTTGGTGTTATTCCACCTAGAATATTTTCTTATGCAGTTACTTGGCTTGGGAGAATCTCTTATGCTTTAAGTGATATCATGAACCAAGAAATGTTTTTGGCTTATTTATCCAAGTGCAGTACATCCTCGGTAATTTCTCTTGCTGACTTCAAAATAAAAGAGACATTGCCGACAGTAGAGGGTGATGCCCCAATTAATCTCTGTTCCACAGCTGATAGTCCTGTCGGCAAGCCCTTCTGGAAAAATAGTGGAGGGACCTCTGACTTTCATCATCAAAAACAGTTTGGTTTAGGAAAGTCAGCTGCTCATGCAGAATATGAGCTGGGGGAGCATTCCGAATTAAGAAAATATGTAAACCTTATCTTTAAAAAGGCCAAGGACTTTTGGTCATTGGTACCGTTAGGCTGCACGAATGAAGCATTGAAGGGTATAAGGTAAGTAATGGAATTAATTATTTTTCTCCCTGATGCATTTTATTACTTCTAGTTTATTGTATTGCTTGTGTTCCTTTGATGATATAATACGTAAATATTATCATTTGAAATAAATTTTATATTTCATAATTAAATAATAATTAACAGTTTTACTGTAAAACATAGTGTAAGTCGGTAGTTGTTTGATCAAACATTTAAATTTAGTAACTTTAATAGATGATTCATGTTCAATTATCTCAAATGTATCATGGTTTAAGTTAATTAAAAAGTAACTTATACTGAATATTCTAGTAAATTCCATAAAAAAATTTGCAATAATTTAATAAGCCAATTTTATCAGGGGTTCAATAATTTAAGATAAAAATTAAAATTTGTTAAGAATAATTTGTTTTTAATATAGGGCTCGGGGCTGATAAAGAAATAAATTGCTAAATAGTTGGTCAAATTTTATAGGTCTTTGTACTATGTGCTTTTAGCCAATTTAAGCATTTAGCCCTTCATCATAATCCGATCATCTACAGTCCCTCTACTTTTCGAAATATATATTCAGTCCTGAGGCTAACTTTTTTCTGTCAGATGATTTTAAGTGACTCGATGTAACACGTACACCTTTAACATTTTTTGTACAGTTGAACAATTTTTGTACATTTAGAAAAAGACAAAAAAGGAGAATATTCGTCCAACTGTACAAAAAATGTCAAGTTACTGTTCAGTGTCTTTGCAAGATAATATTGAACCCTTGGAATATATAATTTCATGTGCATGACCAAATTAATAATTCATTTTGTGAGAGCCATGCCATTTCTTGTGTCATCTTCGACTCTCTATGTATTGTAAAGTTTGTTTTGCTATCTTTGGGTTTGGCAGGGCCTGTAAGGAAGAATTGATATCATTTAAGAAGGAGTCCCCTGGATATGCTGGTGCTGTAACATTTACTCTCCAGTATCTTCTTGTCGTAGAAAACCTTGCTGCGGTGTGGGAGTACCTTAGTCCGACAAAAATGTTTCGTTCGTACAGAGTGGGGAATTTAGCGCTTCTATTTGCAAAATTAGACCGGAGGCTCAGAGAAATCAGGAATAGGTTCATTGGTTTGTCCAAAGGAGAGGAGTTGCAAATCTTGGAGCTGTCACTTGTGGCTTTGCTTTTGAGGTTGTCCAAAATGGATATTTGCTGTTATGATACCACAATTAAAATATTGTCGTCTACGGTTGCCCATGCAGAATTTCTCCACAAGGAGGGATCTACTGAACCATCTAATTTTATAGTTGAAGTTAAGAAATCATTGCACGATGCTGGCTCGTCAAGCAGCAGTAGCATGTATAAGCCACTTCTCTTCCAGAAGTTAACCGACTCATTTTCCCTTCAGCAGTATGTGTTATACGGAACTCCCAGGTACATACATGCGGAATTAGAAGTTCCAGGTAATGATTCCGAAAACCCTCTTCCTTTCATTCCAGGACTCCCTGCTTCTATACCACTTGCAATCACTTTGCACAATGTTTCGACTGAAAGTAGGTTGTGGCTGAGGATAAGTATGAGTGAGGAGTCGATTCAGTTTGTATTTTTAGATTCGAACCTAATCTGTAGTGGAAACAGAAGCAGCAATGAGGTCAGGGAATTCACATTTGTGGCTCCCTTTTATCTAACCCCAAAAGCTATTTCGTTTACAACAAGTGTTTCTTTAGGTATAGAATGCTTTAGTGAGAATGTCAACCGAGTCAAAGTTTCCGGGGGTCCAAAATGTGAGCTAACATACCTCTGCCCAGAGAAAGAGATTTTTCTATGTAAGAGCGCCCAACGTTCTGCATTTATTTAGAGTACGATCAGTAATGAGCTTCTCTGCTTTCGGATGTATGAATAACCGATTTCTCTGTTTTTGCCTTCGTTTGTTGAAGTTCTTGTTTCTGTACGACATTTTATCGGTGATGTAAGAACCAGACCAGACCAGACCAGCTGGGGTATAACAATGAACTGATGTGAACTTGTAATAAATCAAGATTTGATTTTTACAACATTGCTTTTGATTGATAATGTACCCAAGAAAATTTGAACAAAAGAATGCTGCAATATGGTCTATGCATTCCTATCAAAGGTTTGGGTAGAGACTTTTTTTCCGAAGGTCAGCGGTTTGCCTGCCCTTTGATGTTGATGCTAATTGATATACCTTGATCAAATATAGTAAAGCTATTTTGATTTTTTTTTACTAATCGTTAGTTTTATTAAAAAAATAATGAAGAACTATAAGCAAAATTAGAATCTTGAAAACATAAATTAACTGAAGCAGATTAATTACATGAACTGGTCATTTTTCTTATATTATCAAAGAGGATAAAGTAGTCACCAAATAATGAAAGATTATAATTTTTTTTTTAAAATCAGGTAAACATCATTGTCGGTTGTGTCAACACTAATATAAAAATGTACTATATAACAATATCAACACCTTACCAAATTAATTTTTATTACATTTTAAGTGTGATTTATCTGGATTAATTACAAGTATCTATCAAAATGAGATAGTAGGTTGAGGATAAAAATAGAGATAAATCGGTAAAATTATTAAATAAAGGATAAAGGATTATTATCACATACATAGGCGGAAAACTTTTGGTTTCCACAATTGCTTTAATTTTAGCATTTAGGGTTTAGGGGTTTTAGTGTGTGCTAAAAATTTAGGGTTTATGCTTAGGGTTTAAATTTTAAGGTAATACGGTTAGAGATTTAGATCTTAACCTATAAAGTCTAAATTTTAACACTAAACCTAAAATTCTATCAACAACCCTTATATTTAAAACTATTACAGTCAAACCCCTAAATGCTAAACTCTACACAAAATTTTTAACCCCTAAAATTAAAGTGTTTGTGAAAATTTTATACATGAAATAATTACCCATAAATAAATACTTATTTAAGAGGCAAAGACAAATCTAATTTAGAAAAAAAGGAAGAATAAAAATAGAAAAAAAAATTATGGTCGATCTAAAACTGATAAAATATAAAATAATAAAAGCAACAAAATAAAGCGAGACTAAAACTACATTGATAAATAAAGAAGGAAAAGATGCTGAAAGAGAGTGACGATTAAAGGGTATTTAAATGCCTTTCATTTTTGGTGCTGAAAGTCAAAAGTGACCAAACAAAGAATGGATTACTTTGGACTTTGGAGTATTACCTCTTCTCTCGACTTTTTTTTTATTTGATTGAACCTCTTCTCTCGACTTTATGTTCGCCCAAACCAGTCATTTATCATCGCACTTAGTCAAGAAAACAATATTTGAACAAATCTGGATTTTAAGAAATGTAAATGGAATGGAATGGAGTACAACTAGGAATTACAACTAGGAATTGCCCCCATTAATCAGGGACGGACGTAAAAATAAATCTATAAAATTTTAAAATAACAAACTTATAAAACTTTAAAAAATCAAAAATAAATTTTAAAAAGAAAGTACATATTTTTAAATCATATATAAATTTTAAATTTGTAAGGGACAATTAACTCAATCTAATTTTCTTTAAGTCTATCCCTATATTAATTATTACTTGAATGGACTTTTTTGGAAATGGGAAAGTCGAGATAAGTGAACACCAATCCTGCCGTGCCCTTAAATCATTTCTATGAAGAAAAACCAGACCACATCACACCCATTAATTATTACACGGTTGATCTTTATTGTGCGACTTAATGAGGAGTTTAAAGGAAAAAATATGATGTTTATTTTAGAAAATATAAATTTAATTAACTTTATTTTTAAGGTGTGTCTTATTAAATGTTAAATTATGGTTTTTATTCAAAATTAGTGTTTAAATTTTTAAAAGTTTCATTTTCATCCCCAAAGCATGATTTTTATTTTAAATTAGTTTCCAAACTTATGAATGTCCCGATTTCATCCACAGACTATAACCCTCATTTGGTTTCAAATTTTTGAACGTTCTGATTTCATCCTCATATTATTATTTATACCACATCATATTATAACTTAATGCACATAAGTGTTTACATGACAATTAAAATTTTATAACAATTTTATTAACATGAAATATGATTAGTATATAATAATAATTTGTGGATAAAATTAAAACGTTCAAAAGTTTGAAAATAAATTTAGAATGAGAGGTATAGTTTGGGAGTGAATTAGTATGTTTAAAAGTTTGGTACCAATTTAGAATGAAAGTCATAATTTAAGGTAAAATTGAAATGTTCAAAAACTTGAAGACCGGTTTAGATTGAAAATCATAGTTTATGGACGTATATTACAATTAACTCAACAATTATGTAAAAGTATGAAAAAGATCAAACAATAATATTTATGTTTTTTCAACGGGTTAACTTCTGGTATCAATTCAATAATTTTATAATAATCTAGATAATATATAATATATTTGGTTTATAAAAATATTATATATTACAATTAACTCAACAATTATGTAAAAGATCAAACAATATTATTTATGTTTTTTCAACGGGTTAACTTCTGATATCAATTCAAGAATTTTATAATAATCTAGATAATATATAATATATTTGGTTTATAAATATTTATTATTAAAAGAAGATAATAAATTTCTCAATAATCAAAATTAAATTAAACTTTGAGAGCCAAGTTTTTGGAAATCATTGAATAATAATTGAGAATTTTACTATATTACACACCAGAATCCGCGGACGTTTTGTGCCTACTCGAACTGCCAAGCCGAGAACGCTTGTAAGCATTTGCTCTATTTACTGCTTCAATCGTCTTCGGATCCAAGGTTATGTCGGAATTAATCACGGTCTCGCCTTCCTCGGTTTTCTTGCCTTTAGGGTCGGTCTCCGGGAGGTCCACCTGGCTCGCGGTCTGCACGCTGATTTCCGACAAGGTCCCCCCGTGCGTTGGAGGAGGTCGTTTCTTGAAGAACAAGCAAATGACGGCGCAGTCGTCGACCTTGGACCCCGGATACTTTGTTCTCCATGCTTGAACTGCGTAATAAACCAACACCTTTGCTGCTATGGATTGTCTCTTTACTGAGGCAACTATTTGTACCACCTCATTGTTTGAAAGCACATCCCACACCTGCACCAAAATTGGTTACTATACTTGAATTCGAGTCCGAATATGCACGGACCGGAACTACAATATGACAATCGAAATCTGCATTCTTACCCCATCGGTTGCCATCACTACAAATTCATCTTTGGGTGTTAAGGTTCTATAAAAAACTTGAGGGGTTGAGATAAGTCCATGATCCTTGAGGCAGAAGTCACCTATAGCCCGGGACATGGCTAGACCAGGGCAATCTTGGTCCTGCATCCACACCCGCAGTACATTCGGTTCTTCTTCCATTGCAAACACCCTTCCACCGTTCTTTTCGATTCTTTCCGCTTCACTTTGTATGCTCGGTTTCAAGTCGACCGTGAGTTGGACCGGAATGAGTTGGTTTTTGTTGTCCCTGGTGCCGAGAATCGCTCGAGAATCCCCCAAGTTTGCAATTATCAAGTGATGGTCCTGAAAAGATTTGTTAAAACTACAATAAAACCATATATCGTTTAGACGGTAAAGGCATCAGCATACCTGCTTGACAAGGGTTACAGCTGTGGAACCACTGCAGTAACTATCAACGGAATTTTCCTTGCTAAGATCTTTGTCCAGTTCTTGGAAAGATTTGAGGAAATCTGCCTCCCATTGTTTCGGACGGTTGTCCTTGTCGCTTTCTGTTTTGGCACCGTGCCGAGGCCGAGGCTGTGGCCGATGCACCGTGGAAAGCTTCAAGGGCAAGGTGTCACATACGTGGCGTGCGACCTTGTGACCCGAGGGACCATGACCGTCAAATACACCGCAGAAGAGCACGTTCTTCTCACCGGTAAAGTTCTGGATTATTTACGGAGATGAAACATCAATTCGAAAGCAGGGACAAAGAAATGAAACATACATACATGTGTACCAAGGCTAGCCTAGGAAAATGGCATATGATTAGCATCTAAATTTTTGAATGATCAATAAATGAGGAAATGGTGATAAATTGAATTCCGTTAACAAACATAAAGATTATGCAAATGGTATGTAATCACAAGGGACGAAGTCATGAATGATCATGTGTATTCGAAGGAACAGAGAAGGCCGATTCCGTCCCTGATCGACGACATAAGAGATGATCACCGAATTTAACATTAAAACGGAATTTAGAATCGAAAAAAAGGCCGAAAACAAAACAAAAAAATGAGAAGGAAAGAAGGGAAGGGTGAGAGTGACCTCCCAAACGGTCATGGCATCCTGGTTGATCCCCTTCTTGCCCTTACGGGTGTACATGGAGGTGAAGGAAGAGGAGCCCTGCAATCTGATAATGGCGCCATTATGTCCGATGGTGGTGACATTATTGTCGTGGTGTTCCTCGGTTTCCTCTCTCTCGTCGGACTCGTGTTTCCCGTGCCGTCTACCTTTGTATGTGCATTGCGTAGAACAGCAGGCACCCATATTTGTGTGGGTGTGTGGAGGGAAATCAACCTCTCCCTCCTTAAAAGAACACAAGAAATGGAGAAAGCAATGCGCAGCAGCACCCACAAAAAAGGCTATGGAACCGGGGAATTCAACCCCAATTTGGTGGTGGAGGCGAATGCCAGCCAATGTGCCAATGTGGTTTATTATCTTCTACAAATATGATATGAAGGGCTAATGGGTAATGCCTATTTGCCTTGTTGGTAATGCTAATGCTAATCACGACCCAATTACACATTTAGGACAAAACCGAACGGTTTTGTAATAGAATAATTCATGTTCACAAATTAATAAGACTAAATATATATCATGGTTGTTATGTTGTTGGGATACATGTATAGTAGAGATGGCTTATTCACTTAATTTTTATCTTTCTATTTCCATTTTCCATTTTTACAGTTAGTAAATAAGTTAAAAATAGCCAATCTTGATAAGTTTCCGAGTAGATAGATTTAACTTTAACTAATAACGGATTTTTTTATACACATATTATATTACTCATTTTATTTTTCAATATTCCAATTCAATTAAAGGGTATTATATTAATCTAATTATAAATTTGGATAAACTAATGCACAGTTACAGACTAGGCTACTCGAACCCGAATCACCTAAGAGGAACAACATCATTCTTTACCACTAGAATCACTTAATGTGTTTGAACCTACATAATTATTCTTAAAAAACAAAATCTAGATCTCTAATCCTAAATCTTAAAATATAAACCTTTAATTTTAACTATAAAATCATAACTTTTAATTCCTACAATATGAACCCTTAAACTAAATCTTTAATTTTAAACTCTAAACCTTAAACTCTAACAATAAACCTTACTAAGATATAAATTTTAAACCCTAAAACAAAAAATAGTATAATCATGTGTAGAGTGAACAATTTTTCATTTATTTTTAGTTGAACAATTTTTGGATACATACAATGTGTAAAAAATACACAAGCTTGCGCATTAAGTTATTAATTCTAAAAATAAAATTTAAATCTTTAATTCTAAACTCTAAATTTTAACAATAACCTCTAAACTTTAAACCATAAAACTAAACAACTAAGCTCTAAAAATATTATATAATTCTCTTTTTTATTTTATTTTATCACTACGTAAATTAAATAATATTAAGATAATTATAAATAATAATTGTTAATCTGAAGACTGAAGTAGATCCACCACGGCCTACGCCAACGCCACGGGGTTGTAATTAAAACTTTAAATGCGTTGCAGGAACTGTACAAATCTCTAGGAGTGTAGTGTAGATGGATGCCCAAAAGTCAGAAAATTTTAAAATTAAATCATAAAATATCCGAATCCGCAATCGGAATGTTCATGTGAAGCAGTAGGTGTATGAATTCCATGATTAATATTACTTTGAACTTGCAGTTGCAGGCCTAAATGTGCAAACTATGAATACAAACAAGCAAGAACAGTGGAACAATAAACTAAATCGTAAACTTTGATTTGCAGGCAGCTACATCCAATTTTAAATGAACGACAAATGTAACAACAACAATAACCCAGAGATAAAAGGAAAGAAAAAAAACCTTATCATATAAGCCATTACAGAAACAAAGAAATGCTACTTTTAAACTCACTTGCCGGTTGCTGGTCACCGGTCACCACCATTGATGGACAAGAACTCCGCTATCTCGGAGGGAAGTGAACAGTTGCAAGCATTGCCCGTAATTCTTCTCGTATTTGGTACTTCTCTGTCCGGGACAACACCTTTGCCACCTATTGTAATGGCATTCGAGGAAGATCTCGTCGATCAAACAGATTGCACCTGTTTCGAATAGCCTAGGAATCAAGTCGAATTCAGTTCCTTCTACGTCCATCTTCATCACCACGAAATCACTTTCCGTCACGGTGTTCTTCAACCACTCAGCGAAATCAAACCCTTGAATCTCGTCCACCTCGCCTCCGCTCGATTTCACCGGTTGTATTCTGCCCATCCCTCTGCCTTTATCCTTGAGTTCACTCACTTCTTCCTGGCCAGGATCGCGATTGATCTCGAACCGCAGTGTCTCATTCCTGACCCATGCCGCATAAGGCAGCAACGTAACAGTCTTCTTCTTCAAATCGTATTGTTGATGAAAATGCTTGTCGGCCTCAATAGCATATACATGAAAAGTTTTGTTCTGTTTGGGGTATTGTTTCCGGAACCAGCTTCCGATGCTAGAACCGTAACTCCGAGCACCAACATCGACATACACATATCTATTCTTGAAACTGATATCCACCATTGATGGCAAATACTTCACATTGTTTATATTTCTTTTCAAGGTAATCCATGGCTTTAAGGGCTCCTCCTCGATAAGAGGCTCAGCATTCTCGACCAATTCTCGTTTATGGCCCGGAACTGAGCACTTATTACCGGAATTACCACCGGAATTCTTTTTCCCCCCAACTCCAGTTTCTTTTCTAAATACAATTTCTCTAACAAAAGGCATTGATGAATCGAAACCTTCCATATCAAGCATTTTAACTAATTTGCAAGAATTAAACAAATCAAGTAAAGAATTCATACTGTAAGTATCATTAGCCTTGATGTGGACCACTGCAAACCCTTCGGGTTTCAGTGTCCGAGCGATTTCCGACGCGAAATCCGACGGACGCGCCGATACATCAAGGCGACCACCACCGGTAAATATGAAGTCAAAAGTATTATCATCGAACGGTATCTGATGCCCCTCACCTTTAAGCACCAAAGGCTTGGCCGCTTTCTTGAATATGCCGATGGAATCTTCCACGCCTATCTCTTTCAGGGCGAAAACTTCTTGTCCAAAGGGAGTCTCCACACAGAGAGACTTGGAGTGAGGCGTGAGGTAACCGTCAGAGATCAGATCTTGGAAAACCGAGGAGTAGAAATGGACGGCCCTGATCCACTCCTTGCTGGTGTAGAGTTCCCGGCGAGGATCAGACCGTGAAACGGCGTCGTTTCCGACGATGGCGGAGACTCCAGCACCAGGGATGACAAAGTTGAGACTCTGCGGCATGGAGAAGAAGCAAAAGTCGCCGCGATTGCAAGACTCGCCGGTTATCGTAACGACGTAAGCGAATCGGATGACCAGGATGAAAACACCGAAAAGAAGAGCACGCGCCAGAATATTCCTGAAAAGGCTCGGCTTCCCTATAGCAGGTTCCATGATACCAGTAACAATATAGATGAAAATCAAAAACAAAAACAAAATAGCTTTTTCCGCCGTTTGAGTTTGTATCAGTAGCAGTGTGGATTTCAGTCAACAAAAAATGAAAAAATCGTTGAAATTGGAGGAGATATTAACGGGAGCAGAAACGAGCAGAGGTATGGTTAGCGCCGACGAGAGATCTGGAAAGGAAAGGAGAAGAAGGAATCGGTAAATAGAAATGGAAAGGAAGGGCAAAACGGGAATGCATGTTTGTTTATCTCGATGTTTACGGAGTGAAGGCGGCCATGACTATCTATTGGCGGCAGCCGTGGACGGTGGCGTTGAGAGAGAAAGTTGAAAGTGGATGAGTTGGAGAGGAGAAAACTGAAATGAATGTTTGGATGGAAGAGGGATAAAGTGAGTTGGTTTTGGTGACCCACCGTTCACTGGAAGGTAGTTTTCAACGCGGATAAGCCAACTCAGCAGCTGCTTGGAAAAAGTAGAGAGCGAGTTTTCTCGGGTTAAAATCCCCGGCCCATTTTTACTTACTTCCATATTTGGTGCCGTTGATTTGTCTGTTATCTCTAGGAAACCACAAAAGTGATGTCCACTTCGATTTCGATTCGATTTTATTAGATCCGGTTAATTTTAGTTAGTTTTTTTCTTTTTACTCAAAAGAAAGTTAGGTTTTTGGATCATTGTCCAACACGTTCGCGGTAGAAAATAATTTTTTACAAATAGGATCATTTAGAGGGTTAAGTTTAGATGTTAGAGGTTCAGGGTACAAGACTTATAGTTTATGGTTCATGATTATAATTTAAGATTTATGGTTTAAATTTTAGGGTTTTAAAATTATAATTTTAAATTTTGACTTAAAAATAAATATGTTTGTGTAAAATTATTTTACACTGAGTGTATTGAATATTCACTCTTGGATTTTTTTTTAAATATGGATAGTTATTTGATGCACCATCAATATTAATATAATTTTTTTCACAAGCAGAAAAGTTGTCTCATATCCTTTTGAGAGGCCTTAAACTTTAACCTCTAAATTTCACACTTTAAACCATAAAATATATTCTCAAACCTTAAAATATTATCACAAACACTAAAACCCTAAACCTTAAAAACTAGGCGCTTGTGACTCTGATTTATTAAATTTTAGTATTTTATAAAGTACATGTCCAATATTTTATGGTCCATATTTGAAATTTGTAACTCTTTCTCCCAACAATGTTATCTCCAAGGTTTGAATCTAAGTTATCTCCTTAGAAGAGTAATATTATGTATGTCTGCTCGTCTTATGATACGATTTTTGTTTATTTTTATGGAAGTTTAACGTTAGTAAGGGATCAATACAATATATACTATAAACAAAAGAAATATGTGGTCTAGTATAACTAAATCCTTTGTCGTATAATTTAAAATAGGATGAGTATGTCACGCTCGACGAGCACCGATTAGCACCATTAACGACGAGCACCGATGAGCATCATTAATTCAATTTATAAAGACTAAAAATTTAAAGGACTCACCGTATAATTATAAATTATTTAAATCAAAAAGGTAAATTAATTAAAATATATTATATTATTTTTAGTTTTCTTTTAAACATATATCAAAATAACTATCTACCCGTAAATTATAAAATCTTAATTTTGTTCATTTGAAATTTAAGTCGTCGTTGCCGTTGTCGTCGCCGCTACCGCCAAGATTGACAGATTTCTCAAAATGTTAAGGGGCACCTTCTTCTATACTAAAATGATTATATCTGCTTAACTCTCATTTTGCAATACATTTTGCAGTTTACCTTGCCTGGAGGACGGCTTGCAATGCACCATTCAAGCCTCCTTCAAAATGCAGGTGCACCGAGAGTGTTATGTGCTGCCGCATCAACAGCCCTTATTCTAGCCAAAATATTTGCAAGAATCGTGCTTCGGAACCTTGGGCACCACCATGAACTCTCACGTTAGTTACGATTAAAGGCAGGAGGCAGCGACGGCGACGACAACAACAACAGCAGCGGTTTGAATTTCATATAAACAAAAAATAAGTTTTTATAATTTAAGGGTAGATATGTATAAAAGAAAATTAAAAATAAAATAATATATTTTAATTAATTTAACTTTTAATTTTTTAAAAAATTTATAATTATACCGTGAATCTTTAAAAATAATATTTTATTTTTTCTTCTTGCCTTTTAAATTTACATTTCCTTTTCCATTGAGGTCATCCTTTTAAGTTTCCTAACTTATCTAATTCCTTTTATATTATAATAATTGACATGTGAATATGTTTTGTTCAGCTTAATTTTGTCATTAACTAACTACCCATAATGTATATGGAATATTATAGAAGTTTTTTAAAAATAATTATTAATTTATCAAATAATAGTACAAAAACGCGTAACCGACATGTAGAGTAGAGATGCATATTGTTCTTTTTTCTTTTACGTTTTTACTGTCACAGTAATAATGTAAGTTTGGTTTAATAAACTCAATTAATTTTGTATGAACGTGTACGTAACGCAAAGTTAGAGTATAATTATCCTTTGATAAACCAAATTAAAAGAAAAAGGAAAGAACCTTCGTACTGAATAAGATATTTTAATTTAATTTTAATAAAGATGCGTTGCTTTCCTACAATGATTTCTGGAAAATGGATGCATTGCTGCATGTGCAAGGAATTAGTGACTCACTGAGCCGAGACAATAGGCAGAGTCGGTCTTGGATTTTTGGTAGACAAGGCGAATATAAAAAATGAGCTTTAAAATAAAATTTTAATTTACGGTTGTGGTCGTATTTACAGTTATATTAAATATTATTGTGGTTGCAGACATTATAGATGTTATTTTGGTAACTGCAAGTATCGCGGTTGTGAAATCTCTTAATAACATAAGCTATTATAGATACAACAGTTGCAGGTATCGCAGTTTCAGATGGTGCCGCTACCCATGAGCGGATGTGTTAGAAATAATTGAATTTGTGTCAATTAGACTCTTATTGTGTAGGCCCGTAACTGAATATTGTTGAAGTTGTTAGGAAGTTTTAGATTGTTTTTAGTTTGTTAGGCATGAGCCTTTATAATGATGTAATCATGCTTAGATCCATATACAATCAATATCTATTTTTCATTAAATAAAAATCAGATTACTCTTCTCTCCTCTTATCTTCACCGTTCTCACCTCCCTCAATCATCTCCGCCCACCATGCCTCCGTTTTCACATGGTATCATTCGCCATTAACGATCCTGACGCTGGTTCCCTTCCGCTACCGCCAATAGTCCTAAAATTGTTTCACTTCCGCGGTTCTCATCCAGATCTGGTTCACCGAAGTTGTTTTCTTATCGATTCGCCGCTGACTGTCCTGAAGTCATTTCTTTTCTGTTGTTATTTCTGCCGTTCAGATCTATTTTTCTTCTTGGGTCGCAATTCTGTTTTTTTCTCATCATCCGCCGTTCGTGAGTTGATACCGTTCCAATTTGGTGTATTGGATTCTAGTTCGGATCTACTTTTCTTCTTTCAATTTGAGTTCTCCTTCAGACGATTTATCATCACCGTGATAAGCTAACTGATTTGCATTGTGAAAATCCTGCTTCAATCTCTATGGGTGCTTGTGACTGCAACTTGTTGATAGTTAAGTTTTCTGAGGTACTTTGGCGTGCTATATTGGTCTGTGTTTGAGCTTAGTCGTAGTTTTCTGGTCTACAGTTACATTACTGGGGTGATTCGAATTTTAAGAGTGATTACAAGCTTGAATGAGCATTGCAGCGTTTTAAGAGTTGTTTGGTTCGTGATTTTGTGTGTGGTTTTGGCTAGCTTTGGATTGGTACTTTGGTTTTGGCAACCTTTGGGTTGTTGGTTACGATCTTTGATCTTCAAGCTGTTGTAGATTTTAGAGGTTGTATTGTTGGTTTGAGGTTATCAAATTGTTGATTTCATTTGGGCACAAGGTTATTGATATGGTATGTACTGTTATTGTGGATTTATTCTTGTTCAGTTGAGCACTACTCATTTGCTGGTTATTTTGCATATGCTGCTTAGATTACTCTATTCATTGCTTCTTCTTGCTGGTTTCTATGGCCAATAAATTTCTGAAGGACTTTCGAACGAAAAGAAAATTGTAAGACAAAAAGGTGAGTTAAAGAAGAACGAATGGATGAAGAACACATTCGATTCTCGATAAACCACCAAGTAAGAAATACGAGTTTTGTTTCTAAAGAAAATCCAGATGAAAAATTAGTGTTTGAAGAAAGCATTTATTTTTTTCGTATACCAACTCTATCAGATCTTTGTGATTGTATACTTGTTCAAAGAATCAACTCGTTGATGTTTTAGCATCTCAACAAGTTGTTCAATTGGTACAAGTTCTGAAGCATGAGAGTTCAATGAAGATTATCATAGAATTGTTTTTTCCTCTTACAAGCTAACGATGACTTGGTTCTAAACTATTGTTGAATGTGATGAAAGACGGTTGTATGAAAGTCTAAAGAAGAAGATAAGAAAGAATGCGGAAGAAAGCATCTTTCTAGTACACTGTGAAAAAGGAAAACAGATGTACATTGCTAATCAGCAGTTCAAGGAAAGGAAAATGCAAAGGTTCTGATTTTTCTTCGAGCTCCGGCACTGTGTTCTCACTCGACACACTAGATTGGATCATTTGTTCGTTAATCAACTTCAAGAAAATTCAGAAAGAAGAAAAGAAAGTAGGATGAATGTTAGAAATAATTGAATTTGTGTCAATTGGGCTCTTATTGTGTAGGCCCGTAACTGAATATTGTTGAAGTTGTTAGGAGGTTTTAGATTGTTTTTAGTTTGTTAGGCATGAGCCTTTATAATGATGTAATCAAGCTTAGATCCATATACGATCAATATCAATTTTTCAATAAATAAAAATCAGATTACTCTTCTCTCCTTTTATCTTCACTGTTCTCACCTCCCTTAATCATCTCCGGCCACCATGCCTCCGTTTTCATAGGATGTAACATATAAATTAAGGGTGCAATTGAACTCACTTGATTTATTGGGGCATGAGGTTTTCAAGGAGGTAATATAGAATTTTGTATAAAAATATTATATTTGACCCCACTTAATTTGTTGGGGTATGGGGTCAACAATGCTTATTCTAATGGTATATGAATTCTCAATACCTCATACTTCACTCATGACCCCACTATAAGAAAATACTGGCTCAGCCACTACCGCTATCGTCATGTAACGATCGTTGTTGTGTTTGCATATCGTTATTTAAATCTATGTCCCTAATAGCAAGTAACAAAAAAATTAATTTTAAGAGTATGTCCATGATAACAAGTATTGAAAAATTGAGCCCCTAATAACAAGTATTAGAATAAGTTGAATTTTAAGAGTAGGCCCCTAATAATAAATATTGAAAAAAATTAAACCTCTATTAACAAATATTGAAAAAATTAGGCCCCTAATGACAAGTATTAAAAAATTAAAACTAATTAAAATAAATACAATTTAAATAAAATTAGAAACATATAACTTCCTTGAGTGTGAGCCCTGGGCGGGCGCCCTTGTTGCCCCTGCTCATGGATGGGCCTGCATATAGGGATGAGATCCAGTTACACTATGTAAATTCAATTAGTTTTACATTAATTCATAGCCTTTGAATAAGTGAAATGGATAGATGAAATTAGAAGTGGAATATGTAAAGATTATCACTTGAAAAAAGTAAAGAGTTAATCTCATCTATCTATTTCACCCATCTAATGACCATGAATTAGTGTAAAACTAGTTGGGTTTTACATAGTGTAAGTGGATCTTAACACATATATATATACTCCTTCCGTCCCATTTAATATGTCTAGTATTGACTTTTTGGGGTCAAACTTTTTCAACTTTAATTCATTATTACTTTAAATTTATTACTAATAAAAATGTGAAAAATATGTTTTAGAAACCTTCAATCAAGTAGTTTAAAAATATATATTTTATAAAATTTAATTATTTAAAATATTTAAAATAATTATGGTCAAAGTTAAAAAAATTTAAAAAGTCAATACTAGACATATTGAGTGGGATAGGGGGAGTATATAAGATGAGATTCACTTACATGATATAAAACTCATTTAATTTTACACTTTTTTTACTGTTGGATGAGTGAAATTAATGAATAAGATTAACAGTAAAAAATATGAAGATGATCACTTGAAAAAAACATTTGTCATTTATTATCATCATCCAACGTCTAAACAAAAGTGTAAAATTAAATTTGTTTTAAAAGACCTATATATATTTGATCAAACATAAATTTTATTCAAACAAATGAAGAGGAAACAAACTCAGACACCAAGACTAAGGCCTAGAAACAAACAATATGTACTAAAGACCCTAATCGAAAGCAACAACAAAGGGGATCTTGTGAACCCAAACAAAGAAACCTAAGGAAGTAAACAATGTTGACAAACGGCGGCAGATGGAAGGGCCGAACTTCCGAATTCATAAACAGATTCACCTTACGAGAAATCCTTGGTAGTCTATCGACCGTTGATCCAAGGAGTCGGGCTGAAAAGAACGGCAAAATTAGGCCGCAATGACCGGTAAGGGGGCTGTAGTCGAGCGGTTCAACCCTAAAGAAGAGAAAAACCTCAAGGGAGGCAGCAAAAGGTACACCACCAGAGAGCCACGCCGACGAGACTTTGTTGGAAGACGGAGCTGAAAGTCTGATCGTCCAAGGAAAAGCACCGGACTGCTTACAAGCAAATGAATCGAGCAATCAAAACCTCCCTGAAAGAAATCAGAGAGGGGAGGAAGAAGAGAAAGAAAGAAAAAGAAGAACCTTTTTTTTCCATTCCCCAACGCTCTTTCGAGTAAAATTGGTCTCGTTTAAGAACTACGGTCGCCGGAGATAAAAATTTCATCGAAACATGCCAGAGGTAAGACATCGACAACCGAGCTTTGAAGAGAGACGAAAAATTAAATTAAAAAAATAAAAAAATAAAAAAGAGATGAGAGACCAACCGCAAAGAGGGAGCGGCTGCCGCCGCTAGTTTTGTAAATTTTTGGGGGCAAGGGAGAAAGTTGGAGGAGAGTTTTTTTTAGGGTTAATAAACCAAAGTCTTAAGTGATAAAGAGTTAATCAAATCTACCACCCAACTTTAGACCTATATATATTTAAGTTCAACACATTCCCTAGCAATAAATGTTTACTTCTGTGCTTTTTACCTGGTCCCTAAAGTTGGCATTTTCTTCTTGTGACGGGGCCACCTTTGTTTCTCTTTTATTCTTTAAAGTATATTAATGATCATTAAATTAAGTTTAAATGATATTTTTATCATTAAAATTTTAAAACATAAAACAATTCTAGATTTTTTATTGCGTTGATCGCTATTAGAGTATTAGTGATATTTTTTTTTGTTGTTTTCTGTTTTTCGAAGCTTTGTCCTATTAATTCGGATGTACATTTAATTTTGATGAGTGAGTATTCCAATGAAGAATTTTGCATACACAAAATTTTAAACTCGAGATTTACTTAAGTGGTATCAAGCTATTTACCACTTGGACCAACGCTCACTAGTAGTTTATATATATATATATATATATAAATAAAGTTTCACAAGTTCAAGAATCATTTTATAACGGTTCAATAAATTTAAATAACCATTTTGCAACATGTGAAAGAAATTAATCCAAGGAACATAACATGTATAGAAACGACTGAAGGTACTAAAGAAACAAGAACAACCACTACTAATTTATCAATTTAAAAGTTTAATTATACATTTTATAATTTTTTAAATTTTAATGACCAAAAATATTATTTCAATTTCAAACGATTGAAGGTACCTTTTTATTAAGTAAAAATATTTACATTTTCAAGACAAATATTAAAATTCAAACTCAAACAAAATAAGATAATATAAATATTATTAACTACTCAATTAATGTATCCATACTAATATATATAATCTTGAAAACCATTATCACTTCATGAATGTTGGAGACAACCATCCATTTTCATCTTTTCATTGGACGGTTTGGATTTACCATCCTGATCTATTTATCTACGAGTCATATATTGTTTTATTTTGATTTAAATCTAACAATATATAAGTTCTATTTAGAACCATTCTCATTAATATCGGATTTGTCGTGGCGCCATTGAAGGAGTCGAACCATTGTCCTAAGTCTTATTTTAAAGGATTTTTTTTTGTGCAACCATGGTAACATCAAGTCAACTTTAAAATCCCATAGTATTATATGTTTAATATTTAACCCTTAATAAAATTTATACATTTTACAGATAATATTATTTAAATTTGAATCTCCTAAAAAAATATTAATTTCTTTTTCACGGAGATAATTCATTAATTTTAAAAATTACTTTTTTCAAATATTTATACAATGCTTTTTTCTAACTAAAGAATCATAAATATTTAATTAATTTAAATTTATTCAAAAAAATTTGAAGCCAATAATTATTCTACTCAAAAAACGGATGATGTTCATCTTAGAAATACGGATTCAAATCGTTTTGTCTACAAAATGTATGTGCATTGTCAAAAGATTAAGAATCTGTATGAACGAATACTACCTTATAATCGCCTTTAGACTATTAAAAAAATTATTTTAAAAAATTTCACATTCAATTCTAATCCATATTTTATGATCATATATTATTTCTGAGAATTCTGTTTTAATATGATTTGTTTAAAATAGATAAAGTGACACTTAACAAAATGGATGTCTCGACAATCTCGTTTCATTCCATTAAAATGTGGTGATTGGAAAGTAGTGAAGGCGACCACAGTGTGGGTTCGTGAAGAATGTGAACAAAGAGATTTACAAATCACACATCTTTATCTGTGGGGTCTTTATCATTATGGATAAATTACTCAAATGACCACTTAATTATATAATTAGTGTCGATAGACTATTATATTTTTAATTTTAACAATTTTATCACTTAATTTTTTAAGTGGTTTCAATCAAGCCACTCATTGTTAAAACATATCGGAGAGACTGACGTGGCTGTTAAACAAATTAAGAAGATACTCCAATCAGATAGTGACACGTGCCACTATCTGACTGGATGGTAAATTTATTAGATTAAATTTAATTTAAGACCAAATTGATATAATATGTAAATAATGAAGACCAAATGTGTAAGTATACCATTTATGATTTAACGGTGGGTGGTTTGATTGAAACCACCTAAATAGTTAAAAAGTAAAATTGCCAAAATTGAAAATATAGTAGTCATATCGTCATCAACCACATAGTTAAGTGGTCTTTTGAGTAGTTTAGCCAAAATTATTTAGATAAATAATCCACATCCAAGATTATTTAGATAAATATCGCTTTCAGTCCATTTAGGACAAAACTCGCGTCCTACCAAAAGCGAGTTTCGAACTCACTTTTAACTAAACATGAGTTTCATGTTGAGTAGGAAGGTAAGAAGGAAAATTTTTAATTTTGCACAAAACTCCTTTTAGTGAAGCGCGAGTTCTATACTAGCTTTTGGTAAGACACGAATTTAACTTACGTAGACTAAAAGAAATTATTTATCTAAATAGTTTTTTTTTTCTGAATGGGTTATTTGAATGATAAACTTCCGTGGGGGCGTTGGGGTAGGTTAATATGGTAGTTACAATACAACTCAGGCCAACGCAGGGACAAGGACAGCTACATTATAACATTAAAACGGCTGAGGTCCACATGATAATGCTAGTAATGCTATGCTGGAATTGGCTAAAGCCTAAAGCTAAGGCCGTGCTTGATTTTTCCTCTTTATTTAGATCATGCGGTCATTTTCAACCCCTACTCCAATCCAATTCAAAGATGATAATTCAACTTATAGATTCAGATATTTGTATATAATTAATATAGTTTATGAATTCAGATACTGTAAATTCGAATGTTAGGATTATTAAATTCTGCTAGCACTTATAAACATTTGCCGCAACGTGTCGAAATCAAAGCGAGTAAGATCATTGACGATATAATATAAGAGACGTCCGTCGATAAGCATCACAACATAGGCATACTACAACACACAAGATCACCCGCGAATTATGCGACACCCTTCGTAAACTAAGGCGAACAAACAGAACCACAGACAACATTGCGCTTCATCTACTGGTCACATGACTACACACGTGCCCATCATAGATGTCGAGGAGAACCTAGGATATCAGGTCATAGCTAGTCCAATCAACATGCCACGACAACCCCATCTTGACACATGTCCAAGTAATATAAAACAAGGCATGTAGCCGAGAAGAACCAAGACTGTAGAACTAAATGCTTTGATATAATAATTGAAAAATATTTTGGACTAAATTGAAAAGAATTTAAAATATGCTTTTAGTCAAAGCAAATTGAAATTATGTTTAAGGGTTTTTAAAAGGCTTTGGAATAACTTAAAATGTTTTTAAAGTAGCCAAACTAGTATTTTTCAAGTACTCGTACCGATACGGTCTGGTACTGTATCGATACGCCCTAGGGTTTCAGCTACAGTAAAATTTCAGTAACCAAAACTCATATCGATACGATATGTTTTTAATAGCTAACGGCTAGTTCGCGTACCGATACGGTTGTAACGCGTACCGATACACCCAACTACTCCCAACGGTTATTTTCTCAACGGTCTTTTAAATTGCAGGACCATACCGATACGCTTGCTACACGTATCGATACGCACCAATTGGAAGTCTCAACGGCTATTTCCTCATCGAGACCGTATCAATACGGTTTGAGGAGTATTGATACGCTAAGATGCATAACTATATTTATGGTGGAAAATAAAGGCTCTAACGGCTCTAATTCAACCCCAACGGTCCTCAACAGCTGCAAACTCAATTAGAAGTATAAAAGAGACCTTCAAGCATCAAGAGATGGTTAATGCTTCAATTGTCAACAACATTATGATGAAAGATTGTCTTTAGAGCTTAATTGTACATTTCTTGTATAGACAACACTTGTGAGCTAAACATTGTCAAATTTGCTCAAGTGTTTAGGTTTTTGGGTGATTGCTGTGAGTTGCAAGCATATACCTATTAGAGAGATTTCTAGTTTGCTTTGAATTTCTCTTGTAAGATAGTGTTTGATCAAGCTTTGGGTAGAAAGCTTGATCGTTGTAACGGTTTCTTCTTCATTCGAGAAAAAGGGACGAAATTCAATAGTGAATTTGGTTGAAATCCTTAGTAGGAAGCTAAGGTAGTGGATGTAGGCTTTGGGTTAGAAAGCCGAACCACTCTAAATCCTTGTGTTTAACTCTTATATTTTTAGCTTCCACAAAAACACCAAAAAATCTAATCTTCTCCACTCTTGACAAGTATTTCGGTTGTGACCATTGAGCTCAACAATTGGTATCAGAGCAAGGCTCAATCGAAGGGGATTAACATCCTATTGAGGTGATCCGAAAGCTCGATACAACAATTCAAACAACCGATTCAATGGCGCAATCCATCGACAAGCCATCTTTCTTTGACGGGACCAACTGTGCTTATTGGAAGACGAGAATGATGTTCTTTGTCAAATCCAAAGACTACAAGCTTTGGGACATTATTGAGGATGATCTGTTTGTACCACAAAAAAGCAAGGCGGAATGGAGTGCCAACGAACGCAAGAAGATGAAACTTAATTGCAAGGTTTTGTACTTCCTCTTTTGTGCACTTAGCCTCAACATCTATGAGAAGATGTCTTCTTGTGAGAGTGCCAAGGAAGTATAGGACAAGCTTGAAGTTACATACAAGGAAAAAACGAAGTAAAAGAGACCAAAATCGACCTCCTCAACCACGAGTATGAGAACTTTAAGATGAATCCAGAAGAGGACATTGATAAGATGTTCCATCAATTCTCCACCATCACCAATGGACTAAAAGGCTATGGAGAAGTCATTCCGGAAGAAATGCCTGTCTGAAAGCTTATCTACTCCCTTCCCGAGTCGTGGGACTCAAAAAAGACTGCCATCATCGAAGCCAAAAATCTCAAGACCTTAAAGCTTGATGAACTCATGAGGTCACTTCTCACTCACCAAATCATGAAGAAAGACAAAGAAGATGAGAAGAAGAAGGAAGAGATAAGAAAGATGGGGAAAAAGAAAATCATCGAGCTAGGCATCAACGCGTCGTTGCTCTCAAATCCTATACATGCCAACACGTCTATTAAAGCGAGGAGGAAAGTGAAGATGAATAGATGATTCATCTCTTCAAAAAATTCACCCGATTCATGAAAAGTGAGATGGATAAATCCAAGCATTAATCGAAGAAGAAGATGAAGGATTCCCACAAGTCCAACAAAAAAAGGATCATCTTCAAAAAAGCATATATGGTAACATGGAGTGATGAAGACTCCTCCGATGATGAGGTAACCCACCTATGTTTCATGGCCCTCAATGAGAGAGAGGTAACTTCTAACTCATCTAATTCAAATTCATATTCTTTTGATGAGTTACAAGAAGCCTATGATGAATTGGTTTTTGAATTCAAGGCTTCATTTTCGAAAAACAAAAAATTGATTTCAAAGTTAAAAACCGAAAATGATTTGCTTTCTAAAACCAATTTAGAGTTTGAAGTAAAAATCAAATATTTTGAACTTAAAGTCTTAAGTTTACAAGAATTGCTTCAAACGATTGAAAAAGATCATCAAAATGAGATTGATGATCTTAAGAAGGAAAAAAATTGATTTCCAAAGAACTTGAAAAGAAAAACAATTTGAGAAAATCAAAACTTTATATTAGACAATCTAGTGCCCTTAGATTTTTTAATAGAAAAGTTTTTAGAAGTATTTGGGTCCCAAAAGGACTAAATAATTCAACTAAAAAGGATGGAATTGAAAATGGATTCCTAAGGGGATTAAATTATGTGCAACTAACGTCTATGGATCCAAAGCAATTTGGATACCAAAAATTACTTGATTGTCTTGTTTAGGTGTGATAAAGAGTGATCAACAAGTCCAAATTTAAGGGGGAGCTTCATGCACACAAAAGAGAGCACTTGAAAAAGGAAGGTTTCACATCCTCTCTTGAATTCAAGTGTGGTAAAATTAGTTGAATTTATTTTTGTTTAGTTTTATTTCTTTTAATTCAACTAGTTTAATCATATTGTTGGACTAACATTGTTTGATGCTTTGAGTATAGGGAGCCAATTCTAAAACTAAATTTTTTTAATTGTATCAATTTTTTTACCTCCTAAGTTATGTTGAGCCTAACGTCTTTTTAATTTTTTTTGATATAACAAAAAGGGGAAGAAATTGTTTAAAAATTTGATTTTTCAAGAGAATAAGGGGGAGCTTTAATTTCATTCAAAATTTTAATCTCTTTTTCAAAATTTTAAAATACTAAGGGGGAGAATCTCAAATATTTTTCAAGTTGGTTTTATTATATCAAAAAGGAGGAGATTGTAGAACTAAATATTTTGATATAATAATTGAAAAATGTTTTAGACTAAATTGAAAAGAATTTAAAATATTTAGTCAAAAAAACTTGAAATTATGTTTAAGGGTTTTTAAAAGGCTTTGGAATAACTTAAAATGCTTTTAAAGTAACCAAACCAATGTTTTTCAAGTACCCGTACCGATACGGTCTGATATTGTATAGATATGCCCTAAGGTTTCAGCTACAGTAAAATTCCAGTAGCCAAAACCCGTACCGATACGCTTTTCCGTATCAATACAATACGTTTTAAATAGCTAACAGCTAGTTCGCGTACCGATATAGTTGTAACAGGTTTCGGTACGCCCAACTACTCTCAACGGTTATTTTCTCAACGGTCTTTTAAATTGCAGGACCATACCGATACGCTTGCTACACGTATCGATACGCACCAGTTGGAAGTCTCAACGGCTATTTCCTCATCGAGACCGTATCAATACGATTTGAGGAGTATCGATACACTAAGATGCATAACTATATCTATGGTGGAAAATAAAGGCTCTAACGGCTCTAATTCAACCCCAACGGTCCTCAATAGCTGCAAACTCAATTAGGAGTATAAAAGAGACCTCAAAGCATCAAGAGATGGTTAATGCTTCAATTGTCAACAACATTATGATGAAAGATTGTCTTTAGAGCTTAATTGTACATTTCTTGTATAGACAACACTTGTGAGCTAAACATTGTCAAATTTACTCAAGTGTTTAGGTTTTTGGGTGATTGTTTAGAGTTGCAAGCATATACCTATTAGAGAGATTTCTAGTTTGCTTTGAATTTCTCTTGTAAGAGAGTGTTTGATCAAGCTTTGGGTAGAAAACTTGATCGTCGTAACGGTTTCCTCCTCATTCGAGAAAAAGGGACGAAATTCAATAGTGAATTTGGTTGAAATCCTTAGTAGGAAGCTAAGGTAGTGTATGTAGACTTTGGGTTAGAAAGTCGAACCACTCTAAATCCTTGTGTTTAACTCTTATATTTTTAGCTTCCACAAAAACACCAAAAAATCTAATCTTCTCCACTCTTGGCAAGCATTTCGGTTGTGACCATCGAGCTCAGCAAAGACCTTCCATTCCCGGAACCATTACCACCCAAAAGCAAAAGCAATACTCAAAGCTCTAAATTAAATGGGCATTCCGACCACCATCTACGATCCCTGATCATTTTACCATCAACAATTAGTGCAGTGAGCGTGGATCCTTCACTTTTCGGTCTGACTCCCAAGAAGCGACGTAAAGTGACCCCCAAAAAGAGAAATCATGGAAGAACATATGGGGGAAGAAAAGTGCCGGGAAGAGTTGGAGGGGAAAACCCCTTCCTTTTCTGGATAGAGGCGACCGGCTAGCCAACATGCAAAGCAAATTGGAAATTATAGAAGAGTATACCCATGCCGCACTGAAACAGCTTAGGCAACAACAAGAATATATCAGAGGACGAATGCAACGTTCGAAAGGAGAGCACAACGAGGAGACTATGGAGGAATTTTGAGTCATTACAGCCAAAGCAACGTGGGAGCAGTGTGCGCATATAACAAAAATTATCCGGGGAGCCACGACAGTAAGTTTCTTAAAGGATTCAGATGAAAGCTTGCAAAGTTTGAAATACATAAACCAAAACCATTGGAGGAAGCTTACTATCCTGTAGCAGTTGAGGAAAACCGCAAAAACAAGAAAATAATCTCAACGTTACTCAGAAAGCAGAAGCAAAGAGCTTAAGCAAGAAAAATGACCACTCAACACGCGAAAGACCGAGTTAGGAAAGGGTTACTACTCAGTTTTCAAACATATCACCCTCTAACGTACTCATCATCGTGTATCCAACACCATGCAAAACATCTAAAAATTCTGAAGCCCCCGCCACAGATGAGGCCTAACGAAATCAAAGAAAAGTCGGCCAAGAGGTGAAAATTTCATAAGGGGTAGGGGCACGACACAAAAGAATGTTAAAGATAAAGAGGGGATGTACCCAGAAGAAGCATTGACGAAGAGAAAAAAAAGTTCAGATGAGGAATTTAGGCAACCCTTATGACCGTCTAACTAAAGGAAAGGAAACAGTCCCTCCTGATTAGGTCCAAAGCCTTGAGCCATTTAGTAGCCACATCCAATACTAGGGATATGAAAAGTGGCGATTGGTCACCGAACAAAAATGCACCAAACAGGCAAAGGTACAACCTAACTTGTTTAATTCAACATGCATTTTGTTTTAACCTTTTATAAATGTTTTAACTAGTTTGTTTAATATTATATTCAAATGCTTTAATTAAATAAATTCCTTTTCCTATTGATGTGTTTTCATGTGTATAGAAAAATGACTGTAAAGATGAAAAAGCTCATTAGCCGCTCCCGAAGTGAGTGTGCATAGAAAAGCGACCGAAAAGATAAAAAAAGCTCGTTAGCCACTCCCGAAGTGAGCGTGCATAGAAAAGCAACCGAAAAGATGAAAAATCTCGCTAGCCGCTTCTGAAGTGAGCGTGCATAGAAAAGCAACCACAAAGATGAAAAAGCTCGTTAGCAGCTCCTGAAGTGAGTGTGCATAGAAAAGCGACCGCAAAGATGAAAAAGTTCGCTAGCCACTCCCGAGGTAAGTGTGCATAGAAAAGTGACTGCAAAGATGAAAAAGCTCGCTAGCCGCTCTCAAAGTAAGTGTGCATAGAAAAAGATCAACGATTATAGCCTCCAAAGCAAGCGAATCAAACTAAAAACCTCATTCATGGGGCATCAATCCCTCAATTTGCAATATACTACACAAGACATTTGACTTTCAGAAGAAACGCAATCCTTTTATCTTAAAGGAGCATGCGAACATACAACAAAAGATACTTTGTCGCCCTCAAAGTATCACAAGCTCTCAATATTGGAAGCAGATACACACAACCAAATTCCTCTTATACCATTCGATTAAGACTACTACAAAGTTGATTGCGAACATATTTAAAACAAGGAAACAAAGAAAACCAGTCTTCCCCGCATATTCCACTTACCTGACAACGACGAACATTAAAACACAATAATTTACTGCATAGAAGCAAAAGCCCTCCAAAAAAAATTAACTAATGACGCAAAAACGCAACCCACTTCAAGAAAGTGATGTCGTTATATAAGAAACAAAGCAAAACAAACCCTCACAAGAAACCGGCTAGGTACAAGTAAAAGAGGGTCCTTTAAATTATTCGCATACAACAAGAGAACATGGCATTAATATCTACTACCATCAAATAAATAAGCAACGAATAGATCAATGTACAAGTAAGTAAATGTACAACAACACTGCCTACCTCATATAGGGGGCAAGGATTCTCCCAATTTAAAATTTTACAAGTATACCCAACGATAGTCGCCCCAAGAACGTGATATCGAAAAAAACACCACGACTAACTCAGGATAGCGACCTCATCTAAAGCAAACAAACGCCAATAAGCACAACATTATAAACCACACAAACGACTGCCATTCTCAATCACGGATCCATAAATGATAGCATTGCTTCGCATTCCTATAGAGCACGACGCTCGAAATATGGCATAAAAACACACAGAATATGAAACTTATATTGTTGTAAACTATTCCTCTAAAAAGAGGCGGTATGTTAACTTCGTCATTAACCTATCCAAGCCGTGCTCACTATTAACGCAAAAAACTAACAAGTATTTATCCTCTCTAAGTGAGAGCGTAATACAACGATCAATTTGCGCAAACGTGAATCAACATATTATCACGAAGGTAATCTCACTCGGAGGCAAAAGTCCTCCCAATGCTACCTAACTATGCAAATATACAGTATGCTCCGAGGAAGTAATATAGATTCATGAAAAATGATGCAAACTGAGCTCCCCCAAGAATACGATTGCAAAAGGAACACGAGTTCGCCACCCTTTACCCTGCAAAGATCATGAACGTTCAAGATCCATATTACCATACCACCGCTCTCAAAGCATGCAAGTACAAAATTAAGTAACGCTCTAATATAAAACAAACTTCTTGATACATGAAAAAAATAACATTTCCAAATCAAATAACAAGGAATGATCGCTGCTAGAGCGACACATGATTCATGAGGAAAAGCATCTAAACAACCTTATCCCAACAAAATAATCATGTTTGCAACTGCAAAATAAAAAAAAGAGTGAACACTCCAGCTTATCTTACAAATTTACAACCACTAGAAATTTACATTAATACACCAACATATTAAAGAAAAGAAAATACAATACAAACACTGAAATACAAACAAATTCTAACATTGTAACTTATCCCCCATAAATTTCTCATCACTAGGGGGCAAGAACCCAAATCCTAAAAGAAAATTAACATGTCATCAATTTCTACGTTCCTCAAAGTCAGGCAATTCTTATTACCAGCGAACTTGATCAGGGGAAGCCCGTAAAAGAATGATAAATTTCTCAGTTCGAAAAAGATGGGCTTCTTAATGTTGCAGGCAGAATACCTGAAGATCACAACCATTCTCCCAGTTTTGCTTTAGTTCCGCTTTACATGTCATTTGTCGTGAACTGATTTTCGTCGTGGTTGGTGACACCACAAGCACCACAACTGGCAAACGAATAGTTACTCTGATGACACACCCCAGGGAGCCTGCAAAAACTAAGCAAATATCATGCCCTGCAAAATGTCGCATTCTGATGTAGTAACAAACACCAACAAGCAGTAGTATTCAGAAAAGCCTTACACCTAGGACTTTTCGAATACATTGACGGTTGACACTCCTTATTATAGATTGTTAACCATAGCCTTCCAAACACTATTGTCTAGCAATGCAAGTAGCCCATTCCAAAATGATACCCCACCCCAA
The DNA here is from genome assembly GCA_958450335.1 of Hibiscus tridactylites. Taxonomy (NCBI): domain Eukaryota; kingdom Viridiplantae; phylum Streptophyta; class Magnoliopsida; order Malvales; family Malvaceae; genus Hibiscus; species Hibiscus tridactylites. The sequence continues at coordinate 36,381,518 of OY288271.1, forward strand.
TCCCAACACCTACTCATTCTTATAGGCATATTTTCTTCTCCTCTTCTCAAGACAGCATAAGCAAAGCCTTACAAGAAAACCACACACAAAGCAAATAAACTACTCGTAAATTAGGTTATGAAGATATAGACCAAATGAGCCCAATTTATAGCAGCAAATGGGAACATCAAGCGATGAAATTTTACATACCAATAAGAAAAGCCATCAATACAAACATTTAATTCCCGAATTTTTCACAAAAAATCCCCGGTAAATAGCTAAAATCACAAAACTGTCAAACTTCCAATCAATAAGATGAGCAGGTAGGCGCGTGCACATATCACTGCCAGTAATCGCCAGTCAAGAACTCTCTCTTTCATCACGGTATGCTATGATTTGTCCAAATCACCGCCAAAAACCAATAAATAAAAAACACGAAATACTAAACCAATGAGTACCAAGCAAAGCACCAAAACACAACGTTCTACTTCTCAAAGTAACATGTATTTGTCTTGTCTCACACAACTATTCATAGTGTGGAAACATTAATAGTCTCAAAATTAGATCTGTTGCGTAATCTCGCAAACTTAAAACATTTATCGGTTACTCAGATAATTATGGTCATTTTCACAATTCAATTTTTAACAAGAAATTTATTTAGCGGAAGCAGATTACACAGGGTGTTTCACCTCCGCCACTTAACAGGTTCACCAACGGAATTCAATATGGGTGGACATATTTCACCTTTTGACAAAACAAATCCAAGTCGGATATTAGAGCTTATAAAAAAAATAAGAAAAGACGAACCAACCACTTAGATGAATAATTCCATTTTACGCAATAAGGGAATACAATTACTCTCGGCTCGTCTAAACTTGCGATTTAATTGAAAGGCGATCAGGTTTTTCAGCTTCTTCACAAAAAATATAATAATAAAAATAATATATAATAGCCAAAATAACCCCCAAAACAAGTTCTTCCATCACACGAAAAAAAAGAAATAAATAACAACAATAGTTATACACCCCCGCTACAGTCACCCAAAGCACCACTACCGTCTACTCCATTCGCAACACTATTGCGTTCATTTAGTGAAGAGGACACATCTAAATTGGGTGCATAAGAAACTACAACGCTTCTATATTTCGTAGAAAAACTTTGCCACAAGAGCTCATAGGGGTTTCTCACATCAAAATCCGTGCCCACCTCACAAAAAACACCAAAATCCATACCCCTGACATCGAAAGGACCCCGCGCCAACTAAAAGCTAAAAATGGCAGCATCTCGAGACCTCTTCATCCCGTCAACCATAAAGGCAGAAGTGGTGTCCACAACTGCCTTAACTTTCTCCCCTACATCAACATCATGAGTTGCCTTCAACACCATAATTTCATTTTTGTGTGATTCTTTAAGCTATGTCAATTTCCTTGTGAAATTTGCAAAATTTTCATCTGTCGTTCTCTTCACTTGTTCCAGCTTCTCTCTCAAACCTCGAATCTCAGTCTTAAAACTCAGCTCCGTGTTCTCAAGCAACTTATTCTTAATTCTAAGAGTACGATCACTCTCCTTTTGTTTCTCAGCAATCTCCTTCGCATGTTTCTTATGCAAGTCCCCTAACTGCACCCGAACATCTGCCTCGTGCTTTTCTTGTAACTCCCTTAGTTGAGTAGCATAACGTTCTACACGTGAACACAAATCAGCTTTCTCATCAAAACGACCTAAGTAACCATCCACATACGAATGCAGCTTCGTATTTTCGTCAAGAAGGACCTTCACATTCCTTCCCACGTTAAGCTGAACACAACCTAATTCCTAAATGAGACCCCAACCCCCTCAACACTCATCTTGAAATTAGTACAAGGTGAAAAAGCACCACCATTATTCACATACAAATCATACAACCTCCTACAAGCAAATTCAGGGTGTAACCAATTTTTTGACCCTAACACACCCCTCCAAGGATAAAACATGCTTCATAGAGTGAAAGATTTGCTGCCTTCGCACGAAAAAATGTCAGTAGACAAAGGTACTGAAGAAGTCATCACAACATTTGAAAAAGATACAAGACCAACATATGCAACCATAGAGGGGTACGTCTTGAGCAGAGTAATGTATAACAATGAATCAATAGCAGTTGACCCTACAAACAAACCCACTAAACAATATCTGTCACAAAATAGGTACCAAAGCCACTAAAAGAAACAATAATATATTACTTAAAATACCTGACGACGCACAACAATCGACAGAACTTCATTCAAGCTGGTAAGAACAACGCCCCTAATAGTGCTCGTCATAGCCTTGTGAGAGGAATTGTGAAGTTCAAGAACAGATTGAGCATCACGGTTTAGCCCAGGCAAAACATCGATAACCACAACATCAAGCACTGGCCTCTCTCCCAACATCTTTTCATCAGCACTCAAAGGATGCATTTTTTAGCTATAAGCACTTATTCTCATTGTTACATTTTCATGTGCCGCCTCTACGACGCCTGTTTGCACTCCTACAAAGGCATGCTGGCCGCGAGGGGAAATTTCCAAATAAGGAGCAATAGGAGTTAGATCCGCCAAAGACGTCGCCGTAGTAGCTATCATCACCGAACATGGCAAACTCATTTCTCCGCTGTTAAAAGCATTTGATGGTGCCATTATTACCAGCCCCTCTAAACTTAATAGATCGTTGCTAGCCACAAAGGGTGGAGTATCCAACATCACAATTCAATCTCTCATTTCATCACTAACGACTCGCAAAGGAAAAACTGCAGTCCCTACAAAATATACGAAAAAGGGGAAGATAAGGATAAAAGACAAACGAGCCACAAAACGCATGTGAATAAGAAGGATTTATTTTCCTTTTAAGCCACAACAAACTATTACTAGTATCCATTCGCCTCTTCAACTTGCGTTCCAAACGTGAACAGCTCCCCCCATCATTCGAACAGAAACAACAAGCGAACTCGAAACTAGTTGTTTCTTTTCCCTCTTATTGCGATCAAGTCCAAACAAGCTTACATTAACAAAACCCCTTGGAGCAACCAGAGCGGTTTCCCCGCTAATCCCTCATGGGGGAATCATTCTCATTATATTTCTAGAGACGAGCGCGAATGCCAGTATGCCTCGAAAAGAATTTATTCGACTCCTCTTCGTCATCTAGAAGAATCCTCGTGATCTGTTTGTCGCCCTCTTCACCAAAAGGCCAAGCCTCCATGTGAATAGGCACATTCGCCAAAGAGACCTCTAGAAATACATTAAAATCCTCTTCGCCCCAACCATTGGGAATTTTCCCTTTTAAGCAATGTACCCAAATATTTCTAAAGGTACATACCTTCTCAAAACGACATGGTGGATCACTTTCTAGGCTCCTGATAAGCCTCAGCTCCGCATGTGACTTTTTTCCAATATTAGGCGGCACAACCGTATCCCTCGTCGACTGGCGCCATACAAAAGGGAATGGAAAACTCCCGATGATACACTCCACCTTGATATACTTTGCCCTATCCAGGCAAATATTGTCAGTTTGATTGCTCATCAATGACCCTTTCCCTTTACGGTGACAAATAGTAATGAAACCCTTCGCATTCTTGTCATGGACAACCGTCACATTATAAAAATAATGAAATACATCAATAGAAGGTCCATCCCCATGAATCTTCAAATTCAAAAAGTAAGTCACCAAAGTCCACTAACCAGTTTCGCCCAATTAACCCGACGCTACGTCAAACTAGTTTAACCAGTTCACAAAGAAGGGATGCAACGACAAATGGAACTCAGCTTTAAAAGTAACCAGGGGAATAAAAAACCACGATCTTCCATCATCAGAACATGTACTTAGGCGAAATGTCCCAACGGGCATACTGAACCGATAATGGAAATGATCAACGGTAAGAAGACCCCGACACTCCAACATTGTCAACAACTCTTCCGGTTCAGTAGTACAACGAACCTCATCGCTCACCACAACATATGATTCATCCATTAGCATATGATAGATTGTATTTCTCCTTCCAACGCCTCCTCACACTCTTCTAAAAAAGCTCAAAAACAACAAATAAGACAAAGAAAGTAAAACTTAAGAATTTCTACTAAAGTTCATTTATAACTAAAAGTCATATCTTTCTCGGCACGCTTTGCTACTAAAAAGATTCATCATGTGATGCTTCATACATAATGATTTACTCCCAAAGAAAACTAATAGGTTCATCAATAAATTCCATTTATATGATGTTTCATAAGACACTCATGTCTCTCATATAACAGTCACCCTATTCAAATTCCTCAGGTTCGCCAAGGTCATTTTATAACCTTCCCTCACTTGGGGGGGGGGGGGGTAATTTTAACACCTATAAACACATGCCACCACATGTCAAAACCAGAGCGAGTAAGACCGCGAACGGTATAATATAAGAGATGTTCGGCGATGAGTGTCACAATACATACGGACCACAACACACAAGATCACTCGCGAACTATGCGATACTCTTCGCAATCTGCGATGAACAAACGGAACCACAAACAACCCCATATTGACACTTATCCAAGTAATATAAAACTGGGCATGCAACCAATAGGAAGCAAGGCCTTCCATTCCCAGCACCATCACCACCCAAAAGCAAGAGCAATACTCAAGCTCCAACATGGAACGGGCATTCCGACCACCATCGAACTACAGTCTCTGATCCCTGATCATTTTGACCATTAACAAATCTAATAAGTGGTCCAGTGGAAAATCGGAGATGTTCATCTTAAGAGACCCGAGTTCAAATCGCTTTGTTTGTAAGGTGTGTGTGCGCATTGTCAAAGAGTTAAGAATATAAACAGATACTATATTTTAATCACCTTAAGACTATTAAAAAAATGTTGGAATTATTATTTATTGTGGATAGAAATATACATATACGAATCTATATTATTAGAGACAGAGCCGTCTAAGATATTTTTTGGGCTTTGAGCAAAAACTTTATGAGTCCCTATATAACAAAAGTATATGTTATTACTTTGAATAATTAATTTAATATTTCATTAATATAACATAGAAACATGATCAAACTTTGTCAAACACATTATTTTCATTGTTTTGTTAAGAAAACATCTTAAATACAACTAAAACAATAAGGTACAACCACTAACTTACAAGATTGTCACTTGAGAAATTACTAAAGTTTTGAAGGTAAAAAATGGGGCCCTAAGCGGGCGCTCATGTTGCTCCCCTCTCGAGACGACACTGATCAGAGATGAAGCCATGATCGAATACCAGAAGGGGTTAAATTGTTGAACTTTAAAAATATAAGGTTTATTAAGTATTTAAACTAAAAATTTATGAGGCATTGTCTAATTTATTTAATATTTAAATGTATAAGGACCTAAATTGTTATTAAACAAAAAAATTGAAGATAGGCAAACTAATATTTTAGAGATTTTAATTGAAATATTAAAAAATATAATATCTAATATGAATTGCTAAAAATTTGAAGGAGACTAAATTGATTTTTTCTTAAAAAAGGGTCTTATTATTAAAATTTCAAAATCTTGGGGGCTAAGGCCCCTTGGGGCATCTTCTCTCCCATTACTATACATTGCTTATATATGTATATTCAGATATTTAAATCCAACTCAAGATTACAAAATTGATAATATATTTGTTTCTAAGAGAATTCAAATCTTAATAATCAAACTTTTAGTGGGTTTAGTTTTGTGTGAATTCGATTATTCAAATATTTGACATGTGAATTAAAATTTTAAATTCATTTTCCCACAAATTCATATATGATAGATAATAATATTTACTTTAGGTTCGTATTGTAACACTAAGATAATTTATGAAAATATAATATTTAAAATTTATGCAAAAAATTAGACAATTTTTTTAAATAGTCTAAAGGTGATTATAAGGCAACATCTATTCATACATATTTCTAACACTTGGACAATGTACATACACTTTGCAGACAAAGCGGTTTGAACTTGTGTCTCTTACGATAAACATCATCCGATTTTCTAACGAGACACTTATTAAATTTAAAATTTATACAAATTTATAGATTTATATTTAAATAATTAAAGAAATGAAGATATTCGATCTGTCACCGTTGATAAATTCCAATCCTCATAATAACAATAATTCACGTCAAAAAAACGCTCTGAAACGATAAGGAAATTTATCGACAAAATCGATTAGGGTTTCGTCATGAGGGCTCCGGGTTTTCAAGAGGCCACCGAAAATCTGAACCCCAATATTCCGATTAGGGTTTCGTCGGATTCTCTGGTATTTGCGGACTCAGGCGGCCGGCCACCAGATGATGGATGTTGCGGGCACAGTCCCGTTAGGAGAGAGGGTATTGGAGGCGTGGGAAATCTGATGGTTCCGACCATCTCGACGGAGGGAGCGTTGGAACGACCAGGATCGCCGGTGGCCATGGAAGTCCAAAGGGAAGGTAAGCGGTTGAAAGAGGGGTTTCTGGAGGAGCCCAACGGCGATGGTGAGTTTGGGGTAGGGGACGCGCGTGGGGCTGAATTTGTTGAAGGCCACATGCCGGATGATGCTACACGGTTGGATGCTGCACGGTTGGATGCTGTGGGACAAGGGATGCTGCGTGGGGTTCGAGATGATGCTATGCAGGATGTTCATGAATTGGAAAAAAGGATGATAAACCATCCTATGCGACGGTGCTTAATGGGGAGGGGAAAGAAAAGTCTCGGCCGGCACAGGAAGCTACGGTGGCTGATGTCATTGTCCTCGATGAGGATGTTATAGTTAAAGAAGATGGACCGTACCCAGTTATCCGTTTCTCTGATCGTGTCCATGAGTCTATCGATTGAAGTATGGGGCGGACACTGATAATCCGACTTCTTGGGAGGGTAATAAGTTATCGAGTTTTGTGGAATCGGTTGCATACTTTATGGAAATTAGGTGGGCGAATTCAGTTGGTTGACCTTGACAACGAATATTTTTTGGTGAAATTTGAAAAGGAAGAAGACTATGTTGAGGTTTTAACCGCGGGACCATGGATAATCTTTGGCAGTTATCTCACCGTTCAACCTTGGAGTAGGAGTTTTTCGACTGATAAGGCTCACCCATCGCATGTGGTTGTTTGGGTAAGACTTCCGGGGTTACCCATACGGTATTACACAAAGAGCTTATTTCGGCGGATTGCTGATATCATTGGGAGGGTGGTGAAGGTGGATTATAATACTATGGCCGGTGAGAGAGGTAAGTTTGCGCGCCTGGCGGTTATGGTGGATCTTACTAAGCCACTTCTTCCGTGCATTGGAATTGATAATTTTGTGCAACGTCTTGAATATGAGGGGCTTAGTCAAATTTGTTTTCATTGTGGGGTATATGGGCATATGATGGAATCTTGTGCTACTAAGGTAACAGAGAATGCGGAGAAACCCCCTGAGTCTGAGGTTGAGAGGGCTCGCAGTAGTGATCGGGCTGAATTGTATGGACCATGGATGGTAGTGGAAAATAAGAAACGGCGACCACGAGCCAGTGGAGGTAATGGAGGAGGGGGAAAACATGAGGATGCGGGGAAGAGCAGCTCACGTTTTCATTTATTGCGGAACTTGGATGATGATAATCTGGATAGAGAGGATACGGGGATTGAGGATATTCCTTGTGCTGAGGATTCCGGGGATATGGCTAGGATGTTTAAGGGTAAACAAGCTGAAACTATAGAAAAACCGAAGAAGCAAGTGGAACGAGGGAGTTCATCAAGTAAGCAGAGTACTCAGAAGGTGGTTGAGGTTCCTCCCATGAGTGTGCAGCCAACCGTCCCCGGGAATGTCCCGTGAGTGAGCGAACGCGAGGTGACGGAAACAGGTTCGACGCATAAGGTGGTTGTTATAGGTAATGATGGTCGTAAAGTTCACATGGCGAACAAGAATGGCGCAAAGGTGAAGTTTCAAGGTGTTCAAAAGTCCAGTCGTGGGGTAGCTAAGCCTCTCTTACGGGGAAAGAAGAAAGTTGATCAACCGCAGGCGAAACCGCTTCTTTTTGCATGGGTTCAAGCAGAAACAAGCAAGTTGGACGCATTGCAGCAAAACCCTCTACATTCTAGACCGCCGGATACTTTGAACGGCGGACAGGAGGGTGTTGATGATCGCGGACAAGGAACGAAGGATGCAGATGAAATTGTTAACATGCCGTGTGACGGGGTGACGGACGCTAGCAGTGAGGGGGCATCGACAGCCACCATGGTTGTGGATTAGGTTGGTATCCACTACCTACATCTTTATTTTTTTAATGATTAGTGTCTCTGTTTGGAATGTGCAAGGGGCAGCGGGCTCCGTTTTTAAGGATAGCTTTCGAAGGCTTGTTAATGAGTGTAAGCCTGATTTTGTGGCGTTGCTGGAAACTAGAGTAAGTGGGGAAAGGGCTGATCGTATCATTAGTAATTTGGGGTTTCGGTTTTCTTTTCGGATTGAAGCTCAAGGGTTTAGTGGAGGTATCTGGCTTGCTTGGAATGGGAATTGGGTGGTTAATGTTTTATCGGTTTCAAATCAATTTGTTCATGTGAAGATTGAAGGAGAGATGCTTCCTTGTCCCATCTTCTGGACTATTGTCTATGCTAGTCCTCAAATTCAGTATAGACGATATCTTTGGCCGCAATTGCATGATCTTAATCCGGGCGATGAGCATCCTTGGATTTTAGGGGGTGATTTTAACGCTATTCTACATATGGAAGATCGTCGTGGAGGTGTTATGGGGAGAAATTACATTAGCCGTGACTTTCGAAATTTCGTTTTCGATGAGGCTCTTATGGATGTGGAGTTTAAGGGCCCCCGGTATACCTGGGCTTGGGGGAATTTATTTCAGCGGTTAGATCGTTTTCTTATGAATACGAAATGGTCGTCTGTGTTTCCAGGGACTTTAGTGCAACATCTTGATCGGATAGGTTCTGATCACCGTCCTATTCTTCTGCGGACAGATTCGGTGTTGACACGTAAGGATGATAAGCCGTTTAAGTTTATTTTTGCTTGGCAACATGACGAGGGTTTTGAATCAGTGGTTACGTCACTTTGGAATAACTCGTTAAATTATGGCGATAATATAATGAATTTACAACGAGGGTTGGCGGATTGGAGTAAGAATTTTTTCCGTGAGATGGGAAGGAAAAAAAGGCGGTTGCTGGCTAGAATTCGTGGTATTGAGACTGCTTTGGATCGTCGGCACTCAACTTTTTTGTGTGAGCTTGAGAGAACCCTTAAGAAAGAGTTAGAAGAAATTATCATGCTAGAGGAAAGTTTCTGGCGGCAGAAGGCGAGGTGTGAATGGATTAAAAGTGGTGATCGAAACACCAAATATTATCATGCGATTGCTAACGGAAGAAGGAGACAAAATTCGATTATGTCCTTGCGGAATGAGGAAGGGGATTGGGTTTCAGATCCGGTGGTGCTGAAGCGTATGAGTGCAGAGTTCTTTGGTACTTTATTCACGTCGGAGGGAGTGCAGGGTTATACATATAATTGCCGTGGGAAGTTTATTTCTCTGTCTCATGGTGAAAGGGTTTTTTTAGAGCAAGCAGTAACTAAAGATGAAATTCGCCAGGCTCTGTTTCAAATGGCCCCATCGAAAGCGCCAGGTGTGGATGGTTTTCATGCGATGTTCTATCAACAGAATTGGTCGGTTGTGGGGGATACTATATGTAAGGCTATACAAGATATGTTTATTAAAGGAGAAGTTGATCCAGATTTAAACCGAACGTTGCTTGTTCTTATACCAAGGTGGAATCGCCTGAGTCCCTATCCCAGTTCCGGCCCATCAGTCTGTGCACAGTGGTCTATAAGATTTTGAGTAAAGTTATTGTGAATCGTTTGAAGCCGTTTCTGCCGACATGGATATCTGAAAACCAGACTAGCTTTGTGCCAGGCAGGTCTATTACGGATAATGTTATTGTGGCCCAAGAGATCATCCATTCTATGCGGCGTAAAATGGGGAAGAAAGGGTGGTTTGCTATCAAAATAGATCTGGAAAAGGCTTATGATAGGCTGGAGTGGTCTTTTATTGATGATACTTTGGGGGAGATTGGGCTTCCGTTACATCTTCGTAAGTTGATTATGAGCTGCATATCTTCTGTGTCCACACAGGTTCTCTGGAATGGGAGTAAATCTTCGAGTTTTATGCCATCTAGGGGAATTCGCCAAGGTGATCCACTTTCGCCATATATATTTGTGCTCTGCATGGAAAGACTTGCCCATGCTATTCAGAATGAGGTTGATCAAGGGGCATGGAAACCTTTTTATTTCCGTCGGGGGGGCCCAATGATATCGCACTTATTTTTTGCAGATGATTTGATTTTGTTTGCAGAGGCTTCGATACAACAATTTGATGTGATCAACCGGGTTCTTAATGATTTCTGTGTTTGTTCTGGGCACAAGGTTAGTATTGCAAAGACCAATATTTTCTTTTCGCATAATGTGCATATAGCTTTAAAAGAGGATATTGGCAGCGCTTTTGGCTTTCAATGTGTGGCTAATCTTGGTCGGTACTTAGGGGTGCCTCTTATTCACGGTAGAATTACTAAAGCAACTTATGACTATTTAGTTCAAAAGGTGTCGGATAAGTTAGCAGGGTGGAAGATTCGGCTTCTTTCCTTTGCGGGGCGTATTGTCCTTGCGAAGTCGGTTCTTGCTGCCATTCCTATATATGCGCTACAGTCGATAAGGTTGCCTAAAAATGTGTGTGAAGCTATTGAACGAATTATCAGAAATTTTGTTTGGGGGCATAGTAGTGATTCAAGGGGGATGCATGCTGTGAATTGGGAAACGGTTTGTTTACCGAGTGAGGCAGGAGGCTTAGGTTTTAAGCGGATCGAGCACCAAAATGATGCATTCTTATTAAAATTGGCCTTTTCTATGGTTGATAATCCGAGCCGTATGTGGGTTCAAGCCTTGAAATCGAAGTATAAGGTACACGAGATTTTGCCGACAGTGCTGCCATGTAGAGCTGGTTCGTCTCTTTGGAAAGGAATTTGTTTGGTTTGGGACGACATGCGGTATCATTTGGTATGGAATGTTGGTGATGGGCGAGGGATAGACTTTTGGGACGACGCTTGGGTGGCTAACCTGGGCCCTTTACGCCATTATCGTACTGATGGAATGGTGCAAGCCCAGCGAAACACCCCTATTTTCACCATGGTTGATGATGCAGGTGGATGGCGATGGGAGAGCTTTGCTCATTTGTTACCACAACGTGTTGTGTGGGGGGTAGCTGCGGTGCAACCACCAGGTGCGTTCGGGGTGGCTGATAGGCCGGGCTGGGATCTAGAGACCTCACGCCGGTTCTCGGTACGTTCGGCGTATATCTTGCGTGCAGCGAGTGCTGCTGATGATGGTGATCGCATATGGGCTGTGCTGGCAAGGTACAAGGGGCTGCCGCGAATTAGGTTCTTCTTGTGGCAAGCTTGTCATGGAAGACTTTTAACGAACGCTGAACGGGTGCGACGACATCTTGCACACGATACTAGTTGTGTGATTTGTGGAGTTGCAATGGAAGATGTTTCGCATGTCCTACGGGACTGTTTTGAGGTAAAAAGTGTGTGGTGTCGGGTGGTTCGGCCGGATCGACTTCAACGGTTTTTTGAGCTGAATATTAAAGAGTGGATGTTGATTAATCTTTCGGATCAATGCTACTTCCCTAGGGATACCGTCGATTGGGACATCTTGTTTGGCGCCATTGTTTGGATGGCTTGGAAGCGGAGAAACTGCTTTATATTTGAGCCGATAAAGATGGGTTCGGAGGGGTTATTGCAGGCTGCTGTACGTGTGTGCAATGACACAATTCAGGTGGCTCGTTTGGATCGACGCAGAGAGGATACGATGGTGCACTCGCGGCCAGTGATGCGATGGGTGAAGCCGATTGTGGGATGGGTGAAGGTTAATGTGGATGGCGCGGTAAATACTACCTCAGGTTTCGCATTTTGTGGGGGTGTTGGCCGCGATAGCATTCGAGGGTGGCGTTTTGGTTTCGCTAAGAAGATTGGCATTTGTTCTAGCTTTGAAGCAGAAGTGTGGGCGGTACATGAGGGGCTTATAACGGCTTGGGCATTAGGGCATACTCGTGTGATTATTGAAACGGATAATAAGGAGGTGTATGAGGTGCTTGCAATGGGTGATCCGACACGTCTTCCGTCATCCCTCCGGGGCTCGTTGGCATCGATTCTGTCTAGAAATTGGGTGGTCCGTTTCTCGTGGGTTCGCCGAGAAGCAAATACGGTAGCAGATGCCTTTGCTAAGTTGGCCAAGGAGCTCCCTTTATCATATTATAGTTTTCTTGATCCTCCAGTAAGTATTATGGGAAAATTGAATGCGGATTGGGATGAGGGTTAGCGTTTTGTGTGAGCGCAGGTTTATTTTGTTTCCTGGAAAGCATGGGGTGGGATTTTTTTAGGTGTTTGTAGTTTTTATTTCTATTTGATATCATTAGGAGTGGTGTTTAGGTGTGCTTGTAGCAGGTTAGGAGGTGTTTTTCGGATCTTTGTTTCGCTTGTTTTGTTTCAATCGCCCTAGATCGCGTACTCTTTTTCCTCCATTAGGTTTAGGGAGGTTTTTTAATGAGGCGTGATTTAGGTGCGTTCCCCTTCAATTCAAAAAAAAATAATTCACGTCAATTCCGTTGCTAACTCACGCACATGTATTTCTCCCTTTTCGTCGTTTATTATACATACGTTTTGATATTAGAAGCTGCCAGGCTGCTCCACTGTTTTCTCCTTTCATTTATAAATTGATGGGCAAGGCCAGGCCCCATTGGGGGTGTGGTTAATCATAATTAATTAATTGAATTAAATCGATTTAATCATATTTTTTATTTATTCAATGTTTTAGAATAATAAATTTGTAATGTCTCGGATTTTTGGAATCAAAGTTCACACTTTGTCAATATCTATTAATTGGCATTATAACTCATGATGCTCATAATATTTAATCTTGTATAGACTCGAATTCTAATATAAAAATATAATATCTCTCTATTTAATTAAAAAATTCATACTTTATCCAGAATTTAAATCATCAATTTTTAAATATCGTTACTTAGTGACAGTGTCACCCATGAGTCTGTGGGGTTTGCCCCCTAAAATTTAGCATATTAACGTTTAGTCTTTTTAAAATTTTTATTTAGTCCCTTTAAAAAATTTAAAAAAATTATCATATTTTAAAATTTTTGAATATTTTTGATTAAACCCTCTCTTAAAATTTATCATTTAGTCTCAAAATTTTTAAAAAAATTTAAATTTTACATCTATAATTTTTAAAATTTTTAAATAAACTCACTCAACTTGGTGTCACCAACTTATTTTAAAAGGTTTGGAATCATGTAGTTTACTTGCTTGGCAATGGTGGATTAAGACAAAATTAAATCGAAAAGAGAATTGAACTAAATCAAGTTTAAAAGGTAGGTTTTTTTATTTAATTATAAAGTTTGAGGACCGAATGAAAAATTAGCCGATTTGTATAAAAATAGGATGCACAAGTTGTCCCGTGAGAGAGGGTGCCGTGGAATTTAGGAAGAGTTGATATTTGTGTGTTTTTTAATCATTGATGTTCGATTTAATAGTAACTTAATTTAGATTAAATTTTGTAGAGACCTAATATATGAGGTAATGTTTTAATTTAATTTTTTTACAACGATATAATTATAATTTTTAATTTTGTTTAAAAAATTTAATGTTTCATTCCGTTAAACCAACTTATTGTTAGTTGATAATTAAAATCTTTAACTTTAAAATCTCACGTAATAGAGAAAACCGCGAAGGGAAAGAGAATAGTTGGAAGAAATGAGGGTAGTTTTCATTGAAAAATATGTTACAATTTTTTTTGATATGTTAGTGTGATTATAAGGTTGAATCTGTTTAATTTTTTTAGTCTTTTAATAATGTACACATGGTACTCGAACTCGAATTACATGAATAAAATAAATCATCCTTTAACACGAGAACCATTCTACGAGTTCAATATTTTACAGTTCTTAAATGTTAAAACTATAAGAAAATGAGTATCTTATATCCAAATATTTTTGGTCTTTTATAAATTCTTGTTAAATATTTTTAAGGATTAATATCCTATACACTGGCGGGGAGAACTGAAAGTTTCCACAAGCGCTTTAATTTTAGGGTATAGGGAGTTAGTTTAGGGTATATGGTTTAGGGGTTTAGGTGTAAGGGTTTAGAATTTAGGGATAGTTGTTACAATTTAAGGTTTAAGGTTTAATTTTTAGGGTAATATGGTGAGGATTTAGGTTTTAACCTATAAACCCTAAATTATAACCCTAAACCTTAAATTGAAACAACTATCTCTAAATTCTAACCCCATACACCTAAACCCCTAAACTAACTCTCTATACCCTAAAACTAAAGCGCTTGTAGAAACTTTCAGTTTCTACCGCATGTGTATAGAATATTTATCCTATTTTTAATTACATCTTTTCTTAAAAACATTTAAAATCTTATTAAACCTCATACTTTTTTAAATTTTTACATTAAAATCTTTAAGATTTGATTTGACCCTTTAGCTTTACCATGAAGGTATTCTCCAATATTTCCTTTATATGAAAGCGGCCGAGGTAGATCATGACTATTCTCTTTATGTGAACAAGGTCACGAGTCGATTAGTGTGAAATTAGAGAATTTTTTATTTGGGCTAAATTAAAAAAAAAATGTCTAAAAAGTTGTAGACTAATAACAAACCTTTACTCGATAATGAATTTATACAATACTGTTCAAAATAAAATTTTTTACAAGAGATTTAATTTTATGGGTTTGAGTTAAAATTTAAGGTTTAAAGCTTATAAAATTAGTTTTAAAGATTTAGTATATATGAGACGCGGTTAAAATTTAGAGTTTATAGTAATATAATTAAGGATTTAGATTTTAGCATATAAACCTTAAATTCTAATCATGGATGGACCTAGAGGGACTAGAGGGCGGTCGCCTCCCTAAAAATTTGAAATTCCTATGTGATATAGAAATTTTCTATGTATTTCATATTAAAAATCTATTTTCGCCCCATAACATAAAGTGCTAGATCAAATAATGTGTGTGTGTGTGAACACATGAGAGACAAAAGGTCTGGTGAGAATTAGTGGTGGATGAAGGGCGGTCAGGCGAGGAGGGGCAACAGCGGCGTGTTTAGTGGTGAGGCAGCTCCTGATTCGAAGGTTTTTGTGCAGAATGTAAGCAAAAGAATCCACACGTCAGCCTTGAGGGAGGCGTTCTCAGAGTATGGAAAGGTCATTAGGGTTTATGTAGCGTATAACAGTGGGAGAAGAATGCTAAACAAGATGATGTTCGCTTTCGTGGGGTTCGAAAACGGCAACCAGGCTAAGAAGGCCATTGAAAAAGGAAATGGTAGAAAGATGGACTATTAGAAAATCCCCTTCACGTCAGGCCTCTGGTAAGTATGGAGCGACAATGTCAAAGAGCAAGACATTCAAAGACGTACTATTAGAAAATCTACACGAGACTCAGCGACATCAGAGGGGAGACGATGCCCCGGCAAACGGGTCGATGGCTGAAGATATGAGCTCTGATGACGACCAAGCAAAAGTCATATCATTAACAGTGGATATTCCGGAGCAGGATAAGGTGTGTTGCAATAGATGTTTTGTGGGACAGATCAAAGGTATGTACGATGTGGAGTTAGTGCAACAAGCTCTTGAATCGGAGGGCTTCAGAGTTAAGGTGGGGAAGTGGTCTGGCTTTTATGCAATTATTCAACTCCAGGAGGCTAAACAAGTCCCTATCTTTTGGGATCTAAACGATTCTTTGCTGCACTCGTGGTTTGATGATATAGATATGCTAGCAGGCTTGTCTGCGAAACAGAAGCTAAAAATCTGGGTCTCAATCGAGGGAATTCCGGTGTATGCTTGGTTCAAACAAGTATTCATCGTCATTGCTAGTACATGGGGAAATGTGATTAAGGTGGATGAAGAGACGTTAAATCGTGAGAACTTCTACGTAGCTAAAGTCCTTATGGGTGTAGGAAGTATTTCTGATATTCTTCATCTGGCAAGTTTGAATGTAAATGGGGAGCGATTTCAGGTGAAAACGCCGATAGCAGAATTTTTGGACGACCAGGTTTGGTTGGACGGAGAAAGGGTGCTGGAAACGGAGCTAGGTAGATTTCCGGTGGAGGAAGATGATACATGTCGTACTGATTTTGAGGAGAATAATAATGTCACTTCGACGGCTCAGCCCTCAAAGAACATTGGAAATGATGATGCAATGATTGGGGAAACCACTGTCGTTTCGTTGATGCCACGCCAGGAGAATTTAGAGCACATCGAGGGGGTCTTGAAGTGGATTTTGGGAGTCGGCCCGAGGCCCACGATAACCTTTTTGAGGTTCCTATCACGACGCAGGATCAGTCAAACACGACCTCAGACTCTAGTAATACGCAGGGCCTATTATTGATGACGTCACTGGGATGTTTACAATTAAACCTAGATTATTCCGTAGGTCGTGGCTGTTTTCTCCTGGGACAAATACTCGTCCGTTATCTATCTCTCGGACAACTGACGGGCGTTCACATGAGAAAGCAGTACCGTCCATTCCAAACGAAAAATCGAGCATGCCTACGCAATCTCAGGAACATGTGAATAGTCTGGAGTCCGGTCTGGTGCTGCAAGAGGAAAGTGAAGCCTTGAGATGTCTGAAGGTATGCAATGGTGCTGGGTTATTTTTTTGATGCAAGTGAAGAGGTGTGTGAAAGGTTGGAGTACTCAGAGAGGTTGGCGAAAGGACAATAGTGATGTAACCCTGGTAGAAGGAGCAACTACGCAATTCGATTAATGACGATGAGTAGAAGCTTAATTGTATCCTGGAATGTTCGTGGTTTAGGTAGGGCGGAGAAGAAGGGTGCGGTTTGCAGATGTTTAACAAAAATTAAAGCAGCGATTGTATTTTTACAAGAGACCAAACTTTAGATGATGGATGATAGGGTAGTAAGGCGTGTGGTAGGAAATTCTAGGTTATCGGAATACATTTTTTCTCCTTCATCAGGGGCAGCTGGTTGACTCATATCGGTGTGGGATCCTAATATTTTGGAATGTGTTTCATCTTGCATACATTCGAACTACATATTGCTGATGGGGGAGCTGAGTTTTCAAGGTAAGATGCTACAGTGTGGGTTAATGAATGTTTATGCCCCTAATGATGGGGAGGGAAGGAAGCTGTTATTCAGAGAGATTGAATCTGTGTTGTTGTCTTTCAACCGTCCTATATTTCTAGGGGGTGATTTTAATGTGGTGAGGTATGTGAAAGAACGAACTGGGAAGAGTTCGTCGAAAATTGAAATGGCGGTGTTCTCTGAGTTTATTGATTTGTTAGCTCTAGTTGACTTACCTATGGTGGGAGGAAGGTTTACATGGTTAAGCATAAGAGAGTTGCCTGCCCAGAGTAGACTGGATCAATTTCTGCTTTCCCCGGAGTGCCTTGAGTGCTGGCCTGACGTGATTCAACAATGTATTTCGAAGAACATTTCGGATCACAATCCATTTGCCTTAACATATCAATTCTCCGCAGGGGTCCAAAACCCTTTCGATATTTTGATCATTGGACAGACCGAAAGGATTTTAATGATATCATTAAAAATACTTGCAAGTCGCAGCACTGTGTTGAGATTGGTCAGGTGCTAAAGTCATGCAAAAAACAATCGGCTGCTTGGGTGAAGAACGTGAAATCAAATGAGGCTTTAGAAATGGTAAGGCTAGAGAAGAAACAGTCTGAACTTGAAGAGGAAGTTGCTAGGGGTATCAATGTAGTTTCAAACCAAATGGAGATTAGAAGAATTCGAGTCAAGCTATGGCAACATAATAGACATGTCGAAAGGGAGTGGTATAAAAAATCGAGGCTTCAGTGGCTTTCTTATGGAGATAGGAACTCACGTTTCTTTCACATGGTAGCTTCCAACAGAAGAAGGGTTAACTTGATGTATAGCTTGAAGATTGGGAACAATGTATTCAGTGACAATGAAAGCTTGAAGGAGTGATTAAGGAGACACTTCGAGCTTAAATATAATCCATTGTTTAAACCGCTAAAAGTCAGTCGGGTGGACTGGGATCTAAAAGCACTGGAAAACAGGGTTTCGGCTAACCTAGAGCAAAGCTTCACCTTATCAGAAATCAAAGAGGCCTTAGACTCGATGGATGGCTCGAGAGCCCCTGGACCAGATGGGTTCAACATTAGCTTCATGAAGAAATTCTGGCCAGAGCTACATGTCAAGGTATGGGAATTTTTTCAAGATATGTTTGAAAACAAGGAGGTGAATCCTGAGCTGAACCAATCATTCATAGCGTTAATTCCGAAAGTGAAAACACTAACTCATATTGCTGACTATCGACCAATTAGTCTTGTCGGATGCATGTATAAGCTCTTTGCTAAGGTCCTTTCGCGAAGGTTGAAACCTGTAATAAACGATGTTATAGAGGAGTCGCAATTCGCCTTCTGTGCGGGCAAACAAATACTAGACTGCTTTATGATTTCTAATGAGGTTATCGCAAGTATTAGAAGTCGGGGGTTGAAAGGGGTGGTGTTCAAGGCTGATTTCGAGAAAGCTCACGATTCGGTAAGCTGGGATCTTATGATTTTTCTTATGAGAAAAATGGGTTTCGGAGATCAGTGGTGTCGATGGATTAGATGGTGTGTAAGCTCAACACAGATTTCTATCTTGGTTAACGGTTCGCCCTCCAGGTTTTTCGCCATTTCCAGGGGTCTTAGATAGGGATGTCCTCTATTGCCCCTTTTATTTAATGTTGTTGCAGAAGGTCCTAGTGCATTCCTCAGAAATGCATCGGCAAAAGGTTTCATTGGTGGCTTAAAAGTTGGGGCTTCAGAGATGGAGATTACCCACTTGCAGTACACTGACGACTTAATTATGTTATGTGAAGCGAGCGAATTGTCGGTAAAAAATATGGTTTGTCTATTGTGAGGTTTCGAGCTGGTGTCGGGCCTCAAGTTGAATGTAAGCAAATCGAAGCTATTGGGTATTAATATTGGTGAGGATGTGGTTAATATGTGGGCATGTTGGCTTCACTGTAAGAGTGAGAAGTTTCCAACTATGTACTTGGGGTTACCTCTTGGTCAACAAAGAAATTCGGTTGAGATTTGGAAACCAGTTTTGGAGACAGTAAGCTCTAAGTTATCCGATTGGAAGTCAAAACTGTTGTCTTTCGGAGGGCGTGTAACGCTAATCAAATCGGTTCTGGCCAATATTCTGGTGTACTATATGTACGTATTTCCAATGCCAGTGTCGATCAACAAGAAACTGACTTCATTGATCACAAAATTTCTTTGGGGCTTGACGGATAGTAAATCGTTCCATTGGGTTAAATGGCAGTCTTTTCTTGCCGAAGGAGGAAGGTGGCATTGGTCTAATGGAGTTCAAAACTAGAAGTGAGGCGCTACGATGCAAATGGCTATGGCGTTTGGGACTAAAAGTGGAAGCCTATGGTGAAGAATTTTGGCTGCAATTCATGGTCACGACAACGATATGCTACTGCCAAACAACATCCCTTCTAATAGAATGTCTTGGGTTTGGAAGAATGTCACTAAATTCAGCATTGGTAGCAACTCTACATTCCAGAACAATATCAGATTCTGCTTTGGCGATGAGTGCTTCATTTAATTTTGGTCTGATGATTGGTTAAGAGTAGGGGCCCTCAAAACTCGCTTTCCTAGAATGTACACATTAGCTCTGAAGAAAGATGGTCCTATTGCGGATTTTGGTTCTGTAGTCAACGGACGGTGGGAATGAAAGTTCGATTTACGTAGAAGGTTGTTCGACTGGAAAATTGAGCAATGGAGGGAGTTTATGGACATGTTATCAGGATGTAAACCGACCTTTGGAGTTAAGGACAGTGTGAGGTGGATTGCTTCTTCGAACAAGATCTACTCATCCAAAACTTTCATGGCAGTGCATCCGAGGAAAAAGGAAGTGGCTCAACAATGGTGGAAAACGTTGTGGTGTAATCTAGCTTCCCCGAGTGTCGAACTTTTTACGTGGAAACTGGTTCTAGGAAGAATCCATGTTAGAAAATAACTAGCTAAGAGAAATTGCTTAATGGCAGGGGAAGATCAGTGTCCCTTTTGTGGTTTGGAGAAAGAAACGCCAGCTCACCTATTTTGCCACTGCAAAGTCGTTTGGCTAATCTAGTGCAGGTGGTGGAATGTATGAGGGATTAACTCAACAATGCCAAAAAATCTCAAGGAGTTGCTCATGCAATGGGAACTCAAGTCAGGTGGTACGGTTAATAATCAAATCTGGTCTATGAGCTTCTTTAGTATGGTGTGGTCGATTCGGAAGCAAAAGATGAAATTGTGTTAAAAAAGGCGAAAGTTGACGTTAATGGGGTCTTTGATATGATGCTGGTTCAAATGTGTTGGTGGATTAAAAGCAAGTGGCCGGAACTTTGTTTGACCATATCAGATGTTTTGTCCTGGCCTAAACATTTAAGCTGCTACGTTCCAGGGAAGATTGTTTGGGGAGCGGGCGGTTGGAGGCCTCTGTCCTCAGGTTCAGTAAAATTCAACACCGACGAGGCGATGCAAGGGGGTTTTGGACCAGCGGTCATAGGGGGCATTATGTCCGATAACCATTCGAAGGCTCTGTTAACTTTTTCAATGTCCATTGGTAGCGCGGACGCGGTAACAGCGGAGTTAAAGGCAGTGCTGGAGGCCCTGAAATTATTCAGAAAGTCTAAATGGTACAAACTCAGCAAGCTTATTGTCGAAAGCGATTGTGCGACGGCTATCGAGTGGTTACGACATCCGAACTTGTCACCGGAGGCTTTTAGATCATTGGTTCAGTTGTGCATTTCCACCATTGAGGACGTTTCTTGCACATTCAATGTCATTCCAAGGGAGGACAACAAGTCTGCCGACAAGCTTGCGAAAAGTGGAATCAATCGTAAACATGACCTGGTGATTTTCGAAGGAATGGTTTGAAAGTGTGCAACGGAGGGAGTGGGTGATGTAGGGGTTTTAGCACTATTTCACAGTGGTACTGGCCTTGCTGTTCGTGTCAGATGGCTTCTTAAGCTTTGAATCATCTCTGCTTTGTAATTTTGGCGAAGGAGCATGTATGATTTTCCTGTGATATTACGTCGCACTCTTTTTCCTCCACCTAGGCTTAGGGAGGTTTTTTAACGAGGCGCGTAATATCACCGAATTATAATAAATCAATCTTTCAAAAAAAACATAAAGTGCTAGATCCATCTTTGATTCTAACCGCAAACCATCAATTCCAAACCATTAAGGGATTTAAATTTTAACATATATATCCTAAATTCTAACTACACCCCATCAATTCTAAACCACTAAACTCAAACTCTTCATCTCTAAACCCTAAAATTTAACCATAAACCTTATATTAAGACATTTGTATACACCTTTTGATCTTACCTATGAAATAATTACTCTTGTATAATATGATTAAATGTAAAAATACAGCAAACCAATTAAAATAATAACAAAAATAAAATGTACATTAAATAAATTTTTGTAACTAGTATAATAGTAATTTAATTTTTTTTAATTTAAATATTAATCAAATAAAATATTTATTTTTTATTTTTTAGATTTAAATGCTTAATAAATTCTTGTTCCTGCTTATAACGTTTTTTATTTTGTTGCTTAAATCGACAGCTTGAAAGTTGAAACGGATAAGGATAAACTTCTACTTATCCAAACAAATGTAATTTTGTGCATAAATATATGGTTTGTACTGTGTCAAAATGCTGAAACACGCACCAAAAAGGCAAAACCCCCTGCACTAGCAGATTATACAAAATTGGATTAAAAAAATCATTCTCGTTACAAATTTTTATAGCATTTGATTTAAATTAACTAACAAATAAATTAGATAAAAATAATTATATAAAAGGACGAAAAACTTCTTATTAGTTATTAGGCCGGAGTGAGTATTCATCACGTCCAACATCTCATTGATTTCTCCACCAACACGTTACGCTATTCTTATCCTTACAAAATGATAAAAACAAAGTTGATGTGCTAATTGCATCACGAAATTAAGATTAAATAAAAAAAATTAATAATTAATAAGTTTTAATAAATATAAAAATTATTCGATACACAATTTTTTCTATGTTAGAGATTATTAATTTATTTTAAGGTTTAAAGATTTAGTTTACAATATTTATAATTTAAGGTTTAAATTAATATTTTAAGATTAAAAATTTATTTATTTTTAAAGAATAAATATGAATGTTTGTATAATATTTTACATTAATTTAAAATTTGAGAAAGAATATTTAATTTGCGATGTATAGAAACTAACATAAACTGCAATTATTTATGGACAAAAAATTGAAACACAAACTCCACCAATTTCATCACAGAGCCGTTTCTCTCCCATCATTATTCATTATTTAGAAGAAAATCCGGTTGTAATGGCTAAAAATATATTTTTATATAAGTTCGAATCTCGATATAAAAATTAAAAAATATGATATTTTTATATTTAAAAAAATAAAAAATAAAATCAGTTGACTAAATTATTATTAAACTTCAATTTTTTATGACTTCGTTATTTATCATTTAATCGATTTCTAATACATGATTATTAATTGAATCCTAATTCAATTAACATTTATTTTTTAAAATTAATTAATTCAAGTAGTATACTATAAAGTTTTAGAAACAATCATTGCGACTGTATTTACTCTATTTATAGAGTTAAGAATTTAAGCCCTGAATAATTATATAAAAGACTTAATATTTTACCAGTTTCAAGAATTTAAAAGATTAGGAATAATTATTACTAATAAATATCTTCTAGAACAATCAACAATTAATTGGTTTAATATGATGAAACACTAAATATATTAAAGAAGGTTAGAAATTTAAACTCTAATATTGCGAATAAAAAATTTAAGTTAAAAAGATAGTTCCGATAATAGACTTCCGTAGTACTCGATTTAAATTAGTCGGCCGATAGATTTATATAAAAAAAATATCTTATCGAACATAACATGGTGTGACTTGGAAATAAAATCCAAGGAGCTGGAGAACAGGAAGGCTGAGTTGTCAGTTTGAGGAACCAACGATTGTTTCTTAATCCACACTTTTCTTTCTTTTTCCGCGAAAACTATTCGCTGTTCTCGTTTCTTCTTTTGATTTTCCTTCTTTCTTTTGGTAACAGTAAGTCTCAGATTATACTTAATTGTGTTCCCATATGTCGAATTCCCACGAACCACCCCACAGTACTGACGCGGCATCGCCGGCGAAGGCACCTAAATCCCCTGCTGACGTGGAGACCGCCACTGCGGGAGTTGGATTCGGCGTCTCCGCCATCACCAGGCGTTGGAAGAGGGAGGATTTGTTGAAGAGAGGGTCCTTGATCGCCAGAGGATCCGCTTTCTTCCTCTCTTTGCTCTCTTTCATAATCACGGCCACCAACAAGCATGGCGACTGGAAGAATTTTGACAATTACGAAGAATACAGGTCTTACAAAACTCCAATCATTCTAAATCCGATTCAATTTTTTGATATATTTATTATCTTTTGTTTGGTTTTTTTTTTTGCAGGTATTTGTTGGCAATTGCAATTCTATCGACTTTATATACGGGAGTACAAGCGTTGAGACATGTGAATGCGCTTTGGAACGCGAATCAGATACTTGATCAACGTATCTCCGCCATGGTTGACTTTGTTGGGGATCAGGTTGCTTTTCCTTTGCTTTCATCAACTTACATTTTACTTCAAATATCTTCTGTTTGGCTGCTAAATAATAATAATAAAAGATTATGATATACATTTACTTCCGTTATACTACAAAGTCAAGTGTTTCCTTGATCGAAATTTGATGATTAGAAAAGTAATCCATGGAGTTGACTACAGGAGGGATTTAAATTGCGGTTAAGGCTGCTTTTTCGGTCGCAATGTTTTATCGCAGTTGCGGTAATTGCAGACAGCCATTTTTCGCAATAACAGATTCGAACAGGACTGCTATTTGAATCCCTAGATTACATGTAGGACCAGTTTAGTGTTGCATTTGCAGTTGAAAAATACTTTTTGAGAAGCATCTGTTTCTTGGTTTATGGCAAAGTCCCTTTATTTAGTGATACTTTTGCTATCCAAAAAATGTTTTTGGATAGTCGAAAGCGATGCTAAACGCACCCTAAGTTGATTTCCGATGTTTATTTCTTCGTGTAATTGTACGCAGGTAGTGTCGTACTTGTTGATATCGTCAGTATCCGCGGCGATTCCGATGACGAACAGGATGAGAGAAGGGCAAGACAACATTTTCACCGATTCCTCGGCTTCGGCTATTAGCATGTCTTTCTTTGCCTTTCTATTGCTGGCTATATCAGCCATGATTTCTGGCTATAAATTGTCTACTCAATCATATATCTGATTACTTATTTTAGGCTTTTTCTCAGTACAGAACAGTTTCCATAGCTCTTTGTTGTATGTATTTATATATATATGTAAACACACACAAAAAAAAAAGAAAATGTGAAAAAAGAAAAGAAAGAAGATTTCACTTTGTCAAATCCTGAGTAGTGTTGAAGTTGAAGAAATTCTTACAAAGTTGAATAAAACAAATGATAAATGCACTAATTCTATGTATTGAGTATTCAGTCACAGAGCCTACAGAATCAAGCAACTAACTATATAGATTGTTATACTTATACCTGAAGTTAAGTTATTTCCCTTTTCAAGACAGGAATCCATCCAAAAATGAATCATCTCCGGGTTCATCCTTGGCGAATACCCAGTCTGAGAATTGTGTTTGGCTCGTGTAGGAGCCGTTCGGCTTTCCCAATCTCGAGAACCCGTAGCCACCATTGTTGTGCTGCAGCATTTCCAAGGTAATTCCCGAGTTCGTGTAACTTATATTGTTTGGCTGACTGGGGACAGCTGAAGGCCTAATAGGCATGACCAGGGGAGCATTTGCAGTTGCGGTTGAAGGCCTATTCATCGCGTAGCCGCTTCCACGTGCGGCCGGAACATCATGGTTGTGTTTCCCTTCGTAAGTCGTTATCACTGCTCTCAAATTATGGGATGCTCGCTCAACATGTTTTCTAACCGGACAACCTATTGTCGTACATTTGTAGTAGCTCCTGCAAAAAAATTGATAAACATAACAACAATTTCAGCTGCAGTTGAATAGAATGCATTCAACTTCCTATCGGTACACGATCGGACGGAGAGTAAATGAAATTACCTTGGATTGGGGTTTCCCTTGACTACTTTCTGCCCATATTTCCTCCACCTATATCCATCATCAAGAATGTCGATATCACTCGTTGTCTGCACCACTATTCTCGGCTCTTTCACGGCTCTGCTACCGCAACCGACGATGCCCTCGTTCTCATTTTTGCCTTTCCTGCAAAAGAAAGCCTAAAACCATAAGCAAGAGCAGAGTGCGGACACATCAATGGTGAGAATCTGTTGTTTCTGTCTAGACCAAGCTTACCATCTTTTCGAATCGGATTCATTTTCATTGATGTCATCCCCATTAGTATTACTTATCGACGAGGCTTGATCGAACTCGTCTTCTTCAATGGAACCCGATGTCTCATCTTGCAACAGAAAGGAGCCAACCGATTGATCCGATACCTCCGCAGAGTGCGAAGACGAAGTCCGAGAACCTCTCGTCAATTGAGGCTTGGGATGGTTATGGCTACCCTTGTAAACAATCTCGGTTATCTGTCCGTCGATCAAAGATCTCTCGACTTTCTTCTTGGTCGGGCAATTCGGATACGTGCACTTGTAATAACTCCGTGGATTCTCACTCCCTTTCACTTGCTTCTGCCCATATTTCCTCCAATTATACCCGTCTTCAACCTTCCGGTTGTTCACATACTGAGACGCTTGCTGGTATTGGGAACCCGTATTGGTCAACTTGGGTTGTTGCTTCACGGCCTCACTGAAATCCCACGACGGTTGTTCCTCCACCGAAACCATGTCGGTCGACGGTGGTGGCCTCGGCTGCTGCGGTTCGAGTACATGGAAAGAGAAATCAAACGACTTGGGATTGGTTCCTTGTTGAGCAAGAGACCCGGTCGTATTCGGAGAAGGAAAAATCTAAAACAAAAAAACAAGAGTTAATCACCATTTATATATCATGAAAATAGTGATTCAATAGAGATAACTAAGAACAAACATACATTAGAAGTGGAGAAAAAAACAGGCGAGTCCAGGAAAGTAGTGGGGCTAAAAGCAGAAGAAGGGGAAACAAGAGCTTGGGAGATTGGTAAGGAAGAAGGAGCAAATGATTTGAAGTTTGGGGCGGCTTGGTTAACGTTGTCCATGTTCATGAAACAAATGTAAATTGTAGTAGGCTTGAAATGCTTGAGGGAGGTGTCCTACGTCTGAATCGACAAAGAATCCACTAAACCAAAACTATCGAAGACACTGTCGTAATTTTCAAGTGCCGGAATGATTTATGGGCGTTCAGAATGAGAATTGAGAAGGGTGTTGCTTTATGATTTATATAAGCTCTACTCTCCTCCATCTCCATGCTTCTTCTCAGAAGCTAAAACCAAAGTTTGACCGTGGAAAAATAATCCCCAGTCAAAGTGTGTGGCTTTGACTGGACTTTCCCATCTCGTATATATGGCCAAACTACGTTTTTCCATCACTCAACTCCGACTTTATTTTTATTTTGGCCACTCAACTTTAAAAATTTTCAATGTGGTTATTAAACTTTCGAATTGCTTTTATTCTAAAAGTAAGCTATTTTCGGGATGACATGTTACATAATTTATATAACTATGTACATGATGTTATAATAAAAATGGATAAATTACTCAAATAATGTTGTTTGGAAATTTCTATAAGAAAAATGTTCTTTGAAAATGATATTAGTTGAAGGGACGTGCTCTATAGTTTATTTGTTTATTTAGGGATAAAACTATCAAAATAATAAAATTGTTGAAGGGAATTACAATCGAGTATATTTTTACGCTTGTAGTATCGTCGACTTCTAATACTTTAGCAATGTTCTTAATTCAACAAATAATTTTGATATCACTTATTTCACCTATTTTTCTCAACATCATTATTTAACCAAGGTAGCCATAAAAATAAAGATATTAATATTTTGTTTTTAGTCCTTAAATTATTTATTTGATCAAAAAATTATCTAAACTATTATTTATGTTCACTTTAAGTATGGTAGTTCTCTAAGTTAAAAAAACATTTCGTCCAACAAGATGTTGAAACGCCATAATTTTTTTTTACTAAAATATAGTTAAGAGACTAAATGTAAAAAATGACATAGTTTAGGTACTTATTTTGATCAACAAATAATTTAGATACTTAAAATGATCATAAATAATAGTTTAGGTACTTATTTTGATTAAAAAATAATTGAAGTACTAAAAGTAAAAAAAAAAAATTAAGGGCTAATTTTTCATTTAAGCCATTGATATATATTGGACTTGTTTGGTAAAGAAAGGTTTGGGCAAAAATTATAGGTTTGAGCCATAATTAGAAGTTTGACTAGTCAAATCTGCTAATATTATTGTTTGGTGAATAGCGGATTGAAAGAGCGAATTGGGGTGAAACCGCTAATTTTGAAAAAGCTCATAATATGAGCTTTTTGAGATTAGAGGTTTGATATTAGAGTTGTAAAGACTTTTTTACCCTTACCA
This sequence comes from Hibiscus tridactylites, assembly GCA_958450335.1. Classification (NCBI taxonomy): domain Eukaryota; kingdom Viridiplantae; phylum Streptophyta; class Magnoliopsida; order Malvales; family Malvaceae; genus Hibiscus; species Hibiscus tridactylites. The sequence continues at coordinate 36,409,109 of OY288271.1, forward strand.
GTTGCCAAAAATCTCAAGATAACCTAAATTAAATATTTTTTCACCCTATTTATGTTAATTTTTTTTTATTATTTTTTTATTATCACATATTTATATGTGTATTTAAATTTATTAATTAATTAAATTATATTAAAATAATTATATAAATAATAAATTAATATATAAATCATTTGAGTATGTTTAGAAAAGTTAAATTAAAAATAATTTTATAGATTTAACTAATATTGATTAGATACAAAATATTGATAATTAATAAATTATTCAAACAAGTATTGAATATAATCATGTCATTTTGTTTGTTTAAATAATCTAACAATGTCAGTTATCAGTTAATTTTACCAAACACTTTTATACAATCAACTAATACAACTCACTAATCAAATCAATTAATACAATCAACTATCAACTATCAGCTAATGTAATTCGCTGTCCGCTAATTGACAGTGACTTTAAACAGATTTTATTGGCATCATAAAGTTTTAAAAATGAAATTTTAACACACGATCTATGAGATTATGACGGCTGGTCTAAACTGCTCAAGCAAAATGATCCAGGGCTCTTGGACTAAGCCTTCACTTTATTAGTTACCATGGTTAATTCCACAAGAGTCCTCAAACCATGATCCAGATTTCAAATTGATACAAACCTCAAAACATTTTAATTAACTCTTTAAAGTATTAATATCATCAATCGGGTCCTTTCGTTAGTTTAACTATTAGCTAAGACATTAAATACCAACCCAAATCTTACGTGAAACATATTTAAAACACACGATTCAAATTGTAAGCACATGCATATATGTCAAACACTCAAGAAATATATTAATACTAATTTTTGACATAAAGTCAAAAAATAACCTCAACGTTTGATTGAATAGTTATTTTAGCTTCAATTTTTTTGAGCAATTCAACCCCTAACGTTTTATTTCGGGTCAAAATAGTCCATCTGCGGATGAAAAATCTCAGTCAACTGACGATAAATGACTTGAAATAACGTGACAACCCTATATGACAGTGCACATTGATATAACAATATCATATAGACAAATGTGTTGACTTGAAAAACGTTACATTGATCAAAAAATAATTTTATAAAATTATATAAAATAAAAAATAATATTTCCTGATGATTTATCATTTTGTCAAGTCATTTCAATTTGTTTACAGTTAGTTTTCTAATAAATTTCATTCGCAAAAGGGTCATTTTGACCCAAAATGAAACATTAAGGGTTGAATTGCTAAAAAAAGAAATATGGGCCAAAGTGACAATTCAGTCAAACGTTGAGGTGTAGTTTTTGACTTTATGCCCTAATATTTTGGGTAAGATACACAAATCATCACTGAGCTATCTTCTCACTCATATTTTGGTCACTCAACTTTAAATTTTTTAATTTAATAACTAAACTTTATACATCGATTTTTTTCCATCACTCCTCCGTCAATATATTAACAGAGTGATGACATAACATTTTAAATCAGATTTTCCCACATGTTTTACTTTTCATCTGTCTAATTTTCACCTTTTATTTATTTTCTTTCTTCTTCAAATGACATTATCACTATTGTTAAGACCAATTTGGTACTCAAACTAGGGATGGCAATTTAACCATCTTCGTTGGGTCTTGACTCCACCCAATTAAATAGAGATAAAAAAAATTTTTATTATTAAAAATCAGATTTGGGATGGGGTGGGTTTTGAGATAAATAAAGTTGGGACGGGACGGGTTCCGATTTAGGGTAAAAATTTCTCGACTCGACCCGATATATTTATATATATTATATTGGATAAATTTATTAATTTTTTCTGGGTCGGGTCAGATTTAATCGAGTTTTTTTATTAAAATATCATGATTGAATCGGGGACGTATTATACTTTTTATTATGTCGAGTCGGTTTGTGATATACTATATTAAAATCAGGTCGGGGCGGGCATATTGTTTAAATTTTGAGTCAGAATCGGAGCTACCAAAAACCCGCCCCGTTACCGTCCCTAACTCAAACTCATCTTCTGCAATACAACTAAACCCTCACTCTTAATTCACACAACAAACCTTAAACCCATTGATTTAATTTTCGTTTTGCATCTCCTTGCCATAAAATCAGTCGAGCTCGAGCAACGAAATTAAGATTTCATAATTTCTTTCGAAGTTTTTTAGAAAAATATTTTTTGCTGCTTGTAATTAAACTCATCAATTTTTTATTTATTTTATTTTAAATTCCATCTGACCATTTCCAACTGAACTCCCTTTTGTTTATTATGCTTATGCGTTACAGTACTGCAATATATATCGTCTTGACTCTGACAACTTACTTTATTTATACTTCATTTTTGTTTAACTAGGAAATTAAGGTTTATTAGTAGATATATATTGTCAAACTTCAAAGAAATTAAGGGATTTTTTTTAAAAGAAAAAAAATCATCTTACTTGACTCATTCCTTTAGTCGTAGAGAAATATAAATGCCTTTGCCTTGCTTGACATGTCAGATATAGCTTTCAATTACTGTACCAGATAAATAAGCAATGGTATATGTACATTTTGTTTAGTTTTTTCTGCCAATATAAATAAATTTCCAACGTTATTGAATTTTTTGTATAATTATTAGTATTCCATTGATCGATTAATCTGTCTAATCACCTTAAACCAAGTGATAGTTTATCAAAAATTGAAGCTTTTAATTGAATCATATTCATTTTTGTGTATGGTGGGATTTAGTAGGAGTGCTTATCAAGCGAATCGACCGCGAGTTGAGTAGTGCTCGACGTGTGTTCGTTAAAATATTGTGTTGTTCGACTTGATTCGTTGTTCGTTAAGCTCAATAAAATTTTGCTTGACTCGTGCTTGTTAAAAAAACATGTTGCTCGACTCAACTCGTTGCTCTTTAAGCTAGCTAAAATTTTTACCTTATTTTTTTAAAAAAAATAAGTAAAATCTAGTGATACTGTAAAACCTATGTTTGATTTTGATATAACAAAGTGTTTTAAAGATAAAATTGAAAACTTAAAAAAGATTTTTAAGTCCCTCAAAAGATCTCAAATCAACAAGGCTTTAATCTAGTTTGAAAAATTCAAACTCCAAAATATTTTCTAAGTGTTCCAAGGCCAAACAATTGAAAAACGTCCAGGCGTATCGATACGCTTCTAACCGTATCGATACATTTTTTACAATTTTGTCTACTGGAGAAACGCGTTTCGATACGCCCCTTACCGTATCAAAACAACGTATCAAAATAGAATGAATCTGTATCAATATGCTCTCTCTGTAAAACTGAAGGAGTTTGAATGGCGTATCGATACGGTGCCACCTGTATCGATACAGTTTTAATGGAATTTTAAATTCAAAAACCTTTAATGATTTTGACCGTTGGTGTCAGTTGTTAGGCAATCGATTTTTAAAGTGATGGTTGTCCCATACCGATACACCCTTTACCGTATCGATACGGAAACTTCCAGTGCGCTTTGTGACAAAAATAGTATCGATACGGTCTTACCCGTATTGAAACGATCCCTATCTCGTATCGATACACTTACACGCGTATCGATATGCCCCTCTTGTAATTGTGCAACGACTCTTTCTGTTTTGAGACAGGTATCGATACGGATCCCCGTGTACCGTTATAGTAAGCTGCAGAAGTGCATTTATGGTGGAAAGAGAGGGTTTCAATGGCTATATTCAATACCCTAACCACCCAAACGGCTAGAATTAATGGAGAAGGTATAAAATGAAGACATTTGAAGACTAGCAACAACTATTGCATCAAAAAGAAACATCCTTACAAAAATCCAAGCTTAAAGTGCCTAATTTCTTATCTTTTGTAAAATCCTAATTGTGTTGTGTTCAATTCTGATCTTGTATTCAAATTTTGGTTGAGTGATTGTATTTAAAGGGGCAATCTTGTATTGAGAGATATCTTTCTTGCCTTAATTTTTTCTTTGTACTCTTGTGAGGGTTTGGTCAAATTTTGGATAGGAAATTTGACCAGTATTGTAAAGGTTACCTCCTAAGCCTTGAAAAGGGGAAGAGCAATAAGTGGATTGTTGTAAAATCCTTAGTGGTAGCTAAGGTAGTGGATGTAGAGTTCATTTGGAACTTGAACCACTCTAAAATTTCTTGTTCTTCATTTTAAGCCATTCCACATTCACAACAAATTTTAAAAACCCAATTCGCCCCCTCTTTGCCTTGATCAATCCATTAATCCACTCAACAATTGGTATAAGAGCCTACCTCTTTGAAGGATTAACAACCACAAGAGGAGTTTCTAGGAAGAGTGTGATCAACTACAAAGCAAGCCATGACATTTACCTCCGGGTCAAGCATGTACGAGTCTCAATCGACTACCAAACCGCCTTTCTTCAACGGTGTCAACTACCATTTTTGGAAGAACCGAATGCGTCTTTTCATTAAATCCAACGATTATCTAGTTTGGGATGCTATTGAAGATGATCCCTCTATTCTGATGAAGAGAGGCGACGAAGGAAGACTTGTGCCAAAAAGGAAGAATGAAATGAGTGAAGAAGAGAGAAAAAAGATTCAAATCAATGATAAGGCTCTTCACATGTTATTTTGCTCTTTTGGTCCCGATATCCACTCCAAAGTTTCCTCCATCGAAAGTGCTAAGTAAGTGTGAGATACACTTGAGACTACATATGAAAGAACAAGTGATGTGAAGGAGACAAAGATTAGAATTCTCAATCTTAGCTATGAGAATTTCAAAATGGAGCATGACGAAACCGTTTCAAAGATGTTCGATGTTTCTCAACAATCGTCAATAGGCTAAAGGGTTTTGGAGAGATAATCTCATAAGACAAATTAGTCCATAAGCTACTCTACTCACTTCCCGAGTCTTGGGATAGGAAGAAAACCGCCATCATCGAGGCAAAGAATTTGAAGACACTTAAGCTTGATGAGCTGGTTGGTTCTCTCCTAACTCATGAGATCATGAAGCAAGGAAGGGAAGATGAAAGGAAGAAGGAAGAGAGAAGAGTGGAGAAGCTTGAGGTAGACAAGAAAAAGAAGCTAGAAGTGGCTCTCAAAGCTTCTCTACCTGAGGAGAGCACTTCTAGTGAGGAGGAAGACCTAGAAAAATTGGCTATGATAGCCAAAAGATTCTCACGGTTTATGAGGTCCAACCGAGGTAGAAAAATTCAAAGAAAATGGAATTCAAGACCAAAAACAAAGAAGAAGAGAGGGATCAAATCATTTGCTTTGAGTGCAAAAAATCGGGCCATATTCGTTCCGAGTGCCCTCAACTCAAGAAGAAGGGCTTTGAGAAGAAGAAGAAGCTCAAAGCCAAGCTTGCTACTTGTAGCGATGAGGAGTCACCCAAGGATGAGGAACATGAAGTGGCCAATCTTTTCCTCATGGCTCTTGAGAAGGATTCCTCCATGGTAACCTCTAACTCATCTTCATTTGATTTTACATTTGATTTTACATTTGATTTTACATTTGATGAATTGCATGATGCTTATGATGAGTTACAAGAGGTTTATGATGAGTTAGTTGAGAAGTATAAGAAGTCAGATCTAAAAAATAGAAAGATCATTTCAGAATTAAATGCTAAAAATGACTCACTTTCTTAAGCTAACTTGAAATTTGAGAAAAAAGACCTTAGGTTTACAAGATGAACTTAAATTCTTTCAAGATGAAAATGTAGACTTAAACAATCTTATTTCTCAATGCAATAGTGAACATCAAAAGGCGTTAAATGAACTTAATGAGCTTAATAAGTATTTCAAGAGTGTTGGTAATGTGAAAAATGAAATAGGTGAATCATCTAGATCAAACCAACCTAAAAGAAAGAACAATAACTACAAAAAAGGGGCTTTCATAGGCATAATAGAACTAAAAGAATTAGAAGTGTATGGGTTCCTAAGGAACTTGTCAAATCTAATAATGTTGATGCCATGTCACCTTGGATTTCTAAGGGAACCAAGCTTTTGGGAGATAACACTCGTAGACCTAAAATGATTTGGGTACCAAAAATCAAAGCTTAATATCTTTGTTTGTAGGGGGAGCATTGCTACAAGGCCAAATCACAAAGCCAAAACTCATGGTACCTTGATAGTGGATGCTCGAGGCACATGACCGGAGACAAGAGTCGATTCATATACTTAAAGCCAAAAGTGGAGGAGTAGTGACATTTGGTGACAACTCCAAAGGCCACATTAAAGGTATTGGATCCATAGGTAACATTTGGTGACAACTCTACTATACTCATTGAAAATGTTTTATATGTCGATGGTCTTAAACACAATTTATTAAGCATTAGTCAATTGTGCGATAAAGGATTTAATGTCTTATTTGATAAAAATAGATGCAAAATTGTTGACATTAAATCAAATAAAATAATGCTCATTGGTCATCGCATAGGTAACATATACATGGTGCATTAGATGACATTCATACATCCCTTGCATGTTTTGCTACACAAAATGAAAATGATGCATGGCTATGGCATAGGAAACTAGGACATACTAGCATTAGTGTTTTAGAAAAAAAATAGTTTCCCTAAATCTAGTTAGAGGTTTACCCAAGATCAAATTCTCAAATGATAAAATATGTGATGCATGCTCTAAGGGTAAACAACATTGATCATCCTTTAAATCCATTAATGATGTTTGTACAAGTAGGTGTTTACAACTAGTTCATATGAATTTATTTGGGCATATTAGAACTATGAGCTTGAGTGGTAAATCGTATGCATTTGTACTTGTTGATGACTATTCTAGATTTACTTGGGTTCTATTCTTAAATACTAAAGATGAGGCTTTAGAAAAATTCATCACGTTTTCAAAATTAACTCAAAATGATATTGAACTTAAGATTTCTCACATTAGGAGTGATCATGGAATCGAATTTCAAAATCTAGGTTTTGAAGAGTTTTTAAATGAAAATGGTATTAGCCACAATTTTTCGGCTCCTCAAACTCCTCAAAAAAATGGGTAGTTGAGAGGAAAAATAGGATTTTAAAAGAAATGGCTAGAACCATGCTTTGTGAAAACAATTTGCCTAAATATTTTTGGGCGGAAGCCAAAAACATCGCTTGCTATATTGTAAATCGAGTAATGATTAGGCCACTTTTAAAGAAAACGCATTATGAGATTTTATAATCTAAAAAGCCCAACATTAGCTATTTTCATCCATTTGGTTGCAAGTGTTTTGTTTTAAATAATGGTAAAGACAACTTAGGTAAATTTGATGCTAAAAGTGATGAAGCTATTTTCTTAGGGTATTCTTTAAACTCTAAAGCATATCATGTATTTAATAAGAGAACTTTAGTAGTAGAAGAGTCTATACATGTTTTTTTCGATGATAACCTCCTTCCGAGGAAGAAATCTTGTGATGATGATGATGTAGGAATCCTTGATCCTTTGATGAAGGACAAACTTCAAAAGAGGATGAGATTCCAACTAAAGAGAAAGATGCACAAGATCCGCCTCTTGAAGCCTTGAAAGACTTGGCTCTTGGGGAAAAGGAAGTGAGCTACCCAAGGGAGTACATCTATGTCAAAGGTGGTGAAATCTTAGGTGATTCATCCAAGGGGTAACTACTAGATCTTCTCTCAAACTCATGAATCATGTTGCTTTTATCCCATGCATAGAGCCTAAGAACATTAAAGAAGCATTAAATGATGATTTTTGGATTATGGCTATGCAATAAGAGTTAAATACATTAGAGAGAAGTAATGTATGGACATTAGTTGAAAGGCCTAGTAATCAATCTACTATAGAAACTAAATGGGTATTTAGGAATAAACTAGATGAGAGTGGTAACATTGTGAGAAACAAAGCTAGATTAGTTGCTCAAGGTTACACTCAAGAATAGGGAATAGATTTTGATGAAACCTATGCACCCGTAGCTAGAATGGAAGCTATTAGGATGTTGCTTGCATATGCATGTTATCATAATTTCAAGCTATTTTAAATGGATGTGAAAAGTGCATTTTTAAATGATTTTATAAACGAGGAAGTGTATGTGGAACAACCACCGGGTTTTGAAGATTCAAAATTTCCAAATCACGTTTTCAAATTAACCAAAGCACTTTATGGTTTAAAATAAGTTCCTAGAGCTTGGTATGAAAGACTTTCAAACTTTTAAATTGAAAAAGGTTTTGAAAAAGGTAAAGTGTACACTACACTTTCATAAAAAGATATAAAAATGACATCTTAGTAGTGCAAATATATGTTGATGATATCATTTTTAGATCTACTAATGAGTGTCATTGCAAAGAGTTTGCTAAATTAATGCAAGGTGAATTCGAGATGAGCATGATGGGGGAGCTCTCATTCTTTTTGGGACTCCAAATAAAACAAAAGAATGATGAAACCTTCATCAATCAAGCAAAGTATGCGAAAGATATGCTCAAGAAGTTTGGCTTGGAGCAAGCAAAGCCTCAAGCTACACCAATGAGCTCATCTACAAAGCTTGACAAAGATGAATGAGGTAAGTGTGTTGACTCTAAGCTTTATCGCTCTATGATTGGATCTTTGCTTTACCTTACCGCAAGTAGATTGTATATATTGTTTAGTGTTTGCTTGTGTGCTAGGTTTCAAGCTAGTCCTAGAGAGTCTCACCTTATAGCCATTAAAAGAATCTTTAGGTACCTTATAGATACTTCTTGTCTAGGTCTTTGGGACCCTAGAGACTCAACCTTCAACCTTCATACTTATTCGGATGCGAATTACGGGGATGTAAAACCGATAAGAAAAGTACTTCGAGAACTTGCCAATTATTTGGTAGTATGCTCATATCTTAGTTCTCTAAGAAACAAAATAGTATAGTTATTTCTACCACTGCAGCCAAGTACATATCCTTAGGGAGTTGTTGTGCTCAAGTCCTTTGGATGAAACAACAACTCTTAGATTATGGCGTTAAAGTTGAAACCATACCCCTTAAGTGTGATAACACTAGTGCTATATGCTTAACCAAAAATCTCATCCAACACTATAGAACCAAACATATAGAAATAAGACATCATTTCATTAGAGATCATGTCCTTAAGGAGGATGTTGTTATAAAGTATGTTGACACCTTGAACCAACTAGCGAACATTTTTACCAAACATCTAGATAAAGAGCGTTTTTGGCCCCTTATGATAGAGTTAGGTCTAACTAGCCTACCTTGACCCCTTAGGACCCTTTTGAGGTTAAAATTGCCTGATTTTGTGAAAATGCATGTTTATGTGTTGTTGATCCTGATAGAAACCATGCTTATAGCTAGGTGAGTATGCTTCCGTTAAAATATGCTTAGAACTGCTCATTCATCAATTGTATTCATTTAGGAGGTGTTAAAGTCGAGCCTTTGGTTGTTCTTAAAGCCAAAAATGCATTTCTGGGCATAAGGTATCGATATGGCCCTCTACATATCGATACACGTACTGTATTAGGTTACCGGACTGTATTTTGTCTAAAACGAGTATCGATACGGTTAAACCCATTTCAATACGATAAGTGAGCGTTTCGATACGGACCTTTGAATCGAGTTTCTAGAGAATTACCATTTTACCCCTGTATTCATACACCCTTTGGCGTATCGATACTCGATTGCGTAGACAGTTTCTTAATGGCATTTAAAGAGTTTCACTTTTACCAAAATTGCAAATTTAAAACCCTAGCCGTTTTTACTCTATAAAAAGCCTCTCAATCCCTCATATTTTCACCACACAACTCAAAATCTCTTGAGGGTTTTCAACATCAAGCCAAGCTTTTCAAGCTTTCCATCAATTTGGGGCAAATTTCTTCTCCCATTCCTCTCTATCAATATCAAGGTATAAATTTCTTTTATCTTTTATCTTTTGATTTTCGTTTTAATTTTTTTTCTTGTTTTGTTTTGTTTTCTCAAAAACAACTTTATCAAACTTTTGTTTTTGATATGTCTTTCAAATTTTTGTAACCTTGCTTATTGATTTTCAATGGGTTGAATGAGAAAAATAATGCATACACACTATTTTGATCTATCTCTCTAGACAATGGCACCCAAAAAGAGAGCACGTACTAGCGAAGTCGATGAAGCTTCCAATACCAGAGATGGTACTCGCCCAAACCTCACTCTTATCTATCAAAAGTGCTTTAGGACCACCAGAGAACTCACCTATTTCCGACAATTTCAAAACTATAAAATCCGTCTAGAGAGGGTAATTTCTGTTCCTTTTCTCAACTCGGAGCGCTTCAAATTCGCTTACTTACCTTTGTTCCAAGAATGGAAATTTATGGATTTTATTCAAATTCCCAGCTTTTTCTATCGCAATTTGGTTTTGATTTTCTATGCTAATGCCAAGTGTGTTGCCAATCAAGCTGGTGTAGTTCATGCTGTCAACTCTTATCTAATGGGTAAAAAGATAACCATCGATGTTCAATCTATTTGTGATGTTTTTAAGTTAGAAGATGAGGGTCTAGATGATGAGAATTCTCTTGGCCATGTCTTGGGAGGTTCCGTGACCGCTCTCAATGCTCAAGATCGAATCCTTCACTTGATGGTTTCTTGGTGGTTTAGGCCTTCGAGAGGAAAGTATTCAACTATCCGCCAAGTTGACGATTTTTGGATTCGATGCTTTCGTCAAAGACAACAACAAAATCTTGCTCGGATTATGTTTGCGGAGATTGTCTATCTTGTGCAACATCACCACTAGAGGTGGCAATCGGGTCATTCAGTTCGGGTTCGGTTCGGGTTGTTTCGGTTCGGGTCATTTCGGGTCTATCTAAAATCGATTTAGATTCGGTTCGGGTCGGTTCGGTTCGGGTTTGGGTCTAATTCGGGTCTGTGATGAGTCGGATTCGGTTCGGGTATTGGATCGGGTCAAAATCGGATCGGTTGTTTTCGGGTCGGGTCAATATCGGATCGGTCGCTTTCGGTTCGGGTCAAAATCGGGTAGTTCGGGTCGCTTTCGGTTCGGGTTAAAATCGGGTCAATTTCGGGTCAATTTCGGGTCAGGTCAACATTTAAATTTTCGGGTCAATTTCTTTTGAGTTGGGTTAAAGGTTTGAGGTTTAGTATTTATGGTTTAGTTTAGAGTTATTGGTGTATGAGATTAATTCTGATTCAACTTGTCAATCTATGCATTTGAATTTGATTAGATATTTAAATCAAAGCTTCATGTATTCATATAATTTTTTTGTATAATTATATTGAATCAAAGTTTATAATAATAATAATAATAATAATAATAATGTCTGAAATGAATTAATTTATTAAACTTAGGATCTAATTGAAATAACTAAAATCTAAAACCATAAATCACAGACATAATTAAAATAATTTTAAAACTAAAAATGTGAAATTTCAATTAAATTAGTCTAAATTGAAACTCAATTAAATCAAGAAAAATAGAAAGACAATTGGTAAAAATAAAGAGGGAAAAAACAAAATTTTAGAGGGAAATAAGCCACCAATTTTTTAAGCTAGATTGAAAAAAAAAAGAGAAAAAGACAATTGGAAAAAATAGAGAGAGAAAATACAAAATTTTAGAAGGAAATAAGCCACCAATTTTTTAAGCTAGAGATTAATTACTTTTTAGGTCATGTTGCATTTAAAATGTTACATTTTAGTCAACTTTAAGTTTTAGTTTAATTTAATTTAGTCACAAGTATTCTCACGGTTTAGACTTCGGATATAGAAATCCCCTCCCCGTAGTGATATTTAGTCTCTAAAAATTTACTTTTAGTTGAAATTGACTAATCTTTGTAATTTAGTCTATTAATTTAATATATTGATATTTTCGTTCATTTTAATTTCAAAGATTTAATTTTTAGCCAAAATTGACCCCTGTTTATTTATATGGTATAATTACAAAATTGATCATTGGACTCTCAAATTTCTCCACTTCCAAATTGTCAATTTAGTCTACAATTTCAATTTTATGCTATATTTTATGATGAAATTATAAAATTGGTCACCAAGATCTCAAATTTCTATACTTCATTTTATTATTTATTATATTGTTAACAATAGATATTCGGGTTAAAATCGGGTCAAAATCGGGTTAAAATCGGGTTGATATTCGGTTTAGCTTTCGGTTCGGGTAGCATTCGGTTCGGGTCCATTCGGTTCGGGTCCATTTCGGTTCAACAAAAAAATTCGATTCGGTTCGGTTTGGGTTTCGGGTCAACTTCGAATCATCATGTTCAGGTCAAAAGCGAGTTTCGGTTCGGGTAATTCGGTTCGGGTTTCGGGTCTCGGGTCAAGTTTGCCAGGTCTAATCACCACACTACTCTTGTCACTTCCTTCACATATGGCACGACTTTGAGTTATTTCTTCACCCAAAAGGAGATAGATTGTTCTCACGACTACCTGCCACCCCTCACTGATCCTATTGATGAAAGATCACTTTTAAGGGGGAAGTTCATGTACTTCAATGGTAGTTGGCTTCGTCTCTCCGAGCTCCTTAGCGATGTGATTCCAGAAGAAATTGTCAATCCTCAAGCTCCTCCTCCACCTTCCATGGATGCCCTTAAGACCTTTCTCAACGAACAATTCACGGGCTTGCGCACGGGAATTGCTTCCATGGATCAAGTGATGAATTCAAGGTTTTTCGCTATTGACACACGCTTTACAAGCCTTGAAGAATGTGGAGACGCGTCTCACTTTCCTTGAAGGAGGTCCCAACTCGATGAACATATCTCAAACCACTTTTCATGACGAATGGCGTCAATCTCGGAGGAATGATGATGCACATGATGAGGACGATGAAGATGATAAAGATGGCGATGAAGAAGAGTAGTATATCATCTTTACATATCATTCATGTCATTTAGGATTTCTATTTATGCACTTTGAATTATGTTTTTAGGATTAAGTTTGTATTCTAAAACCTATGCTTTGATTATTGTTATTTGGATTTTATGTTGATGTTTTCTTTATTTTGAACTTAATGTTTATCTATAATATGTTGCATGGTTATTATTTATGACTTTTGCATACGTTTATCTATGTCTCTATTGTAACCCCTCGTCCCGGTCTGGATGACTGACCTGTCTGAGCAGGCTACACGGGGAAAACCGAAGTGAAACCCGCTAAGGCTCCCCTTCGGTTAGCAACCCTAGAAAATTTCTTTAATTATTATCTTGTCTAAATGAATTATTTAAATCCTATACGAGAGGACAACAACGGAAGCAACAAACGAGACGATCAACCCAAAGAGCATAACAAAATCAGTCCATTTTAACTAAAAACGTTGGCCGTTTCGAAACACCCAAGGTGTGTATCGAAACGCTTTGACTTGGTCAACGGGCCCAAGTCAACACGAGAATACCGTATCGAAACGGTGATCAACCGTTCCGAAACACCCCCAACGGTTAACTTCTCGTGGTCAACGATATGAAGACCGTTTCGAAACGCCATGGCCCGTTTCGATACCTTAATTTATCGGCAAAATCTCAGATTTCCAGTGGCAAAAACATATCGAAACGACCCCCTGACGTACCAAAACGCCTGGCCTGAAACAAGAGGCCGTATTGAAACGGGACCAACCGTTTCGATACACATGCTGCGAAAAGTCAGTTTTTAGCTGGTTTTTGGTTCAAGGCAGCCCCAAATTCCAACCAAAACCTCCCACATCCAACATACATCAATTCTAGATGCAAGGCACCCTATACAAACATGCTTTGCACACATCAACCATATAAAAGCCACTCAAGTCAAGCATCACATCAAAGGATTCATACATAGCTTTTAACATATCATGTCTTAGGCAAACACACATAGCATTCATAGCATGGGTATAGGTCCTCAACCATAAAACACATATGCATCAAGTAAAACAAGGTCTACAATACACAATATAAAGGCGTACATATGGCCAACATAAATCAACGATTAACATGCTCATCTAAACACAAAATCAACTAAGGAGTTTGACACCAAATCCTACAAGTCTACACCCCCCATCGCCTAGGCATTATCACAAATACGTAAATCATACTTGAGCTAATTTGAGAACTCCAAAAGTTCCTCCCTTGCCCACTTGCCTCTCGAACTCTGACGATCAGCATGTTGGAAACAAAGGAGAGCGTAAGCTAACTAGCTTAGTGAGAGAAGCTCTATAATTCAACAAGCATGCAGTTTTCAAAACACTTTTCATAATTGACAATAAATCAATGGATGTATGTATGATTATCACAACAAGACTACACATGGTTTGTACATGCACAACCAACATACACACGGTAGGACCACTCATCACCGTTCGACTAGTAGTTTTCCGATGGGACCACTCATCACCTTACTCTACTACTAGTCACTACCGGTGGGACCACTCATCACCGTAGTTAGGAAAACCATCACGTGAGGCACGACTTCAACACGACTACACAACAACAATGGTGTAAACAACTCAAGATGCACATGATACCACATCATATAATCACTCATCAACGCATAGCAAAAAGGGTGGGAGGAAATAACTTACACTTGGGTTTAGGTGAACCCTCTAGGTCCCACCCAAACCCCCAAGAGATCCAATTCGAAAACAAATCAAAGGTTGACATTTCTACTCACCATTGCTACCCAAATGAAAGCCGAAAACCAAGCTCAAGTCTGCAAATTCTCTAGATCCGTCCCCGATGCTTCACCAACTAAATGTAGTCAACAATTCAATGTAGTCAGCCCGGAACACAAACCAAGCACAAAACACATGATTTCAACTAAAGACAAATCCCAAATTCCTCATTCCCGAGCAGCCCCTAAGCACAACCTAAAACCAATGATTCCAACACTTAAATTACTCCTAAAAGCCTCCAAAACAACCCTTACATATAGCCTAACCACCCGCCATCAAATTTCCACATTTAACACCCCCAAAACTCAACCTAAAACCCTTCAAAAACCTCCCTAAAACCCAATTTCGGGAAACACCATAAAACTATGCAAAAATCAACTTTTGATTTCCGGCAATCGAAGTAACGACTAAGAGATCCGAACGATGAAGAGTTTCGCGGCCAGAAGTAAACCAACATACTCGAAAATCGACGTGATTCAACAGTGGGATTTCGAAACCAAGAGGTAAAACCTTTCAAAGTTTTGAAACTCTTTTTTAGATCTACCTGAATATACTCGATTTAAAAAAAAACTAACATGGGGGTTGAGCTAAAAAATGGAGGAAAAGAAAAAGAAACATCTTATAAATATTCGCTGTCGTTGGAGCTCCGTCGACGACAGTGATCTTGTAATGCAGAGAAAAGATGATGAAACGCAGAGAATAGTTTGTTTTTCTTAAGCAAAAGGATATATGATTTTTTTAGCAGATAATATATGAATAAAGAAGAAATTGAAATGCCTATCGGCACTATTTCCTTGTAAACAAAGTGAATAAAAAACAATTAAAACTTCATTTAATGTGCATGGAAAAGTGGAGTGGTCTTGGGGTGTGTGAAACATGGAACCAGCTCCTTTCCCCTAATTTGTGCGTGGATTTAAAATGGTAAAGGGGAAATTTTGTTTGATTCTTCTATTTTTAGGGTAAAATTGCATGTTAGGTCCCTTCTTTGTCTTAGATTCTTTTGGACTTTAGAGGCTTAGTTTGTTTCTTTTGATATGAGCCTTAATATTTAGGTTCTTTCAATTAAGTCCTTAGTTAATTAGTTAGTTAATAAGTCAATTAAGTGCACACATTTAATTTAACTATGGTTAACTTAAGCTTTTTTTTAAGATTAATTGCTTTCAATGGAATTTTAAGTTGTTTAAATTGATCATTTAATTTGGAGTTTAATTAGAAATTGATTTTGAAATTTTGTGAATATTTTTGAATTCAACCTTAAAATTTAATTTGGTTAATAATTTACATAATTTATGATTTTTTACAAATTACCTTAAAGTTTATGACCTTTTATTCTTATTTTAACCTTCCATGTTTTTATTTGCATGATTTAATGTTCAAGCGTGTAATTTAATTTTTGTATCATTTTACATCTTTTTTAAATAATGTTATTAACCGAGTCATGCATGTTTGTAGTATTTTAGACAACATAACCCCTTTAGGTACCAATTTTGGGCGTTGTGGGGGTGCTATAACCTTCCCCACACGTAACAGACTCCCGAACCCGACCATGACTCTAGTTCAGACGCAGACCGTTTCTACAGGTTTTCGGTCGTACCCAATCTCAAAACGGCCGATGGCGACTTCAATCCACAACGAGCCTTTGAAGGCCCAATCAAATTTGGCTCGGAAAAAAACAACGTCGACAGCTTGGCGACTCTACTAGGGAAAATTTAAGAGAGTCAGGCCACACAAAAAGGGGTAAATGTTGTGTTGCAACATTCCATGAGCTTTCTACCTGAGCTCGGTCTCGTTTAAGTGGGGGCAAAATGCCGCTCCTTCGTGAGGTTAACCTCCATATGTGACAGTAGTCGCCTCTATGATGCATATGATCTATGGCTTCATGAGGGTAACCTCCGTATGGTCATAGGGAAGTGCATCCCCTCAAGTTGAACTTGGTCCTAAGAACCTATAATGGGGGAGGACCAGGGACCTTACTAGCCTTAGCAGGCGTCAGTGAGGACAATTCGGGTACCCTGTCTAGAACCGTAACCTCATATAACAAACCATAGAAATCCTCCCATGTTACAGCCATGCTGAACTCAAACCTTAAGGTGTCACCCATTGATATATGAATATGTGTTTTGTTTTGTTTTATTTTTTTACACTTTATATTATGTTTTTATATTTAATTATTTGTTATATTTGTGCGACACTAATCAAATTTCTTTGGGTTGTTTATTGTTTATGTACACATACATCATCAACATCATAAAAAGGTGTTGGTTATTAAATTAATTTGATAGAAAAACCTTCATCATGGCCAAAAGAGTTCAGTGCTTATCAGAGAAAAATGATGATGTTCGAAAATGGTCAGAAAACACCCAGAGAAGGATAGGCGATAGTATACTAGCAAGACCAGATGAACAATTCTTAGGATACGTTCACCTTCAGCTTAAGCAGAATGACACTCAAGAATTAGCGGAGATTTGGGGCTAGTGGAAAACTGATCAGAGACAGATGTTGTATGACGCATATGGAGACATAGCATATTTGCTGCAAGTACACGCAGATAAAGGGCTGATACGGGCTATGGCGCAATTTTGGAACCCTTCATACAATTGCTTCACATTCAATGGGGAAGACATGACCCCAACGATAGAAGAGTATGTGGCGCTGCTCCAGCTAAGGAAAGTGCATGAGTTCGAAATTTATGTGAAATGGGCTCAACCTAAGACATACAAAGAGAAGCTTATGACTTTGACTGAGACTAGCATGTCATGGGTGGAAACCCAGTTTCAAGGTAAAGGGGGAAGCGAAGCCATCACCTGGGATAGACTTCGGGGATTGATCCATTCTCATCCTGATCCGAGAAAGCAGGTTGATATCTTTGCCTTAGGGATTTATGGCTTGATCATTTTTCCTAAAGTAGCCTGACACATTGAAGCATCAATGAATGATTTATTTGGGGAGCTCGAGTCAGGCCTTAATCCAGTTCCGGCTATCTTGGCGGAGTCCTTTCGATCCCTTAATTTCCTCAAAAGGCATGAAGGCGTGTATGTTATAGGGTGTGCACAACTCCTCACCGTATGGATGCACAGTCACTTGGGGGCCAAGAGGAAGTTGTCCAAACGCGTACATACTCCACAATATTCACCATTACGGGAGTTCTTAACAGAGGAGACAAAAAAAGAAAAAACATTGGGAGAATGGGAATCAATCTTGCGAGACCTGAGGTTAGAGGATATTAGTTGGCGGGCTTATTGGTTGGACTACAATTATATCTTGTACAAGTGTGGTGCCTTTGATTGGGTCCCTATTCTTGGTATCTGGGGTGCAACTGGATATGCTCCTCTATTGGTATCAAGGCAATATGAGTCATTACAGTTTGTCCCAGCCACGAGGGGATTAGGGTTGTGTGAGTTCGTCTTCAAGGGTGTGAAGTTTAAAAAGCAAATTCTTGAGATAGCCAGAGCTTGGGCTTACCCATATAAAGCCAGGTTTGGACCTCTAAGGCTTACTTCGGATTACCAAATTTGGAGGACAAGGAGGAAAAATTGCAACATCCCACCACCTAGCCAAGGGAATGCTCTAACTTTAGAGGAACGATTCAGAGAAATGTCGACTGAAGCTGATATTGTTAGACAAGAGTGTGAGGAGGAGGAGAAGGTGCTGAATAAAAGGATTGCTGAGCTAGAAGCCAAAAGCGAAGAGTTAGACTACAATGCTACGTATTTTAAAAATCAATCAAAGGGGTTTGAGAAACAACTGAACGCTGTGAGTGCAGATTTAAAAGACATACAAGGGGACTATAGGGGACTTCAAGAGAAGATAAGGAATGCCAACTTGCACAAAACTCCACAAGAAGGGAGCAAGAGATTCGTGATCGGGAGAATGATATGAAGCATTGTATGAAGTTATTGAAAGCCAAAGAAAATCGAGTGGAAGAACTTACGACTAACTTGCAAGCAGCCCAACGGACAAATACGACAACCCTTAATGATCTCATGGCTAGTCGCGCTCAGAACCAAGAATTGCAAGAACATCTTGCATCTCTGCAAGGGATTCTTCAAATCTACCAACAAAAAGACTCAGTGATTGAGCTTGAAAAGGTGCGAGTTGAAAATAAGAATTTGAAGGAGTTTGTAACGGCATTAGAGAGTTCACTGCAACAACATAGAGACTTGATAGATGATATGCAAAGGGATTTTAAACTTAGTGAGGAACAGTGGGACCTACGACTTCGGTTTGCAAGGGGTGATATCAAGGTGAGAGAAGACTTGATGAGGGAAGCCCTCACTCAGATCCGGAAGTCAACTGAGCACATTACAGATTTGGCCAAAGAAGCAAAGTTGTTGAAGTTTTGGATCAATTCCTCGACACACTTAGCAAATGAATGGAAGGAGTTTTTGGGAAAAGTTGAGAAGTTGGGAGATCAAGCTAAGCCATACCGTCGAGTTTGGTGTTAATTTGTTTTTTTCTTGTCATTAAAAACGTTGATTGGAGATTATTTTTTTCTTTTTGTTTTTTGGGATATTATATTTTATCTATGGATGTTAGTAGATGATTTTTTTTTCTTATTTTGGTGGATGGATTAGATTTTTCTTTTCAGTTATTTAATAAAAGTTTATTTCTCGATTTGTGCGAATATTCTTCTATCCTAATAATTTTCTAACAAACACCTAGTTGCATTCATTCTTGCATTCATCATTACACATTACATTTATACAATGTGTTTCATATGCATTAACATTAAATAAAACACTAATCCATGGGAGTTCAATATTAGTGATACTGGAAACGAAGGACGATCAAAGCAACCATCCTCACTACATGCGATTCAAGGCTAGAAAAATAGAAGAGAGGCTCCAGAAGCTAGAAAAATTTCAAGAACAAGTCATTCAGGATGTAAAGGGCTTGATGGACGGCATAGGAAAAAGTCAAGAGACTCTTCTAAGTAAGTTAGAGGATAAGCTATCACAATTGTTATCCAAAGCAACAAGCGCTGAAAAAGGAAAAACTCACGAAGTTCACGAGGAAGATTAATCATCTTTACCTTTTGGATCAAAAGAAACACATCCTCGATTTGTGTTCTCTACTGGTGGACTAAAATCAAATGTCCATAACCCAAAAAATATCCATGGCGCTTCTGGTTCAAATAGGTGGGCAAGCCCAATCAAACCAGAAATCCCAAATTTTGATGACCCTGATGCGTTGGAAAATTTGAAAAAAGTGCAACCCAAACTTTTTGGTATAAATGATGACAAGTTCAAGTGCTTGGAGAAAAGAATCAAAGCTATGAAAGGTACTAATGCCTTCATTGGGACAGATGTAATGGAGCTGAGCTTGGTCCCTGATCTGATTTTACCCCCAAAATTTAAAGTGCCAGAATTCGAGAAATTTGATGGCACGAGCTGTCCTAATGCCCACCTTACCATGTTTTGTCGTAAAATGACGGGGTACGGGAATGATGATAAGTTTTTAATTTATTGCTTTCAGGATAGTTTAGCTGGGCCCGCCATGCGTTGGTACAATCAGTTGAATATGGCCCAAATAAGCACATAGAGGGACTTAGCACGTGCTTTCAAAGAACAATACAAGCATGTCCTAGACATGGTACCTGATCGTTTGACACTCTAAAACATGGAAAAAAGCACAATGAAACGTTCCGATAATATGCCCAACGGTGTAGGGACATGGCTGCACAAATCCAACCACCTTTACTTGAGAAATAGACGACAACCCTCTTCATTAATTCCTTGGAGTCAACATAATATGCGAAGCTTGTTGGTAGTACCACTAGAGACTTTGCTGATCTAGTGACAGCAGGTGAAGCAATTGAGTGTGCTATTAAAAGCGGGAAACTTAGCAGTTTTGAGACTTTAAAAAAATCGTATACCAAAAAGAAAGAGAATAAAATTAATGTTGTGGGAGATAATGGGCATCCATACCCTAGATATCAATCATCACCACAATTTGTGTATCATATGGGATATTCGAAACCCAATACAACCTCTCCAAATCAAGAAAAACAACCGCAAGGAGGGCCCAAGCCATCAAGGACTAATACGGAAAGACAATCTTTCATGCCTATTCCAATTTCTTACAAAGAGTTGTATGCTAAATTATTAGAAGAACGATCGATATCCCCCGTCTTTCTCACACCGTTGCAACCACCATACCCAAAATGGTACGATCTTTTGCACATTGTGAGTTCCATGCTGGAATCCCTGGTCATATAATCGAAAACTGTCCAGCTCTCAAAAGAAGGGTTCAGAGCTTGATTAATCAAAATATCCTTCAATTCAACACACCATAGGGGCCTAATGTCGCTAATAACCCTCTGCCAACACATGAAGAACCAAAGGTTAACGCTGTGATGAGAGATGGTGAGTTTAATATTAAGACACACTTATCTGAAGTGCAATCACCGTTAAAGTGGGTTTGAAAGAAACTAGCAGAAAGAGGATTGGTGAGTTCTAATCGTGGAGCTGTTGTGACTAGTAAGGGTGATTTCTGTGAATTTCACAGTGATGTGGATCATGAGATTCAACATTGTGATGAGTTCAGGAAGATTGTCCAGAAACTGATGGACAATAAAGAAATAGAGTTCTTCGAAAAGAGTCAAGAAGTTAGGGATGTTTTTACAGTGGATGGACAATCGTCTAAAAGGGTGGTGAGGCTAGACGACCTTTTGTGATTAATTGGCCTAGAATGCACGAAGCAAATCAGAGAAACCTCTACCACGATTGGTGATCGAGACTCATTCTCCTTTCCCATACAAGAGTAATCAACAAGTGTCATGGATTTATGGTTGTAACATGACTGTTGCAGGAAAAGAGGATTCTGAAATTGCGGGTGCATGAATTAGTAGAGTTGGGAACTTCACTCGAAGTGGAAGATGTTACTCCCCTGAAATTGCAAAATCGGTGGAGATAAGAGATGTTGAGCAAAAGGACAAGTTCCCACCGATTGGAGAAAAACTAGAAATTAATGAAGCGATAAAAGAGGAAGAAGCATGTGAATTCCTGAAGTTCATCAAACATAGTGAATACAGTGTGGTTGAACAATTACACAAAGAACCAGATCGTATATCTGTGTTATCTATGTTGCTGAGTTCGGAGCCCCACAGAAATGCTTTGCTAAAAGTGTTGAACCAAACATTTGTCCCAAATGATGTTTCAGTGGATAAGTTGGATAGATTGGTAAATAATCTACATGCCGACAGTTTCATCTCTTTTAGTGAGGATGGAATTCCTCTTAAAGATACGGGGTCTGTCAAAGCATTGCACATAACTACCTATTGCAATGGACATATACTACCTCATGTTATGGTCGACAATGGATATGCTTTGAATATCATGCGCATGACCACATTAAATAGGATTCAAGTGGATAAGGCTCACATGAGACCTTGTCATACAACCGTAAGGGCATTTGATGGAACCAAGAGAGAAGTCGTGGGGAAGATTGACATCCCACTTCTGATTGGTCCAGCTACGTATAACGTAGAATCTACTGTTATGGACATCACACCTGCTTATAATTGTTTGTTGGGATGATCTTGGATTCACGCAGCAGGAGCAGTACCTTCAACGCTTCACCAGAAAGTTAAGTTTGCAATTGACGGGTGCCTTATAAGCGTTAGCGCTGAGGACGATATCATTGCATCTACATCAACGGAAGCTCCATGCATTGATGTGGATGAAAATGCAGTCAAGTGTACATTTCGATCACTCGAATTCATGAATGCTACTTTTGTTGCTGAAGGAAATAAGATCCCAAAACCCAAACTCTCAAAGAATACTATGATAGGAATACGGCTCACTGATGGAAAGGAGCTAAATTAGGAAAAGGACTTGGGAAATATTTACAAGGGATGCATATGGTGATACAACCATTTCTGAAATATGATCGAAGCGGTGTTGGATTCCAGCCAAATCCACGTCAAAAGATGAAACAAATTTTGAAAATAAGAGCAAAGAGAAGGGCCAGACTGATTGGCCAGAGTATCAAAGGGGAATTGATGGTGTTTCCCCATATTTCTGAAACCTTCGTGTCCGATGGACACATTCATTCTGAAAAAGAAATCCTAGTAGTACCTTCGGAGAGGTTCGAAGAACTGAGCATAAATGCTATAAGGGAAGAGGAAGAAATCGCAAAAAATCGGTCAAAGATTCGCCCGTGTCCTCCGGGTTGTGTCTTGGATAACTGGACCACTGTTGAACTCCCTATTGTTTTTAAATCTTTATCAGAGTAATGCTGGAAACTTGCCCCGTTACTTAAGCCTGAAAGTAGTGGGGATTTATTGTAAGGGCCCCCATTTAGGCATCAATTTATCAATTCAATAAATGAATGCATTTTCCTTTTCAATCTAGTCTCATTGTTTGTACATTCTTTTCTTTTGTTCACTTGTTCCATTTCATTAAAACATTCTACACTTCCCTTTCTTGTGCCTTGTATATATATATATATATATATATATATATATATATATATATATATTTCCTCTTACACATTTGCAGGCCTTTAGATATCAATTGCACGAATGATATTGCTTCGAGCTCAAAAGTCGACTTTGAACAGACTATATGCTTAGGAGAGTATAAGTCCGACGACAACTATGAGGAAAATGAATTGTCTCTTGATCTACTTAGACTAATTGAGCATGAGAATAAACAAATTTTTCCTCACCAAGAACCAATGGACACTGTGAACTTGGAAACTCAGGATGACAAGAGAGAGTTAAAGATTGGTACTTTCATATCTTCAAATACAAGAGACAAACTCATCTCCTTACTTCAAGAATTCAAGGATGTGTTCACCTGGACCTACCAGGATATGCCTGGATTAAACACAGATATTTTAACGCACAAACTTTCGTTGAAGCCAGAATGCAAGCCTGTACAACAAGCTCAGAAGAATGAAGCTAGAGATGTTACTTCAGATACGAGAGGAAGTAAAGAAACAATATGATGTTGGATTTTTGCAAGTGGCCAAATATCCAGAATGGGTAGCTAATATTGTTCCGGTACCAAAGAAAAATGGAAAGGTGCGAATGTGTGTTGACTACCGTGATCTTAATCGTGCTAGTCTTAAGGATAATTTTCCTCTACCACATATAGACACGTTAGTAGACAATACAACAAGACATCACTTGTTCTCATTCATGGATGGTTTCTCGGGCTATAAAAAATCAAAATATACTTTGGCGATATGGAGAAAACCATATTTGTGACAGAATGGGGCACATTTTGCTACAAAGTGATGCCTTTCGGTCAGAAAAATGCTGGGGCAACATATCAAAGGGCCATGGTGACATTGTTCCATGACATGATGCATAAAGAAATAGAAGTTTATGTGGATGATATGATCGCCAAGTCTCAAACAGAAGAAGAGCACATCACAAATCTCAGAAAACTCTTTGAATGTTTGAGGAAATTTCAATTAAAGCTAAATCCTGCAAAATGCACCTTTGGGGTTGCTTCAGGCAAATTGTTGGGTTTTATCGTTAGCAAGCGAGGTATTGAGGTAGATCCTGATAAAATCAAGGCTATCCAAGAGCTTCCGCCTCTACGTACTCAAAAGGAAATTTGAGGCTTCCTAGGACATTTAAATTATATTTCTCAGTTAATCTCTCAATTAACCGATAAATGTGATCCCATTTTCTGACTCTTAAGGAAGCATAATACATGTATATGGGACTCAGCATGTCAGGAGGCCTTTGATAAAATTAAGCAATATTTGTCAAATCCTCCTATATTAGTTCCTCATGTATCAAGCAAGCCTTTGATTTTGTATCTAGCTATATTTGAGAACTCCATGGGTTGTGTATTGGGCCAACGCGATGAAACTAAGAGAAAAGAGCGAGCTATCTACTACCTCAGTAAAAAATTTACCGATTTTGAATCGAGATACTCTTCTATCGAGAAATTATGTTGCGCATTAGTCTGGACGGCTCGCAGGCTTCGTCAATACATGCTATACAACACAACATGGTTGATTGCAAAACTAGATCCAATAAAATACATGATGGAATCGCCAAGCTTATCAGGAAGGATGGCTCGATGGCAAATTTTACTTTTTGAGTACGATATCGAGTACGTAAATCGAAAAGCCATCAAAGGTAGCGCCATTGCGGACTTTTTAGCTAGTCGTGCTTCTTCTAAGTATGAACCTTTGAGTTTTGAGTTTCCTGACGAAGACCTAATGTGCTTAATTGCTAGTGAAGAGGAACCAACTAGTAGGAAAACTTGGAAAATGAATTTTGACGGAGCTTCAAACGCATTTGGGCATGGAATTGGGGAAATTCTAGTGTCTCCCAAAGGGAATCATTATCCATTTACGGGTCGACTGAATTTTGAGTGTACCAATAATATGGCGGAATATGAAGCGTGTATAATGGGACTTCGTGCGACAATCTGGCGAAAAATAAAGGTCTTAAAAGCATACGAAGATTCGTCATTGGTGGTTTATCAGCTTCGCAGAGACTGGGAAACTAAAGATGCAAAATTGATTGGGTACCGAAAACTCGTCCTTGAATTAATAAAAGAGTTCGAGGAGATATCTTTCCATTACCTTCCCCGAGATGATAACCAAATGGCTGATGCATTGGCAACTTTGGCTTCTATTTAAAGAAAATAAATAAGATGATATAATGCCCATACAAATGAGTATTTATGATTCACCCGCCAGTTGTTATACTATCAAAGATGAGGTAGATGATCACCATTGGTATTACGATATTCTACAATATATCAAGTATCAAAAATATCTTGAGGGGGCAAATGATGTGAATAAAAGAACAATTCGAAGAATGGCTGCAGGGTAAGTCTTTGACAGAGAAATTCTATACAAAAAAGGGAGCGACCAAACGCTACTCAGATGTGTAGAAAATCATGAGACAAAAAAGATATTTGAGGAAGTTCATGAGGGAATTTGCAGAATTCATGCAAATGGTCTTAGTATGTCTAGGCAGATTATGAGGTTGGGTTATTATTGGGTATCTATGGTAGAAGATTGTGTCAACTTCGCTTAGAGATGCCATAAATGTCAGATTTATAGAGATAAAATTCAGGCGACATCTTCGTCTCTTCATGTTATAACGGCTCCATGGCCATTTGCAGCGTGGGGCATGGATGTGATCGGACTAATTACACCAAAAGCATCAAATGGACATCATTTCATTTTTGTGATGATTGATTATTTTACCAAGTGGGTGGAAGCTGCTTCGTATGCTAATGTAACTAGGTCGACATTATGCAAGTTCCTAAAAAAGGAAATCATTTGTCGATATGGTCTACCAGACTGAATTATCTCTAACAATGCTTTAAATTTGAACAACCAAATGATGAAGGCAGTGTGTGAGCAATTTAAGATAAAGCATCATAAATCAGCACCTTATCGCCCAAAAATGAATGGGGCCGTCGAAGCAGCCAATAAAAATATCAAACGAATTGTGGAGAAAATGGCAATAACATATAAGGATTGGCATGAGAAATTACCTTTTGCCTTGCTAGCGTATCGTACATCAGTGCGAACGTCTACGGGGGTAACTCCATATTCTTTAGTTTACGGAACGAAGGCAATATTACCGTTTGAGGTTGAGATTCCATATCTTCGGGTCTTAATGGAACTTAAGTTGGACGGAGCTGAATGGATTCGAGTTAGATATGACCAGTTGAATATGATAGAAGAAAAAAGATTGAAAGCAATTTGTCATGGGCAGATGTACCAAAAGTGAATGATTCGAGCTCACGATAAGAAAGTCCGACCAAGAACGTTTCAAAAAGGGGATTTGGTTCTAAAAAAGAGGTTGCCTACGCAGAGGGATTTTCGAGGAAAATGGATGCCAAATTGGGAAGGGTCGTTTTTTGTGAAAAAAGCTTTTTTTGGTGGGGATTTAATCCTAACCGAGATGGATGGGAACGAGTTATCCAGTCCTGTGAATTCTGACTCGGTGAAGAAATATTATGCTTGAATTCATGACATACCAAGAGGTGAAAACCCGAAAGGGCCCTGTTGGTAAAAAAAGGAAAAGAAAAAGAAAAGCCAAGAGGTAAAAACCCGAAAGGGTCCTGTTGGTAAAAATAGAGGTGGAAACCCGAAAGGGCGTCTGAGAATCAATAGAAGATTCAAGGGTCAGAAGCTCAAGAATAGTCCAAGTATGATCAAGGGAAAATCTACATGCCTTTAGATGTTGTCCAAGAACTCAAACTTTACTGGGCAGAGGTCATATTCAAAAAAGATCCTTAAGCGAAGTAGCAATGGAGTCCTCGCAATTGATATTTAAGGGTATTTTCTTTTTTTCTTTTTTTCTCCTCTTTCTTTTTGTTTTTGTTCCCCTTTGACCCTTGTTGTCTTAGACGTTTGATTATCATCTGTCAAGGCTCAGACCATTTTCGTTCAATAAAAAAATTATCAATTTTCTTGCTACCTTGCATTTCCTTGTACTTGTCATTTGGACATTTGTGCATTCTTTTGTTAATTGGTAATATCGTTGCTCTACCTAAGGGGGTTTACAATATATTTTGATGTTCGATGTATTACTCAAAAAGAGATTTTAAAACACAATAAGGCTAGAAAATGCTCACAGACACTATTCTTTGATAAATGGAAAAGAATGAATTCAAGAGGCACGATACGAGGCAGACAGAAAAAGTACAAGGACTTTGATCTCAATGAAATAAAATCCAGAACTTAAAATACATTCAATTTCCATGCATTTAGACTAGTAAAGCATTTTGCATGTAAGATAATTACATTAGAAACATGTGCATTTTTTGTCAGGACAGATTGATAGGAATCACCTTCAAGATGAAGTGCCATCAATTGCCTTCAAATGAAGTGCCACCAATTGCCTTCAAGATGAAGTGCCACCAATCGCCTTCAAGATGAAGTGCCACCAATCGCCTTCAAGATGAAGTGCCGCTATATCCTTTCAAGAAGGAATACTATTAATCGCCTCGAAAAGGGAGTGCCATGATTTGCCTTCAAGATGAAGTGTCACTATTCGCCTCCAAGATGGAGTGCCACGATTTACTTCAAGATGGAGTGCCACGATTCGCCTCCAAGATGGAGTGCTACCAAACCTCAAACACGGAGCGTCGTTATCATAAGTTCAAAATTCATTAGACAAAATTAGTGCTTATAGTCTTTGCTCTATTTCTCTCGTTCAAGCAATGAGCAAAGAGGGGCAGTTGTACGCATCAATTTTGTATCGGGACACATACTTGGTCCAAACCCCAATGGATATCAAAATAATAATAAATGATACAAAAGCCCCAAAAAAGCTGAAGAAACTCTAATCTAATGAAACTCTACTACACTGCCGCTATCTCTACTTCTTCGGGAATGTTCTTGGCAACCTTGCACGTCATTCACCAAACGGCCCGCTCTTTGCGCCGCACGCCACGAGACCCTGGATTCACCGGACTTGCAATAGCTTGGAACCGTTCGTATTCGCTTATAAATACCGAGTACACCAAACAACAAGGAAAAACCAGAGATAAGGATTCGAATCTACCAACATAAAAGAAACAAGAAGAGCAGTTTGATTGAAATCAGAAAAAGAGATAGAAGTTGAATCGTTTACCTTTGATTTCCGGCAATCGAAGCAACGACTGAGAGATCCGAACGGTGAAGAGATTCGCGGCCAGAAGTAGACCAACATACTCGAAAATCGACGTGATTCAACGGTGGGATTTTAAAACCAATAGGTAAAACCATTCAAAGTTTTGAAACTATTTTTTTAGATCTACCTGAATATACTCGATTTAAAAAAAACCTAACATGGGGGTTGAGCTAAAAAAGGGGGGGAAAGAAAAAGCAACATCTTATAAATATTTTCTATCGTCGGAGCTCCGTCGACGACGACGACAATGATCTTGAAATGCAGATAAAATTTTGTTTTTCTTAAGCAAGAGGATATATGATTTTTTAGCAGATAATATATGAATAAAGAAGAAACTGAAACGTCTATCAACACTATTTCTCTGTAAACAAAATGAATAAAAAAGCAATAAAAACTTCATTTAATGCGCATGGAAAAGTGGAGTGGTCTTGGGGTGTGTGAAATGTGGAACCAGTTCATTTCCCCCTAATTTGTGTGTGGATTTAAAATGGTAAGGGGGAATTTTGTTTGATTCTTCCATTTTTAGGGTAAAATTGCTTGTTAGGTCCCTTCTTTGTCTTAGATTCTTTTAGACTTTAGAGGTTTAGTTTGTTTCTTTTGATATGAGCCTTAATATTTAGGTTCTTTCATTAAGTCCTTAGTTAATTAGTTAGTTAATAAGTCCATTAAGTGCACACAATTAATTTAACTATGGTTAACTTAAGTTTTTTTTAGATTAATTGCTTTCAATGGAATTTTAAGTTGTTTAAATTGGTCATTTAATTTGGAGTTTAATTAAAAATTGATCTTAAAATTTTGTGAAAATTTTTGAATTCAACCTTAAAATTGAATTTGGTTAATAATTTACATAATTTATGATTTTTTACAAATTAACTTAAAGTTTATGACCTTTTATTCTTATTTTAACCTTCCATGTTTTTATTTGCATGATTTAATGTTCAAGCGTGTAATTTAATTTTTGTATCATTTTACATATTTTTTTAAATAATGCTATTAACCGAGTCGTGCATGTTTGTAGTATTTTAGACAACATAACCCTTTTAGGTACCAATTTTGGGCGTTGTGGGGATGCTATAACCTTCTCCAGACGTAACCGACTCCCGAACCCGACCATGACTCTAGTTCAGACGCAGACCGGTTCTACAGGTTATCGATCGTACCCAATCCCAAAATGACCAATGGCGACTTCAATCCACAACGAGCCTTTGAAGGCCCAATCAAATTCGGCCCGGACAAAAACGACGTCGACAATTTTGATATAACAAAGTGTTTTAAGGATAAAATTGAAAACTTGAAAAAGATTTTTAAGTCCCTCAAAAGATCTCAAATCAACAAGGCTTTAATCTAGTTTGAAAAACTCAAACTCCAAAATATTTTCTAAGTGTTCCAAGGTCAAACTATTGAAAAACGTCTAGGCATATCGATACGCTTCTAGCCGTATCGATACCTTTTTTTTACAATTTTGGCTAATAGAGAAACGCGTTTCGATACTCCCCTTACCGTATCGAAACAGCGCATCGTAACAAATTGAATCTGTATCGATACGCTCTCTCTGTAAAATTGGAGGAGTTTGAATGGCGTATCGATACGGTGCCACTCGTATCGATACGGTTTTAATGGAATTTTAAATTCGAAAGCCTTTAATGATTTTGACCGTTGGTGTCAGTTGTTAGGTAACCGGTTTTTAAAATGATGGTTGTCCCGTACTGATACGCCCTTTTTCGTATTGATACGAAAACTTCCAATGAGCTTTGTGAGAAAAATGGTATCGATACGGTCTTACCCGTATCGAAACGATCCCTATCTCGTACCTATACGCTTACACGTGTATCGATACGCCCCTCTTGTAATTGTGCAACGACTCTTTTTGTTTTGAGACATGTATCGATACGGATCCCCGTGTACCGGTACGATAAGCTACAGAAGTGCATTTATGGTGGAAAGAGAGAGTCCCAACGACTATATTCAATACCCTAACCACCCAAACGGCTAAAATTAATAGAGAAGATATAAAATGAAGCTATTTGAAGACTAGCATCAACTATTGCATAAAAAAACATCCTTACAAAAATCCAAGCTCAAAGTGCCTAATTTCTTATCTTTTGTAAAATCTCAAATTGTGTTGTGTCCAATTCTGATGTTGTATTCAAATTTGGGTTGAGTGATTGTATTTAAAGGGGCAATCTTGTATTGAGAGATATCTGCCTTAATTTCTTCTTTGTACTCTTGTGAGGGTTTGGTTAAATTTTGGGTAGAAAATTTGACTAGTATTGTAAAGGTTACCTCCTAAGCCTTGAAAAGGAGAAGAATAATTAGTGGATTGTTGAAAAATCCTTAGTAATAGCTAAGGTAGTGGATGTAGATTTCATTTGAAACTTGAACCACTCTAAAATTTATTGTTCTTCATTTTTAAGTCATTCCACGTTCACAAAAAAATTTAAAAACTCAATTCACCCCTCTTGACTTTGATAAGTCCATTGATCCACTCAACATATACTATTAGTTCTTAATATAAAGATAGAAATTTAGAAAGAAAAATAACTTGAGGTCTGAGGAGATAAATAAATAAACCTGTCATGACCGAGTTAGAGATAAAGTCGATATTCGAGTATAAGACTCTTTTTAATTTCTCAACAATTTTAGATGAACAACAAAAGAGAGAATACCTTATGAATTTTAAAATTTTAACTTTCAATTGTAAATTTTATATAGAGGTGAAAACAAGAGACTTTTCTCATTCTCTAATTTTATATATAAAGTAATAATAAAAAAAATAAAGACTTTAATAAAAAAACTTAATATTATAATTTAATTTTTTATAAATACAAATTAACTTTTTTAATTCTCGAAAAATAAAATTTAATTTTCAAAACTTGTTGTATGAGTAATTTTTTCTAGAGTTTACTGAACTTTTCTAGTAATTAACTAAACTTTTCTAGAGTTTTCGTAGTATTTAAACTTATTGAAATATAATTTTTTAAGGTAGCCACCAAAAAATTATAAATGAGTTTATAAAAAAATAATGAGCTGTTCGAGTAGGGTTTTACTCGACTCGCTAAAATCTCTAATCAAATCAACTCGAATCAAATATTAACTGAATTTTGACCGAATCGTGTTCAAATTGCGAACTGCTCAACTCAATAAGTACCTTGGGATCTAGATTCTGCTTAGTAGTTAGTAATAAATATGCATTTTGTTCATTGCATCAAACGGAATGGCACCAATTTTTTTAACTTTTGGTATCTATTTCTATTTCTACATTAATGTCTAATGCTACCAATATTTATATTACTTTTCTATTATCTAAGGTCTAAGATTCTTTTTTATAGTAATTGTTCTATACACAAGCGCTTGTGGAAATTTTTTTACTCAAGCGTCTTAATTTTAGGGCTTAGAAACTCCGTTTAGGGTTTAAAGTTTAGGGCTATAATTGTACTAGTTTTGAATTTAAGGATTGTTGATAGAATTTTAGGAATTTAGGGTTTATAGGTTAAAATCTAAATCCCTACCCATATTACCCTAAAACTAAACCCTAATCCTAAACCCTAAATTCTAAACATGAACCCTAAATTCTAAACCTTTACACTAAAACCTCTAAACTTTAAACCATAAACCCTAATCCTAAACCCTATAATTGAGGCACTTGTGGAAACAAAAAAATTCCACCGCCAGTGTATAGGATATTAATATACATATATATTTCTTCAAACATTTTCATATGTATATATATATATATATATATCATGCGAAATTAAAAAGACTCAACTAAAACTTGAAAATCGATCTACTAATTACTAAATTTTTTAAACTTTTTGAGTTATTCAAAATTTCATTTTATGACTCAAACTTTTAAATTTTTCGAGTAGAATGAAGTCAAGATGAGATCAAGTTTTTCTTTTTCATTTTTTTAGGTCGAGTTTTGTACACCTATTACAGAAACATAAATATTTGGCTCAAATGGATTTTCCCAAATGATCACAATTCAGCAGTGTTTCGGAGTCTAAAGACAACATTAACAGACCAACTTGTGATTGATAAACACATGCCATGTGTAGTTTTTCTTAAACAAACCAACCAACCAACAAAAAAAAACTATTTATGGGGGGAAATTACAAAAGAAAAAGGAAAAGGAAAAAAATGTTACAGCACAGGAACATTCAACGAGACAAAACAGCCACGACAACCATGTGGACCCTGCACATAAGCAGAACAGACATTACTTTCCATACAACGGATTAAAATGTTCATCATGCATTAAGTACTTCATGTAGCTGTCAGATGAGATGCAATACAACAACAACAACAACAACAACAGCAAGAAGGACCGCGACAATCATCTATGATCCAAACACGATGCACTGGCAGCGGTTACTAAAACCAATATAGGTAGAGTGGGCCTCTCTTTAATGTAATGAATGCAAAATGTCGGGACCGATTAAACGTGATAAATAAGAATCAAAATGACCTTTCTACCTAATTTATCAGAAGCTTTGCAGATGTGAACTTGGATTCCCCGAGACCACTTAAGCAAGGGTGGAAATACAAGGATAAATACATAAAAGCAGCTCTAAAGGCACTTGAGTTGAGCTTGGCATAAAATAGGGTTCTGCTTGGCTTTAGCTCAAACATGTTGAGATCTCGAATGCATGAAGTCAAGCTTGAGATCGTATAGGCTTGTTAGTAGAGTAAACCTACTTGATCAAGCTTATTAATGAACCAGACCAGTACATGAAGGAGCTGGACTTGACTTATCACATTCGCAACTAAAACCTATCATTCTCCTTTCACTACATTCATAAAAATGAAATGAGAAAGGGCATACAAACTAGCTCATAAAACGAGTCAAGTAACTGAGGCTCTTGCTATTCATCTTTAGCCGTAAATCCCACTAAACAATTCCTATTCATATCAACCTATTAGTGTCCTATAAGTGGGATAAGGAGAAAAATAAAACGTAATCTGTGACTAGTTCAACCACAAGAATAAGTGTCACCGAACCACGTAAAAAAACATATTCTAGCAGAAGAAAAGGAATTTAAGTTTGTGACAGGAAAAGCTTGTCCTTGTGATGCAACAATCCTGGGGATTCTATTTCTATCCAAAACTATGCACAGAAGGTGAATTTGTAGCAAATAATATTGAAATAACTAGCATGGAAAAGCTCTTGGTTATATTGTACTAAAGAGTAAAGCCAGCTTGGAACGCGCACATCTACTATCTGTGGTAGGAGAGAAACATGCGACTACATGGGAGAGGGGTAAAGGGCTATACTATTTCCAAAACAAAAACTAGTCAATGATGACCTTCCATGGATTCGCCTATATAAGCCGCGGCTAAAGTTACAAAAATAAGAGCTTGAATCCCACTTGTAAATAATCCAGTGCAGAAAGAAGGCATAGAAGATTCTAAAGAAACTAAACTAAGGGAATATGCTTGCGTTTGCACGGTATTCAAAGTAACCTAAAAATGTTAAGAGGGAGGGGAGGTGCAGAACCACGAGACTGATAAGGATAGTTCAGTTGCGCGGTAGCAGCGAGACCAAAGACTGAACTAGATATTGAGTAAATATTATCTTGCGCTTTCCTCTCCTATCCTTTCAGTCGAGACTTTCAGACCTCAAACTCCGTTTACTCGGCGCATTCCTCCTTTTTCCCCTCGGTTGAGAGCACTCCCCTTATCTTTACTAAGCCTTTCAACAACTAAATACAGTGATTCAATGTGACGAACTTAAGCTTTCCCCCGGTTCTGCCCTTACTCGCTCGGTAGAGAACACTGACAGAATCGTAGCGAAATGCACATTTGAATTGATCATCCACGCTCCGAACGCATTCCAGTGATTCCATCTTCTTTTGACTACCGCACTCCTCTCGCTTTAGCTCGAGATATTTCATATCCTTTCGCTTTCAAACCGTTGCGCGCGTAAGGCTTAAATCCATTTTGACAGGCCCCCTTCAAATGTGGCCTCTGGAATGACAGGTAATAAGATTAAAAAGAGAAGAAAAGGGGAAAACCAGAGGCAGTTCCATTGACCCAGAACCGGGAGCAAAGGTCGAGGCAGGGGGGAGGACGGAATCCAAGAATCTTTTTGTTAGTGGAGTCGAATGTTCCCGGAAACCAGCAAACCCAACCTATACAAAGAGCTCTTTTCAGCGCTTACTCCCAACAAGTTGCTGGGCTTTGATGCTTACCTTATTATTATGAAAAGGAGAAAGGCTTTTTTTGTAGGTTAAGAGGTTGGTAAGGGGGGTTTGCTTTCTGGCTCTCAGGGCATCAGGTTCTATAAAATGTCTCGGTAATCACTTAAATAACCAATTATGCGCTTCCTGGGGTACAAGGATTGCTTTATGGGGATCAGAGAATGTTAGAGTTAGATTATAAGCAAGATGTACATTTGTAGCAGATCCATGCTCCAATATTACATAAAAGGACCAGGTACAAGTCTACGAACATAAAATGTTAAATCTAACATTACATTAGAAGAAAAAAATGCATATTCGTCATTCTGAGGTCAAATCCAGGCCCAAAGTTCGGGATGGAGAACTTAATTGTGTAATCAAATTGGCGGCAGAAAAATTTAGGACAATTTTTATACAATGTTCAGTGTAGTGAAAAATGCGAGTTGAGCAAAAGAAGACCAAAGGAGCACAATAAGGCACTCTAAAACTTTGAAATATAGAATTATTCTTATATAATAATAATATTCAATACAATGAAGAACAAAAATTAATCAAAAGAAAACAGAGCAGGGCACTAAGACACTTACAGTTCTAAATGTTCAAAATGCAGAGACCAAAGCATGTTAACTCAAGAATCACCAGTGACTTCATCCGAATCGGAATCGCTTGCATTATAACCTGATAGTACTCAGAATAAACAAAGGCAATCAATTATCAACTATAAATTATCAGTTAACAATTACAAGGTGATAAAGATATTGACATTTACAGATGTGAACCTGGATGTTTATCGCTGACTTTCCAAACCGAAGACCGCAGCCTCGATGCCCTTGTCATCCAAATTCTTCCCTATAATCCCAATATACCAAAGCAAAGCAATGCCAACGTTAATTAGAAGAAACAAAATACGAAATAAGATAAAAGAATAAAAACCCTGTTGGAGCTCTAAGTTAATCTTGGAACCTAACAAATTAAAAACAAAAGCTTGAAACTTCTCTTCACCTAGTAATTAAATTTAAACAGAAAATTGGCAAATTTTCAAAATTCTTTAGTGGAATTTGTACATTCTCCAAAGCAATCAAAGTAGCAAAGCATGAACACTAAACCCCACACAAAGTGAAACAAAAAGAAGAAACCTTTAGGAACCCAATAAGAGGAGAAAGAAAAGAGAATACCTTCTGGGCATCTCGGGCAACCCCATAGCCGCTGTAATACATTTGACCGACAAGAACCTGCATGTTAACGTCCCCGGCTTTGGCTTCCTTGAGACTGTCTTTGAACCAACGCTTGACGCAATCGGAGACAACCTCGGAGAGAGGCAGGCGTTGACTGGCGCTGGAGCTCTCCATCTTCTTCTTGGGGTTGGGTTTGTCTTCACTTATAATCCGCCGCTGCGGCTGCGGCTGCGACTGCGTTGGGGGTTTGGCCTTTTTCGCTGCCTTGAAGGCGGTGACTTTTGCGAGATGTTGAAGCTTGTTCGTTGCGCTGGGCAGGAATTTTCCCATAAATTGAATTTAAACCTAAGCAAGTAGAAAAGTTTGTGAAAATTAGTTGTGTCCTAATAAAGAAGGCAAAATCAATTGACTTTCTTCTTGGGTTGGGTAGTCACTAA
This sequence comes from Hibiscus tridactylites, assembly GCA_958450335.1. Taxonomy (NCBI): domain Eukaryota; kingdom Viridiplantae; phylum Streptophyta; class Magnoliopsida; order Malvales; family Malvaceae; genus Hibiscus; species Hibiscus tridactylites. The sequence goes on from OY288271.1 coordinate 36,444,996, forward strand.
ACTTTTTTTTATAATATTCTTAAATTTATGGTAATTTTTTTTATTTTTAACATTATTAAAATTTATATATATTTTATAGATAAATTGTTTGAGTTCGGTCATCTAAGATAATGATAATTTTGGTTTTAAAAATTTATAGATTTTAATAATTTAATCGTAATTCAAAATAATAGTAAGAGTATATATATATATATATATATATATATATATATATATATATATATATATATATATATATATATATTAATTTAGACCTACAAATATTAACAAACATGACAAGAACATATAATTTTTCTCTAAATTAAATTGATATCACAAATTATACCAAGTTAAAGCAAAAAAGAAAACCTTGTTAGGAATTACTTGTTTTTCAAGGATTTTGAATGTTTCTATTGCTCAAGTTTTCAAGGAAAATAATCCGATTGTTAATGGTCCAATGAATCTAGTTTTCTCTCAGAAAATGTTGTGAAAACTCGACCTGATCAATCAATTGAATTGAGAAGTAATGATTCAATCAATTCGACTAGTGACATCAAATAAGATGAAGGGGGTGAACTGTTAAAAAACCAAGGATCATAACAAAATGAAAATAGTTAAAAAAATAGTTGAATCAGTTAAAATATCACTATTAAAATGATCGATTTTATTGAAGTTTTATGATATCACAAGATAATAACAAAATGGAAAAAGAAACAAATTTTAGAATTGTATTTGTATTTTTGATTCATGTGTTCTCTCTTTTAAAAGATAAATATTGTATAATTTTATTAAAATAAATTATACAATAGTCGATATAAATCTAAGCCTCCTTAAAAAACATCCCTAAATTTAAATGAAGAAAAAAAATAGGCGAAACCTATGCTATTGTTGCTCCAACTATTACAACACCCACATTCCCACTATACCTCAAGGTAACAGACTTGTCAATAAGCTAGTTGTATCCTAGCTGTAAAGTTTTTGTTGAGTTATAAATTAATTATTAGGTCGAGTCAGTTATTAGGATTAGTTTGTTAGTTTTTATTTCTTTACCATTATAAATATATTATACTTATTATTTTTCTGATAATAATAAAAAATAGAAATATTTTCTTCTTCATTCAACTACTCGTTTTCCTCTTATCAGATTTTTTTAAATTTCTTAACTAAAGAAAACCAGTAAACCCTAAATTTAATTTTTCATACTTTAACATGGTATCATATGGATCTTCTTATTCTCTTTCTCATTCTTCCGCTCATGTCTTCAAGAATAAAGACACGCCCGATTAATATTATATTCATCCGAGCGAAAATTCATCCCTCGTCTTGACACCCGCGTTACTCAACAGCAACAACTATCATGGTTGAGCTCGCACCATGAAGATGGATGTAACACTCGAGTTTAGGGGTCGGGTGAAAATAATATTAAAATAATATTTCGGATTTATAATTAAAATAATAAAATATTATTTTGGACTTCGTGTTTCCAAAACAAAAATTTTATGTTGGACTTAATTCGATTTAAAACTCAAATTCCATGAATTTTAGAAATTAGGAGATTGCCATCTCATTAATGGCAATTTCGTAAATAAGTGGTCTTGAAAATAAAACCCCTTTTTATTTAAAATAACCTTTTGTCATCTTCTTCTCTCCCCTTCCATTTCCATTTTCACGACATAGGAGCTCTCCTTCTCCATTTCACTATTCCATCATCATTCTTCCTCTTCTTTGGTGATTTTTGAAAGGTAAGCCTATATTTGACTTGTCATCCCTTTCCCCTACCAGTTGGTACATTTAGTTTTCATTAATGTTCATGGTTTTGAAATTGGAAGTTTTGAGTTTTTAGATTAAAAATGTCATCTTTACTGTCTATAACTTAAGCTTTTGATTTGTTGAGGTTATATGAGTTATTTAGAACTTTAAAGGTCCAACATACTTGATTTTTACATAGTTTTATGGTGTTTCCCGAAATTGGGTTTATGGAGGTTTTAGAGAGCTTAGATGTTGAGTTTTGGGGGGTGCTTTGTGTGAGAAAGTGTTGGTTGATGGTTAGGCTATGTATAAGGGTTGTTTTGGAAGCTTTTGAGAGTAATTTAAGTGTTGAAATTAAGGGTTTTGGGTTGTTCTTCATGGATGCTCGGGAATGAGGATTTTGGGAGTTGTTCTTAGCTTGAATCATGTGCTTTGTGCTTGAATTATGTTCCGGGTTTGCTACTTTGAATCGTGGACTGAATTTTGATTGTTTTGATTGTGTTGGGATGATTAGAAGCAAGAAATCTTGTTGGTGAAGCCTCAGGAACGAATCCGAAGATTTTGGAAGCTTGAGCTTGGTTTTCGGCTTTCATTTGGGTAGCAACAGTGGGTAGAAATGTCAAACTTTGATTTGTTTTCGAAATGGAACTCTTGGGGGTTTGGGTGGGACCTAGAGGGTTCAGCTAAACCCGAGTGTAAGTTACTACTCCTACTTTTTGTTATGCTTTGATGAATGGCTATATGTTGTGGTATCATATGCCTCTTGAGTTGTTTTACACCGTTGTTATTGTGTAGTCGTGTTGAAGTCGAGCCTCACGTGATGGTTGTCTTAACTACGGTGATGAGTGGTCCCACCGGTAGTGACTAGTAGTAGAGTAAAGTGATGAGTGGTCCCATCGGAAAACTACTAGTCGAACGGTGATGTGTGGTCCCACCGTGTGTATGTTGGTTGTGCATGTGCAAGCCATGTGTAGTCTTGTTGTGCTAATCATTTGTGCATTCTTTGATTTATTGTCAATTATGAAAAGTGTTTTGAAAACTGCATGCTTGTTGAATTATAGAGCTTCTCTCACTAAGCTAGTTGGCTTACGCTCTCCTTTATTTCCAACATGCATATCGTTAGAGTTCGGGAGGCAAGTGGGCAAGGGAGGAGCTTTTGGAGTTCTCAAAGTAGCTCAAGTATGATTTACATATTTGTAATAATGCCTAGACGATGAGGGTGTAGACTTGTAGGAGTTGGTGTCAAACTCCTTAGTTGATGATGTGTTTTGTTGAGCATGTTGAATTATTGAATTTATGTTTTGCCATGTGTATGCATATATGTTGTGGATTGTAAACCATGTTTACTTGATTCATAATTGCCTTGTGTTTGAAGACTTATACCCTTCCCATGAATGCTATGTGTGTTTATCTAAGGCATGTTATGTTAAATGCTATGTATGAATCCTTATGTTGAATGTTGATCCTTGAATGTATGGCTCTTACATGTTTGTTGAGTGCTAAGCATGCTTGTATAGGGTGCCTTGCATCTAGAATTGATGTATGTTGGTTGTGGAAGGTTTCAGTTGTGTTTTGAGGCAGCCTTGTGCCATAAACCAGCTGAAATCTGTCTTTTCGCAGTAGGTGTATCGAAACGGTTGGACCCGTTTCGATACGGCCTCTTGTTTTAGGTCAGGCATTTCGATACGCCAAGGGGTCGTTTCGATACGTTTTTGCCACTCGAAATCTGAGATTTTACCGATAAATTGAAGTATCGAAACGGGCCTTGGTGTTTCGAAACGATCTTCGTATCGTTGACCACGAAAAGTTGACCGTTGAGGGTGTTTCAGAATGGTTGACCACCGTTTCGATACGGTCTTCTCGTGCTGACTTGGGCATGTTGACTTAGTCAAGGCGTTTCGATACACTCCTTGGGTGTTTCGAAACGGCTTGCAAATTAAGCTAAAATGGACTGTTTTTGGAATGATGTTGGGTTGATCGTCTCGTTTGTTGCTTACGTTGTTGTCCTTTCATATAAGATTAAATTAATCCATTTAGACAAGATAATAATTAAAGAAATTTTCTAGGGTTGCTAACCGAAGGGGAGCCTTAGCAGGTTTCACTTCGATTTTCCCCGTGTAGCCTACTCGGACCGGTCAGTCATCTAGACCGGGACAAGGGGTTATATTTTGTGGTATCAGAGCCTGAGGTTTCCGAGACCTTGGGTAGGTAAGTGAGGTAAGTTCTGGTTGTTATGTGTTGCTATGCCTCGATGAGTGTTCTTACCATGTATTGCATGAAGTTTGCTCGCTAGTACGATGTTTGAAAGCATGTTTCAGTGGCTTTTTCTGGTTGGGTTAAGGGTTAGTCAAACGTCCCCATTGTTAGGTGTTGTTGTCAAAAAGGAAAATTGTTTTGGTTTAATGAGCTTGAGAACCAGATTCCTTGCCCTTTTTCTAACCTAACATTTTCCTAATTTGTTGTGTTAGATCTTGTTTTACTATGGTGAGACCGAGGGGGTGAACTAAAGCGGGTGACCAGGCACCCGGAGGTGAGCCTCCTGCTCCTCCTGCTCCCGGTGGTAATGGAGTGGGTGGTGAAGGTGATGTGCCTCAGGCTAGTGCTCAAGTCGGAGGTAATGGTAATGAGCCTCATGTCGGTGCTAATGTTGGAGGTGTTGGGGCTCAGGTGGGTCAGGGTTCAGCGGGCGCGGACATGACTCGTCTAATTCAGACTATAGTCAGGGTTTTTCAGACAGCTTTGGCTGGTGCACAAGCTGCACCACCACCTCAGGGTACGGGGACAGGATTACCCCTAGAGAGGCTTCGAAACTTGGGAGAAGTTGAGTTTCATGGGTTGACTCCCGAAGGTTCAGAGGGGTGGCTTGAGAGTACTACTCACATCTTGGGTCAGATGGAGTGTTCAGACGCCCGTAAGTTGGGCTGCATTGTCTCCTTGCTTCAGGGGGACGCTTATACTTGGTGGACCACTGTTACTTTGGGGATGGCCGAAGCGGATATCACGTGGGAGTTCTTCAAAAATGCTTTCAAGAGGAAGTATCTTGGAGTTCGGTACTTGGATGAAAAGAATAGAAAGTTTATGGCCTTGGTTTAGGGTAACAGGACCGTGACTGAGTACGAGGTTCAGTTTGTTGGATTGAACCAGTACGCACCTGAGTTGGTCCCTAATGAGAGGGAGTGGTGTGAGCGTTTTCGATATGGGTTGACTAGAGATGTGAAGACCTACATGCTTGCCTCTAACTACACTGAGTTCGATGTTTTGGTCTCTAGGGCTAAGGATATTGAGCAGAACTTAGGCTCTAGTGCACGTGCTAGGAGACATGCGAATTGGGATAGAGATCATGCCAAGAGGCATAGGGATAGAAGGTACCGGCCCGATTCGAGACATATGAGTGGTAACTATGGTCAGGGTCATCAGGGCCAATGAGCTGTTATGCACACACCAGAGTGCAATAAGTGTGGGAGACGCCATCAGGGTGAGTGTGCGGGTACCTTTGGGCCGTGTTGGAATTGTGGATCTCGAGACCACATGAGGCGTAACTGTCCACACCCGGCTAGGGGCGAACCGACTTCAGCTAGGGATTTTGAGCATCAGAGAGGCCGCGGGCGCGGTCGTGGAAACTTTCAGCAAAGGAATGAGGGGCAGAGGAACTTGGCTCATGTAGTAGTAGTCCAGCCCGAGGGAGGAGGACCAGCTAGGGTGTTTGCTTAGCGAGAGGCTGGGAATGACACTGATGTCATTGCAGGTAATTTCTCATTACAGTCTTTGAGTTTGCTTTCTTTGATAGATTCGGGGTCGACACATTCATATATTTTGGGTGAGAATGCAAGATCATTAGGGTTACCATGTGATTGGCTAGAGGTAGATGTAAATGTTACTAGCTCTTTTGGTGATACAGTGGTAGTTAGGAAGGTGTATAGAAGGTGTCCCTTGATGGTTCAGGGCCACGTATTTCCGGTCAATATGATGGAGTTACCCTTCTACGATTTTGATGTGATTTTGGGTATGGATTGGCTTGTAGAGCATAGAGCTGGGGTTGACTTCGAGATCAAGAGAGTCTCCTTGAGGCTTACCGATGACTTTGAGGTTGTGATAGTTGGTGAGAATGTCAGGTTCTTGTCCAATGTGGTTTCGGCTTTGGAAGCTCAGAAGTTGTTGAGTTTGGGGTGTCAGGCTTACCTGGCTTATGTAATGAATCCGAATATGAGTGAGGTGAGACCTCAGGACATCAAAACAATATATGATTTTCCGAGTGTTTTTCCGGAAGAGTTACCGGGTTTGCCTCCAGACAGAGTAGTTGAATTTGCTATTGAGACGTATTCTGATTCTGCACCAGTGTCGATTGCTCCGTATAGAATGACATCGAAAGAGTTGAAGGAGTTGAAGACGCAGCTTCAGGAGTTGACCGATAGAGGTTTCATTAGGCCTAGTATTTCTCCGTGGGGTGCTCCGGTCTTGTTTGTGAAAAAAGAAAGATGGTAGCATGAGGATGTGTATAGATTATAGGCAGTTGAATAAAGTAACAGTGAAGAACACATATGCTTTGCCTAGGATAGATGACTTGCTAGACCAGTTGAGAGGTGCTTCTGTGTTTTCGAGGATTGACTTGAGGTCCGGGTACTATCAATTGAAGGTAAAAGATGTGGACATACCGAAGACGGCCTTTCGTACACGTTATGGGCATTATGAGTTTTTGGTGATGCCTTTTGGGTTGACTAACGCTCCAGCAGCTTTCATGGACATGATGAACCGTGTGTTTCATGAGTTCTTGGACAGGTTTGTGGTAGTGTTCATAGATGACATCTTAGTGTACTCTAGGACCGAAGAGGAGCATGATGAACATTTGCGGTTAGTACTTCAGACCCTACTAGAGAATCAGTTGTATGCCAAGCTAAGCAAATGTGAGTTTTGGATTAGGAAGGTAGTCTTCCTAGGCCACGTGATCTCGGCTAGTGGGATTAGTGTGGATCCCAAGAAGATAGAAGCTATAGTGAATTGGAAACAACTGAAGTCAGTGACAGAAATCCGCAGTTTCCTAGGTTTGGCGGGATACTATAGAAGGTTTGTTGAGGGGTTTTCTAGAATAGCGGCTCCTTTGACTAAGTTGCTACAGAAGAATGTTCCGTATGAGTAGTCAGATGCAAGACAAGAAGCGTTTGAGAAATTGAAGAAAGCTTTGACCGAAGCTCCTATCCCGATTCAGCCTGAACTGGGGAGAGAATTTGTGATTTTTAGTGATGCATCCTACGTAGGGTTGGGTTGTGTGCTTATGCAAGAGGGTAAGGTGGTAGCATATGCTTCGCGACAATTGAAAGTTCATGAGAAGAATTATCCCACCCATGACATAGAGCTAGCCGCAGTGGTGTTCGCGTTGAAGATTTGGAGACATCATCTTTATAGTGAGAAGTGCATCGTGTATACCGACCACAAGAGTTTGAAGTGTTTGATGTCTCAGAGGGAGTTGAACCTCAGGCAACGTAGGTGGTTAGAGCTACTCAAGGATTATGACCTCACGATAGAGTACCATCCGGGTAAGGCAAACGTAGTGGTCGATGCCTTGAGTAGAAAAGTGGTCGTTGAATTACGAGTTATGTTTGCTAGATTGAGCGTGTCTAGTGACGGTGGGTTGATAGCCGAGCTTCAGGTTAAGCCTTCATTAGTTCAGTTAATTCGAGAGAAGCAGTTGCGAGATGAGTCTTTGGCACCTCACATGCAAGACATAGCCGAAGATAGGCCTACCCAGTATTGTTTTAGTGAGAATGGGATCCTATGTCACAATGATAGGATAGTGGTACCGGAGGATGCCGAGTTGAGGCGTACGATCTTGAATGAAGCTCATAACAGTCCTTTTGCTATGCATCCGGGTAGCACGAAGATGTATCGAGGGTTAAAAGAAGAGTACTATTGGGTTGGTTTGAAGAAGGACGTGGCCGAGTTTGTCAGTAGGTGTATGGTTTGTATAAGGGTCAAGGCCGAGCATCAGTTTCCCTTAGGATTGTTACAACCGTTGAAGATTTCGGAATGGAAGTGGAAACGTATTACCATGGACTTTGTGTCGGGGCTACCGTTGACTCCTTCGAGGAAGAATTCAGTGTGGGTGATAGTGGATAGGTTTACTAAGTATGCCCACTTCATACCAGTTCATACCACCTATATTTTAGACAAGTTGGTCGATCTGTATATCTGTGAGATAGTGAGACTACATGGGGTACCGAAGTCGATTGTGTCAGACCGAGATCCGAGATTTACAGCTAGATTTTGGGAGTGTTTGCATCGAGCCTTGGGTACTTGGTTGAACTTCAGCACTTCGTATCATCCGAAGTCAGATGGTCAGTCTGAGAGAGTGATTCAGGTGTTGGAAGATATGTTGAAATGTTGTATCATTGATTTTCAGGGGTCGTGGGAGAAACATCTACGTTAGTAGAGTTTGTGTATAACAGCAGTTTTCAGTCGAGTATTCAGATGGCTCCGTATGAGGCCTTGTATGGTAGGAAGTCTAGAACTCCGATTTGTTGGGCCGAAGCCGGACAGAAACTTGTACCGATGCCTGATTTTCTTAAGAGCACCACCGATAAGGTAAAGTTGATATGTGATCATTTGAAGGCAGCTTCAGATCGACAGAAGTTTTATGCCGACTTAAAGTGGAAAGAGGTAGAGTATTTCGTGGGAGATAAAGTGTTTTTGAAAGTCTCACCTTAGAAGAAGGTGATGAGGTTTGGGAGGAAGGGCAAGTTAAGCCCAAGATTCATTGGACCTTATGAGGTAGTTGAGCGGATTGGGCCAGTAGCTTACCGTTAGAGATTGCCTTCTGAGTTAGAGAAGATCCATGATGTCTTTCATGTGTCGATGCTTAGGAGATATAGATCGGATCCATCCCATGTAATACCCGTAGAGGACATTGATTTGAATCCGGACTTGTCTTACAATGAAGAACCAGTTGAGATACTTGCTTCTGATAGCAAGGTGTTGCGTGGAAAGACCATAGAGTTGGTCAAGGTGTTATGGACACATACTTTTATGGTGTTTCCCGAAATTGGGTTTTAGGGAGGTTTTAGAGAGCTTAGATGTTGAGTTTTGGGGGTGCTTTGTGTGAGAAAGTGTTGGCTGATGGTTAGGCTATGTATAAGGGTTGTTTTGGAAGCTTTTGGGAGTAATTTAAGTGTTGAAATCAAGGGTTTTGGGTTGTGCTTCATGGCTGCTCGGGAATGAGGATTTTGGGAGTTGTTCTTAGCTTGAATCATGTGTTTTGTGCTTGAATTATGTTTAGGGTTTGCTACATTGAATTGTGGACTGAATTTTGATTGTTTTGATTGTGTTGGGATGATTAGAAGCAAGAAATTTTGTTGGTGAAGCCTCGGTGTTTAGTGGATCGAAAGATCGAAAAGAACCAAGAGGGGGTGAATTGGATTTTTAACGTTATTGGTGGTGGAACTTGCAAATAAAAGGGTAGACAAGGAATTTTAGTGTGGTTCAAGTTCTAAATGAACTCTACATCCACTACCTTAGCTTCACTAAAGATTTGCAACAATTCCACTAATTGCTCTTCCCTTTTTCTAGGCTAAGGAGGTAACCCTTACAATTTTTGGTCAAATTTTCTACCCAAAATTTGACCCAATCCTCACACAATTGAAACAAAGAATTTTTTGGCTAAGGAAGAATCTCTCAATACAAATTGTAGCCCAATTACAAGCACTCAACCCAATTGAAATGATAATAATGAAAAATACAATTGGGGTTACAAGACAATAATGGGATTTAGACACTAATGCTTAGATTTGATGTTTGGATGTTTGCTTTTTGGATCAATAGTTGTTGATGAAGCTTTTAGAGGTCCCTTTTATACCTTCTCATTGAATTTTAGCTGTTGTGGTTGTTGCATTCATCAATAGAGTCGTTGGGGGTGTTATCTTCCCTCCATAAATGCAGTCTACAACCAACCGTTTCGAAACGCCCGACCCTGTTTCGAAACAGACCAAAATAGAAAGAGCCGTTGGGGTGCATTTAAGAGCCCGTATCGAAACGGTTAGACCTGTTTCGATACGCTAAGAGCCGTTTCGAAACTTGTTTCGAAACATTTTTCTACTATCAAGGATCGTATCGAAACGACTTGAGATCATTTCGATACGCCTTAACGGTTTGTTAAAAATCAGTTAAAAATATTCAATGATCATATTTTTCAAATTAATTTTAAATCCGTTTCGAAACACTTGATGTCGTTTCGATATGGTTGCTCAATGTTCTTAAGCCGTTTCGAAACCCGTTTCGAAACACGGGTTGGCAGTGTTGAAAACGTTTCGATACCCATTTCAAAACATGGACTCACAGTTTCAAAATTGTTTCGAAACGCCTTAAGCCGTTTCGAAACTGTGACTCGAAAATCACTTTTTTGGCTTTAAGAACACTTAGAAAATATTTGATAAACTTAGTTTTTAACTTAGACATATTGTTTAAAACATATAGAGAGGTTTGAGGACTTAAAAATTCGTTTTTACATTTTCAATTTAGTCTTTAGGTTCTTTAGTTATATCAAAATTAAAATATCGGTTTCACAATCTCCCCCTTTTTGATATAACAAAACTAAAGCTAGAATTTTTAAGAGTTTTGTAAATTTTGAACACATTCTAACTCCCCCTCAATTTAAGATATATTTTTAAAGTTTTAAAAAGATTTAAGGATTTAAATTCAAGGTTTAAAACTTAAAAACACTTAAAACATTTAAAAACGAATTTTGGCTCTTAGATTACTTCTCCCCCTTTTTGTTAGATCAAAAATAAGAAACAAGACTCATAGAGAAGAGATAAGGCTAATAGCAATAATCATTAAGCAATAAGCAATAAGCAACATAATATTAATTCATAAAATTAAAATATCGGAAATATAAATCTTCAACAATAATTTCAAAGCATAATCCCAGATGAAATCAAAAGCATAGGTTCATAGAAACATAATGGAAATAAAGATGCAAACTTAAACCTAAAATACATAGCTAATATGATATGTCATAAGAAACCTTGGCCTCGTCGTCACGATCATCATCCGTGGACTTATCATCGCTCTTGACTTGAGAATGACGAAACTTCATCCATTGGCCATAAAAGGTGGAGAAGGACATATCCATGGACGATTGTTGATTCTCAAGGGTTTGGAGACGATCCTCTACATTTTTGCAAATGGGTATTGAGAGCACCAAAACTTCTACACATGTTAGTGTCTAAAGTGTTGAACCGCTCGGTAAGGAAAGCCGTGAGAGCTTCATTGTGCGCAACTTGAGCTTGAGGTTGAGGTTCAACGGGAGGAGGGGGAGGTGCTTCCATATCAACACGTTCCCAATGCCCATTGTTTACATAGCGAAAATCGGACTTACGGAGAGAGGACTCGCGGGGTTCCGGAGAGTCGTAGGTGCAATCAAGATTAAGCTTGCTAAAGATGTGACATAAAATCGTTCTATAAGTGAAAGATTTCAGGGCAACGGTGTCATGAAGCTTAGCATTATTGACTATCTCGGCAAACATGATCTTAACAAGATTAGGGCGCTCACCACGACGGAAACACTCAAGCCAAAAATAGTCTACTTGACAAATGTGAGAATATTTACCTCCGGAGGGGCGAAGGAACCATGAGACCATCAAATGGAGGAATCTATCGTGCACATCCTAATTAAGCACCGAGCCGGTGTGAGAACCAAAATGACTCTCATTCTTAATTCCTTCGTTCTTAGGAGCAAACATAGACTCCAAGAAAGAGATGTCAATGACAATATTCTTGCCCAAGATAGAAGACTTAAGGCCAACCACTTCGGTATTGTCTTCATTATTAATAAATTGATCATTGGAGTAAAAGAGAAGTACCATGTGTTTATAGCAAATGTCCGGGATGCTCAACAAGACAAAGAAATCCCATTCTCTTAAACGCCCGAGGTAACGAAAGAGAAATCGCTCGGAGTCAAGGAACGAGAGGTCAACAACACGCTCACGACAAATTTCAAACTCCTTGACATAGGTGAAACGATCCCCCATCTCTTAAGTTCGAAGAGTTTTTTGAAAATGCTGGGTGAGATTGGGATGAATACTCGACTCACTTGCTTGACTGGTCTTACGCTTTTTGCTAACATTCTCCGTAGACATCCTAAAAATATAAAGCAAGCAATTGAAAAACAAGTTTAAGTGTATGCATGAGATTTTGTAATTCAATCAAATGATAAATCTCACTTAGGTTTAAAAACAAGTTTTAAAAACAAAACAACAACAAAAAATTGTAAGAGAAAAACAATTTTAAAAAAATAAAGAAAATACGAATGAAAAAATATATATTTGAATAAAAAAATTGAGGATTTTGAAAAAAAATTACAAGATTTGAAAAACCCAAGTATTAAAACAAATAAACTATACAAAATTAAAATTTTCTAGCCTAAGATTTGAATATAAATTGAAGAAAAAAGAAAAAGAGGAAAATATACCTTAAATTGGGATTTGGGATGAATATGTGAAAATCCTTGCACAAGATTGTTGATGCTTGCTTAGAATTGTGTTTAAGAGAAAAAGCCCTCAAGATTTGGTGAAAAACAATGAGATTTAGAGGGTTTTTATAGGAAAAATCGATTCTAGGGTTTTTAGGTTGTTGAGAGAGTTTTAGTTTTGGTTAAACTTTAACATTAAAAGTCCCTTTAAAGCAGTCCGCGAAACCCGTTTCGGAATGGTGTCGACCGTTTCGAAACACGGGCATGAAAGTTTGACCGATTTTACAACACCAGCTGACCGTTTCGATACGAATTTGACCGTATCGAATCCCCGTTGACTCGTATTGAAACTTGTTTCGATACACCCCTTGGCAGTAGCCAAAACGTTTCGAAACCCTTGGAAGGTGTTTCGAAACGCCCTTCTCTCAGATAGAAATATAAAGCATCTGTATCGAAACAAGTGGACCCGTTTCGATACACCTGGGTCTGGAAGTGCAGATGAGGCTCTAAAAGTGCAGAAAAATGAAATTTTCTAAGGCCTATCTTGCATGAATGATATGAATGAGCAGAAAAAACATATGCAAGCATACACATACTCCCCTAGCTATAGGCATGGATGAAATTAGGAGTAAAAACACATATATATGACATTTCACAAGATCAAGCAATTTTAAGCACAAAAGAGGTCTTAAAAGGTCAAGATAGGCTAGTTAGACCCAACTCTCTCCTAAGGGACCAAAAACGCTCTTTGTCTAAAGGTTTTGTAAATATGTCTGCTAATTGATTTAAGGTGTCAACATACTCTATAACCACATCTTCTTTAAGGACATGATCTCTAATGAAATGATGGCTTATTTCTATGTGTTTGGTTCTAGAGTGTTGGATGGGATTTTTTGTCAAACATATAGCACTAGTGTTATCACATTTGAGGGGTATGGTTTCAACTTTAATACCATAATCTAAGAGTTGTTGCTTCATCCAAAGGACTTGAGCACAACAACTCCCTAAGGATATGTACTCGGCTTCGGTGGTAGATAAGGCTACACTATTTTGTTTCTTAGAGAACCAAGATATGAGCATACTACCTAGGAATTGACAAGTTCCCGAAGTACTCTTCCTATCAATTTTACATCCCCCATAATCCGCATCTGAATAAGCATGAAGGTTGAAGGTGGAGTCGCTAGGGTACCAAAGACCTAAACAATGAGTATCTCTAAGGTACCTAAAGATTCTCTTAACAACTATAAGGTGAGACTCTCTAGGACTAGCTTAAAACCTAGCACACAAGCAAACACTAAACAAGATATACGGTCTACTTGCGGTAAGGTAAAACAATGATCTAATCATAGAACGGTAAAGCTTAGAGTCAACACACTTACCTCATTCATCTTTGTCAAGCTTTGTATATGAGCTCATAGGTGTGGCTTGAGGCTTTGCATTCTCCAAGCCAAACTTCTTGAGCATATCCTTTATGTACTTTGCTTGATTGATGAAGGTGTCATCCCTCTTTTGCTTGATTTGGAGTCCCAAAAAGAATGAGAGCTCCCCCATCATGCTCATCTCGAATTCACCATGCATTAGCTTAGCAAACTCTTTGCAATGACATTCGTTAGTAGAACCAAAAATAATATCACCAACATAAATTTGTACTACTAAGATGTCATTTTTATACCTCTTTATAAAAAAATGTAGTGTCCACCTTGCCTTTTTCAAAACCTTTTTCAATTAAAAAGTTTGAAAGTCTTTCATACCAAGCTCTAGGAGCTTGTTTTAAACCATAAAGAGCTTTAGTGAGTTTGGAAACATGATTTGGAAATTTTAAGTCTTCAAAACTTGGTGGTTGTTCCACATACACTTCCTCATTTATAAAACCATTTAAAAACACGCTTTTAACATCCATTTGTAAAAGCTTGAAATCATGATAACATGCATATGCAAGCAACATCTTAATAGCTTCCATTCTAGCTACAGGTGCATAGGTTTCATCAAAATCTATTCCCTCTTCTTGAGTGTAACCTTGTGCTACTAGTCTAGCTTTATTTCTCACAATGTTACCACTCTCATCTAGCTTGTTCCTAAAGACCCATTTAGTTCCTATGGTAGATTGATTACTAGGCCTATCAACTAATGTCCAAACATTACTTCTCTCAAATTGATTTAACTTTTCTTGCATAGCCATAATCCAAAAATCATCTTTCAATGATTCTTTTATATTCTTAGGCTCTATGCACAAGATAAATGCAACATGATTCATTAATCTAAAAGAATATCGAGTGGTTACCCCCTTGGATGGATCACCCAAGATTTCACCATCTTTGACATAGTTGAACTCCCTTGGGTAGCTCACTTCCTTTTCCTCAAGAGCCAAGTCCTTTAAGGCTTCAAGAGGTGGATCTTGTGTGTCCTCTTCTTTTTTTGGAATCTCATCCTCCTTTGAAGGTTGTCCTCCATCAAAGGCATTTATAATTCCTACATCATCATCATCACAAGAATCCTTCCTTGGAAGGAGGTTATCATCGAATACAACATGTATAGATTCTTATACTACTAAAGTTCTCTTGTTAAATACTCGATAGGCTTTAGAGGTTAAAGAGTATCCTATGAAAATAGCTTCATCACTTTTTGCATCAAATTTACCTAAGTTGTCTTTTCCATTATTTAAAGTAAAATACTTTCAACCAAAAGGGTGAAAATAGCTAATGTTAGGCTTTTTAGATTTTAAAATCTCATAAAGTGTTTTCTTTATAATTGGCCTAATCATTACTCGGTTAACAATATAGCAAGCGGTGTTTGTGGCTTCAGCCCAAAAATATTTAGGTAAATTACTTTCACAAAGCATGGTTCTAGCCATTTCTTGCAAAGTTCTATTTTTCCTCTCAACTACCCCATTTTGTTGAGGATTTCGAGGAGCCGAAAAATTGTGGCTAATACCATTTTCATTCAAAAAAAATTTAAACCCTAAATTTTGAAACTCGATTCCATGATCACTTCTAATATGTGAAATTCTAAGTTCAAGATCATTCTGGGTTAGTTTTGAAAATGTGATGAATTTTTCTAAAGCCTCATCTTTAGTACTTAAAAATAGAACCCAAGTAAATCTAGAAAAATCATCAACAAGTACAAATGCATAAGATTTACCACCCAAGCCCATAATTGGCCCAAATAAATCCATGTGGATAAGTTGTAAACATCTACTAATAGAAACATCATTAATGGTTTTAAAGGAAGACCTATGTTGTTTACCCTTAGAGCATGCATCACAAATTTTATCGTTTGAGAACTTAATCTTGGGTAAACCTCTAACTATATCAAGAGAAACTAGTTTTTCTAAAACACTAATGCTAGCATGTCCTAGTTTCCTATGCCACAACCATGCATCATTTTCATTTTGTGCTACCAAGCGTGCATGAGATGTATGTATGTCATCTAGATGTACCATGTATATGTTACCCATGCAATGACCTATGAGCATAGTATTATTAGATTTAATGTCAATAATTTTACACCAATTTTTATCAAATAGAACATTAAATCTTTTATCACACAATTGACTTATGCTCAACAAGTTATGTTTAAGACCATCGACATACAAGACATTTTCAATAAGAATAGTATAGTGATTACCTATGGAGCCAATACCTTTAATGTGGCATTTGGAGTTGTCACAAAATGTCACCACTCCTCCACTTTTTGGCTTTAGATCCATGAATCTATTTTTGTCTCCGGTCATATGCCTCGAGCATCCACTATCAATGTACCATGAGTTTTGACTTTGTGCTTTGGCCTTGTAGCAATGCTCACCCTACAAACAAAGATATTAAGCTTTTGTTTTTGGTACCCAAATCATTTTGGGTCCATGAGTGTTAGCTCCCAATACCTTGGTTCCCTTAAGAATCCAAGATGACATAGCAACAATGTTATTAGATTTTACAAGTTCCTTAGGAACCCATACACTTCTAATCCTTTTAGTTCTACTATATCTAGGAAAGCTACCTTGTTCGTAGTAATTAATCTTTTTCTTAGGTTGGTTTGTTTTTGAAGATTCACATATTTCATGCTTCACACTACCAACATTTTTAAAAGACTCTTTGAGCTTATTTAGCTCATCTAACACCTTTTGGTGTTCACTATTACATTGAGATAAAAGATTATTAATGTCAATATTTTTATCTTGAAAAAAATTTAGTTCATCTTTCAACCCTAATATCTTTTTCTCAAATTTTAAATTAGCTTGAGAGAGTGAGTCATTTTTATCATTTAGTTCCGAAATAATTTTCTAATTCCTAATGACCGACTCCTGGTATTTCTCAACTAATTCATCATACACCTCTTGCATAATTTAATTCATCATATGTAAAATCTAAAGATGATGAGTTAGAGGTTACCATGGAGGAATCTTCCTAAAGTTCCATGAGGCAAAGGTTGGCCACTTCTTGTTCGTCATCCTCGAATGACTCCTCATCACTCCAAGTAGTAAGCTTGGCTTTGAGCTTCTTCTTCTTCTCAAAGCCCTTCTTCTTGAGTTGAGGGCACTCCGAACGTATGTGGCCGAGTTTAATGCGCTTGAAGAAAATGATTTGATCCCTTGCTTCTTCTTTGTTCTTACCTTTGAAGTTCATCTTTCTTTGGATTTTTCTTCCTCGGTTGGACCACATAAAGCGTGAGAATCGTTTGGCTATCATAGCAAATTCTTCTAGCTCATCCTCCTCACTAGAAGAGCTCTCCTCAAGTAATGAAGCTTTGAGAGCTATTCACATTTTCTTCTTCTTTTCCACCTCTAGCTTTTCTACTCTCTTCTCTTCCTTCTTCTTCTCTTCTTCCCTTCCTTGCTTCATAATCTCATGAGTAAGGAGAGAACCCACTAGCTCATCAAGCTTTAAAGTTTTCACATTTTTAGCTTCTATGATGGCGGTTCTCTTCCCATCCCAAGATTCAGGAAGTGAGTAGAGTAGCTTCCAGACAAGCTTGTCTTCCGGTATAGTCTCTCCAAATTCTTTGAGCCCATTGACTATGGTTGAGAAGCGATCAAACATCTTTGACACCGTCTCATCGGGCTCAATCTTGAAATCGTTGGTTCCCTCATAGGTGGTCTCAAGAGTATCCCACACTTCTTTGGCACTCTCAATGGATGATACTTTGGAGTAGATGTCCGGACCGAAAGAACAAAAGAGCATGTGGAGAACTTTGTCATTTATTTGGATCTTTCTCCTTTCTTCTTCACTCATCTCCACCTTTTTCTTTAAAACCATCTTCCATTCACTATCTTGCTTCAATGGAATGTAGGGACCATCTTCAATGACATCCAAACCAAGTAGTCATTGAACTTGATGAAGAGGTGCATTCTATTCTTCCAAAACGGATAGTTGTCACCATTGAAGAAGGGTGGTTTTGTAGTGGATTGAGACTCATACATGCTCGAACCGGAGGTAGAAGCCATCTCTTTATTTTTGGATGATCAAACTCTTCCTAGGAACACCTCTTGTGGTTGTTAATCCTCAAAGAGGTAGGCTCTGATACCAATTGTTGAGTGGATCGAGAGATCGAAATGAACCAAGAGGGGGTGAATTGGATTTTTAACGTTCTTGGTGGTGGAAATTGCTAATAAAAAGGTAGACAAGGAATTTTAGAGTGGTTCAAGTTCCAAATGAACTTTACATCCACTACCTTAGCTTTACTAAGGATTTGCAACAATTCCACTTTTCTAGGCTAAGGAGGTAACCCTTACAATTTTTGGTCAAATTTTCTACCCAAAATTTGACCCAATCCTCACACAATTGAAACAAAGAATTTGTTTGCTAAGGAAGTATCTCTCAATACAAATTGTAGCCCAATTACAAGCACTCAACCCAATTAAAATGATAAGAATGAAAAATACAATTGGGGTTACAAGACAATAATGGGATTTAGGCACAAATGCTTGGATTTGATGTTTGGATGTTTGCTTTTTTGATCAATGGTTGTTGCTGAAGCTTTTAGAGGTCCCTTTTATACCTTCTCATTGAATTCTAGTCGTTGTGGTTGTTGCATTCATCAATAGAGCCGTTGGGGGTGTTATCTTCCCTCCATAAATGTAGTCTGCAACCAACCGTTTCGAAACGCCTGACCCTGTTTCGAAACAGACCAAAATAGAAAGAGTTGTTGGGGTGCATTTAAGAGCCCGTATCGAAACGGTTAGACCTGTTTTGATACGCTAAGAGACGTTTCGAAACTTGTTTTGAAACATTTTGCTACTGTCAAGGATCTTATCGAAACGGCTTGAGATCGTTTCGATACGCCTTAACGGTTTGTTAAAAATCAGTTAAAAACATTCAACGGTCATATTTTACACATTAATTTTAAATTCGTTTCGAAACACTTGATGTCGTTTCGATACGGTTGCTCAATGTTCTTAACCTGTTTCGAAACACGGATTGGCAGTGTTGAAAACGTTTTGATACCCGTTTCGAAACATGGACTCACAGTTTCAAAACTGTTTCGAAACGCCTTAAGCCGTTTCGAAACTGTGACTCGAAAATCACTGTTTTGGCTTTAAGAACACTTAGAAAATATTTGATAAAATTAGTTTTTAACTTAGGCATATTGTTTAAAACATGTAGAGAGGTTTGAGGACTTAAAAATTCGTTTTTACATTTTCAATTTAGTCATTAGGTTCGTTAGTTATATCAAAATTAAAATATCGGTTTCACACTCAGGAACGAATCCCGAGATTTTGGAAGCTTGAGCTTGGTTTTCGGCTTTCATTTGGGTAGCAACGGTGAGTAGAAATGTCAAACTTTGATTTGTTTTCGAAATGGAACTCTTTGGGGTTTTGGTGGGACCTAGAGGGTTCACCTAAACCCGAGTGTAAGTTACTACTCCTACTTTTTGTTATGCTTTGATGAATGGCTATATGTTGTGGTATTATGTGCATCTTGAGTTGTTTTACACCATTGTTGTTGTGTAGTCGTGTTGAAGTCGAGCCTCACGTGATGGTTGTCTTAACTACGGTGATGAGTGGTCCCACCGGTAGTGACTAGTAGTAGAGTAAGGTGATGAGTGGTCCCATCGGAAAACTACTAGTCGAACGGTGATGTGTGGTCCCACCGTGTATATGTTGGTTGTGCATGTGCAAGCCATGTGTAGTCTTGTTGTGCTAATCATTCGTGCATTCATTGATTTATTGTCAATTATGAAAAGTGTTTTGAAAACTACATGCTTGTTGAATTATTGAGCTTCTCTCACTAAGCTAGTTAGCTTACACTCTCCTTTATTTCCAACATGCAGATCGTTAGAGTTCGGGAGGCAAGTGGGCAAGGGAGGAGCTTTTGGAGTTCTCAAAGTAGCTCAAGTATGATTTACGTATTTGTAATAATGCCTAGACGATGGGGGGTAGACTTGTAGGAGTTGGTGTCAAACTCCTTAGTTGATGATGTGTTTTGTTGAGCATGTTGAATTATTGAATTTATATTGGCCATGTGTATGCCTGTATGTTGTGGATTGTAGACCATGTTTACTTGATGCATATTTGCCTTGTGTTTGAAGACTTATATCCTCCCATGAATGCTATGTGTGTTTATCTAAGGCATGTTATGCTAAATACTATGTATGAATCCTTATGTTGAATGTTGATCCTTGAATGTATGGCTCTTACATATTTTTTGAGTGCTAAGCATGCTTGTATAAGGTGCCTTGCATCTAGAATTGATGTATGTTGGTTGTGGAAGGTTTCGGTTGTGTTTTGAGGTAGCCTTGTGCCATAAACCAGCTGAAATCTATCTTTTCGCAGCAGGTGTATCGAAAAGGTTGGACTCGTTTCGATATGGCCTCTTGTTTCAGGCCAGGCGTTTCGGTACGCCAAGAGGTCGTTTCGATACGTTTTTTCCACTGGAAATCTGAGATTTTGCCGATAAATTGAAGTATCGAAACGGGCCTTGGTGTTTCGGAACGGTCTTCGTATCGTTGACCACGAGAAGTTGACCGTTGAGGGTGTTTCGGAACGGTTGACCACCGTTTCGATACGGTCTCCTCGTGTGACTTGGGCATGTTGAGTTAGTTAAGGCATTTCGATACACTCTTTGGGTGTTTCGAAATGGCCTGCAAATTAAGCTAAAATGGACTGTTTTTGGAATGATGTTGGGTTGCCCGTCTCGTTTGTTGCTTCCGTTGTTTTCCTTTCATATATGATTAAATTAATCCATTTAGACAAGATAATAATTAAAGAAATTTTCTAGGGTTGCTAACCGAATGGGAGCCTTAGCAGGTTTTACTTCGGTTTTCCCATGTAGCCTACTCGGGCCGGTCAGTCATTCAGACCGGGATGAGGGGGTTACAATGGCGTTGATATCAAAGAATAAACTCCAGTTTGTTGATGGCTCAATCAAAGAATTACAAGAAGATAACCCTCGATTTCAATCCTAGGTCAAATGTAACAACTTGGTATTGTCGTGGCTCCAACGTACGATTAGCCCAGAGATTGCGAAAGCATTATCTGGGTTGACACAACATATGAATTGTGGGATGATCTTCGTCACCAGTTCAATCAGGGAGACATAATCCAAGTGACTGATTTACAACAAGAATTTTTTTTTTACGTTAAGGTACCCTTTAGGTTACTGCCTTTCATTCCCAGTTAAAAGGCAAATGGGATGAAGTGCGTAATCTTAGGCCTCTTTCTATATGTGATTGTAAGGATATGGAGTTTAGGAAGCAGGATTTTGCTCTTAGGTTTCTTAAGGGTTTAAATGATCTGTTTTCTATTCCTAAATCACAAATATTGATGACGAAGCCATTTCCTCAAATAAACAAAAAAATATATCGTTGTTTAACATGAAAGAACTGTTAGTTCTATGGTTGTTAGTGATTCCAATGTTATATTGGTCGATAGAAGTGCCGTTAAAAGGAAAATTTTGAGAAATAGGAATGACAATAAGTTTTCTAAGATTTTTTTTTAAATTCAGTGAATCGTAGGCCTTTATGTGTTTTTTGTGGGTCATATGTTCATTTTACTAAAAAATACTATAAGAAGCATGTGTGTCCTCCTAAGGTATAAGCCTTCTGTTAATAGAGCCAATCAAATTGGTGCCTCTGCTAGTAATGAGATTGTTACACATCTTGCTTCTCTAACCAAGAGTGAAGACAATTATATTTCCTTTACCAAAAAACAATATGAAAGTCTCTTGTCTTTATTACATGAAAGGAATATTTATGCTCAGACTTCTGTTTCTTAATACCAAGTGAATGTCTTGTCTTTCAATATTGAGTCTTCTTCAGTTGATGAACCATGTATTATTCTCATTTGTTCTCAATCGAATGTTTTTGTTATTGATAATTTTTTAAGGTTTTGTTCTTGTTTTAAATCAAGTACTTCTGTTGTGAATAATTCTTTAAATTTCTATTCTTGGATAATTGACTCAAGAGCCACTGATCACATAGCTAATTCTTTAAATTTCTTTATGAATTATTTAACTGTTAATAATAAATTTGTATAGCTGCCAAATGGAAAGTTGGTTAAAGACATTTAGAATTTGTTAAACTTTCTCCTAGTTTAATTCTAAAAATATCTTTCATATACTATTTTTTAGTTTCAATTTGATTTTTATTTCTCAGCTAACTAATGATACTAGGCTTTCTTTCTTTTTCTCACATGATATATGTTGCATTCAGGATACCAAACTATGGAGGGCAATTGATATAGCTAGAAAGTAAAATGGATTGTATCAACTTGAATTTTAAAGCTTTGCCGGAGATTCTACTGTTTTTTAGACATTTGGCATGCTAGATTAGGGCATCCATCTAGTCGAAGGATAAAAATGTTTACAATTTTAGATTTTGCTATTTCTTCTAGTTCTATATCTAACTGTGATACTTACCATTTAGCCAAACATAAAAGGTTACCTTTTCTTGTTACTATTTTTAAATTTACTTTTATTTTTTGATATAACTCATATGGACATTTGGGGCACTTTTTCCAGTTCCTATCATCTATGGCCATTCATATTTTTTGACTATTGTTGATGACGGAAGTAAATTTGTATGAGTATATAATATGAAACTTAAATATGAGGCTAGGGGTTTGATAGTTGATTTTTATAATCTAGCTGACATTCAATTTTTTAAAAAGATTAAGTGTATAAGGACCGACAATGCAAAAGAATTTAAAATGTTTGATTTTTTAACCCAAAAGAACAATACACCAAACTTCTTGTACTCATACTCTTCAACAACATAGTATAGTTGAGAGAAAACATAATCTTCTTAGTGTTGCTAAGGCTTTACGAATTTAATATGCTTTACCTTTATTTTTTTGGATGGATTGTATTTTACATTCTGCATTATTAAATAATGTCACTCCTACCCCTATTCTTGATAATAAAATACCCTTTGAAGAACTTTTTCAAACAAAATTAAAGTATGATCATCTTAAAATATTGGTTCCCTTGCTTATAGTTTTTTTTTTTGCCTAGAGCTAAGGTTAAAATGCATCATAAAATTATTAAATGTGTTTTTTTTAAGTTTTCTTAAAAACATGAAAGGTTATAGGTTGTTTGCCTTAGATACTAAAACTGTTTTTGTATCAAGAGATGTTATTTTTTCATAATATATTTTTCCTTTTAAACAAAATAATTGTAGTAATCCTAAAATTGTTATTTTGTCGAATTGTGATAATTACAATTTAATGGTGGGTTTTTTAATTGAATAACATCAAAATAATGAGGTTTTTTTAAATGTATCTCTTTCTGAAAATAATCTAGATTTTACTCATGATAACTTAGATTCTATTAATAACAAGGTTTTTGATATTTCTTCTACTCAGGTTTTACCTATTCATCTTAATATTTTTATTCAGCCTGATATTCCTTCTAATATTTCTTATAGAACAGTTATTTAGTCTGACACTAGACAATTTAGAATGATTAAATCTATTACACCCTATTATGTTGCTCAAGTTATTTCTTACGATAATATATCTTCTCAGCATGAATTTTATATTGCTAATGTCGACTTGTTAAGTGAATGTAAAAATTAAAAGCAAGTTATTTTACATGAATGCTGGAAAAATACTATGAAGGAAGAAATTTCAGCCTTAAAAAATAATAAAACTTGAAATTTGGTTTCTCTTCCTCCTGGTAAAATTATTATATGGTGTAAGTGGGTTTTTAAAACTAAATTAAAGTCAGATGGCACTCTTGATAAATATAAGGCTAGGTTAGTTGCTAAGGATTACACTCAACAATTTGAAGTTGATTTTCTTAACACTTTTAATTATGTGGCTAAGATTACCACAATTAGAACTCTGATGGCTGTTGCTGCAGCTAAAAATTGAGATTTACAGCAGTTAGACATAAATAATGCTTTCTTACATAATTTTTTATAAGAAGAATTTTACACGGAATTAGAAAATTCTGGTTTAATTTACAAATTAAATAAAAGTTTGTATGTGTTAAACAAGCAAGTAGATAATATAATGAAAGGTTGGCTATTGCCTTGGTTAAACAGGGTTTTAAGCAAGCAGTTTCTGACACTAGTCTTTTTACTAAGGATGAAGAGTCTGAATTTGTTGCCTTGGATGTTTATGTCGATGACATCATTCTTGTTAGTCCTTGTTCTAAATAGATTGCTTCTATCAATAGTTTTTTCCATAATACTTTTAATATAAAAGATTTGAAAAAACTAAAATACTTTCTAGGAATTGACATTGCTAGATCAAACAAAAGAATAAATTTATGTCAAAGAAAGTATACTTTGAAAGTTTTAAAATATACTAATTTTTTAGGATCCAAACCAACTTATACCCCTATTGCTATTACAAAAAGGTTATCTGAATCTGATGGTGATGTTTTATAAGATATTATATTTTATAGACAACTCATAGGTAAACTTTTATATCTTACTAATATCAGGTCTGGCATTTCTTTTGTTGTACAACAATTATCTCAATTCCTGTATGCTCTTACTATTGTTCATTTAACTGCTGCACATAGAATCCTTAGATATTTAAAAGGTACCTCTGGACAAGGTATGTTCTTTCCTGCAGATAATCTATTACATGTAAAATATCTTTTCTGATTCAAACTGAGCCTCCTGTCCAGATTTTAAGAAATCCACCACAAGCTTCTGTGTTTTTAAAAAAAAAATTAATTTCGTGGAAATCTAAAAAACAACAAACCATCTATCGTTCATCTAGTGAAGCAGAATATCGTGCTTTAGCAACTATAACTTGTGAAGTACAATGACTTTCTTATCTCATTTCTAATTTACAACTTACTTTTTCTTCTGCTAACATTTATTATGATAACCTTTCTACCATTAGAATTGTAAAAAACACTATTCACCATGAAAGAACAAAGCACATTGAAATAGATTACCATTTAATCGGAGAGAAAATTTAAAAGGGAGTTATCAAACTTTTGCCGATTTCTTCTCACAATCAATTTACAGATTGTTTTACTAAGGCTTTGCCACCTTCTTCCTTCAAGGGTTCTATTTTCAAGTTGGGCCTACAAAATTTGTATGCATCAACTTGAGGGGGCCTAACAGAATTATCAATAAGCTAGTTGTATCCTAACTGCAAAGTTTTTGCTGAGTTGTAAATTAGTTGCTAGGCTGAGTCAGTTATTAGGATTAGTTTGTTAGTTTTGTTGAGTTGTGTAGGGCTCGATTCGTTCAACCGATGTGGCTCACCAAGTGGTGGAGAGGTGGATTTTTGGGTGGAAGGGATGTGGAAGCTAAAATGAAATGTGACACAATGATTTATAGTGGTTCAACCTTCTAACCAAGGTCTACATCCACTACCTTAGCTCCGCACTAAGGATTTCCAATTAATCCACTATTGATTCGTCCCCTTTTCTAGGCTTAGGAGGTAACCCTTATACACAATCAAGCTTTCTACCCAAAGCCTTGATTGAAACCCTCTTTTACAAAGAGATAAAATAAGTAAACACAAATCTCTCTAATAGGTGTTTGTTTGCACAATTAAAGCACTCACCCAAAACCTAAAACACTTGAGCAAATTTGACAATTTTTGCTCACTAGTGTTTGTCTATACAAGAATTGACAATTTAAGCACTAAGACAATATTTGATCATTTGTTGTTTGACAATATGAGCATTAGCCTTTACTTGATGCTTGGAGGTCCCTTTTATACTCCTTAATGAGTTTGTAGCTGTTATTAGTCGTTGGGATTGAATTGGAGCCGTTGAGGACTTTAATTCCCACCATAAATGCAGTTATGCAGCTTTCCGTTTAGAAACGCTCGAACCCGTTTTGAAACACCCTTTAAGTAGAAAGAGCCGTTGCAGTCTGACGTGGACCCGTATCGAAACGCTTTAGTCCGTTTCGAAACACCCGTTTTGAAACGCCTATCCCCGTATCGAAACGACCTGCATTTAAAAGTTAGTTGGGAAATAGCCGTTGGGGTTTATGACCGTTGTGGTCGATACCACGTAGGCGTATCAAAACGGCATAGACCGTTTCAAAATGCTGGGAAAAAATCTCATCCAGGAAATGTCCGTTTCGATACGAGTATCGAACCGTTTTTGCTACTGGAATTCCCGTATCGAAACGCCCTAAGATGTTTTGAAACGTCTGGACAGTTTTGTGAAGTTTGGCTTTGAAAACATGTAAAACCCTTTTAAAATCTTCCCTAAACATAATTTCAAGTTGTTTGAACTTTGGAAATGTTTTAAATACTTTTTAAATCAGTCCAAAACATTTTTCAATTATTATATCAAAACATTAGTTCTACAAATTTTTATTTCTTTACCATTATAAATACATTATACTTATTATTATTTTTATAATAAAAAATATAAAAAAAATTCTTCTTCATTCGACTACTCGTCTTTCTCTTATTAGATTTTCCAAATTTCCCATCTAAGGAAAACCAGTAAACCCTAAATCCAATTTTTCATACTTTAACACAAGGCAAACCTTGCCATCTAACCATCATTATAATTATTACATCTAACACTAGTACACTCCAAGCACATGAGATTCTGAGGCGTATGAAAATAGTATGTATAACACTCTTGACATCGAAACCAGCATTCCCGACTCCCAATTAAACTCGCAACACCCTAAAGCATCCCCGTCACTTCCTACCACAAGAACAATACACCAAGAACACTAACAATCCGAAATCATATTATTCCAATTCCTGCTTTAGTTAGTTTATCTACTACAATGTTTTGCTCTCTTCCCACTAAGTTGATCTGCCAAAAAAAAATTTAGCAACATTCAAACATTTTGAAATAATGTCATTGAAAGTAGAATGGGCCTCATTTGACTGTCGTAACCACGAAACAACACAGGTGCAATCGGTCTCTACCACCAACGTATCACACAATACCTAATTGGATGCAACAAAAAGTGATAGAGCTTCCTTGACTGTTAGCAACTATGCCGAAGTAGGATCTGCACTACCAATTGATCTTGAGAAATTCATAATCGTCTTCTCCGAATGATCCTTCAAAATGCCTCCTATGCCAACAGGCCCATAGCTCTCTCTTATTGCGCCATCCATATTAAATTTTAGGGTAAAGTACACAGACGGTCACTAAACTATACCCGAAAAAACAAAATGGTAACCAACCTTTCAAAAATCACAAAATAGCAATTAAACTTTATGTTTTATAACAAAACGGTAACTAGACGTTAAATTCCGTTAAGTTTCTGTTAAAACTTTGGTATAATAACACATTTAGTCCTTCATATTTATACAATCAATAAATTTAGTCCTAATTCGAAATAATTTACTAAATTTAGCCCTCGTTATTCATGCATTCTTTCAATTTGGCCCTTAAAGCAAAATTTCAAAGTATGGTAACATGATAAATAATTACAATTAAATTTTATAGGAACTCGAAAACTCGACTCGACTCGAATCGAAAAAATTTCAAATAAAGTTTGAGTTGTAAAATATGACGTGCCAACTTGAATAACTCAAAATTTTTTGACTCGACTCGATCGAACGCTCACCTCTATCTTAATATATGACGTGTTAACTCGAATAACTCGAAATATTCAAATATTTTAAATTATATTTTTCTTTTAAATCGAATATTTTTAAAATAGAGCATTTAATGTTTCATATTTAAATCACATTGAATATTTAATAACTAATTTAAATATTCAATTTAATTTAAAAACATTCAATTTAAAAGAAAAAAATTGATTTAAAATATTCGAATAATTAATTAAATTTTTATAGGAACTCGAAAACTCGACTTGACTCGATTCGAATCGAAAAAATTTCAAATAAGGTTTGAGTTGTAAAATATGATGCGTCAACTCGAATAACTCGAAATTTTTTTGACTCAACTCGATCGAACGCTCACTTCTATCTTAAGATATGACGCATCAACTCGAATAACTCGAAATATTCGAATATTTTAAATCATTTTTTTCTTTTAAATTGAATATTTTTTAAAATAAAATATTTAATATTTTCATATTTAAATCACATCGAATATTTAATAACTTCTTTAAATATTCGATTTAAAAAACAATAGATTTAAAATATTCGAATATTTAATAACTACATTAAATATTTTTCTTTTAAATATTCCAATATTTAATAACTACTTTAAATATTCGAATATTTTAAATTAATTTTTTTTCTTTTAAATCGAATATTTTTAAATTAAATCAAATATTTAAAGTATTTATTAAATATTCAATGTGATTTAAAAGAAAAAAATGATTTAAATATTCGAATATTCGAGTTGACGCGTCATATCTTAAGATAGAGGTGAGCGTTCGATCGAGTTGAGTACAAAATTTTCGAGTTATTCGAGTTGAAGCATCATATTTTACAACTCAAACTTTATTTGAAATTTTTTTATTCGAATCGAATCAAGTAGAGTCGAGTTTTCGAGTTCCTATAAAAATTTAATTAAATATTCGAATATTTTAAATCAATTTTTTCTTTTCAATCGAATATTTTTAAATTAAAACAAATATTTAAAGTAGTTATTAAATATTCGATGTGATTTAAATATGAAAATATTAAATATTATATTTTAAAAAATATTCGATTAAAAGAAAAAATGATTTAAAATATAAGAATATTTCGAGTTATTCAACTTGACACGTCATATCTTAAGATAGAGGTGAGCGTTTGATCGAGTCGAGTCAAAAAATTTCGAGTTATTCGAGTTGACGCGTCATATTTTACAACTCAAACTTTATTTGAATTTTTTCGATTTGAGCCAAGTCGAGTCGAGTTTTCGAGTTCCTATAAGAATTTAATTGTAATTATTTATCATGTACCATACTTTGAAATTTTGCTTTAATGACCAATTTGAAAGAATGCTTAAATAAAAAGGGCTAAATTTAGTGAATTGTTTCAAATTAGGACTAAATTAATTGACTATATAAAGTTGAAGGACTAAATATGTTATTATACCAAAATTTTAACAGAAATTTAACGGAATTTAACGTCTAGTTACTGTTTTGTTATAAAACATAAAGTTTAATTGTCATTTTGTGATTTTTGAAAGGTTGATTACCATTTTGTTTTTTCGGGTATAGTTTAGTGACCGTCTGTGTACTTTACCCTAAATTTTAAGAAGCCACAGTTAGGCGCAGACCTCTTATCGACTAAAGCATTGCCCTTCAACACTCGGGGGCAAACACCAAGATTTGTGGTTGATAATAAAGTCGTTAATTGTTATCGACACATCCGAACATTTCGCACGAGTCCACCACCCCACTTAAATCAGAAAAAGGTCAAAAAATTAATTTGAATCTATTTTTTTTCTCAAAAAAGAATTTCATTTCTAAGTATCCAAAGAGCAAGAAATCGCAAAAAAAACACCAATTTTCCAAAGTGGTTCTAAGCTAGACCGCGGGCATTAGTTTCTCTAACAATTAAAAAAAATCTCTTTACATGGCAAGACACTATAGAATTATGGCGATGAATTTGCCCATGTAATACAATTCATGGGAAAATCTCAAGTCTATAGTTATTCAAAGTTTTAGAAAAGACACTTCATACCTCTTTTTCCCAATGAAACAAAGGGCATCAAAGCGGGATCTCCCATTTTCAATTCAAACCGTCCCACACACTATAATCTACCACTTTACCATACTTCTTTTGAGACAGAGCAAAAATTCTCGAAAAAAGTTCTTTAAGGCATTGGTTATTCACCCACTTGTCTCTTTAGAAATTCAAACTCTTTCCATCACCAACCTACAAAATTAAATTTGATGCAAAAAGATCGTTACTCACTTTTTCAAGGTTAAGAGGACTAATAATGTCTCACCATAGCCACGATTTGTTTATGTGAGAGGTGTTAACATGGAGGAGGTTATCGTTCCTGCTCTCATATTTTGCCCTTATAATTCTCCTCCAATAGTTGTCTTTTTCCATTCCATATCTCCAAAGCCATTTATACAAGAGCGTTTTATTTATGACTTCAAAATCGATAAGCCCTAGTCCACCCAGCTTTTTTAGAAGATAGAGAATTTTCTAACGCACCCAGTGCATCTTCCAGCTATCTAAGGATCCCCAAATGAATTTCGCCACTATTCTATTGAATTTCGAGGAGACCAACGCATGCATTTTGAAAATTGATAGGAAATAAATACGCAAATTTGCCAATACAAACTTAGTAAGCGTAACCCTTCCTCTAAAGGACAAGAATCTAGTCTTCTATGGGGACAAGCTCTATCGAATTTTCTTCAATATTGGCTTCCATAAAGTAAGGGAGTTTCTCAAAACCCCTAATGGTAGGCCAAGATAAGAAGAATGAAATTTAGAGGCGTGCAACACAGTTTAACAACCCACAAATTAATACTTGCTTCTTCAACATTTATACCCAATAAGAAACATTTTTTTTTAATTTCAACCGTAGTCCAGCATGTAGCTCAAAGCATCAGAGAACACTCTTGATATTCTTAATTTGCCCCGCACTGGCCCCATAAAATATTATTAGGTCATCATAATATTGTAAGTGAGTGACTTGCAAACTCTCACTATCCATGCAAATGCCTTTAAAAAATTCGGAAGCAACAACCTTATTAATCACGAAACTTAACCCTTAAGCAACTATGTTAAAGAGAATAGGTGACAATCGTCATCCTTGCCTTAACCCCTTTCAAATCGAAAATCTTTCTGTTGGAGACTATTCATCATGACTGAAATCGACACCGTCGAGACGCAAGACCAAATCCATCCTATCTATCTATCTATCTATCTCGAAAGCTCGTTTTACGCAACATTAAGTCTAGAAATGTTCAGTCTACCATATCATATGCCTTTCGAAAATCAGCCTTGAACACTACACATTATGTTCCTCGCTTTCTCATATTGTCGATTAACTCATTAGCTATGAGAGAGTAGTCGAGAATTTATCTGCCTTTAATAAACGCAAACTGATTTATACTAATGATCTTTTCAAGGCACCGGGCAAGACGGTTTGCTGGAAGTTTCGATAGAATTTTGTAATCCTCACCCACTAAAATGATCGGTCGATAATCATCAATAAACTATGGGCACTCCTTTTTTCGGAATCAACGAGATGTATGAGTGATTCAAATTGAGGTCCCAAGACTTTTAATCCCAAAAATCATTAAGAAAGGACATCAAATCTAGCTTGATTAGCTTGGTCTTCTAAAAAACCAAGATTGGAGCCATTCGGCCTGGAAGAATTTTTTTCATTTGCCTTCTTGAGAATGTCCCACACTTGTTCCTCTTCAAAACGCATGTCTCAACCAATTACTAGAGTTTGAACTAATACACTTGAGGGGACAATCCAAGTCTTTATGTTCAATTGTCAAAGAAGAATTGTACTCCTATGAGAAAAATTCATGTACTTCTTTACGAATTTCACTAGGATCTTCCAATACATTATTGCCAAACTAGAGCTTATAGATCAAATTTGCTCGCCTTCTCACGGACGCCATCAAGTGAAAGAATTTTGTATTCCTTATTCAATTTTCCATTGGATTCTTGCTTTTTGACGTCATTCTCTTAAGGAGGTGATCTCCTTGGGAATATCTGAATTGTTTTGACCATCACTTAATTTCTTCTCCAATAAATCAATATGTTGTTCAATGTTTGAGATTGAGACCTTTTGATTTTTCTTTTTTTTCTATTTGAACCCATGATTTGACTGCATTCTTAGATCTTTGTAGGATAACACCTATACCAGACCCCTTCGAGTTCTTTAGGGATGAGGAAATCATTGAGTTAAAACTAGCATTCTCCATCTAGTGGTTGAAGAGTTCAAAAGGTCTCGGCCCAGAGTTTAACTTCTCAAGAACCATCATGATTGGATTATGATCGGACAATGAGTTCAGCAAAGCGTGAAGACAAATATCTGGAACCGACTAGAGAAGCTCAGGGGAAATCAGCATTTTGTCCAATCTAACCTCTCGGAAGTTGCTCTAGGTGAACATACTGCCTATCAACGGAAGATCAACCAGCTCTCTTTGGCCAGTACCATTGTCTAGTGAGCTTTGGCTCGACAGCACTCTTTTTATTTTTTTTCTTCCTTTTTTGGCCCAATTCAGCTGAAAACACCAGACCCTTAATGTCTTTCCCAGATATCAAAATACCTTGTTCATTTTTCAAGCATCAACAATCCCCATTTTCAGATGATTCTAACCCAACTACGGCATGGGTACCATTCGTGGAAGATTTGGGTTGGGTATTCGCATGGGGCCCAACTTGCTCACACCCATCACATGAGCATTGTACTCACATTGGTCCTTAGATAAATTGTGATCCTCCAGATCCACGTCTCGAACCAACCCCTGCATGTCTTTCTCTGATACATAACTATCCTCATAAATAGGCTCATCTTCCGAAGCCCAAGAGTCATTCCAATCATCACCCATCGGTCAAAAACTAACATCTCAGTCATCTACGACGAGACCTGTGTCATGCCCGTCAATCCAGGTTGCCTCCTCATCGAAATCTTTCATTGTTATTGCTATTTTAGATTGGTAACCCTATGTATCCCAATAATAGTTGAAAGCTTCCCACAACGTCGCCCTATGTATCCTCTTGCTAACCCTATCAACAAAGACAATCAACCTTTCATTTGGCTCATCGGAACCCACTAGAGACTCACCTGACCCTTTCTTCGTCGTTACTGCCATTATCTCTTTTTTTATGATTCATGTGTCATCTACTTGTGGCTGCATAGTAAACTTGGCCATTTAAGTTTTCACAATTGCATTTCTCTCCTCATTCTTCAACATAGGAAGATCCATTAATCCGACGATGTGGTTACTCGTGACTTTTACACCTTTATTTGAGAGGCCAAATCAAGCAGGGTACGAAAGAACCAACGAGAATATACAGGATGCTGCTCTTCCAGTGCCTGAAAATTGTATAATGCTACCGCCTACCAGAACAACTTGGTGTACATATATTAAAGCTCTACGTATCAATTCTCTTGTTCCAACACGCTAATCATTAGGATGAACAACAGAATGAACCTCCATTCTACCAATAATCTAGTTAAACATAAATTTAATGCCAATTCAGAATGGTTTCACCTATGCATCAACACAATGGAATGAGCCATTCAGGCACCGTATTGACCTCTACGATCATTTGGTGTCTTAACTTTGTACGGCTTAACATGATAGAAGAAACTTACCTCTCCACTGTCAACATTAAAAAGTGCATCGATTCTCCGAAATCCTTACAGGTGCAGGCAGGGATGGACCGAGGGGGGTGCTGGGGGCAACCGCACCCCCTAAAATTTTGAAAATTATATATGATTTAGAAAAATTTTAGAATTTTTCTATGTATTTTCTATTAAAAATGTATTTTCGCCCCCCCTAAACTTTTATAAGTTCGCCCCCCTAGAAATTTATAGGTTCGCCCCCCCTAACCTAAAGTTCTGGGTCCGTCCCTGGGTGCAGGGTGTTGGGAATTAGTTCGATACATTGTTTACATCGCCCCAAAGCCTCGTCACTTATCAAAGAAGAGAACTAATTCGATCGAAAGATCATTCCATAAAAAAGGGAAATGTATGGCTTTCCCTTTAAAAGTATCATTAATGCAATCAAGCATAGTCGGTGGGAATTAATACATTAATAATGAAGTGAGATTAAACCTATTTTTTTCTCTGCACAATTCTTAGCATCGCAACCTCATTCTTTCTTTTGTTTTCTTAGCCGGTGATCGATAACTAGTCTTAGTATTGGTGTTCGACCACAAAGTTCAATATTTTCTTTTTTATATATATATTTTTTATAGGAATCTTCGCCTTTGTGACATATTTTTTTAGAGGCGGATCTTGACAATGGAGTTTGAGGGAGCCTATTTGAAATTTTCAAAAATTTTGAAGGCCTAAATTAAATTTTTCAAAATTTTGAATTGTTTAATTTTAAATTTTTGGAGGGGACTTGGTTAAAAATATTCAAAATTTCTGAAACATTGATGAGTGGCTAGATTGATTATTGTTTTTGCTATAATTTTGATGGAATAAATGACTTATGATGCTGAAATGTGGGTTGTTCTATGCTTTTTCGTGCAGAATCGTCTGGCTGGAAATCAGACTAGAAAAGGCTGAAATCTGCAAAAATTCTGAATTCGTGGTTGGATTCATGGGCATGAACTGGGGCATGAATGTTGTCTAGACACCACGTTAGCACCTTCTAGAAGTTGACGCAGCAACGATGACTACCTATCAACCGCGTATCAAATAGCCTATCAAGAGGATTTTAAATTTCAAACTTTGATATTATCTTATGTATTTATTTTGGGATTTATCTTTTTAGGATTTTAGGTTTTTTTAGATACTATAAATACCCCACTTTAGGGTGAGATCAAATGATCACTTGCTCTTGTTTTCATTCACTTGGAGTTTAATACATTCTTTCTTTATTTTCTCCATTTTTTTTTACATTTCCCTTGTTAAAAACTAAGTATGGTTTCATTACAAACCATGCTTAGCTAAATCACCATATCCAAGAGCAACGCAAGAACTCAACTTACCACGTGAGATTAGAAACGTTCTTCAAACCTTCAACATCTTTCTTGATCTACCGTTGGGGACGAGAAAAGGCTTGTAGCTGATTCAATTCCCTAAGAACAAACTTAGTGGTAGTCCACTAAGGGGAATTAAGATCAGACTTGATTCTCGTTGAGAAAACTGTCTGAGCACGGGTTTCTTCAGCACTAAGCGCAACGTTTATTAGCATCGATTGTCGTGGTTAATCAACTCAACACTTAGTTCCAAAGATTGCCCTGGGAACCGAGTTTACCTTAGAGAAGCAAGTAAAATCACTTCAGTGATTGAGAGAAGTTGTGGCAAAGCGGAGCTTGAGGCTAACTTAATTCATAATTATCTTCAATCATTTCTTGCTTTACTTATTTATTTTAGTCATTCGATTTAATTCTTACAAACCCCCCTTTTTGGTTACTTGTAGATTTTTTGGTTAAAGGTCAAAAGTGATAAATATTGGAAACTACCTAGTCCCAGTAGATCGACCCTTACTCTCTCTCTATACTATTTATTTTAATTATTTCTTTGAGTTTAAGGAAATTATTTTGACACTATACGATGCGTGTCAAACATAATAAGAACTTCTAAATTTTTATAGGGGCCAAATTAAAATTTTTAAATTTTAAATGAGTTAAATTTTAAAGTTTTAAAATATGGGGGGCAGGGCTACCCCTGGCTCCCATAACCATCTGCCCATGCGCTTTTTCCTCTGCCTTTGTGGCACGCCTTTTCTTTGTTTTTTGTGGTTTTGTTTCATCTGTCATTTTGGCATGATTTCAGCAAACCTTAGAGTTCGTTTGGTGCTCGTACATAGATCTTCACAGTGCTAGTTTTTTATTATGATTTTGTCGGTGGTCATAGAAAGATATATCCACATTCGGTTGATGGTTGTTTGCCGATGTAATCAGTTTTGGGTAGCGGAGCGATCTGCTTGATAGTTTGGTTCGCTCACCACTCCTTTTTCACCCCCTTAATGCATCTTATTTGGATAGAGACAAAGAGATTCATGAAGGCTTCTGAATTTTGACGGTATACTAATCTCTATGAAAGTAGTTACTTTTCTTTGCACATATGAGTTTTTGTATGAGATTTTGGTGGATTTGTCCTCATTATTCTCCCTTCTAGATGTATTGTATTTGTGATATCTTCCATATTTTTTTTAATAAAATTCAGTTGTCATTATCAAAAAAATAATGAAGTGAGATTGATATCATATTGTACTGTATACAAGGCAAGTATTGTTATCAAGCACATTGCCAAATAAGTGCCTATCAACTTTCAAGATTGTTATACCATGCATCTTTGTCTCTATAGAAATTCGAAAATAACCTTCAGTACCTCCGTGTTCAGTAATTTCATATGAGTCTTTTAGAGCTTTGTAGTACCATGGACGATGAAAGCGAAGGCCTACACAAGGTTGGGAACAGACACCATCATGCGTTATAGTAATCTACTCACGTGATCGATATATAAAGCTTGATACATGGAAGTTAAACATATATTTGCCAAATTGTTCATAGGTTGTCTTTAGACTTGACACCGTCCAATCACCAACAACATGTCACGGGGTCAGAGTCTTCACGCAGGGACAACTCCCCCGTGCGGCAACCCAGGGCTCCCATAAGCCCGGGGCTCCGCCTTTTCCATTCGATGCTTACTGGTTTCGCCCTCCCATGGGCTCATCAGGGAAGCGGGGACAGCTCCCGACCAGTGTGGTGCCTAACCAGCACGCCTTGTCCCCAGGACCGAACGGCTGTACGGCACGTACTACACCCTTAATGCTATCCCGCATCCCGACTTTAAGCACAGCCAGCAAGCATCTCGTCACGGTCTTGCCTATCACGCAAACGGACCGTGACAATCTCCCCCACTCAATTCATGCACGCCCTCGTGCATGGGGAGAAAGCTCGTTCCCACTTCTATGAGGAACCAACCCAGATCGAGTGTGCAATTCCCTGCCTGCTCGCCCTCATTACCGAGGTTCTGCGAGTGCTTGGCGAACTTTCGCTGTAGCTTCCTGCCTACCCTACCTCGTCTCAGTCTCTTTCTAGAGGTCCCACTCGCGGACACCACTTCACTCGGGTGTGAGGCATCGCTCGTCCACTTGACCCGCTACGCGCAGCACATGGAGCGCTTGGTAAGCTCACAGCTAGCACACGAACCTGCTCTGATACCATCTGTCACGGGGTCAGAGTCTTCACGCAGGGACAACTCCCCCGTGCGGCAACCCAGGGCTCCCATAAGCCCGGGGCTCAGCCTTTTCCATTCGATGCTTACTGGTTTCGCCCTCCCATGGGCTCATCAGGGAAGCGGGGACAGCTCCCGACCAGTGTGGTGCCTAACCAGCACGCCCTGTCCCCAGAACCGAACGGCTGTACGGCACGTACTACACCCTTAATGCTATCCCGCATCCCGACTTTAAGCACAGCCAGCAAGCATCTCGTCACGGTCATGCCTATCACGCAAACGGACCGTGACAAACACCATAGGCTATAAATATCCACGCAACCGGAGAGTGAAGTCAAGCTGAACCAAGAGGGCAATATCCATCTCATCCTCATCTCCTTCTTTACTCCGTTCTCCATACAGATTGCGACTCTCCTCCTTAAGTCAATCGGGGTGGATCGTCTGTAACCGTCATTAACCACCGTAATTCTCTTCTCCTTTTCTTTTACTTGGTGTTTGTTACTTTTAGGTGTCAACAAAGATACTAAGAGAAATCCATAAAATTATAGTTTGGAAACTCTTTCAAACTTTTATTTTAGTCATTAGTTGCAAGATATAATGGAGTATAAGCAGTTGAAAAATCCTTTAATTAATCTGGCTATACATGTTCATTAATTTTTCAGAAGCATAGACAAGACACGAAATAAATGACATGCTTCAGCCTCAACCCACAAAAATCAAAATGAGCTTAGATTTTCGTAGTAGAGGAATCCGTGGTTAAATGAATTGCCTGCTCAAACTTTTTTTAGTGCATGATTAACTTTAAGGTATTGAATTAGATATTCTATTTTAGCTGAAAATTTAGGGTATGGTTAACTTTTCTTCAGTCTTTTTTTAAAAATTATTCCTAGTTTTATTACCATCCCAATTAAGGTATAATGTTAATTTCATGTTTCTAAGGATGTTTTGTGTATTTAAAATTATGGGATCTATTTTTAAGGATAATTATTTACTAAATTTTAGTTTGAAGAGTGGAATAAATTTTAGTTCTAAATAATTTAAGTTCAAATTAAAGATCTTATTGTAAATGTCGAAATCATATATAGTAGTATGATGAATGTTACATACATGTGAGAATTTACATTTAGGTTGTAATTTGTGTTTTAGATCAGTGAGTCGCTATTGTATTTCAAGTGAAAAAAAACAAATCTAGTCTATGGTTGATAGTTGCCAAGACCTTTTAGAGTAAAAAAAAAACGTATCTGCTACAATTTGTCTTATAAGAAATGTTGTTCAAAAGTTGTAGTAAGGATTTTTTTTGTTATTGTAATAATTATTTTAGATGTAAAATAGTAGCTAAGCTTCTAATTTTTAACTTAAGAATTCTAATGTTAAAGTATTTATATTTGATATTGTAGATGAGTGAATCATAAGGGACTCAAAGTTCACAAAGTTATTCTCCTTGTAAACTTAATGGCCCAATAAGTAACAAGATTATCCGAAAGAAACAACAACCAAGAGTACCTTGTTGGAAACATTTCAGTAAATTTGTAACTGAAGATGAGGTGAATAGGGCAAGATGCATTCATTGTGACAATACTTACTCCATGGACACATGGGGTTCTACAACCAATCTGAATAATCATTTGAAGACATGCTTTAAGAGACCTCAAGGAAATACTACAAATCTTAAACAATCAAAATTAACATTTTCTAAGACTACGACTGACCCTGAAAATGAGATGAAAACTTTTTTGACTTGAAAGTTTGACGAAAATGCTATTAAAAAGGCAATGATTCACATGATAAACGTGGATGAGCTATCTTTTCGAATTGTAGAGGGAGAAGGCTTTAAGTTATTTCTATCTATTGCATGCCTAAAGTTTCATCTTCCATCTTGTTATTCTGTCAGAAGAGGTTGTCTCGTTTTATTCAACTTTATGAAGAGATTAATGAAAACTTCTTTTGATAAAGATACAAGCCAAATTTGTTTGAAAACTGGCACTTGAACATCACTACAAAGGGTATCGTATATGGTTCTAACAACACATTGGATAGATGATGAGTGAATGTTGCAAAAGAGAATCATCAATTTATGTTTGATATCTTCTCATATAGGTAAAAGCATAGGTCAAGCACTTGAAAAGTGTATTTGAGATTGGGGGATTGAGAGGGTCTTCACTATTATAGTGGATAAAGCATCTCATAATAAAGTTGGTATTGAATATTTAAAAAAGAAAATGAATCATTGAAATACTTGTGTTGCAAACGGAAAATATATGCATACAAAATATGTTGCACACATTATTAATCTCATCTTGCAAGAAGGTGTGAAGTATGCTTCTATGTATGTTGATCGAGTTAGAGCCGCTGTGAGGTACATAAGAGCATCACCATCAATGATGAAAAAGTTCTACAGTGAGGCAGAAGAAGAAATGATAGATATTAATGCTTATTTGTGCTTATATGTACTTATTAGGTGGAACTCAACATATATGATGTTAAAGGTTGTTGTAACCCCCTCATCCCGGTCTGGCCGGATGACCGGTCCGAGTGGGTCACACGGGGAAAACCGAAGCGAAACCCAAAGGACTCCCCCTCGGTTAGCAACCCAATTTTTTTCTTTCGTTTTAATCTTGCCTAGATGAACATTAAGCCCTAGGTGATTCACAACAGCGGAAACCATTCAAAGGAAAATACATTCGAACCACGGCCATGCATAACAGTCCATTTTTTTAGCTTACAGGGCAGACCGTATCGGTACCCTAACTAGGGGTATCGATACGCCCTGTCTAGGTCAACCCAAGGAGTCAACTCCGGGAAGACCGTATCGATACAGCCCTTGAGCGTATCGATACGCCCTTCTCGGTCAACCCTTTTTGGTCAACAGAGTAGACCCGTATCGATACTCGTGAACCTCGTATCGGTACGCTCTACTCTCACCCAAAACTCCAGATTCCAGTAACTTTGGAGGGTATCGATACCCTTAGGGTATCGGTACGCCAGGCTAAATTTGTGGCCTTTGGGCAAGACCGTATCGATATGGCCCTAAGGCGTATCGATACGCCCTGCACTGCAATTCCACAAATTCCAACTTAAATGACCCCAACACAACTCTAAATGCATTTCTCGACTCACCTAAGCGTATACAAACATGTAAGCAAATATACTTAAGCCAAGGAAGATTTTATACATGGATCAAAGCATTCATGCATAGCATTCCCACCAAAGAGCATTTTAGGCAATATTGTGTAAACATAAAGGCTCAAAAGGTCTAAAAAAACACAATTCATCATAAGAGGTTTGCACTCATACACAAGGCAACCTAAGCATCTAAAGCATGCCATCACACACCAACATATATCATAGTATCACATGCTTTACAACCCATAATCAAATCAAACATCCACATTCAAATGAGTCATACAAAGCTCATACAAAACCCTTGCCACATTGCTAACTAATACGAAATTGATAACCATACTTGAGCCACAAAACTTGGAAAGCCCTTCTTGCCTTGCCTCGAGCTAACACCACGCTAAAGATCTGCATTGTTGAACATTGAGAGCGTAAGCTATAAGCTTAGTGAGGGTGCTCTAAAACGAAAAACATCAACAATGCATGGTTCAAGCATGTACATCCTAATCTCACATACAACATGCATAGGTATATACTCAAGTAGACCTAGCTAGTCTTTCAAGTGGCATAATATGGTTTCTCAATCCTACCAAGCTCAATCATTACTATCAACATCATGTAACAACACCATATACCACAATCATATATCACAATTACATAAACAAGTTTAATTGGCCACTATCAATTACCCCGATTGTGCAGATTTAAACCTCAACAACACTTTACCTCGGTGGGATTCCACTCATCACCGGACCTTGCATGTGCGGGATTCCACTCATCGCCGCATGCCTTACGGATGAGATTCCACTCATCATCCCGTAGAAATATATAAAAGCTTCCGGTGGAATATTACATCACCGTACTCCTCCTTGATGACTTAACGCCATCAAGGCCACGTACGTTTTGACTCAATTTGTGTGCACATTATTCCTAATGATCGATCATTTACAACCGGTAATTTAATTAGTGCCAATTATCATAACCGCATTATATATATCATCAACCACCATTCATGCTCAATCTCATAGATACATATCAAGTTAGACTTACACCAATCAACCACAATCACAAGGTGCATAGCTAAATAAGCATAATAGCATTTATGGATATCAATGGTTAAATTAACAACTTGAATTAACTAGAAGTGGCCTACCAAGCACACTTTACACACACACTACACATACTCGAACCAAACTTTAAAACAAGTTTGAAACCACTCACTGTCCTTCCTTAGCAAATCGAAACAATCCTCCTACGAACCCGGATTCGATCTCAAAGCTCCTCCGATGATCCCTCTTGCTTCTAGCCAACCAAAAACACAACCGATAACCAAAATCAATGCTAATATTCAATCAACACATAACCTTTGAATTCAAACCAACTCCATCCAAAATTTCCAACCAAATTAAACCCCCAAATATCTCAAATTCGTACTCCAACAAACCTTAGCTGAAACACCCATTTCCAAACACCCAAATGACCTCCAAAATGTCCCAAATCACCCTCCTAACATACCTAAACCATCAGCCCTTTGCTTTCAACCTAAAACCCACCAAAACTGGTGTTTTTGACAACTCAAAAATGGGTATAAGAGCTCACTTCGGATTTTTACCAAAATTCAATCAAATTAACATATAATGTGTATTTTAACATGAGTAAACAAAACCCCAACTCAATTTATCAAAACAAAATGAAAAACCCCTTAAAAACCCAAACTTTGATACAAACCCTAATTTTCAAAACTCTATAACTTTGAAATCTAAGACCATGAGTTGATAGGGAATAAAGAGGAGAGTTAGAAAACATGATTACCTTTGAAAAACACCTTGGATTGAAGAAGATATTAAATAGAATAGTAATCAAGCTTGAGAGGTTTTGGAATGGGGTTTTAGGGCTTACACGTTGGAAAAGGGGATGGGGGAAGAGGATGACAACTTTTTCTATAAAGTGGTCTTGCTTTTTGAAAGTTTTGGATCTAATTGCAACATAGGTCCTTCCCTTTTTTTACTAAAGCTCAATTAGGTCACTATTTTAGTTGAATTGATTTAATTAAATTTTTATTTGACTCGAACCATAAACTCGGTTAACTCCTAGGCCCAAAACACGGGTGTTACAACTCTCTCCCACTTAAGGAATTTCGTCCTCGAAATTACCTGACTGAAAGAGATACGAAAACTGCTTTTCCATATCCTCCTTCCTCTCCCAAGTGGCCTCGTCCACACCTCTACGTTGCCACCGCACCTTCACTAGTTCAATCGATCTACCACTCAACACCTTATTGTCAGAAGCTAAGATCTCCACTGGTTCTTCCTCGTAAGTCAAATCCGGATTCAATTCAATCTCTTCTACGGGCATAACATGTGATGGATCGGACCTATACTTACGAAGCATCGAAATATGGAACACATCGTGTATCTTCTCTAACTCAGATGGCAAACGCAATTGATAAGCAACCGGGCCAACCCTCTTCACAATATCATACGGTCCTAAGTACCTCGGACTCAACTTCCCTTTTCGGCCAAATCTCATCACCTTTTTTCACAGAGACACCTTCAAGAATACCTTCTCACCCACTGAGTACTCAACTTCCTTCCTCTTCAAATCGGCATAGGACTTCTGTCTATCTGAAGCAGCCTTCAAACGGTCACAAATCAATTTTACCTTGTCGGTTGTCCCCTTGAGCAAATCCGGCATAGGTAACAATTTATGTCCTACCTCGGCCCAACACACTGGAGTCCTACACTTCCGTCCATACAAGGCCTCATACGGAGCCATCTGAATGCTCGACTAAAAACTGTTATTGTACGAAAACTCTACGAGAGGCAAATGCTTCTCCCAAGTACCCTGAAAGTCAATGATGAACCAACGTAACATATCCTCTAAGATCTGAATAACCCTCTCTGACTAACCATCTGACTGAGGATGATAAGAAGTGCTGAAGTTCAAACGGGTACCCAAAGCTGTATGCAGACACTCCCAAAATCTAGAAGTAAACCGCGGATCTCTATCTGACACAATGGACTTCGGCACACCATGCAGTCTAATAATCTCACCAATATACAAGTCGGCCAATCTATCTAAAGTGTAGGTAGTGTTGACTGCCAGGAAGTGAGCACAGTTCGTAAAACGATATACTATCACCCAAACTGAGTTCTTCTTCGTAGGAGTCAAAGGCAAACCCGAAACAAAATCCATAGTGATGTTCTCCCACTTCCATTCCGGAATTCTCAACGGCTGTAAAAAAACCTGAGGGAACCTGATGTTCCGCCTACACTCTCTAACACACTAAGCACTTACTCACAAAGTCGGCTACATCTCTCTTCAAGGAAACCCAAAAGTACTCATTCTTCAAATCACGGTACATCTTCGTACTTCCAGGATGCATAGCAAACGGACTACTGTGGGCTTCAGTCAAGATCATACGTCTCAAATCACTGTCCTCTGCCACAACTATTCTATCTTTGAAGCACAAAACCCCATCAGTACTGAAACTGTAGTCTGAAGATCTACCCTCGGCTATATCTTGCACGTGAGGTGCCAAAGATCTATCTAAGAGTTGTTTCTCTCAAATCAACTGACCTAGAGTAGGTCTAACCTGAAGCTCAGCTACCAAGCCACCATCTTCGGACAAACTCAATCTAGCAAACATAGCTCTCAAGTCCACGACCACCTTCCTACTCATTGCATCGGCCACTACATTGGCCTTACCCGGATTGTACTCAATAGTAAGATCATAGTCCTTTAGCAGCTCTAACCACCTACGTTGTCTGAGATTCAAATCTCGCTGAGTCATAATGTATTTCAAACTCTTGTGGTCGGTGTACACTGTGCATCTCTCACCGTACAAATAGTGCCTCCAAATCTTCAGAGTAAATACAACTGCAGCTAGCTCTATGTCATGGGTCGGATAGTTGCGCTCATGGGTCTTTAACTGTCTTGAGGCATAAGCCACTACTCTCTTGTCTTGCATAAGGACACATCCTAGGCCTACATAGGAAGCATCATTGTATACTACATAGTCCTTCCCGGACTCAGGCTGAATCAAAATCGGTGCTTGGGTCAAAGCTTCTTTCAATTTCTCAAAGGCTCTCTGTCTTGCATCTCTCCACTCAAACTGATCACTCTTCTGAAGTAACTGTGTCAAAGGAGCGGCTAACTTAGAGAAACCCTCTACAAATCTTCTATAGTATCCGACTAAGCCTAGGAAGCTACGTACCTCTGTCACAGACTTCGGTTGCTTCCACTCAACAATGGCTTCA
Source organism: Hibiscus tridactylites (assembly GCA_958450335.1). NCBI lineage: Eukaryota > Viridiplantae > Streptophyta > Magnoliopsida > Malvales > Malvaceae > Hibiscus > Hibiscus tridactylites. The sequence continues at coordinate 36,488,690 of OY288271.1, forward strand.
ATATTCTTCGGATCAACTCTAATCCCATCGGCTGACACTACATGTCCTAAGAAGACTACTTCACGGATCCAGAACTCACACTTGCTGAGCTTCGCATACAACTGATGATCTAGCAAAGTCTTCAAAACAAGTCTCAAGTGTCGGTCATGGTCTTCTTCAGTTCGCGAGTACACCAAGATGTCATCAATAAACACTACTACAAACTGATCTAGATACTGATGAAAAATCTGATTCATCATGTCCATGAAAGCTGCCGGTGCATTAGTCAACCCAAATGGCATGACTAAAAACTCATAATGACCATATCTAGTCCTAAAGGTCGTCTTCGGTACATCGACCTACCTTACCTTTAGCTGGTAGTAACCCGATCTCAAATCAATCTTTGAAAAGACAGATGCTCCCCTCAACTGATCAAACAAGTCGTTAATTCTAGGCAACGAATATTTATTCTTCACTGTCAACTGATTTAACTGTCTGTAATCTATACACATTCTAATGCTTCCATCTTTCTTCTTCACAAACAAAACTGGTGCACCCCAAGGTGAAGAACTAGGCCGAATAAAATCTCTATCTGTCAATTCTTGCAACTGAGTCTTCAACTCTTTCAATTCTTTCGGTGCCATACGATACGGAGCAATCAAAACAAGAGCTGAATCAAAATAAGTCTCAATGTTGAACTCTACCTCTCTGTCTGGTGGTAACCCTGGCAATTCTTCCGGAAACACACTAGGAAAATCACATACTGTCCGGATGTCCTGAGGTCTAACCTCACTCATGTTAGGGTTCATCACATACGCTAGGTATGATTCACACCCCAACTTAACTAATCTCTTAGCCTCTAATACTAAAACCACATTGGACAAGAACTTCACATTCTCACCCACCACTACAATCTCATAATCATCTGTGAGCCTCAAAGAAATCCGCTTAGTTTCAAAATCTATCCTAGCTCTATGCTCCGTGAGCCAGTCCATCCCCAGAATCACATCAAAACCATAAAAAAGGAGTTCCATCATATCCACTGGGAACACATGCCCCTGAACCATCAACGGACACCTTCGATACATCTTCCTAACTACTACCGTGTCCCCAAAGGAACTAGTAACACTAACTCCTACCTCTAACATTTCACAAGGCAAATTCAAAGACTGTGCATGCTCACTCAATATGTAGGAATGTGTAGACTCAGAGTCAATCAAAGAAAGCAAACCCAAAGACTGTATCGAGAAGTTACATGCGATCACATCGATGTCATGCTGATCTCCCCGCTGAGCATAGACTCTGGCCTGACCTCTGCCCTCTGGCTGAACTGCAACTACATGTGCTATGTTCCTCTGACCATCGTTCCTCGGCTGGAAGTTACCTCTACCGCGCCCGCGGCTTCTCTGAAAGTCATTGGCTCTAGAAGGAGCCTAAGTTGGTGCCTGTCCCACCTGATGTGGACAGTCACGCCTAATGTGGTCTCTAGCCCCACAACTCCAACAAGGATGATAATTCCCCCAACACTCACCGGTGTGGTTCCTCCCGCAAGTAGAACATGTGGGCAACTTCCCACCAGCTCTCTGACCCTGATGGCCCCTACCGTGGTTACCGCCACCACGCCTATGATCAAAATGATGTCTGTTGTCCCGATGCCTCTTGGCATCTCCTCTATCAAATTTGCTGGACCTCTTACCCGAACTAGATCCACCTGACCGCCTGGTCAAACTCAAGTTGTGCTCTAAATCCTTGGCCCTCGCGACCAAGACATCAAAATTAGTGTAATCTAAAGCTAGAGTGTACGTCTTGATCTCTTCACTCAGCCCATAACGGAAGCGGTTACAACGCTCTATCTCAGTAAGAACAAGCTCAGGTGCATACTGACTCAATCTGACAAATCGGATCTCATAATCGGTTACGGACATACTCCCCTGAAGCAATGCCATAAACTCCCTCTTCCTCTCATCGAGGTATCGCGGACCTAAATACTTCTTCTGGAAAGCTGTCTCAAAGAACTCCCAAGTGATCTCGGCCTCATCCATACCCGTAATGATGGTGACCCACCAAGTGTAGGCATCACCCTGAAGCAGAGACTCAACACATCCCAACTTGCGCTCACCAGAACACCCCATCTGAGCAAGAATACGTACAGTCTTCTCGAACCACAACTCTGACCTCTCCGGAGTAGGCCCTCTAAACTCTTCAGCCCCAAGGCCTCGAAGTCTCTCTAAAGGTAATCCGGTGCCCTCACCCTGATGATGAGTTGCCTGACCTCTAGCTACTACAGCCTGAAATGCCCCGGCAATTGCCTGAACCAACGGAGCTAAGTCTATCCCGGCCGGTCCTTGGCCACCTTGACCTCCTTGTGGTCCCTCTCTTTCGACCCCGGCCTCACCTCCCACTCACGATGGAGGAGGTGGTGGTGGTGGAGGAGCTCCAAGTCCAACCATAGGCTCTCCCACTTGAGCCTTAACTCTTACTACTGACTCAACTCCTGGAGCCTCTACCCGTGGTTCCGGTCGAACCATCCTAGGCCTCCCACGTGGTCTCATGATACAGCTAGCAAGGTATAAACTACAACAACAAACAGATAGGATTACGTTAGCCAAAGCAAGGGTCCAATAGTGCTCAAGTACTCCACTTTCCAAAAATCTTTTTAAATTAAGTAATAGTAGCAATGGGCACACACTCAACACCAGACACAACATTTCATGCATTCAAAACATCATACGATCAATCAAGTATCAAGGATTCATGGCAAAACATGCATCGAACAACACAATAATTTAATACATTAAGCTTACCTCACTTACATGCCCGAGGTCTCGGTAACCTCAGGCTCTGATACCAACAAATGTAACCCCCTCGTCCCGGTCTGGCCGGATGACCGGTTCGAGTGGGTCACACGGGAAAACCGAAGCAAAACCCAAAGGATTCCCCCTCGGTTAGAAACCCTATTTTTTGTCTTTCATTTTAATCTTGCCTAGATGAACATTAAGTCCTAGGTGATTCACAACATCGGAAACCATTCAAAGGAAAATACATTCGAACCACGGCCATGCATAACAGTCCATTTTTTTAGCTTACAGTCGGTACCCTAACTAGGAGGGTATCGATACTCGTGAACCCCATATCGGTACGCTCTACTCTCACCCAAAACTCTAGATTCCAGTAACTTTGGAGGGTATCGATACCCTTAGGGTATCGGTATGCCAGGCTAAATTTGTGGCCTTTGGGCAAGACCGTATCGATACGGCCCTGAGGCGTATCGATACGCCCTGCACTGCAATTCCACAAATTCCAACTTAAACGACCCCAACACGACTCTAAATGCATTTCTCGACTCACCTAAGCATATACAAACATGTAAGCAAATATACTTAAGCCAAGGAAGCTTTCATACATGGATCAAAGCATTCATACATAACATTCCCACCAAAGAGCATTTTAGGCAATATTGTGCAAACATAAAGGCTCAAAAGGTCTAAAAAAACACAATTCATCATAAGAGGTTTGCACTCATACACAAGGCAACCTAAGCATCTAAAGCATGCCATCACACACCAACATATATCATAGTATCACATGCTTTACAACCCATAATCAAATCAAACATCCACATTCAAATGAGTCATACAAAGCTCATACAAAACCCTTGCCACATTGCTAACTAATACGAAATTGATAACCGTACTTGAGCCACAAAACTTGGAAAGCCCTTCTTGCCTTGCATCGAGCTAACACCACGCTAAAGATCTGCATTGTTGAACATTGAGAGCGTAAGCTATAAGCTTAGTGAGGGTGCTCTAAAACGAAAAACATCAACAATGCAGGGTTCAAGCATGTACATCCTAATCTCACATACAACATGCATAGGTATATACTCAAGTAGACCTAGCTAGTCTTTCAAGTGGCATAATATGGTTTCTCAATCCTACCAAGCTCAATCATTACTATCAACATCATGTAACAACACCATATACCACAATCATATATCACAATTACATAAACAAGTTTAATTGGCCACTATCAATTACCCCGATTGTGCGGATTTAAACTTCAACAACACTTTACCTCGGTGGGATTCCACTCATCACCGGACCTTGCATGTGCGGGATTCCACTCATCGCCGAATGCCTTACGGATGGGATTCCACTCATCATCCCGTAGAAATATATAAAAGCTTCCGGTGGAATATTACATCACCGTACTCCTCCTTGATGACTTAACGCCATCAAGGCCACGTACGTTTTGACTCAATTTGTGTGCACATTATTCCTAATGATCGATCATTTACAACCGGTAATTTAATTAGTGCCAATTATCATAACCGCATTATATATATCATCAACCACCATTCATGCTCAATCTCATAGATACATATCAAGTTAGACTTACACCAATCAACCACAATCACAAGGTGCATAGCTAAATAAGCATAATAGCATTTATGGATATCGATGGTTAAATTAACAACTTGAATTAACTAGAAGTGGCCTACCAAGCACACTTTACACACACACTACACATACTCGAACCAAACTTTAAAACAAGTTTGAAACCACTCACCGTCCTTCCTTAGCAAATCGAAACAATCCTCCTACGAACCCGGATTCGATCCCAAAGCTCCACCGATGATCCCTCTTGCTTCTAGCCAACCAAAAAAACAACCGATAATCAAAATCAATGCTAATATTCAATCAACACATAACCTTTGAATTCAAACCAACTCCATCCAAAATTTCCAACCAAATTAAACCCCCAAATATCTCAAATTCGTACTCCAACAAACCTTAGCTGAAACACCCATTTTCAAACACCCAAATGACCTTCAAAATGTCCCAAATCACCCTCCTAACATACCTAAACCATCAGCCCTTTGCTTTCAACCTAAAATCCACCAAAAATGGTGTTTTTGACAACTCAAAAATGGGTATAAGAGCTCACTTCGGATTTTTACCAAAATTCAACCAAATTAACGTATAATGTGTATTTTAACATGAGTAAACAAAACCCAACTCAATTTATCAAAACAAAATAAAAAACCCCTTCAAAACCCAAACTTTGATACAAACCCTAATTTTCAAAACTCCATAACTTTGAAATCTAAGACCATGAGTTGATAGGGAATAAAGAGGAGAGATAGAAAACATGATTACCTTTGAAAAACGCCTTGGATTGAAGAAGATATTAAATGGAATAGTAATCAAGCTTGAGAGGTTTTGGAATGGGGTTTTAGGGCTTACACGTTGGAAAAGGGGATGGGGGAAGAGGATGACAACTTTTTCTATAAAGTGGTCTTGCTTTTTGAAAGTTTTGGGTCTAATTGCAACATAGGTCCTTCCCCTTTTTACTAAAGCTCAATTAGGTCACTATTTTAGTTGAATTGCTTTAATTAAATTTTTATTTGAGTCGAACCATAAACTCGGTTAACTCCTAGGCCCAAAACACGGGTGTTACAGTTGCTGAAAAATATGAGCGTGCATTTGATGCTCGTGATGACCATAGTTTTTTTCTTGACCTCACAGTTGGAATATGTTACGACTAAAAAATTTCAAAAATACAGGTACCTGGAGTGTCGCTCGGACGTACCAGGTTTTAATTTAATTTTGAAAAATTTAATTGGATTTGTGTAAAAATAGAGGAGTCGCCACCGGCCATTTAAAAATGGTAGACCGGACACCGGAAAACAAAACCAGAGATTTAAAAGGGTTCGGGAGTCGGTTACACGTGAGGAAGGATTAGCACCGTCAACGTGCCCAAAATTGGTACCAAAATTTTACCGCTTAATTAATATTAAATTTTGTGAATTAAAGAGATGATCGTATCGAAATTTGGTTATACGAGTGAGTAGATTTTAAAAGTCTTAATATTCGAGAAGGAACGTCCGAACCACCACCACTACGACTGGTACTAGCCTCGTTCATTCCCGAATAAAAAGACGTTCGCATTGCAATTTATATAATTCATGTATAACTCCTAAAAACATGGCATACAATAAACCGAGCAAATCCAACAAGATGATATGAAAATAAAAAGAGCAAGAACGCAATTAAACCTAAATACTCATGATAACATATCCAAATAGGAGTGAACAAGCTAAATTAGGCATTAAAGACTCTAATCGTGCTAATACATGCATAGGTTACATAACTCAATATTTCACATTATTTGAACCAAGGTTAAACTAGATAACTTAATTAAAAAACATATACTGCACCAAAAATATAATATGGATAAACGAGCACACACATATATATAAAGCACATAAAATGGAGCATAAATTCGGATAAAAATGAATGTGAACCCAAGGTTGCCAACAGTAAGGAAATAAAATTGAAAATGGTTAAAAGTCGAATTCGGGATAGATTCCAAGGATGAGCTAAGGAATTAAACCAAAAAAAGGTTGTTATGTTGTCAAATCAGGGACCGAAATTAAGGCTCCTTGAAAGTTTCAGGGACTAAAACGATCATTAGACCATTCGAAACCAACCGACAAACACAGGGGACGAAGTTGAAATGCTCTTGAAAACGACAATGGCTAAAAGAGGAATTTTCAAAACGCGGAGACCCCTGCGGGGGTATTTTTAAAACACGGGATGGCTAAAAAAAGGGTTAGACCAAACTTAAAACATGAGAATATTATAAATACGTGCTGAAAAACACTTTTCCCCTCTTTTGCCTATTTTGAGTAAAACCAGAGGGCTTCATTCCCCTTTGCTGTTCCGGCGAGTTAGTCGGACGGTCACCCTTTTCGCCGGCAACAACAGCAAGAAAAAAAAACGAGACTCCTTTTGCCTTTTGAAAAACCGAAACCCTTTAAAAGAAATCGAAAAAAAGAAAAAACCTTTCCCCTTTTCTTTTCGAAACCAAGATGGAAAATCCCCCAAAAGGATCTCTGTTGAAGCTCCGACGACTCACCTCGATGGGCTCCCGAACGGGTGCCGAGGGTTTATTGTCGGAACGGAACCGAGCCAGAGACAACTCACGCTCTAAGAAGGTAAAAAGGCAAGACGCTTAATCTTCAGTGTTTTTTTTTTATTTCGAAATTTGCATGCAATGGATTGAAATATACCTCTGAAATGCTTTTCTATTGCTTTTCGAAATTCCTCTCCTCTGTTTTTGATCAGAGAGAGATTACAATCGCTTTTCCGGTTACTCTTATACCCAGATTACAGTGAATAAAACAAAGAAAATCATTCTCTCTCTCTCTGATATTTTATGTCTGGTTGACATTTTTACATTTTTGTCTCAGTTTACATTTTTGGGTTATCTGACTTCTGATTTCGGCTGTTGCATGTCGAGTTTTGCCTGAAACGACGTTGGCGTGTATCCGGTTAGAGGCGGCAGAAGCGTGTGCAGACGAGTGGTCACGGGACCGAGCTACGCGCGCGTGGTGGGAGTTGGAACGTCTCGGACACGCGCGTGGGACGCGAACGGGCATCTCGTGCAGAGTACGCGCGAATCTAGTCCTTTAGATCAAATCTTGATCTAACAGTGAGGGCATGTGTGCGGCGCGGATCGAGGATACCCTTGCTAGGGTTCCCTCCTGACGCGATCTGGGTCGTTGGATCGCGTCCAGATCTTACGGCAATGGGTGTGCGGCGCGAAGGTCTTGAAAGGCTTCCCTAGGGTTCACTCTTCCGGGCTTCATCTGGACCGTCAGATCTGAGGCAGATCTGACGGTAGATACTCGGCTGCGCAAGGGAAACAATATGTTAGGGTTTTTTTCAGTTGGGCTACCTGTAAACGTGTCGATTATATGTATTTATGTGCTTTGGGCTGTTATATTATTTTGGACTATGTGTAATGGATCATGTTATTATTTTGGACTCTCATTATTAATAAAAATGGGCTTTTATTTATTATGTTCAATTTTTATTATAATTATAATAGTAATATCCGATAATAATAAGGGTAAACTATACCATTGACCACCGAACTAATTGGGGATTCCTATTTTGACCACCGAACTAACGAACTCGTCAATCAGACCACTGAACTTATTAAATTAACCTATTTTGGCCACCGCCGTTAAAAAAAACAGAGGACTGACGGAGTGATGACGTGGCAGTTAACAAACTTTTATAAAATTACACACTTAATCCTTGCTATTTACACATTCTTTCAATTTAGTCCTAATTTTAAATTAATAAAATAAATTAATTATTTAATTTAGTAATGACACATGTCAACACCTTATTGGAGGAATTTAATTATTTATATTTGATTTTATAAATTTATTTTCCTCCTCCAATCAAGTGGTGACACGTGTCACCACTTGGTTGAATGAAAATAAAGCAAAAATGGAAGGATGGGGCTGTGGTGGTTCAAACCAGCATCATGTGGGTTTGGAAGCCACATCTTTACCACTACACCAAGCTTCTATCAATGACATGAGTTGTGCCATTTAATATATATTTTATAATGCATTAAATGTTAGTGGAAAAAAGTAAAAATGATTGAAAGGAGATTCGAACTTAGACCACTTAGGATGTTTGCTCCGGGCTAGTTGTACCATTCCCCTGGGTACAATCAGTTTTCACCAATAATGAGAATTGGATTTTTGCAAAGGATCTATTTCCCTTCGACCATTCGTAAAAATGGATTTTTCGATGGACGTTTGAATTATCCATTGTCTTAAACTTCACCGTATTTAAGCACGTTGTGCCAACATTTCTGTTGGACTTGCCCAAACATCGCTTCTTCTTTCATGAAGCGATGTAATGTCCCTAATTCATTTTTCTTGAAATCAAGACTTGCATTTCCCAAATGCACAAGGATTAACGGATTTGAAATGCCTTTACCGGTAGTCATTTGCTCCGAGCTAGTTGTACCATTCAATTGGGTACAATCAGTTTTCACCAATAATGAAAACTGGATTTCTGTAAAGGATTTATTCTCCTCACAAACGGTACTATCTCCCTTTGATTGCGAACCAAATGTTCTCGAAGCTATTCGAGCTTATTCATCCTAGCCACTAGGTCATTCATGCTTCTAAAGTTGCACTAGCTAGAAATTGTTCTCTTATTCATTCTTTACTCTCTCTCTTTCTCTCTCTCGGATTAGTTTTCTCCCCAATTAGTAATGATGCAATGAAATGCCTTAAGCAAATTTTAATGTCCAATGATGGATGTATTATGGACTCGAATCAACAGACGCATGCTCATGAGATGGGTGCATGGCTAACAATTTTAATGCTGCTTCGAAATGATGTATGAAACAAATGTTACAAATGTATGCAAGTCAAAGGTGTTGGTAATATAGGTGATTCCCCTCATGTAAACTTCATTTGGACATAAAGGAGGTTCCTCGTCGTAAGATAGTGTTGAGTTGTGAGGAGCTCGATTCGATCAACCAATGTTGCTCACCAAGTGGTGGAGAGGTGGATTTTTGGGTGGAAGGGATTAGGAAGCTAGAATGTAAATAGACACAATGATTTATAGTGGTTCAACCTTCTAACCAAGGTCTACATCCACTACCTTAGCTCCCCACTAAGGATTTCACAATCAATCCACTATTTTGGTCAAAACCCTCTTTACAAAGAGAAACAATAAGCAAACTTAAACCCTCTAATAGGTGTTTGTTTGCACAAGGAAGCACTCACCCAAAACCTAAAACACTTGAGCAAATTTGACAATTTTGGCTCACTAGTGTTTGTCTATACAAGAATTGACAATTTAGGCACTAAGACAATATTTGATCATTTGATGTTTGACAATATGAGCATTAACCTTCTCTTGATGCCTGGAGGTCCCTTTTATACTCCCAAATGAGTTTGTAGCCGTTACTAGCCGTTGGGGATGATTTGGAGCCGTTGAGGACTTTTTTTCCCTTCATAAATGATGTTCTGCAGCTACCAGTATCGATATACGTGGAACGGTATCGATACAACCTTCGTAGGAACTAGCCATTGGGCTCTTGCCAGCATAGGCGTATCGATACGCTTGAGGGCGTATCGGTACGGGTCCATATTTGAATAGCCGTTGGGACATAGCCGTTGGGGTAGTGGAACAGGGATCCGTACGCTTACCTGGCGTATCGAAACGATCCCGGTCCATATCGATACATTAAACCCTCGTATCGATAAGGGTTTTGACAGTGGCCAAACTGAGGCAAAATGGTATCGGTACGGGTACAATCGTATCGATACTGGTAACGTGAAATCACAAGTTTGGCTATTAAGAACATGGAAAATCTTTGCCAAAAACCTTTCAAAATACCTCAAACATAAATTCAAGTTGTTTGGACTTAAAAACAAGTTTTAAATTCTTTTCAAATTAGTCCAAAACGTTTTTCAATTATTATATCAAAACATTAGTTCTACAATCTCCCCCTTTTTGATATAATAAAACTAACTTGAAAATTTGTTTGGGATTCTCCCCCTTTAACTTTAAAAATGTGAATAAGAGAATTAAGAATGTAAATCAAATAAAGCTCCCCTTTATTGATTAAAAAATTTAATTTTTCAAACCATTTTTCAAACCATTTCTCCCCCTTTTTGTTATATCAAAAAGAATTTAAACATTAAGTTCAAAATAACAATAGAGGTAAAAAATTTGATGAAAATAAGATTTTTGGTGTTAAAATGGCTTCCCCTTACTCAAAGCATCATCACAAAGTTAGTCCATCATATATGATCATCTAGTTGAATTTAAACTAAAAATATACAAATGAAAGCAAAAACAACTAGAATTATTACCAACACTTGAATTCAAGGGAGGATGTGAAGCCTTCCTTCTCCAAGTGTTCTTCCTTGTGTGCATGGAGCTCCCCCTCAATGTTTGACTTGTTGTTCATCTCCATCACACCTAGTAATAGACAATCAAGTAATTTTTGGTATCCAAATTGCTTTGGATCCATGAACATTAGTAGCACAAATTTTAGTCCCCTTAGGAATCCATTTTTCAATGTCATCCTTTTTAATTGAAGTGGTTAGTCCTTTTGGGACCCAAACACTTCTAAAACATTTACCTTTTATAAATCTAGGGGCACTAGATTGTCTAACATAAAAATTTGATTTTCCAAAATTGTTTTTCTTTTCAAGCTCATTGGAAATCAAATCTTTTTCTCCTTGAACTTTTTGAAGCAATTTTTGTAAATCAAGACATTTTAATTCATACTCTTCAAGTTTTGCTTCAAGTTCAAGTTTGGTTTTAGAAAGCAAATCATTTTGAATTTTTAACTTTGAAATCAATTTATTGTTTTTCAAAATGTGGCTTTTAAAATCTAAAACCAAATCATCATAGGCATCTTGTAATTCATCAAAAGAATAAGAACATGAAGTAGATGAATTAGAAGTTACCCTTGAATCTTCTTCGATGGCCATTAGGCAAAGGTTGTGTTGAGTGGATCGCAAGATCGAAATTGACCAAGAGGGGGTGAATTGGAAATTTAAAGGTTTGTGGTGGAAATTTGCAAATTAAAAATTGATGGACAAGAGATTTAGAGTGGTTCAAGTTCCAAATGAACTCTACATCCACTACCTTAGCTTCACTAAGGATTTGCAACAATTCCACTAAATCGTTCTTCCCCTTTTCTAGGACAAGGAGGCCACCCTTTACAATTTCGGTTGATTTTTCTACCCAAAAATCAACCCAACCCTCACACAAGAGAACAAAGAAATTTGTAGGCTAATAAGGTATCTCTCAATACAAATGATAGCCCCAATACAAGCACTCAACCCAATTTGACAAAATATGAATGAAGATTACAATTGGGATTTTTACACAAAATGGGATTTTTGCACACTTGCTTGATTTTGTTGTTTGGATGTTTGCTTTAGGATCAATAGTTGTTGCTGATGCTTTTGGATGTCTCTTTTATACCTTCTCATTGATTTCTAGCCGTTTGGGTGGTTGGGAACATAAATGGAGCCGTTGGAACCCTCTCTTACCACCATAAATGCAGTCTGCACCAACCCATTTCGAAACGAGGGGTACCTGTTTCGGAACGGACTAAAATAGAAAGAGTCGTTGGGGTGCATTTAAGAGCCCGTTTTGAAACGCCTTAGGGCCGTTTCGGAACGCTTTTGCCACTGTCAAGGGTCGTTTCGGAACGGTCTTATCCCGTTTCGAAACGCCTTAACGACTTTCAGAAATTCAGTTAAAAACACATAACGGTCATATTTTCAAATTAAACCTAAGACCTGTTTCGAAACGATATGGATCCGTTTCGAAACGAATTTGCAACTGTCAAGGGTCGTTTCGGAACGGCCTTGATCCGTTTCGAAACACCCTTTTTATCTTTAAAAAATCAGCAAATATTTGAACCGTTGTACTCTTTTTAAATCAAATATGAAGAACAGTTTCGAAACGATTGATACCGTTTCGGAATGGGGTCAAGTGTTTCAATACACGTTTCGGAACGGTGGTCGACAGTGATGAAAACGTTTCGAAACGCCTGAGGGCCGTTTCGAAACAGGAGCTTGAAATTCACTGTTTTGACTTGAAACACTTAGAAAAATATTTGAAAAACTTATTTTTAACTTGGGCATAATCTTAAAATTATATAGGGATATTTTGAGGACTTAAAATTCGTTTTGACATTTTCAATTTAGTCCTTAGGTTTTTAGTTATATCAAAATTAAAATATTTGTTTCACAGGTTGGCTTGTTCATCGTCGGTGGAGTCTTCATCACTCCAAGTAGCCACATATGCCTTCTTCTTATGGCTACAAGTGCTTGCCCTCTCCTTTCTTTTAGGTTCTAATTCAAGCTCTCTCAAGGCTTTCTTCATGAAAGGGGCACACTTCTTGAAGAGATGAACTATCTCTTCATCTTCATCCTCCTCTTCACTTGTGTAGACATGATGGCAAGTGGAGGATTTGAGAGCCATGGCACTTGCATTGATGCCAAGCCCTTTGATTTTCTTCTCTCCCATAGCTCTAATTTCTTCCATTTTCTTCTCATCCTCTTTGTTCTTCTTCAGGATTTGATGAGTAAGGAGAGACCCCATGAGTTCATCAAGCTTCAAAGTCTTCAAATTTTTGGCTTCGATGATGGCGGTCCTCTTTGAGTCCCAAGACTCGGGAAGTGAGTAGATGAGCTTTCGAACAAGCTTTTCTTCCGGGATGGCTTCTCCAAGACCTTTAAGACCGTTGGTGATGGTGGAGAACCTATCAAACATCTTCTCGATGTTCTCTTCCGGATCCATTTTGAAGTTCTCATACTCCAAGGTTATAAGCCCAATCTTGGTCTCCTTGACTTCATTTGTCCCCTCGTATGTGACTTCAAGCTTGTCTCATACCTTCTTGGCACTCTCACAAGAAGACATCTTCTCATAGATGGATGGACCAAATGCACAAAATAGAATGTGCAAGGCTTTGCAATTTAGCTCCATCTTCTTGCGATCGTCGGCACTCCACTCCACTTTACTTCTTTGAGGCACGAACGGACCATCTTCAACTATATCCCATAGCTTGTAATCTCTTGACTTCAAGAAGAATTTCATCTTTGTCTTCCAATGGGCATAGTGGTCTCCGTCAAAGAAAGGCGGTTTGTCGATTGATTGTGCCATTTGAGCCGGTTGATGAAAAAGTGATCGAGCTTGCCGGATCTTCTCAATAGGATGTGAATCCCCTTCGATTGAGCCAAGCTCTGATACCAATTGTTGAGTTGTGAGGAGCTCGATTCGATCAACCAATGTTGCTCACCAAGTGGTGGAGAGGTGGATTTTTGGGTGGAAGGGATTAGGAAGCTAGAATGTAAATAGACACAATGATTTATAGTGGTTCAACCTTCTAACCAAGGTCTACATCCACTACCTTAGCTCCCCACTAAGGATTTCACAATCAATCCACTATTGATTCGTCCCCTTTTCTAGGATTAGGAGGAAACCCTTACAACCGATCAAGCTTCTACCCAAAGCCTTGATCAAAACCCTCTTTACAAAGAGAAACAATAAGCAAACTTAAACCCTCTAATAGGTGTTTGTATGCACAATGAAGCACTCACCCAAAACCTAAAACACTTGAGCAAATTTGACAATTTTCGCTCACTAGTGTTTGTCTATACAAGAATTGACAATTTAGGCACTAAGACAATATTTGATCATTTGATGTTTGACAATATGAGCATTAACCTTCTCTTGATGCCTGGAGGTCCCTTTTATACTCCCAAATGAGTTTGTAGTCGTTACTAGCCGTTGGGGATGATTTGGAGCCGTTGAGGACTTTATTTCCCTTCATAAATGTTGTTCTGCAGCTATCAGTATCGATACACGTGGAACGGTATCGATACAGCCTTCATAGGAACTAGCCGTTGGGCTCTTGCCAGCATAGGCGTATCGATACGCTTGAGGGCGTATCGGTACGGGTCCATATTTGAATAGCCGTTGGGGTAGTTGAACAGGGATCGGTACGCTTACCTGGCGTATCGAAACGATCCCGGTCTGTATCGATACATTAAACCCTCGTATCGATACGGGTTTTGACAGTGGCCAAACTGAGGCAAAATGGTATCGGTACGGGTACAACCGTATCGATACTGATAACGTGAAATCACAAGTTTGGCTATTAAGAACATGAAAATTCTTTGCCAAAAACCTTTCAAAATACCTCAAACATAAATTCAAGTTGTTTGGACTTAAAAACAAGTTTTAAATTCTTTTCAAATTAGTCCAAAACAATTTTCAATTATTATATCAAAACATTAGTTCTACAGATAGTCACAGCAAACTCCTACGGGTACTCTTACGACGAGGGGAATCACCTATATGACCAACAACTTTTTCAATTCTTCGAACATTTTCCCAATCATCAAATATTGGGATTCCATTCTACTTCGAAATGACGCATGCTCGTGAGATGGGTGCATGGCTGACAATTTTTCTTTTTTCCATTTTTTTAATTACCTAATAGCCCTAATAAGCCCAAGGTAAACACAAATTAAAAGGGGTTCAAGGTCCGAACAAAATTAGTGATTACAGAATGAAATCCCAATATTTGATGATTGGGAAAATGTTCGAAGAATTGAAAAAGTTTTAGAGCCTTTTTACGATCTTACATTGAAGGTATCCGAATCATTGCATATCATCTCTCATTTCTTTTTTGAATCATTGGTTGGTATACATTGTTTATTGGATGAATGGGCAAATTGTGGAGATTTAGACATAGTATCCATGGCTTCTAAAATGAGGGACAAGTACAATAAGTATTGGGATGATACAAAAAATATCAACTTCTTTGTTTACTTAGCGATTATCTTAGATCCGCGATATAAAATGAGTTTTGTGAAATTCAGAGTTTCCTTACATTTTTCTAGTGTTGAGAATGATGTTGTGAATATGATTAAAAAAGAATTATATTGTTTGTTTGATGAATACTATTCTATTGCTGGGAGAGTTATGGTCCATAAAGGTCAATCAAGTATTCCAACAAAATTTTTCAAGCCCGTAGAATCAAATCAATCAAAGGCTAGCTTGGCCGTGCAACAATATCTGTTGAAGAAGCAACGGGTTGGTTTGAAAAATAAATATGAGTTGGACACATATTTGGCTAAGGAGGAAGACACAGACAACTCGAGTTCATTTGATATATTGTTGTGCTGGAAACTGAATAGTCCAAGATATCATATTCTTGCACAAATGACTCGAGATGTTTTCTCTATTTCTATCTCGACAATTGCCTCAGAAAGTGCATTCATCACAGGTGGACGTGTTCTAGGTGATTTTAGAAGTTCGATGACCCCGACTATGGTGGAAGTTTTAATTTGCACTCAAGATTGGCTACGAAAATGCAAGGATCTCATCAATCTTGACGAGTATATTATTGAACTTCAAGACATAAAAGATGGTAATATTAATTTTAATTAATGAAGTTAATATTTTACATCATTTATATTATAAAGATATTTATAATTTAACTAACATATTTATTTTTAAATTTGTTAGATTTATCAAGAATACTGAAAATCAACAAGCATTTTTAAAGTTGTCGACGGTATATGATGAAGAAGATGCTTAAGATATTTGAAAACTCAAGAGTAAGAAGTTTATTATAATTTGTTTTTTTTTTTTGGATTTTTTACAGTTAGCCCTTTTTGATAATATGTGGAATGAAACTATGGTCCTTTTAGTGTACATTTTCTAAACTTCCTTCTTTATTCACGTTATTAATATTAATTAATGTCTAATTTCATATATGCTAAATTAAAATAACACTATTTATGTGATTTTCATATGGTTACAGGTGATAGGTTTGATATTTTATATTTCGAAAGACCATTTCTGCACTTTATTTTTATTAGTGTTTGCTGATACACAACTATTTCAGTATGGACTGTTGTCGCTTTTGTTTTTCATTAGTTTGGATGATTGTATCATCTTTTTGTTGTTGTTGAATTTCTTCAACTCTAATGTGTTTTTGTTTGGTTTAGTTATTAATATATTTTAGAGCACTCTTTTTTTTCTTCTGTTATTTTGAGTCTCACTATGGCCTGACCTAGATAAGAAGAGAGTTTTTAACAGTGGCGAAACACAAGCAAGGTTAGTGGGGTCTATGGCCCCCCTAAAATTTGAAAAATTGTCAAATAATTCTTAAATTTTAAATTATTTTTTATTTAGCCCCCTCAAATTTTTTAAAAATTCATATTAAACTTCAAAATTAAAATATTTTTAGTTAAATTTCCTATCATAATTTTTAAAAGTTCTTATTAAATCACTCAAAATTATTAAAAATTTTAGTCAAAACCCTAAACTTATAATTTTTTTAAAAAAATTTAATTTGGCCCCCTCAAATACTTACTCTAAGTTCCGCCACTGGTTTTTAACGAGGCTCATAATTTAATGAAATAACATGTTTTTACCTATAAGAAATATTATTATAAATATATTAAATAATTTTTTATGATATCATTTACACATGAAAAAAAGAATATAAATATAAAATCGTGTAAATTGGAATCACTATTATAATATTATAAATTATTATAATTAAATTTGTACAGAAACTCAAAACTTGGGAAAAATTTTGAGAATAATCCAAATAAAAATAAATATTTGAAATATAGGAGATATTGAAGAATATTTGGAGATATAGGCCATTTTCTACAGTGCATAGGGGACCTCGCCATGTGCAGGTGGCGAGGTCTAATTTTTTAATATTTTTTTCTCGAACCTCGCCATGTGCAGGTGGCGAGGTCCAATTTTTTAATAATTTTTTTCTCAAACCTCGCCATGTGCAGGTGGCGAGGTCCCCGTGTACTGTAGAAAATGGCCTATATCCTCAAATATTTTCCAACATCCCCTATATTCTAAATATTTACTTCTATTTTGGCCTACAAATCCAACGGAGCCAATCGGTTTTGACTCAACTCAACTCGAAAAAATTTCAAACAAAGTTTGAATGATAAAATAGGACATGTCAACTCGAATAACTCGAAATATTTTGATTCGACTCGATCGAATGCCCAACCGTAATTACCATCGTCGTCATCGTCCATCTTGTCGTCGTTTGTCTTGCCGACAACTTTGAACAATCCACAGACGCCACTCATCTTTTTCTGACGAACCAATACCAACAAACGATTCTTTTTTCACCTCCTCTTCATGGTCTAGATTCTTTAAAACTTAAAAAATTACTTCAACATCCCAAATGAAAATTCAGACTCAAATCGATCGATTGTTGTCATTAACTGTCCGATGGAGTTCGTTTCAGAGCATGTTGTGTTTGAATTTGTGTTGAGAGAGGCAAGGGTGGTTCGATTGTCATGAAGCTTGTGGTTGGCTGGTGATTCAAATTGTGTTGAGGGAGAATAATTAGGGAAGAAGTTGGGTTTGGCCAATAATTTCAACTATGTATGTGACGACAAAGAGAATTGGGGGTTAAGGTTTAAGAAAGAGGTTGACGGTGGGGCAACGATTGATGACGACAACAATAGACGATGACTGATAGCGACTGAAAATGGTACGACATCTATGGATGAAGGGTTAAGATTTTTAATTTTTTGTTTGAAATAGGTGAAAATTAAGCTTTTAAAAATTTAGGGGTAAAAATTAAAATTAACATTTTTAGCTAAATTGATAAAGTTACTTATTTTGACTAACAATCATTAGACACCCAAAACAAAATTACAATATAGACACTTTTTCAATTAATTCTGTAATTGAATCCAATAATTAACAAATTGAATTCGAAAGTTTTTTTAATTGAAATCAAGCAAATACTTGCACAATAATCCCCCCACCATGAAAAAGTGAAATGACAAAAGAACAAAAAGGAAAAGGAAAGAAATTTAGATAGTCCAATAGAAAAGGAGGCATGCAGCAGCCAGCAGGCAGAAGTGGGAAGTGCGAAGGCTTAGGCAATGAACAAAACCAACAAAAGTGAAGAGAAATTGAAAATTTGTGTTTAAAAGTTTAAGTCCCAAATCCTATTCAAGCTTTCTTCTTCCTCGTGATTAACCACATTCAGCCATTCATGAAACGAAACCAAACTGTTTAGTTTCTTCTTTTATAGATTAGATTAGATTAGTTTAGTTTACATATTGGATGAAGAGCCAAAACATGTTCTTCCTCTTGCGCATTCCATGTCCGCCGCCTCCTCTCTGCGTATTTGCTTACACCAAACCCAAACCATATCATCCGCCGCAGCTCTCCTTCTCCACTCCCCGCCGCTCACGCCGTTCCCGCTCCCGTTGGAGCCACACCCGCGACGAAAACAACCATCGCCTCAGCCTTAAACGGACCATCGAATTCGATTCCTCCGCCGACAACCCCAACCTCAAATTGCTTATCCACTTCGACCCAACCTCACCCATCTCCTCCCTCGACCGCTTCGTCTCTTTCTCCAACGAGGCTTTCCAAGACCTCATACATTCGGTTCATATCGACACCCAGACCGGCACTTTTCGACTCTCCTGCCGCAAGTCGACCCTTAAATTCTTCGCCGCTGTCGTCGTCTGTGGGTTCCTCGTTGCTTTCGCTTTCAGGGTTTGCATCAAGCTCGGTTTGGCCGTCAGGGCTCGGTTTTTGCCGAAACCCAAGGTTATTGTTCGCCGGGACCGGAGTCTTGGCGGCAGAGAAGTGGTTGTCGGGACGAACAGAGACCAGTTTCATCCTCGTACTAATTCCAATGCTTTAGACAATCCCTTATCATTATCCACAAGTTCTACTCCTGCCAATAAGACCAATTTTTCACGCCTCCATGTTACTGAGAAATTGCCCAAATGGTGGCCTCAACCGGTTTCTGCTCCGAAAACTGCTTCCGTATTCGATTCCGAATATTACCAGACTCAGGCCAACAGATTGGTTAAAGGTCCATTCTTTGTTACTAATGTTATGAACTAATCTTATTTCATTCGATAGAATTACTGAACTGTGTTCCCTTTGGATTGTAGGTAAACACTAAACACTGCTCCTTTTTTAAAAGATATTATCCTCTTGTTAGACATGCAACTGATGAACTTTATGTCCAGAAATCGTCGATAATAGATTGGGCGGAAAGGACTTTGCTGAGGAGGATATAATTCAAGTCAGTGCTTTCTTGACTTATCATTTATCATTGTGTTATAGTTCGAAAATAGTTAACGAATTCATAGGGAGTTGGAATGCTTTCAGACATATGATTCATGATTTTGTTTATGCAATGAAATAGGTTCTTATTTTGTTTTACCCTGTATATTGTGACTATTTCTTCCTTGTTAATTAGAGTGGGAGATATTGGAGCTCTCTTGAGCTTTGATAAAATTCCCGAATTGGTTCTAATGGATTTAATGTTCTACTAGTGCAATTTCACTTCCTTTGCTGATTTAGCTGATTCTTGAACAATGTGCTGTCCTTTCTTGTTGGTCTGTATGTGAGCAGTTGCGTCAAATATGCAGGACGTCTGGTGTCCGTGTTTCGATTGACACAACAAACACACGGGATTCATTGTACCGTGCAGCAGTTGAGTTGGTTTTAAACGTTTGCTGCAGGTATGGAGTTTTTTTCTTCATTTTGCGAAAGTTCTACACTTTTTGTTATGGTGCATGCTGTTTAGATGTTTGATACTTTGTCTTCCACCTGCATGAATTTTTTGTATGACTTGGATATTCTTGTGTGTGCTCCTACTGTTTCAGTTTTCCACTAACATGCTTAGAGATTATGCAGGGCATCAAGTCAGTCTACTGACGTTCTGATAGACGGCGAGGACGCCCGACAATTCCTTGCTGGGCTAGCTGAAAATATTGGACTTGACAATATCCGTGCTTCTAGAATGGCATCTGCCGGTGTTGCTGCAAGAACACGTTTTTGTTTTTTGCAAGCTTGGGTAATTTTTCATACTCTTGCTCTTACACGGGCTAGCTTTTGCACATGATGATTTTCTTTCCTACTTCCATCGGAATTTTCCGAGTTTCAAGATTAATATAGATGCCGAGTGGACCTTGGGAAAGAAACCAATAAGATCTTACCTACCCAGATAACCTCATAAACAGAGAAGAAAGAAGCACTAGCAACTTTATTGTTGAAACTTATCGGTTAGCAAAAATTTGCTGTCCTATTTTCCAGAAGACTTTGGTATAATCTATCATCTGAATTACGGGCACCAGGCCTTGGGAAATTTATATGATATTTATCAAGTGATGATTTTTTAAAGACGAGATCTTGTTTGGTATCTTGATCTTCATAGTGCCATTCGGTTGCAGGCTTTTGAAATGCAAGGTAAACGCACGGAAGCAGTGTTGGAACTGTCCAAGATATGTCTCTTACACAGCATCTTTCCTCCTGGAGAATCCTCCGTATGTAGCTTGTTATTTCTGTTTCGTTTGTACTATTTTTTTCATGTATTACTTTGTTAATATTGTTTCCGTTGCCCACAGCCTGAGATGGAGATGGTTGCACGAGGACTGGAGAAAATTTTGAAGGTGGAGCAGAGGGAACTATTGATGACTATGGTGGTAGCCATTTGTAACTGTAGCGAAGAAATCCGTATAAGTATTGCAGAGGCTCTGGGTTTGATCTATTGACACATTCTTAATCTGTATGCATTTTTGCTTTGAAACTTATATGCAAACAATAATCAACTCATCAATGTCAACTACTTGCATTGTAAATTAGAGAGATAAAATATTCCGAATTAATCAATTCATTTCATTCATAGAAATCAAACCCATCTGGGCTGAATCTCCTACAATATCATGCTCATTGCAAGGCCAGGCTCCAATCTAGCCTAATGGGCTAACAGCGCCACAGACTCAGGCAAGGCAAGGCAACTACTACTTAACACATACTATTATATATAAGACCATTATATTTTCTAGGCTGGGCATTTCTACAAACAGCTTGTGGGCTGAACAACACCGAAGGAAGTTCCACCAGCGTGCTTACATGAAGCTGCAGCTACCTCATTCTTGTACGTAAGAGACACCGCTTCCATTCGTATCCCACTGCATGGATGCTTAGAACTGCAATCGAATTTTACGGCAACCTGTGTCGCCGATGTTCCGTGTATGTCTTGGTATGTCACGTCGCTAACTTTAACTCCCGAAACCTGTACGGAATATGCAGAATATGTCAATGTTTTATTCATTTGTTTCCTAACAAAGTACGAATAAGGTCAACGAACCTGATCGGGACAGTTTTTGTTGCCGGGGCAGTAATTCTGGTCGATCACGATGGGATTTTGGACGTTCTTCATGGTAACATGTTGGAAAACAATGTTCCTTGCGAATCCATTGCTGGGCTTGGCCCAAGACTTGATCCTCACACCATTTTGGGTACCTATGAATGTGGCTGTTTTTACTGTCACATTCTTAACACCAGCCTCATTTTGATCCTTCCCCAAGCTCCCAATGCTATATAAGCACAATGTTATGTCAGAATGATATATATATGTGTGTGGTGTGGTGGTGGTGGTTGTTTTTTACCTAATACCGTGACCGGGGCCGCATGTGATTTTCTCCATCCAGAGATTAGTTGCACCAGGGCCGATCGAGACGCAGTCATCGCCGGTTTGAATCTTGGAGTCGAGAATGGTGACGCCAGTCGATAGTTGTACATGAATACCGTCAGTGTTGGGGCTGGTACCGGGAGCAATGACAGTCACTCCTTGCATTTTCACATTCTAGCAGCCGTTGATTACGATGTGGAACATCTGACTGTTCAGCGATGTTAATCCGACGACGACGATGTTCTTCGATTTGCTAAAGCTCAGTGTCTGTATTGAGAATGTAATACAGAATGTGATCAAAAATAAAATAATTAAAAATGGTGGCCTTTACTTGAGACTATAATTGTTTCATATTATCAAATTTGGACAGTAAACGTAAGACTAAAGCGGATGACTGGGGAAACTTAAACGTTGGTTTATTAATTAACCCAACTGAAGCCAGTCAAAAAGTAACGCCAATATCTATTTGGTCAAATTATGGTTTTGGTCACTTTACTACGCTCACATTTGGAATTTGGTCTCTTTAGTTTTTGTATAATTTGATCCACTGTCAACTATTTTCATTAAAAATACTAAGACGAATTTATAGTAATTTAACTAAAAAAACAAATTGTGAACAATCTGGTTTGGATTGACTAATGATCTTATTTTATGCCAAATAAAAGAAGAATGATTAAATTCAAAATTTTAGTATGATATAGGGACTAAAATCAAAATTAAACCAGCATTTTTTTATTTAAACTGATTAAAAACCTTTTCCCTTTCACTCTCAAGCCTGAAGCAACTCACCGTTGCACCGCTGGGGCAACTCTTGCCGGAGTTCTTGCAAGCCCACAAGCCAGTCCCCTTGGCATCGAGTTTCCCGCCCAAAATGGAAACTCCGTCAACATCCTGAAATGCAAACCAATTGTCGGCGTTTCCTATAACCCGATAATCGGCCGGAGCCACGAGTGTCCCGTCGATCCGTATCGTGATAGCCCTGTTCTTGCATTGTCCCTTAAACGTCACACTCCGCAGCAAAAACCTCCCTTTGGGTACGTAGATGCTGGCGGGGCTCGTGGAGGCACAAGCCTGAGTCCATGCAGCTAAAAAGGCTTTGGTTGAGTCGGTGGCGCCGTCGGGTTTGGCGCCATAACTCAGCACGTTGAGCTTCAACACGGCGGAAAAAGATGGGTTAATGAAGAGGAAGAGAAGTGGGAGAAAAATGAGGGGACGGCGAGTTGTCATCGTGTTGAGAACGAGGGAGTGGTGCAGTAGTGGTGATAATGGGAGTTGGAACGGTTTGAGTCGAGACCCGAGGCAGCGTCTATTTATATTTGCTTCTCCCAATAATATAACAATAATCTTTGTATTAAAAGTGTTGTGCTGGATTAGTTAATGATTAGCATCATAATTAAGCAAGCTGCGCCGGAAATGGATTTTTAAGAGTTTTCTGTTTTAATTAATAAAAAGAGTGATTAATTACAAGGCAGCTAGATTTATTTATGGGTTGAATGAAATGATGGTAAAAAATCTATACCCGACGGTTTTAAATCAATCTAACTTCATAAAATTTAGATTTTTTAATGACATTTAATTAGATTTGAGTGCAAGGAAAACTCGTTTTAACTCTATATAATTACGAAAATTACTTTGAAGCCTACCTTTCTCATTGGCATTAATGCATGGTTATATTTATGAAATAAAATTTGGATACATATGTTATTGTATAGCTGTTTTACGATACAACTTTTTCTGTTTTTGAATAGATATATATACTTGTGTAATGTATTAAAAAATCACTCAATATTTATGTCTTTATAATCATCTTTGTTAGAATTCAATATTTATGTCTTTATAATCATCTTTATCTTCTTGGAAACAAATAGTTTAGTGTAAAGGAAAAATGCATTTGCACACAACTTTTTGACGAAAAAATTATTTTAGACTTACTTTTTATAATTTTTAGATTTGTCACTAGTGTGAACATGATATTATAATACATCCCAAAACTCGAGCAGTGATTTTGAATATGATATGAGGTAATAGGTATATAAGAATGAATAAAGTTTTAATTAAGTATAAGCTAATAAAAGGAATGGTGCATGTACGTAGCCGTGGTTGCTTGAAATCATAAGATGAGGGACTTGAAAGATTACTTAAGCTAATACTTACATATTACACAAACAAACATACTACTTAACATTATAAACTAATTAATTAAGTAATTAATTAAATTGGGAGAGAAGCAAAGAGGCATAGCGGGATAGTAGCTAACGTTATGTAGCAATATATGTAATGTGAACACGGTACGATCACATGCGCATGATATTGATTCCAATCATGTTCTTTTTTCTTAAAATTTAGATTAGAAAATAGACGATGATTCAACTTCATATATTTTAGTTTTATCAACAAAAAAACTTCTTATATTTGAGTAATTAATCGATTCAGTTGATTAAATATTTATTACTCTTTCTGTCTCACTAAATTTGTTCTTTATTAACTTTTAAAAGTCAAATATTTTAAATTTTAACCTTAAATATTTTAATTAATTAAATTTTATAATATATTTTAAACTACTTGATTGAAGGTCTTTAAAACATATTTTTTATATTTTTATCATTAATAAATTCAAAGCAATAAGAAGTCAATATTAAAAAATTTGACCCAAAAATATCAATATCCTACATGTTTAGTGGGGCGGAGAGTGATATTTAAGTTACTAAGGAGTATACAGACTTATATACACTAGTGAAATCATAAATTAGATTAAGGACATAGTAGTAAGGTATGGAAGGGGTCATGTAAGGGGTGTAGCCACAAGGAGGCTGGCATAGGCTTGCTCCCGCGGCCCACCCCTCACGGTTTATATTTTTATACTTACGATCCATTTATTTAGATTTGGCCCTTGTAAAATATTAAATTATAATTTATTTTACTTATTTTGTTCGTTAAATAGTTTTTATTTTAGTGGTATAGTGTATAAGTGAAAGTAATTTTATTTACTTGAAGTCAAGAGATGAAATCATACTATTGATATTTCTAGTTTTTTTTTTAATTTCTTTGTAGTAACTTTTACTATAACATTTTATTCTCGACCCCTTTAATTTTTAATTCCTAGCTTCATCCTTTCGTCATGTCCTCTACTTTTTTTTGTTTAATGATAATTTTAAAGTGATCCTAATGATAAAGGATGTCGTTGTTCCTCCTAAGTGACTCGAGTTCGAGTAGCGTATTCTTAGGGGTGTAAATGAACTGAGCTTGAATGAACAAGGTTATGTTCGTGTTCGTTTGTTTATTTGAGGGTGTTCATGTTCGTGTTCGTTTAAATTTTTAATATCATGTCAGTTTGTTTAGCGTTCGTGAACATGTTCATCAATGTGTTCGTTTAATGTTGGCCAACATGTTCATTGAAGAAATGGTGAAATCATGGCACTTATCCTAAGCTCCTCATATGTTGGCCAACCTTTGTTTGTGTTAGTTCGTTTATTAGATGAACATAAAATTATTGTTCATATTCGTTTATTTAGCTTAATAAATGAACAGTTCATCGAACGTTCTGTTCATTTATACCCCTACGTACTCTACACGATGTGTATGTAATTTTAAAAGGTTAAGAGTAAAGAACGGACATTATCATATAATTACACTAGAATATTAAAATAATCATCTTTGCTTGTTTGAATTCTTATTAAATTAAATTTTGTATCTCTCAAATTCTAAACTAGTATTTCTAAATTCATATTAAGTTTGAAGTTAAACAATTCTATAATTACCATCGTCTAATACTAATTCTGTCTCAGATTAAATTCATTAGCTAAATATTTATATCATTATTTATTTTTGATGAATCTTTTTGATGAAAAGTAGATATATCATTATTGTTTTCACTTTTGAAAAATATCATTATTTTTTTTAACAAACCTTAAATTTAATTTTATTTAGAGAAAAATAAAGGAGAGTGTTCCTAGTAATCTTGAATACATGACTTAAGAAAACATGAGAAAACAAAGATGAATAATTTGTCTAATCGACCAAATATGCTTGCTCCAATATATTATTAATTAAATACAAAAGTATGATGTATACTATTACTATATTTTAATATTTGGGCTTTAAAATTGATGGCGGAAATTAGTACTACTATTGTTCTGTAACGTGCATGGGAGCGTGAGAAAAGAACGGAGAGAAAATCGGCACTTCTTAAGTTAATTAATTAACCTTAAATCCTTCCTCACCATTTGTTTTCGGAATTAATTTCGCCCCTTTTCTGATAGTCTAAATTTCATCCCTATTATTTTATTAACCAATAACTAGTTTTTTTAATAGATAAAAGAGTTAAATTTTATAAGTTGAAGTCTATTGTCGTAAATGAGGTTAACTGGACTGAAAATGCTGCTTTTAAAATATATATACATATACAGTATCAGAGACTAAAGATAAAATTAGTATCGAACATTAAAGACTGCAGACTAATTAAGTATTTAAATCTAATAAATAAAAAGACCAATACTTTATATACAAACATTTAAACTACAAATGACTTGAAATGACATTGTAATTTTTTTTTGAAAGGTGCAATAGTCCCTCCCACTAGGGGTGTTCATTGTCGGATATCGGATTGGATCCGATCCGGTTTTTTCGGATATCCGGGTTTTCGGATCAGCAAAATAGTGATCCGTATCCGATCCGGAAAAAATCGGATATCCGGTTTTTCGGATACCGGATAATCGGATCGGATATCCGATTATCCGGACATATAATTTGATTCAACTATTTTTTCGAATTTGAAGGTCGTATTTATGAAAATTTCGGAATTTCGAATATAACAAACAACAAATTGTTAAATATAACAAGATTCACATCTATAAAATATTCGATTTTTTAAATTTTCGGACATAACAAGCATCAAATTGTTAAATATAACAAGATTAATAATAAAAAAATATTAGATATTCGGATTTTCGGGTTTTCGGATAATCCGAAACTTGTAATATTGTGATCCGTATCCGATCCGAAAAATCTATAATCGGATCGGATATCCGATCCGAAAATAAAAATCGGATCGGATATCCGAATTTTCGGATCGGATCAACGGATAATCGGATCGGATCGGTCGGATCGGATATTTTTGAACACCCCTACCTCCCACTCCAAGTGGGGTGAAGCATAAGAAAGGCTCAAGAGAGCCTTTGACCCCAAGAATTCGTAAAATTCATAATAAGCCCTTTGGTTTTTTTAAAAAATATAATTTAACTCACTCTGATTTTTAAAATTTATATTAAACGTTTAATTTTTTAAAATGTTTTAATTAATTCTTTTAAAATTTTAATTTGACCCTTTAAAATTTTTGGTATAGTGATAACTTATGTCCCTATAAATTTTATTATTTTAATATTGAACAAACTAAGCCTTGTCCCCAAATCTGTGTTTAAATATTCAATAAACTCTTATATTTTAAAAGTTCAATAATTTATCCATTTCTGACAGGGACGGAAGTAGGATCAAACATTGAGAGGGACAAAGGTCTATTAAGCTTTTAAATTTAAAAATTGGGATGGACAAATGCCTTATTTGACTAATATTTAAAGTATGAATGACCTAAAATGCTATTATACCAAAAAATATGGGAGGGGCGACAACTCCTCCCAATCCCTACATAGTTCCATCCCTACTTCCTTACGTTTGATTTTGACTTCATCTATGTGCAGTCATCAATCTTAATTAATTGACCAATAAATCAGATGTACGCAATTATTTAAAAAAAAAACTAAATCTAACACTTCTAACATTAAAAAATCTGTTTTCAAATCTATGGCATTGGCCGTTTATAGTTGATAGTGGGCGGGACGTATCATGTTGTACAATAATTCATCGCAGCCTAAAACAGAAAGGCATATTGTTATCAAATGTGAATGGAATTATGGAATGTAGCTTTGGTCAGAATTAATTAATTAATTTACTCAACAAGAACATGCATGCATGATCTTATTAATTTACTAAATATTTTTAGCCACAGAAGTAATAATATTTAAACTAAATCAACAAGTTTTCCTTGTTGATCAGTTAAGAAAGAAAGAAAGAAAGATTAATTATAATAAACCTCAAAATTAGTCAAAGCAGTGAACCGGTGATCATTCATGTGGTACGCCGCATGCAGTGCAGTTTTCCATGTTCAAAACCATTATTCATTAGAAACAATTGTTAATTTTTTAAATCAAATTTTATCAAATTAACAAGGATTATATATGTCATTATATAAAATTTATTAACTGTCACTTTAGTAATTTCGTTTACGGTTGATGATCAGGTCAGATCGGATCTGAATGAAATTTAGTTCGGTTATGTTATTTCAGGTCGGGTTAATATCAGATCAGTTAGATTTTCAGGTCAATTTAATATCGGATTAATGAATTTTCAATTTCAGTCCATACATGAAGATACCATAAAATGTTAGTTTACTAATATATAGAGGTGGCAATCGGGTCGTTTGGTTCGGGTCATTTCTGGTCTATCTAGAATCGGTTTAGATTCAATTCGGTTCGGGTTTGATTCGAGTCTGTGATGATTCGGATCCAGTTCGGGTATTGGATTGAGTCAAAATCGGATTGGTTGTTTTCGGGTCGGGTCAATATCAGATCGGTCGCTTTCGGTTCGAGTCAAAATCGGGTCATTTTGGTCGCTTTCGGTTCGGGTCAAAATCGGGTCATTTGGGTCGGGTCAATTCGGTTTGAGTTGGGTTTAGGGTTTGAGGTTTAGTATTTATGGTTTAGTTTAGAGTTATTGGTATATGCGATTAATTCTTATTCAACTTGTTAATCTATGCATTTGAATTTAATTAAATATTTAAATCAAAGCTTCATGTATCCATATCAAAATTTTGTGTATAATTATATTAAATCAAAGTTTATTATATGTAATAATAATAATGATGATGATGGTGATGATGATGATGATGATGTCTGAAATGAATTAATTTATTAAACTTAGGATCTAATTGAGCTAACTAAAATCTAGAAGCATAAACCACGAACATAATTAAAATAATTTTAAAACTAAATGTAAAATTTTAATTAAATTAATCTAAATTGAAACTCAATTAAATTAAGAAAAAGAGAAAGACAATTGGTAAAAAATAGAGAGGGAAAAGACAATCTTTTGAAGGGAAATAAGCCACCAATTTTTTAAGCTAGATTTAAAAAAAAAAAGACAATTGGTAAAAATAGAGAGGGAAAAAACAAAATTTTAGAGGGAAACAAGCCACCAATTACTTAAGCTAGAGATTAATTACTTTTTAAGTAATGTTACATTTAAAATGTTACATTTTAGTACTAATATTTAACTTTAAGTTTTAATTTAATTTAGTCACAAGTATCTCACTGTTTAGACTTCGAATATAGAAATCCCCTCCCCCTAGTGATATTTAGTCTCTAAAATTTTACTTTTAGCTAAAATTAACTAATCTTTGTAATTTAGTCTATTAATTTAATATAATGATATTTTTGTTATTTTAATTTCTAAGATTTAACTTTTAATCAAAATTGACCCCTATTTATTTATATGGTATAATTATGTAATTGGTCATTGGACTCTCAAATTTCTCCACTTTCAAATTGTCAATTTAGTCCACAATTTCAGTTTTATGCTATATTTTATGGTAAAATTATAAAATTGGTTACTAAGCTCTCAAATTTCTCTACTTTCAAATTGTGAAAATGGTCTCTAATTCAATTTTAGCTATATTGTATGGTAAGATTGTAAAAATTGTCTCTAATTTCAGTTTATGGTTTAGGTCTTAGTGTTAATAGTTTAGGCTTATTGATTTTAGATTAATTTCTATGGCTTAAAGGTTAACAATTTATGTTTTTAAGGCTTAGTGTTAATGATTTAGGGTTTATGGTTTAGTTTAAGGTTATTGGTTCACGAGATTAATTTCTATGGCTTAAGGTTTATTGTTTTGGATTTATGGCTTAAGATTAAATATTGGGAGAGAAAATAATACATTAAAATTCTAAATTTAAAAATTAATAGGGACAAAAATTTTATTTAATTAATAGTTAAACGTAAAATGAGATAAAATGTTATTATACCACAACTTTGACAAGAGCAACGGTCTCTTCCATGATATAGTACAAAAATAATAAAACATACTTCATTTTATTATTTATTATATTTTTAAAAATAGATAATATTAAAAATAAACCATTCATTTATTTTACCTTAATTTTCGGGTTAAAATCGGGTCGATATTCGGTTCAATTTTCGGTTCGGGTTCATTTCGGTTCAACAAAAAATTTCAGTTCGGTTTCGGTTCAGTTCAGTTTATTTTGGGTTTCGGGTCAACTTCGGATCATCATGTTCGGGTCAAAATCGGGTCTCGGTTCGAGTTTCAAGTCTCGGGTCAATTTGCCAGGTCTACCAATATATAAATATTCAAATTATTTAAAAATTAAGTACTAAATTCAAAGTCGAATACAAATTTATTTCAGATAAAAATCATTTCAGAGTACAACCTGGAGCTATGTTTTCAGGCTGATATTCATTCCGTCGCCTCTACCAAAAAAACCAATATCCATAACTACGTAATTTGTAACGCCTTTTGAAGTTTACCATAAACCAATATCAGAAGACTTATCATTTGATACTTTTAATACACCATTTTTAATGATGTAAGGTTTTTCATTTTAAAAAGATTTTTTAAACTCTTTTTTGGCATCTTCATAAACATGAACGAGTTTCCAATTTAAAATAATAATTTAAATAAAACTAAACTTGAAATACTATTAAAATTTAGATTATCGTACCAACAAATGTTAGGTGCATTGGTAAGTCACGTTGCACTCCCGAAGAGACAACGCAAGTAAGAATATTAGAGATGACATTGTTGGGAGGGACAGCCTTACACCCAAAACATAAACCGTTGGATGAACATGCATATTGATATTACCAAAAAATGTAGATTGTCAAAATAAGATGTTATTTTTAAAAAAATCATTGATGTATTGTATAATAATTATCTATTATTAATACAAGATGGAAATAGTGAAAATGTTAAATGAAATTGATTTGTATTACAGATCATGACAATGTCAAAATACAAAACCCTCAATTTCCCCCAATATATGGATACAGAATTATAGGGAAACCCAGTTCAGATAAAATTAAGCTCTTCCGAAATCAAAGAAAAAACAGAGACATAGTAAAGGTTAAACAAGAATTTTAAATTAACATACATTTAATCCAAAAAATAAGTGGAGTAAGTAAATCTTAATTTGACAAGTATTCAAATAGCAAGGACTAAAATTACCATTAATCAAAAATATTAAGGGAGGACAAGCTATTACCGTTTCCTTAGTAGCTCCTGGAAAAGAAGCATTTATGGAACATTACGAAATTGGTAAAATATTTCGAGAGTGGAAATATGAAATTCCATAACTTAACAAATTACCCCACTGACAAAGCTTATACACGGTCTTAAAAAGACATTCACAATTGTTTGTTTGTTTTTGTAATGAGACATTCATAATTGTTACACTTGACTGCTTTGGGGCTAAAAATATTTTATCCAAAGTGGTACACAACACAACCATTCTCATCATCAACAGTCCATCAACCTCTCCATAACCATTTTGAGGACAGCAGGTGCATCGACTGTGACCGCCACCTTCACCGAGGGTTGATCGCTCCACTCCGTCACTTCAGCAAACCTGGTCAAATAAAGTTTGAGTTATAAAATGAAACTTTGAATACTAGAAGATTTTAGTAA
Source organism: Hibiscus tridactylites (assembly GCA_958450335.1). Classification (NCBI taxonomy): domain Eukaryota; kingdom Viridiplantae; phylum Streptophyta; class Magnoliopsida; order Malvales; family Malvaceae; genus Hibiscus; species Hibiscus tridactylites. The sequence continues at coordinate 36,520,284 of OY288271.1, forward strand.
TCAATGGATCACATTTCAAGTTCGAGTCTCCTTCAACTCTATCTGATATATATATATATATTAGATAGGAAAATATGAAGAAATATATATGCTTATCGTATATGGTTATAGAAACCAGTTTAAATTGAAACCAATTAGTACCATAACATTATAAATGCTTATAATTAGATTTGAACAAAAATTCGAACAACTCGATTCAACTTGAGTCGAATATCATAAACTGGACTCAAAAAAAAAATTCAGATAAAATTTAAGTTATAAAATAGGGCTCATCAACTAGACTAACTTGAAATTTTTCGACTCGACTCGATCGAGTGTTTCACCTCTAGTCAAAGCTGCGGCTATGATACTGTAAAGGTTACTACACTTTCTCTGCAGCCAAGTGCGGCTCAAATAGGCCTTTGTTAAGTTACTGTAAAGGTCACTCTATTAGCTGCTTCAATTAAATATTCTAGTAACTCATTAGATAAAGAGGCTCTGAACTTAGAACAATGCAACAAAAATCAAACTAGATCATACAAAGCTCGGTTAGTCTCCTCGGGTTCGATACTTTTGATAACACACACACAATATCTAACCTTTTCTGCTTGTTGTATAATATTGTTAGTCCTTTTGTGATGCCATTTGTTTGAACTCGGACAGCACCCTCCGTATAAGTGAAAAGTGAAGGATTAATGGCTGCAAGCAAGGCTGTTGGATCATGAAGGTACACACCTGCAGGATGGTTGTGAATAAATTAAAAGGTCATGATTCTGCCGAAATCACTTGACCATTACCGGAAGACCGAGTGACGGACCTTTCGTGCTGTATGCTTCCTGATGATAATTGAAGTACACCCCTAGTATCTTGCACAAGAACTGAGCAAATTTTCCAGTTGAACTAGCCAATTTGTCCCGGTCAGCATCTAAAATATGTCAAATTTGATGAAAAACTGGTGGAAACTGTAAAGCAAGATCATAAAGATGAAGGAAAGAAGTTCCACGACTAAAAATATAAGGTATTCACATGGATCTATTAGTTAATAGAATGATCATCTTTAACAAAACATTGACAAATATTGAGGAATGGCCAATATGAGTACCAGTCAAAACAACTTGATGAGTAACATTTATCCCCACAGCCAAAATATCTGCTCCACTTGTGAATACAACATCTGCAGCATCTGGATCACCAATGATCTGTCATTCAATTCAGAATTTGGAACAAGATGTAAGACATTGTATGAACACCACCTTCAACTGTTGAAATCGTACAAATTCCTAACATCTAAAGAAGTAAAAGTTGGATTGGGTAGAAATAGGTTGAAAGGGCTAAGAACTGCATATACTCTTCCCACAGTTGCTATTTTTTTTATGCAAATCAGAAAGGTTTAAATATACTGTAAAAAAAAAATCAGTGTGATGAATTGAAGTGTAGGAGACAGCAAATAGATACCAAGGCTTGAAGACACTTACATTGGCCTCTGCTGCTGGATTGGCGTTGCCATTTACTGCAAAAGCGCCACCAAGAAGAACAATTTGCCCAATGTTTTTAGCAAATGATGGATCTTGTTGAATTGCCTGCTCAACACAGAATCATTATTCATTTACAAAGAAAAGCACGACAGGATAGTAGCAAATGATCAAGAATCAGACCAGTGCTATATTTGTTAGCGGTCCTAATGCCACCACAGTGACCTTCCCGGGATAAAGGTTTGCTTGCTCAATAAGAAAATCAGGAGCTGACATGTCAATAGGCTTTCCTTGTGGTGGAGGGAAATTTTGGTTGCCAAGCCCATCCGCACCATGGACAAAATCAACAACAGAAAGTTTCGAACCTTTCTGGGTGTAAAACTATTCATCAGTTTAAGCAGGATGCACTACCACAAAAGTTACTGGAAACATATATACATACTAACATACACACATACGTGTGTGTGGCATCCAAACTGCAAAAGTGGTATAACAATCATGATTCATCATGTCATTCAAGTTGTCTTTATATTCAAAATAGTAAAAAAAAGTATTGCATCCATTTGTACAGGAACTAAAAATTAAATTCAGAAAGCTTTATGTGCTATGCTATGTGTACACAGATAAAGAAACATCACAGTCATTCTCAAGTCTCAATTACCAGGCATGAATCTTATCAATCTTACCCCTCCAACAACAACATATTCGAAAATTAATTTTCTTTATTGATATTTGTTTACGAAAATTTAAACCCAAGAAGTTATAATTTAGTTTAATTGAAGTTAGATAATAAAAAAAACTTGGAATATGATTAATAAATCGGTAGCACTTGCAAATATAAAATTGGCCCTGTTAAAACTTCCAAGGTCCACCTGTCTAGTTTAATATAATACTTGAAATTTGACCGTATTAAATTGGAAGGGTATATCCTTCAATATAGAAATAACATCAGGTATGGAGAACACTTGCCAATAGAAAGCAAAGACTATTTCATATCATGTTCTCTCAGCTTTCAGGTTCAACTCAAGCAGAGAGAAGGTTGAGGGTAATGGATTATGGACTAAAATATTAAATAATCTTACGGACGACCATGAAAGTGTGCATTCGGATATTTGTAGATATTCAACTTGCTTTTTTCCGGTTCAAATAACATTTGAATTTGGATATTTTTAATTATTATAAGTAGCAGATTTAGAGAGGATATGATGCACATTATCAAAATTTGCTTTACTTCAGGATTCAAATTCGGATATTTGAATTTATTATTTGTTTTATTTTTTTTAAATATTCTAAAAATAATTTTGGACTTACTAAATGTGGACTTTTAGTAGATTTGAGTATAACTGGATTTAGGGCAAACTACACCAATGATCACCGAACTAATTGGAGATACATGTTTTAACCACCGAACTATTAAACTCGTCAATTAGACCACCAAACTTATTGAATTGACCTATTTTGACCGGTAACTTGACAGTTAACGAAAATTTGTAAAATTATACATTTAGTCCATATTATTTACCTATAATATTAATTTAGTCCTAATTTTAATTAATTAAATTTAATCATCGAATCGGATGACGACACGTGTCATCATCCGATTGGACAATTTATTTTAATTATTTTATTTAATATTTCATATATTTATTTTCCTCCAACCAGGTGGTGACACGTGTCACCTCTTGGTTACAGGAAAATCAAAGAAATAATGAATGTGCTTGGTGTAGTTTGAACCTAAGGCCTCCAAGGTAAAAATCTATGCTATTACCACTACACCAAACCAATTCTATTGATGCAAATTATACCATTTTGTATATATCTTATAATACAGTAATTATTAAGGAAAAAGAAGTAAAAATAATTGAGAGGGGATTCGAACTTAAGACATTTGGGATGTGTAAAAATATACAAATCACTAAATTAAGTCAATTCTTTAAAAAAATTAAAATATTTAAAATATATATTAAAGTATAGTTAAAGCAAGACTTAAAATGAAAACAAATTTATGATTTTTATGTTTTTAGATTAAAATGAAAACTATAAATATGAGAAAGAAAAAATATTCATTTTAAATTGTTTCAATATTATACATATGAAATTATTAATTAAATGTGAGAAAGAAAAAATATTTAATTTAATCTAAAAATATAAAAAAACCATAATTTTGTTTTCATTTTAAATTTTGCTTTAATTATACTTTAAATATATTTAAAATATTTTAATTTTCTTCTAAAAGAATTGACTTATTTTAGTGGTTTGTATATTTTTACACATCCCAAATGATCTAAGTTTGAATCTAATCTCAATCATTTTTACTTCTTTTTCTCTAACAATTACTGTATTATAAGATATATACAAAAGGGTGTAATTTGTATCAATAGAAGTAGTTTGATGCAATGGTAAGTGCATGGGTTTTTACCTTGGAGGTTCTAGGTTTAAACCACACCAAGCACATTTTTTATTTCATTGATTTTCCTTTAACCAGGATGTGACATATGTCAACACCTAGTTGGATTAAAATAAATATTAAATAAATAAAATAATTAAAAATTAAAATAAATTACCACATCACCCATCCGATAATTTTTTAACGGTAATAATCAAAATAGTAAGACTGATGTAGTTTACCCTTGGATTTAATGTGGATCATAAACGGATTTGTAATTTAGATTGATTAGCAGATCTGGATTCAAAATTATATTATTCAACTAAGAATTTTTAGGGGATCGTGAGATATGAAAGACAGACAAATATTTGAAGAAAGAGATTAAGGATAATAGCACATACAGTGATGGTAACATGTGATCCTTCCGCCACGGGGATATCAGTCCTTTCTGCAACCTCTAACTAGGAGACGATCACTCCAGCAGAGCAATCCACATCAAATCAATTATGAAAGAGAGAGAGATAAATCAGAGTAGAAAGAATGAAAAGTTACCAAATGTAAGGCGTTTCTAGTGGCCAAAGTAGTATACACATTGCCATAAATAGTGGTGAGACCCATGACCTCCACTTCAGGAGATCGCAGTGCCAGAAAAATCGCCATGGCATCATCTGCAACATCCGATCCAATCACAAAGAACGAAGATCAACGTAAATTCATCTCAGAAGCATTTAAAGTAGCAGCCGAGAAAAGATATAGTATAACAGTAGATTGAAATAGATTCGGAGAAAATATTTAGAAATCTAAAAGATAATCAGATCAGATCGTTGGATTTGAAAGAGTTCTACTTCTAATCGAGTGATTTGACGTAATTACCGATGCCGGGATCAGTGTCTATGATGATCTTCTTCGCTCCTTCTGCTGCTGCCATTGGATTTCAGAGATTTTTTTTCCCCTTCTTTTCTCCCTCTTTAGTTTTTCGATCAGACAAGGGAGATTGAAAAGAAAGTAAAGTTGAGAGATTAGGAAATAAAAATAAAAAATGCCGTAAGCTTGAAAACGTGGTAAAGTTGGGATTGAGCTCTTCTTTAATTAAAGGCTTTACTCAAATTAGTCGCATTCTTCTAAATTAGTACTTAAAAAAATTTTGCTCCCAAATTGGTACTCAGATTATTTTACCATTCATGGTTCTAGTAATTTTGTTTAACACCGTTAGTCATTTGATGATATGGCATTATGAACAAATAGAGACATTCCATTTGGCATCAAATTTTGTTGACCGACTCACCTTTTATTTCCTATGTGGCATCATTTTAATGACATATAGTTAACAAAATTAGATAATTTAATTAAACAAATTAAATGCCCTGCTTGATTCATAACCTAATCAAAACACTAAATTATGTTAAAAAAAACAAAACACTTAATTGAAAAATCTTTTATCACTATTTTTTCAAATACTGAAAAATTTCAGCGCAAAAACTCAAATCGCAACAATCTGTTTCAGACTTCTAACAATAAGATTTCATCTATTTTGGTATTTCTCTTAAACCCTAATATTTTTGTTTTCATATTTGCTGTTATTTAGTTTGATTTTTTGGGTTTTTTAGTCTCATTTTTTAGGGATTTCATATGGATTTTGATTTGCAAGGAATTTTTAATATAATAAGTTATTGGATACGTATGTAAGATTTTAACGTTACTGAAACATAATTCAACAAGATAAGATAAATTTTTAAAGCTTTTTAATTTATCTTAAATTCTAAATCAATGTATGCATTAGAAATATTAATAAAAGCATATTGGATCAACAAGGCTCTGTTGGTTATTAAAATATGATTTGTGTGGGTTTTGTTTGTTGCAGTGTATGAACTACTTGTTGTTTGCTCTGTTATTATGTTGCGTGCAGTTTATAATTTCGGTTTTGTTGGTCTTTTAGATGACACCATCTTTAATATAATTTCATTTTCATTGTCGTGTAATTTTTTTTAATATAACTATTGTATTTGTTTTGTTGAACAATATATCTATGCTTTTATATTACTAAACATGCATTATGTATTTGGGGTAAAAACATTAATCAATTAATGTATTTTTAGTAGTTGTTTCATAGCCTGTAAATAATTTTACATGAGGTGTTTTGCAATACATTTAACAATGAGTTATTCAATTAAGTTGTTTTGGGACTATAATTTCAGTATCATATTATTACACTGTTGTCACCTTATCTTTTGAAGATATACATGTTTCTAGTAGTATTGTTGAAATTAAATAAGATGATATATATATGTCTGACATCATTGTTTAATATTTTTTTGTATTTACAAATATGTTATATTTGTATGTGTTGTTTATTACTTATGCATTTATCTATGGTATAGAATCTTATGATACTATTTATAGTATATATGATTATGTTATTCATATGTATTATAATTCAATGTTTTTTTTATTATTTATATGTTTTTTTTGAGAAAAAGAAGTTACATTGTTGATATCTATGACATGCATATTTGTACTTTATTTGTTTGTATTATTTATGTTATTTATTTTAGATATATAGTTGTTATATGTAATTATTCACATATTATATATCTAAAATTTTTGGTACAGGTTGTATTTGGTCAATGTCAGAGAAACTTGGTTTAAAGGTTATATCATGTTTTAACTTGAAGAAGAAAGTAGAAGAAATTACAGTCTCTTGTCAAGTGTATTACAAGTTACAAGTAATGATGTAATTCGATATTCTCTTAATTTCAAGAGTTTAGATTGTTTGGAGACTTTCTATTTGTTTTATTCAGTTGTTTTAACTTGACAATGGTTTGACTATATTGAACTATTATATGATTATGTTTTGTGTTTTTCATGTGCCTAATTCGAATACCATATTTGTATTTAAGTTTAAAAATGAAAACTTTACAATGACATATTGAGGAGAAAACACGTAAAATTTCAAATATTGGCAATATATTGTGTGTTTTGAATTCAAGTAAACTTTAAGCGCGTAATAACCTCTTCAGCCTCAAGGAATATTATTAGTTAAAGCTTAAAGAAATTGAGGGGTTAAAGGATAAATTAGAAATTTCTTTAATTTTGATTATAGGATTGATCATCGTTTAAGTTGCAAGCACAAGCGATTTAATTGTACCATGATTGTTTGTTAAAATTATTGTTTGGCTATCATTTATCCAAACAAAAGCATTGTTTTTATATCATAAACGGAAACTTTCATTGAAAACAGTTAGGATAGAAACCCTAACCGCAGCGCCCAAAAAGGAAAGTCAGGCTTACAACAGGAAACATATCCTACAAACCAACGGAAACAAACCAAACGGAAACAGAAACGAGACGATGGCCGACACAGAGGCCAGATCAACAACAAGACAAAAACACAAACACTGGACGACCAATCCTAGAATCACCGGGATGATACGCGACCAACGGTGAAACCTTGGTTAGCGTTGTCTGAACTGGAAAAGCAAGAAAACAACAACGATGGGTAAACATGATCATTCTTTCAACTACGTCGAATGAAACTACATGAAATACGCCTGAGAGTTCTATCTAGAGGCAGGCTTCCATCCTATATATGATGGTTCTTATCAAGGCATTACTCCATGGCACCCGTGTGTAGAGATGAAAGAGGAAACAACAACCCTCGTAATTCCTGAGCCAATGGAAACCAACAAACTAAAAACAACATTGGCTTGAACCTGGCACCAAAAACCTTGGATCACTAGGCATCGAAAGCATCCTCTTGATCCGAGAGGAAGGGATGCAACGGGGGGATCGTCTATGCCCTTTCCAAACACATGCAATCGAGCAAAGGGGGCTCATAGTTTTTCCAGATAACTCTTGAAAGAGTTATCCGGGGTCTGTAGTGCATCATCATGGAAAGGATGGTCAGTGGTAGGCGTTAACTGCACTGACGGCTCTTCCCCATCGCTAATTTAAATCTCCTCGTTGAGGGAGAAGCTGTCATCGATACACATAGATGCCACCATAGTGATCTTCTTGCCAAAGGGTCGATCCCTAGTTCAATTAAACCCGCTTCATCCACCATAATAGGAGAGCATTCCATTTGATATTTTCGTCGTGTTGCTTTCCTGATTAGTGTAAGCCTCCAAGAGCCATAAGTTTTGCCCCCTTTTTTGCCTTCAATGTCCCTAATAATTACAGAGGAGTTTAAATAAGATGAAGGGAACAACGCAGCCTTTAGAAGTTCTTCATTTGATGCCCAACCCTTTTCCGTGATGCACCAATTTCTTGGTGCAACTTGCACGATAGAATTGGAGATACACTCCCAGATTTCCCTTCTCTTAGCCTAGCCGAGGGTTTCTTCTCTTTCTTCCACGCGCTTTCGTTTCCTACAGCTGGAAACCTCTATTCGATCAAATCGTCTACAAGGATGTTTCCCCATGTAGCACTGTGGCTATCAGCTGTTGCAGAGAGCAAAGGAATGCTGGCATAGGAAGGTTCAATCTGTGTTGCAGACATAGGGCTCGAGGGGGCTTTCATTGATTTCCTTGAAAAGAAGGGTGGAGTTGACATACCAGGGAGGTCCAAGGACAACGTAGGCCCCAAAAGAGGGAAACCAAGGTTGACTTTTCCCTAGTCTAATGGGACTATAGTTGTTTCCTTAACCGAGGCAACCTTAGCCTCCAGATTTTGCAAGGCTTTCAAGTTTCTTGGAGACTTCACAGCTTTGTCCTTAGTGGCACACCCAAGCCTCATCTCTTCCATCGATTGAGGACTGTTTCCATGCTGTCTTGCCACCATAGGATGATGTAGGGTTCTTGGCTTACCTTCATGTGAGGCACGGAGCCAAGGTCCGAACTTCCCAGCAAGCTTAAAGGCAGAGATATTATGCCTACACTACTTCTCAGCAATCCCTATTCTCCCGCATCAGAAACAAAATTTGTGAAAAGCCTCATATTTGAACGTGACTTCCAGTCGTTTGTCCCGTTTCCGGTTTAGTATAAATCCTGTCTTCAACGGATCCTCGATACGAATAGCCACTATTAGACACACGGATCCTTGCCAGTGAATTTTATTACCGTCTTCTAAGGATGAGCCATAAAACACAAGGAAAAGCTTTCCTATTCTCTTAACATTCTCTGGGTAATCAACCCAATAGGTAAATTGTGTACCTGCACCCAAAATTCTTCAAGGGAGAAGTCTAACTCCTCGAGGGCCTTGTCTGGTTACCACTCTTTTAGAATCAGTAGAGCATTCTGCACCGCCTAAGGTTTAGCTCCCAAGATGCTGTTTCATTCTTCCACGGATTTAAACATGAAGAGAAAGAAGTTTCGCCCCAAATCATGGCATTCTAGATCTTCAATCTTCCAAGCTTTGCGTAGAATGGCTGACAACGTCAGGGACTTGAGCTGGTTTGAGGAGTGAAGCTTGCCAATAAGAGCATGGTTTTTCAGTGCAAAGTTTACTTCATTATCCTCATTTAGTTCAAGTTCGTCAATGAAGTCTTTGCTGAGAAAGTTAGGGTCTACATGGTTTGTCGGGTAGCCGTTATTAACCACACCAACACTTAAAGATGAAGAGAAAGGCTGCGGTTCCATGTTTGGTGGGGAAAGTTGAGCAGTAAATGTTCAAAAGGGGGCAGAAAGGTAGAAAGAAAAGATGGTAAATGCATGTGGAGATTATTAAGAAAAGGGGAAGGGAGTAAAAGCAACTTGGGATCACAGGCATGAAAAGAGCAAAGACTTCGAACCACCTCCAAGACAAGGAGAACCACACCTCCCAAGCTAAGCTTCTTGTCTCCAAGCTAGGAGAAACCGAGACTTAAGCGTTTGAGAGAGGATGACTAAAACTTGAAGAGAAAGCTGCTCTCATCAAACAAAAGCATTGTTTGGTTATCACTCTTCCAACATACAACAATGATGGAGCCAAATACACCAAAATAGTAAAATGCTATAGCAGAAGTCAAATACTTTGCAGTTTAAGATGATATTATAGTGGTTAATAAATCTTAAAAACTTAAATAAAATTAACCTATTTTAATATGAAATAAAATAATAAAAGTTTGTAAATGGCAATAACAACAAAATAGTTTCTAATATTTGATCTGATGTAAGCTAAAAAGAATTAACAAAATGGTTTATAAACACCAGTAAAAAATAATCTTGCATCCACTTAAATACATTCAAATCTTCACTTTTTTGATGTTGTTGATGTTGGGATGATGGTATGAACTTCACCTGCTTAGCGTTCCAATTTTCTTGACTGGCAGCAGTTGTAGTACTATTGTTTGTCTCCTTTCTTTTCTTGGTGCATTTATTTGGTATAAGACTCGTGCATTTAAACACGATGATGAACAAACAAAATCATATTATAAAAAATATAACTAATATATATATATATATATAAACATCATTATATGATTAGATTTTAGTTATATTTTGACAAAAACAAATTTACAACTTGATGTAATAAAGGTAGATTGAAAGTTACCCGATGTAATTGTGCTTGAGGAATTGTTGCATGTGTTTAAGTAACTATATGCATTGCTTCTTCATTGGATGTATATGGTACTGCTTGAGTGGTGTCTTCAGTGACCGCTTGTGTTATGAGATATGTTGCAACAGAAGGCGTTCTTGTTGATGCTTCTATACCCTAACAATATCAAAAAATAGTTACAAAGCTACTAACAATAAGGTGAAATTTAGATTTCAAAATAAAACAAAACTTATGTTTGTTGTATTGGGACATTTTCTAGAACTATGTCCAAGTTTAAAACACTTCTGACACTTCATCTTCCTTTCCTTTTTAGACAATTTTGTCTCACACCTTGTTTCACACTCCTCCTTTACTCTATTTTTCTTGGGCCTTTCGGGCATTTTTCTTGAAAGTGGGGGATCGATAGGTCCCATTTTTGTTTTCACCCAAAATTTTTCTCTAGGAACAAGAGGTAAAACATGATTCTACAACATTTGGTACATTTCTTTTTAATACACTCTGTATACATAATTATGAACATTATCTTTTTTCCATAATATGGCTGCAATTGCATGTGCACAAGATATGCCAGTGAGGTCCCAAGTCCTACAACTACATGACCATTGTTCAAGGTTCACCACAAGAACATCACCAAAACAAACTACTTCGAACCCTTGTGCCCCGTTCCATCTAACATGATAATTAGCACTCATTTCCTTATTTTGTTCCAACTTTGCACATATCTTAGGATAAAATAATTTTTCCCATTTTGTACATTTTGACATGTTATTAGCAATTCTTCCCATTACATATTGCCTAATTTCTTCTAGCAAAGATATTAAGGCCATAGACCTAGCTCCTATGATGGCAAAGTTAAAAGCTTCAGGAAAATTATTATCAATTGCATCACAGTTAGATCTAGTGGAAAAATAACACCTCGACCACTGTTTAGGATCAGTCTTCATGAGATTTACCTTGGCAATACCATTTAACTGTTCATTCTTACTTATGTGATGTTCAAAATTAGCCTCCGTTGTTGATTTACAAGTTGCCCAAAATTCTTTCTTCAAGTCTTCACCAGAGTTATCCTTCCTCCAATTTGCATATAGATGTCTCGCACGTACTCTATGCTCAACTCTTGGTAACAATTCATCAAATTCCTCTTTTAGGCCCTAAGAACAAAATAAGAATGAAACATTAGTAAAAATGCATATGTAACAATTACAGTAAATAAATAAATTTCATAAAAAACACCTTTTGTTGATCACTCAATAAAGTGAATCCATCACCATCACCCAGTTGTAGATCTGAAATGATATTTTCAAAAACCAATTTCATGTTTCTCTGTTCCCAACCTCTACAACAACCCATGCACTAGGGTAGATTTGATCATTTTCATCTTTACCTACAGCTGTCAAAATTTCACCCTTAAACTTTCCTTTCAAAAAAAAAAAACAACCATCCAAACCTAAAAAAGACCTACAACATTTCTTGAAATCATCTCTCAATGCAGTAAAGCCTACATAAAACCTCTTAAATTTAGAGGTTTCAAAAGGAGTGGGACGTTCAACCATCAACTCAATATTTGCAGTTGGATCTGCATGCCTTAAAGAATGTGCATAATCAAAAAGTCTAGTAAACTCATACAAGACTCGTCCATTAATTTCTTCCAATGCCCATCTTCTAAATGTGCTAAATGTGTTCTACTCAGTTCAACCTTCATTTCTTCCTTACCGAGCTTTTGCATATTAGTCAACTTAAGTTTAGGAAGTATCCTCAACTTACTTAAGAAATACTTTCCAACGTATTTGTAATTTGCTTTTGTATTCTTGAAAGTTATTGAGCACTCATGAGTTTCGTTAAAAGTTTTTATCTTATACAAACCATCAGCTTTATCCAAACCAGCATATATACGGAAATGACATCTTTCTTGCTTACACCAAGCTCTAGTCCTCTCTGATTCATTCATTTTATATACTATATCAAACCTCTTTTCTATAGCATACTTTTCCAAGGCTTCCTTAATCTCTTCTGGCCCATGAAACACCATACCAAACTGAAACATGGGGATCAAATTAGTAGGATAAAAATACACATGATGTATTTTTCGACAAACAAATTCAGCCTTTGAATCACTGTCATAACTTCCCAAATCCATAAAATAAGTATAATATTTTTCTCCACCAAACTCATCAGATTTTTCTATATTTTTTTGCACTTCTATTTACTTTCTTCTTCCTTTGAATATTTTGATCTTCGAAAATCATCTCATCCTCAGCTTGTAACTCCTCTGGTGCTGAAATTTTCTTCTTTTTTGCTTTAGCCAAAATGTCATTTATCTCTTCATCCTCAGAAGTTGCACCTAGAAAATCTTTAGTATCTAATGAAGTTTTTGAATCAGTAGACACCCATTCTTCAACTCTTGTCGACCCACTTATATTCTCTTCATATTTTTCAATTAGACTACTTGGCCTACCCAACCCAACATTTGCCTCATTAGATACCTCAACAATCCATGTTTGCTCATTAGTTATCCTAATTTCAGCTTTTACATCTCGTATAACATTGTTAAAACTAGGCACGAAAGTCATACCCTCAACAACAATAGACATGTCTACAATATGCTCAACATATATATGTAGTGACCTTAAATTTCTTAAATGATTTATCATATCAAAAATTGAAGAATCATTATAACAAACCATATGGACCCCGTTAAACTCTAACCCAGGTTCACAGTAGGAAAAACACTTAACAGCTCTATAACCAGCTTCTTTAACCAAATCACATAATGTATAATAATATAACATGTCAGGGTCTAAATCCCATTCCATTACATTGTCACCAACATAGAATAACGCAGAGTCTGTTACGAAAGACCCACCCAAATGCATATATACTTTAAGATGTACCCAAATTATTGATTAACTCTGCAATTAAAAATAAACATACACATTAATACACATACCATAAAGCTAATGAAATTAGAATATCACGCGTATAAATTAACATGTATACCATAAAGTGACATTAAACAATAGCAACATATGTTTACAAACATATTAAAACTTTTAAAGATTATTTTTATCCCAATCTAATATTAAATGAGTATTTTTTAATTAAATCATGATTTGCCAACTAAAAGAAAAAATTCAACGTATACATTTACTATTCTCCGACATTTGCCAACTTAAATATATTAGTGATACTAAAAACAAAATAAGAAAAGAATCAAAGAATTGTAAACTTACACACAACTTGAGAAAGACTAACATTAATAAATATAAAAGAGGTTATAGAAAGAGTTTATATTGAAACCTAAGAATAAAAAGTGGAAACACATGTTCCAACCAATAATAATAATAATAATAATAAAACAAAATAAACACTAAGATCAACAACACATCATTTGCTATTTGGCATATGCATGTATACAACTACATTAATATCATATAAAATATTCATCAATATAGAAAGACTTAAATACAACATGTAAATTTTCAATATGTATATGTCAGCACATACACTAATAACATTTTTTTTCAAACGAAACACAACCCTTTGAAATTCGAGAAAAATCCCTTATAAATCAGAATTCATAAAAAGTACCTAAAATTCAAGACCAAAAACTCCAAAGATATATTAAATAAATTCAAGGCTGAAAAAGAATACTGAAAATATAACTCAAAGCAACCTAATTATTAACTAATTGTTAAAATGTATTGCAAAAAACCTCACATGTATATTTCAAGTTTAGCAACACGATACCCAAATATATATTGCAAGTTAGCAATATAAACGGATACACACATTGTTCAACAAAATAAACACATGATTTATCTTCATAAACATATATAGAAGAAAAGATGCATTGGTTTAAAATTTAAGATTAATTAAAAAGCTTTAAAATTTTATCTTATTATTTAAATTTATGTTTCAGTAACTTTAAAATTTAACATTTTAATAACTTATTATACTAGAAAATCCTTACAAATCAAAACACATACAAAATCTCTAAAAATGAGACTAAAAACCCCTAAAAATTGAATTAAATAACAAAAAATATGAAAAATGTTAGGGTTCAAAAAAAATACCAGAATAGATGAAATTCTATGGTTAGATGTTTGAATCAATGATAGATTGCTGCGATTTGAGTTTTTGATCTATAAATTTTTTGTCTTTCAAAAAGTAGTGATAAAAGATTTTCTAATTAAGTGTATTGATTAGGTTAAATCACACTAGCCTTTAATTTGTTTAATTAAATTACTTGATTTTATTAATTCACATGTCACTAAAACGGATGCCACATAAGAAATAAAAGGTGAGCTAGTCAACAAAATTTAATGCCACATGGCATGTCTCTATTTGTCCATGATGCCATATCATCAAATGACTAACGGTGTTAAGCAAAAGTGCTAGAATAATGGATGGTAAAAAAGTTCGGGTACCAACTTGGGAGCAAAACTTCTTCAGGTACCAACTTGGGAGAATGCGCCTAGTTCGAGTACCATATTTATATTTAAGCCTTAATTAAAAGAACTTGTTTGGGTATTTGGGGAAAATTCATGAATAGTCCTTGTACTTAACTAATGTTATGAAGTTAGTCCCTCCATTTTTAATTTGATTTTTATATGAATATCCAAAAAGGTAGTAAATAGTCCCCCATCCCCATCTAAGGGTGTAAATGAACAGAGTGTTCATTGAATTGTTCCTGAATCAGTCATATGATGTTCGTTTATGTTCGTATAAGTTAAATAAACCAATATGAATAAAATTTGTATGTTCGTTTAATAAACGAACGAAAACGAACATAGATGTGTTCAGTTTGTTTATGTTCACGAACAAGCTCATTTATCAACTCATTTATAAGCTTGTTTACTCGGTTCCCCTCTTTTATTTTTTTACATTTTAACTATTGATGAAGATAGGAACTAGATTGAACACGACATAAACTTTGGAGTTCAAACTCTGAAGCCTAAGGGGCTTAAGACTAGTGATGTTATTTTACCATTTTGGAAAACATATAAACAAACATTTTAGTAGACATATAAACGAATATGTTCATGAAAATTACATGAACATGTTCACGAACATTAAATGAACATGCTTGCGAACGTTAAATGAATATGTTTGCGAACGCTAAACAAACAAACAAATACAAACACCTTCAAAAATATATAAACTAACACGAACACAATATTAAAATTTTAAACGAACATGTATCAAACATAAACATCTCCAAAAAAGAAATAAACAAACACAAATAGTTCGTTTATACCCCTATCCATATCCCATCAACAAGAAACGCTGATGAATAGTTTAGTGTTAAGCATAAGTACACAGGGGTTGAGGGTATACAATCACGGGATATTTTAAAAACATACGGCTTAAATGAGGACTAAAAAGAGGTCTCATGTCCTAAACCTTTGGATGAAGCCAAATTAGTCTTAATCGTTGGATGAAAAAAAGAAAGGCAAGAGTTACCGCTTACCTAGGTAAAAAGGAAAAAAAGTTAAAGGGTCATAAACACACTTGGAGGAGCGGGAAAATACAACACATATCGAGCATATCTTTAGTTGAAAGGGTTTAGGTACTCACGGGAGATTCACGCACACACTAAAGGCTGAGGAAGAAAGCTTTTGAGGCTCAATCGCGAGGAAGGTAGAAAGGTTTTGAGGTAAGATAGATGTTGTTATTTGGGTTCAAAATTTGGGGAAATTATGCGGGAGTTTTGTATGGTTTTGAAGGAGAGAGTTTTGTAATGGTGGGTTTTATGATTTGAGTTCGAAATCTTGAAGGAAGTAATGGTGAGTTTTGAGTTCGAAATTGGGGATTTTTATATGGTTCATAATGTTTAGGATTTTTAGGGTTTTTGAAGGAATTAATGGTGGGTTCATAATGTATTTCTTTTATCGTAAAGAAAACATCCCATTTACAAGTAATGATTCATAATGGTAGGTTCTTTCTTTGTTGGGTTATCACTCATTTGGATTTTCATTTTTTCATATTTTCTTTAGTGTCTGTTAATCTAGGTATGCCTGATATTGTCTAAACTTTAATGGGTTTTGTTTCTTTTCCTTAACTCTTGTTTTGATTTGATTGTCTGATTCAAATGTATTTTTTAAGATCTTCTTGAATATCTACTTAGTATGCTTGTTAAATTTTTATTCTTCCATTGTAAGTGTAAGAGAAGTTAAGAATTCAGTTTTACTGCAGGGGATATAAAAACGATTTAATTTGTTATTGTAACAAAATATTATATATTAAAAGATCTTAAATTGAGTTAAGTTTTGAATGCTTGTTGGGTTCTTCCTACTTTGTTTTCTCTTACTTTTTGATCCTGTGATTGATCATGTTAGTTGCTGTTTGGATTGCTCATCAATTGCACTAATGCTAAAAATTTGCAGCCTTCTGATTATTTGTGTGATTGAATAAAATACATTGCCTTCTTTAAACTTCAAAGTGCTCATTGTCAATTGATTTTTTTGGTAAGTTTCGAACAAGATTGATTAGGGTATTCTCCTAAGAGCATTGAACAACTGCAAGCAAAGGTTTGGAGTTTGGAATTTAGTGTGCGAGATAAATGGTCTTCTGTTATAATATAATCGAAATTATAATTGTTGGTGTAAAGAATATCAGTTTATCTTATTTTATTTTTCCCCAGAATAATAGGAGATTATTAAATTCCACATAATGTGAAGCTGGCAAATCTGCGTATATATGAATTTTTTTAAAAGTTGAAGGATGAGTGCTGGTTGGAGATCTCGTCTACTATATGAATTTATCTTGATGTTTTCACTTCATCCATGTGTGATGCATAGAGACATCACATTGTTCATGTTTATACAAGCTGCAAAGTTGCTCTTATGCTTTCATATACTGGTGCAGGATATAAACTTTACATTAGAAAATAACTTTATGGTAGACATCATTCTTGTCCTACTTTTTATCACTAATTTTGCAACCAGGTGCAATCATGTGTTAGTCTTAGCATGTATACTGTCACTAGGAAGTAAAGATGTAATTATTGTAGTAGCCTAAATAATTCATGGACAGGTAGATATGATTTAGAAAGGAAGATATAATTTTTAGGGAATTAATCTCTTCCTTCTCATGTGGATTAAATTCCAGACATTATTGTTGGAGTGGGAAAGTTTTTATACTCATCAATTGTACAAGTGTTTAAGGATTGTATTAAGAAGTTAATCATTCTCTCAACTAAATGCATGTTTCTGTGATAGATGGTTCCTAAACTTGTAATGAGATGATGATGGGGCATCATTATTTGTAAATTAATGTATTGAAATAATTATCAATTTTCTTATTCTTTTATATATACGATGACTTGCCAAAATGCTTATATTTTACACCTTTTTGCTTAAGTATTTGTTTGTTCTCGAGGTCATCTCATAGCATGTAGGTGCATTTAAAACATATAGTTATATGTATCTTTACTTGTTGGTGGTTTGGCCTTATTTCATGAGATTAGATGCTGCTTGAAGGGTATTTACTAGTGTGGTGTTGTGCAGGGTGAAGCTGGTATGAAGCAGGGCAAGGCAAAAAAATGATATAGCAAATTGGACAACAACTCTGGGCTCAGAAAAAGACAAAGTAACGTGCACACGCTGATAGCCCACATGTGCGAGCCCCTTTTTTGTTTGATTGTGCCCCACATGTATAGGGAATATTCTCTGGACGCCAGAGAATCATTAGGGCAAAAAACCCTAAGAGCCTCCACTATATAAAGGACACAATACCCTCATTAAAGGGAGAGCGTGAAAAGGTGACAAAAAGGCTAGGGAGAGAAAGCAAAGGCGACTCTTTTCTTTTCTTCTCCCTCCACTTGGTGTCCTCCATCGCTGAAGCTCCAAGGGTCTGACCTTGTTGACCTTGAGAGAGGCGGCAATCCTAGGGCGGTTCGTGGTGCTACAAGTCCATCGCGGATTAGAAGGCTCATCTTCCCTTTCTGTTGCTTTAGTGTATAACTAATGCTTTGATATAATAATTGAAAAATGTTTTGGACTAATTTGAAAAGAATTTAAAACGTGTTTGTAAGTCCAAACAACTTGAAATTATGTTTGAGGTATTTTAAAAGGTTTATGACAAAGATTTTTCATGTTTTTAATAGCCAAACTAGTGATTTCAGAGCACCCGTATCGATACGGTAAACCCCCGTACCGATACCTTTTTGCCCTAGTTTGGCCACTGTCAAAACCCGTATCGATACAGGCCCTTGCCGTATCGATACGCATCGGGACCGTTTCGATACGCCTAGTCAGCATACCGATCCCATTTCAACCACCCCAACGGCTATTTCCCAACGGCCATTCAAATATGAACTCGTACCGATACGCCCTCAAGGGTATCGATACGCCTATGCTGGCAAGAGCCCAACGGCTAGTTCCTATGAAGGTTGTATCGATACCGTTCCACGTGTATCGATACGAATTGCTGCATAACAACATTTATGAAGGGAAATAAAGTCCTCAACGGCTCCATTTCTTCCTCAACAGCTAGTAACGGCTACAAACTCATTTGGGAGTATAAAAGGGACCTCCAAGCATCAAGAGAAGGCTAATGCTCATATTGTCAAACATCAAATGATCAAGAAATTGTCTTAGTGCTTAAATTGTCATTTCTTGTATAGACAAACACTAGTGAGTCAAAATTGTCAAATTTGCTCAAGTGTTTTAGGTTTTGGGTGAGTGCTTAATTGTGCAAACAAACACCTATTAGAGGGTTTTAAGTTTGCTTCGTATTTATCTTTGTAAAGAGGGTTTTGATCAAGGCTTTGGGTAGAAGCTTGATCGGTTGTAAGGGTTTCCTCCTAATCCTAGAAAAGGGGACAAATCAATAGTGGATTGATTGTGAAATCCTTAGTGGGGAGCTAAGGTAGTGGATGTAGTCCTTGGTTAGAAGGTTGAACCACTATAAATCATTGTGTCATTATCTTTTTAGCTTCCTAAACCCTTCCACCCAAAAATCCACATATCCACCACTTGGTGAGCAATATTGGTTGATCGAATCGAGCCCACACAACTCAACATTTAGCATTTATTTTTATATCTAGAAAATGGGTTGTATGAACGAAGATACTTTGAATGATATTTGCCCAGCCATGAACTGGTTTAGGTGGCTAGGGTTGTTTGGATGAACTATGTTTTAGTTTCTTTTATGAATGTTTATTTATCTCTTGCTCGTATATATGCTTTGTTTATGTTGTTAAATGCTTAGGGTTGTAAGAGCCTTCGAGAGTTGGCCTTTTCTTAGGTGTAAGTTGAGGTTAGTGGTTGAGAGAGATTTATGTAACTAGCATAGACAATGGAGTAAGATGCTGAGAGGCACAACTGTAACCTCCTCGTCCCGGTCTGGATGGATCACCGATCTGAGTGGGCCACATGGGGAAAACCGAAGTGAAACCCCCTAAGGTTCCCCCTCGGTTAGCAACCCTATATTCTTTTTCATTTTAATCTTGTCTAGAGGAGTATTAAATCCTAAGTGATCATACAACAGAACATCATACACGAGACAATCAAACGAACTCAACCCAACATTTTACAGCCCAATTTTAAACTTAAACTGCAGGCGGTATCGGTACACTTAAGGGGTGTATCGATACCCCTTGACTATGTCAACTGGTCAGAGTCAACCCTTGGAGACCGTATCGATACGCCCAAGGAGTGTATCGATACTCTCTCCAACGGTTGACTTCTCACGGTCAACGCTAAGATGACCGTATCGATACGTCAGAGACCTGTTTCGATACCAAAATGGACAGTAGCTTCAGTGACCAAAAAGGTATCGATACGCCCCCTCGCGTATCGAAACACGAGGCATGAAACAAGAAGGCCGTATCGATACGGGACTAACCGTATCGATACCTCTGCACTGTAAAACTTCCAAACTCAGCTAAAACGAACAAGACTCGGACCTAGATGCAATTTAGGACTTCCCTAGACCCAAACAAGCATTCATACAACATTTACAGGTCATTATTTAACCATACAAACATCCAACATGTACATACATCAAGGAAATCATGCAATTGATCAAAGATGACATTTAAGCATCCAAAGCCTCATACTTCAACATTCAAACATAAATGCAACCTCAAAGGCACATAGCCAACATTCATGATAAGCAATATAGGCATGGATTACAATTCAAACATGGCAACACAAGCCATACAAAAGCAAGATAACAAGGAGTCTAGGCATGATCCTAAACAACCATCAACTATCCAACAAAATAACACATGTCCCATTGCTTAAACTATTACATGCTCAACATTTAAAAGTTCATACTTGATGTACTCAAGCCAACAACCACACTTGGAGGCCCTCCACTTGCGCAAGCAACCCACGAACTAAGGATCTGCAATGTTGAACAAAGAAAGCGTAAGCAATGATGCTTAGTGAGGGTAAGCTCTTAAAAACAAACCTCAACATTGCAGGGTCCGAGCACGATCTTAGCCAAGGCAAAAACACATATTTACCAAGGGTCCACAAGAGCCACAAGACAAAGATGCATGAGCAATAGTCAATTAAATGCCATGATCAACAAGATCTATTCCTCAACACAAGTAATCACATTTGAACATCCAAATAAAGATCATATATCTCATCACATTGATACACTTATCAATCAACATTGGCACCTAGCTATGACCTGAATACGCAGATAGACACGTTGGAACACACATCCAACAACCACATCACCTCACGGTGGGATTACACTCATCACCCGTCTCGCGGAAGGGATTCCACTCATCCTCACGCCCCGTCGATGGGATTCCACTCATCACCGACTATGTATAAATACAATTTCTGGGCGAACCCGTACTCCTCCTTGGTGACTCAACGCCACCAAGGCCACACGCGACTTTTGACTCATGTGTACACACTAACATCCTAATGATCGATCATTTGTACTCAAGCATACTAGTGCCAACATTTTATTCATTTCATAATACTCATTTCAATCAATTCCGTGCTTAGCATGTACTCACCATAAACCATCATCATGCATGTCTCAAGCATCACAAATCATGCATCATCTCACATGTATAACACAATATACATAAGCATTCATATCACATTTCATACGAGACATACACATCCACATATATGAGTTCATCCAAAGGCTCTAGATCAAGTTTAGGATTAGGCTACCACCCTAATCCTAACTCTAGGTGGGTCTACCAAGCTCGACCTAGTCCACATACTAGAACCAACCATTTTAAAACCATATAAAACAATTAACCACTCAGCTAAGCTCCCAAGCTTAAAGACCAAGCAAGTGACCGCCTTCAATTTCCCGAATTTACTTCCGATGCTTCACCGATGTCCAACCTCGATTCTAATCAATCCCAAACACAAACAAAACATGCACAATCAATAACTTATCGTCAGAACTAACCCGTAATGCAATTCAACCACAATTTACCATGTTGCAAGCATGAACAAATCCCATTTTTTTCACCAACTTGGACTGCCCCAAAACCATGTCCAAAAACCATGTTTTCAACTTCCATTACACCCGCAAATGATCCCAATTCAACCCCTATCCATAGTACTATCAATAGCCTATCAAAACCCACCTAAAACAACCCCCAAAACTCACCCAAAACCCTCCAAAAACCCCATGTTTACCCAAATCCGAAAATTGCTCAAAATCATTTGAAATTCACATATGTCATACCATTTGACCTCTATACATCATAACTAAACAAATTAAATCAAAACATTTCACTCAGCATCATAAAGTTTCCATTTTTAATCCAAACCTTCATAAATTCCATTTTCTAAAACCTCCAAGAAAATGAAAATAAAAGGTACTTTTAAAGAGAGGGAGTTGAGGGGAAGTCAAAAACGTCATTACCTTTCAAAATGGAGTTGAAATGAGAGAGCTTTGAAATAGAATAGTGATAGAGGAGGGTGAGCTCTTCTAACCCGTTGAAGAAGAAGAGGGTGAATAATGAATGGGTGTTTTATTTGTATAAAGGGGATTTAAATTGGAAAAATGGGTAAATTACAAAAAGGTCATTAATGAATGGCTATTTCTTTGTTCCTTAAATAGCTCTTCAACTTGTAATTAAATCAAATTGGTCCCATTTCAAAAATTTATTTTGAAACCCGAAATTTTAAAGAATCATTCTGATTATAAACCCGAGCCCAAATAATATTAAAATATTATTTTCACCTAACCCCTAAACCTGGGTGTTACAACAACTCTAATCCACCTTAGAGATAAGTGTTGGGTTTCAACGGCTAAGAAGGATAGATCTTTATGGGTAGGGGGAGTGATAGAGTTTACGCTGAAAGGTATTGCTGTAGCATTTTCTACTCCTAGTTTCCTTGCTAGAGATAGTTAAGGAGCACCTTGAGCAAATCCTGCCGAGCATAGACTAAGTTAGAGAGGTAAACCCTAGTAGAGAGCTAAAACATAGGTTAACCAGGCAACCCAGCAGTCATTCCCAAGTGAGTTTCACACACGTAAGAGGACCTGTTTGTCTACTGAATTCAGCACGCTATCTTTTACCTTTATTTGCTACAACGTTTATAACTTTGTTCTGATTTGCTACAACATTCATCACTCCATCTTGATTCGCCACAACATTCTCCATTTACATTTTGTGACAATTGTGTGCTTAAACTTACCTCGAAACATCTCTAATCCATATGGAGACGATACTTACTCGTCAATTTATTACATGTCGTACGTGTATAATTGCACCATATTTGCGTATCATTTAAAGGGCATCACACGCGCAAACAAATTTTTGGCGCTGCTGTCGGGGATTGGCAATTGGTTGTTTTAGGTTTAGTCTTTGCACTAGTTTATTTTGTTTTTGTATATATTTTCTTAACTTCTTTTTGTTTGTCTTTTTTGGTATTGTGATATTGCATGCACTAATTTTTATTTAAATATTTTAATTAATGTTACTTTTTATTATTTTTTATATTTTTACCAAATATTTAATTCAAAAATTAGAAATAAATTTAGAAAATATATTTTCAATCATTTAAAAGAATTATATTAGAAAAACAAAATTCATCTCATAAATATAATTTAATTTATGTTGTAATTAAAGATAATTACTGTAACACCCGTGTTTCGGGGTTATGAGTTAGTCGCGTGAGTTGGTTCGAGTTGGTGAAATTGGTTTTAATTAAATTAATCCTAGTTTTGATTTAATTGAGATTTAAATAAAAAGGAGTGGCCATTTTGGTAATTTAGCCAAAACAAAAAAAGTAGACAACCTTTTTGAAAGTTAAAAGAAAAAAAATAAAGTGGTCTTCTCCCCTCTTTCATTCCAACGTGAACTCCCATAAACCCCTCCCAAACCCCAAAGTTTACTATTCCATTCAATTTATCCATTGACTCAAGAGCATTTTTGAAGGTAACTTCACATTTGAACTCTCCTCATCATCCTCTTCATTTACATAGTCTTAGATTTCAAAAACTATCAATTTTTGTAATTTTCAAGTTTGATGAAAGTTTGAATTTTTAATGGGTTTTTCAAATGTGGTTGATTTGTTGAGTTGGGTTTTGGTTTAATCTCATCAAAACACACTTAATATCTTGAAATGGTAGGATTTGGGTGAAAACTCGAGGTGGGTCTTTGGGGCAATTTTTGAAGTGTCTAAAATTGAGTTTTTGGTGTGTTTTAGGGTTGGGTTGAAGGGCTGATGGTATAGGGTTATTAGGGAAGTGTTTTGGAACCTTTTAGATGCCATTTGGGTGCTGGAAATCATAGTTTTCAGCTGGATTTTGGGGGAGCACGAAAATAGGAATTTTGTGATTAGTTGAGTTTGAAATTGGTGAAGTTCGGCTTATGTTTATTGGTTGGAGTTTGTGATTGAATTTAGCATCAAATTTGTGAGTAATGGCTATGTTTTGATTGGATAGAAACAAGAGGAGACATCAGAGAAGCATCAAGACCAAATTCGGGAATTTAGGAGGCTTGCTTGCTTGCTTGGTTTGCTAAGGAAGGGTGGTGAGTAAAACTTTAAATATGTTTTAAAGTTGGTTCAAGTGTGAGTAGTGGAAGTGTTGGAATGAGCTTGGTAGGCCATTCCGGGGTGGAAGTTAAATTGGTAGTTTAACTCCTTGATTGTTAATGTTGTTTTATATATGCCATTGACTATTTTGATCTTGCGAAATATGAATTGATTCGTATGTGTATACCTTGATATGTGTATGTGATGAATATGTGCTATAATTGATGGATGTGTGATGTGGCTTAAAGGAATTGGCACTAATTAACTTACAGGGTGTAAATGATCGATCATTAGGATTAGTGTGCACGCAATTGAGTCAAAACGCGTGTGGCCTTGATGGCGTTAAGCCATCAAGGAGGAGTACGATGATGTAATATTCCCCGAAAATTTATTTATATTATACGTGATGATGAGTGGAATCCCATCCGCAGGGCATGTGGTGATGAGTGGAATCCACCCATGCAAGGTCCGGTGATGAGTGTAATCCCACTGAGGTAATGTTATTGTTGAGAGTAAATTCGCACATCCAAGTAAACTAATAGTGACCAATGTACTTGTTCTTAAGATTATGGTGTTGAGACAATTGATTTATATTGTTGAGTTTAATATGATGTAAGATGCCATATTTGTGACTCTTGAGATACTAGGTTGCCTAATTGATGTCTATGTATGTTGTGTGTGATGTTGAGGATTACATGCTTGAACCCTGCATTGTTGTTGTTTTTTATTTTAGAGCATCCTCACTAAGCTTCTAGCTTACGCTCTCATTTTCAACAATACAGATCATTGGCGTGGTGTTAGCAAGGAGCAAGGCGAAGGGGCTATCCAAGTGTAGTTGCTCAAGTATGATTTTAGTAATTAAAGTGGTAGTTTAGCAATGGGGCTACTATGTTTTTTATGAGCGTTGTATGACTCATAAGTGTTGTTGATGTTCATGTTTTGGCTTGGATGTGTAAACCATGCTTGTCTTGATGAATACTTATGTTGATGAGGCTATGCCTTAGTTGGTTCATGTTGTTTGGTTGTGTATGCAAACCTTGTATGTGTTGACTTGTGCCTTATGGCTTTTGGAACTCTTAAGTATGCCCATATATGCTAAATCTATCCCTTGTGTGAATGCCATAATGTATATGTGTATTTGTTCATCCAAATTGCTCTCCATGTTAATTCTTGGTTGTGGTATGTTGTATGGATGATTGTATATGGCTAGGGAAGTCATAATATGCATTTAGAGTTAGAGTCTTGTTCGTTTTTGCTGAAATTGAGGAATTGCAGAGCAGGGCGTATCGGTACGCCTAAGGGTCCTATCGATACGGTATTGCCTGCATGACTCAGTTTTGGCTGAGCGTATCGATACACAGGGGCGTATCGATACGGTTTTAGCTTACTGGAATTCTGAGATTTTAGTGAGTTAAGGGCGTATCGGTACAGTGTTGAGGCGTATCGGTACGGTGTTATCTTGTTGACCACGAGATATTGACCGAGAAGGGCGTATCAATACGCTAAAGGGCTATATCGATACGGGCTTCCCTGAGTTGATTTTTTGAGTTGACCTAGTCAAGGCGTATCGATACCTTTGATTGGTGTATCGATACGACATGCCCTGCAAATGTAAAATAGACTGTTTAAAGTGTGGTTGTGGTTCAAATGTGCTTCTTTAGTGATGTTTTCCGCTGACGTGATCACTTAGGAATTAACATGCCTTTAGACAAGATTAAAATGAAAGAAAATTTTTAGGGTTGCTAACCGAGGGGAACCTTAACGGGTTTCACTTCGGTTTTCCCCGTGTAGCCTACTCAGACCGGTCATCTGGCCAGATCGGGACGAGGGGGTTACGTTTGTTGGTATTAGAGCCTGAGGTTACCGAGACCTCGGGCAGGTATGTAAGGTAAGCTTGATGTGTTAAGTAATTGTATTGTTCCTGTGTGTGCTTTGCCATGAAATCTTGTTGTTTGATTGTTCATATGATGATTTGAAGCATGAATTGTTGCGTTGGTGTAGTGTCGAGTGCCCGTTGCTACTATTACTTAATTTAAAAATGTTTTTTAAAGGAAAGTACTTGAGCACAGTTGGACCCTTGCCTTTGCTAACGTAATCCTTATCTGTTTGTTGTTGTAGTTATTATATTGCTAGCCGTATCACGAGACCACGTAGGAGGCCTAGGATGGTTCAGCCGGAACCACAGCCACAAGCTCCGGGGATTGAGCATATTGGTGGGGCGCAGGCTCCTAAACCTCCTCCACCTCCTCCTCAGCAAGAGGGAGGTGAGGCAGGAGCCGAGGGTGTTGAACCTCAAGTTGGCCAAGGACCAACCGTAATTGATTTAGCTCCCTTAGTTCATGCAATAGCCGGGGCTTTCCAGGCTGCAGTGGCTGGGGGTCAGGCAGTAGCACAACCCCAGGGAGAGGGTACTGGTTTGCTTTTGGAGAGACTCTGCAGTTTGGGAGGTGAAGAGTTTAGAGGGTCGACACCGGAGAGGTTAGAGATGTGGTTAGAGAAGACCGTCCGTATCTTGTCACAGATGGGATGTACTGAGGGACGTAAGTTAGGGTGTGTTGAGTCCTTGCTTCAGGGTGATGCCTACACTTGGTGGGTCACCATCACTACGGGTATGGAGGAGGCCGAGATCACTTGGGAGTTCTTTGAGTCAGCATTTCGTAAGAAGTATCTGGGTCCTCGATATCTCGATGAGAAGAAGAGGGAATTTATGGCTTTACTTCAGGGGAGTATGTCTGTGACCGACTATGAGATTCGATTTGTTAGGCTGAGTCAGTATGCATCTGAGCTTGTTCTTACTGAAGAGGAACGTTGCAACCATTTCCGTTATGGGCTGAACGAAGAAATCAAGAGGTACACTCTAGCTTCGGACTACACTGATTTTGATGTCATGGTCGCTAGGGCCAAGGACTTGGAGCACAGTTTGGGCTTAACCAAACAGTCTGGTGGTTCTAGTTCTAGTAAGAGATCTAGTGACTTTGACAGAGGTAATGCCAAGAGGCATCGGGACAATCGGCATCACTATGACCATAGGCGTGGTGGAGGTAACCACGATAGGGGCCAACAGGGCCAGAGGGCTGGTGGGAAGTTGCCCACGTGTGCTACTTGCGGGAGGAACCACACCGGTGAGTGTTGGGGGAATTTCCACTTGTGTTGGAGTTGTGGAGCTAGAGATCATATTAGGCATGACTGTTCACATCAGGTGGGGCAGGCACCAGCTCAGGCTCCTGCTAGAGCCAATGACTTTCAGAGAGGCCGCGGGCGCGGTGGAGGTAACTTCCAGCCGAGGAATGATGGCCAGAGGAACATAGCACATGTAGTTGCAGTCTAGCCAGAGGGCGGAGGTCAGGCCAGAGTTTACGCTCAGCGTGGGGATCAGCATGACACAGATGTTATCGCATGTAACTTCTCGATACAGCCTCTGGGTTTGCTTTCTTTGATTGACTTCGGGTCTACACATTCTTATATTCTGAGTGAGCATGCACAGTTGTTGAAATTGCCTTGTGAAATATTAGAGGTAGGAGTTAGTGGTACTAGTTCCTTTGGGGACACGGTAGTAGTTAGAAAGATTTACAGAAGGTGTCCGTTGATGGTTCAGGGACATGTGTTTCCAGTGGATATGATGGAGCTACCCTTCTATGGCTTTGATGTGATTCTAGGTATGGACTGGCACACTGAGCATAGAGCTAGGATAGACTTTGAAACTAAGATAATTTCTTTGAGACTCACAAATGATTATGAGATTGTAGTGGTGGGTGAGAACGTGAAGTTCTTATCCAATGTGGTTTTAGTTCTAGAGGCTAAGAGATTAGTTGAGATGGGTTGCGAAGCATACTTGGCCTATGTGATGAATCCGAACATGAGTGAGGTTAGACCTCAAGACATCTGGATAGTGTGTAACTTCCCTAGTGTGTTTCCGGAAGAGTTGCTAGGGTTACCACCGGATAGAGAGGTAGAGTTCACTATTGAGACTTATTCTGATTCAGCTCCTATTTCGATTGCTCCGTATCGTATGACACCGAAAGAACTGAAAGAGTTGAAGACTCAGTTGCAAGAGTTGACAAATATAGGCTTTATTCGACCTAGTTCTTCACCTTGGGGTGCACCAGTTTTGTTTGTGAAGATGAAAGATGGAAGCATGAGAATGTGCATAGACTACAGATAGTTGAATCAGTTAACATTGAAGAACAAGCATCCATTGCCTAGAATTGATGATTTGTTTGATCAGTTGAGAGGGTATCAATCTTTTCGAAGATTATCTTGAGATCAGGGTACTACCAGTTAAAGGTAAGAGAGGTGGATGTATCGAAGACGGCCTTTAGGACTAGATATGGTCACTATGAGTTTTTAGTCATGTCTTTTGGGTTGACTAATGCATCGGCTGCCTTCATGGATATGATGAATAGGATTTTTCATCAGTACCTAGATCAGTTTGTAGTTGTTTTTATAAATGATATCTTGGTGTATTCGCGAGCCGAAGAAGATCGTGATCGACACTTGAGGTTAGTTTTGAAGACTTTGCTAGATAATCAGTTGTATGCGAAGTTGAGCAAGTGTGAGTTCTGGATCCGAGAAGTAGTCTTCCTAGGGCATGTAGTGTCTGCCGATGGGATTAGAGTTGATCCGAAAAAAATAGAGGACATCGTTGAATGGAAGCAACTGAAGTCAGTAACAGAGGTACGTAACTTTCTAGGCTTAGCCGGATACTATAGAAGATTCGTAGAAGGTTTCTCTAAGTTAGTCTCTCCATTGACACAGTTACTTCAGAAGAGTGTTCAGTTTGAGTGGTCAGATGCAAGACAAAGAGCCTTTGAGAAATTGAAAGAAGCTTTAACCCAAGCACCGATCTTGATTCAGCTAGAGTTTGGGAAAGACTATGTAGTTTACAGTGATGCTTCCTATGTAGGCCTAGGTTGTGTTCTCATGTAAGACAAGATAGTAGTGGCTAATGCCTCAAGACAGTTGAAGACTCACAAGCGCAACTATCCGACCCATGGCATAGAGCTAGCTGCAGTTGTGTTTGCTCTGAAAATTTGGAGACATTTTTTGTACGGTGAAAGATGCACAGTGTACACAGATCACAAGAGTTTGAAGTACATCATGACTCAGCGAGATTTGAATCTCAGACAGCGTAGGTGGTTAGAGTTGCTAAAAGACTATGATCTTACGATTGAGTATCATCCGGGTAAGACCAATGTAGTGGCCGATGCTTTGAGTAGAAAGGTAGCCGTAAACTTGAGAGCCATGTTTGCTAGATTGAGCTTGTTCAGAGATGGTGGCTTGGTAGCTGAGCTTCAGGTTAGACCTACACTAGGTCAGTTGGTTAGGGAGAAGAAGCTCCTAGATAGATCTTTGGCACCTCACGTGCAAGATGTGGCCGAGGGTAAACCTTCAGACTACATTTTCAGTACCGATGGAGTCCTGTGTTTCAAAAATAGGATAGTTGTGCCAGAGGACAGTGACTTGAGACGTACGATACTGACTGAAGCACACAGTAGTCTGTTTGCTATGCATCCTAGAAGTACGAAGATGTACCGCGATTTGAAGAATGAGTACTTTTGGGTTTGTTTGAAGAGAGATGTGGCCGACTTCGTGAGTAAGTGTTTGGTGTGTCAGAGAGTGAAGGCGGAACATCAGGTTCACTCAAGTTTGTTGCAACCGTTGAGAATTCCGGAATGGAAATGAGAGAATATCACCATGGATTTTGTTTCAGGTTTGCCTTTGACTCCTACGAAGAAGAACTCAGTTTGGGTTATAGTAGATCGTTTTACGAAGTGTGCTCACTTCTTGGCAGTCAATACCACTTATACTTTAGATAGATTGGCTGATTTGTACATTGGTGAGATTGTTAGACTGCATGGTGTGCCGAAGTCTATTGTGTCCGATAGAGATCCGAGGTTTACAACTCGATTTTGGGAGTGTCTGCATACAGCTTTGGGTACCCGTTTGAATTTCAGCACATCTTATCATCCTCAATCAGATGGTCAGTCAGAGAGGGTTATACAGATTTTAGAGGACATGTTGCGTTGTTGCATCATTGATTTCCATGGTATTTGGGAGAAGCACACTTTCCTCTAGTTGAGTTTTCTTACAATAATAGCTTTCAGTCGAGTATTCAGATGGCTCCGTATGAGGCCTTGTATGGTAGAAAGTGTAGAACTCCAGTTTGTTGGGCCGAAGTGGGACATAAGTTGTTACCTATGCCGGATTTGCTCAAAGGGTCAACTAACAAGGTAAAATTGATTTGCGATCGATTGAAGGCTGCTTCGGATAGGCATAAGTCTTATGCCGACTTGAAGAGGAAGGAAGTTGAGTTCTCAGTGGGCGAGAAGGTATTCTTAAAAGTGTCTCCGTGGAAGAAAGTAATGAGATTTGGTCGGAAGGGGAAGTTGAGTCCGAGGTACATAGGACCGTATGAGATTGTGAAGAGGTTTAGTCATGTTGCTTATCAGTTGCGTTTGCCATCTGAGCTAGAGAAGATACACAATGTAATTCATGTTTCGATGCTTCGTAAGTATAGGTCAGATCCATCGCATGTTATGCCTGTAGAAGAGATTGAATTGAATCCGGATTTGACTTATGAGGAAGAACCAGTTGAGATTCTAGCTTCTGACAGTAAGGTGTTACGAGGTAGATCGATTGAGTTAGTGAAAGTGCGGTGGCAACGCCGAGGGGTGGACGAGGCCACTTCGGAGAGGAAGGAGGATATGGAAAGGCAGTTTTCGTATCTCTTTTAGTCAGGTAATTTCGAGGACGAAATTCCTTAAGTGGGAGAGAGCTGTAACACCCGTGTTTCGGGGTTAGGAGTTAGTCGCATGAGTTGGTTCGAGTCGGTGAAATCGATTTTAATTAAATTAATCCTAGTTTTTATTTAATTGAGATTTAAATAAAAAGGAGTGGCTATTTTGGTAATTTAGCCAAAAAAAAAGAAAAGTAGACAACCTTTTTGAAAGTTAAAAGAAAAAAAATAAAGTGGTCTTCTCCCCTCTTTCATTCCAACGTGAACTCCCCTAAACCCCTCCCAAACCCCAAAGTTTACTTTTCCATTCAATCTCTCCATTGATTTAATGGCATTTTTGAAGGTAACTTCACATTTGAACTCTCCTCATCATCCTCTTCATTTACATAGTCTTAGATTTCAAAACTATCCATTTTTGTAATTTTCAAGTTTGATGAAAGTTTGAATTTTTAATGGGGTTTTCAAATGTGGTTGATTTGTTGAGTTGGGTTTTGGTTTAATCTCATCAAAACACACTTAATATCTTGAAATGGTAGGATTTGGGTGAAAACCTGAAGTGGGTCTTTGGGGCAATTTTTGAAGTATCTAAAATTGAGTTTTTGGTGTGTTTTAGGGTTGGGTTGAAGGGATGATGGTATAGGGTTATTAGGGAACTGTTTTGGAACCTTTTAGATGCCATTTGGGTGTTGGAAATCATAGTTTTCAGCTGGGTTTTGGGAGCACGAAAATGGGAATTTTGTGATTAGTTGAGTTTGAAATTGGTGAAGTTCGGCTTGTGATTATATGTTGGAGTTTGTGACTGAATTTAGCATCGAATTTGTGAGTAATGGATGTGTTTTGATTGGCTAGAAACAAGAGTAGACATCGGAGAAGCATCGGGACTGAATCCAGGAATTTAGGAGGCTTGCTTGCTTACTTGGTTTGCTAAGGAAGGGTGGTGAGTAAAACTTTAAATATGTTTTAAAGTTGGTTCAAGTGTGAGTAGAGGAAGTGTTGGAATGAGTTTGGTAGGCCATTCCGGGGTGGAAGTTAAATTGGTAGTTTAACTCCTTGATTGTTAATGTTGCTTTATATATGCCATTGCCTATTTTGATCTTGCGAAATATGAATTGATTCGTATGTGTATACCTTGATATGTGTATGTGATGAATATATGCTATAATTGATGAATGTGTGATGTGACTTAAAGGAATTGATACTAATTAACTTACCGAGTGTAAATGATCGATCAGTAGGATTAGTGTGCACACAATTGAGTCAAAACGCGCGTGGCCTTGATGGCGTTAAGTCATCAAGGAGGAGTACGGTGATGTAATATTCCACCGGAAATTTATTTATATTATACGTGATGATGAGTGGAATCTCATCCGTAAGACATGTGGTGATGAGTGGAATCCCACCCATGCAAGGTCTGGTGATGAGTGTAATCCCACGGAGGTAATGTTGTTGTTGAGAGTAAATCCGCACATTCGAGTAAATAATAGTGGCCAATGTTCTTGTTCTTATGATTATGGTGTTGAGACAATTGATTTATATTGTTGAGTTTAATATGATGTAAGAAGCTATATTTGTGACTCTTGAGACACTAGCTAGGTTGCCTAACTGATGCATGTGTATGTTGTGTGTGATGCTGAGGATTACATGCTTGAACCCTGTATTGTTGTTGTTTTTAATTTTAGAGCATCATCACTAAGCTTCTAGCTTACGCTCTCATTTTCAACAATGCAGATCATTAGCGTGGTGTTAGCAAGGAGCAAGGCGAAGGGGCTATCCAAGTGTAGTTGCTCAAGTATGATTTTAGTAATTAAAGTGGTAGTTTAGCAATGGGGCTACTATGTTTTGTATGAGTGTTGTATGACTCATAAGTGTTGTTGATGTTCATGTTTTGGCTTAGATATGTAAACCATGCTTGTCTTGATGAATACTTGTGTTGATGAGGCTATGCCTTAGTTGGTTCATGTTGTTTGGTTGTGTATGCAAACCTTGTATGTGTTGACTTGTGCCTTATGACTTTTGGAACTCTTAAGTATGCCCATATATGCTAAATCTATCCCTTGTGTGAATGCCATAATGTATATGTGTATTTGTTCATCCAAATTGCTCTCCATGTTAATTCTTGGTTGTGGTATGTTGTACGGATGATTGTATATGGCTAGGGAAGTCATAATATGCATTTAGAGTTAGAGTCTTGTTGGTTTTTGCTGAAATTGGGGAATTGCAGAGCAGGGCGTATCGGTACGCCTAAGGGCCGTATCGATACGGTATTACCTGCAAGACTCAATTTTGGCTGGGCGTATCGATACACGGGGGCATATCGATACAGCTTTAGCTCACTGGAATTCTGAGATTTTAGTGAGTTAAGGGCGTATTGGTACGGTGTTGAGGCGTATCGGTACGGTATTATCTCATTGACCACGAGATGTTGACCGAGAAAGGCGTATCAATACGCTCAAGGGCTATATCGATACGGTCTTCCCTGAGTTGACTGTTTGAGTTGACCTAGTCAAGACGTATCGATACCCTTGATTGGTGTATCGATACGGCATGCCCTGCAAATGTAAAATGAACTGTTTAAAGTGTGGTTGTGGTTCGAATGTGCTTCTTTAGTGATGTTTTCCGCTGACGTGATCACTTAGGAATTAACATGCCTTTAGACAAGATTAAAATGAAAGAAAATTTTTAGGGTTGCTAACCGAGGGGAACCTTAACGGGTTTCGCTTCGATTTTCCTCGTGTAGCCTACTCGGACCGGTCATCTGGCCAGACCAATTTAATAGATGTTTATATGTAGGGTTAGATCGAGAGGGGGTTGGAGGGGACAGTCGTCCCCTAAAAATTTAAAATTCATATATGATTTAGAAAATTTTTAAAAAAAATTCTACATATTTTTTATTAAAATTTTATTTTCGCCCTTAAAATTTTATAAGTTCGTCACCCTTAAAATTTTATAGGTTCGTCCCCTAACATAAAATCATGCGTGTATATGCATTATCATACCAAGTAAAACTTAGTTCATTTCATCATTTCGTTACAGCATTCACCGTGGGTGACTGAAAATTAAAATTTCAAAAAGTAAGATGATCAAAATAATACCTTTTAAAGTTGTTGATCCAAATAGAACTAAACTGAAAGTTGGATGACCAACCTTGTAATCTATCTACATATTTTTGTTCAAAGAAAAGCAATAAACTGACACGTGCCATTTCCCTCAAGGATTTTGACTCGGCAGAGCCACCGGAGAGAAAGGAAAAACAGAACAAACTCGTTCCTCGTAATATTTGCATTGATAATTTTTTCATTTCTTTTTTTTCTGGGAGAAAATCGAAGAGAGATGGAAGATATAGATCGAAAACGAATCCCAAAACCTAATCTCCGAGACTTTACGTTATGAACCTAATCCATTACGCTTCACGGATTTGTATCAACCGATCTTACCGGTTTTTATCTGTTTATTTTCTCGATTCTACGGTCAGTGGTGAAGGAGAAGGCAGGGGGAGGTGGATCAAGTGACCGGACGGTGGAGGATCAGAGAGGATGCCGTCAACGGGAGACCTAGACCGTCAAATCGAGCAGCTGATGAAGTGTAAGTCGCTTTCGGAGGCGGAGGTGAAGGTGCTATGCGAGCAGGCACGAGAGATACTTGTGGAGGAATGGAACGTTCAGCCGGTGAAGTGTCCGGTAACGGTATGTGGAGATATTCACGGACAGTTTTATGATCTAATAGAGCTGTTCCGGATAGGAGGCAATACGCCTGATACTAATTATCTCTTCATGGGAGATTATGTAGGTCAGTTTGTTTCTTATTATGTTTTGCTTTAACTTTTTCCTGATCATTTGAAATTTGATGTGATTTTGAAATATTTGTAAGGCTGTGTTTCATTTATTATTCTTTTTGTGTTATATTTTTGTGAAGAATTTTGGTCTCTGTTATGCTTTGTTATTATTCATCATATTCACGTTTTTTTATGTAAAATTTTGTGGATTAATTAATAGAGTTTTATACAATCAGATTTGTAGGCACAGATCTATCCTGGCTTTGCTAAAAAAAAAGGAGGCATTGGTTACCTTCAATTCTTCATCTGTTGATAGATTGGTGGATTATTATGCTTAAATTGTATGGTATCAAATCCAGTGGTTCTATCTTCATGCTACTGAGTTTGCTGCAAAATTACCGTTTACTGTCCCTCCTTAGATGCTTAAATTGATGATTTGGGGTGGGGATAGTGACTTTGCGTCTCATGATTTATCTAAACGGTGACACCAAAATTCTTGTTGGTGCTAAGTTAGGAGATGTGCTGATATTGTCGAGGGAAGTTGCTATGGATAAGAAATGTTAGCCATTATGTGTGTCAAGTACTATATGAATTAAATTGTAGAACCTAGCCTAAGCTTTTCGATGGTTGGGCGTGAGCCGTGAGGTATGGATAGAAATCAGTTCATTTTTATAGTGCTTCCTATTAGTCAAATAATATTTCGGCTGTTCGCAAATTTTATAATTTGAATGGACTGAGATGTTCTTTTAACTTTTGTGGCAATTGAGCAGACCGTGGATACTACTCAGTTGAGACTGTCACACTCTTAGTGGCCTTGAAAGTCCGATATAGAGAGAGAATCACAATTCTAAGAGGAAATCACGAGAGCCGGCAGATAACCCAAGTGTAAGATCTTTTCACCTTGTTTTCCTCCTTTCTTTTAATGATGTTGTAGCATATTCGATGACAAAAAAAAGCAACATTTAAGCTTTGCTTGGAAGGGTGAAAAGGTGTAAATGAAAAAAGAATGTTGATCCAATGGTTAAGTTACAAGATTGGAAAGGTGTTACAAAACTTAATCATTGGTAAAAAAAATTGCTGATATGTAAGGCCTTCATTCTTCCTTTTGAATTACCACCTGATCACCTCATTCCTATTAGGCCTTCGTTGATTTGAGTGACTCAAAAGATTCTATGCATTATGAAGAGCAATCTAATGTTGAACACAGATGAACTGATGCATTCTTTCTAGTAAAATTTTCAAACTCTGTTCCCTGTTTTATTTAAATGGGTTCAATCTTCATCTTACCAATTTCTCCTGTTTTTTTGAATTGATACTCCCTTTCAAAAAAAAAACCCTTGATTTATGTTTGCTGCCTGCATGTAAAATCTCCATTTTGGAAGTAGTTGTGAGATCTGTCCGTTCTAAGCTGAAGACGTGATCCTACCTGCTCCATGTGGAAAGCTGACAAATATTTTCCACAAATCACAAGTAGTTATCTTTCCCTGTGAAACAGTTAGGATGAATATCCAACTTTCTTAACACTAAAATCACACTAAAGCCTTGAAAAAACCTGCAGCTGGCAAGCTAATTCCATGTCTGAAGCAATGCTTACTAGAGATAAAGATGTCAAAGTTGACATTTGCCAGTAGTTACAAACATAAAGTGACTAATGAAAAGGGAAATCACATTGTCATTTAAATTATAAAGAAAAAATTAAAATCACTGGAGTTTGTTTATTGGTGTTTAGAACTTGCTTACATTGTATGATGAGGTGGTATTTGGGTTGCCTTATTATTGTTTTTCCAAAGGTTTTATTCTTCCCTCCTTTTCAGGTATGGTTTTTATGATGAATGCTTGAGAAAATATGGAAATGCCAATGTGTGGAAGCATTTTACAGACCTGTTTGATTATTTACCGGTCACAGCTCTTATCGAGAGTCAGGTTTGACTTCAACTTAAGCCGACTGTTTAAGTTATTATCATGATGGCTTCTGAAAACCATAAAATTTTGATATCACAGATCTTTTGTTTGCATGGAGGACTTTCACCATCTTTGGACACATTAGACAATATTCGAGCTTTGGACCGTATACAGGAGGTATGTATATGAGTGATTCTCTCAACTTCCCTTAGTCACCTTGATCCGTTTTAAATTTGCCATGTACTTTGAATCTTACACAAGCAATAGTTGAGAAAATGGCCACAAATTCAAATCTGAATATTAAAATTTATCAGTTTTGTTGGGGTTAAGTTGCCTCAGATCTTTGATGCATTATTTCGAAACTTTATGATGTTTATTCAGTGGTTATTTTGTTTTTGTAATCTGGTATTCTGTGGGTCTATTCATGGTAGGTTCCCCATGAAGGACCAATGTGTGATCTCTTGTGGTCTGATCCTGATGACCGATGCGGTTGGGGTATATCTCCGCGTGGTGCCGGTTATACATTTGGACAAGATATCGCTGCTCAGTTCAACCATACCAATGGTCTCAGTCTGATCTCACGAGCCCATCAGCTTGTCATGGAAGGATACAACTGGTGTCAGGTGTGAAACCAAACCGAAACGGTTTAAGACTTGTTTCCGAACATGTTTTACTGTTATACAGCTACATTGATTACTTATTATGTGATTTCCTTTAGGAGAAGAACGTGGTCACCGTCTTCAGCGCTCCGAATTACTGTTATCGATGTGGGAACTTGGCTGCAATTTTAGAGGTTGGGGAGAATATGGACCAGAACTTTCTTCAATTCGATCCAGCACCCCGGCAAATCGAGCCCGACGCCACACGCAAGACTCCCGATTATTTCTTGTAATTATATTTATAATATATATGCTAGTTGTTAATGTTCCCACGAATCACAGAGCAGTACTGATAAAGGCCATCACAGGAGACGAAAGCAGCAAATAACATGTTAATCTTGTTTAGTGTTGAAAAAAATCAAACTATTCAATTTGATCAGTGCACTTAGAATTTGTCGGTTGCTCGGTCAATACATCTCTATTGAATTGTTTTTTTTTTATACAATACCTAATTTGTTTATAATCTTTTAAATTCTACTCTAATTAAATTAGAGGCAATAGGGCATTTGAATCCACTGCCTCTGATTGTTGTAATAAATATTACAACAATATCAATACTAGCATATAAAAGATCAAATGGAATGTATTTTTTTCGGTCAAAAAAATGGAATGTATTTTTAGTAAAACATTTGCAGGATTATATATTAATTATTTTTTATAATCATTTATATCTAATTTATTGGTTGATTAATTTTAGTTACAACAGTAAAATTTAAACTTTTGACATTTTTAAAAGTATCTTATTCTATTAGACATGATAGTTTTTTTTTTATATTTAGATAATTGATTATAATACTTAATTTATTTAACATTAAAATTGTAAATTTAATAAACCACAACCAGTACAATACTGAAATTTCTTCTTGGTCTTTGCCTTCAATAACGTCTTGATGCTATGAATTAACATAAGTATGAGCAACATAACCAAACCACTGTTAGAGGAGTTCGATTAAGTTCTCATTGCACCGGATTAATGCTGTCACCAGTTTAATTCTTTATAGATAGTCATTTCATTCACTTTAATATACTAATATGATTACGTGATAATTAACCATTTGACAAGGTATATATACCTTGCAAACGCTATTGAGATTTCTTAAGACTGAAATCTTAATTTTAGGGTTAGGAAGAAAAGGGGGAAACGAGAGGATACGGGAGAAGAAGAGAGAGAAAAGAAGCTTTTATTATTTCATCAGATAAAAAATAACATTAGAGTATATTACATTTTATTAATAATAAAATAAAGAAAAGTGCTGACCTGTCAACTAACAACCTAACTAACCTATTAACAAACAATAAACCAACTCCTAATACCCCTCAAGTTGGAGCATACAAATTTTGAATGCCCAACTTGAGTATAGAATTCTGAAAAACAGTTAAAGGTAAGGCTTTGGTGAAGCAATCAGCAAGCTGGTTCAAACTGGAAACTGACAGCAAATTGATTGTTCCATTGTGAACCTTTTCCCTGATTATGTGACAGTCAATCTCTATGTACTTGGTGCGTTCATGGTGCACTGGATTTTCTGCAAGTTTCACAGCAGAAAGATTGTCACAATACAGATTAGTAGGAGAAATATCAACATGAAAATCATTAAGTAAATAATGCAGCCACTGTATTTCACAAACAGTTGTGACCAAAGCACGATATTCTGCTTCACTGGAGGAACGAGACACGGTAGGCTGCTTCTTTGACTTCCAAGAAACTAGTGCTGAGCCAAGGAAAATGCAAAAGCCAGTGGTGGATCTCCTTGAATCAGAACAAGAGCCCAGTCTGAATCCGAGAAGGCATTGAGCTTAATTTGATTCGAAGCAGGAAAAAAAGGACTCTGTCCAGGTGTAGCCTTAAGATACCTCAATACCCTATGAACAGCAGCTAAATGAGCATTAGTAGGGGCAGACATAAACTGAGAAAGCTGCTGAACAGCAAAGGATATATCAGGACGAGTGTTTGTTAAGTACAACAGTTTTCCAATGAGTTTCCTATAAGTAGTGACATCAATTAAAGTATCACCATCATCCTTAGAAAAAGTTTTAACCATTGGAGTAAAAACAGGCTTAGATTCAGAAAACCCAGAATCATTTAAAAGATCCAAAGTGTACTTCCTTTGACATAGATTAATCCCTTGACTATTCCTAGCAACTTCAAGACCAGAAAGAATTTTAGATTTCCCAAATCTTTAATTTTAAAAAGATCATGAAGACATTTCTTAATATCATTAATGGGAGCTAAACTAGGACCAGCAAGAATGATATCATCAACATAGATGACTAAGCCAATAAAGTTTGAATCTGTTCCTTTTGTAAACAAAGAAAAATCAGCAGAAGATTGTTTAAAGCCTTGTTTTATTAAAACAGAGATAAACCTTTCATTTCATTGATGACTGACTTGTTTTAAACCATAAAGGCTCTTCTTTAACTTTCAAACTAAACCAGAGGAAGTAGGGGTAAAACCAGGAGGTAACTGCATGTACACCTCTTCATCTAAAAAGCCATGTAAAAAGGCATTATTTATATCAAGTTGGTGAAGAAACCAATTTTGGGCAGCAGCTAGAGCCAGGATTAATCTAATAGTAGTCAATTTTGCTACAGGACTAAAGGTGTTAAGGTAATCAATCCCTGGTTGTTGGGTATAACCCTTAGCCACTAATCTAGCCTTGTATCTTTCTAGACTGCCATCAGAATTTAGTTTAGTTTTATAGACCCACTTACACCCTATGGCTACCTTTCCAGGAGGAAGGGGAACAAGATCCCATGTTTGATTTCTTTCTAAAGCAGATATCTCATCATTCATAGCAGATTTCCAGCATTTATGTTTAACAGCCTCAGCATAATTCTTAGGTTCAGTAAGAATTTCAGTGGAACAAATATAAGACATGTAATCTGGAGAAAGATTATAATAAGATATTACCTGGGCAATTGTATGAGAAGAAATTCTCTGTTTTGACAGATTAACATGAAAATCCTTAAGGTGAGAAGGCAACTGCCTGTTCCTTGTTGGCCTTGTAGAAACAAGCTGATACTTGTCTAAGTCTAGGGAACCAGAGGTAACAGAACCAGGAACAATAACAGAATCTTGAGAAACATGTGATTCATCTTGAGCATTATTAGAATTAGTTAAGGATTGATGCTCAGAAGAACTAGAATGTAAAGACTTGGATTGTTGTTTAGCCTTAAAACCAGTATCTTCAGTATCAATATTTGGACATTGAGGTAAAACAATCTTTTCTTTATGAACATCATCAATTTTAAAAGGAAAAACAGTTTCTGAAAAAGAAACATCTCTAGAAATAAACACAGTTTTATTTTGAAGATCATACAGCCTATATCCTTTGATGTTTTTAGGAATTCTAAGGAAAACACATCTAATTGCACGAGCATGAAGCTTAGTCTTAGGTTTAGGAAGAACACTAGCAAAAACAAGACAACCAAAAGATCTCAGATTATTAGTTTGAGGAGTTTTATTATAAAGTAACTCAAAAGGTGTTTTGTTATTTAAAACAGGAGTAGGAGTAATGTTTATCAAAGAAACAGCATGTAAAATGCAATCAGTCCAGAAAATAAGAGGCAAATTAGACTGTAACCTTAAGGACCTTGCAACATTCAAAAGGTGTTGATGTTTCCTCTCAACAATACTATTTTGTTGAGGTGTGTAAACACGAGACTTTTGATGAATTATTTCTTTAGAATTATAAAAATCAGTCATGTTAAATTCTTTGGCATCGTCAGTCTTTATACACTTAATTTTAAGAGAAAATTGAGTGTAAATTAATTCATAAAAGGAGACCAGTAAAGACCTAACCTCAGCTTTAGATTTCATAGGATAAACTCATAAAAACCTACTTCTATCATCAACAATGGTCAAGAAATAAAGATGACCATATATACTAGCAACAGGGAAAGGACCCCAGACATCCACATAAATTAAATCAAAAATATTTTCAGAAAAAAAAAGAACTGACAGGAAAAGGAAGTCTCTTATGTTTAGACAAAACACAAACTTCACATTTATTATCACACTTATTATCAACAACAGAACCATTTACAGGAATATCAGGATTAAGCAAAGAAAAGTATTTCATCCTTTGATTTGAAGGATGACCTAATCTAACATGCCAAAGCTTAAAAACAGAAACATGCACAGAAGCATTACAAGATTTCTCATGAACAACAGAATCAGAAGAAGCATTACAAGATTCCTCAGAAACATGAACAACAGAATCAGAAGAATTAAAATGAAGAATGGAAGAACTAACAGAAAGATGATAAAGACCATCAACCAGCTTAGCTAAACCAATCTTCTTGCAGCTCTTGATTTCCTGAAGAAAACAAGAACCAGAATTAAAAATTAAATCAATGTCACCAGATTTAGTTAACTGAGAAACAGAAACAAGATTAAACTTAAAAAATGGTATATGTAAAACATTATGCAAAACCAAACCAGATTCAAGTTTAACAGTTCCAATATGAGAGGCTTTAACTAAAGATCCATTAGACAATTTCACAAATTTATTTTGAACAATTACATAATCAATAAAATAAGATAAAGAAGAAGCAACATGATCAGTAGCTCCTGAATCCAAGATCCAAGGAGATACTGTAACAGATGAAGAAGTAAAACATTTAGAAGAAATACCTGAAATACCTGCCAATTGAGTAGACTCAACATCAAAAGCAGAATTCAGCATATTGACCCGAGAGGTTTGCACAGAGGAAGATGCAACAGAACCACGTTCTTGAATCAAACTTAACAATCTTTCATACTGTTCCTTAGTGAAAGAAACATACTGACTAGAATCCTTAGAGGAAGACTGAGAACTTTGACTCACCCCATTATCAGATTGAGAAACAAACTCATTTGACCCAACTTGATTAACCCTAGTAGATTGACCAGAATTCTGATAATTCATTTGTCTATAATTTGGTGGAAAACTGTGCTTTCGATAGCACTTATCAATAGTGTGGCCATAAAGACCACAGAAGACACACAAAGGTTTCTTTGCAACACCAGAAAAACCCCTTTTTGTGAAGTTACCAGATTTATTTTCTTGCTTATCTCCCCTATCCCCAAACCTATTCGAAGAGACTTTATCAACCATGAAAATATTCGACTCATTCATAGGACTAGAGAGAGTACGCTCATGTTGAATAACCACAACAAATATTTCATTAATACTCGGCAGAGGTTTAGTCATTAGGATCTGAGATTTTTGAACAGAAAAATTCTCACTAAGACCCCTAACAAATTTAAGGGCAAAATCCTGACTTCTATACTTCAAAGCCAGACAATTAAAAGAACTCAGAGGACGCAAATTCGAAATCTCATCCCAAAGAATTTTAAGTTGCGTATGGTAAGAAGTTACAGAGATAATACCTTGTTGTAAAGCATAAAACTCATGAAGCAAATCTGAGATTCGAACCAAATCTCCTTGATTAAAACGATCGTGAAGGTCTTGCCAAAGGTCGTACGCCGTGTCGATCCAAATCACACTTTGGACAATATCCGGATGAATCGCCCTTTGCAGCCATGCCAATACCAGGTTATTGCATTTAACCCAAACTTCATACTGAGAATCATCACCACGGGGCTCCTTGATTGAACCAGAAACGAATCGAAATTTGTTTTTCGATATCAAGGCCATCTTCATCGACCTAGCCCAAGCGTGATAATTCGTTCCAGTGAGAAGAATCGAAACAAGAACCAAAGAAGGGTTCTCATTCGGATGAATGTAAAATTCATCATGCGGATCATCGGACCGATAAACCCACGTAGAATCTTGCGAACGGAAACCGGAATCGCTCTCATCTGATACCATATTGAGATTTCTTAAGACTGAAATCTTGATTTTAGGGTTAGGAAGAAAAGGGGGAAACGAGAGGATACGAGAGAAGACGAGAGAGAAAAGAAGCTTTTATTATTTCATTAGATAAAAAATAACATCAGAGTATATTACATTTATACTAATAATAAAATAAAGAAAAGTGTTGACCTGTCAACTAACAACCTAACTAACCTATTAACAAACAATACACCAACTCCTAATAAACGCAAGCATTCGAATTTGAATCTCCTATAATAAATATCATTCTCTTTTTCATTGAGATTAATTAGATTTTAAAACTCAATGTTATAATTGAAGGTTGAATCACCCCTAAGATTATATAGTAGTCTATATTAAAAAATATTTTAATATTTTTTTGAATATTTTTAACGGGATTATAATGTAGTATCCATTTATAGATATTTTTAATCATTTGACAATGCACACGCACTTCACAAACAAAATGATTTGAATTGATGTCTCTTAAAATCAACATCATCCGTTTTATCCTAATATCACTTATTGAGTTAAAGAAATATTTTAATATTATTTTGTTTAAAAACAAATACTTTAGTATTGCATTAATCTATAAATAATTACTCATTATTAGCATTCACTATATTATTAAATTTATGAGTTCTGAAATCATCATGAATAGCGACTAAGAGGGTGGCGGTGATTGAGTGAACACTGAAACCGAGGTAAGATATTGTGGTCTTGTGAATCTGTAACTTTCAGTTTTACCGACGAAGTCTATCGTCAGCTATTTTGGCAAAATCCCCCTCGGGGAATTGGTTTGAATATTCCCTTTTGGGAATTTATTGGGGAAAATAACCCCCAAAGATTGATATTGGGAAAAATACCCCCCTTTCATGCCATGTAGGACGAATTCGCGTCCTGGGGAAAGCGAATTTAGAATTCGCGTCCTGCAGGACGCGAATTCCTGAGACGTTTCAGTGAAAAGGGAATTCGCGTTTTGCAAAACGCGAATTCAACGATTTATTGCTGCCCCCGCACGAGAAATTCAACATGAAATTGAATTAAAACCAATATAAGATGTTTAGGTAGCAATATTTGTGATCGAATAACGGATTATCGGGGTACCCGATTAAAATTTTTGAACTATAACAGTGTCGTATTGAAACATATCTTTAAGATGGTGTGAAGATACGAGCGTATATAATATCCTAAGATGTGTGAAAATGGCCTAGAAATAGGCAAGTAACAATGTTTTAAAAGGAAACATTATCGTATAGGCATGTTTAAATGCATTTTACGGTGTGTTTCGAACTCTTTTTTGGTTTTTCCTAAGTTTGGAGACAAAGATCTGCAGCTTAATTTTACAGTGGTGCTAAAGTTCTGAGGAAGACGGTGTCCGAAAATGTGAGAAAATTGTGTTAAAAATGCTATCAAAGTAACATTTTTGAAGCAAAAAATGTGTCGATAGGCATGTTTTTTTTTTTAATTTAAAGGGCCTCGTTAAAAAACCCCTCTAAACCTATGTAGGGGAAAAAGAGTGCCCATAAGATTTATTAAATTACCAGATAATAGAAGTTCACAAATCAGAAAAGAGTACACAATGGTTGATCTAGTTAATTTGGGGGCCGGTCCTAAGAGGGCATTTCCTAATATCATG
The DNA here is from genome assembly GCA_958450335.1 of Hibiscus tridactylites. Lineage (NCBI taxonomy): Eukaryota > Viridiplantae > Streptophyta > Magnoliopsida > Malvales > Malvaceae > Hibiscus > Hibiscus tridactylites. The sequence continues at coordinate 36,565,098 of OY288271.1, forward strand.
TCCAGTGTTCCCACATTTACTGCACCTCCTAGGTTGTCCGGTCTTTTCTCTCGGAACCATATCTTCGGCACAATGAATCCTCGTTGATGGTGGCCGACCTTTTTTCTTTCGTCGCAGGGAGGGATTTGGGCATATCTTTGGTTCGTTGCTGATTATACGACGGTCACGTGCATTTCCGATCGGAGGGAACTCGTTTCGGTAAACCTTGAAAACGGTTTCGAGCCTGTAGACCGGATCAATGAGTGTCGTTGCATCAAAATGAACCGATGCACATGCTGCGAAAGCATGCGAACACGGGAACTTGAACGTCTGGAACTCCCCGCAATCGCACGTTCGTTTTTGCAAATCAACCACGTAGGTGTATTGCATTATTCCTTGCAGCGGTTCAGAAAATTGCGTGACCTCAAAGATGTGTTCCCGATGAGAGAAGCACAACGCACCCATCGAGTTAGCATGCGCAATGGACGCTTGGATTTTGTCGGCGAGATCTGGATTAAATATGCGACCAGCTGCCATCCAGTTCATTGCTTGTTTGCCGAGGGTTGCGAAAAGGGTTGCCAATCGGTAATATGTTGCTTTGACAACGGACGTGATAGGTAAATGGCGCGTTCCCTTAAGAGACGAATTGATCGCCTCAGCCAAGTTTGTTGTCATATGGCCGCATCGACGACCCCCGTCATAACATCGCAACCATTTCTCCTTCGGTATCTCCATAAGATAGTTATACCCGAATGGATTCCTCAATTGCAACTCCTCCAACAGCTCTTCCACTTGATTAACTCGGTGTGCGTTGCCTGTTGAATAAGACATGCAAAATAGTTAATTGGTAATAATATGAAATTGGTGGACGTAGAATAACAAAATGAAATGGTTGCATACCCATACGGAGAACCATTATACGTTCATCCTCGTTCTTGAACCTCTGATAGTAGTTTGCTGCTATATGCCGCAAACAATACCGGTGATGTATGTATGGGGGTTTCCATGAATCTCCCAAACGTTGAATTGCTCCTCAAATCCCTGCGCCTCTATCTGAAATAATAGCTAGGCCATCTTCACGTGTACGCAAAACCCGACGCATGACATACTTGCGGAGGTTGTAAAGGAAAAACTCCCAAGAAGGTATATTTTCCTTTTCAACAATCGCAAAAGCAACTGGGATACATTTTCTATTGCCATCCTGGGCAACTGCAATTAGCAATATCTACGTGTATCTGCCATATAAAAATGTACCGTCGATCTGCAGCATAGGTTTGCAGTGACGGAAAGCTTTTATGCATTGGGGGAACGTCCAGAAAAGGCGATGAAATTCGACCTCCCCTGGTACAACACGATCGTTGTAGTACTTCGGAACAGTCTCCAATTCCACAATTGTCCCTGGATTGTATTCCTGCATAACTTGAAGCCATGATCGCAGATCGTTGTATGATAGCTCCCATTGCCCGTACAGTGTTTCGATGGCTCGATATCTTGCATACCATGCCTTGTCGTAATTGACGGTGTACTTGTAAATGGATTTGATGGCAGCTATACACACTGGCACAGATACACGTGGGTTTGCTTTCACGAGTGGAAGGATTGCATCGGAAAGCACGTGTACATCCAAGTTAGGATGGTCTTGGCTGAGGCTCCCAACGGAGCATGTATGAGGCCCTGTATATCTCGTTATTTTCCACAGGTTATTCAGCCTTTTCAATTGCGACACACGAACCCTCCATTTACATCCTGCAGACTTGTGAGGACACTCTGCAATATATTTCCTGGCCTCGGTCTTCCAAACGGTGGATGTAACTGAGCGCTGAATGTTGTAATGCTTGATGGCAGCCTCCGCGAGCTTTTTTGTCCTGAAGACCATTCCAGCATGTAGCTCAGTCGAACCCACATTCCATTGGTTGAACTGGTCTAATTGTGGATGTTCTGGGAATTCAGTATCGAAGAAGCCATCCATATCCACTGTTGTGAAGTGCGAAGGTGGGTCGTAATATGTTGCGCAACTTGTTGGTCTATGCAGTTGCGTCGAACGAACATCATCGTCCTCATCATCCTCAGAAGAGTTTTCTGCGCTCTCCTCTGATTCCACCGGCTCGTCAATGTCAGATGGTTCAGAAGGAAATAGACCCATCTCGTCACCATCAGGCCCAACCTCTGTACGCGGCTCTTCATCAGAAAGCGCATCATGAAACTGGAAAAGTTCTGCGTCATCATAAACCTGTGCGTGAACAGGTTCTGAAGTCATAACCGGATCGACAGTAGCGAGGGTTGAATGTCTCCCCGCTGAGAACATATCATCCACATTTCGGTGACTTGGGATGTATGTTGAGTGGCGCCCGGTAGAGAAATCATCGAACGGGTTAAACTGTTCATTGTACATTGAAGACGCCGTGTATGGAATGTGTGTTGAGTGGCGCCCCGTAGAGAAATCATCATAGTTTGGAACGTATGGACTGTATGACGACTCTTGGGTTGGTGGGAAGTTAAGGTCAAATTCGAACCGTGGAACGGAAGAATGTCGTTGCCGCGAAGACGAAGACGATGAAGCTTCATCGGTTCTTGTTTGAAGAAGGTTGAAGTCACGTCGTAAACTCGATGTCGGACTAATAGCATTTGGATTGAACTCGAGATTTCCTCGTAACCAATTTGGTACCACATTTTGAGCAGCAACGTGACCTTCAGCAAATGTTACAAATAGCTCCATGGCCCATCCCATTGAGTACTGGCTATGTGTATCTATCATCATTTCTACAGAACTGTCGTCTTCCACATCGAATATTGTGTAATATAGTGGCTCTATCGACGTTGGACATCGATACTTCAAAGACTGCAACTCCCTTCCGGAGTGATTGGGAACCTTCCTGGATATTAAGGTCCTAAGCGACTGGAACGTTGATCGTCTCGGAATGTTGATCGTAACAGTATTTTCAGATTGAAATATGATCCCAATGTATGAATCGGGGACCATCTGACCATCGTAGTATACTATAGCTTGAATTCTCGGTGCCATTTCTGAAAATCGAAGAGCTTTGTGATTCTTAAGTTTTGTTTGGGTGCATCTAGAAATTCTGCACCCCTCAATTATAAATAGAAATGTGTCTGGTAAAGCATTGGTGAATTCTGTAGCAATAATTTTTGAGTTGTCAGCCCAAAGCCCGGTAAAGCCTGAAAGCAAGAGCAATAATTTTTAAATTCGCATTTTCCAAAACGCGAATTTTAAAATTATTGCTCTTGCTTTCAGGCTTTACCGGGCTTTAAGCTGACAAATGCATTATGATGAAACCGCGTTTCTAACACGCAAATAGGTCCCTGCATGCCTACACCCTGTATAAATAGGTTGTATTTCTGCCTTAGCATCCCATCAAACTTTTTACTTTCCTATCTTCACGAGATTTCTGTATTTCTACCTTTCTGAAAGAGAAAATGGCTCGATATTCAGCTACTGTATTTTTTCGTGGAACATACTTCTACACATCTTTTAGTGAAACGATCACAAGAAATGAATTATTTGAGTTGATCTCAAAACGAGTTAAAGAGTCGACCAACGCAAAAATAGAGGCCTTGCAAGTGAAAGTACCAGTCAATGAGCCCGGCCCCGAGGAACATTATATGCTCACACTGTCAGATAAGAAAGATATGCGAAAGATGTTTCGGGCATACAAACGTGCTGGGGGAACAAACATCGAGCTTAGCGTGAAATTTGATGACGGATCAAGTTCTTCAACAAATGTGGTAGCTGTCCAAGACGAGAATGCGTTAGCTGACGAAGACGAGAATGAGTTAGCTAGTCCAGACGAGAATGACGTGTTCTTAAAAATTTATCAGAGACGGCAGGAGAAAGAACAAATAATTGAGGAACTAAACTTAACGTCTGACATAAGTACCGACTACGATTAGTAATGTAATTTTGATTAAGTTATGTAAGTTATTTATCTTGCGTACTTGTATTTTGTGAACTCGGTGCTTTCTATGTTGTGCTTTCGATGTAAGTTTTTAAATATAAAAGTATCAATTAATAATTCTGAATATATAATGTTTTAATTAAGAAAATATAAATCAACATTACTTATTTCGAAAAACATAGAAAAAATATAACTACTACATATGTCTATGTCCGCCGGTACCACAATTTGGTGGACGTCGAGTACGACCCTGATTGCGTCGACCATGTTGAACCGGAACCTGTTGAGGATCATGATCTGGCTCGTTAACGTCGTCGTCTCCAAAATAGAACAACGACTGTTGAGGTGTGTGCTGAACGAACCCGGGGCCCGAAATATCATAAGGTCGAGCATGAAACGGGTAGGGGGCAGAAGCAAAGGGAACTGTGGAACTCGAAGATCCGCCAGGAAATAACCCGTACGTAGTCGGTACCGAAGATCCACCCATCATTCCCACAATAGGAGTGAAAAAGCCTTCCGTCGGACTCGGGGGCCTCGGCTGAATCATCAACTGGGTGCGGCCCTGGGGGCGAATCGGATCGATAGCTCTAGAGGATGAAGCACCTGCTCCCCTTCGACGTTGCGATCCACCTGCTCCGCTCGTACGATGAGTCCGGGGGCGATTGCGCTGAACAGGCTCAAACACAGCTGCTTGTTCTTCCGGAGTGAGGAGATATGGTTTCCCACTACCAAAGAACCACGCCCAAGACTGAAGTAGCAAAAGACATCCTCCGATGTCGTGTCGATCAGCACTCGCAGCCTTGCACAACTCTCTATACAGAAATGCAAGTACTGCCGAACCCCAACTTAATTTACCAGCCTCTTCAAAATCCCGCAAGTGCCGCAACCACAACATGTGAACCTTGTTGCGAGTTTTGTCGGCCACCAAAATTCCCCCGAGGATCTGTAAGATATAGGCCCGATCATATGCCTAAAATATAACGAAAAAAATATTAAAATATAATAATTTTATAATTTTATTACTACTAATAAAAAAATATTTTTTTTACCTTCTTCACATCTTCATTGGCTCCAGCAGGCAAATTAGCGAATTCCGTACGCAACCACCTAAGAGTCACACATCCGCCCTGTAGTTTTTCTGGCTTATCCCCTAACAAGTCCATACATAAGCCCTCCCAATCGTCACTGGCGGCACCAGTGATAGCCTCCCCATCTACAGGCAGGCCAAGAATATGCGACACATCTTCTAATGTGATGGTCGCCTCACCACATGGTAAGTGGAAGGTATGTGTCTCTGGCCTCCACCTCTCCACAAGCGCGTTGATTAAATCAACGTCTAATTTCGCACCTCCTCCATTAATCTTCGCCACATGTCCAAATCCGGCTTCGGCTATGTACTCAGCTAGAAGAGGATCTGGGGGCGCCCTCATCCGTGTGATATAAACCTCCAATCGACGTTCTTCTCCATTCTACAAATAATTAATGACACACACATATTAACAATAACATATTATATCACAATTTTTTATAGTGTACAATAAAATACTAAACATATTCTAATTTTACTAATTTTTAATCTATAAGTCAATACCAAAAATATATTCGAATTTAACTCATTTTCTTAGTCTAAAAATAAATACTATTAACATATTTGAATTTAACTAATTTTTTTAGTCTAAAAATAAAATCTAAAAACATATTCGAATTTAACTAATTTTCTTACTCTAAAAATAAATACTATTAACATATTCGAATTTAAATAATTTTCTTAGTCTAAAAATAAAATCTAAAGACATATTCGAATTTAATTAATTTTCTTAGTCTATAAATAAAATCTAAACCCATATTCGAATTTAATTAATTTTCTTAGTCTATAAATAAATACTATTAACATATTCGAATTTAACTAATTTTCTTACTCTAAAAATAAAATCTAAAGACATATTTGAATTTAACTAACATTCTTAGTCTAAAAATAAATATTATTAACATATTCGAATTTAACTAATTTTCTTAGTCTAAAAATAATATCTAGAGACATATTCGAATTTAACTAACATTCTTAGTCTAAAAATAAATATTATTAACATATTCGAATTTAACTAATTTTTTTAGTCTAAAAACAATATCTAAAGACATATTTAAATTTAACTAACATTCTTAGTCTAAAAATAAATACTATTAACATATTCGAATTTAACTAATTTTCTTATTCTAAAAATATAATCTAAAGACATATTCGAATTTAACTAATTTTCTTAGTCTAATAATAAATACTATTAACATATTCGAATCTAACTAATTTTCTTACTCTAAAAATAAATACTATTCACATATTCAAATCATGCCGGCAACACTAAATTAAATTTACATATTCGAATTAAAATAATAAAAAACTTACATTAAGTCGACGATAGTTGGATACGTGGCCTTCTTCTAATCTTAGCAAACCCGCCATGATTCTTCAAAACTCTTCAAAAACTCTTGAAACTCTTCAAATCCTCTTCAAAATTTTGGGAGAGAATGAAAATTCTCTCCCAACTCCACTGCTTTTATAGAGAAAACGGACGCTGGGGGCAGTGAATTCAAACCGAATTCGCGTTCTGCAGAACGCGAATTCAATATAGTAAATAGAATTCGCGTCCTGCAGAACGCGAATTCTATTTCCCCAACCGTCCGCATTTATTCGCAATTTACTGCGATAATTTGAATAAAATCTCGTGGAATTCGCGTTTTGCAGGACGCGAATTCCCTTTTCCACTGAAACGGCACAGTAATTCGCGTCCTGCAGGACGCGAATATTGAATTCGCTTTCCCCAGGACGCGAATTCGTCCTACATGGCATGAAAGGGGGGTATTTTTCCCAATATCAATCTTTGGGGTTATTTTCCCCAATAAATTCCCAAAAGGGAATATTCAGACCAATTCGCCATCCCCTCGATGAAATTGCCTGTCATTTTGTATATATTTTAATGTAATTAAATTAAGGCTTAATTATTAGGTGAAAAACACTCCATGTTACTTAACTATAACTTTAGTAATAAATCAGTTGTTTTTATAAAAATAACAATTTAATTAAAATATTGTGATAAGTAAGTCATTTTTCTTCTAAAGTAATAATTGCAGTAATTTAATTAATATTTTAAGACAAACATGTCATTCAATTAAAATTTTATGACAAACAAGTAAATATTTTATTAATATTTAAATAGAAAAATTGGTATAATAACAATTTTAGTCCCCAAAACTTATTCATTTTATTAATTTGGTCATAATTCGAAATAATTCAATAAATTTAAGGTAAACTACTTAAATGGCCACCTTACTTTGCAAAAAGTAGCAATATAACCACATTACTTTTTTTCTAAGCAATTAAACCACCAAACTATTTAAATGGTATCAATTTGACCACTAGCCGTTAGAGACTAACGGCAGAGTGACGTGGCCAGTTAAAAAAAGGGTATAATTACATATTTAATCTCTGCTATTTACACATTCTTTTAATTTAGTCTTAATTTTAAATTAATAAAATAAATGAATTATTTAATTAAGTGGCGACATGTGTCAACACCTTATTGGATGATTTTAATTATTTATATTTGATTATATTAATTTATTTTCTTCCTCCAATACGTGTGATAAGAAGAAAGGCAATGGCTTAGCCACTACACCAAACACATCTTTGTGCTTTAATTTTCCAAATTAAATATATGTGCCTTACATTTTCTACATTCATTCTTTTAATTTAACATATATAATCATCGAATTAATTTCACATATATAACCCTAAACCATAAACCTTAAACCCTAAACCCTAGATATTCTAAATTAATTTCACATACATAAACCTTAAACCCTAACCCTAGACCTTAAATATTTCAAATTAATTTAAAATATTTAGGGTTTAGGGTTTATATATGTGAAATTAATTTGAAATGTTTATTGTGAAATTAATTTGAAATACTTAGGGTTTAGGGTTTAAGGTTTATATATGTTATATTAATTTGAAATATCTAGTGTGAAATTAATTTGAAATATTTAGGGTTTAGGGTTACAAATTAGTGAACTTAATGTTTAGGGTTTGGGCTTTAAGCTTATAGATGTAAAAACCAAGAAGAGATATATAAAAAGTCTGGTGATTTAAAGCACAAAGATGTGCTTGGTGCAGTGGCTAAGCTCTTACTTTTCTTTTTATCACACGTAGGTTCGAATCCTCTTTTAAGCAAAAGCTTAAATTTTGTCTTTCTCCTTTAAACAGGTGTTGACACGTGTCACCACTTAATTAAATTATTTATTTATTTTATTAATTTAAAAGTAGGACTAAATTGAAAGAATGTATAAATAGCAGGATTAAATATGTAATTATACTCATTTTTAACTGGCAACGTCACTCTGCCGTTAGTCTCTAACGGCTAGTGGTCAAATTGATATCATTTAAATAATTTGATGGTTTAATTGCTTCGAAAAAAAGTAATGTGGTCATATTGCTATTTTTGCAAAGTAAGGTGGCCATTTAAGTAGTTTACCCATAAATTTAACCTTATATTTAAAAATATTATTAGTTGAATGATTGTGTCTACTAGCAGACCACATTAAGATTATAATGGGTTTGTTTCATTAGTTTTTTAGTTGTCTAATAGTGAAATTATTGTGTCTGTTGAGATATCACATCCGTTGGTTATTGAGCTGAAGGACAGTAGCACAAAGTGTGACAAGCGGTCAAATGATGTGACATGAGAGTGCATTGTCTAATTTTTAATATGAATTATTAAGTTTATTGAAATATTTTTGAATTAGGACCAAATTAATAGAATGTATAAGTTTTAAGGATTCAAATTCTTATTATACCATGTCATATTTGAAGTTTAATGACATAGTGACCTATTTGTCACAAAATTTAAATTGAGTGACTAAATTGTTTTCCTTAAAAGAAAAGTGACATGTTTGTCACAAAAATTTAATTTAGTGATTAAATTACTACTTTTAGAAGAGATGTGACATATTTATTATCGATTCTATAATTAAATGATTATAATGTATTTTACCCGAATAGTTTTATACTGATTTGGCATATTTTTGTAATAAATTTATCGGTGGTTAGTTAATTCATCTACAAATTAAGTTTAAAACCCTGTCTCCCTCAACCTGAGATGTGCGCAATCTTCTACACTGAGCAAAAGCTTTAAGGATTTTGTTGCTCTAACAAGGCAATAGAGAAGATAGTTGTGGATTGATTTCAAACCACAAAGTGAAAAGATGGATTTTCAGAGCTAAACTCCTCACGGTTTTCTTTGTGGTTAAGGTTCACGATGTCATTCTCAAAGATGTTCAAGTTTTTATTAGTGGAAGAAACTTCCATCTTGGTTGATCACGTCCCCTTCCCAGTATACTGAGAGGTTTGAGTCACTGGCTCGAGGATCCTTCGTCACGTTCTTTCACCTCGTCTTTTTGTTTCTACCCCTCTCTCTCAACCTTTGTTGACCCAAACCCTATTCGACTGTATGCTTTTATAATGCTTCCTCTTACCAAACATTGCCACCTTACGCAACTACCAACTTTCTAAAGATATTTACTCCCATCCACCAACTATCTTTTAGCTTCCATTTTCAACTACACCATGACATTAACTCCATCATCAGACAAGGTATTTGAAGATTATATCTTAGAACCTTTCAATGCACGTGCACCATCCACAGAGACCAAGGAGAATGATTCCATCGAATCACTGAATCTCAATGAAGACGGTAAAATTAATTTTGCCATTAAAAACCATGCTCTCGTTGGTAAAATTATATCTGACACCGTGGCCAAACAGTATAGGCTTAATGTGATCCTCAAAAAAGCTTGAAAATGTCCTGACTTGGAGTGCCATGATCTGAGAAATAATGTTTTTGTTTGTATTCCAGACGACAGACGACAGACGACAGACTGAGGATACTCGGGAATAGGCCCTAGGCCGTCCAAGACCACATGCTCATCCTCAAGGAATGGCTCCCTAAAACTGCATTCGAAGAACTGGACTTTTTCTTGGAAGAATTATGGATTCAGGTCCACAATCTTTCGATGCCACTTATTACACAAGAGAATGTGATGAAAATTGGGAATCTTTTCCCTAAATGTTACGGTTCGAATTTGAATGACAAAAGCATAGTGAAATGGGATGGTCAGTTGAGCTTGCGGGTGGCAATCAGGGTAGAGGATCCACTGAGAACAGGTTTCATGCTTAACAGGCCAACTTTCAAGCCCCTCGAAATCTCCTTCAAATATGAACGTTTACCTAAGTTTTGCTATAAGTGTGGGCGTATTGGCCATGCTGAGAAGGAATGCTGGTATGATACCAAGTTGTTTAAAACAATCGGAAAATATGGTCCCTGGCTCAGAGCTACACCATCTTGGGAGAAGAAGTCAGGGAAAATGTTATCCTAAGCTCGCCGGAAGCCCTTGCAAGAGCATTCTGCACGACTCCTCCCTTCGTCGGCGGCAACAGACAGCATCGAGAAGCCTCAACTGATAGGCTGCAACCCCATAGCCTTCTCGATTACTACTCCCAAGGGTACGAGGTACTCATTGCCAGCAAGCCACATTAAAGTTCCTCCAATTGAACAAGCAACTTCCGAGAGTGGAATGATTGAAAAGGTGGATGTTTCCTTAAATGGAAATTTAACTGAAAACTCTCAATTCACCAAGTTCAAGACCTCCAACTCGATGCCTTTAGAGTATAAGGATTTAGTTGAAGCCACAGACCTTAATCTTGTCATCCCATCTTCTGAAGGGATCCATTCCGTGGATTTGCTCGAAGACACGATAACTGAAGGGGTGGGGAAACTCGAGGTCTTAAACAAGCACAAACACAAAAAGGGTGAGACTAGTGATGATTCTATATTCGTGTCAAAGAGGAGAGAACTGTGGAGCTACATTAATGAAGGGATATTTCAGATTTCCCCCGGAAATTGGGGAGCCAACTGCTTTGGAGCAGTTGCAAATAGACCTGGCAAACTTGACCCGAGACCCGAAACCCGAACCGAAACCCGATTTTAACCCGAACATGATGATTCGAAGTTGACCCGAAACCCGAACCGAACCGAAATTTTTTGTTGAACCGAAATGGACCCGAACTGAAATAGACCCGAACCGAATAGACCCGAACCAAATGGACCCGAACCGAATGCTACCCGAACCGAAAACTGAACCGAAAGCTGAACCAAATATCGACCCGATTTTAACCCGATTTTGACCCGATTTTAACCCGAATATCTATTGTTAACAATATAATAAATAATAAAATGAAGTATAGAAATTTAAGATCTTGGTGACCAATTTTATAATTTCATCATAAAATATAGCATAAAATTGAAATTGTAGATTAAATTGACAATTTGGAAGTGGAGAAATTTGAGAGTCCATTGATCAATTTTGTAATTATACCATATAAATAAATAGGGGTCAATTTTGGCTAAAAAATAAATCTTTGAAATTAAAATGAACGAAAATACCAATATATTAAATTAATAGACTAAATTATAAAGATTAGTCAATTTCAACTAAAAATAAATTTTTAGAGACTAAATATCACTACTGGGAGGGGAGTTCTATATCCGAAGTCTAAACCGTGGGAATACTTGTGACTAAATTAAATTAAACTAAAATTTAAAGTTGACTAAAATGTAACATTTTAAATGCAACATGACCTAAAAAGTAATTAATCTATAGCTTAAAAAATTGGTGGCTTATTTTCCTCCAAAATTTTGTTTTTTCTCTATCTATTTTTTCCAATTGTCTTTTTCTTTTTCTTTTTTCAGTCTAGCTTAAAAAATTGGTGGCTTATTTCCCTCCAAAATTTTGTTTTTTCCCTCTCTATTCTTACCAATTGTCTTTCTATTTTTCTTGATTTAATTGAGTTTCAATTTAGATTAATTTAATTGAAATTTCACATTTAGTTTTCAAATTATTTTAATTATGTCTGTGATTTATGCTTTTAGATTTTAGTTAGTTCAATTAGATCCTAAGTTTAATAAATTAATTCATTTCAGACATTATTATTATTATTATTATAAACTTTGATTCAATATAATTATACAAAAAAAATTATATGGATACATGAAGCTTTGATTTAAATATTTAATCAAATTCAAATGCATAGATTGACAAGTTGAATCAGAATTAATCTCATGCATCAATAACTCTAAACTGAACCATAAATACTAAACCTCAAACCTTTAACCCAACTCAAATCAAATTGACCCAAAAATTTAAATGTTGACACGACCCGAAATTGACCCAATTTTAACCCGAACCGAAAGCGACCCGAACGACCCGATTTTGACCCGAACCGAAAGCGACCGATCTGATATTGACCCGACCCGAAAACAACCGATCCGATTTTGACCCGATCCAATACCTGAACCGAATCCGACTCATCACAGACCCGAATTAGACCCGAACCCGAACCGAACCGACCCGAACCGAATCTAAACGATTCTAGATAGACCCGAAATGACCCGAACTGAAACGACCCGAACCGAACCTGAACCGAATGACCCGATTTCCACCTCTAGTTGCAAATGAGGATGTTCTAAGAATTGCTCTCTTCCCAAGCTCGTTCACCTTCACGTCCCCAATCATAAACAACATTGAGAAACAGAAACGAGGTTTTACTTTTGGAGCTAAACGATTGACACTTATCAAGCAAGCTGCCAGAAGGAAGCATGTAATGGAGAGAAATAGAATCTTGCTTGATCAAGTTGGCATCGAAGAATTAGGAATTGATCCATTTGGGGAAAAAATCACAACCATGGCCTCCATGATAGTTGATGATGGATGTTCCCTTAATGAAGAAGTAGTTCTGAGTGATGATGAAGCTGCTACAATCAAGGTGCAAGCTGTTCAACCCTCTGTGGCAAGTACTTTAAAGATTCTTGAAGGGGATAGCCCTCTCGGGAGCTATCCGCAGCCACTATGATTCGACTATGTAGGCCCTCATCCACTATAAATCATTTTGTCTTCGATTTTTCAATTTTCCAATTTCATCCCACAAATTTTAAAATTTCAATTCACCTCTCTTGGCATTTTCCATTCGATCGATCCACTCAACATTGTTCCACGTCTATCGTGTTGAGAAACGTTGTTACACCCCATTACAAAGCGAAAAAATTATTCTACGATTACCTCCAGATCCATGTACGAGGAACAAATTCGGGGTGAAAGGGATGAAACGTTACCTTGATAAATCTGGAAATCCGCAGGGAGTATAGGAGAATCTAAGTCGAATCTGATTCGTCACAATCGGGTTCCGACCTCTACGCAGTACACCTGAACGAAATGAATAATATTTTTTCTTCTCTATTGTTAGAGAGGTTTTCGAAAGGCATATTTTGGCTGCTAGACCTTATGCCTTTATATAACATTCAAAAACCTAATTCTAATTAAATTTGTATTCATTAAATATACAATACATTTAACTGAATATAATTACTTTAATTCAGATTCATTAAATATACAATATATTTAACCGAATATAATTATGTAGAATTTGATTCTACTTTAATTAGGTTTCTTTAGATATATGTATATATATATTAATAGTATTTTATAATTACAATAATTATCTAGTATTAAAATATGTATATATATACGAGATTATCTATAATTACAATAATTATAATAATTTCGTTTTAATAATTATTACGTGTACAACAAGTTTGTACATATGCTATTTAGTTGATATTTGTTCGTTTCAATCATATGGTGTGACCCTTGTAGGTTCACGTAACGTTAGTAGTAATATATAGAACAATTCTAATATTACAAGCAATGAGTGACATCTAACAATACATCATTGCTACCTAAGTTACATGAAGTCGTGGTTCGACTTTACCTTTTTCCGTGATTAACTTCTTTTATGTATTACATCATTTTGTCCTCATATTTAGATCGGACACAAGTCACGGATTAGTCACACTTGTATAGTTCATCTAATATTTCTTTATATCTTGAGTAGACTATTATAAATGAATAATTATGATATCTTATATTAATTTATTCGAGTATGTTCATGCATTTTCTAGTCTCACTCAATCAAGTTGCCTATGATATTACTCCTATTATGTATGAGGGATAAATCTTATCTTGATCAACCATATTTCGCTACATAGATTGTGACATATCCAATGTCAGTCTTTATAGTGTAGTCAGTTATGACACATGTTTGACCGTATTAAAATATGTCACTCACGATGTTAAAATGATGATGATCTCAAGTCTGAGGATCATACATGTAGTTATCACCATTAGTAATGTCGTGACTGTCACATAATAATCCAAGAAACATGCTCATAGTAGGTTAGTCCAGTATGTCGTTCTCTAACACATACTTAAGTATTGATTTTGACATCTCTATGTTAATGACAACGCTTTGTCATCAATCAACTACATATTAGTCTTGATATATTATTGATGTTCATGCCCACAATAATACTCGACTAAGGACATTCAAGAATAACTATATTATTCTAAGGACTTTATTAAAATTTAATTTATTTATAAATGCACAGAATAAGACTGAAATAATAATAATAATGGATTTATACTAATAAACAAGATAAAATAAATATGTCTTTTACAACTATCTCATGATTAGTCAACATATTTCAACGTACCGATTTTGGCTCCATAGGTAGCCTTGTACGAGACAATAACAACAACTAGATTCTTAGTTTCTAGAGGCGAATTGGATTTACTGATGCTTTTCAAGATAAGCTTTGGGCAATATTCACGGGTTTGTCCCTTGCTTGGTTGCATGGCTTTGAGTTCATACAGATCCAATCAGATTGTGCATTGTGCCCCGACGATACATATGATCTAGGACCCATATGCTGCTTCAAATTCGCTCTCTCCTGTCTGAGCTATAGCTAGCCTTTGTAGTCGTGCTTTGTTAACGGATTTTCAATGAATTCCACGTGAACGCAATCATCCTACTAACACTCTAGCGAAGCTTGCTAGCTGATCCTCCAATTGTTTGGACATACATAATACTCCCTCAGCTGTCCTTAAGCTCTTCTAGATAGGGATAAGTTTGGTCCCCTTATTGTAAAATGTTGCCCGTCTAGGCTCATTTGTTCTCTTTCTAACTCAAAAAAGAATTAATTCATCTACTTTGAGGTTTATTTAATAAAAAAATCAAGTTTTACTCGGTTATTCTCAAATAGAGCTCGACCTATAATGTTTAACAAATATAATTTTTGATATATAACTTAAAAAATACAAATTTGTCTCGAATATCTGACGGGTAGTCGCATGTTAGCCCGTCAGATATTCGAGACAAATTTATACTTTTTAAGTTATATAATTTAAAACAATTTAAACACAACCAATAATTCAAACATACTTAATCAACGACTAACAATGAACGGATACGTAGGCACATTACATCATACGAGAGTTGTGCTATTTGTAGATGTTGGAATGAAGATATTGATCATATTCTCCAGGTTTGTCAACCTGCAGCCCAGGTTTGGCATAAGGTGATCCGTATGGATATGTTGTTTTCGTTCTTGTCCATGGAATTGTGAGAATGGCTAGAGGTGAATCTCGCACTACAAAAAAAAATTAATTTACTAACAGAAAAATTCCGACAACTTTAAAATCCGTCACAATTTATTGAGGGAAATAAAATATTCCGTCACAAAATTTAATCTAAGTTATAGTTTTTGACGGAATTATTGTTTCTGTCGCAAATTTCTTTTGATTTCAATAAAAAATTATAATTTAATTTGTGACAATAATAATTTCGTCGGAAACAATTAAAAATACCAATTTAATTTGTGATGGAACAATAATTCCGTCGAAATCGATTAAAATATCAATTTAATTTGTGATGGAACAATAATTCCGTCGGAAACTATTAAAAATATTAATATAATTTGTGATGGAACCATTATTTCCGTCGGAAACAATAAAAAATAAAAGGGTAATGTTCACAAACAGTCCCTTTCATTTGGTGTTTGTTCTAGTTTGGTCACCAGATTTCAAAACAGCGTATTGTGGTCCCTTACGTTAATAATGTGTTTTATTTTAGTCACTCTTCCGTCATTCTCCGTTAGTGGAGTAACGGCCGACTGACATGGAATTTTGAAAATTAAAAAATTCCACGTGTATAATACACGTGTATTATGTTTAAAAAGGGCAAAATGAAACGAAACGTTCCTTATTCCCTTAAGCACGAGTAAATCAAAAAAATTAACTCGATTAACTAAAATTTTCTCTTCGTCATTCTCTGTGGATTTTGGGTATTGATAGGGTTTAGAGAATTCCTCTCTGAAGATTGAAGGTAAGTACTCGTTAAGCTGATTTTTGGTCAATTAATCGCAATCCCCTTTCCATTACCGCCGGTTTTGAATCATTTTTTTCTTGTTTATAGGCTGAAAATGGTGCAATGGCGGCTTCGAAAACCAAGGGAGAAGTAAGTGGTGTATCGTATATTTTTTTAAACTTATTTTATTTGTTTGCCGAAATTGAAAATGGTTGTAAAATGGGTTTAGAGTTTAAATTAGTATTTAGGGTTTTAGTGAGAGTTTTAGATAAACAAATTCACATTTAGGGTTTTAGTGAGAGTTTTAGATTCTATTTTGGGTTTAATGTGTACTTATTTTGGGTTCAATCTAATTGCCTATGTTTGGTTTACAGTGGATGAAGTGTATTATATGTATGGTTATTATATAATCTAAGCTATAGCATGTATGATTATTATATGTTAACCTGTTTGTTTTATGATTTTAGTAAATGAAAAACAGGTTAACAAATAGTTCTCTTTTTCGGTTAACAAATAGTTTACATTGTTTGTTTGTCTATTTAAAGGTTTGTTTGTCTGGTTTGAAAAAGTTAACCATTTTTGTTTGTTTGTTTACATTGTTTAATAATCATTTTTGTTTGTTAGTTTACATTGTTTTATAAGGAAAGTGGTCCATTGAATATAGTTTTAGATTCCATTGAATATTGTTTGTTTATACCTTTTATGAATTTTGGTTGGCCAATTCAATAACAGTTTACTTTGTATTGTTTTAAGGGTGGGCCATTGAATATTGCTTTTAAGGGTATGCATGTGTTTGCTTTGCTGGTTTTTATTGCTTTTAAAGGTATGCATGTGTTTGCTTTGATGGTTTTTATGTATATTGCTTTGATGGCTTTGCTAATTTTTATGTGTATAATACATGTGTATTACTTAGATTTAGACATTGTAAACTATGTGTTTTACTTGATAACTATGCTTTGCTGATTTTTATGTGTATAATACATGTGTATTACTTAGATTTAGACATTGTAAACTATGTGTTTTACTTGATAACTATGCTTTGCTAATTTTTATGTGTATAATACATGTGTATTACTTAGATTTAGACATTGTAAACTATGTGTTTTACTTGATAACTATGCTTTGCTGCTTTTATGTGTATAATACATGTGTTTTTAACTGTGCAGGTAGTGAGACAGATTTGTTCACTATTGTGATTCACTATGGAGGAAACTTTACTCATTCACCAAGGATGAAGTACACCTCCAAGTCCGAAGCTTACATAGACTTTGTTGATGGCAGTAGGTTCGCAACATTTTCATTATGTGCCATGGTTGAGAAGATATGTGTAGTTCCACCATTTGCTGTTTACTGGAGAGTTCCAGGTAGTTCACTGTGTAGAACTTCTATTAGGCCACTGAAGAATGATAAAGATTGTATAGCTATGTTGGAAAGCCTAGATAATGATAGGTACATGCATATATATCTTAAGCCATTTGAGAAAGAAGTTAATGAAGTAGAAGAAGCTGCTGAAGAAGAAGAAAATTTTGAAGCTGAAGACAATCATGAGACTGCAATGAGAGAAGATAATTATGAAGCTGAAGAAGAAGCAAATTTTGAATCTGGAGAAAATGTTGAAGATGAAAATAATGGTGAAAAATTTGCTGGTGAAGAATCTGTTGGTGCAGAAGAAGAAGCTGGTGCTGCTGAAGAAGAACCTGATGATGGTGCTGCTGAAGAAAATAATACTGTTGAAGAGGAAAATGTTGTTGGTGAAGAAAATAATAGTGTTGGTGCAGAAGAAGAAGCTGGTGCTGCTGAAGAAGAACCTGATGATGTTGAAGAAGAAGATTCTGATGAAGAAGAACCTGATGATGTTGAAGAAGAAGATTCTGATGAAGAAGAATTTGTTGCTGAGCAGTTTGATGTTAGTGATAATGAGTATGACTGTGGAAAGGATGAAGCCTGCAGATAAGATGATGAAATAGGAATTAAGGTGCAAAGAAAAATGGATGGCTTTGGAGCTGATGGTGTGCATATGAATGACAATGATCATGAGAAAGAATCAGATTATGACAATTCTGAAACCCTATATAGTGACCATGGTTCAGACTCGGATGGGCCTAAATATCCTGAATTTCATGCTGAAACTGATATGGTGAGACCAAAGTTCAGTAAGGGTTTAATATTTCCGAATAGAGAAACGTTGAAAGAAGCTATCAAGCAACATGGGAGGGTAGATCGAGTGAAAGTAAAACTAAAGAAGAATGACAAACGAAGGCTTCAAGCACTATGCAAAGAAGGATGCTCTTGGAAGTTGTGGGCAGCCCCTAAGAATCCAAAGGACAGTCAGGACCAGACTTGGCAAATTAAAACCATAGTCAATCGTCATACATGTTCCAAGTCCGTGAGCAATAGTAACATTACAGCTAAGTGGATGGCCAAGTATTACATTGGAAAATTTATGTCTGAGCCTCATTACACCTTAAGATCATTAAGGCATGATGTGCTGCAAGAATTTGGTGCACTTGTGTCAACTGGAAAGTGTGCTAGGGCCAAGGATATGGCATTGAAAATGATTGAAGGGAATCATAAGGACCAATATGGGAGAATATATGAATACTTGCAAGAGTTGAGGATTACTAATCCTGGAACAACAACAATTTGTTATTTAGATTTGAGGTTGTTCCAGAGGATGTATGTTTATCCACAAGCTTGCAAAGATGGATGGAAAATTGGTTGTAGGAGGATTATTGGTCTTGATGGTTGTTTCTTAAAAGGCTATTTTCACGGGTATTTGCTTACAGCTGTAGGGATTGATGCAAATGATTGCATTTATCCTATAGCATATGTTATTGTAGAGAGTGAGAATATGTCGTCTTGGTATTGGTTTGTGGAAATTTTAAAATCTAATTTGGAGATTGAGAACTCTTCCACCATATGCTTCATGTCTGATAAATATAAGGTTAACTCTCTCCTTAATTGAAATTTTTACATATGTTTCATTTATTTCACAAATTAACTTTGGTTGCACTTTTGTAGGGTCTTAAGGAAGTTATTCCAGATGTCTTTCCATATGCTGAGAACAGAAAGTGTGTCAGACACATGTACACAAATTTTAAGGAGAAACACAAAGGCCAAGCTCGCAAAGATGCTCTTTGGAAGGCTGTCAGATCTACCTATTTGAGGGAGTTTGAAATTGCTATGGAGCAATTGAAGACATTGTCAGAGGCTGCTTATGACTGGGTTAAGGAGAAGGACCCTACTCAGTGGTCCAGATCACACTTCTCTACTAGGAGCAAGTGTGATATGCTCCTTAACAACCACTGTGAGTCTTTTAATAAGGTAATACAATTTTTTTACAATTATTAAATAGTAACAAAATAATTTTATACTTAATGTGTATTTAACTTTGATATTGTAAATATATTTTGTGCAGTCCATTTTGGAGGCAAGAGATAAGCCCATATTAACTATGATGGAGACAATTCGAATGAAGATTATGACTCGAATTGTATCCAAAAGAGAGACTGCTGAAAAGTGTAAAGGGTTCTTATGTCAAAAAATTCAAAAAAAGTTGGACATGAACATTGAAGCATCTATCAGGTAATATTTTCAATTTACGATTGAGAAATGTTTATACAAATCTGCCTTGTTTTTCAATTTACGATTTGGTAATGTTTATACAAATCTGCCTTTGGTAATGTGTTTGGTGTTTGTTCTAGTTTGGTGTTTGTTCTAGTTTGGTGTTTGTTCTAGTTTGGTCACTAACGTTTTGTGCTTGTTTTAGTTTGGTCACTAACGTTTTGTGTTTGTTTTAGTTTGGTCACTAACGTTTGTTGTTTGTTCTAGTTTGGTCACTAAAATGGACTGTTTAGGTCATTGTATGCTTAATTCTTCATGATGGTGCCCCCTTGGATTTCCTTAATTCTTACCCTAATATGAATTGCTGGTCTTTTTTATTTAGTTTTTCACACTTAAATGCATTGTTTTTTTATGAATTCTTCATGATGGACTTTGTGCATTGTAATCTATTTGTTGCTTACTTATTAGCATAATCTAGAGTGATGGTTTTGGTCATTGTATGATGCTTCACTGCCATTTGACTTAGTTTGCCCTTAAATGCAATATTTTTCTTATGACTTAGTTTGCTTACTTATTAGCTTAATCTAGAATGATGGTTTTGGTCATTGTATGATGATTCACTGCCATTTGACTTAGTTTGCCCTTAAATGCAATATTTTTCTTATGACTTAGTTTGCTTACTTATTAGCTTAATCTAGAATGATGGTTTTGGTCATTGTATGATGTTTCACTGCCATTTGACTTAGTTTGCCCTTAAATGCAATATTTTTCTTATGAATTCTGCCATTGTAATCTATTTGTGTTTCATGTATTGTTTTAGGTTATGGCCAACTTATGTTGGTGCACATAAGTATCAAGTTGAAGCTGGCCCATCCCATCAACATGTTGTGGACCTTGCTAAAAGATCATGTTCATGCAACAAATGAGACCTCACTGGCATCCCATGTCCCCATGCAGCATCAGTCTTTCGATTAAATAATTTAAAACCTGAAGATTTTGTCAATGAATGCTACCACAACAGTACACAGTTAGCTATTTACTTCAGCATGATTACACCAATAAAAGGTAATACTCTAAACTAGCTTGTAACCTACATTCAATCAATGATTTGCATAATATCTTTGTCAATGTTTGTCTGTGCGTGTCCGTTTCAATGGGCTCCAGTGACTGACATGGAACCTATATTGCCACCAATCATGAGGAGGCCACCAGGAAGACCAGCCAAGAAAAGGAAATTAGAACGTGATGAAGTCAGTAACCCTAAGATAAGCAAAAGAGGACAACAAGGCAACTGCACAAAATGTGAAAAACAAGGACACAACAAAAGGACATGTAGAGGGGAAGTGGGTGCAAATCAACCTATAAAAGACCCATCTTGAAGAGACCAAAACATAGACAACCTCAGCAGCCACATCAAGCTCAGCAGCCACACCAACCTCATGTGCCTCGAAGGGAAAAAATGCCAATAAAGAGAAAACAACCCCTTCCTCCACCAACAACTGTCAGATGGATGCCAAGTCAAGAGTCTACTATCTCGAACCCTCCTACTCAAGAATCACAATCAATCAACTGAAGTTGGGACAAACATGTTTCGGTTTTTGTTACTTCTATAGGACATTTAGCAGTTGAATGTCACATTATATTGGGAGTGAACAAAAAAACTCCTAAGATATATTTTGTAAACTGACCATGCTTGGGTCTTTATATTTTGGTGTTTATATGTTGTTGGGAGTGAAGGTGTCAAGTAACTCCTAAGCTATATTTTACAAACACATTATTTTGTTAAATGAAAGTAATGCAACATTATCTTCACTTAATTTGTTCACTTTATTTTATGCAACAAATTCATTATGCTCTTAATTTGTTCACTTGAATTGAAAATGAAAATAACAGACTTTTAATAAAACCATCCTCATTTTTTTGATCAAAATAAAATCATCCTCATTACTGCACTGGAAGCATTCCATGGAAATTACATCTTCATTCAAACAAAATAGTCTATAGAAATTACATCTTCATTTTCATAACCCAAACCTTCTAATTCTATGAAAATAAACCCTAAACCAAATCAATTACTTCATAACCCACACTATTACAGTAGACAAAATTAACAAGATTAACCAACAAATTCGCTCAACCCTTCTTGCCCTCTCCATTGTCTTCACTTTTCTTAACAACCCAACGATGACCACTCTTGCCCGTGAAGTTGGAGGAGGATCATACCAAGCAAAGAATCGGCAATGATTCTGCCTCGAATAATTTCGACATCCAAAAAACCTTCTACCAGGATTATCATTGGTCCAAGAAGTTGCGATCTTTGCTTGAAGGCCACAGCGACAAATAGGCACTCCCCTTTCCATTACTGTCGTGTCTTCCCTCTTCCCTTCTTTGTTGTTTCAGAAATTTTGACAGAATAAGAAGAAAAAATTTGATTTAGGGTTCTTCAGTTAGGTAAAGGAGCTTATATAGGCAAGGTGAGGGTGCAGTCCACGTGTATAAACTTAATACACGTGTATTATACACGTGGAATTTTTTAATTTTCAAAATTCCATGTCAGCCGACCGTTACTCCTCTAACGGAGAATGACAGAATAGTGACTAAAATAAAACACATTATTAACGTAAGGGACCACAATACGCTGTTTTGAAATCTGGTGACCAAACTAGAACAAACACCAAACGAAAGGGACTGTTTGTGAACATTACCCAAAATAAAATAAGGTACAATAAAATTAATGTCTGACTCCACCTTTCTAATCCTCATCTACTTAATTTCCTTTCCAATGCAAATAATAATAGCATTAATTAAAATTTATTAATTACACAACCCCCCATCAAACAAACGGTAAAAAGAATTCACTTTAAACCCACTTCTTAGACCTCTCATGAAATGCTCTATCTTTTACAAATTGTGTCAACAGAGGAATGTAGTGAGTTTTATAGAAAGCTTTGAAGAAATACCTAGAACCATTTGCATCATCACATTTTACAACTGAGATAAGAGGAGTTTTTTAATAACTTACTGAAATTTTTATGTTCTCTTAATTTACTTCAGTTTTCTGCAATTATATATATTTGGTACCGTATAACTTATAGAATACAAAGCAACTTGTATTCATTTGTTGGTATAATAATACGTCGATTGAAAATATGCAATGTTTTTAATTATTTCTTTTAAAAAATTATTAAAGACACACAAACACACACATATATATATATTGAGAATACAAAACAACTTACATTTTGTTGTATAGATATAAAAAAAATTGTTACTATGGTTGCTTTCATTTAGGCACGTTTGGTTGGAAAATATTGTCTTTCTAATTATTTTTAAATTTTTGTTTTGATGTTTTTTTATTTCTTTTGCAGTTTTATAGAACTTTAAATTTTCTATCGAATTTGTGAGTTGGGTGATGGTGCAAATACATTTCGTGCTTTTAACCCAACTCAAGCCGAAGAAACTTATTCAATGGTCACCGCTAACCGCTTTTGGTCCCAAATCTTTGGGGTTGCTTTTTCCAATAAACGTTGGTTACATTTCTTTATGTTATTTGTACCAGTAACCGGTTTATGGATGAGTGCTCTTGGAGTAGTCGGTCTGGCTCTGAACCTACGTGCCTATGACTTCGTTTCCCAGGAAATCCGTGCAGCGGAAGATCCCGAATTTGAGACTTTCTACACCAAAAATATTCTTTTAAACGAAGGTATTCGTGCTTGGATGGCGGCTCAAGATCAGCCTCATGAGGTAAGTTTTAAGTGTTGTGCTTTGATTTCATGAGATTTGAATTATTTTAAATAACTATTGTTTTTACTGTTATAATAAAAATAATATTTTAGAAGAATTGTTTGTTGTATTCCAATTATTTTTAAATTTCAATTTTGATGTTTTTATTTATCTTTTGCAGAACTCTATTTTTTTCACCGAATTTGTGAGTTGAGGTAAGTTTTAATTTTATTTTTAAAATATAGTATATCAATTCATTAGTATTAGCCTTTTAATTAAAAAGTTTAGAATAGATTAAAAGTAAATAAAATATTTCATATGTAATATAGATTAATAATGTCATAAGTTTTATTTCTTGTTTTGTTTAGAAATATAATAAGAGTAAATAAAGAATTTTGCATGTAATATACAATAATAAAAACCATAAGTTAT
Organism: Hibiscus tridactylites; assembly: GCA_958450335.1. Taxonomy (NCBI): domain Eukaryota; kingdom Viridiplantae; phylum Streptophyta; class Magnoliopsida; order Malvales; family Malvaceae; genus Hibiscus; species Hibiscus tridactylites. The sequence continues at coordinate 36,589,017 of OY288271.1, forward strand.
GTTTCTATTTTTTAGAAGATTTAAAAAATAGTAATTAAAAATTACTATTTAAAAGTTTACTAATTTAAGTATTTTAATTTAATGATACAATAAAAACAGGCTTTGGCATTCAGCATGGATCGATCTTGGATGTACAATATTGATAGGCTAATAAAGGGTCACATTATTAATCTCAATTTTGAGTGACCATTGTTGGAATTTATTACATTTGCATTAAGTAAGCCTAGATTTACAGATCGAGAAAATATTAGGTGTCCATGTAACCGACCTAAATGTAGAAATAAAAGTTTTCAAGATCCAGAAACAGTTAAAGTTCATATGATCACTGAAGGGTTTGTTCCGCATTATTATAATTGGGTGCATCATGGAGAGCCATGTTTTTCTCTCACTGGACAGAGTCAATATAATTACTATAACCATATGGCGGGTTCTAGCATTGTAGCTCTAGAATATGCATATGATCCGTGTGGTAACCACTATGAACCTCCCGAGATAGATGTTTTTGGTCCTGAATTAAATGCATATATGACACAAGATGATCAACCACCAATTACTTCGGCGCAAATGTTGTACGACAAACTTGGTGCTTCTTCTGAAGCAATATGGCCCGGTAGTTATGAGTCCAAGTTACCAATGGTTTCCGAATGAATACACTTTAAAGAACAATATAAGATTCATAATGCATGCTATGATAACCTTTGTCTGATAATGCATAAGTTAATGCCTGAAGATAATGTCGTGCCCAAGAACACGTATAAGACGAAGAAGTTGGTCCGTGATATGGGTTTGCCGGTTCAAAAAATCCATTGTTGTAGAAATGGTTGCATGATTTATTGGGGAGGTGATTCTAAATTGATCGAATGTAGGTTTTGTGGTCTTCCTCGGCACAAGAATAACGCTAGCGAAGGATTTAGTAACAAAAAGGCATATAAAAAGATGTATTACTTCCCTTTAACTCCTCGGTTACAAAGGTTATATGCCTCTGAAGTTACTGCTAAGCATATGAGGTGGCATGCTGAGCATCATATTGATAAAGTCGGTCTCATGTGTCATCCTTTTGATTCTCTTGTTTGGAAACATTTTGATCATGGGCATCCAATATTTTCGTACGAAACTCGTAATGTCAGGCTTGGGTTATGCACTGATGGTTTTCAACCATTTGGTCAATCTGGACAACAATATTCTCTATGGCCAGTTATAGCAACACCATACAATCTGCCTCCCTCTATGTGCATGAAGGATGAGTTTATGTTTTTGACAATAATTGTGTCGGGTCCTAGAAATTCAAAATATAATATAGATGTATTTTTACAACCATTGATTGCTGAGTTGATATATTTGTGGGATGTAGGGGAGGTAACATATGATTTGTCAAGCAAGCAGAATTTTCAGCTCTGTGCTGCCCTATTGTGGACTATCAATGAATTTCCTGCATATGGCATGTTGTCGGGTTGGAGTACAGCTGGGAGAATGGCTTGTTCATATTGTATGGAAGAATCTGATGCATTTACTCTTCAACATGGTGGAAAACAATCTTGGTTTGATAATCATCGTAAATTTCTACCTCAAAATTATCATTTTAGAAGGAATACTATAGCTTTCAGAAAAGGTAAAAAGGTTCTAAACAATGCCCCACCAATTAAGTCTGGAAGGGAGATACTAAACGAGATTGATTATTGGAGTTTTCTGAAAGTGACTGAGCTAGACGCAGTAGAAATTAATGACCAATTATCTCAGTTTTGTGGTTGGAAAAAATGCAGCATCTTTTGGGACCTACCGTAATAGTCTTTAAATTTGATCTGTCATAACATTGATGTGGAGAAAAATGTTTTTGAGAATATATTCAACACAATAATGAATGTTGAAGGGAAGACAAAGGACAATGCAAAATCTAGAATGGACTTACAACTTTATTGTGATCGTCTTGAGTTGGCAAATCAAGATGGCTCTGGTAAATACCCAAAAGCATGTTACACACTAGACAAACAAAGGCAGAAAATGTTATGTGATTGGGTCAAAGATTTAAAATTCTATGATGGCTTTGCATCCAATATAGGTTGGTGCATTGACATGAAAAAATTAAAGCTATTTAGAATGAAAAGCCATGATTGTCATGTTTTCATGCAAAGGTTAATTCCTATAGCTTTTCAAGAGATATTACCGACAAATGTGTGGGAGGCATTGACATAGCTAAGTCTTTTTTCAAGGACTTAACATCAACTGTAATCAAGGAGGCAGACATGAGAAGACTGGAAAAGGATATCCCAATTATTTTGTGTAAACTTGAGCGTTTTTTCCTTCCCAATTTTTTTGATTCAATGGAGCATCTACCGATACACCTGGCATATAAAGCAAGAATTGGTGGACCAGTACATTATCGTTGGATGTATCCATTTGAACGATAATTCTCAATCTAATTTATTGAACTTTGTTTACAAAGTGAATAAGCATTTTTATTTATGTTGCAGACTTTTGTTTTTTTTAACTTAAGTTTTTTCAAAAACTAAAAGGGTCTATCGGCAATAAAACTCACGTTGAAGGCTCAATTTGCAATTCATATGAGACAATGGAAGGATCCAAATTCTTTCATTATTATTTTTCCAAGCTAGCAAATTCTTCAAGCACGCAACCCGTGACAAACAATTCTGAAGAACATCCTGGCATTTTCCATTTTTGCACAACATGGAGAGGCAATTGGAAAAGAAAATAAAAAATATCTTTCAGATGAAGAAATTACAGCAGCTCACACCTACATATTGTACAGAAGCGGAGCCTTTCATTGAGTACTTATAATAACTACCGTTAAACTCTAAAATTTCGATGCTTATAAATTTTTAATTAACCATGGTCCATCTTTAATTGAACATAATTTATAGGACTTATCAGAGATATTGTCAACCTCATTTGAGTGACGCGCAAATTGATGCTACACTTGATGCTGAATTCTCAAAATGGTTCAACAAATTTGTAAGTCAAAGTATATTTTTTAATTGAATAAAACTGTAGATATATGCCACAAAAATTAATTTTTGGTAATTTGTTATAGGTTCAAGAACCAATGAATAATGTCACAAACATATTTTTAAAAGCACTTGCCATGGGTCCACTTCGATTGGTGACATCATTCTCGGGTTATAAAGTAAATGGTTTTAAATTTCGCTCAATGTCCTGTGGTTCAGATATACCATTACCGAACTGTGGTGTTTGTGTTAAAGGCTCTAACTATGTGAACGGTGAAAGTGATTATTTTGGACGACTTATTGAGGTTATACAGATTCAATATTCAAGTTGGCCTGTGAAGAGTATAGTTTTGTTCAAGTGTGAATGGTTTGACCCGAGACCAAGAGTTGGTACAAAAGTTCATCCAAAATACCCATCTCTTGTAGAAGTGAATGATAAAAAAAGATACAATGAAAATGATATATTTGTTCTAGCGACTCAAGCAACTCAAATTTATTACGTTAACTATCCTAGTTGCAGACATGATAAGCAAGATTGGTTAGCGGTTACTAAAATTAAAGCTAAAGAAATTGTGGATATCTTAGTATCAAATAATGTTGAACTTAAATCGACTTCGACTTCAGATCTATACCAAGATGACGAGCCTGAGTCTCATCCAATACAAATTGTAGCAAATGATGAACCCGAACTATTAATTGATGACTCAGCAACACAATTAAATATTGTGGATGTCGAAATTGAAGATGATTCAGACGAAGATGAAAACGAGAATGAGTACTTTGACTTAACAGAAGATGACTAGACGTAATTTTTACTATGTACCGTTAATTTTTGTTCAATTTGTGTGTTTAATTTATCAGTGTAAATTGGACTTATAATAACATGTTTTTGTGCACAGATTATGTTTCGGGCCAACTGATCAGAGATTCCTCTTATTATTGGTACGTATGATATTTGATTTTAGGTTTCCAATTTTAGTTTAAGTGTTTGAATATTATTTGATGTATTGCTGAATTTTAATGCTCTTTTTAACTTTTATTTGATTTTCAATGAAAAAACCACAACGATTAGATGTTTTTAAGTTTCCAATTTTAGTTGAAGTGTTTGAATAATATCTCACATTTTTAATACTAATACAAATACTAATGAATATGTAATTAAATCCCTATTAAGTCTTCAACAACATTGTTTCATCTTGAATATCATGTTTAATTCCATGTTTAATCCATTTAAATATTGTGTACGTTTTCACCTTCATTCCCCTGTTTAATCCATTTAGCTTCTAGTTTAATTATTAATTATTAATTTCTCTTATTTCATCTTGAATATCACGTGAACTTCATGTTTAAATATTGTTTCAATTCTCTTGTTTCATCCTGTTTAAATATTGGGTATGTTTCCACCTTCATTCCCCTGTTTAACCCATAAATCATAGCAAATACATCATGCCTTTTAGTGAACTTTGTGTTTTTACTTTAAAATTTTTAAAAATATTATATATTTGGTTTTGTTTGATTCAATTTTGTTTGCGCTTTAGATTGTGTGTCGTGTTCTGCAATGAGTAAAATTAGGAGCAATTGAGAGTTTTTCAAGTTAATGAAGTATCTGGGATGAAAGCTAGGAATTTTAATTTAAGTTATGATCTATGCTATTATCTGGGTGATTGCTAATTAGCGTTATGGGTTAAAAATTTGATAATTTCAAAAATAAATATCGGATATTTGCCTTGAGTAACATGGATAGATTTACTGATATCTAGTTAAAGAGGCATTCAAGTTATTGATTTTTTTTACATAAAAATTCGCTTTGAGTGCTTATACAGGGAAAAAATAACATTCTTTTTTTTTGGAAAATTAATCCATTTGTTTTTGTTAATGTATGTTTGTCTATTACCTATAGCAATCAATTTCATATGATATATCATGCCACAAAGAAACCATGGCATCTCAAATTTCTTAGAAAATTTCTTGTATGTTAGTTGATCTTTTTTTCTTGGAAAATAATCAATCTGTTTTTTTGTTCATTTTGTATCAAATTTCTTCATTTAAATTACTATATATTTTATATTGTATTACCAAAGCAAAACTTACAAATAAGTTTAATCTCAAGGTTAATTTGAATATATCATGTCTGAATTTATATACCGAAAAAAGATTACAACAACATTCATGGTAAAGACCATTTATTTAGTTTATTTTATCTATTTTCACACGACATATTATGACTGGGGCTAGAGGTAGAGGATTTTGCCCAACTGCTCCATACTCACCCTTTACAAGTATTCACTCGCCGGTTGACATCAAATCAGATACTCCTCGTGATACTGATACAGATACAGTTCCAGAGACGACTTCAGAGACAATTCATACAACTTCTCATGATGAATCTACTTCGCAGACAGTTCATAACCTTACCCATATTGGTTCTACTGCGTCGATAGATAATTCTAGTGTGCCATCGCCAGATGCGGTACGAGATTCCTCTAGACGAGTGCAGGTTTTGCTATACGGTCCTTTTGCTAAGTAAGTATTTTTTTTCTTACCAACTTTATTTGTAATTCATAATCATATATATATATATATATATATATATATATATATATATATATATATATACTTCTAAAAACTACCAAAATGAATTTTTTTATCTTCGTACAGTGGGAACTATGAATTCAAAAAGCGTAGTTACTATAGAAAATCAATTGGAGTGGCTATAAAGCAAAATTTTCATCCAAATGGCTTTAATCGGAAAACGGTCCTAGAAGAGACGAAACAAATTTACTTTGATGAGTTCAAGGTAAGTGTAAATCTATTCAATTTAGGTGTACAAGTTGTTGTTGTTATTGTTATTGTTATTGTTGTTGTTGTTGTTGTTATATGCTAATAGTTCTCTTTATTGAATTTTGTAGAAAATATTTTGGTGGTAGCCTGATAAAGAACCACATGTGATCAAATGTTGGAACAGAGCAGCTGCAGTTTCATACACGGAGGCATTATATCATTTGTAACACCCGGGTTTAGGGGTCGGGTGAAAATAATGTTTTAATAATTCGGGTTCGGTTCTATAATTTAAATAAATTAAATAATGGTCGGGTTTGGTTTACAAAGAAAACAAAGGTGTTGGACTCAATTTCTAAATTAAGCCCAATAGCCATTCATTAATGGCTTTTGTGTAAATATCAAATAAAACTCATTTTTATTACCTTATAATTCAAATAAACCCCAAAACCCCATCATCTTCTTCTTCTTCATTTTTCCAACGTCAAAAACATCTCCTCCATGGGAGCTTCTATTTCATCTCCTCCATCCTTCATTCTTGATGATTTTTGAAAGGTAATTACGTTTTTGACTTCCCCTCAACTCCCTCTCTTTAAAAGTACAATTTATTTTCATTTCCATGGAAGTTTTGAAAAATAGAGTTTTGAAAGATTTTGATTAAAAATGGAAACTTTGTGTTGTTAAGCTTAATGTTTTGATTTAATATGGTTAGTTATGATGTATAGAAGTTAAATGGTACCACATATGTGAATTTTGAATGGTTTGAAGCTATTTTCGGATTTGGGTAAACATGAGGTTTTTGGAGGGTTTTGGGTGAGTTTTGGGGGTTGTTTTAGGTGGGTTTTGATAGGCTATTGTTAGTACTATGGATAGGGGTTGAATTGGGATCGATTGTGGATGTAATGGAAGTTGGAAACATGGTTTTTGGGTATGGTTTTGGGGCTGTCCGAATTGGTTAAAAATGGGATATGTTCATAGCTTGCAACATGGTAAATTGTGATTGAATTGTATTCCGGGTTGGTCTTTTGATGTTGGGCTGATAGGAATTATTTGAAATGTGTTTGAGGTTGTCTAGAAGCGGTAATCGGTGTTGGAGAAGCTTCGCGAGGAAATCCGGGTTTGTGGGAATGGTTGCTTGCTTGGCTTGGAGCTTGGAAGCTTAGGTGAGTGGTTAATGTTTTAAATTGATTTCAATGGTTGGTTTTAGCATGTGGAAATGAAAATGTTTTCAAGTGATGTTTTGGTTCAAAGGTAATTTTGAAAGTGGCTTAGATTCGAGCTTGAAAGTGACTTAAACTTAAAGAGTAAGTTGATGTGAAATGCCTCTTTAATTTCCCTTGTTATCATTGTTTTCGTTGCTTGAAAGGATGGTTTGTTAGGCATGTAATTTAAATACTTGAGTAGGAGCATGTTGCCTATTTCTATATCGTTAATGATGTATGATGGTATTAATGATGTTGTTGATATGCCTTGTAAGGTGTGAGTAAGTTGGTGCAAGTTGTGCACGAAAATGGTGAGTAAGACCATTTGTGATCGGTAAGATTCCAAGTAGTAAGTGATGCCTAATTGTGGTTTTTGTTACATCTTGATTTGGTCGTGCATGATATAGTGAGTACATGTTGTATAGTAGTGACTGTATGTTGTGTTGTATAGTTGGTGTCGGACCTCACGTGATGGTTGTCGTTGCTCCGGTGATGTGTAGTCCCGCCGGTAGCGAGTGGTATAAGACTCCGGTGATGTGTAGTCCCACCGGTAGTGACTAGTAGAAGAGTACTTTGATGTGTAGTCCCATTGGAAAACTACTAGTCGAAACGGTGATGTGTAGTCCCACCGTGTGTGTTTGGTTATGCTTGTGCATACCATGTGTTGTTCATGTGTATCTCGCTATATCATTCTCTTTTATGGTTTGCCTTAATCTAAGATCATACCTTTATGGATACTATGAGGTGTAATGCTATGATAAATGCCTATGTTGTTGACCCTTGGTTGAACTCGTATGTTAGTAGAAGGATTAGGTAGTTGGATGATTTGTATGCGTTGACTTTTACTTTTAAAGAAAGCTTTGAACCCTGCATTGTCGTAGTTATGTTTTAGAGCTCCGCTCACTAAGCTTTATGCTTACGCTCTCCTTTTTCCGACAATGCAGATCTTTAGCTTGGAGTTAGCAAGGAGCAAGATAAGGGCGTCCAAGCGTGTGGTGGTTCGCTCAAGTATGATTTAATTAAATAATGTAATAGTCTAGCAATGGGAAATGCTACGTGTCTTAGGAGCTTGTATCTAGACTCCTATGTGTTGGCTTATTGTTGTTAATGCCTAATGCGATGTTTGAATTAATTATGGATTGTATGCATGTAATACCTTGATGATTGTTGGTGTGTATGATGGCATGCTTTAGGGTGTTTAGGTTGCCTTATGTATGGTTGCAAACCTCTTGTGTTTGACTTGTGCTTTTAAGACCATTTGAGCCTTCATGTATGCTTATTATTGCCTATTTTGCTCATTGAATTGAATGCTATGTATGAAAGCTTAAATCCATGTTTGAATGACACCCATGGCTTATTTATGTGTGCTTGCATGTTGGTATACGCTTAGGTGAGTCGAGAAATGCATGAAGAGTCGTGTTGGGGCCGTTTTAGTTGAGTTTGAGGAGTTGCAGTGCAGGGGGTATCGATACCCTGGTTAGGGTATCGATACTCTTTGCCCAAATGCCCCAGATTTTGCCTAGGGTATCGATACCCCTCCAAAGTCTCTGTAATTTGAAAGTGGGAGTTAGATTGGAGCGTATCGATACGGTGTTCCCGAGTATCGATACGGTTCCATTCTGTTGACCAAGGAAGGTTGACCGAGGAAGAGGGTATCGATACCCCTGGTAAGGGTATCGATACGGTCTTCACATGTTGACTTCTTGGGTTGACCTAGAAAGGGGGTATCGATACCCCTGATTAGGGTATCGATACTGCCTGCCTTATAAGCTTAAAATTGACTGTTTATGCGTGGCTGTGATTCGAATGTGTTTTTCCTTTGAACGTTTTCCGCTGTTGTGAATCACATAGGACTTAATATTCATCTAGGCAAGATTAATATAAAAAGAAAAAAAATAGGGTTGCTAACCGAGGGGGAATCCTTTGGGTTTCGCTTCAGTTTTCCCCGTGTGGCCCACTCGAACCGGTCATCCGGCCAGACCGGGATGAGGGGGTTACATTTATTGGTATCAGAGCCTGAGGTTTCCGAGACCTCGGGTAGGTAAGTGAGGTAAGTTGATGTGTTATGTTGTTGTTATGTCTCGGTGAATGTTTTGCCATGTATGCTTGATGTTTGCTTGTTAGTACGGTGATCGAAAGCATGTGTTAGCATGATGTTTGTGTTAAAGCGTAGTGTCGAGTTCCCATTGCTACTATTACTTATTTGAAAAGATTTTTGTAAAGGAATATACTTGAGCACCTTGGACCCTTGCTCTTGCTAACCCTAAATAATCTTGCTTGTGTGTTTTGTTTATTATTGCATTGTTGTCTTTGGTAAGTTTGAGGCCGAGGCGTGGGCCTAGTGCTGTAGTTCAGGGTAGTATGACCGTACCAGAGTTGGGAGTGCAGTTTGTTTGTTTGGGGCAACGTGTATATGAGCTGGTTTCTGTTGAGGGAGAACAATGTGACCAATCTTGATATGAGATGATGATAGAAGTGAAGACTTAAGAGCTGGCTTCGGAAGGATGTCGATGTTGTAGCAAGTAATTCCTCGATACAGTCATTGGGCTTGTTTTTCTGATTAATTCTGGATCTACGTGTCTGTGTATTTTGAGTGAGTTTGCAAAGCTGTTGAAATCCACCTTGTGAGGTACCAGAGGTAGGTGTTGGTGATACTAGCTCCTTCGGGGATACAGCCGTGGTTAGAAGGATGTACAAGGGATGTTCATTGATGGTTCAGGGTCACATGTTTCTAGTAGATGCGATGGAATTGCCTTTTTCGATTTTGATGTAAGTCGGTGCATGAAATGGCTTGTAGAACATGGAGTTAGGGTAGACTTTGAGATAATGAAAGTTTTCTTAAAGCATACGGATGACTATGAGATTGTAATGGTAGGTGGGAATGTGGATTTCGTATCGAATGTTGATCCAGCGTCAGCGGTCAAAGACTGATTGAGTTAGTTGACAGACTTGCCTAGCCAATGTGATGAATTTGATTTTGAGGGAGGATTAGACCGCAAAATGTTAGAATAGGTTGTGTTTTCCCCTAAAAGTATTTGGAAGAATTTCCCGGTTTGTCTCCTGTTAGAGAAGAAGAGCTTGTTTTTGAGATCGTCTTCGAGTTTGCTTGTGTTTTGGTTGCTCTGTACCTTATGATTCTCGACGGACTTGAGAGTGTTAAAGAATCAACTACGAGTTTGTTAGACCTTAGATTGATTAGGCCTAGTACATCATCTTAGAGTGTGACAGTGTAATTTGTGAAGAAAAGAGAGGACAATACAAGAATGTGATTAGATTTCAGACAATTGAAATATTTGACAGTGAGTAGTTGGTATCCGTTTCCAAGCATCAGTGGTTTGTTGATTAGTCGAGGGGTGCTTCAGTCTTTTTAAGATTAATTTGAGATCCGATTACTACCAGTTGGAAGTGAGAGAAGTTGAAGTATTGAAGACAGCTTTCGGGGCAGATGTGGACACTTCGAGTTTTGGGCTATGCCATTTTGTTCGACTAGTGTGTTAGCTACTTTTATAGAGATGTTGAGCAAAATATTTTTCTAAGTCCTTGATCAGTTGTAGTGGTTCACATAGATGACACATGGGTATATTCACGTACCGAAGAAGACCATGACAAGCTTTGAAGTTAGTGTTGTAGGTCCTGTTGGAGAATCAGTTGTATGCCAAGTTGAGCAAGTGTGGACTCCGAGTCGAGGAAGATGTCCCCCTAAGACATGTAGATCAGCCGAGTGTGTTAGAGTAAGTCTCAGGTAGGCAAAAGAAGATATATGTTAGAAGAAATTGAAGTCTGTGACAGGTATCTATAGTTCCTAGGTCTAGTACTGTTACTTTCAGAGAATTGTAAATAGTCTTTTGAAGATAGTTGCTCCATTGATAGATTGCTACAGAAGAATGTGCAGTTGTGTGGTTAGATGCGAGACAATGAGCCTTTGAGAAGCTGAAAGAAACTTTGAAGAGAGCTTCGACCTTGATCCAGCCTACACTAGAGAAAGAGTTGTGAACCATGGTGATGTGTACATGTAGAGTTAGGTTGGGTGCTTACGCGAGATAGAAGATTGTGACCTATTCATTGAGATAGTTGAAAGACCTTGAAAAGAATTATCCGACACTAGACTTAGAGTTAATTACAGTTGTATTTGCTTCGAAGACTTAGAGACAAAGCTTGTATAGTAAGAAATGCACAGTGTATATGTACGTGTCATCAGAACTTGAAATATTTGAAGACTTAGGAAGGGTTGGAACTTGAACAACATGAGTAGTTAGAATTGCTTGAAGACTGTGATCTCAAAGATTGAGTACTACCTGAAGAGAGTCTACGTAGCAACCGATGTTCCGAGTTGTATTTGCTGTTAGATTAGTTAGTTGAGTTACGAGTTGCAATTGCCGAATTCCGTATATCAAATGATAGTAGTTTTGTGGCCGAGCTTCGGGTTGAGACTACTTTGAGTCAGAATGTTGAAGAGAAACAGTTGCAAGACAGATTCTTGGCACCTCACGTGCCAGGCATATCAGAAAGAAAACCTTCAGAGTACAGTTCAGAGATGATGGAATTTGTATTGTTAGAGACAGAATTGTTGTACCGATTGACATAGTGTTTTGAGACGTATTGTGTTGACCGAAGCATGCGGCAGTTCATTTCCAGTGCATCTGAGTTGTATGAAGACGTATTGCGAGTTGGAGATGAGTACTTCTGGGTTGAGTTGATGAATGACGTTGTTCAGTATGCGAGTAAGTGTATAGTTTGCCAGTGTGTCAAGATCGAGCATTAGTTTCTTCTAGTTTGTTACATTCATGGAAGATCCTTAATGAAAGTGGGAAATGGATTTGAGGAACTTTATGTCCGGTTCGCCTTTGATTTCTTACGAGAGAGTTTAGCCGAGTAAGCAATGATAGTTACATCGAGTGTGCCCATTTTATACATGTTCTGGTTACTTGTACCTTGTGTAAGATGGCGGAGTTGTGCCTTAGCAGGAGCGTGATTTGTACAGTGTCTTGTGTTTGATAGTGGTCAGTAGAGATTCGAGTTTTCTGCTAGATTTTTGAAGACGTCTGCATAGTGTTTGGTTAATTGATGAAGGCAGAGGATCAGTCAGAGAAGGTTATGAGTCAAGTGTTCAAGCAGTATTGTATGAGACTGTGAATCGAGCTAGTTCTGTTGTTTATTGTTGCAGTTACCATCAGAGTTAGAAATGGGTTTGTGATGTGTTCTGTGTATCTATGATTCAGAAGTGTGAGCCAGTTTTTTTCCGTGTTATGTTGTTGAAAAGATTGAGTTGAATTTAAAATGGTCATGCATTGAAGGACCCGTTGAGATTTTGGCATCAGTTAGCTAATGTTGTGTGGTGAGTCTACCGAGTTGGTGGGTGTGTTGTGGTGAGAGAAAGTGTGGAGGAGCATGTGTCAGTGACTCTTTCTGTTTGATAAATTTCGGGGACGAAATTTCCTTAAGTAGGGGAGAGTTGTAACACCCGGGTTTAGGGGTCGGGTGAAAATAATGTTTTAATAATTCGGGTTCGGTTCTATAATTTAAATAAATTAAATAATGGTCGGGTTTGGTTTACAAAGAAAACAAAGGTGTTGGACCCAATTTCTAAATTAAGCCCAATAGCCATTCATTAATGGCATTTGTGTAAATATCAAATAAAACCCATTTTTATTACCTTATAATTCAAATAAACCCCAAAACCCCATCATCTTCTTCTTCTTCATTTTTCCAACGTCAAAAACATCTCCTCCATGGGAGCTTCTATTTCATCTCCTCCATCCTTCATTCTTGATGATTTTTGAAAGGTAATTACGTTTTTGACTTCCCCTCAACTCCCTCTCTTTAAAAGTACAATTTATTTTCATTTCCATGGAAGTTTTGGAAAATAGAGTTTTGAAAGATTTTGATTAAAAATGGAAACTTTGTGTTGTTAAGCTTAATGTTTTGATTTAATATGGTTAGTTATGATGTATAGAAGTTAAATGGTACCACATATGTGAATTTTGAATGGTTTGAAGCAATTTTCGGATTTGGGTAAACATGAGGTTTTTGGAGGGTTTTGCGTGAGTTTTGGGGGTTGTTTTAGGTGGGTTTTGATAGGCTATTGTTAGTACTATGGATAGGGGTTGAATTGGGATCGATTGTGGATGTAATGGAGGTTGGAAACATGGTTTTTGGGTATGGTTTTGGGGCTGTCCGAATTGGTTAAAAATGGGATATGTTCATAGCTTGCAACATGGTAAATTGTGATTGAATTGTATTCCGGGTTGGTCTTTTGATGTTGGGCTGATAGGAATTATTTGAAATGTGTTTGAGGTTGTCTAAAAGCGGTAATCGGTGTTGGAGAAGCTTCGCGAGGAAATCCGGGTTTGTGGGAATGGTTGCTTGCTTGGCTTGGAGCTTGGAAGCTTAGGTGAGTGGTTAATGTTTTAAATTGATTTCAATGGTTGGTTTTAGCATGTGGAAATGAAAATGTTTTCAAGTGATGTTTTGGTTCAAAGGTAATTTTGAAAGTGGCTTAGATTCGAGCTTGAAAGTGACTTAAACTTAAAGAGTAAGTTGATGTGAAATGCCTCTTTAATTTCCCTTGTTATCATTGTTTTCGTTGCTTGAAAGGATGGTTTGTTAGGCATGTAATTTAAATACTTGAGTAGGAGCATGTTGCCTATTTCTATATCGTTAATGATGTATGATGGTATTAATGATGTTGTTGATATGCCTTGTAAGGTGTGAGTAAGTTGGTGCAAGTTGTGCACGAAAATGGTGAGTAAGACCATTTGTGATCGGTAAGATTCCAAGTAGTAAGTGATGCCTAATTGTGGTTTTTGTTACATCTTGATTTGGTCGTGCATGATATAGTGAGTACATGTTGTATAGTAGTGACTGTATGTTGTGTTGTATAGTTGGTGTCGGACCTCACGTGATGGTTGTCGTTGCTCCGGTGATGTGTAGTCCCGCCGGTAGCGAGTGGTATAAGACTCCGGTGATGTGTAGTCCCACCGGTAGTGACTAGTAGAAGAGTACTTTGATGTGTAGTCCCATTGGAAAACTACTAGTCGAAACGGTGATGTGTAGTCCCACCGTGTGTGTTTGGTTATGCTTGTGCATACCATGTGTTGTTCATGTGTATCTCGCTATATCATTCTCTTTTATGGTTTGCCTTAATCTAAGATCATACCTTTATGGATACTATGAGGTGTAATGCTATGATAAATGCCTATGTTGTTGACCCTTGGTTGAACTCGTATGTTAGTAAAAGGATTAGGTAGTTGGATGATTTGTATGCGTTGACTTTTACTTTTAAAGAAAGCTTTGAACCCTGCATTGTCGTAGTTATGTTTTAGAGCTCCGCTCACTAAGCTTTATGCTTACGCTCTCCTTTTTCCGACAATGCAGATCTTTAGCTTGGAGTTAGCAAGGAGCAAGATAAGGGCGTCCAAGCGTGTGGTGGTTCGCTCAAGTATGATTTAATTAAATAATGTAATAGTCTAGCAATGGGAAATGCTACGTGTCTTAGGAGCTTGTATCTAGACTCCTATGTGTTGGCTTATTGTTGTTAATGCCTAATGCGATGTTTGAATTAATTATGGATTGTATGCATGTAATACCTTGATGATTGTTGGTGTGTATGATGGCATGCTTTAGGGTGTTTAGGTTGCCTTATGTATGGTTGCAAACCTCTTGTGTTTGACTTGTTCTTTTAAGACCATTTGAGCCTTCATGTATGCTTATTATTGCCTATTTTGCTCATTGAATTGAATGCTATGTATAAAAGCTTAAATCCATGTTTGAATGACACCCATGGCTTATTTATGTGTGCTTGCATGTTGGTATACGCTTAGGTGAGTCGAGAAATGCATGAAGAGTCGTGTTGGGGCCGTTTTAGTTGAGTTTGAGGAGTTGCAGTGCAGGGGGTATCGATACCCCTGGTTAGGGTATCGATACTCTTTGCCCAAATGCCCCAGATTTTGCCTAGGGTATCGATACCCTCCAAAGTCTCTGTAATTTGAAAGTGGGAGTTAGATTGGAGCGTATCGATACGGTGTTCCCGAGTATCGATACGGTTCCATTCTGTTGACCAAGGAAGGTTGACCGAGGAAGAGGGTATCGATACCCCTGGTAAAGGTATCGATACGGTCTTCACATGTTGACTTCTTGGGTTGACCTAGAAAGGGGGTATCGATACCCCTGATTAGGGTATCGATACTGCCTGCCTTATAAGCTTAAAATTGACTGTTTATGCGTGGCTGTGATTCGAATGTGTTTTTCCTTTGAACGTTTTCCGCTGTTGTGAATCACATAGGACTTAATATTCATCTAGGCAAGATTAATATAAAAAGAAAAAAAATAGGGTTGCTAACCGAGGGGGAATCCTTTGGGTTTCGCTTCGGTTTTCCCCGTGTGGCCCACTCGAACCGGTCATCCGGCCAGACCGGGATGAGGGGGTTACATCATTGGCGTTGCAAAACTAAGACAAAGCCACCATATATGTCAGAACAGACATGACAATCCTACATAGATAATTGGAATTCTCCAACGTTAAAAAAAGAGTGAGCAAGCCATGAAAAATCGTCGTCGTGGTGATATGGAGGCAAAACCATTAGGCTCTCATACGGGAGGTTCCATTTCCACAATAGAGTGGAAGGAACGACTGGTATGATTCTCGTAATATATACTCTGCATATGATTAATACCTCCTCAATATATTTAATTTACTTATGTAAATGAATCTGTATAGGTATGTCGTACTGGGGAGACAATAGGTGTAATTTCTCTTTACAAGTTTACACATACGAGAAAGGACAACAAAGATGATGGTTGGATCAATGACGATCATAGAGAATTCGTTGTATGTTATTCTCAAAATTGGATATTTATATAACTTTTTGTTAATTAATATAACTTATTTTCATTTAATATAATAAATTATTCTTTTTGTAGAACAAGTATTTGCATACACTAACAGCAAACCATGAGACTACAAGTGAGAATGGGTCATCTACAACATCAGCTGACCCAAATAAGATATTTTTGAACCTTATTGGTGGAGTAAGCTCAAAGGGTCGGGTGTCCGGTGTTGGGTCTGCAGCTCCCATGTACTATAACACGTTTCAAATTGCTAGTTCTTCAAAAAGGCCCATACCACGAAATTCAAAGCAATAAGAAGAGATAGATGCATTGAAGGAGCAATTGAGGCAAGTCACAGAACGCCAAAATATGTTAATGACTTTAGTAATGTCACAACGGCATCAACCGCAACAACAACCACAACAACAAGGATACTCTCATATGCTTTTCGAAGCAAACTATAATGGACAACCAGGTTTTAAAATGTTATTTTAATTCAATATTATATATTATTATAATTATTATCAATTACAAGTTTATTTTTCAATTAATTATTTGCTTTTAGGTTTCAACTCTCCGATGCATCATCCTCCTCCTTTTTATCTAGGGTTTAGTGGCATGCAACCTCCTATGCGTCCAACCGCGCCAATGCCTTTGCACCCACAAGTGATCTATCCACCGAGAGGTAGCACACCTTTGGCACCTTTTGTCCAACCACCCACCAATCAAGACGAAGCTTATTATCCGATTCCTCCATCACCACAACAATGCAATAGGGAAAACACATCTTGAATTTCATATAGTACTTACTTTTAACTTTCTAATTTTACTTCAAGTTTTTGAATATTATCTGATGTTTTCTTGAACTATAATACTTTTATATTTTTATTTGCTTTGTAGGTTTTTATCGGTTAATTGAATTGTTAGTTAATGAGTTGCTTTTCTTAGTTTTGAGCTGCAATTTTAACATGCAATTAATTGTGTAATGATTTAAAATCTGTTTGTTTCGAATTATAGGTTGTTTAGAAGATTTGACTCAATATTTGATTACTTCAGTTTCTCTTTAGAATTTAGAATATATATTCTTGAAAATATTAACTTATCTAAGTCGTGAAAAATTGTTATATGATCTTATGCTCATTATTCTTAGCTTTCATTAATCCTAAATGCGTATTAAGATTTGATTTTGAATTTTTTATTGTTAATTGTTGCAAGAAATGATATATGTTGATATATGCATGAATTTTCTGTTAAGATAAAAGAATTTTCTTGCCTTGTTAGTTTTGATTTGATAATTGATTGTTAGTTAATGAGCTATTTATGTTAATTATGAGCTGCAATTTAGCGTATATTGATGAATCATTTTTACTTTTATTTATAGGTCGTTGAAGGTTTGATTCAGAATTCGGCTACTTCAGTTTGTCGTTATCATTAAGAATGTATATTATCTGATGTTTTCTTAAATTGTAGTACTTTTAAACTTTTATTTGCTTATCAATAGAAAGACAACAAGGTTAGTGCGCTTTTCTTCCCTTAGGATTTAGAGGGAGGTTTTTAGAGACGGCTACCTTGTTTATTGCAAAAAAATCTAGAATTAATATCTTACTTTAAACATAGAATATACAAAAATTTAGATAATACTAGTTAAAATTACAATTTATTACTATCGATTTTACTAAAAATTTAAACAATAAACATAGGCATTATTCTTCTATTTTTATTTGATAATTTTAAATTTTAAATTTTACTTTTGATTATTAAAAATGTAGAATGTGAAATGTGGTCTGTTTTTTTATTTGATAATATTGGTTTCTTTCTATTTGGTATCAAATTATGGATTTGATTGTTATAAAATGTGGAATGTTTAACAAACACTATTATTTTCATAAATACTAGTGCCAGACCCTTGTTATTTCCCCAACCAGATTTTATTCATTTCCTCTCAAAAGCAAAATTTCGAATTTGTAATTCAGATATGAAACACTGCATAAGATTTCATGTGTATATTTGAACCATTTATTGAAATATCTTAATAATCTCAATAGATATCATAAGTGAATATAAAAAGATGTGCATATTGGATTTTATTTGATAAGTTTAAAAATCTTAATAATTTTGTGACGAAATATGTCAATCCGTCACAAATTTATGAGAGATCCATGCATTCCGTCACAAATTTCTAACGGGCCCACATTTTTCGTCATAACTTTCAAAAGTTTCCTGCCCCATTTTCAGTTTCCCTCCATCCAAACATAAAATTTTAAAGCCACTCACTTTTTACCCTAATTTTTCTCCTATTTAAACCTTTCTAAACCCATTCTTCTCTCAATTCTTTCTTTTCATTTCATCTCTTCTTGTTAACTCATTTTTTCTCATCAAAAATTCTTCTCTATATTTCATCTTTTCTTTTACTATCTTTTATTAACATTGATGTAAGTTTTAGTTTTTATTCGATGTAATTTTTTTAATATTCACTTTGTTTATTATATTATTTTTAATTAATCACTAACATCTTTCACTTTGTTTTTTGTAGGTTGCTTGGAAATTTTTAAATGATAACAATTTTTTAGTATGTGAACTTTGTATTTTACTTTTATCTTATTTTTTAATATTATTTTTTTCATGTATAGTGTACAACCATATATTCATGTTTATTAGAAATATAGAATTGTGAAATATATGTAGTAAAATCATATTTAATCTTTGCTAATAAGGTGAATTTTATTTTTCATCGTATGCTATTATTTTCTTTTTAAAGCATTGTTAAAATACAATATAAACTTGTTATTAGTATTATTATTATTATCTAATTTTCAAATTAATGTAATAATTTAAACTATATTGATTATTAATTTTTGGTACATTAATTAATTAAAATTTTGGAATCATTTATATATTGGAGGGAATGTAAATTTTTTCGGGTTGAATCCCGAGAAAACTTCCCTCTTTTTAAAAAAAATTAATATTTTATTTTTCGACGGAATATATTAATCCATCGAAAATTAAAAAATTTAATTTTTTGATATTTTTAATATCCCGACGAAAAATGTATGTCGTCGGAAACATAAAATATTTTTTTATTTATAATTTTCGACGGAATTCTGTCGGTAAATCTCTGACGGGAAAGTTATGTTAGTTAGAAACATAAAGTATTTTATATTTAAAATTTTCCGACGAATTTAAGATTTTTCGTCAGTAATTTACTTACGGATTTCTGTCGGTAAACTTCTATCGAAATATCTTATTTCCTCGGAAATGTTAGTTTCGACCAACTTTTTACTGACCCCTCTTTTCTATCAAAAATTCCATTAATAAATCCAATTTCTGTCACAAATTTCCTCAAAAATTCCATCAGCAATTATACAATTAAATATTTTGTCGGTGGTTCGCCTGGTTTGACGAATCGCGCAAGGGATGAGACTCGGCCGGCCAGGAGCTTGCATCTACCAATGGATCGTGGTCCCCTTGGATTAAAATAAATACAGATGGTGCAAGGCGAGAATTAAATGGTTATGCTTGTGGTGGAGTGGCTCGAAATTGTTTGGGATCATGTCAATTTGGCTTCTCGAAATTTATTGGGGTCTGTTTCGTTCTTGATGCGGAACTTTAGGGAGCGTAGGTTGGTTTACTTCTCGTTTGGGATGGTGGTTTTCGAAATAGTAGTATCCCTAAGTTGGGTAATTTGGATGCGATACGAGTTTTACGTAGCTATAGTTGTGGCACTCATCCATTGAGTGGGCATTTTAGGGAGCTCCATAAGCGTAACTGGGTTGTACAAGGTTCAACATGTACTTCGCGATGGGAATAAAGTAACCGATGCTTCGGCTAGGAATTCTTCTATGGATAGTTTTCAGATTCAATGCCTTGGGGTGCCTCCTACTTCAGTATTTGTACTGCTTCATGATGTAACACTCACATTTTCGTCCTAGAATTTAAAGCCGTGAAAGTTAAATTATTTATTTATTCTTAGAAGCAATTGAGTTTGCAAATTTGTGAATTATGCAATTTGGCCCCTAAAGTTCTTAATTGGGCAATTAGTGCACCAATTCGGATTAGAAAAAAAAAATTAGAGTGGAATTAAGTAGTTAGCCGATTGGCAAATTAGTGAATTTAAGTTAGTGATAACAAGATCGATGGTATGCTATTAAAAGAACAAAAAGAAATTAAACAACATTACATTTCCTTGAAAAATCGGATGAAATTAAGAAAATTAAACAAAGCATGTAACAAGGGAATTTGATGACCAAATTAAAAGGATTATAAAGAATGAAATTTGCATGTTAAGGATAAAATATCCTTGGGGCTGCCCTTAGTAAATTAAAAATAAAAGAGATAGACAAAAGGGCTCTTGGGTAATTTAGTAAGTCATCAAATCACCTAGATTAAGGAAGCTTGTCTTCCTTCATCATTTCCTCTCCTTTGCCGTGAAGAAAAGAGAAATAAGGGGGGAGAGAAGTTCTAAATTTTGAAAATTTGAGAGCTAAAGATGGTGAGGTTTTGCTTGCATGGTGGAAGATTTAAGCTAGGAATTGAAGAAGATAGCTAGTGTTGTCAAGAAATTAAAAGTAAGTTTCATACTCCTTGTAACTATTCGGTTGAGTTTAAAACCATGCATGCAAACCTAAAACTTGTATGAACATGAAACTATATGAATCTTGAATGAAATAACAAGATGAAATATTGAAATATGTGAAAACTTCTTAAGAAGATATGAATAGAGTCAAAAGGGGACTGTTTTGAAAGAAAATGTAAAAACTTGAATATTTGGAAAATATTTTAGGGATTAAAATCTGGAAATTTTCACTAGGAGAAAGTTGTGAAGAAATGAATATTTTGTTATAAATGATTATTGGTTGCTGGAAAAATGAGTTAAAAGGATGATATTTTGATTAGAACCAAAAATGGTCATGTAATCGAAAGTTATGGAGATTATGGACTGATTTGGAGAAATCGGTAAATTGAATACTTAAGTGTTGAAATTGGAAGTTTATATGAACTGTAAAATGTCATGGAAAAATAGTATAAGTCATATCATGAAGGAATTTTTATATTCAAGTGTGTGATTAAGAGTATTTTTAAGTTAAAGTGTAATTTAAGAAAGCTGTCCAGTGGTGTACAATGTAAAAACAGTAACTTTGGAAATTCACCAAATATTGGATATGAGGTATTTCAAGCTGAAATTTATACTGTATAAACTTTGATATGTCTAGAATCATTGAGAGAAAACGGAACTCAATTTCAATATGTAAGTTAAGAGATATGAATTTTTAAAGTTGGGCAGTACAAGCTGTCCAGATTTACCGAAATGAGTGTAATTAAGCAATAAACTGTATTGATTCGAATAATATAAAAATATGAGGTTCACATGACTGTAAAATTGAGTTTAATATATTTCCAAAGGTATATGATAAGTTAATTTTGAATTAGTAATTAAAAAGATATGATTAAAACGCTAACTAGTCCTCCAACTAGTTTAGTGAAAAGTCAAATTCGAAATTATGAATTTGTGCTTGAAATTGAGAAGTAATTATGATTGAATTGCTTCCTAATTTAGTGAATGTTCATTTTATGTTGAGAATTAAGATCGGAATTGCGAGGAAACTTTGGAGGAAGCTAGGACCGATCACTCGAAGGGAAGAAACAAAGGCATCTCAATTCGAGATCAAGCTTAAGGATTCGTGAGTGTAATTTCGTGAGTGTAATTTTGTATTAGGGTTGGGACTAGTGTCCAAACCACTTTATTATCTGTAATTTATGTTTTCTATGCATGAAATTGGACTAATTGATATTTGGTAATGTGTTTAGTAAGTGAAGGAGATAAAAAGGAAATTGGATGCATGATTTGAAGCTTGTGATTTATGTTTGATTGTGTGCAATATGTGGGTTGTTTTATATGATGTTAGTTGCCATGAATTATATGTTCGATTTGGATTTTGATAATTGTTTGAGTATGCGCAAATATGGACTGCCCATGTGGTTAATTGTATGATGAATATGCATGAATTGGATTCTTGATGATACTTGATAAATGAATATGTGGACTGCCCTATGGTAAGTTTATGCTATGCTTAAAAATGCATGTGATTATGTATGTATGATGTTGCTGTCATGCATGATATTATGATCGAATGAGCATGCAAAGTAAATTCTGAAAAATGTATATGTTAAATGAAATAATGAACTAATTAATTAACAAGAATACGCCCTTGGTCGATTGGAAGTTTTAGATAAGAACGGCATGCCTAGAGTCTGAGCTCACCGTTTGATATTGCTTTGTGCAATCTTTGATAGTACTTTGTGTACTCTTAATTATAAGATATGTGTTCTTAATTGCTGTTCGAGACACATGATGCTATGGGCATCCCTTGTTGTTGCTTTGTGCGACTCTTGATGTTGCTTTGAGCAACTATATGCGTTACATGTTACCCTTCCGATGGCTCAAATTTCTGATACGACTATTCTACCATGGGCAAAGATATTAAATAAAATGCTTGGGCTATGAAACCAAACTAAAGGTAACGAAGTGAATGAATGTGACATGATTTATATGAATTGAATGGAAATTGCTAAGTTAAATATAGCTTATGAAGTGGATAAATGATTCTGTGACTTAGCATGATATGATATGATATGATATGAAATGTTATGTTATGTGGACATTGGTCCTTTCCGATTATGATATGAAGCATATGAATTGCTTATAAGTCCGATTACGTGAAATTTGGGTAATGACCCTATTCGAATACATGGGATTAAGAAATGGAAAATTCTGATTTTTGGATGATATTTTGAGATCATTCGAATTACATGCCTATGATGAAATTGTGATTTTGCTTTGATAAGTTAAAAATGCTATGTATAGATTAGCATGAGATCTTGATTAATTCAATTGTTAAACATGAGATTGAGTATGCTGAAATTGAATCGAATTATGTTATTGATCGAATTATATGCAAGCATATGATAAATTATTGTGTTATGTTATGTATTCGAGCATGTGCTATGAATGCTGATATGATGTGTATGATGATATGTGTATGAATTTTACATGAGCTTAGTTGGGTGAAATTGGATTGTTAATAAACCTAGCTAAGTAAACTCAATGCTTGAACACGTTAAAAGCTCAAGAATGAATTAAATTTAGCATTACCTCGCTAAGTACTTTTTGTACTTAACGCTCCGTTGTTTTCTTCTTCCCAACCTTAGCAGGATAGCTCAGACCCTAAAGCTAGCATTCGTTTGGATCAAGTTATCAAGTTCTCAAGTTCACAAGTTCTGAAATATGTATGATCTAAGTCTTATCTTTAGACTCCTAGATGGTAGCTTTGAAGCCTGTTTAAGGATTCGTTTTGTTGTGTTTGGTCGTAACTTAAGTTTGAAATGGTGTTTGAAATTACATGCTCCGTGATGCTTGGATAGGAGGCTAAAATCATGTTTTAGTATTTAAGTAGGTAGCCTCATTATTTTGTTGTATAAAAATGTAAGTAGGCTGAAATCTATTATGTGTTGCATGAAAATTGAATTGATTAATTATTGGTAATTTGGATTAATTCGAAAATCACCTAGACTATTTAATTAAGTTTTCGAATAGCATGGATTTGAATAGTTAAGTTTTTGGCTTGTTCGACCTAATTGTAATAGTAATATGATAATAAAAATAAAAGTTTTAATTTGGCTCGTAAATTAGTACCAAGGTTAAAAGAAAGTATGTCTAAATTTATGTTTGATCATCAAAAGCTAAGAAAAGTTTTTGTTAGCCCATTTTCCGCGTGCGCATTAGTATGAAATACTGTTTAAAAATGATATCTTGTTTTCAAAATGCTTCCGCTTTTGTCTGTTAAGTTCCGTTTGTCTGTTTTTCTGTTCCGGCAACACCCCCAGCTCCCGACCCGGGTTGGGGGTGTTACACATGAGGACATGGCTGGTGATTGAGTTAATTGGTCTGTCGGTTGTGAGTCTTTTGTTTGATTGGTTGTCTTTGTTGTTTTTGTTTATGATATGTGTCAATTTCTTTGCTTTATGTAATTGGTGTTAGCATATGTATTTTTCTCTTTCATTTAGATTTAAAGAAATTTGTAATGAGGCGTGTGCTAATACTTTCTGCGCATTTAATATATATATGAAATCTTAATGTTTCACAAAAAACATACTTAATCAAAACTAAAGGAAAAAAAATTAATATAGTTGTTAATTCTTTGAATTATTAATTTGGGATTACTTTTTAATTTAATCAAACTTAGTTAATTAAAGATTTGAAATATTATGGTTAAATAATTTGGGAATAGAAAATTTCAAGAATAAAAACATAAGCAAAAATAAAAAATCAGATAGCATATAAATAAAGGTAAAACAATTAAAATTTTTAACAAGTGTTCAATGTCAATGTTTAGATTTATGCCCCGAGAATATATTAAATATAAAAATATTTTTCTTATATTTTATTAGACATGTCTATTAATTGGATTGTGATGTTAAAATCATCAAATAATTTATCGAAATCTTACTCAGACAAACTTATAATTCATAAAAAAACATATTAAATAATAAATTTATGAAAAAAATTTTATATAATGGTTCTAGCGCCTTAATTCTTTTATTCTTTTTCTCCATGACCCAAATTATTTTCACGTCATCTTTTTTAGTTACAAGTAGATTAATACTATATTCTAAATTAAAATTTAACCTAAAATATAAACACAAATTTAAAAAATTTCTCAGATCAGGTCGGGTACTCGTTTAGCCTAATACTACAATTTGATCCCGACCCAAAAATTTATTTTTAAAAATATATATATATTTTCAATCATATGACATGTCAACGGATCAAATATTTTAAATCGAATATTTGCGAAAACCTTTTATAATATCCTTATCATTTATCACTTTGTACACTCAATATTTATAGATAATTCTTACGTATGGATTTGAATTTATTTATAATTTTGAATTTGTAACAAATAAAATATTATTTAAATAGAATTTTTTTTTACCGACAATGAGTTAAACAAGTAGGGAAAGGTAGGTCCACCAGAACCCACCTGCCAGTTCAGAGTTTTCCCCACACGCTTGCCTAATCATATGGACCACGTGGCACATGATTCCTTTATTACTCCAGAATACGATGCCTTGTAATTAGCTCTACGGAGGCTGCGCCTACCAACCAACAACTGCCACGTCCCCACTTCTCTTATTCTCTCTTCAATTTGAAAATGAAATCCATCAAACCTCGGTTGGATTTTTTTATTTTTGTTATACATTTTGGTTCGAATATATGTAAATATTATTGTTTTTTTATTTTTCAAAAAAAATATAATTTAACTATTATATAAAGATGAATATTTCACCTTACCTCATTTGGATTCGAATTTTAACATGTGAATATAATACATCTCTATTTAATAAAAAATGAATATTTGATACATTGTCACTGTAAATTTTTTTATACATGTCTATTTAAAGTTCACAATATAAACCAACAAATGTTAGGTGCATTGCTAAGGTACATTGTAGTCTCAATGAGAAGATACGAGTTCAAACCTTAGGGACGATATTGTTGGGAATGACAGCCTCGCAACCCGAACATGAACCATAAGAAGAACATGCATATTACCTAAAAAAGTCCACAATATAAACTTTATCTTTAACCCTAAATCTCAAAAATTATAAACACTAAACTCAATATTAGAATGTGGTGTGCTGGATTGGTTGTTACAAGTGCTGGATTGGTTGTTACAAGTTATCCACCTCAGCCCATTGTTGTAACAGATTGCAAGCTGTCAAAACTTCATTCTGTTATAATTCATATTGGGCTATATAAACCCCAAATGAGGGAACTGGCCCATTACGTTGGTTGGATGACCAAACTACCGGTCTACATTTCATTTCTTTCCTTTCTCTCTTTTCGTTCAGTTTCTTTTCCCTCTTTTCTCTGTAACCCTAGCCGCTTCTTTGTCGTTTCATCTCCGTTCATCGGAGTTTCATCTTTGCCGAAATATTATCAATATGGTATCAGAGCTATCTGATCCGGTCTTCCGTTCGATTTCGTGATTCTGTGTTGTTTTCCCCTTCCTTTTTGAGTTCTATCGCGTGTTCGTGTCTCTGTTTGGATGGCGATTATTGAGGAGAATCCATCAGATGCGGCGACAGAAACAATGTCAGCTCAAGAGTCTGAGATTTCTACTGAACAATTTTTCGCCAATAAGCAGGTGAATGTTCGGCTCGACGATACGAATTTTCTGTTATGGAAACAACAGGTTACCTTTATGATTCGAGGATACGAGTTGGAGCATTATCTTGATCTCAACACTCATGTTCCGGCCAAGATTATTGCTGGTTCTGACGGCCGTCCCGCGCTTAATCCTGCGTTTCGTAAGTTCAAGAAGCAAGACAATTCTTTAGCTTCTTGGTTATTGTCAACAATCAGCCCTAATATACTCCCTCAACTCGTCGGTGCGGAGTCCTCTGCTCAGATCTGGAACGAGGTGCTCAAGATGTATTCGAATCTGTCAACCACTAAGATAATGCACCTTCATTGCCGGTTACACGCTCTCAAGAAAGGTTCATTGACGGTTCGTGAGTACACAACTCAGGTGAAGGAGATATATGACCTACTTGCCACCAGTGGTAGTCCTTTTTCGGAAGTCGAACAAGTTGCAACTGTGCTCAATGGATTGCCAGTTGAATTTGAACCGTTTGTGGCGGCTATTATTGTTAGTCGTGCTCCGTATTCGTTCGATGCCGTTGTGTCGATGATGATTGATGCAGAAGCTCAAATTTCTGATCCGATGCGTGTTCCTGTTGGCATCAATGTCACACGCTTTGAGGCTTCATCTGGTTTTGATTCAACCACTTCAGACGGTCTGCAAGGCTTTACTGATGCACCTCGTCCGCAGCCTCCGTACTTTGGTGGTAGAGGCAGAGGTCGTGCTCGTCCTCAGTGTCAACTCTGCGGAAAACTCGGTCATCTTGTAGACCGTTGCTGGTACCGGTTTGACCAGAGCTTCAAGAGCATTTTGTCTCAACCTCCTCTCTCTCAACAGTCTCAGCCGCAACATCCACCACAACCAGTTTCACAGCCTTCTATTTCACAGCCTCCACCTGTGACACATGCTCCTATGTCTCATGTTCCTATATCTCAGGCTAATATTTGCCAGTTTACTCCGTCTGTTAATGCTACTTATGAACCTTTTGTGAGTTCTCCTGCAGGCACAGTAGAGGTTGAATCTGAGAATACTGTTGATACGGCTCATATAAATTCCCTAATTGCCTCTGGTGCAATGAATGTTACTAACAAATGGTATTTGGACTCCGGGGCCACGCATCATGTTACCTTCGAGTCCCCTGTTGACAAGGCTGGGCCTGAACATTCAGGTAATGGTCGTGTTTATTTAGGAGATGGATCTACTCTTAGCATTACTAGTGTTAGTAAAGCTGTTGTTTATACCTCTGCTAAGCCTTTAGTTGTTAGTCATCTGTTACATGTGCCTCAGATTAAGAGAAATTTGCTATCTGTATCCTGATTGATTAATGATAATAATGTTTATCTGGAATTTCATGCTGGTGAATGTTTTGTGAAGGACAAGCCTACTGGAACCGTTTTACTTGAAGGTCGTTTTGAAGAGGGACTGTATTGCTTTCAGCTTACTCGGTCTCCTGCTGGTGTTTGTTCTGGTACTGCTACTGTTAAAGCTTCAGTTTTTTCTCATACCTCTGATGATGTGTTCTGGCTCTGGCATTGCCGTTTAGGACATCCTTCATCTAGTATAGTTAGTATGGTGCTGAATAAGAACGTTTCTGTTAATACGAATACTGTATGTGCTTCTTGTCAACTTGGCAAGAGTCATATGTTGCATTTACCTTGTTCAAACACAATATACTCTAAGCCTTTCGAGCTAGTTGAGGCGGATGTTTGGGGACCCTCACCCATTAGGTCTTCTGGTTTTAGATATTATGTGACTTTTATTGATATGCACACTCGTAATTGTTGGATTTATCTGCTGAAAAGTAAAGATGAAGTGATGACTGCTTTTCGTTTATTTTCTGCTCTTGTTCGTACATAATTTTCTAGTTCTATTATGGCTTTACAAACTGATGGTGGGGGTGAATTTCGTGCTCTCGATCCTGAACTTGCTTCATTGGGTATCCAGCATAGAGTTTCGTGTCCTCATACCTCTCAACAAAATGGTGTTGTTGAGAGGAAACACCGTCATATAATCGAAACCACATTAGCTCTTTTTGCTCAGTCCTCCTTGCCTTTTCAATATTGGTCGTTTGCTGCTCTCAGTGCCGTTTATTTGATCAATCGACTTCCCACCCCTGTTCTAGGAGGCATCTCTCCTCACGAGAAGCTTTATCATTGTAAACTAGACTATGGCTTTCTTCGGGTATTCGGGTGTCAGTGTTTTCCTTGGCTGCGTCCTTATAATCGGAACAAGTTTGAGTTTCGTTCTAAATCTTGTGTATTTTTGGGGTACTCTCTACGTCATCATGGTTATCAATGCATGGATAGCACTGGTAGGATATTTGTCTCTCGGTTTGTTAAGTTTAACGAGTCCTGCTTTCTATTCAAGAATGGGTCTACTGTTCCTACTTCTTCCTCCTCTAAGGGTGCTTCGACTTCTGATAGTTCTCCTTTCAATGAGTTTCCTGCCTCGGTTTTTGCTGATGTTGAAGTTCCGGTTGACTTAGGAGGTTGTTCTAGTACTCCTGCTGATCCTGTAGGACATGATGATGTGCATACGGACCAGGTGTTAGATAATGAGGGAGGTGTCCGTGAGGGTGCACATGAGGTTGGTGGTGTGCCCCCAGTGCCTGAATCTGTAGTCACTGCGTCTCTTGCTGAAAATGGTGTTACGGGGCCTTCCAATATTGCCTCTGTTCCTGTTAGTGTTGATGGGCCTGTTGATGTGGTTGGGTCCGTTCCTATATCTGAAGCCTTAAATCAGTCTATCTCCTCTGTTCCAGTCAGTGATGTTGGACCTGATGATGTGGTTGGTCCGATCACAGTGACTGAGTCTTTTACTGATCCTTCGGGTGATGATCTTTGTGGTAATGACGTTGGACCTGGTAATGATGAGTCTGTTGTTGCGCCTAATGTAGTCTCTCAAACCATCAACACTCATGGTATGACCACAAGGAGCAAATCAGGAATTTTTAAACCTAAAATTTTTCAACTTGAAAGTCATGAGGTTCCATCGTCCATCTATGAGGCCCTTCAACATCCACGTTGGCGTGAAGCTGTTCTTGAAGAGTATAATGCCTTGTTAGCTAATGAGACATGGGATTTGGTGTATCTTCCTACAAACCGTACTGCTGTTGGATCTAAGTGGATTTTCAAGGTTAAATTAAATTCTGATGGCTCCGTAAGTCGTTACAAGGCCCGCTTAGTCGCCAAAGGTTTTTCACAAGTTCCGGGGTATGATTTCTTTGAAACCCTTAGTCCGGTAGTTAAGTTCTTCACTGTCAACGTTCTTATTTCTTTAGCCGTATCAAGAGGATGGTCTATTTTTCAAGTCGACATTAATAACGCTTTCCTTAAAGGTGACTTAATGGAGGATGTTTATATGGTTCAACCTTTGGGCTTTGAGCAACATGATGCTAATGGACAGTTGCTGGTTTGCAAACTCAAAAAAGCGTTGTATGGGCTTCGTCAAGCCCCAAGGAATTGGTTCAATAAACTTTGTACCTTTCTGCAAGAGCTGGGCTTTCGGTCATCTAGTGCGGATCCATCTTTGTTTATTTACACTTCTGTTGATGTCGTTACATATTTAGTAGTATATGTTGACGACATATTGGTCACGGGCACGTCTGAAGTACATGTGGATAGTGTTCGAAAGGATCTTCATGCTAAGTTTTCTCTCAAAGATTTAGGCTGTGTCCATTATTTTTTGGGTATTGAAGTTGTGCATACTGCTCGTGGGCTTCTGCTTACCCAACGCAAGTTCATTACTGAATTGCTTAAGAAGACTAATATGCTGGATAGCAAGCCCATTGATACACCTATTGCCTTGGCTCCTAAACTCAGCAAGCATGACGGTGTTGATTTTTCTGATGCTGGGCAGTATCGGAGTACGGTTGGATCTTTGTTGTACATCTGTCACACACGGCCCGATATTTCTTTTGCCGTGAATAAGGTGGCCCAGTTTATGCAAAGCCCGAAGGATGTGCACTGGATAGCCGTTAAACGAGTCTTGTGGTATCTCAAAGCTACAATCGATTTTGGCTTATGGTTTGCTCGGCCAAACACTTTGAATGATACGGTGGATTTGTATGCTTTTTCGGATGCTGATTGGGGAAGTGATGTTGATGACCGCCGCTCAATCTCCAGCTATTGTGTTTGTTTAGGCTCTCATCTTCTAGCATGGAGTTCAAAGAAACAACGTTCCATTTCTCGTTCAACCGCCGAAGCTGAATATAGGAGTCTTGCGGATACTGCGTCTGAGCTTGTTTGGGTCAAGACCTTGTTGCATGATATGGGTGTGCAATTAGAAGATACACCTCGAATTTGGTGTGATAATACGAGCACCGTGGCTATGGCTGCAAATCCAATTCTTCATGCAAAGACAAAGCATGTTGATTTGGACTTACATTTTGTCCGCGAAAAGGTTCAAGCTCGGCAGCTGGAGGTTAATTTTGTTCCGGGTCAATTTCAGAGTGCCGATATCTTTACCAAGCCTGTCACCGTGGATCGTTTTCATGAGCTGCGTAAACATCTTTGTGTTTGGTATATTCAACAGGTTCTGGAAGCTGCTAAAGCCGGGTGAATATTAGAATGTGGTGTGCTGGATTGGTTGTTACAAGTGCTGGATTGGTTGTTACAAGTTATCCACCTCAGCCCATTGTTGTAACAGATTGCAAGCTGTCAAAACTTCATTCTGTTATAATTCATATTGGGCTATATAAACCCCAAATGAGGGAACTGGCCCATTACGTTGGTTGGATGACCAAACTACCGGTCTACATTTCATTTCTTTCCTTTCTCTCTTTTCGTTCAGTTTCTTTTCCCTCTTTTCTCTGTAACCCTAGCCGCTTCTTTGCCGTTTCATCTCCGTTCATCGGAGTTTCATCTTTGCCGGAATATTATCAATACTCAAACCTTACATTTAAAACCATCAAACTTAAATCTTAAAACTAAACTTCTAAATCCTAAATCAAACTCGTTTGTGAAACACAAATTCTCTAATGCATGAAATATTTTCATATAAACATTATTAAAATTTGATGCACGGCTTTTAAAGCTATCACATATTCATTTAAGTGCTCTAAATCCTAACTCATAAACTTTAAATCATAAACTCTAAATTTTAAATTATAAAATTTATTTACAAACATTAAAATCTAACAGAAAATATAACCTCAAATCTCAAACTCTAAACCAAAAAAACTAAACATGAGAAAAACAAATTTTCTGCTACGGTACATTCAATATTTTTCTCTTACAATTTTATCTTTTTATATCATTATACTTATTTCGGCCATGGCCACTCTCCATTGCGTACATAAAAAGATATTTTAGAAGAATGACTAAAGGACCAAAAAAATATTATTGTCTTTAATTCTAAAAAATAATTTAATTATTCTATTAAGGACTTTTATTATTGATCAAGTTGATGATTAAATTACAAATGAACTAACAAGATAACATGACACAATTTGTAATCTAAACTTTAAAAAGTTATAAAAATGTAAAAGAAATCTTAAGATATTTAAAAAATTAATCCATAAAACCAAAAAGAATGAAGAAACTTCAAAAACTTTTTGAGTTTTTCTTAAAGAAAATTTAGATTTTTTGTTTTTATGGTTTTCTGATTTTTTTTAACGTTTTTATCTTTAAAAATATCTTAACTTTCTTTTATTTTTCGACATAATGTCATGTTTTGTGGGGTCATGGTGTTTTTCTAACAGTAATGCAATGGGAAAAAGGCAATAATCATAATGATATTACACAAGACAAACTAAGAAAAAATAGTATAAGGGTCAAACTGAAAATTAAAGTAAAGTACAGGACTGAAATAACTACTAGGACTTAATTCATTCAATGCATCTCTATTTTTTTTAAAAACAACAACAAAGAAAATTGTATTTAAATACTTTATATTTCTAAGGTAAAAACAAAAAGATAAAGTATTCAAAGATTTTTTGCCATTAAACTTTTGGAACTTATAAAATAATTATTAATTTTTTATGTAGTTACAAAATGGTCCTTACTAGTGATAACTTTAGGATACTTTTTGATAAGTTTAAGAACCATTTTGTAACATTTGATAAAAAAACATTATGGTAAATTACCTATTTGGTTTCTTACCTATTTCTAATTTTTGTTTTGATCGCCAAATTATTTTTTTTGACAAAATGATACTTAATGTTACATTTTACTTATATTTTGGTATATGCCGTTAAAAATTTACGGCAAAATTGACATGTCATTCTTTATGAGGAGAGAGAAAATAAAAAAAATAAATGCCACATCAGCTTTGTTGTTAATTTTTAACAACAAAGGTACCAAAATATAAACAAAACGTAACGTTGGATACCATATTGCCAAAAGAATTTGGTGGGTGACTAGAACAGAAAAATGTTAATAGGTGGGGTACCAAATAAGTAGTTTACCCAAAAAACTAATGAAATCTTGTAAACAAATCAAAAGTATAATGACCATTTTGTAATTTATAAAAGTTGAGTGACCAAAGACCATTTCAGCATAATTTATTGACCATTTGTGTGTAATTTACACAAAAGAAAATAAATAAGAAAAAAGAGAGAATATTTTAATGAAAGAAAAATGGTGGTTTTCGATTGCCGTTGTTAAATGATATTGATGGTGCTGTTCCCGTTTGTTTAATTTCCTTTTCTCTCTAAAAGACTCCGCCTTCTCTCTCTTTTTCTGTATGCATTAATGTAAAGAATTCCATCTGCCATTTCTGAAGATGATGATTTCATAGGGAGATGAATTGATCCGCCGAGAAAGAAAAAAAGAAGAGAAAAGGGGATCATTTCATAAGATGGGTACTTGTGTTTCTCGACCCGAAGGCTGCGTTGGCTCAAGGTTGAGGTCTTCGAAGAAGAAGAACCGTAAAAGAAGGAAACCCTTGAAGAAAAGGGCCCTTTCCAGGCTTTCCGAGGCTTCATCTGATAATGTTGATCGTTACTCTTCCTTCGCCAACCCAACTTTTCAAGGTCTTGTCTTCCTTTTTTCTCCATTACCAAAAGTTGGTGTTTTTTTCCCCTTCTCAACGAGTTGTGCTTATGGATTTCAAATTTGCTAGCTTTTTTTTGGGTACTTTCTATATTTGCAATATGATTAGGTTGATTCCCTTGATGGGTTTTGGTAGTTGCATGGGAAGGTTTTCGGTGATTAATTTTTTTATGGTATTTGGAATTGCATGTCTTTATTTTAGGTTGAGGACTTTGTGATAGCAGCTTTTTCTTTTTGAAAAAGTTGATTTTAAAAAATTTGTGGAGATTTAAGTCTTTAGATCATCAATCATCTAATTTTTTCTTCAAAGCATATAGTCTCCGAGCTAATCCCAACATTGGGATTTTGATACAGATCGTTGCTCCTTGTGTTTGCTGATAATCAGAGGGAATGAGGATTGATAAAGGGGGATTTTGAGTTTTGACCACAACCAAAATTTGGATGTATAATTCTTGTTGAGCTTAATTCCCCCTATGTGCCATTACCACATAGTGTAAAATGCTTGATAGGAAAGTGGAACTAGATGAAATCTTCAGTTTTTATTTTTTTTTTACTCTAGAGTTATGCGGTTTGATCCACTAAAGGGTGCTACTTGGTGCACATTGCTCCTTGCAAAAGTAAGGATTGGGGGAGTGTTGTTTGCTATGCACACTCTTCCCCTACAGTTTGCTGAGAGGCTGTTTCCGCACTCGAATGGGTTACCTTTGGGTTGCAAAGCAGAAACCTTTCCCTTGCTAACAAGGATCACCATCACGTAGTTTGATCCATTAAAGTTTGGGCTTTAAATATGTAGCTGATGTATTTGAGCTGGTTGGGGTTTGATTTGAGTTGGAGCTAGCTGCCGCAGTGTTCTCATTGTTGGTCTCAAGATTGGAATGGTTCTTTCTAAGATTATTGTTTCAATCTTTTATTAGCACTGAGCTAGTTTTGAACAGTTTTAATCCACGGCCAAAGTTGGTATGAAGATTTGATAAAGTTAATTTTTTTTGTCCCTTAAACGAGGGTAAATAACGGGACTTTGGATAAACAATAGGCTTATCAAGACAATTGGTGGTACTATTTCTATTTTATATCGACCTTTTGAATTAATACCACGGTTGTTATGGATTATATTTCGCGAGGTAGGTTTAAATATTAGTGTTAGAAGCTTAATGCATGGCCTACTATACATCACTTGAAGAGAGAAACTTCAAGGAGTTCAAGATGGGAATTTTTGACAATGAATAAAGAAAATAAAGTAAAGATTGGACACCATTTTCCTTCTAGTCTCCATCTTTTCTTCAGTGCTTTATTATATTCCAGGTTCTGTATCATTACATCATTTCTCTCATGGTATGCTGCATCATTCACATTGGTATTGTCTTAAAAAACATATTGTATCTCATTTTTTTCGTTGTATGTTACTGGACTTCTGTTTTCTAGACTTTGGGAGACGGTTATGCATATAGAATTTACAGTTTTTGGTGCCTGCATTATCTACAACGCTTCTTTAATTTCACAATTTGGAATCCTACTTGTTCAAGTGTAATGAATATTGATGCATATTTGGTAACAGTAGGAACAAAAAATGGTGTAGAGTCCGGGTTAATCTATATGGATGTCTTTGAATTAGTTTTCAAAATTAGTTAAAACTTAGAAGAATGTTTCCTTTGGTCAATAGATTTATTATAGTGGTTCTTCATTATTCACTTTCTGTGATTTACCTCTTTTTTTCTTCTTGTAGTTTTTTAATGTTTTATTCCCTAATATTAGTAACTTATTTTGTTTGAATATATGACTTACAAACAATCTTTTCACTTTTTCTTTCTCCGGATTCTCGTTTTTATGTATTTTAAAATCTGGCATTTGCTAAGTTGGGACGTCGGAGCCAAAAGAGTGTTCTAGAACATTCCTCCCAAACCCATTTTTGATGGAATCGTGATAGGTTGATAACCCTGCTTTTATATATTGGGACAATAATTATCCATGTTTTTTTTTACTTGTTCACTTTGTATATTTAAATGTGGTCCTTCACAGAATTTCAGCTAGAACAGTTTTATTCAATTACAGCCACGGCAGAATAGTTGATGTTTCAAGTTATGTGTGAATATGGTTATTATAGAATTTATGGTAGAACATGTTTTCTTTTAGTTGTATACGAATAGCTGATTTTTCAATGATGCCACCTGGGCAGGAAGCCAAGAGTTGTGGTTTGATCCAGTTGCAGGATTTGACACCGACTGCGACGAGGAATTTGAAAGTGTTCAGGAGGGTATGATAGAGATATTTCTCAGAAATTTCTTATTTAAGTGAACTCTCTTTTTTTCAAAGATTATATGATATGGTCACCATTGACTGCATACGCATCTGTATATACAGATATGTTCTCTCTAAATGGTCTTGAAGGTGTATCTCGATCCAGTGTTTCATCTCTAAGAGATGCTAATTGTGGAGAAAATTCTTCTTTAGTTGATCAGACGCAGAAACCAGGAGATTTATCAACTGGTAATTCTGCACGTAACTCTACTAATGAAGCAAAGCAACTCGTGTTCCTTGATGACATTGCTTCCTCTGCCGATCAAGGTTACGGAAAGGAGGTCGGATTGTTGGATGACTGTGGCATTCTTCCCGGCAATTGTCTACCTTGTCTAGCATCTACTGTTCCATCTGATGAAAAGAGAAGATCGCTCAGTTCTAGCCCGCCAAGTGCAAGGAAAAAGACTGCCTTAAAACTTTCATTCAAATGGAGAGAAGGCCATCCCAATTCTGCCCTACGTGAGTATCCATGTTATCAGTTGAATGGAAATTAGTTGAACTGTCTTATCACAGGACTGCCGGATCCATGTAAAATGGTTTTCTAATATATTCTCTCTTTTTTTTGGTTTAACTCAGTTTCTTCGAAGATGATACTTCAGAGACCAAAAGCAGGGTCTCAAGTACCTTTTTGCCCTACAGAAAAGAAAATGTTTGATTGTTGGTCTCATATTGAGCCAGGTACTTTCAAGGTTCGATCAGGAAATTATTTTAGGTATGTAAAACTTTCCCTGGTTCAGTACTTTAATATATATGTAAATATTTATTCACATGGAATATTACTGATCTTTATGAAGCAATAATATGCATAAAACTTAAAAGTTCATAGATTTACCCTTCATACAGGTAACTATTTGTTTAATTGTCAGGGATAAGAAGAAGGATTTTGCTCCTAACCATGCTGCATATTATCCTTTTGGCGTTGATGTTTTCTTATCTCCACGAAAAATAGATCACATAGCTAGATTTGTTGAACTACCTGTTGTTAGCCATTCCGGGAAACTACCATCTATCCTTGTTGTAAATGTTCAGGTATCTCTCTTGTACAGCTGCCCGCTCTGAATGAATTAAGTTTTTATTACCTTTTGTTCTATTTTCCTTTGGGATGGAAGTTCTGCATAATGGTCCATCACATGAAAGCATCATCTTTATAGTGGTGCATTCCTTAACTTTTTTTTTTCCGCTTCCATCTTATTCTAAAATGGTGCTACATTTTACGGCATGCCACATGAGAAGAAAACTTCTAACTATTAAAACAGTTTTCCCCCATCAGTTTAATGCTAACAATTAGTGCCTATGCAGGTTCCCTTGTATCCTCCTGCACTCTTTCATAGTGAAATTGATGGGGAAGGGATGAGTTTTGTTCTGTACTTTAAGCTTTCCGACCATTACTTGAAGGAGCTTCCACCTCATTTTCTAGAAAACATCAGGGTAAGGCTGATACTTGCTAACTTTTAAATGTAATATTTCCTTTCTAATTGTCAACAAACATTTTCCTAGTAATTATGCTGCTATGAACATAAATTCTATTAGAATTAGAATAGTTATCTCCACTCATAATGTTTCAATCATTCCCTTAAGTATCACTGCATAAGGTTTTATCTTTTTACGAATTTTACTTTTCCAATGTGCTTATTTATATGAAGTGTTTGTCTTATTTGTGCATGTTCCTTCACATTTTTGTAATTAGATGTTGTCTTCATGTATTCATCATTATTTATTTATCTGATCTACAACCAGGTTAACTTCATTGAATCTGTATTTATTTTCTTTAAAACAGAGGTTCATTGATGATGAAGTTGAAAAGGTTAAAGGATTCCCCGTAGATACAATTGTCCCTTTCCGTGAAAGGTTGAAAATATTAGGCCGCGTTGCCAATGTGGAAGATCTTCATATGAGTGCTGCAGAGAGGAAGCTTATGCAGGCATATAACGAAAAGCCCGTTCTTTCACGTCCACAACATGAGTTCTACTCGGTAAGTCTATAGTGGGCCCCTTAGTTAAATTTTTTAGTATTTTAAATTATTTTGGTTTAAAAAACAGTATTTCAAATTATTTTAAAGTCTCACCTTTTTAGTAGGCAAAATCAGATAAACCCAAATTGTAAGTTCTATTTTTATATTGCAAAATTGTCTAGATCCGCCATTGGTCTCATCTCAGGCTGACAAGTCACTTGAATGAATTCTTTGTAGGGAGAAAATTATTTTGAGATCGACGTAGATATGCACAGATTCAGTTACATCTCCCGGAAAGGTTTTGATGCATTTCTAGATAGGCTAAAGCTCAGCATTTTAGACGTTGGCCTGACAATTCAGGTAAGTTCCGGTTCCTCCTCCCTTCTTCTCTCCCCTAAACAAGGTCGCCGAAGACTTTTCTCGACGCTAATGTCATTTGCTTGCGAACAGGGTAATAAACCTGAAGAGTTGCCTGAGCAGATCTTATGTTGTGTACGGTTAAGTGGCATCGACTATATGAATTATCACCAACTGTGTTTAAGTCGAGAAGCCTCAGATATAAGTGCCGAAACATAATGTTCATAGCTATTAGTATTTAATAAAGAAAAATGGGGACTAAATTTAGACAAGCTCGTGGACCTTCTTTGTTGGTAGTACAATTTCTGAGCTCGTTACTTCTTCTACATACTTGGTTGACATTTAGAGCCTCGCGGCCATTGCTGATGGTTCTCAAGTGTGTTTAACGAGTATAATTCGACCGTTTTTTAATCGAAATCCGTCTGCTAGGATTACAATAATTGTGCAGAAATAACTTGTGTAAGCTGAGAGAGATATTGTGAAAGTTGTATTGATTGTAGCATATCAGTATTTACATATTAGAAGCATGGCTACACATATGTTTGTGAATAATACAACATTTTGAGGTAAGCAATTACATGTATTGTATGTGTGTTTGAGATGGAAAAAGTAATTCAAGACTTGCAGTTGAAACATGCATGCTCAACTTAAATCCCAAACGACACCGTTCGTTTTCAATATACACCATTCCAAAGCACATATATATTGTTTTAACATTAATAACAAATACTTCAAATTAACAAATTACACTTTTATGCTTTTCTGCAACATTTTTGAAAAAAAAAACACTTTTTTCAACCGAACATGAATGAAGAACAAAACCTTAGTCCAAAGCATGGAAATAACCTTAGTATAAACATATCAACCATCAGAATACGTGTCTTGCCCTTTTATGTCCTAAATGTACGCATACTAAACATGCTTTTATTACTATATATTCATATATCAACACTTGTATAAATAATTCTTAGTAGATTAATTGAAACTTATGAATTTTACATCAAGCATCAACACATATATCTAATCATGTTTCGGGTAATTCGAAGGGTTACTCGTAAGTCCTTGCATGTCATATAACAATCTACTCATTTCTATTCTTCATGTCTGTTGAGTTGTGTGGTGCTCGATTCGATCAACCAATTATGCTCACCAAGTGGTGGAGAGGTGGATTTTTGGATGGAAGGGTTGTGGAAGCTAGAAAGATTAAAGACACAATGATTTATAGTGGTTCGGCCTTCTAACAAGCACCTACATCCACTACCTTAGCTTCCCACTAAGGATTTCACAATCAATCCACTAATTGATTCGTCTTTCTAGGATTAGGAGGAAACCCTTACAACCGATCAAGCTTCTACCCAAAGCCTTGATCAAAACCCTCTTTTACAAAGAGATAAATAAAGCAAACTTAAACCCTCTAATAGGTGTTTGTTTGCACAATGAAGCACTCACCCAAAACCTAAAACACTTGAGCAAATTTGACAATTTTGGCTCACTAGTGTTTGTCTATACAAGAAATGACACTTTAAGCACTAAGACAATTTCTTGATCATTTGTTGATTGACAATTGAAGCATTAGCCTTCTCTTGATGCTTGGAGGTCCCTTTTATACTCCCAATTGAGTTTGTAGCCGTTACTAGCCGTTGGGGATGAATTGGAGCCGTTGAGGACTTTATTTCCCTTCATAAATGTTGTTCTGCAGCTACCGGTATCGATACACGTGGAACGGTATCGATACAACCTTCTTGAGGAAATAGCCGTTGGGCTCTTGCCAGCATAGGCGTATCGATACGCTTGAGGGCGTATCGGTACGGGTCCATATTTGAATAGCCGTTGGGGTAGTTGAACAGGGCCAAACTGAGGCAAAATGGTATCGATACCCTAAACCCTCGTATCGATATGGGTTTTGACAGTGGCCAAACTGAGGCAAAATGGTATCGGTACGGGTGCAACCGTATCGATACTGGGACGTTGAAAATTCAAGTTTGGCTGTTTAAAACATAAAAAATCTTTTCCAAAAACCTTTTAAAATATATCAAACATAATTTCAAGTTGTTTGGACTTAAAGACAAGTTTTAAATTTTTTTCAAATTAGTCCAAAACATTTTTCAATTATTATATCAAAACATTAGTTCTACAATGTCAAACAAAGACTTACGTTAATTAACTACTAGTTTAGGTGTTAAATGCTAGTCTAATTTGGGTGTTAAATGCTAGTTTAGTTTTAACAAGAGATATTTTTAATACACGGTGATCTAATTATAAACAAATGTGTACCTACAACTACAAGATTGATAATTTAGATTTGTCGTGTTATAAAAGTAAATGTTATCATTAGAATTTAAGAGTATATTTTTTAATACGTCATTTAAGTAATATTATAACTATACACATATTTATAATTTGATTTACATTTTACGTATTCTAAATTTTATATATAAGATTTGAGTTGACATTTAACATCTTAATAGCTAGATTGAGGGAAGCAATTGATTGATGCAATTAAGGATTCAATTAAAATGTTTTAAAGTTTAAGGTTAATTTATAACATAAGTCATAGTTTGAGGATGTATAATGTGATTAATCATTATCATTCTTTTTTATCTCCGCCTCTGTTTAGTTTTCTCCCCGATTTGGCTCGAAAATCTCACTCCGAGTCCGAGTCCGAGTCTGAACCTTTGTTTCTACGAGTAGCAAAGATGTTCTCCTAAACTCAACTAGCCAAGAACTAAACAGTATTTCTGGGTTTTCACCTCTCTCCATTTTGGATTGCATCACCTCATTTCATAAGGTTTGATTCATCTCTCTCTCTATTTCTCTTTTTATGGGTTTCTTCTTAAAATCCTGAATTTTTCTAATAG
Source organism: Hibiscus tridactylites (assembly GCA_958450335.1). Lineage (NCBI taxonomy): Eukaryota > Viridiplantae > Streptophyta > Magnoliopsida > Malvales > Malvaceae > Hibiscus > Hibiscus tridactylites. Next base: position 36,629,438 of record OY288271.1, read on the forward strand.
CCGATTATATCATTACGAATTGCCAGATAAAAAAAATTAATAATGTTTATAATGCAGTGATTTTTACTGGGTTCTTGTTTTTGTGTTGAAAAGAAACACACACGCACAAATAGATGAAAATTGAATATTCCCCTTTCTGAATTCTAGTTCTTTTAGGCGGTCACTCTTCCCAATTTTGGAACAATTGAATTGTGGTAAACTATATGAACAATTCAATGCAAAAATAAAAGTATAGGCGAGTCCTCAAAAGATTTTTCATTTCTAACCAAATGGTATGTTTCTATTCAATCTCAAGTTGAATTCAGGTTTCCACCATTGCCAAACATCCACAAAGCTTCCTGAGAAACAGAGAGCAAAAGGAGGAGATGAATCAAACAGAGTCAGAACTGCTAAAAGCCTTAACCAAAATCATACAAACCTCAAAAAACCCAGTAGATTCCTTGACTCCTTACACTCCTCTACTGACTCCAAACATTCTCCAGTCCCTGATTGCCTCTCCTTCCCTTTCCTCCTCCCCTTCCACCCTCCTTTCCCTCCACAAGCTCTCCCTTTCCCTCTTCCCTTGTCTCTCTTCTTCGGCTTCTTTCCTTCTTTCCCTTCTCCCTCCTCTCCTTTCCCACCACAAATTCTCCGAATCGAAATCCCTCCTCCTCTCCTTCCTTTCCTCTGATTCCCAAAACACCCTCTTCAACTCCCTCATTCACCATCCATCTCTTTCCAAATCAAAACCCCTCCTTGAAATCTCAGTTTCCGGCTATGTCCAATCAGGGAAACCTCATTTGGGTTTCGAGCTTTTTAGTGTCATGAAAAGGCTTAAAAAGAAACCCAACTTGCTTACTTGCAATACTCTTATCAATGGGTTGATAAAATTCCCATCTTTACATTCGATCCAGTTAGGTAAGCAAGTTTTTTATGATTCTATTAAGCTTGGTGTTATCCCCCAAACAACTACTTTCAATATTATGATTTTGGGGTGCTGTTTAGAAGGTAAATTTAATGAGGCGATTTCGTTTATTGGGAAAATGAAGGAATTTGGTTGTTTTCCTGATAATGTTTCTTATAATACAATTCTTGGGTTTTTCTGTAAGAAAGGAAGGTTAAAGGAAGCTGGGGATTTGTTGCAAGATATGAAAGAAAAAGGGTTGGTTCCAAATAGGAATACATTCAATACACTTGTTTCTGGATATTGTAAGGTAGGGTGGTTGAAAGAGGCGAGGAAAGTTATTGACTTGATGGTGCAAAATGATGTTTTGCCTGATGTTTGGACATATAATATGTTGATTAATGGGTTTTGTGGAGAAGAGAGAATGGAGGAGGCGGTTAAGTTGAGGGATGAGATGGAGAATTTGAATGTTTTACCGGATGTTGTTACATATAATACATTGATTAATGGATATTTTAAGTGTGGGAGTAGTGAGGAGGGGTTTAGGTTGGTTGAGGAAATGAGGGAGAAAGGTCTGAAGTTGAATGCTGTCACTAACAATATCTTGGTTAAATGGTACTGCAAAGAAGGGAAGATGGATGAAGCGAGTGAAAGAGTTAGGGTGATGGAGGAAAGTGGGATTCCGCCGGATAAGGTTACCTACAATACTTTGATTAATGGATATTGCAAGGCTGGGAAATTGGGTGAAGCCTTTGAGATGATGGATCTGATGGAAAGGAAAGGTTTTAAGATGGATACTGTCACACTTAATACCATTCTTCATACTCTATGCAAGGAGAGAAAGCTTAAGGAGGCATCTGAGTTACTAACAAGTGCTAGTAACAGAGGTTATTTGCTTGATGAGGTGAGCTATGGCACTTTGTTAGCGGGATACTTTAAGGACGGTATGGCAGACAAAGCATTGAAGCTCTGGAGCGAGATGAAGAAGAAGGAAATTACTCCTAGTATCATAACCTACAACACCATAATTGGGGGTCTTTGCCAAATGGGAAAAACTGAGCAGGCAATATGCATGTTTAATGAGTTACGTCGGAGTGGTTTAGTCCCAGATTCAACTACTTACAATACTATTATTCATGTGTACTGCAAGGAAGGGAAAGTTGAGAAAGCATTCGAGTTATTTAACAAAATGGTTGAAAAGTCGCTCAAACCAGATGTCTTTGCCTGTAATATTCTGCTTTCTGGTCTTTGCAGTGAGGGTATGCTGGAAAAAGCTCTTGAGCTCTTCAATACTTGGACTTCGGAAGGAAAAGTAATTGACAGAGTTACTTACAACACAATGATATCAGGACTATGCAAGGAAGGAAAATTGGAGGATGCATTTCATCTTGTCTCCGAAATGAAAGAAAGGAATCTAGACCCTGATCATTATACATATAGTGCCATTCTTAGTGCTCTCACAAGTGTAGGGAGGATGAATGAAGCAGAGGAATTTATGTCAAAAATGGTTGAAGTGGAAAATTTTGAAGAACAGTCCTTACGGTTAAAGGAGCACAACATCAAGCCAAGTGAGACTACCGAGTTATATGATCCAGATTCTAATGCTTACTCAGAACAAATCATTGAACTGTGCAACCAGGGGAGATATAAAGATGCTATGCGTATTTTTGAAGCATCAAATCAGAAGGGAGTTACTTTGAATAAGTCCACCTATATTGTTTTAATGGAAGGACTTATCAAGAGGCGAAAACGCTTATCAAAAGCTGTCCAATAGAAGTAAATATTTCCTGGCAGTGTTCAACAGGCAAATGTTATCACTTTGTGATTAAATTTGATTGAGCTGATAGGAAAGTTACCTCTTTCTTCACTTGGTCACGGAATATCTCAGGTATTATTTCTCTCTTCAATTGGTTACAAATGAGAAGTCCTAGAAATTGCTTGGTCTTTGTCCCTTTTGCTTGATCGAAGAAATAAAATTTTTAACAAATACCTGGTCATTATTTGTACATATTTGTTTATTTTGTGAATGATTGTACTGAGTGGCACTTTAGTTGTTTGCCTTGCCTCATAATTTTCTATTGCTGCATGCTGCTTATGTCGTTTGGAGTTTCTGAAGTCAAATTGATAGGAAAGATTCCACATAGGTGTAAACGGCAGTCATGTAAGTATGTACATGTGTATATAATAACCACCTACTGGCATCAATGATGCTTAAACTGTAATTGTCTGTGATAACTCTTCTGTTAATAAAGGAGTGTTACATGTTAGTCAATGAATAATATGTTCCAAAATGAGCTTGGCTGACAAATGATGCAACTTCTAAGGACTCCCCGATGCAATGAACAACACTAACATGTAACACTCCTTTATTAACAGAAGAGTTATCACAGACTGCCAGGAACATATTATTAAAGGAGTGTTACATGTTAGTCATTTTGGAACATATTATTCATTGACTGAGTCTGAGATGTTGCAAACTGCTATTTGATAGGAACTCTTAGGAGAATACATTTAGCGAGTAGCAAATAAAGATCTGCTACTCGTTATAGGTAGGCATCAATGATGCAAAAGATAATCCTTCATCCTTGAGTATTACAAAAAAGTTGAGTAGTTATTTAAAACAGTCGATGTCTGAACACGAAAAGAAGAAAAATTAAAGAACCTAGGAACTAGTGTTCAAATATAACAAAACAATATGATACAATCATAATAAGAAAAAAGTGCTATTAGCTGAGTAATTGTAATGATGCTTGTTGGCTATATCAATCTAGTCATCTTAAAGTATCTGGAAAATAGCACTGTGGATCTTGGCTATGTCGTCGGATAGATGTAATGGAAACACTGGCAGTGAACTATCGAAAGCTGGTCAATATCCGAAATGTGTATGATATTAGGAAACCATGTGCCGTACTGGGTTTCATTTGTTCTTTATTTTGTAAGTCTGTAAGTCTAAAATGCATCTGACTTTTTGTGGTCTTCCAGGGAGGATATATTTGGTTGAATCAATAGGATTTCACATGAAGTGAGGGTTTATGGGTGAAAGTTGCTGGAAGCTAGAGAACAGGGGGGATGCATGCAATTCTTGCGAGAAGCATCCGCATCCCCATTTTTGAAAAAACAAGTCTAATTTAGTGTTAGTTTTTTCTTGAAAAATTAATTTAGTTTAGTGCGAAGGGAATTACTTTTTTTTTGCATACTCATTTGAGAAAAAAAATTGAATTTTGTGAATCCACCACTGCTGGAGAAGCATGTTGGCCTCATCCGTTGCATTGATTTTTCTACCAAATACCTCACATCTTTGTCATTCATAATAAGATTGGGGAGCTTTTGACCAATGCGATTCAATGTTGTAAAATTAAAGGTTATTAGTAACCAGACAATTTTTTTTTACCTATTTTGGATGTTATTAGCATTATGGTCTAAGTTTTAATGGTTATTGGTGCACAAGATTGTAAGTGCAGAACAAATTACCTGGACACTCGTTAGAGCTTCAATCATTAATTTTTTATTCGTTTTCATTACGTTATATTTTATGGATTTTAAGTCTTGACAGGCTCATTTTTTATTCAAAAGCTAATCTATCACATACACAAGAAGCAAACAATATTTCTTTTTATTAAGAGCTTTTGCACAAAACTGTCAAACAATTTTTAGAACAAGTGGTTAAATCTTTCAGTTGACATTGACACATTCTCACAAGTTGTAGGTTCAAAAACTCATGAGCACATTGTCCTTTTCCTTAGATAGAAATTAAGGTATAGAAATTAAGGTAAAGTACACAGACGGTCATTGAACTTTGATACAAAAAACAAAATGGTAACCAAACTTTAAAAAATCACGAAGTAGCAATTAAACTTTAGATTTTGAAACAAAATGGTAACTGGGGCGTTAAACCCCGTTAACCCCTAACAGAAATCTGACTGGGTATGCCACATACCCACCCAGTTTTCCATGTCGTATATAAAAAATAATAAAATTATATTCCACGTCATAATTAAAAATTAAATACAAATTATTTTTAATCACGTGCAAGATTTCAACAACCGTAGAAGCCTCCGCTCAATCTTTGCCATTAAACCGGAAGGATCCCCGGAAGTTAACCCCAGAACCCACCGCTTGAAAAAACCAGCCCCTCCCGTCATGCCCGGCGCGCCGCTCGTCCTCCCAATCTACGACGCCATGGCCCCGAGCCCATCTCTAGCTCCGGCCCCGGCCCCGGGACCCGACAGACCCCACCACCATTTCAACGGAATGAGGCAAGTCAAAGATATCATAGAGACCCTGTTTTAGCACCCAACGACGAGGCAATGGCGAAGCTAACGACGGACAAGCTGAGCGAACCGGGAGCGCCAGAGCAAATCATATATTACCATATAATCCCCGATTACCAGACCGAGGGAAGTATGTACAATGTGGAGAGGAGATTTGGAAAAGTGGCGTACGATACATTGAGGTTGCCGCATAAAGTTCTGGCTCAGGAAGCTGATGGGTCGGTTCGATACCGATATTTACACCGACGGAAGGATCTCCGTTCAAGGTATCGACAACGTTCTTTTCTCGTCGAAGGAGAAATCTAAAGAAGAAAAGAAAACCATCAAAGTTGCCACCGTTAAACCCATAAGAGGTAAATTTCATTATCAATATTTGTGTTAAATTGTCTGTTAAGTATATCATTGATTCATTGATTTTGGGGTTTGGGAATAGTCATGGCGGCGACGCTGGTTGCCGGGGAATATTTGGTGGGCAAATAGGAAAGTGTCGGTGCGTTAGAATCGTTTTAGAGCAGTGGCTATTTGGGTTTTTTTTTAATTTTTTTATTAGATTAAAAATAATTTATATTTAATTTTTAATTATGACGTGGAATATAATTTTATTATTTTTTATATATGACGTGGAAAATTGGGTGGGGATGTGGCATACCCAGTCAGATTTCCGTTAGGGGTTAACGGGGTTTAATGCCCCAGTTACCATTTTGTTTCAAAATCTAAAGTTTAATTGCTACTTCGTGATTTTTTAAAGTTTGGTTACCATTTTATTTTTTGTATCAAAGTTCAGTGACCGTCTGTGTACTTTACCCTAAAAATTATTTAGAAATAGTAACAATAAATTATACAGCCTCAATTCTATTGTCAACACTAAATTTATTTTTTGGTAGTTGAATTCATGCATGATGATTTAACTTCTGACTTTTCGACGCTAGTCTAGCTTTAGTAAATGATTAATTTAGACCAATTTATAAAAAATTCGACCCTCTCAATTCAAGTTACCGAGATTTGTTATTGAGACCCTTGGGTGTTTCGATGATGTTGCTCGGCGTAATGCATATATTTGGTTGTATTTTATTTCTTCGTCCGCTATCCTGTTTTTGTAGGATTCTCCCCAATTTCCCTCATCAATTTATTTGACTTAATACCTAAAATGTTCCTATACTTTAATGAAATTTCCATTTCAATTCTTTTACTATTTTCGGCTAATCTACTTTCATTTTGTTATTATGTTAGTTTAAATAACTCATCAATTTATTCATAAAAGACAATAACATATTTTTTTTTGACCAAACAAAAGTGAGGTGCAATGACAAGGCACATTACTTCTCTAAAAAAAAATCGAGTTTAAATTTTAGAGATGACATTATTAGGAAAAAGAATTACAAATTTTGAACATGAATCTTATAAAGGACATGCATTTTATCAAAAATTATTTTTCTTTGTAAAAAATCAAAACTAAAAACTAAATAGTTCTAGAATTCAACAATGATCTCACTGAATAAGAAGCATTACTTCTCCTAGATGATTTTAGCTAGATGATTTGACTTCAAGCGATTATGTTTGTAAAATGTGCTTGAGTTATTTAAGAGTAACATAAAAAACTTCAGTTAAAAAAATAAATAATTTAAGATAAAAAAAAAAGAATTTTGTTCTGAGATCTATTAATTGGTTTATTGACTATTGGTCAAAGGTGTTTATGTTGTCTTATTTTTTATGAGTTCGAGTCTTAACATTCGTCATTATAAAGTAAAAACTCTCTATTTAATAAGAAAAATATTATTTTTTTGACAAATTCTAATTCTAATCTAGATCTTACTTAGAGGGGGAGAATGAAGACTCTAAAAAAAAGAGAGTTTTAATGTCCATGACCTAAGAAAATATAAAAAATAAAATAAAACGAGCAGCTTAACCAACCAGTCATATTATTTTATCAAAAATATATCTTTAAATTTTTTTCAAAAATTAAAAACAAAACGACTAAAAACTAAAATTACTTTCACCTTTATTATTAATATTCTTTTATTTTGTAATATATCATAAAGCATAATGTCCCATATTCACTCCATGACAAGTAATGCAAACAAGATAAAAACACTCCAACATTCTGCTCAACCGAGATCAATTATTGGTGGTAGTTGCCGCCGCAGCTTTCGAGAACTTGGCTCTAAGCTTCATCCCAAAATCAGCAAGCTTATCAACGTCGGGGAAAACATCCTTCACCGCCGCATGGGAGGAGAAGCAATCGGCCCACGCCGCCAAGCTCGGAGTTTTGGCCTCCGACAACACCTCGGTCTCGGTAAACTTCTCGATCACTTTAATCCATGCCAATAAACTGCCCACCGCAAGATCCACGTACCCTAAGTCATTCCCACCAAAGAAAGCTTTCCCTCCGCTCAACTTTTTGAAAGCTTCCTCCAACAGCACCGCCCCTTCCAACATCTCCGCCATCGCCGCCTTTCTACCTTCCTCCGGTGAAACCAACACCTTCCTCAAGGCCGGAAAAAACTACATCACCAAAAACATGTTTGTAACAAAATATCAATAAGTAATTATGTATATGGTTCTAGATATATGTAATAGATGTGACTGTTAACGAGGGAGTTAGAACTTTTATATATTGGGGTCAATTCAAGATCATATTATTGATTGAACGCCCAAATTATCACACCAAGATCTTTCTCTAACCAGTAATAAAACACACTAAAGAAACAAGATGTTATTATACTTCAAATTAAACCGGACTCTCTAAACCGTTTCTGGATACATACCTTGTCGTCAACATAGGCAGCCCAAAACCGGGAAGCGGCACGTTCGTAGGGATCGGAAGGAAGAATGGAGGGCGCGGAGGTCCAGACCTCGTCGATGTAGTGAAGGATGATTAGGGACTCGCAGACCGGCTTATCAGCATGGATAAGGACGGGGACTTTCTTGTGAACAGGGTTCGATTTGAGAAGAAGCTCGCTTTTGGCTTCCAACAAGTTTTCTTCTACGTACTCGTAGCCCACGGATTTGAGGTGAAGGGCGATTCTGACCCTCATCACGAACGGGCTTGCCCATGTTCCCAACACCTTCACGTTGCTGCTGTCGCCCATTTTCTTTCTTCTTAGAATTGCAGAAAGATCTGTGCTGCTTTTATGTGTTACACTGTATATATGGAGGTGGCGTGCTCAGTTTCACACAGCCGGTAGATGGAGAAATAAAGAGAGCGATATTAATTATATAGGTGGAGAGAAATTTCCAGATTGGTCCAGCTATTTACTTTCCATTGAAATGTGTACAAGACATTTTCCTTTTTAGTTTTTCTTTTTCACATTAATAAATTCACGGAAAATAATTCGATGCATTGGTGGGGAAGAATAAAGTTTTTTATATAAGTGGTATATTTTATATATTAGGTTTAGGATTAAGATTTTTAAATTTAAAATTAATTTTTAAGGTTTAGAGTTAGAATTTACAGTTTAAAATTTAATTTTTTTAATGTAAAGAATATAATACCTTTAAAATTACACATGCCATCGAAGCTCGTTTGTGAAAAGAATAAAAATTCCGATACATCAAAGATTAAATTCAATGATTATTTTTTTGGGTGTTATCTTATCTATATTGAAATAGATTTTGACCACAAGTACCTAAAACGTGGATCATTTTCCTTTTAGCTTTAAAATCTAATTACGTTTAGACGGCTCAAGAGGTTTTGAGTGGGCTGTCCTAAAAAATTTTAATTTCTCATATAATTTAAATATTTTTTTTGTATTTATATTTTTTCATTCTTTAAATTTTGTAAGTTTGTAACCTTATATTTATAATATATATTTTAAAAAAAATACAATATATATATTTAAAAAATCATATCTCTAGACACAAAATTCAGCATCCCTAGGATGAGTCTACCACGTACGACGAACATCTTTGAACATCATTAAATTGATTGATAAAGATTAAATTTTTTAAGGATTTAACATACAATTAATAATTATTTTCAAAAAATTCAATTAAATTATTTTTCATATATATTAAATTTTTGAATTTTTTTAATAAGGGTAAACTATATATTAGGTACCTCACATATTTCCGTATTTATAATTTGGTCCTTAAAACGTATACAGTCTATCAATTTAGTCTAAAATATTATCAACTTAAACATCATTTTTAATTTTTGGATTAAAAATGTAAATATATTCTTCTTATTATTCTTCTTCTTCCATTCGAAGTATGAAAAATTAGGTATCGAACATCTTCTTCATTGTCACTATAGTTTCTTGCAAATTTTCATCGATTACCTTTTTTAATTCTTCCAAAAACAATATCGACTTTAATAACAAAAAAACAAAGTATGAAAAAAAAAATCAACCAAAACTTACAAGAACAAAAAGCGCAAAAAATAATATCCATCGTGCTATTATAGCTGATTCACACCTCGGACTAGTCTAAAATTCCAAAAAAGTGTCAATCTCTCGATTAACCAAACAAATAGATGTATCATGTAAGCAAACAAAGTGCATTAAACATTGAAACATAAACACATAAAAACAGATCATAGGCTAAAGTTCTCACCCTTTGTCTCAGATATGCCTCTGAGGAATTAATTGGTGAAACACAATTCACTTTTTGCCCAGGGAAGCAGATTTTAGATCTCCAATGAGATCATTGATTTTTTGAAGAAAAATGATTAAAATGTATTGTTTTTAAAGCGAATTTTCGAAAGGTATATGACACTGTAGATTGGAACTTTTTGCTATTCACAATGAATCAAATGGGGTTTGGCAATCGGTGGTGCTCATGAATTAGGTCCTGCGTTTCTATTACATATGTTTCTATCCTTGTAAATGGGTCGCCTACTAACTCTTTTCCAATAAAATGTGGGCTTCGACAGGGTTGTCCCCTCTCCCCCAATGATATTTAATTTGATTGCCGAAGTATTTAGCGTTATACTATGCAAGGCAGCCGTATCGAGTTTATTCAACGGAGTTAGAATTAGAAATAACCTGGAAGGAATAACACATTTGCAGTTTGCTGACGATCTTATTGTATTCAGTGGAGCTTGTGAAACACAAGTAAAAAATATTGTACAAATCTTAAGGGGGTTCGAGCCAGCATCGGGGTTGAAACTAAACTTAAAGAAGTCAAAGCTAGTCGGGATAAACCTGGATGAAACTGTCGTTTAAACTTAGGCATCTAACATTTTTTGGAAAAGCGAACGTCTACCGAGTACCAACCTGGGACTCCCCTTGGGATTAATGAAGAATAGTTCCTCCATGTGGGATCCAGTTGTTCAGAAAGTGAGATCAAAACTAAAAGGGTGGAAAGCAAGCTCATTATCGTTCGGGGTCGCGTTACCTTGGTAAAATCTATCCTCTATAATTTACATATGTACTATATTTCAATCGTTCATATTCCTATTAAGATAAGTAAGATCCTTACTAGCATGATTGTCAATTTCTTGTGGGGATCAACCGATCGACGAGCAATCCACTGGATCAATTGGGAGACGTTGTGCCTCCCTAAATGTTATGGCAGTCTGGGTTTAGTGAATTTTAACGGAGAAAACAAGGCTCTACTGCTCAAGTGGATTTTGAGACAGCTTAGAACCGAATAGTCTTTGGCGCAAAATCATTAATGCAAGGTATGAGGCCAACTCCCAATCCATCCTGCCACACAACCTGAAAAGCCCTCATCAATCGTTGATCTGGAGGAATATCTCAACATTAATTGCCTCTTCTGATAATTACTTCACATAAATGTACGGTTCTTGGTTGGAAACGGTGAGAAGATCCACTTCTTGAGTGATTCATGGATTGGCAACAAGCCTTTGAAGGTTCCTTTTTTAGAATCTATGCCCTCGCATGCCAAAAGAGTAGTACTATTGTTGAGTTCGGGTCTGTAATTGATGGTGTTTGGAGGTGGAATATTCCCCTCAGGAGGCGACTGTTCGATTGGGAAGTTGGAGTGTGAGAAACTTTCTATCATACATTTAACAATTTCAAATCAAATTCCTCCATACCCGATAACTGTAGATGAAAAGCAAATTCAAATGGTTTGTTTACAGTGAAGTTGTGCAATCTTTTGGCCAATGCTAATGTGGAACCTAAAGATGATGTATGGAAACACATTTGGTCAACCTACGCTCCACCAAAAGTTGTGGCTTTCGTATAGAGAGCCGCCCATGGCAGGTTACCCACAAAGCTAAATTTAATCATTTGAGAAAGCTCCTATATTTCTATTGAGTTGTGTCCTTTATGCGAAAATACACCGGAAATCGCAAATCACTTGTTTTGTCATTGCAACAACTTTTGGCTCATTTTGCAGAAGTGGTGTTTTTGTGGGATGTGCATTTGATTATCCCAGGTACAGTTAACAATTTGATTAGAGTTTGGATTCTCTCTTTCCTACCCAAGTTGAATGAAGAAGTTTGGAAGCTCAGTCTTTTCTGTTTGATGTGGTCATTCTGGTTGTATAGAAACGATTTGGTTTTCAATGGGAATAAGAAGGATGATGCCTAGCTATTCGATCTATGCACTCAACGCCTAGCATGGTGGTGTAAAAGAATATGTCCTGATTAAAGCATTGTTGTTTTTTAATTAGTAAGCAACCCTCGTAACTTCAAGTTTGTCGAATGCAAGCAGTTTAAGGACAAAATGTTAGTTTTGAGACCTCCTCTTGCTGAAGAATTAAAATTCAATATTGAAGGGGTTGTCAATGGGAGCTTTGGCGAAGCTATAATAGGAGAATTTTTAAGAGATGAAAGGGCGAGAAATTTGATGGTGTTTCCGAAATCAGCGGGTCGTTTGGATTCAACCACAGCTGAACTGTTGGCTATTAAAGAAGAAATCTTGATCTTCAGTAAATACTGATGGGCTAGTAATTACAAACTACTCATTGAAACTGATAGCAAACTTTCGGGTGAATAGATCTTGAATCCTCACTCTTGTCCTTTAGTTTTTAAACCTTTAATCACATCTTGCGTGGATGCTTCTAAAGACATTGGGTAACAAATATTGGACGTACCCAGATAATGCAATTTTTTGCAAACAACTTGGCAAAAAAAGGGATTCAACGGTTGGTCGATTACTATGAAGAGTGGCAAGTTTCATAGTGTGAGGTTTTGTTTTGTTGTTTCAAATGTCCTAATTTTCTTAATCCGAATGTAAGTCATTGATACGTTTTGCACTCTTTTTCCTCCATCCTAGGTTAGAGAGGTTTTTTAACGAGACACATATCAATATTCGTTATCTAAAGTGGCAATAAAACATCCCACTTTCAAAAAAATTTATCTCTATGATCAAAATCGACAAAACAATCAGGCAATAGATTCCATATTTCTCATTTGATAACTCCTTAAAAATCAAACAAAATAATTGAATCTAGGAGAAAAAGCAATATTGAAATCTAAATGCTAAAAGAGAAAAAAAAAACGGCATAAATCTTTCATAATTTTTTTTTCAAAATTCTTTCTTCGTTTACAAAGACGATGATTTCAACATCGACGTACCAGTAGAGGTTAATCGGTTAGAAGTTTGATGAGCTATTGGTATAAACGATAGACGAACACAATGAAATTTTAATAAAATATATGATAAGTTTTTGTTTGGAAATATATATATATATATATATATATATATATATATATATATATATATATATATATATATATATTGAGTTTGGAGATCGAGATTCGAGAGTGTTGGTGAGGTTTTGGTACACATATGTTGATATAAAAATATTTGCTTGGGAGTTTTATTTTGGTGAAGTGTTGTTGTGTTGACAGTACCACTAGGGAACCAACTATGACAACATAGTAGATATTAATTTTTGTGCATTTTGCTCTTGTAGGTTTTGGTTGATTTTTACTTTTTCATACTTTGTTTTTTTTTGTTATTAAATTCGATATTTGTAGAACTAAATGTTTTGATATAATAATTAAAAATGTTTTGGACTAAATTGAAAAGAATTTAAAACATACTTTAAGTCCAAACAACTTAAAAATAAGTTTGAGGATGTTTAAAAAGGTTTTGGCAATGTTTGAAACATTTTTAAGTAGCCAAACAAGTGCTTTTAATGTACCCGTTTTGATACTGACATAATCTGTATCGATACATTTTGAAACTGTCAAAATTCGTTCCTATACGGTCCTACTCATTTTTATACGGTCGTTCCTACCCTACCCGTTTTTATACGATCGTTCCTATACAACCCTACCCGTTTCTATACGGCCGTTCCTATATGGCCCTACCCATTTCTATACGGTCTTATTATTCACATAACTACGCTTTCTATTTTGACTATTTCAAAATAGGGACACATGTTTCGATACGAGTAGTTGCAGAACTGTATTTATTGCGAGAAATAAAGACCCCAACGGCTCCAAAATATCTCTAACGGCTAGTAACGACCACAAACTCATTTGAGAGCATAAAATGGACCTCCAAGCATCAAGAAAAGGTTAATGCTTCAATTGTCAACAACATTATGATGTCAAATTATATTTAGTGCCTTTATTGTATATTCCTTGTATAGACAACACTTGTGAGCCTGAATTGTCAAATTTGCTCAAGTGTTTAGGTTTGGGTGAGTGAGCTTAAGATTGCAAATTATCTACCTAGTGAGGATTTCAAGTTTGCTCTAATTTCTCTTGTAAATGGGGTTTACTCAAGCTATGGGTTAGAAAGCTTTGAGTATGTAAAGGTTGCCTCTTTAGCCTAGAAAAGGGGAAGAAATTCAAGAGTGAATTTGTTGAAATCCTTAGTGGGAAGCCAATATAGTGGATGTAAGTGCTTGTTAGAAGGTCGAACCACTATAAATCCTTGTGTTCGTTGTCTAATTTTTGCTCCTACAACTTCCACCCAAAAATCAATCTTCTCCAACCTTGGCGAGCTAAATCGGTTGAAGGAAATCGAGCATATCAAGTCTAACAATTGGTATCAAAGCTTGGCTCAATTGAAGAAGATTAACATCCCATTGAGGTGATCTGGCAAGCTCGAACAACATTTCAAACAATCAGTTCAGTGGCACAATCCATCGATAAGACACCCTTTTTCGATGGTACCAACTACGCTTATTGGAAGACGAGAATGATGTTCTTTGTCAAATCCAAAGACTACAAGCTTTGGGACATTATTGAGGATGGTTCGTTCGTACCATAAAGAAGCAAGGCGTAATGGAGTGCCATCGGCCGCAAGAAGATGGAACTTAATTGCAATGCTTTGCATTTTATCTTTTGTACACTTAGTCTTCATATCTATGAGAAGATGTCTTCTTGTGAGAGTGTCAAGGATGTATGGGACAAGCTTAAAGTTATATACGAGAGAAAAAACAAAGTAAAGGAGACCAAAATCGGCCTCCTCAACCACGAGTATGAGAACTTCAAGATGGATCCGGAAGAGGACATTGAGAAGATGTTCCATCGATTCTCCACCATCACCAATGGACTAAAAGGCTATGGAGAAGTCATTCCAGAAGAAAAGTTTGTCCGAAAGCTTATCTACTCCCTTCCCGAGTCATGGGACTCGAGAAAGACCATCATCATCGAAGCCAAAAATCTCAAGACCTTGAAGCTTGACGAACTCATTGGGTCAATTCTCAATCACCAAATCATGAAGAAAGACAAAGAAAAGGAGAAGAAGAAGGAAGAGATAAGAAAGATAGGGAAAAATAAGATCATAGAGCTAGGCATCAATGCGAGTGTCGTTGCTTTCAAATCCTCCACATGCCAACACGATTATTTGAGTGAGGAGGAAAGTGAAGATGAAGAGATGGTTCATTTCTTCAAGAAATTCACACAGTTCATGAAGAGCGAGTTGAAGAATTCTAAGCATGAATCGAAGAAGAAGATGAAAGACTTCTACAAGTCCAACAGAAAGGGATCATCTTCAAAGAAAGCATACATGGCGACATGGAGTGATGAAGACTCCATCGATGAAGAGGTAGCTCACCTATGCTTCATGACCCTCAATAAGGGGGAGATAACTTCTAACTCATCTATTTCTAATCCATATACCTTTGATGAGTTACAAGATGCTTATGATGATTTGCTTTTAGAATTTAAGGCATTATTTTCAAAGAACAAAAAGTTGGTTTCAAAATTGAAAAGGGAAAATGATTTACTTTCCAAAACAAATCTAGAGTTTGAAGCAAAACTTAAAGATTTTGAGCTTAAAGTTTTAGACTTACAAAATTTGCTTCAAACGATTGAAAAAGATCATCAAAGAGAGGTAGATGATCTTGGAAAAATATTTAATTTTCAAAGAGCTTGAAAAGAAAAATAATTTTAGAAAATCAAACTTTTACCAAAGACAATCTAGTGCCCCTAGATTTATAAATGGAAATGTTTTAGAAGTATATGGATCCCAAAATGACTAAGTACTTCAACTAAAAAGGATAAAATTGAAAAATGGATTCCTAAGGGGACTAAGTTTTGTGCTACTAACGTTTATGGATCCAAAGCAATTTGGATACCAAAATTTGTATGATTGTCTTATTTTAGGTGTGATGGAAAATGTTCAACAAGTCAAATATTGAGGGGGAGCTCCACACACACAAGGAAAAACACTTGAAGAAAGAATGCTTCACATCCTCAATTGAGTTCAAGTGTGGTAAAATCTAGTTGTTTTATTTGTTTAATTTGATTTATTTTTTATTTCAACTAGACTAGCATATATGTTGGACTAACATTATTTGATGATGCTTTGAGTAAGGGGGGAACCATTTTAAAACAAAAAATTCTTATTTGTGTCATTTTTTGTTAACCTCCTAAGTTATTTTGAACTTAAAGTTATTTAAATTATTTTTGATATAACAAAAAGGGGGAGAATTTGTTTGAAATATTGATTTTTCAAGTGAATAAGGGGGGCTTCAACTATATTTAATTTTCAAATTTTCTCTTATTCAAAATTTTTAAATAATAAGGGGGAGAATCCTAAACAAATTTTCAAGTTGGTTTTATTATATAAAAAGGAGGAGATTGTAGAACTAAATGTTTTGATATAATAATTGAAAAATATTTTGGACTAAATTGAAAAGAATTTAAAACATACTTTAAGTCCAAACAACTTAAAAATAAATTTGAGGATGTTTAAAAAGGTTTTGGCAATGTTTGAAACATTTTTTAGTAGCCAAATCAGTGCTTTTAATGTACTCGTTTTGATACAGGTATAATCTGTATCGATACGTTTTGAAACAGTCAAAATCTGTTCTATACTGTCCTACCCGTTTCTATACGGTCGTTCTTATACGGCCCTATCCATTTATATACGGTTGTTCCTATACAACCTTACCCGTTTCTATACGGCCGTTCCTATACATCCCTACCCGTTTCTATACGGCCGTTCCTATACGACCCTACCCGTTTCTATACGGTCTCCTTATTTCACATAACGACTCTTTCTATTTTGAGGTTGTTTCGAAACATGAACACATGTTTCGATACGGGTAGTTGCATGACTTCATATATTGCGGGAAATTAATAAAATTTCATGGTCCTAATAGTATTAATTTATAGAGGTTTTATTGTAATATACAATGAACACTAGCTAAAAAAAGAAATAGATAGTATCGAGTACTGTGAAGTAGCCATTTCACATGTTGCACCAGCGCTATCAGATTCGCCAATTAACAATGCAATGGCAGAACAAGTGAAAAATAATTTCGTTTTTTCGACGAACAAAGGGGGCAGAGTGAAGATTGTTGACCAAGCACACCTCTTTTAGCTAGTTCAGCCCTAGTTGGTATTCTTCCATGTAGTAGCTTCCACAAAAATGCAATGACTTTCGGAGGTGCGAATTTAGACCACACATGCTTCCACAAATTATCTTTGAGCCTATCATCCTTTGAGACTAATTCACTATAAGACTTGGAAGAGTAGATGCTATTACAGCTGCCAATCCATCTAAGATTGTCTTTGTTGAATCTTTCTGGACAAACATTTTGAATTAATGACAAAAATTTAACTCAAACATCTTTTTCCTAGTCGAAGAATTTTCTACGCATTTCAATCTTTCATTGCCGAATCCCATTCTCGAAGCTTCCAAAATCAACGATAACACCATCTTTAATGGATGCTAGAGCATAGATCCTAGGAAACGCAACTTTCAAGGCCATAGTTCCTGCCCATATATCATTCGAAAACTTCATATTTTTACCACCGGCAACAGTCAGCCTTATATTTTGAGAGAAAGGATCATCCGGGTTAACTAATGGTGAAATTATACTTTACTAAATTCAAGATTTATTGAAAACTTCGTAGATTTAGTGGCAGCAAATTGGATGAACTTTTCTCCTACTTGGCAGCAAGCCAGCAACCACCATTCTCCAAAGCCTATTCAGTTCTGTGCCGAACTTACAAATCTAATTGTTTAAGAGGACTTTATTTTTAATTTTAAAATTTAAAATCCCAATCCATCACAGCATTTGGGCAAACATATAGTCTCCCAATTAATTCAGTGAATTAAATTTTTTTATCTAGAGATCCCTATAAAAATCTTGCAACCAGGCTTGAAACGGCATTTTTAATGGTAATTTGAGAAAAAGGGTCATCCAGACAAACTTTTTTGAGTATGGTATCTAAATGATGCAAGTGTGTTTTTATTCTCCTTGTGTGACTAGTGAAATATGTATTGTATAAATAGTTCTTACCATTGACTCGTTGTACTCTTTTTCTTTTAATAAGTTTAAGAATAATTTTTAATGAGGCACGAATCAATGCATCTAATATTATTAATAAAATAATTTTTTTAAAAAATAATATTTAGATCTGAATCGTAATAAATTTCAATAGAGTTTACATACGTTATTTCACCTAACAAATCTCGAATTTAAGATCTAATCTTTTTAAATATCATTTTACATTAAACAAAAATTTTATTGACAAACAAGTTTGACGAAATTTTAAGTGTATTTATTTTTTATTTAAATATTAAAAAAACATTTTTGTCTTTGTTCGTTTCGAAAAAGTTAACATTTTTATTCGAAATAGTAGTGTGCAAGTTAATTTTAATATTTTGGTTTAAATTAGTTCATATTAAACTTGAAATCCCTCTTAAAAAAGAATAATTTCGTCCTGTAATTTCGAAAGTGAACAATTAATAACGATAAAAGATGATGTCTCTCTTGTTAGCACATAATTTTTAAAATTTTTAAAAATTGAATATTTTTATATAACCACTTCTATTCAATTTATTGATTGATTAATCTGAAAAAGCAGAGGCTATAATGGGGTGACTCTCAATCTTATTTCTTTCATTCAAACGTTAAGATTTGAACTCATATCCTTACTTAAAGAATCTAGTGTCTCATCTTACTAGATCAATCAGTTGTTGGAAAAAAAATCAAACCTTTTAATACAATAAACAATATTTTAAAAGGTAAAAAAGTACTAAAATTTTGAAAAATAATAAAAAAACTAATAAAATACAAAAAATAAAAATAAAAAATCTATAGTTTGTAAAAATAAAGCTTCAAAAAAATTTAATTTCTATCAAAAACATCAAACAAAAAGGAAATATAATAAAAAATTAATTGCACTACTTATACAATCCAAACATATCAAAATGCAAAAGCTACGAACACTAAACAAAATTACAGTGTTATTGCTGAAGCTTCAACGCATGTTATATGTCATGCAAAAAAGCAAATAAATAAAATAACAACGTTAAGAAATTCGAGTTAATTTTATGTCTAGATTTCATAAGTGTTCAATTTTTTTTATAAAAAATAAATCATCAATAAAAAAGCAACAATTTACTAAATTTTTTAGATTTTTAACGAAGAATGATAATTTAATTGAAAACGATTATAAAAATATCTTAAAATTTATTAAAAGTTTTAAAACTAAGAAAAAATATATAAATTTTTGAAAAAAAAATAAAATGTATCTAAAGAGAGTTAGTTAACAAATTAGTTATCCTGTTAGTTAGTTAGCTTTAGTCAGATATGTTTATTATAAATATCCTCTTGTAATTTTATTTTGAGATATATGAAAAAGAGAATTTTTTTTAATCTTTTACTCTCAATATGGTATCAGACGCTTAGGTTTTGGCTTATCTCGTGTTTGAGCTTTTTTCTTCTCAATTCCCCCAATTTCCCCTCATTTATTCTCTTTTTCATTTCCCCCAATTTTTCTATCGTGTTTCTTCTCCGTTTCTGCGATGGATTCCATTGATTTTAATCATCCAATATATCTTCATTCTTCTGATACTCCGGGTGCTCTCCTTGTCTCACACCAACTCACTAGCGCTGAGAATTATAGTGTGTGAAGTCGTTCGCTTCACATTTCTCTGCTCGTGAAGAAAAAATTAGGGTTTGTGGATGGCACCTGTAAACTCGATTCTTATGTGGAGTCATTGCGCGCTCAGTGGGATCGGTGCAACGCTATCGTTCTCAGCTGGATTCTGAACATCGCCAGTCCAGATCTCTCCGCCGGTATCGTTTTTGCTTTTGATCCTTCGCTTGTGTGGCTCGATTTAAAGGAGCGCTTCGACAAGGTCGATGGTGCTCAGATTTTTTTCCTTCATCGTCAGATTGCCACTCATGTTCATGGAGACTCTTCAATTTATGTCTATTTTACAAAATTGAAATTACTCTGGGATGAGTATAGTGTATTGGTTCCTTTTTTGTGTCAGTCTGCTAACTCCGATAGGAATCAAAAGCATATTTGCAACAACGGCTGTTTCAGTTTCTGATAGGCCTAAATGAAACCTACTTTGTCGTTCGTAGCCAGCTTTTTCTCATGCAACCTCTCCCCACCGTCAATCAGGCATATTCTATGCTCATTCAGGAAGAGTCTAACATATTTTTCTTCATGATGCCTCTCCTATTTTGGAATCTACAGTTTTGTATTCCAACTCTTTCAGTGCTCGACGACGCTTCAACGACATTTGTGATCACTGTAAGGTTTGTGGTCACAAAAAGGAGAATTGCTATCGGTTGATTGGCTATCCTCCTGATTTTAAGTTTACCAAGAAGAAAGACACTTCAACTGTCCTAGTTGCTCACTCTGAGTCCTCTGATTCGCCATCGGAGTGTTTGGTTTCTGGTCATGTCAATTCGCCCTCAGCTTCTGCTTCACTCAGGCTCAATATAATCAAATCTTGGAGCTTGTGACCAAGTCTTCCCCTATCGAATCTGCTGCTAATTTTGCAGGTAATGTTGCTTGTAATTCACCTGCTTATCCTGGCTTAATTTGGATTTTGGATACTGGTGCAACTGACCACATTTTCTGTGATTTCAATAGCTTGATTTCTCCTATTGCTTGTTCTCCTAATTCTCGCTTTGTCCACCTTCCTAATGGTAAAAGAGTTTCTGTTACTCACACCGGATCTATTTCTTTAAGTTCTGACTTTGTTATACGTGATGTGCTATTTGTTCCTGATTTTACCCATAACTTTCTCTCTGTCTCCATTTTAGCTCAGGAACTTCATTTGTTAGCACTTTTTTATCCTTATTTCTTTCTTTTACAGTATCTCTTCTCTGGAAAGATGAAGCAGATTGGTAGGGAACAAGGGGGCTTATATTTTCTCGAGTCTTCTTCTACTTCTAGTATGTCTTTTCCATTTGTTTTTAATTCGCATCTTCAATCTTCTACTTGTATGTCTTCTGTGGTTGATGTTACTAATATCTGACATGCTCGTTTAGGACATGCTCCTATCAATAAAATACATAGATTACCTTGTTTAAATGCTATGAAATTTGATTCTGTTTGTATTCGCCAGTGTTCTATTTGTCCTCTTGTTAAACAAACTAGGCTACCTTTTCTTTTAAGTACTTTTAGAGCTTCATGTCCTTTTCACCTTATACATATTGATCTTTGGGGTCCATATCGAGTCTCTACTCATGCTGACTATAGATATTTTCTCACTATTGTTGATGATTACAGTAAGATGAGTTGGGTGTACCTATTAAGACTAAAAATTGATGTTCTTCTCCATCTTAAGAATTTTTTCACTCTTGTTCAAACTTAATTTGGTGTCCCTGTTAAGGTTGTACGCAGTGACAATGGCATTGGATTCTTCAATTATGGATGCTCTTCTTTTTTCAATCTATTGGCATTATTCACCAGAGCAGTTGCATCCATACTCCCCAGCAAAATGGAATTGCTGAGAGAAAACATCGTCATCTTCTTGAAGTGGCCAGAGCCCTTCGTTTTCATTCAAAAGTTCCCATCAAATTCTGGGGTAAGTGTATTCTCACTGCTTGTTATCTCATTAACAGGCTTTCCTCATATGTTCTCAATTAGAAAACTTCGTTTGAATTACTTTTTTATAAATTTTCTTCTTTGTCTCACTTAAGGGTCTTTGGCTGTTTGTGTTTTGCCACCACACCCAACTATAAGGATAAATTTTCTCCAAAGTCCATTCTTTCTGTCTTTCTAGGTTACCCTTCCACTCAGAAAGGCTATCTTTTATTCAATTTGAAAACTCATTTTTTATTCATTAACAAAGATGTCATATTTCATGAAACTATTTTCCCTTCCACATGGCTAAATATTCGTCTCCTATTTTTTTACCTTCTCATCCTTTTGTTCCTGATGAGGATTTTTTAATTATGTCTCCTCCTCATCCTTCAGTGAATACATCCATTGTTCCTAATCAACCTTCACCAACTATTTCCCCAACTACTTCCACTGTTCCTCATCAACCTTCACCAACTATTTCCCATCCAGATTTATCCTCTCCTACTTCTCAACCCAATATAGGTACACCTGACTTGTCTCACCTACCTCCTCCTTCAACTTCTTCTTCTTTGCATGTTCCATTAAATGGCATTCCTCGCAAATCTACTCGTGTCTCTAAGTCCCCTACTTGGCTTGATGATTTCACTTGTTCTTACCACTCTACTTCCTCTTCTCCAGGTTCGCTTCCTTTTTCTTCTTCTTTTTCCTATTCTCATTTACCTTTTCCTACTCAAAATTTTCTTTCCTCCACAACTTTGTTTGAACCAAAGAAATTTTCTGAGGTAATAAAACACCCTGCTTGGATTAAGGCTATGCAAGATGAGATTCAAGCCTTGGAATCTAATGAAACGTGGATTATTGTGCCTTTACCAAAAGACAAAACTCCCATTGGCTGTAAATGGGTCTATCGTGTTAAGTACAAAGCCTCTAGTGAAGTGGAACGGTTCAAAACCCGTCTTGTTGCAAAGTGTTACAACTAACAAGAATGAGTTGACTACGATGAGACTTTCTCTCCAGTTGCTAAGTTGGTCACTGTTCGCACTGTTCTCGCTCTTGCAGCTATGTTTCATTGGCCATTATTTCAGATGGATGTGCACAATGCTTTTCTTCAATGGTACTTATTTGAAGAAGTTTATATGTCCTTGCCTGAGGGTTTCAATATCCAGGGGGAGAATATGGTATGTGGGCTGCAGAAATCCCTCTATGGTCTCAAACAGGCGTCAATGCAATAGAATATAAAGTTGACAGAGACTTTGGTTACTGCTGGATACAAGCAATGTAAGCATGATTACTCATTATTCACAAAGAAGCAAGGAAACAAAATGGTAATCATGCGTATATGTGTTTATGACTTAATACTGGCTGAAAATGACATTGAACTGATTAATGAATTGAAAAAGATTCTGAACAAAAACTTCAAGATGAAAGACTTAGGTAACTTGAAGTATTTTCTTGGGTTGGAAGTTTTGAGATCTAAAAAAGGAATTCTATTAAATCAAAAGAAATCTACCATGGAGCTTATTAAGAGTACGATTTAGGGGGAGCTAGACCTGCACCTACTCCTTTAGAGCAGAACTTGAAGCTCACTTTAGTATAGTTTGATAATAATTTGCAGCAACAACATGAGGATCCTGTAACCCCCTCGTCCCGGTCTGGCCGGATGACCGGTCCGAGTAGGCTACACGGGAAAAACCGAAGAAAAACCCATTAAGGTCCCACCTCGGTTAGCAACCCTAGAAAATTTCTTTTAATTTAATCTTGCATAGAAGAATATTATTTCCTAAGTGATCACGACAACGGAAAACATCAAGAAGGACACACATCCGAACCCCAACAACATGTTAACAATCCATTTTACACTTACAGGGCAGGTCGTATCGATACGCCTTAACCAAGGTCAACATCCAACAGTCAACACAAGAAGACCGTATCGATACAACCCTTGAGCGTATCGATACACCCCTCTCGGTCAACATCTCATGGTCAACGAGATGAAACCGTACCGATACGCTAAGACACCGTACCGATACGCCAAAGTCTCACCAAAATCTCAGAATTCCGGTGAGCATTAAGCGTATCGATACACCCCCGTGTATCGGTACACCAAGCCAAAACTGAGTCCTA
The DNA here is from genome assembly GCA_958450335.1 of Hibiscus tridactylites. Taxonomy (NCBI): domain Eukaryota; kingdom Viridiplantae; phylum Streptophyta; class Magnoliopsida; order Malvales; family Malvaceae; genus Hibiscus; species Hibiscus tridactylites. The sequence continues at coordinate 36,652,875 of OY288271.1, forward strand.
AAGGCAAGACCATATCGATACGACCCTTAAGCGTATCGATACGGCCCTTAAGCGTATCGATACGCCCTGCACTGCAAGTCTCCAAATTTCAGCAAAACAACACAAGACACAACTCTAAATGCATTTTAAGACCTTCCTAGCACATCCAAGCATTCATACAACATCTATCAACCAAAATCTAATCATACAAGGCATCCGACAAGAACAAACATCATTCAACCAAGAGAGTCGTGTATTCATTCAAAAGAAGGCAAACATAGCATATATGAGGTTCTTGCCTTAGCAAACAAACATAAAACATTCATACAAGGCAGTCTAAACATAGTTTTACAGGCCAAGCATGGCATCCAAAAGCCAAAGCAACACAAGCACTTTAAGGGATTCTAACATGCTCCTAAACAAACCAACATTCAACATACTTCAAGGCATTACACCACAATTACATGTCTCATTGCTTGACCATTACATCATAATTAAAATACTCATACTTGGTAGCTAAGCTAGCACCACGAAGCACACTTGGAGGCCCCTTCTTGCACTAGCAACCCACGAGCTACTGATCTGCATTGTCGAACAAGAGAGAGCGTAAGCATAAAGCTTAGTGAGGGTAAGCTCTTTAAAAACAAACCTCGACAACGCAGGGTCCAAGCACGAGCACAACAAGGTAAAATGCATGTCCTTACCTTCGATCCTCATGAGCCAAAATATCAATGATGCATGAACAATTATCCAATGATATGTCATGCTCCACAATCTCAACCCACAACATATGTAAACACATATATTAATCCAATTAGGAAATCACATTTCATCACATTGATACACATATCAATTCATATTGGCACCTAGCTATGACTCGAATACGCGGATAAACACGTTGGAACTCACATCCAACAACAACTTTACCTCACGGTGGGATTACACTCTTCACCGTTCTCGCGGAGGGGATTCCACTCATCCTCACGCCCCGTCGATGGGATTCCACTCATCACCGACTATCATAATATATAAGAAGAATTTCTGGGCGAACCCGTACTCCATCTTGATAACTACCATCATCAAGACCACGCACGCATTTGACTCTCGTGTGCACACTAACATCCTAATGATCGATCATTTGTACCCAAGCATACTAGTGCCAACACTAACACAATCCACAATTTCATTCAATAACAACTTCCGTGCTTAGCACGTACTCATCATGATTAACATCATGCCCATACCTCATGCATATAACAATGCATCACAACCATGCCTCAACATACATGTATAACACATTATACATAATCATCATAACACAAATCATCACGAGGCATAAACATCAATTAAAAAGTTCAACCAATGTCTCTAATTAAAGTTTAGGATTAGGCTACCACTCTAATCCTGACTCTAGGTGGGTCTACCAAGCCCAACCTAGTCCACATGCTTGAACCAATTATTCAAAGACCATTTTGAAAACATTAAACCACTCACCTTCACTTCCAAGCTCAACTATCAAGCAACCAAACCTTCAAGCTTCCGGATTCACTCCTGATGCTTCACCAACACATGTCCTTGTCTCTAAACAATCCCAACACAATCCAAACAACCTAAAATCAGCTCAAACATCAAAGTATGTAACACCCCAAGTTTTTAAGGTAATATATATATATATATATAAATAGAGAAGTGCAGCTGAGGAGACTCGAACACGCGACCTTCAAAATGGTGTGCAAAGGCCTTGGCCAACCAAGCTAAGTTAATTCTTAGTCTTAGTCTGCGTTGTCTTAATGTCAAGCTTGTATTCGATTTGAAAAAAAAGAATGAAAATAAAGCTCGTTTTACCCCCTTTCACATGTTGTTTGAATAGAAATTAAATGTAAAAAAAACAAAAAAAAAACGTCTCGTTTTCCTCTCTGTTGCCTTTTCAACTTCACGATCGGCCGCCATCGATCTCTGTCACCGTCGGGCGGTGGTGGTCACCGCTTACATCACTTGAGGCGCCACGTCGTCGCAATCTCAGCATTGGCCACCACGCGCGTCGTCAGGCCGCCTTCCGTCGGCAAACCTCGTTTGAAGCCCCGACAATGAACCCAACCGACGCCACTGTTTCTCGTGTTTTCCGGCAACGGTTGCCGTCCATTCGCGAAACGGACACCAGATCTGGACTCCTGACGTAGCGGCTAGCAAAACCCTACCGGCAAATCGTCCATCCGACGACAGCAAGGCCCTCGTCGGAGCTTCGAATTTTTCCGGCGCAACGTTTGCATTTTAGGTAAATTCTGGTTGAATTCTTGCATGCTTGACTGAGTTTTGGAATAATATGATATGGGTTTGATAACCTTTTGATTTTCGGTAGAATCGACGCAAAAATGGCATCTCCGACGACTTTTCCGACGGCCGTCCGGCGACCGGAAATTTTGGGTGAGTGAACCGGACTAAACCGTCCAACCCGGTCTGAACCAGTCCAACGCGGTCTGAACTGGCCCAAACCCAAACCGAGCCCAAAACCCGACCCGTTGACCGACCCGTCCACCTGAGTCTAGCTCGACTCGTCAACCCGAGTCAACTCGTCCGAGTCAGCTGAGTCAACTCGTCCGAGTCAACCCGCAACTCAGTTGACCCCTGTTGACTGCTAACGTCATGATGACGTCAGCGTTGACCTGCTGATTTCATGCTGACGTCAGCGTTGACTTTGACCGTTGACCAAAAAAATCAAATTTTCTAAAAACTCATATTTTATGTTTTTCGACGTCCTGAGTCCGTTTTGCAAAATTCTGACCCGAAGGCCTCCGAATCTGACTTTGAACCCGAAAGTAATTGTGTGTCTAATTTTGGTTAAGAGCTCTCTAAATAAGGACTGAAATGTGAATCTATGTTGTTGAAGGTATCAAAGTACCCTTGAATTTGAGATGTTGGGGGCCGTCAAATCTTGGGATCGAGTGTGATCGTATGAGATGTCATGAATCAACTATTATAGATCGGAACTAAGGTAATACACTACTACCCCTTGTATTCTTTATGAACATGTTGATATTCGATTAACGCATGCATGCTTATGATGACATATACTATAAATTATGCTTAAACTGAATCAGATTCGAGCAATAAGTATGTACATTAATAAGACCAAATTATCCGAATAAGATTACTAATGGGCTAACAATATTAGAAGTTCTAATAGTTAAATTCAGTTAATCCGCAACTCAATCAACAGTGTGTAAGAATCGAGGCCCAGGATACGGAGTGAGAGATTAATTATGAATTTACGAAAATGCCCTTGGAGCATAAGTATGACTAAACTACCCCTCTAATTAAGGAAATGATCTAAAAATCTGCATTCGACCTGATTATACAATTTACACTACCCAAGATGTATGTTTTAATGGAAAGACTTCAGCATCTTTATGCAATACGTGTGATACGAACTTGGATAATCCCTCAAACTCTGTATAACACATGAATGAGAATTCTCTGCAAATATTGTTGAAATCCTAAGTCGATCCTTATGACAGTAATGCGTGAATTAAATGAGAATGATTGTAATGACCAAAAAGACGGTAATGCCCTCGAGCACCAAAATGTCTGATTAATTTGAATGACGTTATACCCTCAAGTTCTGTAAAGAATAAATCGTATGTAAAGGGCCGAAGAGTTAGGACGACTTAATCTCTATCGGGTACGTAAACGATGGAGGTGCTAAATAGTAAAATTTGACGAAAATGGTGGATTCATCCTAATTTCCAAAACGACTGAAATGCTCTATTAAGTTAAACATGCAGTTATGCATTTAATGAAATTCTGAGATCTCTAGTAAGACTTTAAGGGCTAAAGTGCCCCTAAGTGTTAGGAAGCACACTCATGTATGTTAATCACCCACGATAATTAAAAGACTAAAATGCCCACGTTGGCCAAAATAATTAAGATAGCCCTGAATGTATCCGATATCGTGACAGACCTTGACATAGAAATCTATAAATGCCTGATTGGAAGCCTATTAAGTAAATAAAATTTTCTGAGCAACTGTTTATGCTTTGTTGGTATAAATTACCAAAATGTCCATATCTGATAAAATGACCATAATGCCATTGTAGGCTTAAATGACTAAATAACTTATGATGCGTCTAAAGTCTCAAGATCTTGATGTATCACCTCTTGAATATCTGGGTTAAACCGTTAGTATGAACCCCTTTTTAATAGGGGCCACGTTTTAGAAATCCGTTCAAGTTGTCAAGAGTTCAATATGTCCCATTCCGTAAATGCCAAGTATCTCCAAGAAATGATCTATCTCACCTAGTGTGTTCCATGTGTGATATATTTTGTTGAATGGATTGTATAATTATTTAATCATGAATAATATTATGTTGATGAACATTTCAATTGTTATTGAGATTGAATCACTATGTTAGAAAATGAGATAAAATGATGAACTTGATATTTGATGACATTCTCTGCCTATTTGATATATGTCTGCTCAATCTGTATACTTGGTATGTGATCGTTTGATCTGTGATGATATTGTCTGACTGTTTGATGAATTGTTAGCATGATCTGTTATTTTGACCTATGATGGGATAATCTGTTTGCATGATGAATGCTGAAAATGTTTGCTCTGCTCAATAGTATGCCCATTTATCTGTCAAAAGCATGAACTTCTGTTTCTGATACTCTGAATAGAATGTCTGTTACATGTATTATGTTACTCATGTCTGGAATCTGAACACCGATTACTGTCCGGGGTATACTGATGGCTTATGTTATGAAGTGTCTGTCACAGCCCTGGTCCAGCTGTTTTGTTAAGCTCCTATGCCCACAGGCCTAGGGTAAGTCTTTCTGGACCTAAGGCATTCCCTTAGGTAGGCTCCTACGCCTCAGGCCTAGGGTAAGACCTTCTGTATGCAGTTTAGGGGAATTGCATTTTGGAGTTCGGTTGGAGGGTAGTTCTTGTAAACTTCTGTATGAACATTGAACATCTACATTTAATCTGTTATGTGCTCATATGATATGATGTTAAGTACTTATGTATGTTCGATCTGCAACTTGTTGAGACACACTAGGCTTCGTGGTTTAACTTCTCCAACTCGCCAATCTGTTGATTTCTCTGAACAATAAGTTCTCTTTTAATACTCAACAACATAGAAAGAACAAACCTTGTTGTCCTCAAGAATAGTGCTTCACTAAATTAGTGAAAAATAAATGGAGACAAGTATTGCTTGAAACATCATAAAAATGTTATGCCTACCATATATGTGCATGAGCTTATAGCATCTTTTGGTAGTTCTGTATTACTGAGCTTTTCCAAGCTCACGTTGTTTTTACCATCGCAGGTTAAAAGAAAATAGCATGACCTAAGGTTTGACATCAGCGTTCGGAGTTCCTTCGGCGTTACATTTAGAGTACGGTACTGTATAGTTAGAGGGCATGTATGTCATGTATGGTTTCATGTCAATGTCTGTAAAATACTTTTCTGAAATTTTTGTTATGTGTTTAAATAATTTCCTGAAATTGTATTTTAAACAGGAGTCGAGTTTACAGTTTGATAAGTGTTTTGAGAAAGAAAAAAATGTTTTCATGTGTATTTTCACCGTGGGTCGCTCTTGTGACCCTAATGTGACTTTCTAGGATCCGTTGTAACGCATAGGCGGGTCTAGGGGGTTACATTTAGTGGTATCAGAGCTTAGAGTTTCGTCTTTCTGGGTTGATCGGCCGATCGTCTGTCATAGGGTGTCTGGTATGTGCATGCCCCTAGATCCTGACCGTACTCCACCAAGCCAGGACTCCGATGTCGAATCCTTTTTCTTAAATAATTGAATCTTAGCTTTTTGTCTGCTGTATCACGAATCGTAATGACAAGGAATGTCTGTAACATTTGTCTATGAATTGGATTAACTTGGTGGATTTGAATCTGAGATGGTTCATACTGGTGAAATTGAAGAATCAATAACAGTTTAAGAGCAAATGTTGATCATGTGAGATAACATATATACGATTTCACGTAATGCTATTCGGTGATGATGATTATGTTTGAGAATATTCTGATGAAAATTTGAAAAACGTACTATAAAATTAAAACAAAGATGCTCACAGATGTGTCAGAAATGTAAATTCTGTGGCGACTCTGTTGTAAAAAAAAAGTTGTCTGAATATTATGTTGAAGGTAGGTGATATTCATTAAAGACTTTAGTTATGTTTGATCAGCATGAAGAAAGGCATCTCCTCCAAGGTGTGTCTTGGTATATCGTTAAATATCATCCTTGATTGAAATTTGATGTTTACATCCTGATTCTGGGAGTCGTCGTTGGAGTCCTAGAATGCTTATCTGAACCGTAGTTGTAGTTTTTCATCTGAAAATTTATGGTCAACCTAGAAGAGTAATTCGATCTCTGAAAGATAAACCTTTGGGTGGTATGATTAACTTCTGTGGAAGATCGGAATGTCTCTTATCCTTGACTGAGACTGTTTATAATAAAAGATATGAAGTAGGTTTTTGCTTGGCACCATATGGAATTTGGTATGGTTTAAAATATCGTGTTCAAATAAGTTGGTCTGAGGCGTAAGACGAGATAGTTTTGGGCCAGGTTGGTCTAAGTGATTAAGGGCGTTATCAGATTGGCTTGTGATCGTCTGAGAGACTCGAGAATTAGGGATACCCCGATGGAAAAGTTTCAGTACAAAGATAGATGAGTGTGCAATCTTTTTATTCCTCTGACTCTGGTAAATTTCGAGCAAGAAATTTCTTTTAAGGGGGAGAGAGTTGTAACACCCCAAGTTTTTAAGGTAATATATATATATATATATATATATATAAATAGTGAAGTGCAGCTGGGGAGACTCGAACACGCGACCTTCAGAATGGTGTGCAAAGGCCTTGGCCAACCAAGCTAAGTTAATTCTTAGTCTTAGTCTGCGTTGTCTTAATGTCAAGCTTGTATTCGATTTCAAAAAAAAAGAATGAAAATAAAGCTCGTTTTACCCCCTTTCACATGTTGTTTGAATAGATATTAAATGCAAAAAAAAAAACAAAAAAACGTCTCGTTTTTCTCTTTGTTGCCTTTTCAACTTCACGATCGGCCGCCGTCGATCTCCGTCACCGTCAGGCGGTGGTCGTCACCGCTTACATCACTTGAGGCGCCACGTCATCGAAATCTCAGCAATGGCCACCACGCGCGTCGTCAGGCCGCCTTCCGTCGGCAAACCTCGATTGAAGCCCCGACAAGAAACCCAACCGACGCCACTGTTTCTCATGTTTTCCGGCACCGGTTGCCGTCCGTTCGCGAAACGGACACCAGATCTGGACTCCTGACGTGGCGGCTAGCAAAACCCTACCAGCAAATCGTCCATCCGACGACGGCAAGGCCCTCGTCGGAGCTTCGAATTTTTCCGGCGCAACGTTTGCATTTTAGGTAAATTCCGGTTGAATTCTTGCATGCTTGACTGAGTTTTGGAATAATATGATATGGGTTTGATAACCTTTTGATTTTCGGCAGAATCGACGCAAAAAGGGCATCTCTGGCGACTTTTCCGACGGTCGTCCGGTGATCGGAAATTTTGGGTGAGTGAACCGGACTAAACCGTCCAACCCGGTCTGAACCAGTCCAACCCGGTCTGAACTGGCCCAAACCCAAACCGAGCCCAAAACCCGACTCATTGATCGACCCGTCAACCTGAGTCTGACCCGACCCGTCAACCCGAGTCAACTCGTCCGAGTCAGCTGAGTCAACTCGTCCGAGTCAACCCGAGTCAACTCAGTTGACCCTTGTTGACTGCTGACGACATGCTGACGTCAGCGTTGACCTGCTGACGTCAGTGTTGACTTTGACCGTTGACCAAAAAGTCAAATTTTCTGAAAACTCATATTTTATGTTTTTCGACGTCCTGAGTCCGTTTTTGAAGCCCGTTTTGCAAAATTCTGACCCGAAGGCCTCCGAATCTAACTTTGAACCCGAAAGTGGTTGTGTGTCTAATTTTCGTTAAGAGCTCTCTAAATAAGGACTGAAATGTGAATCTATGTTGTTGAAGGTATCAAAGTACCCTTGAATTTGAGATGTTGGGGGCCGTCGAATCTTGGGATCGAGTGCGATCGTATGAGGTGTCATGAATCAACTATTATAGCTCGGAACTAAGGTAATACACTACTACCCCTTGTATGCTTTATGAACATATTGATATTCGGTTAACGCATGCATGCTTATGATGACATATACTATAAATTCTGCTTAAACTGAATCAGATTCGAGCAATAAGTATGTACATTAATAAGACCAAATTATCCGAATAAGATTACTAATGGGCTAACAGTATTAGAAGTTCTAATAGTTAAATTCAGTTAATCCGCAACTCAATCAACAGTGTGTAAGAATCGAGGCCCAGGATACGGAGTGAGAGATATTAATTATGAATTTACGAAAATGCCCTTGGAGCATAAGTATGACTAAACTACCCCTCTAATTAAGGAAATGATCTAAAAATCTGCATTCGACCTGATTATACAATTTACACTACCCAAGATGTATGTTTTAATGGAAAGACTTCAGCATCTTTATGCAATACGTGTGATACGAACTTGGATAATCCCTCAAACTCTGTATAACACATGAATGAGAATTCTCTGCAAATATTGTTGAAATCCTAAGTCGATCCTTATGACAGTAATGCGTGAATTAAATGAGAATGATTGTAATGACCAAAAAGACGGTAATGCCCTCGAGCACCAAAATGTCTGATTAATTTGAATGACGTTATACCCTCAAGTTCTGTAAAGAATAAATCGTATGTAAAGGGCCGAAGAGTTAGGACGACTTAATCTCTATCGGGTACGTAAACGATGGAGGTGCTAAATAGTAAAATTTGACGAAAATGGTGGATTCATCCTAATTTCCAAAATGACTGAAATGCTCTATTAAGTTAAACATGCAGTTATGCATTTAATGAAATTCTGAGATCTCTAGTAAGACTTTAAGGGCTAAAGTGCCCCTAAGTGTTAGGAAGCACACTCATGTATGTTAATCACCCACGATAATTAAAAGACTAAAATGCCCACATTGGCCAAAATAATTAAGATAGCCCTGAATGTATCCGATATCGTGACAGACCTTGACATAGAAATCTCTAAATGCCTGATTGGAAGCCTATTAAGTAAATAAAATTTTCTGAGCAACTGTTTATGCTTTGTTGGTATAAATTACCAAAATGTCCATATCTGATAAAATGACCATAATGCCATTGTAGGCTTAAATGACTAAATAACTTATGATGCGTCTAAAGTCTCAAGATCTTGATGTATCACCTCTTGAATATCTGGGTTAAACCGTTAGTATGAACCCCTTTTTAATAGGGGCCACGTTTCAGAAATCCATTCAAGTTGTCAAGAGTTCAATATGTCCCATTCCGTAAATGCCAAATATCTCCAAGAAATGATCTATCTCACCTAGTATGTTCCATGTGTGATATATTTTGTTGAATGGATTATATAATTATTTAATCATGAATAATATTATGTTGATGAACATTTCAATTGTTATTGAGATTGTATCACTATGTTAGAAAATGAGATAAAATGATGAACTTGATATATGATGACATTCTCTGCCTATCTGATATATGTCTGCTCAATCTGTATACTTGGTATGTGATCGTTTGATCTGTGATGATATTGTCTGACTGTTTGATGAATTGTTAGCATGATCTGTTATTTTGACCTATGATGGGATAATCTGTTTGCATGATGAATGCTGAAAATGTTTGCTCTGCTCAATAGTATGCCCATTTATCTGTCAAAAGCATGAACTTCTGTTTCTGATACTCTGAATAGAATGTCTGTTACATGTATTATGTTACTCATGTCTGGAATCTGAGCACCGATTACTGTCTGGGGTATACTGATGGGTTATGTTATGAAGTGTCTGTAACAGCCCTGGTCCAGCTGTTCTGTTAAGCTCCTACGCCCACAGGCCTAGGGTAAGTCTTTCTGGACCTAAGGCATTCCCTTAGGTAGGCTCCTACGCCTCAGGCCTAGGGTAAGACCTTCTGTATGCAGTTCAGGGGAATTGCATTTTGGAGTTCGGTTGGAGGGTAGTTCTTGTAAACTTCTGTATGAACATTGAACATCTGCATTTAATCTGTTATGTGCTCATTTGATTTGATGTTAAGTACTTATGTATGTTCGATCTGCAACTTGTTGAGACACACTAGGCTTCGTGGTTTAACTTCTCCAACTCGCCACTATGTTGATTTCTTTGAACAATAAGTTCTCTTTTAATACTCAGTAACATAGAAAGAACAAACCTTGTTGTCCTCAAGAATAGTGCTTCACTAAATTAGCGAAAAATATATGGAGACAATTATTGCTTGAAACATCATAAAAATGTTATGCCTACCATATATCTGCATGAGCTTATAGCATATTTTGGTAGTTCTGTATTACTGAGCTTTTCCAAGCTCACGTTGTTTTTACCATCGCAGGTTAAAAGAAAATAGCATGACCTAAGGTTTGACATCAGCGTTCGGAGTTCCTTCGGCGTTACATTTAGAGTACGATACTGTATAGTTAGAGGGCGTGTATGTCATGTATGGTTTCATGTCAGAGTCTGTAAAATACTTTTCTGAAATTTTTGTTATGTGTTTAAATAATTTCCTGAAATTGTATTTTAAACAGGAGTCGATTTTACAGTTTGATAAGTGTTTTGAGAAAGAAAAAAAATGTTTTCATGTGTATTTTCACTGTGGGTCGCTCTTGTGACCCTAATGTGACTTTCTAGGATCCGTTGTAACGCATAGGCGGGTCTAGGGGGTTATTAAGTAGCTAACCCGAAATACTATTCAAACATCAAACACAAGAATTCAAGCCATGGACAACCCCCAAAATTACCAAACTCGAGCAGCCCATAAACCTCAACCAAAACTTATGTTTTCAACATTTTTACTACTTCCAAATGATTCCAAAATGACCCCCGACTATAATACTATCCTCAGACCACAATTTCCAACACAAATCATACCCCAAACCCCTTGGAAACCCAAATCCGGAAATGTGTATAAAACCATGTAAAAATCATATATGTTGGACCATTTGATTCACAAACATCATATCTAACATTATCAAATCAAAACCTTAAGTTAAAAACAATAAAGTTACCATTTTTATTCAAATCCTCCAAAAACTCAAATTCCAAAACATGGATGAAAATGAAAACTATTTGTACTTTCAAGTAGAGGAAGATGAGGGTAGGTCGGAAATGTAGTTACCTTTCAAAACCGAGCTAAAATGGAGAAACAAGGAAATGGAATAGTGGAAGGAGGATGAAGGCTCCCTTTGTCCTGGAAATGAAGAGGAGGAATAGTGAAGGAGATGACAAAAATGTTGTTTTAATTGAAAAGGGCTTTTTAAATTTGAAATCCAACTATTTACAAAAATGCCATTAAAATGGCTATTGGGCTTTGTCATCAAAATTTGGTCCAACTCTTCAATTAAATTTTGCAAAACAAAACCGAGACATTATTTTATTTATTTAATTAAAAAACCAAGACTCAAAATATTATTTAAATATTATTCTCACCAGACCCCTAAACCCGGGTGTTACAGATCCAATGCTTGAAGACAAAACAATCTTTCAAAGGTTAATTGAAAGACTAATTTATCTCATTCACACTCGACTAGATATTACATATGGTGTTCATCATCTTAGTCAATTCATGCAGTTGGCTAAAAAATCACACATGGAAGCAGCACTCAGAATTGTGAGATATATAAAAAGGAGCCCAAGATAAAGATTGTTGTTAAGTTGTACAAGTTAATGTCAAATAAAAGCCTATTGTGACTCTGATTGGGCCTCTTGTCCAATGTCAAAGAAGTTAGTATCTGATTTTTTTTATCAAACTAGGTGATTCCTTAATCTCTTGGAAGTCTAAAAAGCAAAGTACCATTGCTAGATCATCAACTGAATCAGAGTACAGAAGTATGGCTACAACCACTGCTGAAATTGCCTGGTTGGATGGTCTGTTAAAAGAATTGGAAGCAAATGTTCTTAGGCCAACACTACTCTATTGTGATAATAAAGTTGCGTTACAAATAGCCGCACATCTAGTATATCACGAGAGAACAAAGCACATTGAGATCGATTGTCATTTTATAAGGGAAAAAATTTAGCAAGGTCTCATACATGCAAAGCATGTGGCTTCAGTATAACAACTTGCAGATATCTTGACTAAAGCCCTGACCGTTCAACAACATAACCATCTTCTCTTCAAGTTGGGAGTAAAAAATGTCTTTCAACTCCCAACTTGAGGGAGAGTGAAGACAATTAGTTAGCAAATTAGTTATCTGGTTAGTTAGTTAGCAATATTCAGTTAGTTAGCTTTAGTCAGATATGCTTATTATACATATCCTCTTGTAATCTTATTTTGACATATATGAAAAAGAGAAATTTTTTAATCTTTTACTCTCAACAGTATCCATCATAGTTGGACACGTGCCATGCACTAATGAAATTAAATGGGCTAAATTACTTTTTTAGAGGAACCGATTTGTTCTTTTTTAAAATTAACAAAGTCATATTAAAAGGTGTTTAAACCAAGAGATAGAATCCACTAATGGTAAATTATTGATTTGTACCAAAACGATCCTTTTTTTCAAACTGAAATGTCTCATTTTATAGTAGTATGGTTAAAATGAACTTTTTGTATAATACATTGACTTGTAACCAAAATACACATCTTTTCAACTAAAAGTTGTTTGACAATCGACGAAATGAAGAAAAACACGATGAAAATATTTTTTCCTTTTCGATGCCGATATTTATGACCCCATGTTTAAATTTAGGTTTAGAATTTAAAGTTTTAGGTTAGAATTTATGGTTATGGTTTAGGGAAATTAAGGTAGGGTGTATTTTTAGGGTATAAGGTGTAGGGTTTAAGATTTAAAATTTAAGGTTAAGGCATGAAATTTAATTTTATAGTGTTTTTTATTGGTAGGGCATAAATAGAAGCACCGAAAAGGGACAAAAAAATTTTATCAGCAAAAATAGTACTGTCTCATTTCTCCTCTCCTTTATCCCATTGATCTTGTTTCCTTCCCTTGTATCCTCTCAAGCTTGCCGAAGAACCTACGACGATCTACTTATCAAGTACACATTTGGAACATGCCTTGGCTGCAGTGATCTGCGCTTTCACCGAGACATAACTTGTGACCAACGACAACTAACGTTCAAAACACATTCAGTGAAGGTTTTGGACATGTGCAAGTGGAGCAACCACACAAGCCTCTCAAAAGGATGGCCCCAAAAATAAGGATCAAACATATATTAAATACTTATAAATTTTTATATTTTAATTAACAATTTACACCGTCATTCAAATTAAATATAAAATACGGACAATAATATCAAGCTGTTATTACTTTTTATAAGAGATTTGAACAATATCAATTATATGCGAATGTTTTGACTTTTAATTTTATTTCAATAAATCACTTGCATTAGACAACGTTAAACTCAAAACTCATTGTAATAATTTTAAAAATATTCTTAAGTAATGTAAATTATATGATGTTGATGAAAATCAGGCAGATTTATTTAACCACTATGGTAGCAACTGCATGCCCATTATTTTGAAAATGAAACAGAAATATTCTTAATTTTCATCAGTTCTCGGAGAAAAAAAGGAAGAAAAAAGCTTTATTTTTAAAAAATATTTATTGAAAATTTTATTTATTTTTAATATTTCGGGCAGTGTGCTGTGGGGCCCAAAACAATTGGTTCATTGAACTTTGTTCTCTTTTAGTTATTAATGAACTATTAGTTCCTCTAAAAACAAGAAAAAATAGAGTTCAGATTTAAAAAGTTGACTGCTCTAATATACTATTATTTGACTTTTTTGTCACGTGAATTTAGGTGAAGTTAAATGATTTTTATTTTATTTTATAAGAATAACTTTTTACTTTTTATCTCCGAGTCTCTCTCCCCTCTCTCAACCCCCAATTCCCATTTCTCAATATTGAAGAATAAAGCAGTAAACAACCATCAAGCTTAGGTTTTCGACTCTTCAATTCAGCCGTGAAAACCAGCTGCCGGCTCCATCTAGGAATTTTCTGGCGAATTACTCTAACCCAGCTTTGCCAATCGTCATTCTTTCTCAGGTTACTCATTTATTTTCTTACCCTCTTAACTTTAGTTAAATTCATGTTCTAATCTTTAAAATTTTAAATTTTATTTTTTAATTTCATTGAGTTAAAATTGAAGGACTGAATTTGAATTCTAAATTTATTTTGACAGTTTTGAGTAATTTTATGGTTAAATTGAATATTTGAATTTAGCCATCCATACATGTTTTTGTCGTTATATGTATTTTTGTGAAGAGCAAAAAATTTACTAAATTTGTATAATTTAAGTTGAGTAATTAAAATTGTTTAACTAGTAATTAAGAATTTACTTCTTTGATAATATATAATTATATATGACTATTGAGTAGTAAATTTTAATTAATAATTATTGTAATTGTATTAGTGAGAAGATGGATGATGATACAATTAGTTCTCCACAAAAGAAGAAGAAAGGAACTTTGGATTGGTTTGTTCAAAAATCTAAAAAAATGATGCAAGTTCTTCTAAAGTGTTAACTTGTGCCTCATCACCAATTCAACCTTTAACAACTCAAGCTGAACAAGAGATTTCTTTCCCTTCGCACAATATGTTCCAAACTCAAGAAACCAACATGGCTGCACATGGTAGTACAACATTTACATCGAAGGAAAAGGAGAGTCAACTTGATGCTAATTCTCTTCTGCATGATCCAACTAAAAGAAAAAAAATTATTGACTATCATCCAATGGACCAAGAAGCGGTAAAGAAAGAATACATACAAAGAGGAGCTTGCCAACTAAAGAAGCACAAATGTCCTCAAACAAACTTTGAAAGAGGTATAATACGCCGCTTTAATAAATTTTGGTTTAAAAAATATTTTTGGCCTGAGTATAGTGTTTCAAAAGATGTTGCATTTTACTTTGTTTGTTACTTGTTTAAGAATGAAACTACTAAAACTACAGGGGGATATGCTTTTGTTGTTAAGGGTTTAATGGTTGGAATAGGCCAGTTAGATTTAGAAAACATGTTGGTGGGATTAACAGTGCTCATAATCAAGCTTTTCAAAAGTTTAAGAATTTAAAAAATTCAAAGTCGTCCATCGAAGCTTCTTTAAACCAATAAAATGAACAAGCTAAAAGTGATTACCGAATTCGTTTGACTGCCCCTCTTCATTGTTTGAGATATTTTTTGCTTCAAGGGTTGGCATTTCGTGGTCATGATAAATATAATGAATCAAAGAACAATGGAAATTTTCTTGAACTTTTAAATTGGTTTGCAAAAAGGAATGATGATGTAAGAAATGTAGTTTTGAAGAATGCACCTAAAAATAATCAAATAGTTGCACCTTCAATTCAAAAAAAAACTTATCAATTGTTGTGCAAAAGAAACTACTAAGGTTATTGTGAAAGATCTTGGTAATAATTTTTTTGAGATATTAGTAGACGAGTCTAGTGATATATCTCGAAAAGAATAAATGACTTTGTGTGTGTTATGTTGATAAAAGAGGAATAGTAATGAAGCGGTTTCTTGAAATTGTTCATGTTAGAGATACTGAGATACCATAGCTTTGTCTCTTAAAGAAGCTATCTATTCTTTGCTTACTGAGCATTCTTTGAGTGTGTCAAGTTCGTAGGCAAAGGTATGATGGAGCTAGCAATATGAACGGTAAATTTAATGGTCTCAAAACTCTATTTATGAGAAAAACACAATTTGCATATTATGTACATTGTTTTGCTCACTAATTTCAGTTAACTCTTGTTGCCGTTTAAAAAAAAAACAAAAATTATTTTTCGTTTTTGATACACTTGGAGATTTTTTGAATGTTAGTAAAGCATCTTGCAAGCGAAAAAATTTACTTTTAAAGGAAAACAAGCTAAAAAAGTTGCAAAGGCTTTTGAAAATAGTGAAATTGTAACTGAAAAAAGTTTGAACCAAGAGCTTGGGTTAGATAGCCCAGATGATACACGTTAGGGGTCTTATTATAAATTGATTTTGAATGTGATTGATTTGTATTCGACAATATATGAGGTGCTTGATTTGATAGGTAATGATGTTTGAAATGATGATGATGCTCGTAAAGTCGATAATGTGAATTTTGCAACAAAGTCATTTGATTTCATTTTCATAATTTATTTGATAAATAAATATTTCGAATCATGAATGAATTAAACAAATTTTTGCAGAAGAAAGATCAAGATATTGCCAATGCTATATCTTTTGTCACTTTAACTAAAGAAAAATTGCAAAACATGAGAGAATTGGTTGGGAGTCTTTCTTTGCTATAACTGCTTTATTTTGTAACAAAAATGACATCAATATTCTTGATATGAATGATGTGTATACTCCTCCGGGAAGAAAGAAACATGGCCGTTTATATACTACAAATATTTATCATTTTCGAATTGAAATGTTTTTGGGAGTTATTGATCTTCAACTTCAAGAGTTAAATAATAGATTTGATGGGGTTAGTATGAAATTATTGAATTGTTTGGCTTCTTTAAGTCCACTTGATATGTTCTCTTCTTTTGATAAATAAAAAATATTTAGACTTGTCGAATTATATCCCGATGAGTTTACAAGTGTTGAAAGACTAGACCTTGATGATCAATTTGATAATTATATTGCTGATATGAGGAGGGATGATAGATTTTGGGTATTGAAGAATATGGGTGAATTTTCTATGAAGATAGTTGAGACAAAGAAGTATCAAGTGTATCAACAAGTCTATTTGCTTATAAAGTTGGTGTTAATTCTTCCTGTAGCAACCGCTAGTGTGGAAATAGTATTTTTTTAAATTAACATTGTGAAGATTAAGTTGTGAAATAGTATGGGTGATCAATTTTTAAATTATTGTTTGGTCACTTATATAGAAAGAGATATTTTTCTCCGAATTGACCGATAAAAAAAAATCATGAAACGATTTCAAAGAATGAAAATTCGTCGAAACAATTGTAATTGTTTTTAATATTTGTAACTTTATTTTTACTGTTTGAACAAATTGTTATTTTAGATTTTGAGATATTGTAATATATATTTTAAACCTTAATTTTAAATTTTCTAAATTCGCTATTGATGGAAATACATTATTTATTGACCTGAAATTACTTAGAGAATTTTTATTTAAGAAAAAATGAAAGCAAAGAGTTTATTAAGATATTTAAAATGTTTTAATTTCTTCCCAAATGCAACAAATTGCTTATAAAACCAAATTGACTATTCTAATTATTATTGCTTCTAGATAACAAGGTTTTTCAAAATTGAAGTTGTTGAAGCCATACTTGTGAACAACTATGTCTCAATAAAGGTTAAATGAACTTGCTTTGATGACAATCAAGAGTGATTTTTTTAAAAAAAATTGATATTGAAAATGTTGTAAATGATTTTGTTTCAAAACATGCAAAAAGAGCAGCACTTATTAAGTGAAAATGTTAGATTTTAGATGTGATTTTTTTTTGTTCAAGAGAATAATTAAATAATTTTTTTATATTAAAATAATTTATTAAAAATATATTTTTTCAAACTATAAATTAAGGGTTTCAATTCAATAAATTGTACAAGATTCCCTAAAACTTTGAACCGCCCCTGAACACACTCTGGCAGCTACCCATAACCAAAATAGACTATAAGCAACCAAGTTATATACATCTCGGATCCTTCCACGTGAACGGCTTTGGCATAGACTGGGAAGCTCCCTTTTCTTTCGCAGATGATAACGTCTTCACTCTCCTCGACTGCTCAACCACTTCACCAATTTTCAGCTCAAACAGCCATAATGCTGATAACACCGGTGCTCAATCTCCCTATACTCACATGCTGTGTTTATACATCGGTGGAGCTCCGGCTGTCGTTCAAACTGGATTTGCATGAGTTGAAGTGATCTATCTTCCTATTCTGGTTTCTATAGCTTCAATGGTCAAGAATCTAACCCTGATAATTGGTCCATATTGGTCCATGTCATTCCACCTATACATCCATAACCATTCTATACTAATCCATACAATTTCACCTCCACCATTTGCATCCATGAAAATAAAAAGAAGGAAAACTTAAGCATTCGAAGTGAATCAATACAAAATCGGTAAAACAACTCAACGTTTGAATAAGATTAAACATTTCATATCAATACAATATACTAACAACAATGCTGGTAAAAGATCATTGAAATGCGAAGTCGAATCTTGAATTCGACCCGAACAAAGTTGCTAAAATAATGAATTAATGAATTGGGGGTGGGAGAGTTACCTCAATATCTATCTTAAACCCCATATATACAGTTTTACCAAAAGCTGTTTAAGTTGTTTTTCTCAAATTTACCACATTGCAAGTGAAAACTTTATCTATTGATTTGTTTTGTATAAGGGTTGTCATTTCATGTTGCAGCATTGGGGCTTTACTTGATTCACTAATTTATCCCACATGCATAACATTTGTCTCGGTGATTGGTAATGGGCTGTGAAGTAACCCTCGATGCACCCGAACTGGCAAAATTTCAAGCTGTGTTGGTACTCCACCGGTTTCGAACTGTTGAATTTCTCCACCCACATTCCCATGCTCACATCTTCCATCTTGAATAGCTGCAACAACGGTGTTTTTAATGAACAATTATCAAACCTGCTGCTATTTAAGAACAGACACGCAGAGAGGAATTTCAATGAAATGGCTCACTCACTCGCAACTTGTGTTTCTCAAAGTCGTCTACAATAAACTGTGCAATGTCAGATGAAATTATGTACCCTGGACCATTCGCATAGGGTGGATAGTCTTCTTCTGGCCATTCCTGGAAATCAACAGAATATGTAAACTATGATGTTATGCACTAAACATAGTCAGGATAATGGTTAACCGATGATCACTAATTATAAGTCGGCTGAAGGCTGTGTTGACTCGGGTTAAGAACTAAAGACGTAATCGCACGAGTAAACAAGAACTTTTTCATTCTGATGACTACCTAGGTCGTTGAAAAGTGGAGTGAACCTCTTTAAACAGTAAGTTATAGCTAAAGCAAGCACCTGTTTAGCTACCTATAACTAAACCTCTAAATTCCAAGCCAGTTTATTGTTCATCAAAAGAAACCTTTCATGCTAATCAATCTAGAGCAAGTATAAATACCGATTCCTGCATTCACAACTCAGGTAGCTTCCGTGAAGCATTAGTTAAAAACGAGAAACAAATTTCTTCAAACCCAAACTTGGGATGACATGTCAATAAACCCCCACGATTTGCTAAGTACAGAACAAAAAACAAACACATACCTCATATGTTACTGCCCATTTACCACTGCGCAGGGGTTTGTGGTGATAATTCATGTTTCCAATATAAATGCTTTTATCTCCAAACTTCTTTGCTTCCTTAATCACAGAGTCCACCCGAACAAATGTATCATCATCACACTTCATGATATATTTTGCTGCCATTGTACGGACCTGTGACCAAAAGCGTACATGTGTCTAGGACTTGAGAGTTTACAACTAAGAAACAACATACTGCAATTAGGTTTTTACATGCACTAAATCTCATGTTGACATGAACTGAGTGACCAATATAGATGTGTCTGACACAGGTATGTTCAATTTTAAAGTTTTTCCATACATTTGGAGGATTGTTCCTAAAACCCATGCCAAAATATGTGTATAACACTCATGTTAGACAACATAGACTATATCAGATAGGCAATGTCGGATCATTGGAGCGCTCACCCCATATTCAGAAATGGCAACTGTCTTCAGAACAACTAGGTCATAGTTATCCAAGTAGGGAACTATAACAATATCACCAAAATACTCCGCTTCCTTTTTCAGCTCGACATTTACTTCCTTTCTTCCACTCTGAAAAATAAAAGTAAATATATCAAGTATGAGAAATTCCCAAAGGAAAGAACATGTTCCTCCTTTATCTACGCTTACCAGTGCTACAAAAAAATGAGCAACAGCTCTCGAAGACTTTATTAACTTATGCTGCATCCAGGACTTTCTCACAGCCATCCTCTCAGCAAAATGATTGCCAGCGGAAAGGACGCCTATAAAAAGCTCTACATCTCCTTCAGGAAGTGTGGGCGCCTTCCATTTACTCAATCTCTCAAGATGCTTTTGCGGATCAAAACTCGGATGTGAACTAGGCAAGGAAGCAGCAAATACAGAGTGCACATCAAGGTCACCCTTTAAAGATAACCCGGTAGCATCCTCGAGCACAAATCCCTGTAAATGCCATCACAAAGTTTATAAGGCATCATATATTTCCATCAAATCATAAAGCCAAGAACACGATGTGTACTCACAGTTCGATAAGGAAATGAGGTAACGTGACGCCCATCGACATTGACATGGTAACCCTCCAAACCAGCTCTCAAGGTGAGAACAAATAACTTTCCCTCCGCAAAAGGGTACTGCCAATCTAGTGCCACCTTGTTCCTTCCTATCAATCTGTTTAACCACCATGCAGTCTTTGATTCTTCCGAGCCATTATAATCGTCCCGAATCCAATTCTCACATTTAACTTCTCCATCAACTACCCGAAAACAGAACTAAACGATCAGCAAATCGGTAAAAAAAACATTATATAACTATATAAGTACCTTTTCAGAAACCTCCATCCCCACAAGATCATAAAGCAACACCATAACCGAATTCACTACCTACCATTATTAAAAAAACTAAGCAACACAAAAATTTCAACCTTTTTTCAACCTACATTCTTTCTTTAATTAGCATCGAGTCAAATGCATTGAAAAGTATAAAAGCCATTGAAATAAATAACCTGTTTCATCATCAGCTCTAGACTTCCACCCTTCGCACCTCATCGCAGATCCCCACTGCATCCGATAACAAGTATTCTGCTCGATCACCGGCTTCCCGCTCCAATCCCCTTTCAATCTCGGATTGAAATGAAGGATCCGGGGCGGATCCTCGCCGTCCACCGCCTTTAATCCTTGCAATTCCATCATGAACTGCGATACCATCATTGACTTATCGCCTTCTTTTAAGACTGCAATTTTCGGATCATGTTCCGCATGCGCCCAATGCGGCATCCCGACCACCGTAATATGGGACCCTAACGTTAACCCGCAAGGCAGGACCAAGATCCTCCTCTGCTTCACGAACTCCGACCCGGATAAGGAAATCGAATCCGGGCATGACTCTGTTTGATTTTTGGTTTGGTTTTGCTGTTCGGGTATCGAATCGGATTTCTTTTGACCCGATTGGAGGTCGCCCCAGAGTGTCCTTCCGACAACGAAAGCGTGCCGAGCGGTTTTGTGTAGCGCCGACAACTCGCCTTTAGAACCGATGCTGTCGAAAGAGCTCTCATTAAAGAGGAGACCCGAAACTCCCTTGACCTCCCGCACTTTCCTCTCTCCTCCGGGACGGCGGACATGGTTCGGGTCGTTACCAGGTCGAGCCGGCGCGGTTTTGTAACTGAAGTCCTCTTCACTCTCGAGAACAAAAGGCCTCGGCAATGTGTCAGTAAAGTACCCACCGGAACCGGTTCTGAAAACCAACGGGATTTCGAAGCTGACAAACAAAAGGTAGAGAAACAAAACCCCGACCAAGAACTGAAGTACCCTGAGCCGACCCGGATACGTTAATGGCTCAAATTTCGAACGCTTCATCGTCTTCTTCAAAAGACCTACGCTAATGAACTGAATTATGGATTATGGGAGGAACCCTAACCCTAATTTCGATTAACAAAGAAAAGGGTTTGGGTTTTTTCGAGTACAATGAAAGCAAGCACTGGGAGAACTCAGGCCATAAGGTTTTTGAAGAAGAAAGAGAGAGGGGAAGGTTCAAAGTTGAAAGCAAAGTAACGAAAGTGCTTTTAATTAATTTATTCTTAATTATTATTTTAACTCCGACAAAACCTTCAAATTTAATGCCTAAAAAACCAAAATTTATTCGGTTTTTTTTTCTAATAAATTAAAAAATAATCAAATCCATCACTTTCCCTTCTTTGAAACTACAATTCCTTCGGCTTTTTCTTACTGGGGAAAAATAACGCAACAATGAGAGAAAATTCAAAACGCAGCGTTTAGGGGATATGCCATGCATGCATGACACGTTCGGAAAACAGTGGTCTACGGTCGCATCTGGTCAACTTAGTTGACTCAAACACTAAGGTTTAATTCTGTAACCAGTCCCTGTAATCTCTGGATTTTTGAAATCACTCCTATTTTTATTTTCATGAATTTAATGCTTCAACTTATCTGATTTAAAAATTAAAGTTCAATTAATAGAACTATTAATGAACTTCCATTACATTCAAATACATGATACTTTGATTATCAAATGTTTGTTTTAAAAATAAAAATATTCATTAAATTGTTAATACAAATTTAAATTTAATAGAAGTCGGTTTTTTAAAGAACAAATCAGTTAATAACACTATTAATGAACTTCCGTTAAATTCAAATACATGGTACTTTAATAATCAAAGATTTGTTTTAAAAAATCAAAGTTTAGCTGTTAATACACATTTAAATTTAACAGAAGTCGTTTTTTTAAACAATTAGTCAGTTCATTTAGTAATAGTTTAATATCATTTTGTGTTATTTTACTAATCAACAACTACCTTTAGTAATAGTTTAATATCATTTTTCTCCTTTAAAAGATCATATTCATATATCGACTCAAATTAAAAGTGACTGATCTGATATAGACCCGACCTGAAAGTCAACCGATTCGATATTGGCCCGACCGAAAATCATCTGATTTGATATTAAACCGACCCGATACCCGATCCGAAATAACATAAACCCAAATTAAATCCAAATCAGACACGATCCGACTCAAAACGAACCTAAACCGAAAGCAACTCGAACCGAAAATCAACCCGACCCGTGCCCGATCCGAACAACCCGATTGCCCCTTATAGAGATAGGGGTGGACTGCAACGGGGTTAGAGGGTCTTGGCCTGGCTCCCAATTTTTTAAAATCAATTATTTAGTCCTTTAAAAAAAATTAAATTTTAAATTAACCCTTTAAAAGTTTTAAAAATTCTTATAATGTTTCAAAAAAAATTAAATATTTTTAATTAAGTTAATTCATTCCTAACATTTTAAAGATCTTATTAACTTTCAAAACTTTTAAAAATTTTGAATAGACTTTTTTAATCTGTGTTGTCAAGATCCGTCATTGGATAAAAATTATGTCTATTTAGAATGTAAATGTTTTAATCCAAATAGAAATTACTATATAGCCAAGTAATAAAGCAGAAGTACAATTTCTAATAGTGTACCAAGTAAAATATTATTCTATTTTATTTTCATATTTTGGGTAGGACAATAATCTCATTAAGAAAACATAAAGTCGAAGAGAAGTAACAACAAAGGGAGTTGGGAGTTTGTGGTTGGCATTTTAGTGGAAGAAAACAAACATAGAAGGAAGAAAGAAACCTCTGTGAATTGTGATTGAAAATGACTTTCATCCCTTTCTCAAACAATTAACAACTTTGAATGATAATTGTCACGTCTTCAAAAATATACGAAATTATTATATTCTTTTCAAATGACATGTTTGATAGAATGTTCAATGTCATCGTTTTTATATAGCAAGATTTTTTCCTCCTTTTTCCTTCCTCACTTGAGATTAGTATCCTTCACCAGTGGCGAAACTTGGTGAAAAATTTTGAGGGACAAATTTAATTTATTTTTTTTTTCAAAAAAATTAAAGGTTTAAACTGAAAATTTTGAAAACTTGAGAGGTGTAATGAGAGTTTTAAAATTTATAAATTTAGTTAACAATATTAAAAAAATAAAACTTCATATGAAATTTTAAATATTTTGTGGGGACAAATTAAAATTTTAAATTTAAAACTAAATATTAAGTTTTTAAAAAATTGGGATCATAACCCTCACATGTCCTTACCTTTTGCCACTATTCTTCACCTCTTTAGGGTGTGGCATAATGTATTGGTTAATGATGGTATAGGGTGGGGGACATATCCCAAGAAAATATTAAACTCCGAATTTTGATTTAATCAATGAAATAGATGGGTTCTACAATTTACTAAATATATATGTAAAGTTAATACCTTATAATTAAGTTCACTTAATTATAATCTTAAATCCAACCCTTTAACATATAAATATATTTATATAAAAAATATATCTTAAAACTAGATTATTATATTTTAATTTTGAACGTGTGTAGATATGTAAATAATAAAAATAGTTAAGATAAGAATAAATTAAAATTGATTTAAAACATTAAAATTTTGTACCAATTTATACGAGCCACTATGCAATTGTAAGAGTCGATATTATCGAATACACTAAAATCTCTATAAATTAATACTCTTTAAATTAATAAACTTTATTAAATAATAAAATTTTTTGATTCCGACTTGGGCCAATGTAAAAAACATCAAATTCGATAAGATAATAAATAATAATTTTTAAAGATCCCTTTATAAATATAAATGTCCCATCAAAACTATAAATTAATAATTCATAAATATTACAATTACTACTTTGGTAACTTGCTAAAATATGAATCTATTATAATATGTTTCTTTTTAAAATTTAAATCTAATTCAATTTCATCTCTAACTTTTGTTCACTTATTATTGTAGTTTCAATGAATTCGTAAATTCATGAATAGAATATTAAATTGAAACAACGAATTATTAAGTACATGCATTAGTCTAGTTAGATATAAATAATTTGATACATGAATATATTTAATAATATATACATGAATCTACTTTGGCAACTTGCTAAAATATGAATCTATTGTAATCTGTTTCTTTTTAAAATTCAAATCTAATTCAATTTCATCTCTAACTTTTGTTCACTTATTATTGTAGTTTTAATGAATTCGTAAATTCATGAATACAATATTAAATTGAAACAATGGATTATTAAGTACATGCATAAGTCTAGTTACATATAAATAGTTTGATACATGAATATATTTAATAACATATACATGAATCTACTTATTTTTAATTAATTGAAATATTATGTACAATTTACAATTTATTTGCACACAATATTTCTATCAAAGTTATATTTGCTGAATTGAGAATTTTTTTAATTAATAAATTATTAATTTATCGCTATATTAATATCTCTCTAAATTAATAAAATTTCATGGTCCAAAGGGTATTAATTTATAGAGGTTTTACTGTAAGTAAAAATATATATTTTTTTATCAAAACAAAACTTAAACTTGTTGGTATTAGTTTTAATCGAATACGACTCGAACTTATATGATATTGAACATATTCCTTTACCAACCCACGCCTCTCTCCCCCAAGTTTCTTTTAGAGGCTCATATAATAGGATAACATCCCATAATTTTTTCTCTTTCAACTAGTTTTAGAGTTGAAAACGAATTCGTAAACTACTTGTGAACCGTCCATATATTACTTGTAATGACCCATAATTTTGAAGTCAAAGTTTGCACTTTAGCCTGGGAATTATACTGATCATTTTCGAGACGTTGATACCTAGATATGTCACTAACATGAATTCATTGATTGACTACAAGAAAAGAGCTTACTACTTAATGGAGATTAGAAATTGGATTGATTCGAAAAGGAATTTGGACTAATTAAGCATAAAAAGGGGATTTTTTCATAAGTGAGAAAGGTAGGGGATCAAACGAGCACTTAGCCCATTAGAATTTAAACAGGCTGCTAATGTGATTCCTAGGAGAGAAGTTGTCCTTGGATATGGGTGAACATTAGATCGAGTTGAGTCAAATCGAGTAAAATTTTTCGAGTTAGTCAAGTTGACAAGTCTTATTTTGTAGCAAACTTTATTTGAATTTTTTTTCGAATGAAGTCGAGTTTATGAAATTCGAGTCAAGTCAAGTCGAATTATTAGAGTTTTTGTTCAAATTTAATTGTAAACATTTATAATGTTATGGTGCTAATTAGTTCCAATGTAAACGACTTTCTATAACCATATACACATATTTCTTCATATATTTTCACATGTGATATATATATCGGACATAATTGAGGGACTCAAATCGAACTTGAAAAATCTATCCACTCATTACTAAAAATTTCGAGTTATTCGAATTTGCATTTTATAACTCAAACTTTATTTAAAATTTATTCGAACCGAGTTTATGAAATTCTGAGTCGATTTCAAACGAGTTAAGATTTTTCGTGTTGAGTCGAAAATTTGATTTTTTCGAGTCGAGTTGAATTTTACTGTTCCCTACCCAGAGTAAGGGGAGAGGGGACAAATCATTTTCTCTCTTCAAGAACATAGGTAAAGTATGAAATTCAACCATATCTTTACCAGAGCTTAAAGAAAAACCTAATTTCATCAAGTATGAATAAGTGAGGTTCAAAAGAGGGTTTATGAGAGTTTTAGATTTTTGGAATGATTTCATTCTTAAATTCGTTCACAAATTCCTTCCACATCATTTGAATGTTTTGCCATTGATTTTCTGGATTTGTTGATAACTAAGGAGATAATAGTCCTTAAATTAAGTGGCAAGTCCAAAAGCGGTAAAGAAGTAGCTTGAAAGACTAGTTGTTAAGCTTTTGAGGTTAGTGCATGTTGGGATTATCATTCAATAGATTTGATCAAGAATGGGTGAATTGAGAATTTAAAAATTAGAGAGAAACAAATAGAAAGATTAAAAATGTGACACAAAGATTTATAATGATTCAACCTTCTAACAAGGTCTACATCAACTACCCTAGCTTTCTACTAAAGATTTCTAACAAATTCATTAAAAATTTCTTCCCCTATTCTAGGCTTAGGAGACAACCATTATACAATCAAAGATTTCTACCCAAAGCTTTGATCAAGCTCATTCTTTTATAAGAAAGTTTTTGCAAACTGAAAATATCCCCCCAAAGGTGATTGTTTGCCCAATACAGGTTCACTAAAAACTCAAAACTTGAACAAAATGAATACAATCAAAGACCATTCAAGTGAGTTACAAAATTTGACTCTAATAAGCTCAAAGATGTTGAATTTGTGCTTGAATGCTTAAGACTTGTTCAATAGTTGTTGTAGCTTTGGAGGCTTGACTTTATACTCTCATCGATTTCTAACCATTTGGGTAGTTGAGATCATAAATATAGCCGTTGGAAGCTATTTTTCTCGCAATAAATGCAATCTGCCTACCCTCGTTATCGGTACATGGGCTATTGTATCGGTACCTGCCATAAGAAGAAAGAGCCATTGTACAAAGGGTATCGATACACGTAAGAGCGTATCGGTACGAAGAGTGTATTTTACAAAAGTGTATTGAAACAAAGAGGTTCTATCAGTACATATTTTGCTCACTGAAATCTGAAGAAAAAGTCCATGAAAAATTGCATCAGTACGCCTAAGGTGCGTATGGGTGCGGTGTAACCAATTTTCAAAGTTTGGTGATTCCAACAACTGATAAGGTAACAGTCAAACATTAATTACAAAGATTTTGAAAATCTCAACACCTCATACCGATATGTTGAGACTCGTATCGATACTCATAGCCTAAACAAATTCCCAAGTTGAAGGGTGTATCAATACGGGCACACCCGTATCGGACTCTTTAAGCTATTAAGTTAAAACCAATTTTCAGTAGCTAAAAACTGTATCGATACAACCAAGGACGTATTGATACTCCTGGACAATTTTGGCTATTTCGAGTATCAAAATTCTTGGAAAACTTTTAGGGTTTAAGTTTTTGACTTATAAATAGTTTTAAGTTCGAATTCTTTTAATTTACTGAGACTTTTTGAATACTTAAAAATTTTATCCAAGTTTATAATTTGGTCTTTAAACTCTTTGTTATATCAAAATCAAATATTAATTTTACAATCTCTCCCTTTTTGATATAACAAAACCAAAGTAAACTTTTAAGTAAGTTTTGAAAAAACACTCCCCCTTTCTTCAAGGCTAAAACATTTTATTTTGAAAATTTTTAAATTTGATCTCAATTTCTTCTCCTCTTTCTATTAGAACAAAATCAATAAAATAAATAAAGTAAGATATAAACAATTAAGTACTTCAAGCATAAAGGAAACAACATAGATATCATTAAAGTTCAAAGCAAATAATTCAAAGCAACAATAAAATCTAACTTAAATCCTTAAAACATAAACCAAAGAAAATAAGCATAAAGGACAGGAATTCATAAAAAAAACATAGGTGCATAAAACTTAAATCCTAAGATGATATGACACGTATGAGATGCAAGAGCCTAAGAAGTGTCTTCGTCTTCATCTTCTTCATCTTCGTACATAACATTATTTCTAAGAGAATGTCGACGTTTGATGATTCTCGATAGAAGTAACTCTAGCCTCTAATGGTGTCAAACGAGTATCAAGAGTTGTAAAGCCGGAGGTCATGGACGTATCCAAAGAAGCAAACTTCCCATCAAGATAAGCCATAAGAGCATCATGAAAAGGTTGAGCAACCGGAGCTTTCGAAACTGCTTGAGGAGCCGCCACCGGATCGGGTTGAGCATCTTGAAGAAGATTCGCAACACAGATCCATTCTCCATTATAAAGAGTAAACTTTGCTCGGTGAAGAGATCGCTTATCAATAAGATTGATGAGAGGTTCGACAAGGTCAAAAGAGCAATCTATTCCCACATCCTCTAAACCCAAAAGATTAGCTATAGCCAAGGAGTCAAGTTGAAATTTTCTTCCCATAAGGTAAGACTCTATAGCTACAACCTTGATTTTAGCTTGATTATAAATACACCGGGCATTAAAGTAGAAAATAAGCACAAGATTTCGGTAAAGAATGCCGGCTATGCTAAAAAATATCATGAACTTCCATTGATTCATTAAATCAAGATATTTAAATTGAAAAATATCGGAAGACATAAAAGGGGTCGAAACAACAACTTACGATGAATTTTGAAACTTTGGTATTGTTTAAAACGATCCATGGCATTTGGATATTGATGTTCATTAAAATAATTTTGAAAAATATGGCTTAGGTTGGGTTTTGTACCATTGTTTTTCCGGATTAGGATTGGAAGATTGTCCCAATTCTTTTCTTGATCTTTTCTTTGGACCTATGCTAAAATCCTTAAATTAAAATTAAACCACAAAAATAATGTTTGCATAAATATCACATTCAATCCAATAAGCAATCCAATGATCAAGGTATTAAACTATATTATATAGCTTAAAATCATTTACAATTATAAAAATATTTTTTGGTAAAATAAAATATGAAAAACAATGTAGAAAAATATACAAGTATAATTTTATATTCGAATAAAAAAATTTCAGTTTTGAAAGAATTTTTGTAAAATCTTTTAAAACTATGTATATACATACTAAATATATAATTTTGAAACACATATAGTATATAAATAAGAACAAAAACGAAATTAAAAGAAAGTAGGGTTTATACCTAGAATGAGGATTGTGGATGAATGAGGAGATGAATTGCACAAAACTTGATGATGATAACTTGGGTTTGATGAGAAAACCAAAAGACCTCAAACGATTTTGATGATTTGTGAGAAAAACAAATGGTTTGAGATGTATATATAGAGGGATTTTCGATCTAGGGTTTTTAAGGTTTGAATAGATTTCGGAAAACCTCTTTTAATGACATTTAAAGACCCTAGCGGCTACGCGTATTGATACGCCACCTGTGCGTATAGAAAATGCGTATCAGTGCGGAGGTACCACGTACTGATCCCTATACCGTACCGATATAGGCAAATCTGTACTGAAAATGTCTCATGATACTTGTATCGATACGTTATACCCCATATCGATACCTATGTGCTAGAAATGTCATTTTTGGCAGCAATGAGCTTAAAAATTCGATTTTACTCGAATCAAATATGCATGTATATGATATGAGAACATCATGAATGGGCAAAAACAGATACATACTCTCTTAGCAACAAGCATAGATGCATATAGGAGCAAAAACACATAAGCAATGAAATCAACCAAATTCAAGCAAGATTTAAACACCAAAAAGGGCTATAAGGTTTAAGGTAGGCTAGTTAAACCTAACTCTCTCCCAAGAGACAAAAAACGCTCTTTGTCTAAAGGTTTGGTGAAGATATTCGCTAGTTGGTTTAAGGTGTGTACATATTCTAGAACTACATCAATTTTCAAGACATGATCTCTAATGAAATACGTCTTATTTCTATGTGCTTGGTTCTAGAATGATGGATGGGATTCATAGTGAGACATATTGCACTAGTGTTGTCACACTTAAGAGGAATGGTACCTACATCATTTCCATAATCTTAGATTTGTTGCTTCATCTAAAGGACTTGAGCACAACAACTTCTGGCTGAAATGTATTCCGCTTCGGTGGTAGATAATGCTACACAATTTTGCTTTTTAGAAAACCACGATATAAGCATACTACCTAGGAATTGACAATTAGCAGAGATACTTTTTTCTATCTATCTTACAACCTCTATAACCTATATCCGAATAAGCATGCAAACTAAAGGTTGAGTCTCTAGGATACCAAAGACCTAAACGAGGTGTGTCTCTAAGGTATCTAAAGATTCTTTTAACGGCTTGTAGGTGTGATTCTCTAGAACTGGCTTGGAATCTAGCACACAAGCAAACAATAAACATGATATTCAGTCTACTTGCGGTAAGATAATGCAAAGATCCTATCATTGATCTATAAAGCTTTAAATCAACACACTTACCTCATTCATCTCTGTCAAGCTTTGTAAAAGAGCTTATTGGTGTGGCTTGATGTTTCACATTCTCCAAGCCAAACTTCTTGAGCATATCCTTGATGTAATTAGCTTGATTGATGAAGATGCAATCCTTCTTTTGTTTGATTTGGAGTCCAAAGAAGAATGAGAGCTCTCCCATCATGCTCATTTCAAACTCACCTTACATTAACTTAGAAAAATCTTGGCAAAGTAATTCATTAGTAGAACCAAATATAATATCATCAGCATAAATTTGAACTACTAAAATGTCTTTGCCTTTTCTTTTTATAAAGAGTGTAGTATCCACCTTTCCTTTGTTAAAACATTTTTCAATAAAAAAATTGAAAATCTTTTATACGAAGCTCTAGGAGCTTGTGTCGAACCATATAAATCTTTTGAAAGTTTGAAAACATGATTTAGATATTTTGGATCTTCAAAACCAGGTGGTTGTTCTACATTCACATCTTCATTAATAAAACCATTTAGAAAAGCATTTTTGACATCCATTTGAAAAAGCTTGAATTCATGATAACACGAAAATGCAAGAATCATCCTAATAGCTTCCATTCTAGCTACGTGTGCATAGGTTTCATCAAAATCGATTCTTTCTTCTTGAGTGTAACCTCGAGCAACAAATCTAGCCTTGTTTCTCACTATGTTACCACTCTCATCTAGTTTTATTTTTCTAAAAACCCATTTAGTTCCTATGGTAAATTTATTACTAGGCCTATCAACAATGTCCATACTTTACTTCTCTCAAATTGATTTAACTCTTCTCGCATAGGCAATATCCAATAATCATCATTTAATGGCTCTTTGATATTTTTAGGCTCTATGCATGAGATAAATGCAACAAAGTTACAAGTATTTTTAAGAGAAGATCTAGTGGTTACCCCTTTGGATGGATCACCCAAAATCTCACCACCTTTATCAAAAAGTTGGCTTATACTCAAAAGATTATGTTTAAGACCATTGATATATAAAATATTGTCAATGAGAATAAATGAGTGATTACCAATGGAACCAATTCCTTTAATGTAGCATTTGGAGTTGTCACCGAAAGTTACTACTCCTCAACTTTTTGGTTTTAGCTCTAAGAATCGAATCTTGTCACCGATCATGTGTCTCGAGCATCCATTATCAAGGTACCATGAATTTTCACTTGAAGCTTTGACATTGTAGAAATGCTCCCTCTACAAGTATTCATTTTTGCTGCCCAAATCATTTTGGGTCCATGAGTATTAGCTCCCAAAATCTTGGTTCCCTTAGGAATCCAAGAAGCAATGACACTAGTGTCACAAACACTTTTAGAGGGCCTTGGGAAACTTTATTGTTTGTAGCCATTAAAGTTTCTCTTTACATAGTTGGGTTTTGAAGAACTTCTTTTTTTTTTATACATGATTTCCCAACTTTGCTTAGAGAAGCTTTGAGATCACTAACTTCCCTTTGGTGATCATCATGAAACTTTGAAAGAAGGTTGTTCAAATTTTGATTTTTCTTTTCAAAATCTTTTTGTTTTTCTTGTAAATCAAGAACCTTCTTTTCAAGTTCCAAGTTGGTTTTGGAAAGGGAATCGTTTTGGTTTTTCAAATCGAAAATCATTTTCTTGTTTTTCAAAATCTATTCATTGTATTTTCAACCAACTGATCATATACCTCTTGTAACTCATCATAGGCTTCTTGAAGCTCATTAAAGGTAAAAATCACATGTAGATGAGTTAGAGGTTACCTTAGACTCCTCTTCAAGTGTCATGAGGTAAAGGTTGGCCACTTCTTGCTCCTCTTTATCGGATGATTCAAATCACTTCAAGTAGCAACATGAGCCTTGCGCTTCTTCTTCTTCCCGAAGCTCTTCCTCTTTAGTTGGGGATAATCAGTCTTGATGTGCCCCGACCTTTTGCACTCAAAGCAAATGATTTGATCATTCTCTTCCTCCTTGCTCTTGATCTTGAAATCCTCTCTTCTATGGAACTTTCTTCCCGGTTAGCTTTAATGAACCGAGTAAACCTTTTGGCTAGCATAGCCAATTCTTCTTCTTCTTCTTCATCTTCACTTGAATCGCTCTCTTCTTGTGAAGCCTTAAGAGCAATTCCAATTTCTTCTTTTCTACTCCATTCTTCTCTACGTTCTTCTCATCTTCTCTTCCTTTCTTCATGATCTCATGAGTTAGGAGAGACCCCATAAGAGCATCAAGCTTCAAGGTTTTTAGGTCATTTTCCTTGATGATGACGGTTCTCTTTCTATCCCATGACTCGAGAAGAGAGTATATGAGCTTCCGGACAAGCTTGTCTTCCGGTATGATTTCTCCGAAACCCTTGAGGTCATTGACGATTGCAGAGAATCGATCGAACATCTTGGTGATGTCTGATGCTCGCGTAAGAGTGCCCCGTAATAGTGCAAGTGTACACGTCTTAAGTAATATAATGATAAGTATATCGAGTATCGTCTCCACAAGGATTGAGCTGGCCTTTTGGTTCTACTTCCTTGCACTACAAAATAATTAAAGTAAAAACACAGATGAGTTGGGTTGTTGAGTAATCTAAAAGTACTAAAACTAAAATAAGCCATATGATAAAGTAGAGAGAAAATCAAGTTGAGAGAATGAGCCGGATTAGAATGCGTCGTAGTGTGGAATCCTATTGACTTGTTTCTGTTCTCTGAATGCAACAACACAACACTACCGTGGCAGTAACCTAAATTCCTGCTGCGGCCGCAAAGGTTGAATCTCTACCGCGACAATCTCTTGCTCTTGGGCAGATGCTGTTAAGGCTCGGCAAAGCGTCCTTGAATGGCTCCTTCTTATCTTTAAGCTCAGAACACTGTTGATGGATAAAATTTGACCATACCTATCGGCGTAAACCAAAGACAAACACCAACTAATCACACGCTTCTCTTAGCCGCTGAAACTCTTAACCTGTCTCTAGGCTGAGTTAGTTAACACCACGTGGGATGAAAATCGTGCTTACTCGTTTCATGAATTCAACTCTCTCGATATCGGATAAATGGATAATCTCACAAACTCTCTCTCGATAAGTATGCAAGAATGATTAAAGCCAAGAATAAGAAAACCTCAACTTAATTGCATTAAGAACATAAAAAAAGTACAAAAGTCTTCACACAACTACTAAACAAACTAATCCTAACCCTAAGGAAATTAGAACATAATGAATGAGAAGAAAACACAACTAAATCGTAAGCTCTTCTCTCTCTCTCTCAGAAATTTTACTCCATCTTCATGATGACGGCAAGCCTCCTTATATAGTGGAAGGTGTAGGTACAAATCCTTCTTGGAGAGGAAGTTAAATTGGACTTGGACTTAACTTTATTAAAGAGGTGAATCTCTTTAATTTAATACATTATTCACTTTTGGCCAAAAGTCCAACTTTATCCTTCCTTCCATGTTTTCGTCCTCTTCTCGAGCTCCAACTGCCACACAAAGTTTGTAGAAAAATCTGACATTTAAAGCTCTTCAAATCAGTTACCACTTTGCATGTTTTGCCCTCCGGCAGGGAGAGTAGTACACGACCGCGACACGACATTATGCTGCCTCGACATGGGTCTGTGACTGATTCTGCTTCTCAAGGCTTCATTCACAAATCAGCTTCCCTCAGTAGAAGCTGTCAATTGTGGCTTGGCTCGATCAGGGTCTACTACTAGCTGGTTCTGCCTCATCCTTCCTTTTCCTCCAGTGCCATCACAACATCTTCTGCCATCGCATCGTGCAATTTTTAAATGCACCAAACATGCGTCAAATAGTACCTTTTTTCATTGAATAACAAAATATAAAGATCAAAGGCATAAATGATGAAATCAATGCATGAAGGGCCATAATGCAGCTCAAATGGGTGTAGGTTGAGTGATAATTGCCATGTAAAAGGGGTAAAAATATAGGACTTTTGGGCACTTATCACACCCCTAAACTCGAACTATTACTTATCCTCAAGCAATGCAAACCGTCAATTGCCAAACCTTAATTTTTATAAACCGTCTCCTTGGTCTTACTTTTCCTTCTCTCTCCAAACCATGGAAAAGGATGCTCGACCCTTAATTCTTTGGATGCCTTAGGAATTCCCGTGAATCAAACTATAAGATTTGTTAGTATATGCATGCATTGTGAACAAGATGATTATATGGATTCGGAACAAACATTTAAGCATTAACCTACTTAACTTGGGTAAATTTTTTATATGCAACCTAACCTACTGGAGCCAATTTCGGGCACCTCTAGTGATTAACCTAGAGCCGATTTCGGGCACCTTTAGGGCTTCCTTAAGCTAGAGCTAGTGTTAGGCACCTCTAACTTTGTACCCAAAATTTTCTTTCTAAGCAAGTCTATGCTCTAAGTGTACTAGAATTCCTTAAATCATCCAAGTCACAAAGGTGTTTTAAAGTTCTAATCTCATAGAATGATCCTAAGTTATCTTCCTCAAGCACCTAAAAGTAAAGGCTCTAAACAGTTCTAAACAATGGTAAGAAGATAGAGTTCTATTGCCAAGTAAAAAAATTTAATTAAAACTAAACTAATGCAATTGATAGAAAGTACTGCCGAGGCATAAGCTAAATACGGTTAAGGCAGTGCAGTTAATTTTTTTTTGAACAAGTAAAAGTACAGAACTGCATGACAATTATATTATAATGCCGCATCATGGAATTGCCTTGGAAACTGAACCTACACCTCCAAACTCGAATCAAGCATTGCCCTCAATGCTTAAATTTCATACATTAAGATAGAATAAATTAGCACACAAAAGATATGGGCGTTAAAAATAAACAGCATAAAGAAGAGGAATTTAAATGGATGGTGATTTAGAAGATTCATCTTCCTCGTCACTTTCGCTCTGTAAAATTCAGCCTCTTTGGTTTGGATGTCGTGTGCTTGATTCGTTTAGATTCGCGGGGTGGCTGGATGCATGATACTGGTGTGGGCTTTGCTGTCGGCGTAGTGACCTCCTCATTCTTTGAGTCTGGGCAGATTTCATCCACGGTCGCTACTTTGCGTTTTAGTTCTTCAAAGACCCGACTAACCAAATGATTGGTGTTGGACCAACTAGAGGTAGCGTGGTATGGAGATCCGACATGTGTATCCAAGCAAACCTTGCGCTTGCCTTTGCGTTCCGCGGCTGAAGGGGTGTCAAAGGCCACGACAGTGGGTACTTGGGATGCCTAAGCAGTGGCGGTAGCAGAGGTTGCTTCTTCTCTATGCTCAGGGGCGGCGATGGCAATGAAGACAACATGGAAGGGAGGAAAATGGACCGTATGGTCTGAGAACTTCGTCTAGATTAGCTGGATAATTGAGGTGTGGAAGTCCCTCGTGTTTGCTATAAACAGTTGTTGGCGTTGGTCCATTTCCTCCAGCTTTTGTAGAATCCGCTGAAGGTCTACCGCGGTTGGGGCATGCGTCTAGGATGGTTGCCGAGGCTACTGCCCCAACAATGCCTTGCATCGGCGTTTCCTAAACAGGATCGACTTCAGTGATGTTCATCAGTCTGTCGTAGGCTTCCCGATCCATCCCTTTCGGTGTGGTGTGTATTCGTCAGCTTCATCAACGCGCACCTCTTTTTTCGTGCACATGCCAGTGATTAGCGATAGGAAGTAAAGCGGCCTCTTGTCCTTCTGAGTGCATTTGTAGATTTCCTGACATATAAGATTACCAACATTAATTTTTCGATTGTGCATAATAAAATGGATTAGAGTGAGCCTAGGCCGATCAATGGCAGTGTTGTAGGAGGTCGGCATGAGGCGGTGGCAGATGAATTTGTTCCACAGCTTCGATTCTAGTCTGAGGCTTCGCCTTTGGACCGACCCTCGGTGTGCCCTAGCCTCCCATGTCGTGCCGAC
This sequence comes from Hibiscus tridactylites, assembly GCA_958450335.1. Classification (NCBI taxonomy): domain Eukaryota; kingdom Viridiplantae; phylum Streptophyta; class Magnoliopsida; order Malvales; family Malvaceae; genus Hibiscus; species Hibiscus tridactylites. The sequence continues at coordinate 36,689,372 of OY288271.1, forward strand.
ATAGCAAAGCTCCTCTTTAATCTGTTGGTAATCTTCTTCCATGAGTGCTTCCAAGACTTCCGCGTGCTCGTCCCTTTCAATGTGCAGGCCATAAAATTGACTTATGGCATCAGCATCAACCCTTATTGTCTTTCCTCTTACGTGTACAAAGGTCGCGTTGTCACTGGGCCTATGGGCATAGAATTCTTGGACTATGGTGATATTGGCCTGGGCAGGTTGAAGGCAGAACATGTGCCACTTCTGATGGTTGATCTTGTTGAACATATAGTGGTCGATGCCAAAGTTGGGTTCTTCGGAAACTTGGAATCCCTGTTCTTCCCACACTTTCTGAGAGATGAAGTATTTCTTGAATTGATGTTCTACTCCCGGTGGTGCAAAGCGGGTATGGGTCTATGCTGCGACAGTGTTAGAGCTTTCGCCTCAGATTGCCATATGAAATTTTGAGAAGAGTTGAGAGTAATTGTTTGAGAGTAAAAGAAAATAATAAGCTTTGGAGATTGCAAGACAGTAGAAGAGAATGATAAGGTGAAGAATAATGGAGAATAATGGCCTTTATATAGAGTCTCAGCATATAATGCCGTTGAAGCGCAAATCTCGGCCGCGTCACTTCTAGCCGTTATGAGCCGTATTCTGCCTGTTGCGGTTCCTGCCCGTTAAAAACTAGCCATTACGACTCTTGCGGTTCATTGGGCGGCAAATGCCGTGACAGCTAACGGTTCTTTCTCCTAGCCATTTGTTCATCTCTTCTTCCTTTCTTGATCTCCATCCTAAAACAAATAATGAAAATAAAATTTTGTTCCTAAAAAAATTGAAAATTAAAAATAACTAAAATTGAAAACTAACAACTAAAAATAAAAAAATTTGAGAGAAAAAATTAGAGCACTAAAGGAGTGCATGTGGATGCATCTTCTAAAGCGTTTGTTTCCTTATCCCTCATCACGTGTGATCCATTGTGAGGTAGCAGCTGGTGTCCAGGATCTCCCGTTAGATTGACGCGACATTTGTCCTGGCAGGGTCCTACGTGTTTGCCGCGGCATTGTGCAGCTTCTATGCCGAGACAAGTTGGGTCTTTGTTGAGGTCTGGTTTCATTATGGCATGGAGTGTTTGACATCTTTCTGAATCCTCAACATGTTTCCTTGTGTTTAGTACGTAAATTTTTACATGCTTGTCATTGATTCGCATTGTCAGCTCTCATTTCTCAACATCAATTATTGTCCTCTCGGTAGCAAGGAATGGCCGTCCCAAAATGAGTGGACCTCTTTCATTCGCATCGCAATCTAAAATGAGAAAGTCAGTAGGGAAAATAAATTTATTGACTTTTACCAGTATGTCCTCAATTTTCCCTTCAGGTTGCACATGAGATCCATCAGCAAGCTGTAGCATTATCGTTGTCGGTCTGGCCGTCCCAATCCCCAAATTTTGGAAGACTGACTTTGGCATGATGTTTATGCTTTCCCCTAGATCACAGAGTGCCCTTCTCTTGTAATGATTCCTTATTGCGCATGGTATGAGAAAGATTTTGGGATCCTTTAGCTTAGGTGGAGCTCGGTTGTGTTGTGCGGCCATGCATTCCTCTGTTACGACCACCGTTTCAAATTTCCCAATCCTTTTTCATTTTGACACGATGTCTTTGAGGAACTTGGCATAGTTTGGGATTTTCTTTATTGCCTTCACCAAAGGTATATTAATGTGTACCTATTTTAGGATGTCCAAGAACGTCTTAAACTAGTACTCTTGCTTTTGTTGTTTCAGCCTTTGTAGGAATGGTAGAGTTGGTATGCTGGCTCTGGGTTCTGTCATGGGTGCTGCCACAGGTTCTACCGGCGCAACATTGTTTTGGGTTACTACCGCGGCCCCATTGTCTTTGGACTGTGTTGTGGCAGTTAACTCCTCTGATTTCTCCGGTGTTGGTTGCTTGTTCTGAATCCCCTGTAGTTGAATACCACTCCTGGTGGTTACAGCTTTGCACTGCTCATACGATGTCCCCTTAGCGGCTTTATCATCGCTGGGAAAACCTCATATTGGCCTGGCGTTCATAATCTGTGTAATCTGCCCCACTTGTGTTTCTAGGGATTTCAACGTTGCCTCGTTGTTCTGCAGCCTTATCTCTGTCATGTCCATAAAAAAATCAATTTTTTATGAACTTGTCAGTGTTAGCCATATATGCACTAGTTTGAGTCATAAAAGCATGGAGAGTGTCTTCTAAAGAACTAGACTGCATTAGCTGCAGCAAAGTCATGTGTTGCTGCTGCGGCATGTTCTGCCGAGGCATGTTTTGTTGGAATCCCGCTGCTGGAGCATTTTGATGTTGCAGATTGAGTACATTATTGGGGTCACTCCAAGGGAAGTTGGGGTGCTTTTTCCAGGCTAGGTTGTAATTGTTGGACATCTGGTTGTTGTTCCAATTGAAATTTCCAACATAGCAGGCCGACTCTGGGTTTTGCGGGCATTCAGAAGAGACATGTTTACCTCCATAGTTTTCACAAAATAAATCCATTACCTTAACTTCCTGGTGATTATTTTGCGATTGCATGTTCAGGACCAGCTTTGTCAAGGTGGCAATTTGAGATGAAATTAAGTCTGAGGACCCTATTTCTTTTACTGTGTGTTGGCGGCAGATTCCTCCCTTTTGGTCTTTGGGAACTGATAGTCGTTCTTGCCCGTCTTGTTTAGTATATCCATGGCTTCTTCTGGCTCTTTGTCTAGGAGTATACCGTTTGCCGAGGTATCAAGCATCATCCTAGTCGCTGTGTTGACCGCATTATAGAACATAGTCACTTGCGTCCATAATGGGAATCCGTGCAAGGGGCATTTGTGTAATAGCTCTCTATATATTGCTCCCAAGCCTCATGCATAGACTCGTTATTAGCCTGTCGAAAAGAAGAGATTTTGTTACGCAATTTATCAGTTAAATTTGTAGGATTAAAACGTGCTAATAAATCACGGCATAGATCACTCTAGGATCCAATTGATCCTACTGGAATAATGTTGAGCCAGGTTTTTGCCATATCCCTCAGTGAATAGGGGAACAATTTTAATCTTAAAATATCCTCATGTACTCCCTGTATTTTAAACGAGTTACATATATGGAGGAAGGAATTAAGGTACTATCTGGCATCTTCAGTTGCTGAGCCACCAAATTGCCTCATATTGTTGATCATGTTGAACAACACGGGCTTCAGCTCAAAGTGGGCGGCCTCTATCTCTGGGGTAACAACTCTAGGGTTTAGTCCGTTCAGGTCCTCTTCAAGGTAGTCTCGGACAGTTGGGTGTCGTACTGGTGCGAATGGAACTCGTAGATTTTCTCCATCTTCTATCGGGATATTCTACTACCCATCGGCAAGTGGCAGCCCGTCGAAAGGAGGCTGCTCAATGGTATTGTTTGCCGGGGCACCTTGGTTGTTGCATCGGCCTTGACCTCGACCTTCAGGTTCCTGCATTGCGGCTTCGTTCTCTCGTCTAAGCTTTAGGTATGTGCGTTCAATTTCTGAAACTAAGTCTCGCAATGGGCTGCCTTGGTTCGCTCTGGTCATGCACCAGAAAAAACCAAGTTTTATTAATACTAAAATAAATAAACAAAGAAAAATAAAGAAAATAAAAGAGTGCAAGAAAATAAAAACAAAAGTTGCCAATCCCTAATAACGACACCAAAAACTTGATGCTCGCGTAAAAGTGCCCCACAATAGTGCAAGTGTACACGTCTCAAGTAATATAATGATAAGTATATCGAGTATCATCTCCACAGGGATTGAGCTAGCCTTTCGGTCCTACTTCCTTGCACTGCAAAATAATTAAAGTAAAAATACAAATGACTTGGGTTGTTGAGTAATATAAAAATACTAAAACTAAAATAAGCCAGATGATAAAGTAAAGAGAAAATCAAGTTGAGAGAATGAGCCGGATTAGAATGTGTTGTAGTGTGGAATCCTATTGACTTGTCTCTGTTCTCTAAATGCAGCAATACAACATTGCCGTGGCAGTAACCTAAGTTTCTGCTGCGGCCGCAAAGGTTGAATCTTTGCCGCGACAATCTCTTGCTCTTAGGCAGATGCTGTTAAGGCTCGACAAAGCGTGCTTGAATGGCTCCTCCTTATCTCTAAAATCGGAACACTATTGATGGCTGAACTTTAACCATACCTCTCGACGTAAACCAAAGACAAACACCAATCAATCACACACTTCTCTTAGCTGATGAAACTTGTAACACCCGGGTTTGGGGGTCGGAAGAAAATAATATTATAATATTGTTTCGGGTTTCGGTTTTATAATTTAAATAATAAAATATTTAAACAGGCCTCGGGATTTCAAAATGGTTAAGGCTATGTTGGGCCTATCTCTTGGGTCCAAAATCCATGGACTTTAAGAGATGTGGGTTTTGGACTTTCATTAAGGGCATTGTGGTAAACATTATTTTGGGTGAATTTAAAATAAAACAAAAGATGAGCATGTGCTCATCTTCTTACTCATTTCCAACTTTTCAAAACCAACAACAATGGAGAGTCTTTCTCTCCATCTCACCATTTCATCTCTTCCAACTTTATCTTTGGAGCTTTTCAAAAGGTAATTGTGTTTTTGACTTGGCCTTGGCTTCCTTTACATTTTGGTACTATTAGATTTCATAAAAACTATGTATTTTGCATTTGGGTTTTTCAAAGTCTTAGGTCAAAGGTTGAAACTTTATGATTATTTACCAAAGCTTTTGATTTATTTTGGTTAGATATGTTGTTTGCTACCCATAAGACCCAACATAGATGATTTTTACATGATTTTATACATTCCCGGATTTGGGTATAAATGGGTTTTTTGAAGGGTTTTGGGTGAGTTTTGGGGGTTGTTTTAGGTGAGAATTGATATGCTATTGGTAGTACTATGATTGGGGGTTGATTTGGGATCATTTGTGGGTGCAATGGATGTTGGAAACATGGTTTTTGAACATGGTTTTGGGGCTGTCCGAGATTGCAAATATTGGGGTTTGTTCATGGCTTGCAACGTTGTAAATTGAATTTGAATTGTGTTTCGGGTTGGTCTTTTGATGTTGGGCTGATTTGGAATTGTTTGAAATGTGTTTGAGGTTGTTTAGAAGCGTGAATTTGTGTTGGAGAGGCTTCGGGAAGAAATCCAGAAATTTGAGGGAGGTTGCTTGCTTGGCTTGGAGCTTGGAAGCTTAGGTGAGTGGTTAAATATTTTCAAAATGGTTTTGAATATTTGGTTCAAGCATGTGAACCTAGGATGGGCTTGGTAAACCCACCTAGAGTTGGGATTAGAGTGGTAGCCTAATCCCAAGCTTTGATTAGAGACTTTGGTTGCACTCTTTAATGGTTGTATGTGCCTCGTGTTAAATTGTAATGATGTTGATTATGTATATGTTGTATACATGTATGTTGAGGCATGTTTGATGCATTGTTATATGCATGTGGACGATAGATATGATATGATTATACACATGTGTAAAATATGATGTGATGTGGTTGTTAATGATGTACATGTGGTGTTAACGTGTGAAATGATATTATGAAGTGTTTGTATGATCCGGGGATCATGGTGAGTACATGCTAGGCATGGAAATGTGGTTTGTGCATGACGGTGAGTCATGGTGAGTACGTGCTAAGCACGGAAGTTATTATGAAATGATATTGTGAAAGATTATTGAAATGTGTAGTATTGGCACTAGTATGCTTGGGTACAAATGATCGATCATTAGGATGTTAGTGTGCACACATGAGTCTAAATTCGCTCGTGGCCTTGGTGGCGTTGAGTCACCAAGGAAGAGTACGGGTACGCCCGGAAATTGTATTTATATTAGCCGGTGATGAGTGGAATCCCATCGACAGGGCGTGAGGATGAGTGAAATCCCCTTCGCGTGAAATGAGGCGTGAGGATGAGTGGAATCCCCTTCGCGTGAACGGTGATGAGTGTAATCCCACCGTCAGGTAATGGTTGTGTTGTTGGATGTGAGTTCCAACGGTTATCCGCGTATTCGAGTCATAGCTAGGTGCCAATACGGATTGTAGTTATGTTGCCAATATGTGATTAGTTGTGAGCCAATGTGATTTGGGATGTGTTGCTAACATAGTTTAATATATGTGATTTCATATGTTGTGGATTTAAACATGTTGAGCATGACATGATATTGAATATATGTTCATGCATCATCTATATTGATGGCTCGTGTGGATCGGAGGTAAGATCATGCATTTTATCTGGTTGTAGCTCGTGCTTGGACCCTGCATTGTCGAAGGTTTGTTTTATGAGCTTACCCTCACTAAGCTTTTATGCTTACGATCTCTTTTGTTCGACAATGCAAATCAATGGCTTGTGGGTGGCAAGGGCAAGGGAAGGCCTCCAAGTGTTGCTTACGGTTAGCTCAAGTATGATGTTTAAATTTAAAGATTGTAATAGTAAAGCAATGGGATAGGTAATCGTGTTATGATGTTTTGGATTATGTTGTGGTTGATGTTGCTTAGGAGCATGGTAGACTCCTCGTATGTGCTTGCTAATTTGGCTTGGGATGTATGCCTTGCTTGATACCTTGTTAGTATGTTGCCATCTCGAATTTGTCTAAGTGTTGGCTATATGATGCTTAACTCCTTAAATGAATTGTATGAATGCATGACTTGAGATGTTATGCCTTGGTGTTTAGTTTCGTTTTGTTGATGTTAAAGCATGCTTGTAAGTTGGTTTGCCTTAGGATTAATTGCTAGTATGTTGTTGGAGGTGTTTTGGGGCACCCTTGTGCCTTAAAACAGCCAAAACGAGTTTGCAGACAGGGGGCGTTTCGAAACGGGCCACCCTGTTTCGATACGGTCCCTTTGCATTTGGCCAGCCGTTTCGAAACGAATAGAGGCTGTTTCGGTACGTTTTTGCTACTGGAATTTTGAGAAATTGACGAGATATAGGCGTACCGAAACGGGTCCTTGGTGTTTCGAAACGGTCAAATCTCGTTGACCACGAGAAGTTGACCGTTGTGGTCGTTTCGATACGGGTCACCTCTGTTTCGAAAGGGTCTCCTCCTGGTTGACCCTGGCCTGTTGACTAGGTCAAGGCGTATCGAAACACCCTGAGGGCGTTTCGATACAGCCTGTTGTAAAGGGCTAAAATGAGCTGTTTAGTATTGCCTTGGTTGACCGACGTTGAATTGTTTGTATTTTCCGCTGTTGTGCTTCACATAGGAATTAATCATGCCTATAGACAAGATAAAGTTAAAAGGAATTTTCTGGGTCGTTAACCGAGGAGGAACCTTAACGGGTTTCGCTTCGGTTTTCCCCGTGTGGCCCACTCGGACCGGTCATTCGACCAGACCGGGACGAGGGGGTTACAAAACTCTTAACCTATCTCTAGACCGAGTTAGTTAACACCACGTGGGATGAAAATCATGCTTACTCGTTTCGTGAATTCAACTCTCTCGGCATTGAATAAATGGATAATCTCACAAACTCTCTCTCGAAAAGTATGCAAGACTGATTAAAGCCAAGAATAAGCAAACCTCAACTAAATTGCATTAAGAATAAAAAAAAGTATAATATTTTTCACACAACTACTAAACAAACTAATCCTAACCCTAAGGAAATTAGAACATAATGAATGAGAAGAAAACACAACTAAATCCTAAGCTCTTCTCTCTTTCTTTCTCTCTCTCTCTCTCTCAAATTCTACTCCGTCTTCATGATGACGACAAGCCTTCTTATATAGGGGAAGGTGTAGGCACAAATCCTTCTTGGAAAGGAAGTTAAATTGGACTTGGACTTAACTTTATTAAAGAGGTGAATCTCTTTAATTTAATACATTATTCACTTTTGGCCAAAAGTCCAACTTTATCATTCCTTCCATGTTTTCGTCCTTTTCTCGAGCTCTAACTGCCACACAAAGTGTGTAGAAAAATCTGGCATTTAAAGCTCTTCAAATCGGCTACCACTTTGCTTGTTTTGCCCTCCGACAGGGAGAGTAGTACACGGCCGTGACATGGCATTCTGCTGCCTCGGCAAAGGTCTGTGATTGGTTCTGCTCCGCAAGGCTTCGTTCATAAATCAGCTTCCCTCGGTAGAAGTTGTCAGTTGTGGCTTGACTCGTTTGGGGTATGATACTAGATGGTTCTGCCTCATCCTTCCTTTTCCTCTAGTGTCGTCACAGCATCTCCTGCCCTTGCATCATGTAAATCTGCAAAAGCACCAAACATGCGTCAAATAGTACCTTTTTCATAGAATAACAAAATATAAGAATCAAAGACATAAATGATGAAATCAATGCATGAAAGGCTATAATGCAGCTCAAATGGGTGTAGGTTGAGTGATAATTGCCATGTAAAAGGGGTAAAAATATAAGACTTTTGGGCACTTATCAATGTCCTCATTTGGTTTCATTTTGAAGTTCTCATAGCTCATGTTAAGGAGTTCGATCTTGGTCTCCTTTACATCGTTGGTTCCTTCATATGTGACTTCAAGCGTATTTTATATCTCTTTTGCACTCGTGCAAGAAGACATCTTCGAGTACTCATCCGACCAAAGAGCACAAAAGAGCATGTGCATAGCTTTGTCGTTTATTTGCAACTTCTTCCAATCTTCACCGGTCATCTCTTGCTTGGACTTGGGAACTCGCCTTTCTCCTTCTTGCTTTATCAGGATAGATGGTTCATCTTCTATTACATCGAAAAGGAGGTAATCGTTGGACTTGATGAGGAGCCTCATGCTATTCTTCTAATGGGGATAGTTATCCCCATTGAAATATGGCGGTTTGGCGATGGATTGAGCCTCGTAGAGATTGTTTCCAAAAGTAGAGGCCATGGCTTGAATGTCGGTTGATTGAATCACCTCTAGGATCGTCTCAACGGTTATTAGACCTTCGATTGAGCCTCGCTCTAATACAAATTGTTGGGATGATCAATCAATCGATTTGGCTAAGAGGGGGTGAATTGAAAATTTAAAAATTGTGAGTTTTCGAGTTGATGGGCCTTGATACAAATTCGTTCGAGTCGAGTAAAAAAATGAGTTATTCGAGTTGATGAGCCCTATTTTATGAATCAAACTTTATTTGAATTTTTTGATTAAAGTCGAGTTTCTTTAAATATTTAACTGTAATTATTTATAATGTTATAGTACAAATTGATTCTAATGTAAACGACTTTATCTAATCAAATAAGGTATATATATATAGGGTAAACTCCACCAGATGTCTCTTTTGTTTAGTGCGTGTTCTATTTTTGTCACCCAATTTAAAAAATGATTATTCTTGCCACTTATGTTTTCGACCGTTACCATTTTGGTCACTCAACCGTTATCCTCTGTTAATACGATTGCGCGACACATTAATAAAAAAGTTAATTTTTAATTAAACCCTCAAACTTTTAAAACTTTATATTTTCACCATCTTCACAAAAAAAACCTCCCTTTCTTTAAAAGTCTCTAACCCAAACCCTATTCCCTCCCTCTATTAAGTAAATTGGCAGTCGATTTACCCATTTATTTTAAAATTTTGCACAAAGAATAAATATTTTGAGAATATTTAAATGGTCTTTCTTGAATCTGAAAATCTTGGAGAAGGGCGATCTGCATTCGAAGCCAAAGAACCATTACCATTTTTTCTTCTTGTCTGAACTCCGTATCACCCTCTTCCAATCTGCACATAAAGAAACAGAACTTATAAGAAACTAATAGAAAGTGCTTGAGCTAATTTCGAAGTAGGTCTTTGCACTTCTGCATAGAATGTGTTTTGCACTCTTTTTTGTCTCACGGGAGGATTCACTCACCATTGAATCTTTAAGTAGTTTTTTGTCTTCAGATTCTTTGGTCCACTTTATGCCTTGAAATTCTCTGACTCTTGCAAATACATGAATGGTTGATCATTGAAGGACAAGATGATGGATTGAGAACAATCATTTCCTCGTTTACCTCAATGGTTCATTTGGTTGGCCCTGAGAAAGAAATGGGTGATTAAAGAACTCTTCAAATGTCTGCAAAGGGCACACCATGAATGAGAACAAACATATAAATAAGAATTGCTTACCACATTTTATTCTGATAGCATTACTGAATGAAACATGACTCTTATGGTACTCTTTGCTCAGCTAAAGCTTTGTTTTAGGATCATTTTCTTCACGTGATCTGAGCATTTAGAGGTTGTTACTTAGATTAGAATAATTCTTGTAAGTTGTAACCTGACTTAACAAATAGGCGGATAAAAGCATTCGTTCAAAATTGCAAGCTGAATTTAATTGTTTCCAGTGAAAGGAGTTTTTCAAGTAACAAGCTGAAATAAAATAGCCCCGACACTCCAAGGCTAATTTGTCCAGATATTTCTTTTTTGGAGAATTATCTGGAAAAATACTCTCTTAGGAGAACATTTGAAAAAATACCATCCATTTGGTCCACGTCAGGTTAAATCGCGTCTTGCAAGGCACGATATTCAAAATGACGTTGTACACGGAACGATTTCAGTCCGATGTGAATTATATTATCAAGTATTTATTATTTAAAAAAATAAATTGAAGTTGCGTTATGTAAGACACGACTTCTACGAGAATTTCAAACGACTCGTCGCGATAAGATGAAGTCGCGTTGTGTGAGCCGCGATTTCCGCGTTAATAAATTGGAATGGTTGAAAATTTAATTACTGCGTTAGGGTTATGAAGAAGTCGCGATGTGTAAGACGCGATTTCTGAAGTTGCGTTGTACAGGACGCGATTTTCATTTAGTAATCGCACCCCAACCGACACGACTTCCACTATAAATTGGTCCCCAACCCTCCTTCTACCCCACACCAAAAATTAACTCTCTCAAATCTACTTTCTTTCAATTTCTTGGTTGATTTTTCGTGATTGATATAATGGCGGGATTGATAAGGTTGGATCACAAGCACGTGTTCGATTATCATCGGAGACATGTAAGTTTTATCTCGTTTTATTTATTTATTTATTATTATTTTATTATATATTGTTATTACTACATACATATTTTTTATATAGTTTAAATTTTACATACGCGTTTATTTTTTTTTAGAATATGGAAAGAAGTCTGGAGGTTTCTAACAACCGGATGACGAGATTATCAGACCTTTTGTTAGAACCGTACTTAGAGAAGGTCGTGTGTTTGCAAGCATCAAAAATTGTTGGAGGTGCAAAATAGACGTTGATTTGGTAAACGCTATTTTGGAGAGGTGAAGGCCGAAGACACACACGTTCCACCTTCCTTGCGGCGAGGTGACGATTACCCTAGAGGATGTGTCCTATATCCTAGGTTTGCCTATTGATGGAGAGGCTATCACTGATCTCGGTTCTGATACTTGGGTGGACCTATGTTTGAGTGGGCTAGGGGTTGCACCAGAGCGTTTTTACAGCATAAAAATACAACTAGTGTGGTTGCAGAATAATTTTTGTCATGTGCCCGTTGGCGCGAGTGAAGAAGGTAACAATATTATTTTAGTGAATATTATTGAAATAATAATTTTTTACATATGGTAATATATATATATATATATTTCGTATTGTAAGCATATGCTCGTGCTTATATTTTACAAATGATCGGCGGGGTATTGATGCCTGACAAAACTCGGGACAAGGTTCACACGATCTGGTTGCGGCATTTGCAGAATTTTGAAGATGTCGGTAAATTGAGCTGGAGATCCGCAGTTTTGGCCACTCTGTTTAGGGAGCAATGAAAGAACACCGATCCAGAAAAATATTGCATCAGAGGTTGTTTGGTGTTGCTCCAGTCCTGGGCGTGGTGGAGAATGCCGTTTTTAAGTCATGAGCTTCTACAGCCTACTCCATATGTTTTTTCACTAGCCCGGAGGTAAGGAAATAGTTGTTAATTTTTTATATACGTATTATTATAATTAATTAAAATTATCTTCTTATTTTATAGGTGGACCGCTCGTTTAACTCATGTTGGTGTTGCGAAGGGCCTGGAGGTTATCAGACAGGCTATTGAGAATTTTTCAAAAGATCAAGTAACACTTTGGTGTATTTATATAAAATAAAATTTATATTGAACTATACATAATTTCTTTTGTTTTAATATACGCATTATATATTGTACAATTTTTATGGACGTCGTACGGGAATATGGAGTTGCAGTAGTGCATCCCGATATTTTCGGCCGAGACGGAGCTTTTTTGGACAGCCTCTGTACCACTCATTTGCTATGCCACAATTGAGTGGCATCCGACCGACAGCGTGCTACGAAAATTTGGTTGTTTCCAACGTATCCCAGTCGAGCCTCCAAATTTGGATGAGTTGCACAAACTCACTCGACAAGGGAAGCCCGGGGTAGTAAATATTTATATACTTAGCGTATTCTTTTATTAATTGGAACGTAATTCATATCTAAAAAGAATAAATCAATTGTTTGATTGTCTTGTAGGTTGATTGGTCGGTGCACCACCACTCTTATATCGCTCACTGGAGGGACAAGCTGAATCAGCGTTGGCAACCCCGGACTGAGTATTGTATGTTTGAGATGATGGTGAGTGATGATTACGAGGACTGGTTTAGGGCAAAAGGGAAGTCATCTATTTTGACTCCAGAGGAGGCAATAGTCGTCTATCGACGTCAGCAACACAACCGCCCATGGTTTCAGCGTTCGAGGGGGGGGGGGGGAGCACGGAACACCTCAGACGGTGGTCCTGCCTCTGCAGCACCGCCACCATCAGATGCTACCCCACCACCGATGCGGCCACAGTTGACTCAAAGTCCAAGTCAAGATTATTTATCGCCTTCTATGTCAGACCACTTTGCTAAACTTTCAGCGATAATGAGTGGTGCCTCCAGCTATTCTGCAGGCTGTATGACCTACGTGCCCTTAATGTCGTTCCCCCCGATGTCAGCTTCATTTGGAACCAGGATTGTCCAACAAAAGCCACCATAGTCGATTTTCTACCTTACTGGGCCCAGTGGAACAAGCGGTATTGCAGGAGCTGGAACCAGGGATGGTGATGATGATGATGATGGTGGTGGTGGTGATGATGATGGTGACGGTGCTCTCTCCCGACGTAATCCAGAGCGACATCGTCGTTCACGGTCCTGTGGTATTGGTGGACATAGGCGCCATTAGTTTTTTTTTGGTTGTTTATTTTATTTGGAAATATTGAACTTTATGTTTTTTTTTTGTTTTTTTAATTAGTACTTATATATTTTAGTTTATTCATGATTTGTATTTTATTTGGGTTTGTTTAATTAATTAGTATATGTTTTTAAATTTGCATTTTTTATTCTTTAATTAGTTTATATTTTATTCGATTGCCATGTACAAAAGTACGAAATAGTTAACATCTAATGAACATAGAGATGCAACTACAAATCACAATATCCGGAAAATCAGTTTTCGAATAAATTTTCCAGACACGTCACGATTCTTGACACGATTTTTCTGGGGCAAAGTCGTGTTCTATAAAACGCGATTTTTTTGACACGTCGGGAATCCTGGCAAAGTCGCGTTCTCTATGACACAATTTTTATGCTATATATGCCATCCCTCCCTTACGAACCTTACTAGCAAACTCACACATGTATTGTGAGTTGTGGGTATATACAGTTGTGGCTGGATACCAGTTGTTGTGGTGCAGTGTTTGTATTGTGCGTTTGTTGAAGATGATCGACAAATCATAATATCTGGAAATGCGTGGCAGGGTGACATGAAAATGATCGGTACCATGAATTCACAATAGCTGGAACTCTATATGTCATGTCTAGGGTTACAGCTTTTGGTGGGTGCCGGTTACATTTGATAGCGCGGGTCAAAGCTGCTACCATTGTCGATGTTTTCGAAGCTATGTTAAGACCCACGCATGTAACGTTGTTGGTGACAACTGTACCGTGGAAGATGATGATTATTGCGTACTCACGAAATCCACGAAGTTTGAGGGCTCCAACAACCTGGACAAACTATTGCACCTCTCGTCAGCCATTTATCTATAGCAACGACACATCTCTCGTCGGCCATACAAATGGGACAAACTATCGCACCTCTCGTCTATATCAATTCATATGTAAATTATTTTAGTCTGCATGTTTAGGGGTATAATTGATCGCATGTTTAGGGGTACAAATATAATTTACATTTTTAATTCGAATGTAATATATTACATGTTTCAATGCATGTCTTCTATTAAGAACAATAATTTACAATTTACCACCTGCTTAGGGGTACAAATTACAATTGTTTCAATGCATGTCTTCAAGCTCGGTGGTCTATTGGAGCCGAATATTGTACCCCTAAACATGCTTTCATTGTTGGGTCTTTGACTTCGGTTACATGCGGGGGTCGCAGGGTAGACCAAAACATTAAGCAACTTGCCTGCCATTCAAAAAGACCTTGGATTTTCAGATATTGTGATTTGTTGTTGCCGACCCTCGTGAACAAAAACATCGAATAGTCATCTCACAAGAGCTAATAACCCACCAACATCTTTTCAACATATAGATGCAACTACAAATAACGACAAATCACAATATTCGGAAAATATGTTTTCGAATAAATTTTCTAGATACATGGTTTATTGGCATTAATAGTTACAATCGAAAACTTCAAGCACTAATATGCAGTTTTTTTCTCTTCAACTGAGTGGTGTAGGCTTCGATCGACTGAGAAGGTACTTATAGTCACAAAAGTCGCGTTCTGTAAGACGCGACTTTCTTGACACGTCAGGAATCCTGGAAAAAGTCACATTTTGTAAGACGCGACTTTCTTGACACGTCAGGAATCTTGGCAAAGTCGCGTTTTGTAAGACGCCACTTTCCTAACACGTCAGGAATCCTGGCAAAGTCACGTTTTGTAAGACGTGATATTCTTGACATGTCAGGAGTCCTGCCTAATGTCTCTTTCTGGAAGACGCGATTTAATTGTCAATAGACGAGAGTTGGTCTATAATAGCCCCTTTACGAACGTTTGTGAATATTTTCACTTGTATTATGATTTGTGGGTATATGTATTTAGAATATTAATAGATGAATTTGGTAGGATACCAGTTGTGGTGCGATATGTGTATTGTCTGTGTTTGTGGAAGATGATCGACAAATCACAATATCTAAAAACGCATAGTGAGGTGTCACGAAAATGATCGGTACCACGAAATCACAACAGCTGCAACTTTAGCGGTCCTGTCCAGGGTAACAATGTTTGGTGGGTGCCGGTTACATTTGATAATGCGGGTCAAAGCTTCTACCATTTCCGGTGTTTTTGAAGCTATGTTAAGACCCTCGCATGTGACGGTGTTGGTGACACATGTATCGTGGAAGATGATTATCGCATACTCGCGATATCCATGAAGCTTGAGGTCTCCAACAACTAGTATAACTATTGCACCTCTCGTCGGCCATTTATCTGTTCATATGTAAATTATTTGAGTCTGCATGTTTAAGGGTACAATTGACCACGTGTTAAGGGGTGCAATTGTTTTTAACATACAAAAAATAAAAATATAATTTACATATGTAATTCGTATGTAATGTTTTACGTGTTTCAATGCTTTTCTTCTATAAAAACAATAATTTGAAAGAACACCAGTTTATTTACACTGGTTCATTTACACCCTATAAATAGATCCCCCCGCTTCCTCAAAAACTCACTCTTTCATTTACTTTCATTGTAATGGCTGCAAACGTAGATGATTTACCATCTATTGGGAGTCACTCTTCTGATGTTGATGTTGATACTGACGGTGAACTAGAAGTTGGGATGATATTCACTACGAAGAAGATGACAGATGATGCAATTAAAAACTACAACATACGCCGATCAGTTTGTTCGACGGTGAAGAAAACGACTGTGGACAACTATATCGCATAATGTGTCAAAAGGGCAACAGCTCTAACTGGAGGATTCGTGTATCACAAACAAAGAGGTTGAACAACGTTTGGCAGATAATAAGATACAACGGACCTCATATATGCTAGTTTTTCCAATGTAATTGACATGTAATACGTTTTGTTAATTACATATTTTACGATTGTTAACTGTTTGAAAATTGAAACGGTTAAGATGTAGAAAATAATATTTGCGATAATTATATTATCGAAAATTACTACAAGATTGTTAATTGAAAGAAGTACACAAGCATTAAATTACTAAGCCTACTTAAATCTACGAGAATGAATCATTTTCGCTGCTCTCGTAGTCGATACTTATGTCAGAAGTTAAGTTTAGTTCCTCAATTTTTTGTTCCTTCTCATGCCGTCTCCTATAATTTCGTGTAGATATCGCGTCCTCATCTTCAATATTAAGTAATATTGATGAACTGGTGCCTTCATCAAACTTTACACTAAGCTCGATGTTCGTACCCTTGGCACGTTTGTATACCTGGAACATATTGCGCATATCTTTCTGATTGGATAGTGTTAACATGTAGTGTTCTTCTGGGCCGAGCTCATTCACTGAAACTTTGACACGCAAGGTAGAAATTTTGGAGCTTGTACACTCCTTAACCCGTGTTGAAATCAACTCAAACAATTCATCTCTTATGATTTTCTCATTGAAAGAAGTGTAGAAGTAGGTTCCACGAAAGAAAATAGTAGCAGAAAAACGTGCCATAATTTGTATTTGTATGAGTGGTTTAGCAACAGAATGTATGTAGAAATTGTTTGAGTAGTGTAAAAAGTTTGTGACTCATGTAGAACATATATAAGGTAGAACAATGTTGAAATAATCTGTCAAAGTCGCATTTTACAGGAAGCAATTTTTCTTGCCGAGACCAAAATTACGTTTTACAGGACATGATTTGTGACATTATTCGTGTGCTTGCTTGCAAATATGCTAAAATTGTCGTGTATATGGTGCTAAAATTGGCACGTTTTAGGAATATTCATAGAACTTTAATAATATAAATAAAATTTACATATTGTTTGGGACTCCGATAATATCACTATCATCAGAAAACATTACATAAAGCTTAAGCTCAAGGGCCCACCCTAAACAAAACTGATGGTGAGATTCCACCATCATTTCCACGTGAGCGTCGTCCATAATATGGAATAATGAGTACATTAATGGTTCTAACGACGTCGGCATTTGGTACTTCAACGGTTCCATCTTTTGCCTATGACTTTGTGGAACATGTTTCTTCACTACATTCATCAACTTCTTATACGATAAGTTGTATGGCAGCGGAAACAATATAGTACTTAAGGGTTGAAAAACAACGCCGAGAGATGCATCATCAATTATCTGCCCACTGTAGTATACCAAAGCTGTAATAGTTTCTTGTCTCAACATATTATATCGATCGAAGTCCTTACAAAGTAAATTCCAACCTTCAACCTACCAAATTTTTCGTGCTTTTTGATGTAAAATTCATTCTGGTGTATATATATACTAAAGAAGTTGCGTTCTATAAAACACGATTTTCCTTGACACAGTACGTATACTGCAAAGATAGCACAACTCGCGTTCTATAAAACATGATTTCTCTTGACACGTCAGGAATCTGAAAAGCTGGCACAACTCGTGTTTTATATGACGCGAGTTACGCTTTGTCTCTGCTCACACGTCACAATACCTCCCATTTCGTATACTGCAAAGTCGGGTTGTATAAAACGCGAGTTATCTAAGGAATCAGAAAGCTGGCAAAACTCGTGTTCTATAAAACGCGATTTTCCCTGACACGGTACATATACTACAAAGCTGGCACAACTCGTGTTCTATAAAACGCGATTTCTCCTGACACGTCAAGAATCTACAATGCTGGCACAACTCGCGTTTTATACGACGCGAGTTACGCATTGTCTCTACTCACACGTCACGTCACCTCCTATTTTCTTAAGTAGGAGGAATTTTTTTTACAGCCAACAAACTTGTTTCTGCTAAATGTTCAAAGCATTTCGTGTGTGAAGAAGAAACACTGCTTCGTTTTACCAACAAAGCCACAAAAAGTTGATGCTCTAGTTCACTACGATGGTGAGATGATCCCTGATGCCAAAATCGGTGTCATATTCCAATCCCCTAACAATGTTACATTGTAGATTATGAACGGAGTAACGTATGAAAGGCTGAAGCGAGCACTAAAGAGAAAGATTCCACATGCTTCTGGGAGGGAGTTACACTCAGTGAGGTATTGACTACCTTCGTCGATAGATCAACTTTATTTCACAATATTCGATGTGAAATATGACGAAGATGTGCAAATGATGATCGACACCCATACATAGTATTCAATGGGATGGCCCCTAGAGCTCATTGTTACATTTTTAGAACGAAACGATGGATTCCAAACCATTGTTTCAAATTGGATCCATAAAAATCTTGATATTGACCCAAATGCTAACAATCTAACATCGAGTTTGTGACAATACTTCAACTTACTAAGTGCAAGCAATGATCATGCTTCCTCGTCTTCTTGCTCGAGGCCAAGGTACTCTTCCGTAGCCAGGTTCGACATTGACCTGAATATGCTGCCAATCCAACACTCATCATACAATCAATACAGTGATGGTGTAGGGCCGTCATCATCTACTGGGTCGTCCCACCGTGAAGAGTTTAACCGATTCAATCACTTCTCTTCCCGACGTCATTCAACATATATCCCCACTGACACAAACATAGATGATTTCTCATACAGACGCCACTCAACTTATATCTCCAGTCAGACAAACGTAGATGATTTCTCATACGGGCGACACTCAACTTATATCCCAGGTGTAGGGTCGTCATCATCTATGGGACCGTCCTACCATAAAGAGTTTTACCAGTTTGACGACTTGATGCCTTTTTCCATGCATCCGGACATAAAGTAAGTAATGCTAAAAATACAATATTTTTCTCTAAAAATATTCTGCCTGAAATTAGGCAAGCGGTTAGTGGGGGTTTGGCTTTGTTGAAGTTGATGACCTTGGGGTTTCATTGATTCATCGTCAGGTTACGGCTGCATCTTATGAGTATTTGGTGAATATGGTTCAGCGAAAACTCAGTGGGTGGAAGGCGAAATGTCTCTCCCTCGCTGGTGAATTGTCTTGGAAAAATCGGTTATTGGAGCAATTCCCCTATATGCCATGCAAACTGTTGTTCTTTCGAAGCGTACTTGCACTGATTTAGAGTGGTTGATACGTTGATTTGTATGAGGCATTCAGTCAAGTAGAGGTGGGATTCATCTGGTTAATTGGGAATTTGTTTTCCGACCTATCCCTGAAGGAGGCCTGGGTTTTCTTAAAATGGATACACAGAATGAGGCGTTTCTTATGAAGTTAGCATTCTAACTTCTTGCACGGCCGAATGCCCTTTGGGCCCGTTTCCTTTGCGCAAATTACAAGTTCATGGAGGGTATTCTGATGACTCTACGTAAATCTAATTGTTCCTGTTTGTGGAAGGGCTTGAGTGTCGTATGGGAGGATATCCGTCATAATATTGTTTGGTCTCTTGGTTTTGGTCGGACAATCGACTTTTGGAGGGATACACGGAATGAGGAACTTGGGCTGTTGGTGAGTTATGTTAGTCCTACCTTGGTTGCACAGCTTGGTCGAGTTTCAGTTGCGAACACGGTGAATCATGTTAGGGAATGGAATTGGGGTTTGTTCGAGCATCTTCTACCTAGGGCTATTTTGTTACATATCGCAGCGGTGAAAGGTCCGACACAAGGGTGGCCATAGACACAATAGGCTGGAAAGGGTCACGTGACTTAAGTTTCACCGTGAGATCAGCTTATATGGCACGTTGTGGGTTGAGAAATGGCACCGTCCATGCGGTCTGGCGTGTGTTACATAGGTTCAAGGGGTTGCCGAAAGTGAAAATCTTCATATGGTTAGTTTGTCGGAGCTTTCTAATGACAAATAAGGAACTCGTAACGACACTTGGCTGAGGATAGTAGCTACAACGTGTGTGGGGCTCGTGTTGAAAGCATCGATCATATAATGAGGCGGTGTCCCCCAACTATGCTTGTGTGGAAGGAGATGATTGTTCTGGGTAAGCTTGAGGAGTTTATGAGTTTGGACTTGTGTGATTGGATTTCGACCTACCTTTCCGATGTTGACCGATTTCCACAGCAAACTGATCGGTGGGATTTGTTGTTTGGCACTATCCTATGAAATTTGTGGTTGGCTCGAAACTCGTTGGTGTTTGGTTCTCCCATTGAGGATATTTGTTGGGTTGTTGGTCGTAGTCGATAACTGGTGGAGGAAACCCTTCGTGTGTATAAGGAGAGTCAGCTAAGTCGAGCCGGCGGTGTTGCTTCCCAGTGTGGTCTGTCGCGGTGGTCGCCTCCAATGGCACCGTGGATTAAGCTTAACACAGACGGGGCAAAACAAGCTTTGGATGGGCTCACATCTTGTGGGGGAGTTGCACGCAATTTCGATGGAAGTTGGCATTTTAGTTTTGCTAAGTTTATCGGTATTTGTTCGTTGCTAGATGCTGAGGTATGAGGAGCGTATCTTGGTCTCGTATATGCTTGGGAGGCAGGCTTCTGACACGTTCTGTTTGAGCTTGATAGTCTCAAGGTTATCCAAGTTGTTCGACGGGATTTCATGAGGTCACATAGCCTTCTCGGTCATTTTGTGGAGCTTTGGAACCGACCCTGGAGGATAAGGGTTGTGCATGTTCACCGTAATGGCAACCATGTTGTGGATGCCTATGTACCGTTGGCCAACTTTGGTACTTTGGAAGCAGTGTTCTTTGAGTCTTTGCCTGCATCTGTCACACATTTTGTGCAACTAGAGTATCCGACTGGATCGAGTTAGGCTTGGCCTAGTTGTAGTTTGTTTGCTTATTGGCTTTTGTTTTCAAGGTTGTGTTTTCCTAGTTTATTATTATGATTTGATCTTCTTTTGTGTTATCGCCAGTACTCTTTCCCTCCATTTAGGTTTAGGGAGGTTTTTAATGAGGCTTGTGATAACACCCCATGTATGATTCCAAGCCAATAAATCATACTATTTTCACCCAAAAAAAGTAATTAAGTAAATATTTAATATTTAATTAATATTAAAATTATAAGTAATAAATATAATATATTTATTAATATTTAAAATCTAATTATAATATGTTTGGGGTTATGGCTTATGGCCTATATGTATTTAGTTTAGGCCTTTTGAGATTCAGGGTTTAAGGGATTAGGCTTACACTTTAATTATTAGAATTTGTAAGATTTATGATTTGAGGTTTGGGGTTAGAGGTATATGTATCAAGTTGAATATTTATGGTTATGGTTTAGTTTAGAGTTTTAGGGTTTAGGGGATTAGGCTTCTACTTTAATTATTAGTGATTGTAAGGTTTAGGGGTTGAGATTAGGGGATTGGGTTTCCACTTTAATTATTAGTGAATAATGAAGAGTGATTGTAATATTTAGGGGTTCATGTTTGGGGTTTAAGGGTAAATGTGTCAAAAGAATTGTTTGAGGTTATGAGATTAGTTTAGGGATTTAGGGGTTGAGATTATGAGATTGAGCTTGCACTTTAATTATTAGTGAATAGTGCTTGTAAGATTTAGGGGTGCTAGTTTATAGATTAGGGGTAAATGTGTCAAATGGAGCGTTTTGGGGTAACAAGCTTAGTTTAGAGATTAGAGGTTGGGCTTCCACTCTAATTATTAGTGAATAATGTTTTTAAGATTTAAAGATTCATGGTTGTGGTTTAGGGGTAAATTTTTAAGTATAATGTTTGGGTAATGGGATTAGTTTATGGATTTAGTGGTTGAAGTTAAGGGTTTAGGGGTATAAACAATACATGTTTAAGTTGAGTGTTTGGAATTAGGGTTACGAGATTAGTTTAGAGATTCATGATTAAGTTTGTACTTTAATTATTAGTGATTGTAAGATTTAGGGGTTGATGTTTGGGGCTTAGGGGTAAACATGTCAAGTTGAGTGTTTGGGGTTATGAGATTAGTTTAGGAATTTGGGATTTATTTCTATTCATATTAGCCCCTAATTTTTAACCAAATTGACCCCTATTTATTTCAAAATTTTCTAATCTAGTCCAATATTTTTAATACGATGATACTTTTATTCATTATAGTCCCTAAAACTTTATTTTTAGCCGAAATTGACTCATATATATTTCTATTTTTGGTTTTTTGGTCAAATAATATTTTTGTTTATTATAGTCCCTACAATTTAATTTTTAGTTAAAATTGCCGCATATTTATTTATATTTTTGGAAATTAAGTCCAATTTATTTTAGTCCCTAAAATTTAATTTTTAGTCCAAATTAACCCCTATTTTTTGTAGTTTAGTCCAAAATTATTTTTAAATATAAATTGCCCGCTCAAATCCCAATCCCATATTTCAATTTGAAAATAGAAAGAAATTGATGTAAGATTTAGGAGGGAATTTGCCTGCCCGATATTTTAGGGGTTATTTTCACTTTAGGTCACTATTAGTTTAGGAGCTTTACACTTAGGTCTTTTTTTTATTCTTTAATTTTAGTTTGATTCATTTTAGTCTAAATTTTAGTTTAGTTTCTTTAGACCTTTAGGTTTAGGTTATTTTTTAATTAGATTATCTTTCATAAAATTATTTAATAATTAAACCTTTTAAAGGGCCAACTTATTTCGGTTGTACCCAACCCAAAACTATCAGTGGCAACTCCAAACATTTGACGAGCTTTTGAAGGCCCAATTTATTTCGACCCGGAAAAAAAATGGCGTCGACAATTATAATGTATTTAATTAAAATTATTAGTGTTTGGGGTTATGAGATTAGTTTGAGGATTAGGGGATTATGCTTGCACTTTAATTACTAGTGATTGTAAGATTTATGAGTTGAGGTTTGGAGTTTAGGGGTAATTGTGTCAAGTTAAGTGTTCGGGTTATGGGATTAGTTTAGGGATTATGCTTGCACTTTAATTATTAGTGATTGTAAGATTTAGGTGTTGAAGTTCGGGGGTTTAAGGGTAAATGTGTCAATTTGAGTGTTTGGAGTTATGAGATTAATTTAAGGATTAGGCTTGTACTCTAATTATTAGTGATTGTAAGATTTAGGGGTTAAGGTTTGGGGTTTATGGGTATAATATATTTTTAAGTTGAGTGTTTGGGGTTATATGATTAGTTTAGGGATTAAGGGATTTGAGGATTAGGCTTGTGTTTTAATTATTAGTGATTGTAAGATTTAGGGGTTGAGGTTTGGGGTTTAGGGGTAAGTGTGTCAAGTTGAGTGTTTGGTTGGGGTTATGAGATTAGTTTAGGGATTCAGTTTGTACTTTAATTATTAGTGCTTGTAATATTTAGGAATTGAGGTTTTGGGTTTAGGGATTTGAATGAACCATTATTTATTTTTAAATTTTCTAATCTAGTCCAATATTTTTAATATGATGATATTTTTGTTCATTACAGTCTCTAAAACTTTATTTTTATTCCAAATTGACCCTTATTCATTTTTTGGTAATTTAGTTCAATGTTTTTAATTTTAATTTAATATTTTTGTTCAATATAGTCCCTAAAACTTTATTTTTATTCCAAATTGACTCTTATTCATTTTGTTTGTAATTTAATCCAATGTTTTAAAATGATGATATTTTTGTTCATATTAGTCCCTAAAATTTTATTTTTAACCGAAATTGACCCTTATTAATTTCTAATTTTTGTAATTTACTCCAATATTTTAGATATGAATCATATGATGATATTTTTGTTCATTCTAGTGCCTAATAATAATATTTATTTTAATGTGATTCATGTTCGTGAAAGCCAAAAGGCGTTAAATAATTCTCTCGAAATGACCCTACCCAAAGTCTAAACTCAAACTTAATACGAATTTGAAACCCGAATTAACTCGACCTGAAATAAAACCGACTTGAAATTACCCGACCTAAAATGAAACCGACTTGAAATGAACCCGACCTGAAGTCCACCAGAGTCCGAATTAACCAGTCAATTAGCTGATTCAGACTCGAACCGATTTGACCTGACTTGAAATGAACCCGACACGAAATGAACTTGACCTGAAATGAACCCGACCTGAAATTGACCCGCATCCAATCCGAATTGAGTCAAAATATCAAATTAACCTGAAATGACCTATATTCGATTTGACCCGACCTGAAACCTATCTGATTACCTGTTTTTACATCTCTAATACTATTCTATTTGGATAAGCATTTAAATTTTATAGTTTTTAATTATAATGTTTGCTTCACTTCTTATCTACATTTTCTTTGTAGCAATTTGAGTTTTATTTTAATGATTAGTTCACTTGAAATTTTAAATGTAATATGACACAATATATAATTCATCTGAAGTGTCACATGCAAAATTTTAAAATAATTAACTTCTTGCTCGTTGAAAATATATACTTAAAATTCGCTTAATTAGAACATGGGATCAACGCATTTTTTCCCATCATATAAATTTTATATAATATCCTTTAGAAAGAAAAAAAACTTACACATTTATACATATTTATCGATAGGATAGTTATATAAAGGTTTAAATATATCATATATTTTCTTTCAAGTTTGGTACTTAAATTATTTGTTTCCAAGTTAGTACATGAATTAAACATTTTTTTCTTAAATTGGTACTTAAAGAATCTTTGCTCCCAAATTGGTACACAAACTTTAATTTCATCAACTATTTTAACACTATTATTAACAATTTTAGTCTAAAAAATCATGCATCCTAGTCCATTGTTTCCAAAACCTCATACAGTTTAGAATGCATACACATGCACCACAATATTAAAATCACTATACACATGATTCATATCATTGAATCCATTTAACACTTAAGAGTTAACACCAGGTCCATAGTATAACTTTAACTACCATTTGATTAAACATTCAATAACTATACATCTTAAGGACATTTATCACAACTAAATTCATTTTTCATTTCCAGTATTTGGCAGTTTGCACTATGTTTATAAAAATATTTCTCATTTATTAAATGTGTCAACTACGAATTTATCGAAGAGACAAAATTATTCGAAGATAAAAGTGAGCTTCTTCTTCGATCAAGTCCGGTTCACAAGAGAGTCCCGGTCCTCTTTCATGACGATAACGAGCAATTATGCGAATCTCTCGTCATCGTACAATACATTGACGAGAAATGATCTTTTGGTCCTTCCATTCTTCCTTCCGATCCTAAAGAACGTGCCTTTGTTCTATTTTGGGCTGGATATCTCGACGAAAAGGTCTGCACAATTTTCCAACATGTTTGGTTGTTTGTCTTATAGGTAGGGGGCGGAGGTACATTGTTAATGGGAGGGATTGTTGCCCCTCCCACCCTGGCGGGAGAATTATTTTTACCTTCGATTCTTTATATGTTTTTTAAAAAATTAAAATAATTATAGATTTTACCCCTACCTTTTAAAATTTATGTTTTGCCCCTCACCTCTAAATCTCGACTCCGTCTTTGTTTATGAGGTTAAAAATTCTTAGATAAATTACAAATATCATCACTGAACTATCTTCTCACTCCTATTTTGGTCACTTAACTTTAAAAAATTTTAATTTAATAACTGAACTTTACAGTCACATCGATTTTTTTCATCACTCCCCCGTTAATTTACTAACGGAGCAATGACATGACTTTTTAAATCATATTTTCCACAATAGTTTGACTTTTCAACTTTCTATTTTTCACCTGTTTTTTCTTCTTCTTTTTAATTTCTTTTCTTCTTCAAAGAAGATCATCACCATTGTTGAGAACAATTTCATACTCAAATTTAGAGCCGTCCCTGGGCATGGGCGAGAGAGGCGCCCGCCCATGGCCTAATTTTTTTATAATATTAATATTTTGGTCTATTTTTTTAATATTTATTATTGGAGGTTTACTCTTAAATTATTTTTTCAATATTTGATATTAGAGCCCAATTTTTTTAAATAATTGTTATTAGGAATTTATGGGGCCCAATTTTTTAACACTTGTTATTGGTGACTCAATTTTTTAAATATTTTTTATTAGGGGTCTACTTTTAAAATTTAATTTTTCTTAATACTTGTTATTAGGGGCCTAATTTTTTGAACATTTGTTATTATGAGCTCAATTTTTTGTTGAAAGAACAGTTTTTATCAATACTTGTTATTATGGGTCTACTCTTAAAATTCGTTTTTTTGAAATGTTTGTTATTAGACTCCAATTTTCTCTAATACTTACATCAGAGGTCTATTTTTCAATACTTGTTATTAGGGACTATAGTTCAATTTTTTCTTAATACTTGTTATTAGGGACTATTGTCAAGGATTAATCAACAACTATCTAACTGATGTTAACAACTTCTAACAACTAATTACATTCATATTCTCAACACCCCCTCAAGTTGGTAGTTGAAAGATGTCTTTAACTCCCAACTTGCTGAGAAGATACTCATGTTGCTGCACTCCAAGGGCTCTTGTCATGATATATGCTAGCTGCTCTGAAGTAGAAACATGCCGAGTTTGAATTAGCCCCATTTGTATTTTCTCTCTCACAAAATGAAGATCAATCTCTATATGATTGGTTCTCTCGTGGAACACTAGATTTGTTGCAATCTGAAATGCAGCCTTGTTGTCACAATAGAGCTTAACTGGACCAGAATTACATAATCCAAGCTCGTTTAGAAATCCAATCAACCAAAATACCTCAGATACAACAACTGCCATACTATGATATTCAACTTCTGCTGAGGATCGTGCTATTGTGTTATGTTTCTTGGATTTCCAGGATACTAGAGAATTCCCAATCTTAACACAATACCCAATTACTGATTTTTTTGATATTGGGCAAGATGCCCAATCTGAATCACAATAGGCTGAAATTTGTTCTTCATTTGATGCCTCAAATAACAGCCCCTGCCCAAGATTTTTCTTTATGTATCTAACAATTCTCAAAGCTGCCAACATATGAGAATCTTTCGGTTGATGCATAAATTGACTTAAATTCTGCACAACAAAGGTTATATCTGGTCTAGTGTGTGTGATGTAAATAAGTCTTCCAATTAACCTCTGAAAAACAAAAGCATATTCCAAGAGTTTATCTTCAGCATTAATCTCAAGTCCTTTATCAAAAACAGTTGTTGTAAGCTTGATGTTTTGTTCCAAAGGAGTAGATGTTGGTTTGGAACCACCAAGACCCAAATATTCAATCAACTCTAGAGCATACTTCCTTTGGTTCAATAAAATTCCCTCCTTAGATCTCATAACTTCAAATCCCCAAAAAAAACTTCAAATTCCCTAAATCTTTCATTCTGAAATTCTGATTCAATAACAACTTCAATTATGAAATCAAAGTACTATCATTTCCAGTAATGAGTAAGTCATCCACATAAATTAACATTACCACAATTGCATCACCTTCCCTCTTTGTGAAAATAGAGTAATCTGATTTACTTTGATAATAACCATCATTTAATAATGCTTCACAAAGCTTCATGTTCCATTGTCTTGAAGCTTGCTTCAATCCATAAAAAGATTTATGCAGCCTACAGACCCTTGACTCCCCCTGACTGCAAAATCCAGGTGGCAACTCCATATAAACTTCTTCTTGCAAGTCACCTTGAAGAAATGCATTGTAAACATCCATCTGGTAAAGTGGCCAATTGTGGGCAGCAGCAAGAGCCAAAATGGTTCGAACAATGACCATTTTTGCTACAGGGGAGAATGTCTCAGTGTAATCAACCCCAGCTTTTTGATTATACCCTTTGGCCACAAGACGTGCTTTGTAACGTTTAACAACACCAGAGGAGCTGTACTTCACTCTAAAGACCCATTTGCATCCAATGGGAATTTTACCAGATGGCAAAGGAACCAAAGACCAAGTGTGATTGACTTCAAGAGCCTGAATTTCCTCTTTCATTGCTTCAACCCACAAAGGATCTTTACTAGCTTCAGAATAGGATTGTGGTTCAACAATAGAAGTTTGAGAGAGAAAGGAACGAGTGGAGGAAGAAAGATGATCATAAGATAAAGAGGAAGAAAGAGGATATTTGATGGATGAATAAGAAGAATGACAGACAGAAGCAAAGTCATTTAGCCATTGAGGAGGACGTATAGTTCGAACAGATCTTCGAACAGAAGGAATAGAAGAATCAGAAGAAGCATTAGACACAACAACAGTAGGAACAGAAGAATTATTAGAGGTAGAATCTGGTGAAACATTAGGAACAGAAGCAGTGGGGATAGAAGAACTAGATGAAACATGGGTAGAATCTATTGAGATTGCATCAGACTGAAGAATGAGAAAATCATCATCAGAAACAGAAACATGAGAGGGAAAAAACCGAGAGAGATCAGGATTGATAGAATGAAAGGGAAAGATGTCCTCATGAAAAATGACATCCTTGCTGACAAAAAAGGACTTAGAATCCAAATTAAACAGTATATACCCTTTCTGAACATCAGAATAACAAAAAAAAAAACAGAAGGGAAAGCACGATGAGAAAATTTATCAGAAGAATTTGTATTTGTAGCATAAGCAAGACACCCAAAGACATGAAGATGAGAAAGAGAAGGTGGACGATGATAAAGCAACTCATAGGGAGTCTTCTAGTGTAAAACAGAAGAAGGAAGAAGTTTTATCAAATAACATGCAACAGTGACACAATAACCCCAGAATTTAACAGGAATTTTAACATGAAATTTTAAGGCACGAGCAACATCCAAAAGGTGTCTATGCTTACGCTCAGCTATACCATTTTATTGTGGTGTATGGATGCAACTACTTTGATGCACAATGCCAAGAGAAGAGAAAAACTCAGAACAAGAATAATTAAAAAACTCAATCCCATTATCAGTACGTATGAACTTAACAGAGGAGGAAAAATGATTTTGAACATAAGAAACAAAGGATTTTATGAAAAGGACAATGTCAGATTTTAACCTTAACAGAAACACTCATGTCATCCTTGAAAAATCATCAACAATTGTAAGAAAATATCGTTGACCATGAACAATGGAGGTACGATATGGTCCCCAAAGATCCATATGTAGGAGTTCAAAAGGAATTGTGGATTGAGTGGAACTAGAAGGAAAAAGAAGCCTAGACTGTTTGGCTAAAGGACAAACAGGACAAGGAAAACTAGAATTACCAGAGATACTATCAGGCAGAGGCGGTTTAGATACAATATTATAAGGAGCATGACCCAAACGGGCATGCCACAAAGCACTTTTATTAAGCTCAGAATGCATACAAGAAGTAACAAATTTCTTAACATCAGACAAAGGAAAAAAAGAAGGAAAATGGAAGACAAACCAGGCACAGATGCAGTAGATATGAAGACATAAAGCCCCCCACACAATTTACGAATCCCTAATATCCTGCCATTGGAGAGACCTTGAATCAAACAGAAATCAGGGAAGAAAAACACAACACAACATAAATCGGAAGTTAATTTGGAAATGGAGATAAGGTTGTGAGTGAAATCAGGGATATACATGACATTTGACAGAATTAAATCATGGAAACACACAGAACCAATATGAGTAATAGCAACATTTTTTCCATTAGGTAAAAACACAGAACGAGAAGTGGAAGAACAAGAAAGAGGATCACTCAAGCAAATGAAATCACAACACATATGATTCGTAGCCTCAGTATCTAATATCCAAAAAGAACAAGATCTAGTAGAGGAACAAGAAACATCACCTGCCAGATTAGCAGAAGGATCAGCTGAAGAGGGCGGGGCACGATTGATCAAATCCAACAATTGCTGATATTGTGATGGCGTGAACGCCGATGCCAGAGATGAACTAGAACCACTCATCGGAGAAGCACCAGAAGTGATTGAATTAGTAACCAAAGCAGCTTGAACATCCTTCTTCTTGCTAAATTTGAAGTCGGATGGAAACCCAATCAGACGATAGCGCTGATCCTTTTTGTGACCTCGAACCTTGCAGTGGTCGCAAGTACCAGTGAAACGACGGCGAGACCCAGCACCACCAGAAGCATATAGTGCAGTAGGATAAGAAGTTAAAGGGATAGGAGAAATACCATAGAGATGAGTTCGCTGAGATTCTTCCTGCAAAATCATCGAGTAAGCCTGGTTGACGGATGGAAGAGGCTTCATAAGCAGGATCTGACTACGCAAGGCAGAAAACGTCTCATTGAGACCCATAAGAAACTGAAAAAGATGCTATTGAAGATGAACGACCAAGTTCTCCTCTGAAGCAGTACACTCACAGGTAGAAAAAGGAACCAGAACCGCAAGCTCGTCCCATAGAAGCTTTAATCAAGTAAAATAAGTAGAGATAGAGAGATCACCTTGAGTAGTTGTGGCAACCTCCCGATGAAGGAAAAAAATTCGAGCACCGTCAATCTTATCGAACCGTTCACGAAGATCCTTCCAGATGAGGGCGGCATTCGAAGCAAAGACAACGCCGGCGGACAAATCCCAACTGACAGAGTTCAGGATCCATGAAATAACAGCTGCATCACAACAGTCCCATTGAGAACGGAGAGTTTCAACGAAACTATCGTGTTTGCAATCGCCGGTAACAAACCCTAATTTGTTTTTTGCGAGCAAAGCAAGACGCATCGATCGGCTTCAAACGCCGTAATTGTCGATGCCGGTCAACTGAACAGAGACAATCGGAGCACCGGTCGTATCAAATGGGTGAAGATAGAGGACGTGATTGAGATCGATCGTAGTGGCCATCGAGGATATCAGAAGAGGGAAAGACGATATCAAAAGGGGAAAAACAAATGAGAATGAAAGGGAACAGGCCGGAAAGAAATGAAAAACATGCCAAAGAGAAAAGGAAACGGCCCAACAGAATTGGATCAAAAATGACTCTTGATACCATGTTGAAAAAAATTAATTCATTCTCATTGACCAAAAAGATAATTTACAAGAAGGCTTATATAGCCAAAGTCAAGGATTAATCAACAACTATCTAACTGCTGCTAACAACTTCTAACAACTAACTTTAAACTAATTACATTCATATTCTCAACAGATTCCTCATTGAGAACAGTTTAAAGTAATAACCTGAATTCTGAAAAGTTAAATCGATAAGTTTAATGTTTTTTATGTGAATTAAGAGTGAGGATTTAGTTGTGTTGCAGAAGATGAGTTTGAGTCGACAGTCACTATGTCGGTCACTGCCACGATTAAGAATCTTTCAATAGGAGTAAAAAGCTCCCAAGCCAAAGCCTCCTCACGTCCCAAACCGCCTCTTATAGCTCGAGCCGAGCTATCTTCCTCGGCATTCATGAGGCATCCATGGAGGGAAAGCCAAACCAGCCGCCTAGCGGAAGGAAAAAGCCAAGCTGACTGATTTCGTAACAATGAAGATGCAAACGGAAATTAAATAGATGGGTTTGATGTTTTTTGTGTGAATTAAGAGTAAAAGTTTAGTTGTGTTGCAGATAATGAGTTTGAGTATGAGATTACTCTCAATAATGGTGATGGTGTTTTTGGAGGAGAAGGAAAAATTATATGTGGAAACTAGAAAGTTGAAAAGTCAAATAAGGGGGGAAACTGATTTAAAATTTCATGTCATCACTTCGTTAATTTACTAACGGGATGAAAAAAGTTTGATGTGTAAAGTTTAATTATTAAATTAAATTTTTTAAATTTAGTAACTAAAATAGGATTGAGAAGATAGTTCAGTGATGACCTGTATAATTTACCTAAAATTCTTTTGTTGTGTAGTGGTTCCCGGCCATAAAATGCATTATTACTCATGGAAAGGAGGCAGGCGAAGCAGCAATAGCAGAATTGGAAGAGGGGCTGGTTCTAATGGAAAATGTAGCAATGGGAAGGCTTTGTTTGGTGGGGATATCGCATTCGGATGTTTCTTGGGATGGCTGAGGGCGATTGAGGTGTTGAATGAGATGAAGCTACTTGACGAGTCCAACACACCCGCTTTGGTTAATTGGGAAGACAGGTTCTGCTCCCATGCCGCCGTGAAGGATGTCATGACCCCTCCTCACAAGCTTGCCAAGTTGGCTAAGATGTTTCTACGCAAAATATTTTTGTCCAAAATATAAGTTCAAAATTTAATCAGTTGGTTAAGTTATTTAGTTTTTAATAATATAAAGAATTACTGAACGATATAAATAATGTTATAATAAATTTTGTTATTTTTAACAATCTTAATTTTTAATCTCTTCTAATTAAGTTTGTGCCTGATTAAGTTAAAACACAAATTCAATACCCTTAAATACAAAAGACAGATGCACAATAATTGTGGGAGGCGCAATTGTCCTTCACAATTTTGGTGGTTTGATTGTATTTTAAGTTATTGATAGTTTTAAATTTTTTTAAATTAAATCTTTGCCCCTTTTAAAATTTTATAATAATTGTGGTAGGCGCAATTGTTCCTCTCAATTTTTAAGCTCTTGTTGACGTGACAATTCACGTGGATAATGATGTAACAAAGGGGCTTATTTAAATTTTTTATCGAGTTTAAAGACTTAATTAATTTTTATAAAAGGTTTGATAACTTATTTAATCTTGAAAATAAAAATTTAAGTTGTTGTTATAATTCTAAAATATGAAAAATATTAAAGTATTCAAAAATAAATATTTTGAAATTACTAAACATAAAAATACAATTAAAAGTTCAAAAAAAATTCAACTAACAAATATATAAATATTAAAATATTTGAACAATTTCTTCAAAAAAGTCTTTAATTGTCATCCTTCTGAATCTACTGCTATTCATTGAATACATATTATATTATATATTGTTTATAATATATTTTAAGTCACCCTGGACGACTTCACTCCGGTCACTAAACTTGACCTGAAAATAATTACTTTAAGCTCAAACCCGAACCAACCCCATCAATTAAAAATTCGACCCAAAAATTATATACCTCAAACCCGAACCCAACCAGATCTATATAAAAAAATTCAAATTTAAGGACTTAATTGTAAAAAACTAATTTTAGTGACATAATTGTTAAAAAAAATTATAGAGACCAAATTGTAAATAAAAGAGAGAATTTTAAGGACCTAATTGTAAAAAATATAAAGAGGCGATATTATTACAAATATTTTAAAAAATAAAGGCTTAATGCACAAAATAGCCCCTAAAGTTTACCACTTTTCTCAACTTGGTACTTAACGTTTCATTTGGGACGTTATGCCCCCTAACGTTTTTCACCGTTACCTATTTTGCCCCAAACCGTTACTTTTGCCGTTACAAAAAAGTTTTCAACCGTTAAAAAGATTTTCAACCAATGAGATTGTGCCACGTCAGCTCCTCTTTGATAGAGTAACCCGCCTGATTTTATTAAAAGGGTAAATGCCATGTCAAGTCTCCTATGTTTACTTTTTTATTCAATTTAGTCACTGAAAAATCTATTTTTACCTAAAATTGATCCCTATTTGTTTCTATTTTTTTAATTTAGCCCAATATTATTATTAATAATAATATTGTTTTATTTAAATGTTACTATTTAATAAAAAATAAATTAAATATTTTAATATTAAACTAGTAATTTTTGATAAATTAATCCTTACTAATTTAATATTATATTATTTTTTGCAATTTCAAAATAAATTAGATTTACAATTTAGACCCATCAAAATAAATTTAATGTTAATCTTAAATAGTTTCCAATTACGTCCCAAAATAAATTAATTTTATAATTTAGTCCCATTACGTCCTAAATTAATAATTTGATATTAATTTAATATTAAATTAGACTCTTAATTTATCTAATTTAACATTAAACGATTTTTTATATAAATTACATTTTACTAATTTAAAATTAAAATATTTTTAATAAAGATAAAATAAATTAATTTTTTAAGATTAGTATTATTTTCTTTTAAAATTACTAAAAAGCAACTACAACATCAAATAAATTGCAGGAGACACCATATATATACCATGAACTACGACACATGCAATTCACATAAATTGATTCTTTTGTTGGGGATTTGCAGGGAGATTCGTTGAAATTGAAAGTGAACAAAGTAATAAAAATTATAGTTCAAATTTTGCTAAAAAATAATACAATTTGAATAAGTAATTATTTAGGGTCAATTTCAAGTAATTTAATTTATCTAAAAAATTACAAATTTAATAATAAAATATTTATTTTTATTTTATTAAATATTTTATTAAATATTAACATTTAAATAAAATAATATTATAAATAATAATAAATATTGGACTAAAAAGAATATAATTCGAATAAGTAATACTAAAAACAAATAAGGATCAATTTTCTATTATTTTGGGACGTAATTGGAAACTATTTAAGATTAACATTAAATTTATTTTGATGGGTCTAAATTATAAATCTAATTTATTTTGGAATTGCAAAAAATAATATAATATTAAATTAGTAAGGATTAATTTATCAAAAATTACTAATTTAATATTAAAATATTTAACTTATTTTTTTATTAAATAGTAACATTTAAATAAAACATTATTATTATTAATAACAAATATTGGGCTAAATTAAAAAAATAGAAACAAATAGGGGTCAATTTTAGGTAAAAATAGGTTTTTCAGTGACTAAATTGAATAAAAAAAATAAACATAGGAGACTTGACATGGCATTTACCCTTTTAATAAAATCAGGCGGGTTACTCTATCAAAGAGGAGCTGACGTGGCGCAATCTCATTGGTTGAAAATCTTTTTAACGGTTGAAAACTTTTTTGTAACGGCAAAAGTAACGGTTTGGGGCAAATGGGTAACGGTGAAAAACGTTAGGGGGCATAACGTCCCAAATGAAACGTTAAGTACCAAGTTGGGAAAAGTGGTAAACTTTAGGGGCTATTTTATGCATTAAGCCAAAAATAAATAGGGAAAATTATACCATTAGTCCTGAGTAAGATCAGATCTTATTTACTCTAAACTCAAACTCACTCTTAATAAAACTCGATCCAAACCTGTTTTTTTTTACAAAAAAAATTGATCTGATTTGATCGAGTCGAGTCAAAAATCAATCGAGTTGATGAGACTGCCTTCTGCTCCTTCCATTCTTCCTTCTAACCCCTATGAACGTGTCGTCGCTCGTTTTTGGGATGCATATCATGACGAAAAGGTATTCATATTTCATACTTTGTTTGTTTAAATTACGGTTTAATTTCGTTTTCAATTTCGTTGTGTTTATTACGGTTGCGGACATAATAAATATTATAACGGTCATTGCAGCTATTGGAGTCATAATTTTTTTTTTTGAAATTCATACAACTTATTGTAAAATATAACAAGAATAACATATCAATTACTTTTGTATTTATTAATAATAAAATATGCTATGTTAGACCAAAATATTAATAAAATAATTTAGAGTGGCAAAAAAAGTTAACGTACGAAGTTCAATTATTAAATTAATTTTTTTAAGTTTAGTGAGCAAAATAGGAGTGGGAAGATAGTTAAGTGATGATATGTGTAATTTACCCTTTTATATTTTGTAATTCAATCATTAATTTCCTTGTTTCTTAATTTTCTTTTCATTTTAAGTTTATTTTTACCAAATTTAAACACATGCTTCTCAACCATTGTAAAATATATTAATAACATCAATTCCGCTCATCCCCTTGTGTCATGGTGGCAAAGGTAGATGTTCATCATTCCTTGGGATTCGGGTTTGAGCACCAGTAATGCATGTTGTGTGTACTGTCTTTGAAAAGACTAAGAAATTTGAACAAATGTTACCATTGCATTACACCAACATATTTAAAAAAAAACATCAATTCCTATTTTTACAAATTAGTCCCTCAACTTTATATTTTATTCATTTTGGTCTTGACTATCACTTTGTAAATTCTTTCTTCTCATCAATTCTTTGACTCCTCACATCAATAATGTATCCTCAAATCCCTTCTTTAAAAAATAAAGATATTAATATATTATATAATTTAGATAATTTTAATTTATTGGAAAATTGTTTGATATATCGGATGCGGAAAAATCACAAGCGTGTTAAACTCATGGAGTTATGAATTTAATATAGGTTTATAATTTACGGGTTTAGGTTTAGGAGTTTAGAAGTAATGTTTATGATTAGAATTTAGATTTATTCGCTAGAGTTTAGGGTAGTGAAGTTATAAATTTAGATTGTAACCATAAACCCTAAATTTTATCTAATACTCTAATTACAAAAAGTAAAATTAAACAACTAAAACTGAAGTTAAACACTTTTGTAAAAACAAACATTTTTGAAGAATTAAAAGAAATGCTTGACTTTGTTAAAGACACTTTAAAGAGGTGTTAGATGTTTATTGAATTCACTTTAAAATTTTGGAAGAATTTTCTTTTTATGTCTTAAGAATGAAGATGATCCATTGAAAACCAATTCAAAAGAACACTTTGATGATATATAGTTCAAATGGGTCCGAAAAAGAATAAAAGAGCTCAAAATGAGTATCCAATTCGATAACGATAATTCAATTTTAATAACATTCTATTTGTGCCTCTCGGTTGCATGAAATCGAATGAGGCCGAGGTGCGCGCGATTGAGTTTGTTTTATCCTTGTTTCTTGACTCTCAATGGTCCGATCTGATTCAAGGATAGCTTTGGGTTGGGTGATGCAAGTTCATAAGAGGCCGTGGCGGTTGTGGGATATATTTGGCGCGATTGATCGTACATGTCGCGGTCTTTGAAGTGTTAAATTATATCATGTTTACTGCGAGACTAACGGTTTGGCCGATGCTTTGGCCAAGGAGAGGGTGTTAAGAGGCTTGGTGTTTCAGGCTTGTGTGTGAAGTTGCTTTCAGGGATTTGGTGGCAGGAGCGTTGTGTTGGTGTGGGGCTGTGCGTTGGGGAGGCTTCATGCCTTTGGTTTGGTCTGTGGTGTTTGTGCTCGTTTGCTTTCTTTTGTTTTGCTTCTCTTGTTTATGCATTGTTGGCGTGAAGTACAATTTTCCTCCAATTAGATTAGTGTTTTTTAGGACCAGCTTGTTCTGAATATTGTTTCTGTTATGTTGTCGTTTGGGAACAACTGTTGGTTAAGACGGTCGGATTTTAGTGATGGTTATATCATAGCGTTCCATTGTTTTGTTGCAGGTTATTTATTTCAGTGTTTGTATTACAACATGGTATATGTTTCTGGGTCTTTGATAGGTTCTTTTGCAGTGAGTGTATTGTAAGCACCCTGTAATTTGGTCCTTTTCTAACATTGGTTATTAATAAAATAAAATCTAATGACTAGTCAGTAGTCATCATATCAAATTAATTTTTTTCTTTGTGTTATTTTACTTTATTTTCTTCTTATCTTTATTTGTAAATTTTCATTTGAATCAAAAAGAGATTCATATAGACTAGTCGACTGTTAGGATCTTAATCCTAATCAAAATCTTGACAATTCTTCTCCTTTCATTAATTGTAAATTTTCAGATTTGTTGCAAAATTAATAAATAAATTATATTTATTCTCAGACAAGAATACATATTGGTAGATTAGATTCTATCAAGGGTAATCTCTATACCAAGTGGCATTATCATTATTGAAATAAATCTCATCTATCCTCACTGACCACATGCAAGAAGTATGGTACTCCAAGCACCGCTCTTCATCTCTGATGGCGTCAAAAGCATCGAAGCTCCTGCTCCTGTGACTCACTCACCGCGCATTGCAGAAGAACAGGGTCGTCCGAAAGAAGTTTATCTTGCCCCTTTGCCATCGGTTTGTTTCCAACGTCTCTCTTCTTGGACTTGTAGCAGGAGGAGATTCGGCTGATGGGGTGACGAGTTAAGCAAAGACAAGTCGTTTCGGACGGGGATATGATAATTAGTAAACTATATACTCTTCGCAAATGAAAAATGCAGGAGGAAAAACACTAGTAGCAATGGGAGGGCAACGCTTTTGAGGTTGCCCATGGTGTGTGATAGGGGTGGGAATTATCGGGTACCCGGTTCATCCGGGAATCTTAATCTTCGGCTCGTGTCCCGATTTATCTCATCCGGGTATCCGAGTTTCAGGTACCCGAAACACTCGAGTACCGGGTACTCGCTTATTTTTTTATTTTAAAATTTTAAAAAAAATATATATTAAACACAAAAATATTTTTAAAAAATTTTAAACTTAAAACTAAAAAGTATATAATACAAACATAAAAAGAATTTAGGGATTTAAATTTAGTTTTAGAGATAAAAATATTAAGAAACTTAAAATAAAAATATAGTTGAAAATAAAAAAATATATATATTAAATATTATCGGGTCGGGTTGGGTACCCAGTAACTTAAAAATCCTGGCTCGTGTCCTTGGAAAATTCTCGAGTCGGGTACCCGGCTCGGTCGGATAACTTTTTTAAAAAAATTACTCGGTATTTTTAAGTTCGGGTCATCGGATTGTCGGGTCGGGTCAACCGGGTCGAGTATTTATACCCGCCCATAGTGTGTGATATATGTTTTGTGATCACCATGTAAGATTTGTTGATATTTATATTTTGATTTTTCAATCTCTAATGGTTATTTTTAGACTAAAAAATTAGTATTTGCTAAATTTTGAATTTGAATTAAGGTTGAGTCTACTACGTGCGATGAATATCGTTGAATAATTAATGATGTTTAACATTAATGATGTTCAGCAGTGTTCGTCGCACGTTATAAAATTTTCTTTTAAATTAATTAACAAAATCGGAAATTGATAGATTTTTTTTGAAATCAAAATTAGCCAATAATATTAATAGAGAAAAATTTGTCATCTCTCTCATGAATAAAAAAAGAACGGTCCCAAAAATAAAGTGCATTCAAATTACGTATGAAATATTTAAATTTTGAAGTTCTCTTCATAATCGTTGTTATGCAAGTCCGATTGGGTTAACATAAGCATTAGACGTTATCAAATTTAAAAGGCTTAATGCATAAAATAGCCCCTAAAGTTTACCACTTTTCCCAACTTGGTACTTAACGTTTCATTTGGGACGTTATGCCCCCTAACGTTTTTCACCGTTACCCATTTTGCCCCAAACCGTTACTTTTGCCGTTACAAAAAAGTTTTCAACCGTTAAAAAGATTTTCAACCAATGAGATTGCGCCACGTCAGCTCCTCTTTGATAGAGTAACCCGCCTGATTTTATTAAAAGGGTAAATGCCATGTCAAGTCTCCTATGTTTATTTTTTTTATTCAATTTAGTCACTGAAAAACCTATTTTTACCTAAAATTGACCCCTATTTGTTTCTATTTTTTTAATTTAGCCCAATATTTGTTATTAATAATAATAATGTTTTATTTAAATGTTACTATTTAATAAAAAAATAAGTTAAATATTTTAATATTAAATTAGTAATTTTTGATAAATTAATCCTTACTAATTTAATATTATATTATTTTTTGCAATTCCAAAATAAATTAGATTTATAATTTAGACCCATCAAAATAAATTTAATGTTAATCTTAAATAGTTTCCAATTACGTCCCAAAATAATAGAAAATTGATCCTTATTTGTTTTTAGTATTACTTATTCGAATTATATTCTTTTTAGTCCAATATTTATTATTATTTATAATATTATTTTATTTAAATGTTAATATTTAATAAAATATTTAATAAAATAAAAATAAATATTTTATTATTAAATTTGTAATTTTTTAGATAAATTAAATTACTTGAAATTGACCCTAAATAATTACTTATTCAAATTGTATTATTTTTTAGCAAAATTTGAACTATAATTTTTATTACTTTGTTCACTTTCAATTTCAACGAATCTCCCTGCAAATCCCCAACAAAAGAATCAATTTATGTGAATTGCATGTGTCGTAGTTCATGGTATATATATGGTGTCTCCTGCAATTTATTTGATGTTGTAGTTGCTTTTTAGTAATTTTAAAAGAAAATAATACTAATCTTAAAAAATTAATTTATTTTATCTTTATTAAAAATATTTTAATTTTAAATTAGTAAAATGTAATTTATATAAAAAATCGTTTAATGTTAAATTAGATAAATTAAGAGTCTAATTTAATATTAAATTAATATCAAATTATTAATTTAGGACGTAATGGGACTAAATTATAAAATTAATTTATTTTGGGACGTAATTGGAAACTATTTAAGATTAACATTAAATTTATTTTGATGGGTCTAAATTGTAAATCTAATTTATTTTGAAATTGCAAAAAATAATATAATATTAAATTAGTAAGGATTAATTTATCAAAAATTACTAGTTTAATATTAAAATATTTAATTTATTTTTTATTAAATAGTAACATTTAAATAAAACAATATTATTATTAATAATAATATTGGGCTAAATTAAAAAAATAGAAACAAATAGGGATCAATTTTAGGTAAAAATAGATTTTTCAGTGACTAAATTGAATAAAAAAGTAAACATAGGAGACTTGACATGGCATTTACCCTTTTAATAAAATCAGGCGGGTTACTCTATCAAAGAGGAGCTGACGTGGCGCAATCTCATTGGTTGAAAATCTTTTTAACGGTTGAAAACTTTTTTGTAACGGCAAAAGTAACGGTTTGGGGCAAAATAGGTA
Organism: Hibiscus tridactylites; assembly: GCA_958450335.1. Classification (NCBI taxonomy): domain Eukaryota; kingdom Viridiplantae; phylum Streptophyta; class Magnoliopsida; order Malvales; family Malvaceae; genus Hibiscus; species Hibiscus tridactylites. The sequence continues at coordinate 36,729,602 of OY288271.1, forward strand.
ACGGTAAAAAACGTTAGGGGGCATAACGTCCCAAATGAAACGTTAAGTACCAAGTTGAGAAAAGTGGTAAACTTTAGGGGCTATTTTGTGCATTAAGCCAATTTAAAATAACATTAACCACCATATAAAGAAATAATTGTTTATTTTGTGAAATTAGAAGCTGGATTTTTATTAAAAAAGAAGATACAGTATAAATAAAGATAGAATAAATTAGTTTTACAGATTATTCCACGAACAGTTTTGAATGAATCAACAAACTATCATAAAAGGGATCTAAATGTAAAGACCGTCAACTTTTCTTACAGCACCAATCGCGAAACTATCATCGCAATAAAAAAATTATGCCAAAGACAGAAGAAAGACATACTAAAAGAAGTGTCATAAAGGCACACAAATACAAGACACTTAAATATATCTAAGAAGAAAGAAATCAAAACATAAATAATATTTAAATAAATCCAAATTAAGAGAAAATAATAAATAAAAAAAGGCAACCACACTAAATCGCTGCATAAGGCGACACTTTTGGGAAAAAAAATTAACAACCGAAATTTTAAATATTTGAACGAATGACATGATGGAAAAAAAAACTTGCATAATGCTAAATAATGTCCATAACATTTTATGAAATGATTAATTTGGCCCATATTTTTTTGTCTAATTTTACCTTTAATTTTTTATTTTTAGTTAAAATATTTCTTCTCGTAAATAAAAATCGTTAGTTGACTAACGGTCAACGCGGGATAATGATGTGACATATTGACTTGGCAAGGGACACTAATGAGACAAAATGTCACATCAGTAATTTAAAAAATAGTTTTTTTTCTAAAAATAGGAAATAATAATGTATTTATTTATTTATTTTTAATTTTTTAAAAAATAAAAAAATAAATTATTTGATTTATTATTTTAAAAATAAAAAATAATATTTAATTTAATTTATTATTTTTAAAAATATAAAATTAAATAAATTATTATTTTATATAATTTATTATTATTAAAATAATATATTATTTCATTTATTTTTTAAGAAATTAAAAAATCAATCAAATAAATTATGAATTTTTATTTTTTTGAAAAAATAATAAATTAAATAAATTATTATTAATTTCTTTTAAAATAAAAAGTTATTTAAAAAAATTACTGTAGACTACTACATCAATGTCCCAAGCTAAGTCAACATGCCACATGATGAAAAAAATAAGGGCCAAAATTACCGTTCCTTAAAACATTAGAATTTTCTTTTAGCATTATACCAAAAATGTAACAACCCAAAATTTACATATTTTTTTTGAATAATCAAATATTTCAGGTTTGAATGCGCAAAATTTGCATTTTTTTTAATATTAAAATTTGCATATTTGAATAGATGTAAATGATGGGAAAAAATTTAAAGGTAAACAACCACTCAACTATTGGTCGTGACCTGTTTTGACCACCTAATTAAAAAAATTTAAAATTCGACCACTTAACTATTTATATGGAGCTATTTTGACCACCGACCGTTAAAAGGTAACAGAAAGGTGACGTGGTCATTAAAGTAAAATATGTATAATTACAAATTTGGTCATTGTTAGTTACTTATTATATCAATTTAGTCATAATTTTAATTTAAATAAATAAAATTAATCAACAGATCTGGTGATGACATGTGTCGTCACCCGATTGGATGATTTTAATCTAATTATTTTTTTTAATATTTAATATATTTATTTTCATCCAATCAAGTGGTGACACGTGTCACCACCTGATGGAAGGAAAATTCAAGAATAATGGGGAAGTGCTTGGCATAGGGTTTAAACCCAAAACCCAAAACCTCATGGGTGAAAACCCATGACTTTGCCACTATACCAATCCATTCTTAATGAAATGGATTGTACTAGGTTTTATATATCTTATAATGCAGTAAAATGATAGGGAATAAAAAATTTAAAATGGTTGCAAGGGGACTCGAACCTAAATCACTTGAGATGTATAAAATCATACAAACCACTTAACCAATTCAAATAATTAATTTAAATATGAATATATTTAACATATAGTTAAAGCAAGATTTAAAATGAAATTATATATATATATATATATTTATATTTTTAAAACTAAATTGAATATTTTTTTAATATATGATTTTTATATTTTTAAACTAAATTAAATATATTTTTCTTTTTAAAATAAATGTATTCAATTTAGTTTAAAAATATAAAAAATCATATATCTAATTTCATTTTAAATATTGCTTTAACTATACGTTAAATATATTTAAAATATATTCATATATAAATTAATTATTTGAATTTGTTAAGTGGTTTGTAAGATTTTATATATCTCAAGTGATTTAGGTTCGAGTCTCTTTGCAACCATTTTTAATTCTTTATTTCCTAGCATTTTATTGCATTATAAAATATATAAAAACTGGTGCAATCAATTTCATTAAGAATGGATTGGTGTAGTGGTAAAGTTATGTGTTTTCACCCATGATGTTTTGGGTTCAAACCCCATGCCAAGCACTTTCCCTTTATTCTTGAATTTTCCTTCCATCAGGTGATGACACGTGTTATCACCAGATTGGTTGATTAATTTTATTAATTAAAATTAAAATTAGGGCTAAATTGATATAATAAGTAACTAACAAGAACCAAATGTGTAATTATACACATTTTACTTTAACGACTACGTCACGTTTCTGTTGCCTTTTAATGGCCAGTGGTCAAAATAGGTCTATTTAAATAATTGAGTGGTCGAATTTTAAATTTTTTTAGTTGGGTGGTCAAAACAGGTCGCGACTAATAGTTGAGTGGTCACTTGGGTAGTTTACCCAAAATTTAATTACATCCCAGGGAAATTAAACCCTTGACCTCTAGTATTGTAAGATCCAGCTTTAACCACGTAAGATAAGTCCAACCTTGATCATAGTTTATCCTTGATTAGTTAAAATCTATGATGTACGGCTATACCAAAAATAAATGAGTTTGAACCAATCCCTACCTGCCATAATGAATGCCCATTTCAGATATGATAATACCGTATTTCTCTAGAATCTCAAAGGTTCCCCAGACTCACTACCTTCCTCCCATATTTCGTTCAAGCTTCGACGAGCCCTCTCCAGCCGGCTGTAACGTGCACCACCCACACCATCGCCACCCTTGTCTCTCTATCGTCAAAATCCGACCACCAACTCTCCAATCCCATCCAACGTTCGTGTAACACCTCGAAAATCGGTCTAGTCAGAATTAGATTCCGATGATCGGAGTATTGATATTAAAATGTTCAAGTATCGTATCTTTAACGCCTAAATTATAGATTATATTGTTAAGAGACCTTAATCGAACTTATTCTTAGTTAAGGACCTCCTTAGAAATGCCCAAAATGATATTTTTGAGCTAGGCGTTTCGATACAGTAAGATCCGTACCGAAACGACCTAGGTAAGGCGTTTCGAAACATTTATAGGTGTTCCGATACAGTTCCAACGGTATTAACTAACTTTTGGAATTTTTCTTAGTCGTTTCGGTACAACTTCATGTGTTTCGAAATGGGTTCCCTGATTCGAACATGTTTGAAGGATAAAATTGAAAGGAAATGAAGAGGTAATGACTCACCAGATTATTGCTGCCCTCCCCACGTGGAAATAATCTAAGGGGTGACTTATAGTCATCTTTATTGTTGGGTTTATAGCACACTCGAATCGATCACTGAAACCGTCAAGGAGGGTTGTAAATGTTTGATGGTTGAATTGGCTAAAATCGAAATAAAGGTAGACAAGTGACACAATGATTTTAAAGTTGTTCGTCATTCTAACAAGCACCTACATCCACTACCTTAGCACACCACTAAGGATTTCCCAATTCACTCAACAATGAATTCATCCACTTTTCCCGAATTAGGAGGAAACCGTTACAACCCTATCTTTTGGACTTGGCTAAGATAGAACCTACTCTAGTTTTTCTCTCAAGGCTAAACTAGAACCTCTCCTTTTACAAAGGATTTGTTTGGGTAAACTAAATACCTCACAAGGTTGATGTTTACACAATTTAAGCTCACAAGAGTGTACAAAGAATTTACAATAAAGCACTCTTCTTAGACTATGTACAAGAGAAAGGTAAAATAAAGATTTAAACTATATTTCTCTTGATCACGTTGCTTTGATGTAGTCTCTAACCATCTTCATGTGTTCTAGCCTTCCTTTTATGGATTGAAATGAGCTTATGGCCATTACTACCCGTTAGGGATAGTTTGGAGCCGTTGGAGACTGATTTCCATGTAAAATTTCCACTTCTGGTGCCTTCGATATCGATACTCGTGTGGGCGTATCGATACGGTCCTATTATGGAAATAGTTGTTGGAGGCTAAAAGAGTCAGGCTGGTTTCGATACAAGCAAGGTGGTTTCGAAACCATTGGTTTCAATACCACTAGCCATGCATCTGGGTTTTGCTTATTGGAAATGGTGGTATCGATACGAATCAAGGTGTATCAATACGAGCCTTGTAAAAATGATATTTTAGCCATTTAAAAAGCGTTTTAGACATGTTAAAAACCTATGAAACCATTTCAAACATATTTTCAAGTTGTTTGGACTTTAAAGACATTTTTGAAATCTTTTCAATTTAGTCCAAAACTATTTTCCAATTATTATATCAAAACATTAGTTCTACGATCTCCCCCTTTTTGATTTAAAAAAACCAACTTAAAAAATTGTTTGGATTATCCCCTTTGTATTTTAAAATTTTAAATAAGAGATTTCAAAAAAAGTTAAAGCTCTCCCATATTCTCTTGAAAAATCAATTTTTCAAACCATTTCTCCCATTTTTATTATATCAAAAAGAATTTAAATAACTTTGAGTTCAAAATAACTTAGGAGGTTAAAAAAAATTGACACAAATAAGAATTTTGGTTTTAAAATGGCTTCCCCTTACTCAAGCATCATTGTTAGGCTTAACAAATAATCCAAGACTTTAAAACGAAAATTAGATAACCAAAGATAAAAGAAAATAAAAGCTATAACCTTAGAGGTTACCCAATTTCTTCACTTGTGTGACTAGAGCATTTTCATGTCTTTGCATTTCTTCCCATTGCTCCAACACACCTACAAAAGACATTTACTTGATTTTTGGTATCCAAATTGCTTTGGATCCATTTGCGTTAGTCACAATGTCTTTAGTTCCTTTAGGAACCCATACTTGTCTAATCCTATAAGATTTTCTCTTCTTAATAGGACAAGTATGTAAGAAATGACCATGATAATAGCAATGTGAGCATTTTGCCATTATGTGACAAGATGAATTATTAAAAATGATTTCTTTTTATTTTGTTAAGCTTTCAAGCTTAACTTTCAAATCAAGATTTTCTTTTTCTAAAACATCTTTACTTGTTTTTGAAAACTCTAAATTTTTTTCAAAATTTTATTTTGGTTTTCAAAATCCAATTTTGTTTTCAAAACAAAATCATTTTCAAATTCAAGTTTTGAAATCATTTTCTTAAATTTGGAATCCATGGTCTCAAATTCCAAAAATAATTCATCGAAAGAATCTTGCAACTTATCGAAAGAGTAAGAATAAAGCTCACTTGAGTTAGAAGATACCTTAAGCTCATCAAGAGCCAAAACACCATCCACCTTTGGATTAGAGAGAAGGTTTGCACATGATTGATCATCATCTTTCTTTTCTCCCTTCTTGTTCCCATAAAGCTTCTCAAGTTTCTCCCACAATTCTTTGGCACTTTTGCATGTAGAGATCCTTTTGGAAACTTCTTCGTTAAGGCCACAATAGAGAATGTGCATCGCCTTGATGTTTAGCTTTGCCTTGGTCTCATTGGCAATCCTTTGTTTTTTCTTCTTTTTCGGAGCTTTCAAATACCCGTCTTCAATGATGTCCCGAACCTCATAGTCTTAAGACTTGATAAATAATTTTATGATATTTGCCCATTGAAAGTATGCTTCTGCTTCGAAGAGCGGAGGACACAAGATAGAGCGGCCTTCTTCAAATCTTGCCATTTTCTTGAACGGTGGACTACGAGCGATAGATATTTACTCCCGGATGTTAGTCCTTCGATAGAGACGAGGCTCTGATACCAATTGTTGGGTTTATAGCACGCTCGAATCGATCACTGAAACCATCAATGAGGGTTGTAGATCTTTGGTGGTTGAATTGGCTAAAATCGAAATAAAGGTAGACAAGTGACACAATGATTTTAGAGTGGTTCGGCCTTCTAACAAGCACCTACATCCACTACCTTAGCACACCACTAAAGATTTCCCAATTCACTCAACAATGAATTCGTCCCCTTTTCCTGGATTAGGAGGAAACCGTTACAACCCTATCTTTTGGACTTGGCTAAGATAGAACCAACTCTAGTTTTTCTCTCAAGGCTAAACTAGAACCTCTCATTTTACAAGGAATTTGTTTGGGTAAACTAAATACCTCACAAGGTTGGTGTTTACACAATTTAAGCTGACAAGAGTGTACAAAGAATTTACAATAAAGCAATCTTCTTAGACTATATACAAGAGAAAGATAAAATAAAGATTTAGACTCCATTTCTCTTGATCATGTTTCTTGGATGTAGTCTCTAACCATCTTCATGTGTTCTAGCCTTTCTTTTATGGATTTAAATGAGCTTATGGCCATTACTAGCCGTTAGGGATAGTTTGGAGCCGTTGAAGACTGATTTCAATGTAAAATTTCCACTTCTGGTGCCTTCAGTATCGATACTCGCGTGGGCGTATCGATACGGTCCTATTATAGAAATAGTCGTTGGAGGCTGAAAAAGTCAGGCTGGTTTCGATACTAGGAAGGTGGTTTTGAAACCACTGATTTCGATACCAGGAAGGTGGTTTCGATACCACAAGCCCTGCATCTGGGTTTTGCTTAGTGGAAATGGTGGTATCGATACGGATCAAGGTGTATCGATACGAGCCTTGTAAAAATGATATTTTGGCCAATTAAAAAGCGTTTTAGACATGTTTAAAACCCAATTTCAAACCTATTTTCAAGTTGTTTGGACTTTAAAGGCATTTTTGAAATCTTTTCAATTCAGTCCAAAACTATTTTTCAATTATTATATCAAAACATTAGTTCTACATTTATTGATAAGAAATATAGAATATAGATAATAATATAATAAGCTTACCCTTGGGTGAGGGAAACCTTTTCATTGGCCATGAGGGAGGTGGGAAATAATTAAGTTTGGAAAATGAATAAAAGAAAGCTTTCGTCTTTGTTTGGTTTCACCGAGACCAATTTCATCTTCTTGTTTTGAAAGACAAGCACACACATCCATTGTCTTCAACCTTGTGCTCCCAAGCATACACCTCTCAATTTGAGATCCTTAAGCTTAAGCTTTTTTTGATTTAAGAACATCAATTTATAGCTATCGATCGGGTAAGTGGAAGCCCTAAGTCAATCATCGATTCTCTTGATCATTGAATGTCCAATTTCAAGATTTAAGATTTGCCTAATAGCTAATGGCTATTCGAATATTGATATTGTCATATTGATTTTAATAATCCCTTATTATTCTTCCTAGTTCAAGAATTAGAAAATGCTAATCCATCCTCTCCATCGAAAGCTAGGAATAAAGGGATCATCATCGGGAGCCGTAGAAGCTTCGGATTATCAAGGCGAGTGTAGTCGGAGTCTCGGATTAGGCGATGAGCCTTTCCAAATTCATTGTTGTTGACTTCGTTTAAGTAGCTAACATTGTCTTAAGGTAAATTGCATCGAATCTCTTGGTAGACTCCATTGGTAAGCCGGGGTATGTCTCGCATTGAGATCGTGTTCGAACAATTGTTGTTGTATTCGTTAAAACATTGCTACATAAATCATTGAGCATCAAACATTGATTTTTTTATATTGGATATTGCATATAGTTATTGAGATATTGGTGTGATGTGTGCATATGGTCATCAAATTATTGGCATTGAATTATTGTTATCGTTATCGATGTGAAGATATTGCAATTGATATTGTCATTGACACTATTATCGACTTCGCTATTGACATTGTTATAGGCATTGATAAGGATATCGTATTGATAAAATATTATTGAGGAAAAGTCCTTGGATACTTTGGCTTGGTACTTGGTATATTTTTCGGGAATACGGTCTATGAGCTACGACTCAAGGGTGATGACCCTAGGCGAGGCGGAGGTTCGGTTAGAGATAGTAAGGGCATTAGAAGCATTGAATTATTGATACTTTATTGAAACAAGCTATTGCTTCGTGCTTTGAGCTTGTTTACTACCGACTATTGAACCAAAGTTACCTAAGTCCAAAAGTGTTCCAAGGCGAATGATGCTAAAAGACTAATAAAGATATCAATAAAACTATAAAAGAATTATTATTGACTTACATGTGTAAATATAATATTGAATATGATCTTTGCAATGTTATTGTCACAATATTGTTATTATCACAATATTATTGTTTTCATATTATTGAAATTGCTTTGTCATGATATTATGATATTGATATTGTCATTGATGATATAATGATTGATATTATGCTTTCACGTGAATGAGGAGAATGTCATGTTTATTCACATATTTGATATTATAATTGTCATCAAGCATGATGAATGGCATACCATGTACATTAATAATTATTGACTACTTCACTTAGACTATATTAGTCTAATGCCTTCGTTGTCCATACATTTCAAGTTGAGAGTTACTGTTTCAAGATCGGAGCTAGTTGGTAAACAAACACCGATTTACATGAAATTTGACAGGCTACTTAATATTGCACTGAATTTCATTGTGGTATAGTCTATTGCATCGAAAGACCTCTAATTTAGTTGATTTACAGAATAATCCTTAAAACTTGTAATAGTTAAGTATTGGTACTAATTGGTTAATTACTGCTTTCTAATGAATAAATTGGATTAAGATATATATTCGGTAATGTTTTGTTTGTGTAATAATGATAATTTGTCGATTAATAAATAAAATTTTACTGCACCGATCACCGCATTGTTCATCTGTAGCACGCTCCGACCCGGTTCTCTACCAGGCCGGGAAGGGGGTGTTACATTTGTGGTAACAGAGCTAGAGTTTAGTCGATTCTGGACTAAACCTATGCATGTTTGTATTGTATATTGTGTTACTTTTGCACCTAGGAGTTATTTATTGTGTATTGTGACTTGCCAACTAATCCGATCTTTTATTTATAGATGTCTAACCCTGTTAAGAAATCTAATAGCTCGAAACAAGAAATAGAGTATCTCATTTGTAACTTTTGTCAACGTAAGCACCCTGAGAGGCAGTATCGTAAAAAGTCTGGAACTTGTTTCTTTTGCAAAAAAAAAATGGGACATTTCATCCGTGATTGTCTAAAGAACCCCATCAATTCCAAGTCTACCTGATTTTCTAAGACTTGAAGAGATTGGCCAATATCCTTTGGAAGGGCAAGGAACTCAGTGCTAGACGAATCCAATCCTGAAGAATGTGACGATGATCACCATGCTAATTAAGGTAAAAATTCGAGGACGAATTTTTCTTAGGGGGGGGGGAGAATTGTAACACCCCGAAAACTGGTCTAGTGGAAATTGGATTCTGATGATCGGAGTATTGATATTAAAATGTTCAAGTATCGTATCTTTAGTGCCTAAATTATAGATTATATTGTTAAGAGACCTTAATCGAACTTATTCTTAGTTAAGGACCTCTTTAGAAATGCCCAAAATGATGATTTTGAGCTAGGCGTTTCGATACAATAAGATCCGTACTGAAACGACCTAGGTAATTCGGGGTAAGTCTCGCATTGAGATCATGTTCGAAGCAATGTTGTTGTTTTCATTGAAGTCATTGAATCGTTGCTACATGAATCATTGAGCATCAAACATTGATTTTTGCATATTGGATATTGCATATTGTTATTGAGATATTGTCGTGATGTGTGCATATGTTTATCAAATTATTGACATTGAATTATTGTTATCGTTATCGATGTGAAGATATTGCAATTGATATTGTCACTGATATTGTTATCGACTTCGCTATTGACACTGTTATAGGCACTAATAAGGATATCGTATTGATAAAATATTATTGAGGAAAAGTCCTTGGATACTTTAGCTTGGTACTTGGTATATTTATCGGGACTACAGTCAATGAGCTACGGCTCAAGGGTGACGACCCTTGGTGAGGCGGAGGTTCGGTTGGAGAGAGTATGTGCACCAAAAGCACTAAATGATTGATATTATACTTTAACATGAATGAGGAGTATGTCATGTTTATTCACATATTTGATATTATGATTGTCATCAAGTATGATAACTGGCATACCATGTACATTCATAGTTATTGACTACCTCACTTAGACTATATTAGTCTAATGCATTCGTTGTCCATACATTTCAAGTTGAGAGTTACCGTTTCAAGATCGGAGCTAGTTGGTAAAGCGGCAAGTCACCTCGAGCCTAAAGTAAAGTATTTTATCTCTATGAACTCCTAGAATGGTGGCAAAGTAGTTAAAGTAGTTGATTTTGATGTTTTGTCTATGTGTATAAAGGTTATGTGTTATATGTGATTCAAGTGACCTAAATGCCTTGTTAAGTTTGCTTGAAAATGGCTTAATATGCATATTTGGCTTTAAAAGGTGAAAACATAGTGAACGTATTCGAATGATGATGAAATTTGGCATGTTAGTAGTTTATACCATTGAAATATTATGTGTAAAGATTCATTGCATTTGAACATAGTTTGATAAGTCAATTCGAGTAAAAACCAGCAAAAATTTGTCATTACATGTCATACCGTATCGATACGGGTCATGGCGTATTGATACGGTTAAGCATATTTTGAACCTGAGAAACAGGGCGTATCGAAACGGTCTAGATCCGTACCAAAACATTTTGCTACTAGAATTCACTGTTTCATTATGGGTCTATAGCGTATCGAAATGGGTTAAAGTTTAGGTCAAACAGAGTCAACTCGTACTGATACAGGGCTTGCCAGTATCGATACGGTCTAAAAGATAAAGTCAACTTAGGTTGACCATTGCACACCCGTATTGAAACGACCTTGAGGTGTTTCGATACATGATTAGTTAAAGTGGTTAAAAGGCATAATTTACAGTTTGGTCACTGAATTTAGGATGATTAAATTGAATGAGTAAACGAACACCGATTTACATGAAATTTGACAGGCTAGTTAATATTGCACTGAATTTCATTGTGTTATAGTCTATTGCATCAAAGGACCTCTAATTTAGTTGATTTACAGAATAATCCTTAAAACTTGAAATAGTTAAGTATTGGTCCTAATTGGTTAATTACTACTTTCTAATGAATAAACTGGATTAAGATATATATTCGGCAATGTTTTGTTTGTGTAATAATGATCATTTGTCGATTAATAAATGAAGTTTTATTTCACCAATCACCGCATTGTTCATCGATAGCACGCTCCGACCTGGTTCTCTACGAGGCCGGGAAAGAGGAGTTATAGTTCACGAGGAAACGATGAAAGATCGTTCAGCTTCACCATCTTTGATCTCCACCACCGTCGCTCTGTAAAGGCCAATACAACCACCATCTGAAGCGCCATCGTCTTGCCACCAAGGATCGACCCTCCACTTATCGAGATTCCTCACCTTTTAGCCATCCCAAGCCACGATAAGCATTAGAAAGCCCTTCTGTTTATTTTGTCGCGTCATTTGCTACCATTTTAATCAGTTTTCCGGTCATATGGGTTGCGCGTGGCGAGCACGCGCCTTCTATTGGCAATTTCCGACCGCCATGGTTGGCTCCCTTAAACTGAATCGGCCTGATCGGTGCTAAACCCGGTCTGGCCTCAGACTAAACGATCTAGTGGAACCGGGCTTGCAATATTGTTGGGCCAACCTATTAAAGCCCAAACATGGATAACCTGACCCGTGTCCATCCTACCCGACCCGGAACACGCCCGACCCATCTAATCTAACTCGACTAAGTCAACTCAATCGAGTCAACCCATCCAAGTTAACTCGGTTGACTTTGACTGTTAATCGTTGCTCTGACTATTGACTTTGACCAAAAAGTCAATTTTTTTTTTAAAATCTCCTATTTTGGGTTTTTCGATGTCTTGCATCCGATTTTGATGTCTGTTTCGCAAAATTCTAACCCGAAAGCCTTCTAATCTAACTTTCAGTCTAAGCATGCATATTATTTAATTATTGAATTTAAGAGCAACATAATCGAGTTAAGGACTGTTTATGGATTATGCTAATTGAAGGTATTCACATATCCCTTTATCCAAGATTTTTAAGAGACTCGTGTTGGAGTTTGAAATTGATCAAAGGGAGTTCAAGGGTCGATCGATGTGGCTCGGAGTCGAGGTAATACTTTAATACCTCTTGCATGCTCTTCGGAACTTGTTGGTATTTGGTTAATGCATAAATGTACACGATTAGCGATATGTTATCTTTGTTTATTTTATATAGTCGTAATGATTATGGTGTAAGGATAACAGTCTGATTAAGACCCGCATGGCTCGAATAAGAAACTTAGGCATCTAAAGGGGTTTTTGAGTTCAACGACTAATTAATAAGACAATTAACCTTGAAACCTTCAGTTCAGATTAATTTCTAAAATACTATGATGAGAAATGATGAAAACACTCATGAGGTATAAAAAGGACTTGGATACCTCTGACAGTGGAAATGACCTAGAATTCAAGCTTAACTTGGCAAAAGTACTGATTCACCTGTTAAATTCTTGATCTGTTTGGAAAATTCTAATATTTGATTTCTAACCTTCAAGTTCTGTAAATTTCCCGATTTTTGGAAGAAACGTTTAAATACCTTTTTCCTGAAATAATCTAAATAAATACCTGTAGGCCAATTTATCAGAAGTATTTCAAATGATTGGATTGATTGAAACCACTAAAATATCCATGGGTTTCGAAATGTTTGGAAATATTGTTAAGCACCGAAACGACTATAACACCCTCGAGCACTCAAATAAATTTAATACTTCAGTGACTTAGAATAAGTTGAAGCCTTTATAATCTTGAAAATACTAATACGATTAAGTGACTGTAATGCCTTTACGGGTTATAAAGCCTGACTCATGTACTGCAGTAACTCATGATATTCCTACATACAAGGAAAAATACCGCAGGAATAAATGTTCGATTTCTCGTAGCACATTCAATGATGATTGGTGAAGGTGACTTGTTTTGTTATGCAACACAATCAGTTCTAAGAAATGAATACTTGTAGGGTGTACCTATCCGGTTGAGTGGTAAATACTATAATGAACCGTTCTGATTAGTGCAAAAGGACCTGGAAACCTGATGAACAATTAGAATTCATAAATTCTACAAATCACCGTTTATACCTTGTTGGGTTAAATTACCAAATTACCCATGAAGATCAGAATGACCATAATGCCCTTGCTGGCTTAAGTGATTGGATCACTCATGATATATCTAAATTCTCAATTATTCGGATGTATCAAATTCATGAATGCCTTAATAGCATCATTACTCAGCGAGACCCTTTTATAAGGATCTCATTTTGAAAACTCTTCGAAATCTGCAAAATACTAGTGTTCCTTTTTGTAATGATCTTGTACTTATGAGTAATAAATTGGACCATGTAATGTGTTCCATATGCATATGAATATTCTTTCTCTGATTTGAAACCAAGACCATCTACCGATTCAAAAGTATGACTTGTTATCTAAATGAAAGCATGAATTCTAGTTTCTATTTTTTTAATGCAAAAGTACATCTGATTCCTTATATATGATATTACCGTTTTTTTGTGCTAAAACTGGTTTTTATTGGGGTGCGCTATCTGGGATCTGATCAAAGCTCTGCAAGCTCAGCTATGATCAAGCTTGTAAGTCCTTCTGGACCTAAGGTATACCCTTAGGTAGGCTTCTACGCCCAACGAAACTAGGGTAAGTCCTTCATGACCTAAGGTATCCCTTTAGTTAGGCTCTTACGCCCAATGGGCATAAGGTAAATCCTTCATGATGCAGTTTTTTGGGAATTGCATATCAGTATTCAATTGTAGGGGAGTTAGGTACCTTAAATAAAAAACTTCCCTTCCTCATTTGAATCTACCCTACAGACTAAATTACCAATGTCTAAATTTTTTTGTATGGTTCATATATGCACTCAAAAAAACACAATAAACTCCTTAATTCAACATCTTTAATCCATCACTCTTCTAATTTTTTGGACAATAGGCTTCTCGCTTGATACTCGGGTGACCGAATAACGAATAACTATGTTACCTTCAAATATAACATTTTATCAAATATTGAATCGTATTTGGAACATGTTGTTGCTCGGAGCACCGTGGTCGTATTATGTTTTACCATATACCTGCTTGTACCTTTAACATCTCTTGGTAGTTTTGTATGCCTGAGATTTTCCAAGCTCATGTCGTTATTTTCCATCACCAATTAAAAGAGATTGAACATGGTACAGTTATCAACGTCAGTAATGAGATTTGTTCCAGCATTACTTGCAGAGTATGATACAATGTAATTAGAGGGCATGTAAGCCATGTCTTGTTTTTATATCAGAGTCTGAAACTCATTTTTATAACTTGTATATTGATTTTTATTTTATTATTTGAATGATTTCCGAACTTATATTTTAATCCAGAATTTGTTTTGTGGTTTTAAATGGTTTGAAATTTTGTTTTATCTGAAAATTTTAATGTGGGTCACCTCGGTGACTCAAATGTGACACCTCAGATTGGATCGGGTCACTCGTATCGATTTGAATGTTACATTTAGTGCTATCAAAGCTTAGAGTTGAGTCTTTCTAGATAGATCAGTCGATTATCTGTTGTAGGGTGTTTGGTGAATACATTCCCCTAGGTTATAACTGTGCTCTTCCGAGTCGGAGAACTGATGTCGAATCTCCTTTTTTGTAATAAGTGTTCATAATTATTCTGTCCGTTAGTGCTCAATTTGAACTAGCAAGGAATGTTGTTAGTGTTCATTTGTGTTCTAGATTCACATGATGGATTTGAATTCAGATAGACTACATGAAATGGTTAATGCCTATAAAATTGAAAATTTGTTTCAGATTGAGCATAAATGTTTAATTGTCTGAGCCGGAGTATGACAGATTCTAGCAAAATTTGAATTTGAACTTGATTTGGTTTTGGAAGTTATAAAGAACGAAGTAAATTGTCTAAGCTCGAACAAGGTAGTTTTTCCTATGGTCAGCGTCAATGAACTGAATTGGAGAATTTTTGAAATTACTCTCATTCTAATTTTAATAAAGGAATCTGATAAGTGCCCAACCTTGTACCTCAATGTTATGACCATTATGAAATTATGCTTGGAAATATTTTGGTGGAAGTTGGTTGTGGAGTAATGTGTTGATCATGTTAATGATGCTAGTAATCGACTTAGAAAATGGATAGAAAGATTATGAAATTGCAAGGACGGTGTTCGTTTGCGTGGCAAAAGTGTAAGTTTTGAAGTGATTCTGTTATATTCAGAAAGATATAGTTATTTCTAAATGTTGCTCTGTAGGTAAGCAAGTTATATCTGCCCAAAGCTTCGGTTATGTTGGATACATAATTCTTGAGTTAAACAATGAATGTAACCGCCTAGACCGGCCTATGCGGAATGACCAAGTCTAGTAAGGCACATCAAAATTTAAAACTTAAGTGGAAAACCTGTTGGCAAACTAAGTGTTTATTTCGACAGCATAACGGCAAGACTTAGTGAAAATCATCAAGTTAAATGAACCTGTTTAATACATCAAGCAGTAATATTTTCTAAAGTCATTCACAACATAGACATCATAAATATTATAGGCAACCATGATTACTTAAATAAACCCATCATAGGATGGTTACAAAATAAGTATCAGTTAGCATATCAAAATACTTTTAGTTTAATACCATACATAACAAAATATAGGCACATGTCACCCTGAAAGTACAAACGGTGGATAGAAACATTACAATCAAAAAGAATACCAAATGTGTCGATCCTCCAAGTTTCAACTACGGGGTGGCCTATCCAAAATATCTACAAGGGGGAAAGAATTTGGGGCGTGAGCGAGAAAGCTCAGTGTGTTCCAACAGTGCAAGTAAAACAGTTGCATAAATAAATAATAAATCATGTTACGCAAAACATATCATAAAAAGCATCAAAGTTTTCATGCAACATATCTACCCTCCAACCGAACACCATGATACAGTTCCCCAGAACAATATCCTATACTGGCATTAACCCAAGCCCATTGGGCGGGGTACCATCCTAACGATATACCTAAGAATACGGGCGGCCCTAGTCGAAACTTAGGAACCGAAAACGGGCGGACCTGGCCAAAGCCTAGGATCCGAATACGGGCAGACCTAGTCAAAGCTTAAGATCTGAATACATGCGGTCTTACCAGCTGGATCAGGGCTGAGCCGATAGTCTCCACATCATACCCCCAAGTACCTCTACTAATTAGTCCGGGTAGTAACATAGTACGCAACAATAATAGTCATAGCAATGCTCAACAGCATATTTCTACACTGATAACTGAAAATCATAGGCATGCTTGTCATATCGAATGCTAGAGCATAATTCAAACATACAATACAATCGTATTTCTTTCATAAACAGAAAACATGCTAGTTTTTCACAAAATCAAGTTTAGCAATCATATACACATAGTATGTTTTATTAAATCATGTGAAGCATGTAAAACGGTAAATGTGCAATAGTCATATAGCACACAAGGAACACACCTCAAAAGATGAGATCAGTCAGTCAAAAGGTCTATCGAGCACCGGGATCACGCTCCGCTACAGTACTGGAACCTAAATAGGCAATGATTATGGTTACAATCAAATTTACACCTTGATTCGTAATAAAATACTAAGTTTTAGGGTCGTACGAGTGACGATAGGATCACGAGGCGGTACGGATCGAGACGAGCTGGGCTGGGCGTAGGCACGATCGGGAGATCCACGAGTACCTATTAAATCAGAAGATTAATATCAGTCCTTAATCACCAATTTCTCTTAAATGACATAACTTATACATATGCATGTTTCGGTTCAACGTCCAATTTGGAGGCTTTCGAGTTTGAATTTCGCGAAACGGGCTTCAAAATCGGACTCAGGACGTCGAAAAACATAGAATAGGACTTTCCAAAAAAAACTTGACTTTTTGGTCAAAGTCAACGTTGATGTCGGCGGTCAAAGTCAACGCTGACGTCACTGATCCAAGGCTGACTCGGCGAGTTGACTCACTAGGTTGACTCGGACGAGTTGACTCACTGAGTTGACTCGGGCGAGTTGACTCATTGAGTTGACTCGGGCGAGTTGAGTCACTGAGTTGACTTGAGCGAGTTGACTCACTAAGTTGACTCGGGCGAGTTGACTCAGGTCAAAGGGTCGGGTTGGTCAACGGGTCAAGTCAACGGCTTGACCGAGCTGACCGGTTCAGACCGGTTCGGTCTACGCGGACCGGCTCTTACCCTTAAAACTTGAAGGTCGCCGGACGGTTGCCGAAACCTCGCCGGAACGGTTCGTCTCACTTCGTTCCTACCGGAAAAAGAACGCAAATCATCAAGCCATCATTTAATTCACCTCTACGAATCGAAATGACACCAGAAACCAACCAAACTTACCAGATTTTATTCCTAACCGTTCGAATACGTCAGAAAAAACGTAACTCCGACGACGGGGAAAACAACGGTGAACGGGCGAACGACAACTTGGGTTTTGATCGGCTTGCGATGGGAAGTCCAACGGCGGCGGTGGCGCGGCCAACAGACTTCGAACGACGTCGGAAAACTCGAAGGAAAAGGTCGACCAGTTTAGCCCTAGGTTTGTGAATCTTCAACGGTCGATTGCCGGTGAAACGGACGGCGGTTGAGCGCGTGGGTTGAGGGGTTTTGCTTGGGGTTTGACGGTGAACACTTTAACGCCGGTGGTGAGCATCACGGCGCGGCGGTGAGGGCAGATCGGCGATGGTCGGTTTGGTTCAAGGGAGAGAGACGTGAATGTCGATGGGGGGTGTTTCTGGAATTTTTGGGAAAAAGTTCCCAATTAAAATTACATTAAAGGTGGCAGGTAAGATATTTTTATTATTTTATTATTATATTATTTTTTGAATCTAATAAAATTTAATAATGGTGGCTTATTTCCAAGAGCTTCAATAGCTCAATTGGCTGGGCACCTGGCTTAAACCCTTTGAGGTTGAGGGTTCGATTCCCACAACCCTTACTTCCTCCTCTTTTCTTTCTTTCTTTTTTTTCATTTAATTATTATTATTATTATATTTTTTAAGGGTGTTACAATGAATTTATGTATGCTAATCATGTAACGTTTATGTTGATACTCCAGATTGACCGCCTTGTTTTATAATTGATATGTTTAAAATACGATCTTCGAAGGTATATATTTATCTGAGTGGATGAGTAAGTTGTTCCTTACTATCCAATTGGTTAAAAAATTAAGAAATAATTGTTTCTTTGATATAACTTTTTAGGGTTAACTATTAGGATGACCACTTACGTTTCCTCCTAGAACAGAGTTGGTCACCAATTTTCAAAAACGACCAGTAAGGTCACTTACGTTTTTAATCTGTAAACTTTTGGTCACTAAGACGTTTGTTGCCGTTAAACTTAAACGGGAGGCTGATCTGGCACAATAAAAAAAGGGTAAAATACTGCAGGGGTCACTCTCGTTTAGTGTTTGTACAGAGTTAGTCACCACTTTTGAAAAGTGCCAATTAGTAGTCCTCTACGTTTTCGATGTGTAAATACTTGGTCACTCCGGCGTTATACTCCGTTAGTCCCCTAACGGATTGCTGATGTGGCAGAATTAAAATAAGAATAAATTACTGCAATAGCCATTAAAATTTATCTCATGTACATTTTTTCTCCTCAATTTAAAAAAGTAAACATTATAGTCCTAATAAAAATGTTTCTTTATAATTTCACCCTTAAATTTTTAAAAATTCATTTTTCAATCCTAAAACTTTACAATCAATTAACACAATAATATTATAAATGCTTAGATGAAAAATAGGTGCCCAAAGTATACCCTTTGAAACTTAGGTGCCCAAATTGCTCCTATTTAATAACTCAAACTTAAAAATTTAGTCCACTAACTACTAAAAAATTCGAGTTATTGGAATTTCTATTTTATAATTCAAACTTTATTTTGAATTTTTGAGTCGAGTTTATGAAATTATGAGTCGAGTATTTTCACACCAAACCAAAAAATTTAATTTTTTCGAGTCAAGTCGAGTTATTGGAATTTCTATTTTATAATTCAAACTTTATTTTGAATTTTTGAGTCGAGTTTATGAAATTATGAGTCGAGTATTTTCACATCAAACCTAAAAATTTAATTTTTTCGAATCAAGTCGAGTGTTGCACTTCCCTACATATAATTTTTAATTTTAATCCGTGTTTGTCCCAAGCATGAAATTATGCGCCAGCTTTTTAAATTCTAATTCCCTGGGCGATGCACTAAAGGTTGTATAATTGGATTCAAGTACTCGTGTCTAACACCGGTGTCCCGTGTTCGACTTTTCATTTGGTAATCAAATGTTTTGCTCAGTGTTAGTAAGAATTAGAATTTAATATTTCAAGCTTAAAATTTGGTTGTGATTTACTTTTTCATGCTTGGGACAAACACGGATTAAAATTAAAAATTATATGTAGGGAAGTGCAACACTCGACTTGATTCGAAAAAATTAAATTTTTAGGTTTGATGTAAAAATACTTGACTCATAATTTTATAAACTCGACTCAAACTTTATTTTGAATTTTTGAGTCGAGTTTATGAAATTATGAGTCGAGTATTTTTACATCAAACCTAAAAATTTAATTTTTTCGAATATAGGTAATATAGGTAATAGCTTCCCAAATGTCGCTTAATTATATTTATCTCAACTAATAAGTGTCTTAACTTTACCTCACTAATCCCTGTTTGGTGTTATCAACTATTAGAGAAGCCACTGGAGGGATTCCACATTGTTGTCGATGCAGGAAATGGTGCAGGAGGTTTCTTTGCAGTAAGTTTAGGTTTGATTCGAAAAAATTAAATTTTTAGGTTTGATGTAAAAATACTTGACTCATAATTTCATAAACTCGACTCAAAAATTCAAAATAAAGTTTGAATTATAAAATAGAAATTCTAATAATTCGACTTGACTCGAAAAAATTAATTTTTTTGGTTTGATGTGAAAATACTCGACTCATAATTTCATAAACTCGACTCAAAAATTCAAAATAAAGTTTGAATTATAAAATAGAAATTCCAATAATTCGACTTGACTCGAAAAAATTAAATTTTTTGGTTTGATGTGATAATACTCGACTCATAATTTCATAAACTCGACTCAAAAATTCAAAATAAAGTTTGAATTATAAAATAGAAATTCCAATAACTCGAATTTTTTAGTAGTTAGTGGATTAAATTTTTAAGTTTGAGTTATTAAATAGGAGCAATTTGGGCACCTAAGTTTCAAAGGGTATACTTTGGGCACCTATTTTTCATCTAAGCATTTATAATATTATTGTACTGATTGATTGTAAAGTTTTAGGATTGAAAAATGAATTTTTAAAAATTTAAGGGTGAAATTATAAAGGAACATTTTTATTAGTGACTATAATGTTTACTTTTTAAATTGAGGAGAAAAAATGTACATGAGATAAATTTTAATGGCTATTGCAGTAATTTATCCTTATTTTAGTTCTGCCACATCAGCAATCCGTTAAGGGACTAACAGAGTATAACGTCGGAGTGACCAATTATTTACACATCGAAAACGTAGAGGACTACTAATTGACACTTTTTAAAAGTGGTGACTAACTCTGTACAAATGCTAAACGAAAGTGACCCCTGCAGTAGTTTACCCTAAAAAAATTACCTAGATAGTCCCTAAACTATTACTTCACTTCTATTTTGACCACTAAAATAAAAATAATTTGTATAATTTCACATTTAATCCTCTATATTTACAATTTTCTTTTATTTCTTCTCACCTCCACCATCTTTCACATTCTTCTCCATTGGTGAGTTTTGAAAATGAATGATGCCTTTGTGATTGGAAAGTGTTTTTTTCTTCTTGTTTGATTCAAATGAGAAGTAATGTACCATCCATTTTTGTCACAAATGCCTCTTGAACAGGTTTTTTTCTCCTATTGTTTCCCCTTAAGCTACTTTACCTTTTGTAACCATTCCCTTGTTGGATCATACTTTTATTTAGATAAAATTCCATTGTGAATCTTTTGGCTATAGATCTAATAATGAGAGGTTGTTCCTTTAAGGACTTTGAAATGTGATTAGCTAATTGTTTTTTCTTCTTAATTTCTATCAGATATAGTGAAAAGGCTGAGGAGGTGGCTTTGTTAAGTGACTGGACTTGTCCGAGATGTAGAGAAATTTGCAATTGTAGTTTTTGCATGTGAGTAATGTGTTTATGGATTGCAAATATTTGCTTATTATTTGTCTTTCCATGGGGCAATCCAAATCTGAATTTCTTTTTCATCTTGTAGGAAGAAGCGAGCTCACCAGCTTATTGACATACTCGCACATGCAGCAAAGGCCAATGGGTTTGCCTCGGTCTCAAATATGCTGCATCTTAAGGATTCTGATGTTGAAAAAATATATAATTTAAACTTTTCATGAATAGGTACAACTATTCATGAACATATGTTAATGAATGGATGCAACCATTCATCATGAATAGATGTAACCTTTGCATGATGAAAGGGTGCAAAATGAAGAGATGTAATTTTTGAATAGCCACTAACAAGCTATATAAAGGATTGTTAGTGATGGAACAAAAAATTCTAATTTTGTATTCTTGTAATAACATTCTTACTTCTCTTCCTCTCTAAAAGTCTTACAATTTCTTCCACCTATTTCTAACAAAGTGGTATCAGAGCGTGGTTCGATAGTTAAAAAAAGAGAGAGAAGAAGATGGCCAACAATGGTATGTTTCCATTTCAAAATCCTCGTCTTACAAAAGAAAACTATGAAAATTGGTGTCTCCGTATGAAGGCTTTACTTGGGGCACAAGATGCTTGGGAGATCACTCACAAGGGTTATGAGTCTCCTCAAAACGAAGCGTCGTTGTCACGACAAGAAAATGAGGCTTTGACGAAAACAAGGATGAAAGATCAACATGCTCTCACCTTCATTCACCAATGTTTGGATGATTCGATGTTTGCAAAAGTGGCAAATGCCAACACCGCAAAGGAAGCATGGGAGATTTTGCAAAATTCTCTCCAAGGAGTTGACAAAGTGAAGAAGGTTCGACTCCAAGTATTACAAGGTGAGTTTGAAACCTTGCGGATGAAGGAATCCGAGTCCATTTCAGATTATTACTCAAGGGTGATGACTATTGTTAATCAAATGAAGAGATATGGAGAAACCATAGAAGACGTTCGTGTGATTGAAAAGATCCTTCGTTCTTTGACTCTAAAGTTTGATTATGTGGTTTGTGTCATTGAGTCAAAAGATTTAGACTCTATGACTATTGAAAATGTTATGGGTGATTTGCAAGCTCAAGAAGATAAATTAAATTGAAGACAAGAAGAGTCCATTGAACAAGCCCTCAAAGCCAAGGTATTTTTGAAAAATAATCGAGAAGAAAAGAATAAAAAAGGACGAGGACGTGGGCGAGGTCGAGGTTATGGCCAACGAGGATGTGGAAGAAGTGATCGTGAAGATCATACATCATCAAGAAACTGAGGAAGATCAAGAGGAAGAGGAAGATTTAATTATCAAAGACCGAATGAAAAGAAGCATGACAAGTCCAATATTAAATGTTATAATTGTCAGAAATTTGGTCATTTTTCTTGGGAATGCCAAAATGAAAGTAGAAATGAGGAGAGAGTCAATCTCATTGAAGATCAACAAGATATTGAAGAGCCAACCTTGTTGCTAGCACTGAAGAATGAGGAGAAGAATGATGCAAGCACATGGTACCTTGACAATGGAGCAAGCAATCACATGTGTGGAGATAAAGATGCATTTGTGGAACTTGATGAGAAAGTTAAAGGCAATGTTTCATTTGGAGACTCCTCAAAAGTCCAAATTCAAGGGAAAGGTACAATTTTAATTTCTCTAAAGAATGGGAGCCATATCCTTATTACTAAGGTTTATTATGTGCCTAAGCTAAGAAGTAATATTTTGAGTTTGGGTCAACTCCTTGAAAAGGGTTATGAAATTCATATGAAAGATTGTTGTCTTTGTCTAAGAGATCAATGTGGAAACTTGGTGGCTAAAGTATCAATGTCGAAGAATAGAATGTTCATGTTAAATCTCAAGACGATTGGTGCAAAGTGCTTGAAGGCTAGCGTGGAAAATGAAGCTTGGTGTTGGCACATGAGATTTGGTCACTTGAATTTTGGAGCCCTCAAAATTCTTGGAGAAAAAAAGATGGTAAATGGAATTCCAACCATTAGTCACCCTAACAAATTGTGTGAAGCGTGTCTTCTAGGCAAGCATGCAAGGTCAAGTTTTCCAAAAGAAGCAACATCAAGAGCGACCGAGCCCCTTCAACTTATTCATACTAATGTATGTGGACCCATCAAGCTATTATCATTTGGTAAAAGCAAATACTTCTTACTTTTTATTGATGATTACAGTAGGAAGACTTGGGTGTACTTCTTGAAGCAGAAATCTGAAGCATTCGTTGCTTTTAAAAATTTTAAAGCACTCATTGAAAAAGAAAGTGGCTACGAGATAAAATCTCTAAGGTCCGACAGAGGAGGCGAATTTACTTCTAACGAATTTAATGCTTTTTGTGAAGCAAATGGAATTCGTCGTCCTTTGACAGTGCCCAGATCCCCACAACAAAATGGCGTTGCAGAACGAAAAAATAGGACCATTTTGAACATGGCAAGAAGTATGTTAAAGGCAAAGAATATGCCCAGGGAATTTTGGGCCGAAGCTATTTCATGTGCAGTTTATCTATCCAATCGCTCACCAACAAAGAATGTGGATAATATAACTCCTCAAGAAGCTTGGAGTGGAAGAAAGCCAAGTGTAAGGCATATTCGGGTGTTTGGAAGCATTGCCTATGCACATGTACCTGACTAAGGTAGATTAAAGCTTGATGATCAGAGTTCTAAATATGTTTTCATTGGCTATGATTCAAACTCCAAAGGCTACAAGTTGTACAATCCAAGCAATGGAAGGATTATCATAAGTCGTGATGTTGAGTTCGATGAACAAGCAAGTTGGAATTGGGAAGCACAAGAAGAACAATCTTATGATTTCTTTCCATACTTTGTGGAAGAACAAGATGTGACTCCAACACAAGTAATGAACAATCTGCCAGACATGACTCCTCAACAAGACACGACTCCTCCCCCTTCACCTGCTCCGGTCCATGAAAGTTTTGAAGAAAGCTCTAGCTCTGGAGAAAGCTCAAGTGAAATGCCACATAAATTCAGAAGTGTCAAAGATTTATACCGCTCCACTAAAGCTATCAATAACCTATTTTTCTATTTGTAGATAACGAGCCACTTAACTTCGGTGATGCAGTGAAAGATGAGAGTTGGAGACTAGCCATGGATGAAGAAATAAAATCAATTGAGAAGAACAACACTTGAGAGCTATCAGAACTTCCAAAAGGACATGAAGCTATTGGGGTCAAGTGGATTTTCAAGAAAAAGAAGAATGTAAGAGGAGAAGTGGTGAGATACAAAGCAAGACTTGTTGTTAAAGGCTATAAGCAGAAGCATGGGATCGATTATGATGAAGTCTTTGCACCAGTTGCTCGAATTGAAACTATTCGATTGATTATTTCTCTAGCGGCTCAAAAGAAGTGGAAAATCTATCAACTTGATGTGAAATAAGCATTTCTTAATGGTTTCTTAGAAGAGGAAGTTTACATTGAACAACCCATTGGATACAAAGTCAAAGGGCAAGAAAATAAATGTCTAAGGTTGAAAGGCATTATGTGGATTGAAGCAAGCGCCTCGTGCATGGTACAGCCGCATCGACAAGTATTTTCAAGATAAAGGTTTTGATCGTTGCCTACATGAACATGCACTTTATATTAAAGTGAAAGATGGTGGAGATATCTTGATAGTTTGTCTGTACGTGGATGATTTGATTTTTACAAGCAACAATCACAACCTTATTGAAAAATTCAAGAAGGATATGTCACTTGTTTTCGAGATGACTGATGTGGGTCTAATGTGTTATTATTTGGGCCTAGAAGTGGAATAATCTGAGGATGGAATATTCATCTCACAAAAGGGCTATGCAAAAGAAGTGTTGAAGAAATTCAAAATGCTCGATTGCAACCCTGTTAATAGTCCAATGGAATGCGGAGTAAAGTTGTCAAAGTTCAATGATGGAATAAAGGAAGATTCAACACTCTTCAAAAGTCTTGTGGGAAGTTTGAGATACTTGACTTGTACAAGACCCGATATCCTATTTGCAGTTGGTATAGTAAGTCGCTACATGGAAGCTCCTACATCAACTCACATGATGGCTGCTAAAAGAATTCTTCGTTACTTAAAGGGTACTATTGACTTTGGGTTATTCTACTCCTCTTCTCATGACTTTCAACTCATGGGATTTTGTGATAGTGATTTTGCCGGCGACATAGATGATAGAAAAAGCACCTCTGGATTTGTGTTTTTCTTGGGAGATTGTTGCATCTCTTGGAGTTCAAAAAAGCAACCCATTGTGACTCTTTCCACATGTGAGGCAGAATATGTAGCAGCAACTTCTTGTACGTGACATGCTATTTGGCTTAAAAGATTAGTTAAAGAACTTCACTTGCCACAAGAAGGGCCTACTAAAATTTGCATCGATAATAAGTATGCACAAGCACTTGCCAAGAATCCGGTGTTTCATGATCGAAGTAAACATATTGACACCCGATATCATTTTATTAGAGATCATATTGCCAAGAAGGAAGTGGAGCTCAAGTTTGTAAAGACTCAAGATCAAGTTGCAGACATTTTCACAAAACCTCTCAAGTTTGAAGATTTTCGAAGAATGCGTGAAAGCCTTGGTGTGATCAAGAAAAGTTAAAATTAAGAGGGAGTGTTGAAAAAAATATATAATTTAAACTTTTCATGAATAGGTACAACTATTCATGAACATATGTTAATGAATGGATGCAACCATTCATCATGAATAGATGTAACCTTTGCATGATGAAAATGTGCAAAATGAAGAGATGTAATTTTTTAATAGTCACTAACAAGCCTATATAAAGGATTGTTAGTGATGGAACAAACAATTCCAATTTTGTATTCTTGTAATAACATTCTTACTTCTCTTTCTCTCTAAAAGTCTTACAATTTCTTCCACCTATTTCTAACATCTGAAAGATCAGTTTCTGAAGAGACCAGCGATGCAGCCGTATTGTCCAAAAAATGAAAAGCTGCATATAAGGTTTGATTGGGATTTTTCATCTGTTTTATTGCTTCAAAGACTTTGTTGGGTATGAACTTTATAAAATGAATGAATGTTCTTTAAGATTTTCTACAGGAATCTGGAATAGAAAAAACTGGCAATATCGAAAAGGAAAGTAGTTATAAAGGGCCAAATGGTTCAACACACGCCAATGGTAAAAGGGATGCAACTAGAAATACCAAGTTGGAAAGAGTGAGAAGCAAGAATAGTGAGGAAATCGTATCTGAAGGCAATGAGGCTTTTCGTAAATATGGAGGATCAAATGTTAAATTATACAAATTATTTTTATTTTGGTGGTCAAAATAGAAGTAGAGTAATAGTTTAGGGACTATCTAGGTAATTTTTTTATTGTGCCAGATCGGCTTCCCGTTTAAGTTAAACGGCAACCAACGTCTCAATCACCAAATGTTTACATAACGTAAACGTAAGTGACCTTACTGGTCGTTTTTGAAAATCGATGACCAACTATATACTAGAGAAGACACAAGTGATCATCGCAATAGTTAACCCTTGTTTTTAATTGTTTCTCTGAGATAACTGTTTCTACTTTTAAAAGGGATTTATAGTTAATATTATCTAGTTTTGTAATTAAGCGTACCAAATTTATAAACTCTCATAAATCGAAGAAGAATTATTCTACTCGATATTGATCATGGCTAGGGGTGTATATAAACCGAGCTTGAATGAATAAGATTGTGTTTGTGTTCTTTTATTTATTTTTTTAAATGTTTATTTTCGGTTTATGTTCGTTTAAAATTTTAATATCTTATTCTTGTTCCTTTTTTATTTTTGAAGGTGTTCGTGTTTGTTTGTTTAACGTTCGTGAACATGTTCGTTTATAAGTTCGTCAATATGTTTATTTATATGTTTGTCAAAATGGTGAAATTACACCACTAGTCCTTAAGCTCCGTAGGCTTCACAGTTAGAACTTAAAAGTTCAGCACGTGCTCAATTTAGTCCCTACTTTCACCAATATTTAAAATGTAAAAAATAATAGGAAAAGGAGAATGGATAAACGAGTAGATAAATGAGCATGTTCTTGAACATAATAGAACTGAACACACTTCTGCTGTGTTCGATCGTTTATTAAACGAACATAAAAAAAATTCGTTCATATTCACTTATTTAGGTTAATAAACAAACATAAACGAATGACATACGAATATTTTGTCGAACGCTCTTTTCATTTACACCCATAAATATAATATTTAATTCGAATTGCAAATTTGTATGCAAACCTATAAATAATTATTAATTGAAAGATAAAATGGTTCAAAACACGATAAAAAAAGCGGCCAGATTTGTCTAAATATTAACAAGTATCAAACAATGACAAAATATCAAATATTAAATTATAACAAGGATAAACTACATTCGTAATCCCTGAATTGTTAAGTACTTGTATTTTGGTTATCAAAATTTTAAAACTTACAATACAATTATTGAATTTTTAATTTACTTTTACTGTCCTCAATTACCACTAAAAAACTAACGCGATAAACTATTTTCTTCGTCCCATTTCTTTTCTTTTATCTCCTTTTTTTTCCCTATTGCTAACCCTTCTTATTTAATGCGTGACTCTGAGTCCACCGTGCTCCGCCTCTCCTAAGTCCGGTAATTTATTGTTAAATTTTTATTACATCAAAAAAGTAATATAACATTTTTGAGAGAAGAACAAGGAGTAAATTGATAAAAAATTTAAATATAAAAAGTTCAATTTATTGAATTGTTTCGAATTAAAACCAAATTGATAGAATATATAAGCTATGTTATTAATTTGGGAGAATGTGCCTAGTTCGGTTTTCAACTTGGGAGTAAAAATTCTTTAGGTACCAACATGAGAGAAAGTGGATAGTTCAGGTACCAATTAGGAAGTAAAAATTATTTAGCTATAAACTTAGGAGAATGTGTTTAGTTCAAGTACCAAATGCATATTTAAACCTTATATAAAATATATGGTAAACTACACTAGAAGTCACTTTTGTTTTAGTTTTCTTTTATTTTGTTCACTCAACTTTTAAAAGTTGCATTATTAGCACTAACATTACCAGCTTATAACAAAATAGTCACTTAAACATTAACTTATGTTAAAATTAATTGATGGCATGACACGTTTAAAAAAAGTTTAATTTTAATTCGACTCTAAATTCTAGCTAAATATGTACTTTTTACCGGAAATTCTAAAAAACTTTAAAAATTATTAATTTTTATATAAAAATTAACTTTTAAAAATTCAAATAAATATATAACATTTTTTTATTTCATTAAAAAAATCAAATGCCTTGTAAGTAAAGTTACCAGCACATTCGTTATCAATTATGAACTCAGCATCCATCACTTATATTTTGAAGCAATCACTCAAAATTCTAGGGAGTTGTGCTTCCGAACAGAGAAAGAAATCATGGTAAGAGCATAATAACTCAAATCCAGATTCTGACTTATACTTTCAACGAGTCTAATTACAAAAAGTAAAGGTTAAACAACTGAAAATGACCTTATAATAAATTTTAATATCGACGTTTTGTGTATGTATCCATGGCAAAATTGGCCATATAAGCCAATTTTTTTTTAGGGGAATAGGCCATCTCCAATTTTAATTTGGAGAATAAGTCAATTGTTACAAGACAACGCCGGGTGTTGCCGGCGTCCTTGGACCTCGCCAGGTGCAAACGGCGAGCTCCCTGGTGACCGACTGGGAGAGCCAATGGCCCGGCTCGTGCAGGCTTGTTGTGGCTCGTGCAGACTTGCTGTGGCGTTTGCGGGCTTCACGTGAAGGCTGGCCTACCTCGCCCTCTCTTTATGGCGAAGTGCAGGGTGGCAGGTATGCATGGTGCATGCACCTACGGGCAGAATCACGTGGTGCTTGGCCAATTTATTTTTTTATTTTTTTACATTATTTGTGTATATATATAGATATGTGGTGTGAGTTAAAATTTTAGAGTTGGCTATTTGTGAAGAGAAGAAGAGAAAAAATTTGGTGAAGGTGAAGAATTTTCTGTATATCTTTTTAAAGATATATTCGAAGAGGGTGAGAAAAATTTTGAGTTTAAATTTATCTGTTGTTTTTTTAATTATTAGTGTCTGTATATTATTTTGTGTGATTGATGATCTAATAAAATTTATTTTTTATTATTGATGAAGCTGTCCTGGTTGTGATTGTCGTTTCGAACAAAAAGAAGCTAGTTTTTCGAATTTTGAATCTGGTTAGGGCATGTATTTTTTAATCTAATTTTTTAAACTTAGTTTTTTTGCTGTATATATTCGAAATGTTGAAGTTAATATAATTTTTTCTGTATATATTCGAATGATAATTATTTTTTAGCTGTAGAAATAGATAATGGCATCTGAAAGAGTTTTGTTGTACCGTGACCATGAGCACATTTCGTCTCATATTCACGAAGAGCAAGTAAGTAAATGTTTTGTAATTTAAAATTTCATATTTATTATATAATTATTATAACTCGAAATTATAATGAATTAATTATAGGGTGTAGAGCATATGATACGCCGTCGAGGAATGAAGATAAAGGAACCTGATCAGGGTTTAGTGTATTATTTACAGCGAGCTAGTTTTTATAATGCCACCTTTCTATGTGGGTTTAAGATAGTCCCCGGGTTGATTACTGCATTGATTGAACGATGGAGACCAAAGACCCACACATTTCATTTTCCATTTGGCGAATGTACAATAACCCTAGAGGATGTTGCGGTACAACTTGGTATTCCAACAAATGGGACACCATTGGTTGCACAAAATAATTACAATACATATGACATTTGCATGCAGTACCTGGGCAAAGCTCCTCCTGAGAGCTGTGTGGACGGGCTACGCCTCAGAGTATCATGGTTGCAGCAGGAATTTATTGTGACCGATGAATATGGTCATCGAGAACTTGAGTGTGCAGCTCGAGCTTATATACTGCAACTTATTGGTGGTGTGTTGATGCCAGATACATCTGGTAATATGGTTCACACACAATACATGCAGTTCTTGGGTAATTTGAACACATCTGCTACATATAGTTGGGAGTCCGCAGTACTGGCATTTTTGTACCATGAAATGTGCAAGGTCACAATTATGCATGGTGAAAAGGAAAATTCAGATATGGGTGGATGTCAAGTCTTACAGCAGTCCTGGGCGTGGTGCAGGCTGCCTTATCTAATGCCCATTTTTTCTGTACTGGTAGATATGGAGTTTCCGCTTGCTGGAAGGTAATAATGTGATTGCAGTTGTATATAAATATTTATTGATATAATATTTATATCCAATGACTTCGAAATATAATTTCAATATATCTTTGCAGATGGAGGCATAAGTTGAAGAATGCGGGGGTGGTTCACAACACTGTCAGAGAGACGAGATTAAAGATCCAAACAATAGGAAAAGATTCGGTATCATAATCAATTTATTTTAATATATTATTTATTCTTATTTAATATAATATAATTTATTATTTATTCTTATTCTTATTTTGTATATTGTATTTTTATTTTTGAAAGAAAAATTGTAAATTTGATTGTGAGTGAATTCATATTAATAATTTTTTACAGTTTATTTGGCAGTCGTACGCGAATGATGACGTTAGGGCTTGCCTACCACCTACTGTGCTTGAATGTGCAGCATTCTGGGGTGCGATTGTGCCTTTGATCCATTTTTCTATTGTTGAGTTTTATTGTGCTGACAGAGTGTTGAGGCAGTTTAACTTCCATCAACCCATTCCAGGAGCTCCACGTTAACAAATTCACACCGTTCATAGAGGTAGATTCAATGAGAATTGGATTGTGAAGCAAGCCGATTTCATTGAATTGTGGGAGGAAAGATGGATGTGGTGGGCTGATGATTTGAGTCCAATTCAAGCCAGCGATTTTGAATTTAATACAGAATACTATTCATGGTTTTCGGCAAATGGGAAATCGTTCATAGCATCGGTCGAAGATGCAAATAGATGGCTTGAAGATCCGCGGTACTCAAGACAGGTTCGCCTCTCAACCGAGTTTGGTCAGAGCTCTCAACAATCAACAAACGAACCAAACTTGGAAGGAATTTCGGGAGTAACCAACCGAGGTTGGACTTCTTCGTGGGTGCGATCTGACTCCCCCCCCCCCCCCCCGAGACATGTAAGCAGTAATCTTTGGGAGCAACCACCATTTGCTAATGTTTCGCAACAAACCCCATTTCAACAAAGTCATCAAACATTTGGATTTGGTCATGTTCCGCAACAATCACCTTTTAATTTTGCAACTGGTGGTAGCTCATCTTCTCAGTCGGCTTACAATGATGATGAAGGATATGTACCACAATTTCAGTATCCTCAATCATCTGTATATGGGGAAGGTTTTGGTGTTGGTAGCATGACATCTATGTTGTCAACAACTACCATTAGCAGCCCATCATTTCAACTTGAAGAAATGTTTGCTACACCATCTACTATGCAAATAACGAATGAGCAATTTTTCGATGATGATGAGCTGGCTCCTAATCCAAGAGCTCGTAGACAAGTTCAACCCGCTCCGCGATACTCACAAACAGGCCCTCTCCACCTGCAAGAATTACCCGCCAGAAGGGGGAGGAGGTGAAAATAGGTTTTGTTTTGTTTTTATTTATTTGTAATTTGTGAACCCCATATATTTAATGTTATATGTATTTCTTTCAATTTCGATTGCATTTTGATATTTATGTTTTTTTTAATTTTCGTATTCAATTTCTAAATTCGAATTCCAATTCCAAATCAAGATTTTAAATTATAGTAAATAATATTATAAAAAAATACAAAATAAGAACAAATAATATATTAAAATAAATTATATTATATTACCTTAAAGTATATTAAATAAGAACAAATTATATTACCTTTAGATGGTTTCCAGTGCAGTGATGTTTAAAGGTCTAAAAGTCAAGTGTTGTGGGTTTATGGGTCAAAAATTAACAGTAACACTTTTCGTTGTTTGGATTAAATGGTTTAAGCTGTTTGAGTTTAATTAAAGGTCACATATTAGAATTCTTCAAAGGTAACAAGTTAAACATTTTTGATAAAAAAAATTAATAGGTACACAAAGATTTAGGAAAAAAACAAATAAAAATTGAAAAGAGTCTATATTTTCTCATTACCATAAAATTAGACATTCATTAAACAAAGCATTTAGGTTGACGGTCCGGCACGATAGTTGGAAAGATTTGCTCTGTTCGGACACTTGTTTCTTGAATGACCCGGTTGACTACAAAGAGTACAATGTTTAACTTGAACTCCTCCATCTCTATCATCTGGATCATCCATATTCGTATTAATACGAGTAGACTTCGGTCGACCCTTCAACTTTCTACGAAGCACTGGATTTGGTAACCATTCTTCGTATATTGGCTCTACCGGCCAATAGTCTTGGTTCGGGATCGTGTTGAACTGAATTCTATATATATTTGCAATATTCTCTAGTTTATAACAGTCATCCGTAAAATCGTAAGGGTCAAGTCGACAATGCAAACAGGCGGCGTGTGCGTGAGAGCAAGGGTATCTAAATGCTTGGAATGCACCACAATCACACCATTTCTGATGAAGTTTGACAGTGAACATTTATTGCTCACCTCGGACTTTAGCTTCCATAGAAAATTCCCATCCATGTGAGTCGAATGATCTTACTCGCATAGTGGACGCTTTAGCTTGAAGTTCGATCATTTTATCCTGCAGGGTTTTAAACCAATATTGTCCGTTGTTTATTCGAGCGTTGGCATCCCGCCCTTTGTCGGACCACACTTTGCCCAATCCAAAGTAAGTCTCCCACACAATACTTGCAATTGGGAGATGGCGTGTTCCTTTAAGAACGTAGTTTATAGCCTCTGCAAGGTTAGTTGTCATATGACCATAATGACGATCTTCATCATAGGATTGTAACCATCTTTCTGTGGGGATGTCATTTACAAATTTTATTACATGTTTACCGTGTCGCCTCAACCTTCTGATCCTTTTTTGGAATTTTGGTTGAACTAGTTCATACCCTATTTATAAAAAAAGCAAGTTAAATAAAACAACAAGATAAACTCAAAAAAATTAAAATTTTTATAAACAACAAATAACAACGTACCCGCGCCTAAAATCTCTCTCTGGATCTGATTGTTTCTGAATCGCGTCTTCGCATT
The DNA here is from genome assembly GCA_958450335.1 of Hibiscus tridactylites. NCBI lineage: Eukaryota > Viridiplantae > Streptophyta > Magnoliopsida > Malvales > Malvaceae > Hibiscus > Hibiscus tridactylites. The sequence goes on from OY288271.1 coordinate 36,763,092, forward strand.
CGTTGCAATATGCCGTACACAATATGTTGGATATGCATGTGGAGGTATCCATAAACTCCCACGTCTTTCAATTACTGATAAGAGCGTAGTTCCTCTATCAGAAATCATGCAAATCTCGTCTTCTTTTACAACATAATTGCGTAAGTGCTTCAAAAATAATTCTCATCCATCCGCGTCTTCCTTTTCAACTATGGCAAAGGCAATTGGAATTATATTATTGTTTCCATCCTGTGCAACGGCCACGAGTAATATATGATCGTACTTACCATACAACCATGTATCATCCACTTGAATCATGCGTTTGCAGAATGGAAACCCTTGAATGCACGCATTGAACGCCCAAAATAAATTACTAAATACTATTTTACCAAGAATTAATTCGCCTTGTAAGTTGAACACAGGAAAAGTCTCGTACTCTACAACGGTCCTCGGTATGAAATGTTGCATTGTTCCTAAAAGAGCTGGTAGCTCATTATACGATTTATCCCAATCACCATAGAGTTACGCCATTGCCTTTTGCTTTGCCATCCACATCTTGTAGTAAGACAGAACATAACCAAGCTGGGACTGGATAGATGCTACTAACACTGCAATCGAAATTCTTGGTTCTTGTTCAACCAAAGTCCTGATGTAAGCACATATTAGATCAGAGTTTAAATTAATATGGTCCTGTGATAAAGCCATATTGGTACATGTGTGCTGCTCAATAAACCGTGACACCTCTCACATTTCAGTCCTCTTCTTGTAAGAAATTCTTACCCACCACGGACAATTGTTCTTCCAATAAAAACACCTTACACAATAGGTACTTCTGTTGGACTCAACAACAGAAAATGGCGTATGGCGTTTGAGACAGTGCTTTTGAACTGCAAGCTTCGCGGCTTTTTTTGTTTCAAATTCAGCCTTTAGTTCCAATTCTCCAAAGTTCGAAGATGATGGAGAACCAAATACGCAAGCTTGATATTCTTGATCTTGCATTGTAGTATAGTCAGCTTCATACATGCAGGCTGCTGGAGCTTCATAGGATAGAGGTTCCGGTTGTTGGGGTTGCGGTGCAGCATTACCCCAAACAGCCGGCTGTTCATTTCTCAACCCGAGCCTACTAACAGCCGTGGCCCAAACATCTTCTTCAACATCAATACCATTGCCTGGAGACGCATATGTCATAACAACATCAATATCATCAGCATCGAGTAACTGAACGTCATCTTCTTCACTCATAGGAACAATATTTTCTTCATCATCACTGAAATCTTCAAGTGATTCGCCCCAACGACCAACTATGGGTTCGGTGTCTGAATATGTTGATGAACTCATCTTATGTAAATATTAATAAAACATAAGCACAACATTAAAATTCCAGGTTTTCTTATTAAAATTTAAAAATACTATTACCATCTGAATATATCTTCAATCATACAAAAAATATACAAACCCTCTAGAATTAAAAAATATAGATTAAAAGGCAAAAATCACTTACTTAATTTTCACTGGCCTTTACGAACTCTTCAATCACCGTCATCGAATATTTCTTCAGAAACTCACAAACTCGTCCCTCTTTGCCGAAAAACTCTCTTAAATTTTTTCTCAACCACTACACACTCATCTCATCTTCCCTAAACCCTCTATATATACACATAAAATAATATTAAAAAATTAATCCCTTTTAATAAATCTAGCCCGTACCTAGAACCATATTTACCCTTTAATAGCCTGACGTGCCTAAACCCTAATTTTACCCTATATACACTTGCATGTCTCATGTGCCTAATAGCCATTTGCAAATGGTGTGGTGTTGTTCACCTGCATGTGCCATGCAGGCACGTCAGAGAGGAGCATGGAGCTGAGGAGCTGAGCCGCCCACGCTGCCAAGCCTGCCTCCAACAGGACCACACCAAGAGGAGGAGGCGAGGTCCAAGGAATGCCGGCTGCAGGTGGCGTGGTCCTCTGGCCACTGTAGATATTGGCCTAGTTTCCCAATTTTCGGCCAACCGACCCCATCCCCTAAATAATAAGCCAAAGTTGGCTTATATGTCCAAATTTTCCTATATATTTGTATGTGTTATATCCATACGCTATTATACATATTTTTTTTATCAAGATTTTACATATTATTTATGTGTTATAGTCTCATATAAAGTAATCATATATGTTATCTCTAAAATCTAATAAGTGGTGTTAGTAGAAAAGTGGATAAAGTTTATCTTAAGAGATTCGGGTTCAATTGTTTTGTTTACAAGTTGTGTTTGCATTTTCAAATAGTTAAAAATATGTATGAACAAATACTACATTGTAATCACTTTTAGGCTATTAAAAAAATATGTTATCTCTAACATCAATTGTGAATTCAATTAACAATCAATATATTGTCAACAATCTCTAGAACATGTGGTTAAAAGCTTTTAGTTTACACTTTTTTCTCTTCCTTAGGTTATGGGTTTAATACCTTTTATGAGCAAATTTCCTCCCCTTCCCTAGATAGGAATTGTTCAAAAGAAAGAAAATTAACAACTGTTATCTTTTATCGTATCAAAATCTTTTTTTTGACAAATTTTAATCCTAATCATACCCAGTGTCGTATCTATATATAAGGTTGGTTGGGCCTATGCCCATGCTGAACTTTTTAAAGTTTACACATTTAGCTTTAAATTTCTTAATTTTTATTAGTTAGTCCTTATTTTTTAAAAATTTTTAAGACCTGTGTCTACCCTGAAATTTTGAGATTCTAATGACTTGTGCCCACTCTCAAAAATATTTTGACTTGTGCCCACCCTCAAAAATATTTCTAGATTCGTCACTAATCTTACCTAGAGGGGAGGGGAATGGAGTCTCTGGTGGGTCTAAAACTAATGACCTTAAAGGATTATGATATAACAAAGCAGTTTGGCCAACCGACCAAATGTGGTTACTCTTGTAATATCACATTGTTTTTAATATTTGTGGCTGGTAATAACGTCCAATACGTTCTACCTAACGTTGTTCCTTTCGTCAGCCGAATATAATACACCAGCTCTTTCTTCATCAATCACGGCATCCCCTCGTTTCTATATAAACAATTCAACGCTTGTATTCTGAAGCAAACACTCAAAATTAAACCATGGCAACCGGTGAAGTCAAAGTTTTGGGTTCCTGGTCGAGTCCATATGTGATGAGGGCGAGGATTGCCCTTCATATCAAATCCGTCAACTACAAATTTATCGAGGAGAAGTTGTCGGAAGGCAAAAGCGAGCTTCTTCTCAAATCAAACCCGGTTTACAAGAAAATCCCAGTCCTCATTCACGGCGATAAGCCGGTCAACGAATCTCTCATCATCATACAATACATCGACGACACTTGGCCTTCTGCTCCTTCCATTCTTCCTTCCGACCCCTATGAACGCGCCGTCGCTCGTTTCTGGGCTGCATATCTTGACGAAAAGGTATTTATATTCCATGCTTTTATCGTGGTTATAAATATAACAGATGCTATTGCGATCATTGCAGCTATTGCGATCATGAATTTTGTTTTTAAATAACACATCTTATCGTAAAACATATGGGGAATAACGGGAATTGTGGCCGTTATTGGACAATTGAGCGTCCACTGTTATTAGTGATTATATAGTGGTCGTTATTGCGTTTACAGTCTAAATCACTGTATTTTTGTTTTGCAGTGGTTCCCATCAGTGACAAGAGTCGGGATTGCCGATGAAGAGGAAGCAAAGAAAGCAGGAATAGCGCAATTGGAAGAAGGGCTGGCTCTAATGGAAGAAGCGTTCGGAAAGTGCAGCAAAGGGAAGGGTTTCTTCGGCGGGGATGAAATCGGGTTCCTCGATATCGCTTTTGGGAGCTTCTTGGGATGGCTGAGAGTGACGGAGAAGATAAACGGGATAGGCCTGATCGATGAAGCCAAGACTCCTGCTCTGGTTAGTTGGGCCGAAAGATTCTGCAGTCATGCCGCTGTGAAGGATGTTATGCCTGATTTCGATAAGCTGACGGAATTTGGTAAGATGCTTTTTCCCAAAATAAGAGCTCTTGCTGGAACGCGTTGAAATAAAAACAAGCCGGTTGTTGAACTCAATTAATGTAATCTATATTTCATGATAAACACTTTCTTCAAGCTTTTCCTTGGCTTTTTGCAATGTAAAATGGAAACCATACGTGTTAGCCGGTTATCCGAACTGTTTTTCTCGATGATGAAACATATCTAATATTCAGTGTTTGCCTCAATTTGATACTGCTTTGGCGGCTCGCATAGAAACAGTGTTTTACACCTAGATATCCTTTGGACAAATCGAGATTAGTATCGAATTAACCGAATAAAAATAAAATAGAATAAGACAATTTTATTGAATAAATTGGAATAAACGAAAATACAGAAATAATAAAACAAATTCGAAAACAGAGGCCTGCACGAACACAATTTTTTTAAGACAAATTCGACCACTCTGGGGTGCTAGAGTCATTCAAATCAAGAGTGGAATGGAATTTTGTACCACCCCCTGCGCGCGAGGCATATATTCAAATCAAGTCATTCAATAACTACAATGTGAGTGTATGTATATAAACACCTCACTCTATTTATCCCATCAATGTGGGATTGGGGTTTCTCGTTTCCTTTTCCATTTTCATCCACCCTACTTCATGCATTAATTTCTCATTTATTACTCGTCTATTTTAAGCTTATGAGGTACCGTTGTAAAGATCTCATGGAGTAAAATAAGACCATAGTGGTGCTTTATTCGAAGCTCCATCTTTACACATTAGAAATATGGCTCAAAGTTCCCTATTTCTCATGTTTTTCCAACAATCTCTCACATCAATGAAATTGATGCATTTATCAAAACCATTTTGACTCGATGTGGTGATAGTTTCTACGATTAATAGTTGCATAGGATAGGTAGGTGTCCACCCTTGAACTTTCCCTTGTGAAAGTATATTTACTTTACTCACTGTCTAGTAGACACGATGTCCTTGAACTATCCTGTCGTTTGCGTAAACGATGATATACCCCACACAACTACCTCTTTGGCACAAGTTTAGTTCTCATGGTTATATCCATATGGCCATGGACATCCCTGGTTCTGCTAGAGTTTGAGAGAGTTATGCCCTAATAAACTCTTTGAAGTGGCCAAACTTCACTCTTACATAGGTGACTTATGTTGCTCGGCCTCGTCGATGCACACAATGGTCATTAAAAGCAATGCTTAGCTTGTTCCATTTTTAGTCACTGTTTACATCATAGGAATGGACTTGGGAGAGTAACCCCCACAGTGACCGCACAAGGTCTATGTGATTAGGTTGTCCCTTTGAACCTAGATCTTGGGATCTCCAGTCAACTAGGTTGGGTTTACCTTCTCATAGCGCCTTAAATTTTCATGGGCTTTACCCATTTTGAGATCAGCTGTCTAATGATGTTATGTTGACGACCAATATGTCCCGACTTACCATTGTTCACAAAGCTATGTGCTTTACCAAGTTGGTCACCACGATGTTTGCATATTGTGTGCACATGCTTTGACCATTCAGAAATATCCTCCATGAAATTTTGAAGCCATTCAACTTCTTTTCTAGACTTGTCTAGAATTCAGATTCCATTATGGATCTGGTTGTAACCACTCGTATTGAGGATTTCCTTCCACTTGTGCCATTGATATATAAAATATTATAAATTCAACTAGCATCGCAATATCCTTAGGATCTATGGAATTATGCAACCCATAATCTTGAGTATATCTAAGATTTCTTAATACCCTCACGATCATTTTCAACTGATTTCCACTTGAATTTCTTGTGAATCTACTTAAACTGCTCACAGTAAAAGTAATATATATATGGTCTAGTGCAGCTCATGAAGTACATTAGACAGATTGCCTATGACCCTTGCACATTCCACTTGGTCCACACTTTGACCTTTGCCAATTTTTCCAAGAATTTGTCCACATAGTGTGGCTAAGTCAATATGAGACATTCAAATGGCCGTTTGATTTGGATGCCCAAAATCACTTATATTTTTTATGTCAAACTTGATTTTAACATGTCATGGTACGTTTACCATTTCATTGTTACACATAACAATGAGCGTGTCATCGACATAGGATCATGTATCCTAATGCACACATATTTCACACTATTATTTGTCATCATGACAATGTTTTCGTTTCAACCTTTTGTTGAACGTATGGACTAATTTCCATTGATAGCCTCCAAAGTTCGTTTCATTGAACTTGGACCAACTACCAATAATGAGATATTCTTTTGTTTCTATTATCAAATTCTTGTGAATCTATTTATTCTCAAGAAATAAATATTTGTTCCTATGTTCTACATAGTCAATGAAAATATTGTAACCCCTTGTCCCGGCCTAGCCACCAGACCGAACAGAACGGGTTACACAGGGAAAACCGAAGCGAAACACGTTAAGGTCTTACCCCGATTAGCACCCCTATTTTTTCATTTTATTAATCTTATCTAAATGTCACGTTTAAACCTATGTGTGAAGGCAAACAGCGGAAAAGTGAACACGGATACGAACCAAGCGGAGGGCGTAACAGTAAATTAACCTGACCAAAATAGTTTATTAGTCAAGTTTCATGCACGCGAGGCAAAATCATCACAAAGGATACATATAAACTCATTTATGAAGCATACAAGCATTATAGACTAAAGCGTAACATTTGGAAACCTTCAAAGATGCCATTTTTACCACTTTAACTACCTATGTTTCGGAACAGGATTGCCCGTTCCGAAGCGCGGGCTCTCATTCAAAAAGAAACATTAGGTCGTTCTGGAATGGTTCCTCATAGTTCTGAAACGGAAGTCTCTAGAGGCAAAATGTACCAAAACGACACCACCCCTGTTCCGATACGAGTGCCCCAAAAGCTTGGTCGTTCCGAAACAACACCAGACGTTCTGAAATACATGGGCACAGATTGGCTCGAAAATGCATTTTGGCATCCCAAACGTTTCCAAACTTATCCCGGAAGACCACAAACCACATGGCAACATATTAAACAAACAATCTAAAGGCACATCACCCTAAAGACAAGCTTCAAACATGCATACACGCAAATATGAATCTCAAACCCAAAACATCATAAGAACACTTTAGTTCAAAAATACCAACAAGCCAAAACACATAGCAATTAAGCAAAAGCCATAACAAGCCTCAACATAGAACGATATAAACATTCAAAAAATGTTAGCAACAAAAACAACTACAAAGGAGTTTGGACACCAACTCCCAAACACAAAAGTCTAGCATTCCCATTTCCTAAGTATTATTACCACCATAAAACCATACTTTGAGCTAGCAAAGAACTCCAAGACTCCTCCCTTGCCTCGCTTGCCTTCCAAAGCCACTAACGATATGCATTGTTGGAAAAGAGAGCGTAAGCTTAAAAGCTTAGTGAAAGGGGCTCAAAATCACAACAACAACAATGCAGTTCAAAACATATACTTTTGTTTAAGGACAAAATCATTTAGAAGGGAAAAATAATAAACTGAAAGCACAAAGACAAAACCATGGTGTGCACATGCACAACCATTCCCGGTGGGACTACACATCACCGTTCACAACAACTAGCATGTTTCCAGTGGGACTACACATCACCGTACTCATCTACTAGTCACTTCCGGTTGGACTACACATCACCGTATTTGACAACAACTAACCATCACGTGAGGCTTGACAACAACTATGACCACACAACCTTATTAAAAGGAGGTAAAAAACAATCCGCATTTCACACAACAACACGAATAAACATGTGTACCAACAATCAACAGAATAAGGGAAAAATAGACAAACTTACACTTGGGTTTAGGTTGGCCCCTAAGGCTCCACCCAAACCCCAAGAAACCTTCTTCGAACATTTTAAAGCTTCAAAACAATTTCCACTCACCAGCTCAAACCCAAAACAAGCCTATGGTCCTTCTTCAAGCTTCTGCAACTTTCGGAGTAGCGTCCGAAGAACCCAATTCGTTATCTGCTGCTTCTAATCAGATCAAACAAGGAATTGATACATCTTTCAACATTCAAACTCACTGAAATCAGTTCCATCAAAATCCGACAACAACAAGCATCCAATTTCTATCTGAAACTAACCAAAACCATCCCCATTTCTACTCTAACCTCAAGTCAGCCATATCCTCATAAATTTATCATCCAGACCATGTTCAAACACTTCAAAACATCAACCCAACAACACCAAAACATTAGGAACCCTTCTCCACCGTTTCTAAACCAAAACCCAAATATTCATTACCTAAAAATTACTCATTTTCCCAAAATCCAGGATTTCATGTTAAACCCAATGTCTTAACACCATTTTACACTCAAAATATCCTTTAAAAACTCACTCAAACCACTGTTTTCACAAAAAAAGTTTAAACCCTTCAACCCCCCCCCCCCCCCATTTTTACCCAAATGAAGAAACTTGAGAAATCTTCAAAACCTTGAAGAGTAGGTGTTAAAAACAAGAGTATAAGGAATGGAAGAATAAAACCAAGTTGCTTACCTCTTGAAACCTCCAAAAATGGTGAAGCTTAATGAAAATGGAGAGTTGATAGGCTTAGAAGAACTTAACCTGAAAAGAGAATGGGAAAAAGAGAGAAGAAAGAGGTTTTTGAAATATTTTATTTTATTCTAATTTAAAAATCTATCTTTAAAACCCATTTTACCAAAAACCCCATGTTTCTTCCAAAGCCTTAGAATTTGGTCATTTAAAATGTTTTCCTCCAACTAGTTTAACCCGAACCGGCTTAACCAAACACGAGTATCTCCCGGGCCCCAAACCTGGGCGTTACAACTCTCCCCCACTTAAGAAATTTCGTCCTCGAAATTGCATGACGGAAAGAGATACGGAAATTGTTTCTCCATGTCTTCCTTCCTCTCCCAAGTGGCATCTTCCACACCTTGGTGTCTCCACAAAACCTTAAGTAACTCGATAGACCTCCCATGCAACACTTTACTATTCGTAGCAAGAATTTCAACCGGCTCTTCATCATATGACAAATATGTGTTCAATTCGATCTCTTCCACTCGCATCACATGAGACGAATCTGATCTATACTTCCGAAGCATCGAAACATGGAACACGTCGTGAATCTTTTCTAACTCGATCGACAATCTCAATCTATAAGCAACATGATTAATCCTCTCAACTACCTTGTAAGAACCAATGAACCTCGGACTTAACTTACCCTTCTTTCCTAACCTCATCACCTTCTTCCAAGGTGAGACTTTCAAAAATACTTTGTCGCCCACAAGATACTCTATCTCCTTTCTCTTCAAATCAGCATACGATTTCTGTCTATCTAAAGCTGCCTTCAAGCGATCACAAATCAGTTTTACCTTCTCGGCGGTGCCTTTAAGCAAGTCGAGCATAGGTATAAGCTTCTGTCCGGCCTCAGCCTAAAAAATAGGTGTTCTACACTTCCTACCATACAGAGCCTCATACGGCGCCATCTGAATACTAGCCTGATAACTGTTATTGTACGCAAACTCTACTAAGGGTAGGTGTTTCTCCCAATAACCCTTAAAGTCGATGATGCAACACCTCAACATGTCCTCTAACACCTGAATCACTCTCTCTGACTGACCATCTGACTGTGGGTGATACGAAGTACTGAAGTTCAACCAAGTACCCAAGGCACGATGCAAACACTCCCAAAATCTAGTTGTAAACCTCGGATCCATGTTTGACACAATCGACTTTGGTACACCATGCAATCTCACTATCTCACTGATGTACAGATCAGCCAACTTGTCTAAGGTTTAGCTAGTATGAACATGTATGAAATGAGCACACTTAGTGAATCTGTCGACTATCACTCATACTGAATTCTTCTTCGAAGGAGTCAACGATAAACCCGACACAAAGTCCATGGTAATACGTTCCCACTTCCATTCCGGAATCTTCAACAGTTGTAAAAAACCTGAAGCAAACTGATGCTCGGCCTTAACTCACTGACAAACTATACACTTACTCAAAAACTCAGCCACATCTTTCTTCAACCTAATCCAGCAGTACTCATCTTTCAACCCACGGTACATCTTCGTACTACCCAGATGCATAGCAAAAGGACTATTATGAGCTTCATTCAAGATAGTACGCCTCAGATCGGCATCTTCAAGAACAACTACCATATCCTTGAAACATAATATCTCATTCTCACCAAAGCAGAAATTTGTGGGTTTACCCTCGGCTATATCTTGCACGTGAGGTGCCAAAGACTCATCTTGCAACTGTTTCTCTCGAATCAACTGAACTAACGAAGGCTTAACCTATAGCTCGGATATCAAACCACCATCTTGTGACACACTCAATCTCGCAAACATAGCTCGCAACTCAACTGCCACTTTTCTACTCAAAGCATCAGCCACTACGTTTTCCTTACCTGGATGGTACTCTATCGTAAGGTCATAGTTCTTAAAAGCTCTAACCACCTACGTTGTCTAAGGTTCAACTCCCTCTGAGTCATAAGGCACTTCAAACTCTTGTGGTCGGTGTAAACTGTGTGTTTCTCACCATAAAGGTGGTGTCTCCAAATCTTCAAAGCAAACACTACAACAGCTAACTCTATGTCATGAGTGGGGTAATTATTCTCGTGTACCTTTAACTGTCTCCAAGCGCAAGCTACAACTTTTCCCTCTTGCATAAGCATACAATCTAAACCTACATACGATGCATCATTGTAGATGACGAACTCTTTCCCTGGTTTAGGCTGAATCAAAATAGGAGCTTCTGTTAATGCCTTCTTCAACTTTTCAGACGCTTGCTCCCTTGCATCTATCCACTCATACGGAACATTTTTCTGAAGCAATTTAGTCAAACGTGCCGCAATCTTCGAGAATCCCTCTACAAATCTTCGATAATACCCCTCAAAGCCTAGGAAACTACGGATTTTAGTCACTGACTTCGGTTATTTCCAACATACTATTGCTTCTATCTTCTTGGGATCCATACTAATCTCATTGGATGAGATCACATGACCTAGGAAGACTACTTTTCTAATCTAAAACTCACATTTACTCAACTTGGCATACAATTGATTTTCAAGCAAAGTCTGAAGCACTAACCGCAAATGCTCATCATGTTCTTCCTTGGTACTAGAGTACACCAGAATGTCATCTATGAACACTACTACAAACCTACCCAAGAACTCGTGAAACACTCAGTTCATCATGTCCATAAATGCAGCTGGGGAATTAGTCAAACCGAAAGGCATTACCAAGAACTCATAGTGTCAATATCGCGTACGAAAAGCTGTCTTCGGTATGTCCACATCCTTTACCTTCAACTGATAGTAACCCGATCTCAAACCAATCATCGAAAACACTAAAGCACCTCTCAACTGATCAAGCAAATCATCTATCCGTGGCAAATGATACTTGTTCTTTACCTTTACCTTGCTCAACTACCTATAATCTATACACATCCTCATATTGCCGTCATTTTTCTTCACAAACAAGACCGGAGCACCCCACGGGGAAATACTAGGCCTAATGAAACCTTTATCTAACAGTTCTTGAAGTTGTGTCTTCAACTCTTTCTACTCTTTCGGTGCAATTCTATACGAAGCAATGGACACGGGTGCAGAATCTGAATACGTCTCGATAGCAAACTCAACATCCCTATCTGGAGGCAAACCCGACAACTCTTCTGGAAAGACACTCGGAAAATCACAAATTGTTCTGATGTCTTGTGGTCTAAGTTCACTCATATTTGGATTCATCACGTAGGCCAAATACGCTTGGCAACCCAAATCCATCAATCTCTAAGCTTCTAAATCAGAAACAAAATTGGACAAGAACTTAATGTTCTCGCCAACTACTACTACCTCAAAATCATCCACAAGTCTCAAGGAGACTCTCTTGGTCTCAAAGTCTACCCTAGCTGTATGCTCTACCAGCCAATCTATGCCCAAAATTACATCGAAACCATAGAACGAAAATTCCATCATATCGACCGAAAACACATGACCATGAATCATCAAAGGACATCTCCTATACATCTTCCTAACTACCACGATCTCATCAAAAGAACTAGTAACATTCACATCTACCTCTAACCACTTATACTGTAAACCTAGCGATCTTGCATGTTCACCCAAAATGTATGAATGTGTCGAACCCGAATTTATCAACGAAAGCAAAGGTAAAGACTGTAACAAGAAATTACCTGCGATGACATATGTGTCAATCCCAGCCTCTCGCTGTGCATACACCCTAGTTGGTCCTCCACCCTCGGGCTGAACTGCCACCACAAGAGCTAAGTTCCTCTGACCATCATTCCTCGGCTGAAAATTACCTTGACCGCGCCCACGACCTCTCTGATGCTCAAAACCTCGAATTGGGGCTTGTCCGCTCCTAGCCGGGTGAGAACAGTTATGCCTCAAATGATCTCAGGAACCACAGTTCCAACATACCCCAAAGGTACCCATACACTCGCCCGGATGGTGTCTCCCATATCTAGTGCACTTAGGAGTGTGAACAACAGCTCCTTGGCCCTGATGGCCACGTCCATGGTTACCGCCTTTATGTCTCGAATCGGGCTGATACCTCATGTCTCTTTGCCTCTTGGCATGTTCTCTGTCCCAATCCGCATGTCTCTTCCCCAAATCGGACCCACTAGCACGAGTGTTTGAGCCTAAATTGTGCTCAATATCTTTGGTCCTAGAGACCGAAACATCAAAATTGGTGTAATCAGAAGCGAGCATATAAGTCTTCACATCCCTAGTCAAACCATAACGAAAGCGCTCACACCGTTCTCTCTCACCGGGAACCAACTCGGGAGCATATTGGTTCAACCTCACAAACTGTATCTCATACTCTGGCACGATCTTACCACCCTAAATCAAGTCCATAAATTCCCTCTTCTTTTAATCCTGATATTGGGCTCCAAGATACTTCTTCCTGAAGGTTGTTCTGAAGAATTCCCAAGTGACATCTGCCTCCGGCATCCCCGAAATAATTGTAGTCCACCAAGCATACGCATCTCCCTGAAGCAAGAAGACAACACAACCTAACTTACGAGTGTCTGAGCACTGCATCTGGCCTAAGATTCGTGTAGTGCTCTCGAGCCAAGCCTCTGAACCCTCGAGGGTCAAACCACGGAACTCAACTCCGCGCAAACTACGAAGTTTCTCAAGGGGTAAACCAATTCCCGCACCCTGAGGTGGTGCTGCAGCATGCATACCGGCTAAAGCTGTTTGAAAAGCCCTGACTATAGTCTGAATCAAATGAGTCATGTCTGCACCAGCCTGACCCTGGCCAACCTGAGGTTTATTACCTAAACCTCCAACATTTGCCTCAGCCTGAGGTACATCATCTCTGACATCCTTCCCATTACCATCGGGAGCAGGAGGGGAGGAAGAGGCACAACCCCGAGTGCCTGGTCACCCACTTTAGGCCTTCCCTTCGATCTCACCATAACGAAGATGAAATCTAAACAATAAATATAACATACAAGGAAACATTGGGTCAGCAAGGGCAAGGATCCAAGTGCTCAAGCTCTTTTTAACCAAAACCATTTTCCAATAACAATACCTAGCAATGGGGACGCTCGACTACACCTCAACCGATAACAAGAACGAGAAGACATGTTTTCACACACCGTGCAATGGCAAACAAACCAAACAAACCAACTTACCTGACTTACCTTCCTAGAAGACCTCGTAACTGTGGCTCTGATACCACCAAATGTAACCCCCTTGTCCCAGCCTAGCCACCGGACCGAACCGAACGAGTTACACGGAGAAAACCAAAGCGAAACCCGTTAAGGCCTCACCCCGATTAGCAACCTTATTTTTTCATTTTATTAATCTTTTCTAAATGTCACGTTTAAACCTATGTGTGAAGGCAAAAAACGGAAAAGAGAACATGGATACGAACCAAGCAGAGGGCATAACAGTAAATTAACCTTACCAAAATAGTTTATTAGTCAAGTTTCATGCACACGAGGCAAAACCATCACAAAGGATACATACAAACTCATTTATGAAGCATACATGCATTAGGGACTAAAGCGTAACATTTGGAAATCTTCAAAGATGCCTTTTTTACCACTTTAACCACCTATGTTTCGGAACAGGACTGCTCATTTCGAAACGCGGGTTCTCATTCAAAAAGCAACATTAGGTCATTCCGGAATGATTCCTCATAGTTTCGAAATGGAAGTCTCTAGAGGTAAAATGTACCGGAACGACACCACCCCTATTTCGATACGAGTGCCCTAAAAGCTTGATGTTCCGAAACAACACCAGACGTTCCGAAACACATGGGCACAAATTGGCCCGAAAATGCATTTTGGCATCCCCAAACGTTCCCAAAAGACCACAAACCACATGGCAACATATTAAACAAACAATCTAGAGGCACATCACTCTAAAGATAAGCTTCAAACATGCATACACGAAAATATGAATCTCAAACCCAAAAACTCATAAGAACACTTTAGTTCAAAAACACCAACAAGTCAAAACACATAGCAATTAACCAAAAGTCGTAACAAGCCTCAACATAGCACGATATCAACATTCAAAACATGTTAGAAACAAAAACAACTACAAAGGAGTTTGGACACCAACTCCCAAACACAAAAGTCTAGCATCCCCATTGCCTAAGTACTATTACCACCATAAAACCATACTTTGAGCTAGCAAAGAACTCCAAGACTCCTCCCTTACCCCGCTTGCCTTCCGAAGCCACTAACGATCTACATTGTTGGAAAAGAGAGCGTAAGCTTAAAAGCTTAGTGAACGAGGCTCAAAATCACAACAACAACAATGCAGTTCAAAACATATACTTTAGTTTAAGGACAAAATCATTTAGAAGGGAAAAATACTAAACCGAAAGCATAAAGACAAAACCATGGTGTGCACATGCACAATCATTCCCGATGGGACTACACATCACCGTTCACAACAACTAGCATATTTTCGGTGGGACTACACATCACCGTACTCATCTACTAGTCACTTCCGTTTAGACTACACATCACTGTATTCAACAACAACTAACCATCACATGAGGCTTGACAACAACTACGACCACACAACATCATTAAAAGGAGGTAAAAAACAATTCATATTTCACACAACAACACGAATAAACACGTGTACCAATAATCAACGGAACAAGGTAAAAATAGACAAACTTACACTTGGGTTTAGGTTGGCCCCTAAGGCTTAACCCAAACCCCAAGAAACCTTCTTCGAACATGTTAAAGCTTCAAAACAATTTCCACTCATCAGCTCAAACCCAAAACAAGCCTACGGTCCTCCTTCAAGCTTCTGCAACTTCCGGAGTAGCGTCCGAAGAACCCAATTCATTATCCACTGCTTCTACCCAAATCAAACAAGGAATTAATACATCTTTCAATATTGAAACTCACTAAAATCAATTCAATAAAAATCCGACAACAACAAGCATCTGATTTCTATCTAAAACTAACCAAAACCATCATCATTTCTACTCTAACCTCAAGTCAACCATATCCTCATCAATTTATCATCCAGACCATTTTCAAACACTCCAAAACATCAACCCAACAACACCAAAACATTAGGAACCCTTCACTACCATTTCTAAACCAAAAACCCAAATATTCATTACCCAAAAATTACCCATTTTCCCAAAATCTGGGATTTCATGTTAAACCCAATGTTTTAACACTATTTTACACTCAAAACATCCTTTAAAACTCACCCAAACCACTGTTTTCACTAAAAAGCTTAAACCCTTCAAAAACCCCATTTTTACCAAAATGAAGAAAGTTGAGAAATCTTCAAAACCTTGAAGAGTAGGTGTTAAAAACAAGATTAGAAGGAAGGGAAGAATTAAACCAAGTTGCTTACCTCTTGAAACCTCCAAAATGGTGAAGCTTAGTGAAAATGGAGAGTTGATAGGCTTATGAGAACTTAACGTGAAAGGAGAATGGGAAAAAGGGAGAAGAAAGGGGTTTTGAAATATTTTATTTTATTCTAATTTAAAAATCTATCTTTAAAACTCATTTTTACCAAAAACCCCATGTTTCTTCCAAAGCCTTAGAATTTGGTCATTTAAAATGTGTTCCTCCAACTAGTTTAACCCGAACTGGCTTAACCAAACTTGAGTATCTCCCGTGCCCCGAACCCGAGCGTTACAAATATAGTCCACTTATTTCCATTTATTTCGGTAATAAGAAGTTTATCTTCGCAAGACACCCCA
This sequence comes from Hibiscus tridactylites, assembly GCA_958450335.1. Classification (NCBI taxonomy): domain Eukaryota; kingdom Viridiplantae; phylum Streptophyta; class Magnoliopsida; order Malvales; family Malvaceae; genus Hibiscus; species Hibiscus tridactylites. The sequence continues at coordinate 36,779,283 of OY288271.1, forward strand.
CATTTTTTATGTAGTTGTAGGAATGTTTAATTTCCTTCCATAACTCATATGGTGTCTTGTCTAATTTATAGAACAACTTCCCTTCACATGTTAGGCACATTTTGAAGTTTTAATTCTTATTTTCAAAATTATTGTACCCTTTGATGTTATGACGTTACTCACATTGAGTTTCCCCAAATTAATCAATTTATTAATTTTGGGTTTCAACATCTTACTCATAGAGAACAATTTCAATATAGTATCATTTGCTCTTAAGCAAGACCAGTTTGTTCTATCATGAAGATAACACATCACACGGTTTTAATAGAAAGAGCAATAATGAACAGTGCACCAAGTAGGTAACTTATGAAAGAGAGGTTGTGCACTAGACACGTTTAAATACGAAGTCTTTCAAAGAACCAATCCTAGACATGCACTTTCATATTGTTTTTTCAACCACCGTTTATGGTCCAATGACCATCACAATTCTTTGGCCATTTTTAAACACCGTGCACTCCATAACATGCATCATAATAGGCTTTAGGAATTTAATTTGACATAGAGAACCAAGTTCTTCTATGTTTTGTGTTGAGTTGTGAGGGGCTTGATTCGATCAACCGATGTTGCTCACCAAGTGGTGGAGAGGTGGATTTTTGGGTGGATTTGGTGTGGAAGCTAAAATATAAAGAACACAATGATTTTAGAGTGGTTCAACCTTCTAACCAAGGTCTACATCCACTACCTTAGCTTCCAACTAAGGATTTCCAATCAATCCACTACTGATTCGTCCCCTTTTCTAGGCTTCGGAGGAAACCCTTATACACCGATCAAGCTTTCTACCCAAAGCCTTGATCAAACCCTCTTTTACAAAGAGATAATAAAAGCAAACATAAATCCCTCTAATAGGTGTTTGTTTTCACAATTAAAACACTCACCCAAAACCTAAAACACTTGAGCAAATTTGACAATTTTGGCTCACTAGTGTTTGTCTATACAAGAATTGACAATTTAAGCACTAAGACAATATTTGATCATTTGTTGATTGACAATACGAGCATTTACCATATCTTGATGCTTGGAGGTCCCTTTTATACTTCTTAATGAGTTTGTAGCCGTTACAAGTCGTTGGGGATGATTTGGAGCCGTTGAGGACTTTATTTCCCTTTATTAATGTTGTTCTGCAACCTTTCGTATCGATACGCTTGGACCCGTATCAGTACGGCATTCATCAGAAACTAGTCGTTGGGCTCTTGCCAGCCTAGGCGTATCGATACGCTTGAGGGCGTATCGGTACGGTTTCACATTTAAATGACCGTTGGGAAAATAGGCATTGGGATTGTTAAAAAGGGGATCGGTACGCTTAGCAGGCGTATCGAAACGATCTCTCACCGTATCGAAACGGCCAAGCCTGTTTCGATACGAGTTTTGGCAGTAACCAAACTGGCAGAAAAGGTATCGATACGGGTTGGACCGTATCAGTACGGGTACTTTGAAAATACAAGTTTGACTATTTTAAAGCATGAAAAGTCTTGACAAAAACCTCTTAAAATACCTCAAACATAAATTCAAGTTGTTTGGACTTAAAACCAAGTTTTAAATTCTTTTCAAATTAGTCCAAAACATTTTTCAATTATTATATCAAAACATTAGTTCTAGAATCTCCCTCTTTTATATAATAAAACTAACTTGAAAAATTGTTTGGGATTCTCCCCCTTTAAGTTTAAAAAGGTGAATAAGAGATTAAAGATATGAAAATCAAATAAAGCTCCCCCTTATTCATTTGAAAATTCAATTTTTCAAACCACATTTCTCCCCCTTTTTGTTATATCAAAAAGAATTTAAACACTTTCAAGTTCAAAATAACAATAGAGGTAAAAGAATGACAAATAAAAATTTTTGGTTTTGAAAAGGCTCCCGCTTACTCAAAGCATCATTAAAAATGTTAGTCCAACATAAATGATCATCTAGTTGACATAAATAAAAAAATCAGATAAAATCAAAAGCAACTAGATTTTACCACACTTGAACTCAAGGGAGAGTGTGAAGTCTTCCTTCTTCAAGTGTTCTTTCTTGTGTGCATGGAGCTCCCCCTCAATGTTTGACTTGTTGAACATCTCCATCACACCTAGCAAAAGACAATCAAGTAATTTTTGGTATCCAGATTGCTTTGGATCCATAGACATTAGTAGCACAAATTTTTGTCCCCTTAGGAATCCATTTTTCAATGTCATCCTTTTTAATTGAAGTGGTTAGTCCTTTTGGGACCCAAACACTTCTAAAACATTTACCGTTTACAAATCTAGGGGCACTAGATTGCCTTACATAGAAATTTGATTTTCCAAAATTGTTTTTCTTTTCTAGCTCTTTGGAAATCAAATCATTTTCTTCTTGAACTTTTTGAAGCAAATTTTGTAAATCAAAACATTTTAATTCAAACTCTTCAATTTTTGCTTCAAGTTCAAGTTTGGTTTTAGAAATCAAATCATTTTGAATTTTTAACTTGGAAATCAATTTATTGTTTTTTAAAATGTGATTTTTAAACTCTAAAACCAAATCATCGTAGGCATCTTGTAATTCATCAAAAGAATAAGAACATGAAGTAGATGAATTAGAAGTTACCCTTGAATCTTCTTCGATGGCCATAAGGTAAAGGTTGGCTTGTTCATCGTCGGTGGAGTCCTCATCACTCCAAGTAGCCACATGTGCCTTCTTCTTATGGCTTGAAGTGCTTGCCCTCTTCCTTTTCATGGATTCTCGTTCAAGCTCTCTTAAGGCTTTCTTCATGAATGGGGCACACTTCTTGAAGAGATGAACTATCTCTTCTTCTTCATCCTCCTCTTCACTTGAATCAACGTGATGGCAAATGGAGGACTTGAGAGCCATGGCATTGGTGTTGATGCCAAGCCCCTTGAGCTTCTTCTCTCCTATAGCTCTAATTTCTTCCCTCTTCTTCTCATATTCTTTGTTCTTCTTCATGATTTGATGAGTAAGGAGCGACTCCATGAGTTCATCAAGCTTCAAAGTCTTCAAATTCTTTGCTTCTATGATGGCGGTCCTCTTTGAGTCCCAAGACTCGGGAAGTGAGTAGACGAGCTTTCGGACAAGCTTTTCTTCTGGGATGGTTTCTCCATATCCTTTGAGACCATTGGTGATTGTGGAGAACCTATCAAACATCTTCTCGGTGTTCTTTTCCGGGTCCATCTTGAAGTTCTCATACTCTAAGGTGAGGAGCCCAATCTTGGTCTCCTTGACTTCATCGGTTTCCTCGTATGTGACTTCAAGCTTGTCCCATACCTCCTTGGCACTCTCACAAGAAGACATCTTCTCATAGATGGATGGGCCAAATGCATAAAAGAGAATGTGCAAGGCTTTGCAATTTAGCTCCATCTTCTTACGATCGTCGGCGCTCCACTCAGCTTTGCTTCGTTGAGGCACGAACGAACCATATTCAACTATATCCCATAGCTTGTAGTCTCTAGACTTGATGAAGAACTTCATCTTTATCTTCCAATGGGCATAGTAGGTTCCGTCGAAGAAAGGCGGCTTGTCTATGGATTGCGCCATTTGAGTCGGTTGGTGAAATGATGATTGAGCTTGCCGAATCTTCTCAATAGGATGTGAATCCTCTTCGATTGAGCCAAGCTTTGATACCAATTGTTGAGTTGTGAGGAGCTCGATTCGATCAACCGATGTTTCTCACCAAGTGGTGTAGATGTGGTTTTTTGGGTGGATTTGGTGTGAAAGCTAAAATATAAAGAACACAATGATTTTAGAGTGGTTTAATCTTCTAACCAAGGTCTACATCCACTACCTTAGCTTCCCACTAAGGATTTCCAATCAATCCACTATTGATTCGTCCCCTTTTCTAGGCTTAGGAGGAAACCCTTATACATCGATCAAGTTTTCTACCCAAAGCCTTGATCAAACCCTCTTTTACAAAGAGATAATAAAAGCAAACACAAATCCCTCTAATAAGTGTTTGTTTGCACAATTAAAGCACTCACCTAAAACCTAAAGCACTTGAGCAAATTTGACAATTTTGGATCACTAGTGTTTGTCTATACAAGAATTGACAATTTAAGCACTAAGACAATATTTGATCATTTGTTGATTGACAATATGAGCATTTACCATATCTTAATGCTTGACGGTCCCTTTTATACTTCTTAATGAGTTTGTAGTCGTTACTAGCCGTTGGGATGATTTGGAGCCGTTGAGGACTTTATTTCCCTTTATTAATGATGTTCTGCAACCTTCTGTATCGATACGCTTGGACCCGTATCGGTACGGCCTTCATCAGAAACTAGCCGTTAGGCTCTTGCCAGCCTAGGCGTATCGATACGCTTGAGGGCGTATCGATACAGTTTCACATTTAAATGACCGTTGGGAAAATAGCCGTTGGGGTTGTTAAAAAGGGGATCAGTACGCTTAGCAGGCGTATCGAAACGGCCAAGCCTGTTTCGATACGGGTTTTGGCAGTAACCAAACTGGGCAGAAAAGGTACCGATACGGGTTGGACCGTATCCGTACGGGTACTTTGAAAACACATGTTTGGCTATTTTAAAGCATGAAAAGTCTTGCCAAAAACCTCTTAAAATACCTCAAACATAAATTCAAGTTGTTTGGACTTAAAACAAAGTTTTAAATTCTTTTCAAATTAGTCCAAAACATTTTTCAATTATTATATCAAAACATTAGTTCTACATTTTGATTCGAGGCCTTAGTCGGAATCAACGCTTTAAATTTAGTAACCAATGTTACTTCCCGAAATAAATTCACCGATTCATTTTCAGAATAGAATCATCCTTGATTCTTTGAGAAATAATAACTTTAAGTTATTTCTCTTTTCAAAATAAATTCACTAATTTATTCCAAGATTGAATCTTTTTAGATTCCTTTGAAATAAAATCCAACGACTTATTTCCCTTAAAGAGTTAGAATCAATAAAAAATCTCTTGAAAATAAATTCAATAACTTTTTTTCTTTTCCAAAATTAGAATCATACTTGATTCCTAAGAAATAAATTTCCCCGCAACGTTAGAATCAACACAAGATTCTAATAAAGAAATAAATTTAGTAATTTATTTCCATCATATCTTCTGTTAAACATTGAGATTAGTAGCACTAAAAATCCAAACAGAGATATCACAGTCAACTAGATCAAGATCTTTGTTTCCAGAACAAATCACAAAATTTTCTCATGGTTATCCTACCTATTCTCAAGGAATATTATTGGTTAAATAATAATCTCAAGTGTTTCCAAACATAAATAATAATTATCTCAATAATTATTATTTCCCATGAAAAAAGATATTCCTTTCCCATGTCATATTGGATCGTTAGTTTCCACTCATAGATAACCTTGCCATAAACCTTTTACTCACATGGTAAAAGTTTTACAATATATGCAACCATGTATTTTTCATATGATTTTAATCCTTTCCAAAACTGAAGGTATTAAATCAAACATGTATCCTCATGATACATACCAATAAACCGAAAAATTATTTCGTTTATTTCCGATTTTGATTTTCACAAAATCCACAACATTTGTTTCTATTCAAAAGAAAGAAAACATGGAATTAAAAAATAATTCCGATAAACTAAAATTTTATTTCGTTTATTCCTTGTAACCTCGGTTACTTTTATTGACAATTTGTGTATAACAGATTTGTCTCATTTTGAGATTTTATTTATGCAAACCCATTTTAATAACGACAGGAATAAATTCCTGAAATGAATTATTTGCTAATCTCGAACTTCGATTAAATCGAATTACCTTGAAAAGAATGTAGGAATAGTCCGTCTTAAGATTGTTGGACAAATCAAGGTTAGATCCGAATTAACCGAATAAAAATAAAATAAAATTAGACGAACTTTTATTGAATAAATTGGAATAAACGAAAATACAGAAATAATAAAATAGATTCGAAAACAAACGCGAAAACGGGTGACTGAGGCCTGCACAAACACAGTTTCCTTAAGACAGATTCGACCACTCCGGGGGTGCTAGAGTCGTTTGATCATCGGTCTCCCAAGATACAACAGTTGAATGGAATTCTGCAGCAGCACTACTGAGATTCCACGAACAATCTCGAGCCTTCGACTATCACCAGAAAATACTATGTAGTTTTTTGAAGAAAGAAAACAATTTTTTGGTTGTGTATTAAAACTGAAAACTGCTTATGTATTTATAAGGGAAAATTAGGTCAAACATGAGAAAATACTATATCGACTATGCCCCTAATCGAATAACATGAGTGGGTTGCAAGCAAGAATTTAAATTCGATATTATCTCTTTAATTTTCAGATAAATCCAAAATCATCTTATAATTTTCGGATAAAATTTGCTATCCAAAACAGGAAAAATAATTTGAAAGTGGTAAAATATCCACAAGTCCACGTAAGACCTGCCTGGTTCAAACATTTACGTCGCCCACGTCGTGCGAGTGCACCCCAACTCAACTAGCAAAGAATATGCACCCCCTGCACACGAGTCACATGTTCAACTCAAGTAATTCAATGACAACAATGTGAGTGTATGTATATAAACACCTCTCACTCTATTTATCCCATCAATGTGGGATTGGGGTTTCTCCTTTCCTTTTCTACTTTCATCCACCCTAGTTAGAGCATTAATTTCTCATTCATTACTCGTCCGTTTTGAGCTTATGAGGTACTGTTATAAAGATCTTATGGAGTAGAATAAGACCGTAGTGGTGCTTTATTCGAAGCTCCATCTTTACACATTCGAAATATGGCTCAAAGTTCCCTATTTCTCACATTTTTCCAACAATCCCTCACATGAATGAAATTGATGCATTTATCAAAAGCATTTTGACTCAATGTGGTGATAGTTTCTACGATTAATAGTTGCATAGGATAGGTAGGTGTCCACCCTTGAACCTTCCCTTGTGAAAGTATATTTACTTTACTAGCTGTCTAGTATACACGATGTCCTTGGACTGTCATGCCGTTTGTGTAAACGATGATATACCCCACACAACTACCTCTCTGGCACGAATTTAGTTCTCATGGTTATGTCCATATGGCCGTGGACATCCCTAGTTCTGCGAGGGTTTGAGAGAGTTATGCCCCAATAGTGTCTTTGAAGCGGCCTCACTTCACTCTTACATAGGTGAGTTATGTTGCTCGGCTTCGCTGATGCACACAGTGGTAGATAAAAGCAATGCTTAGCATGTTCCATTTTTAGTCATTGTTTACATCATAGGAATGGACTTGGGAAGTAACCTCCCACAGTGACCGCACAAGGTCTATGTGATTAGGTTGTCCCTTTGAACCTAGATCTTGGGATCTCCAGTCAACTAGGTTGATCTTATGAGGTACCGTTGTAAACATCTCATGAAGTAGAATAAGACCATAGTGGTGCTTTATTCGAAGCTCCATCTTTATACATTCGAAATATGGCTCAAATTTCTTTATTTCTTACGATTTTCCAACAATATCAAGTTAATTACTATGCATCAACGCTTTTCAGGAAAGTCTAACTAGCTCAAAGTTCAAGTGACATAAAGTATGGTATCATTATGAATATATAAACTAAAACTGTAAAAGCCTAAAAATATACATACCCGGTTGAGATGAGATATGGTTGTATCACAATGTCCAAGGATACAATCTAATAGATTGTTGTATCGATCGAGTAGCTAGATAATAATCCCTTACCATAAAAATAGTTGCATGCGCAGCACAAAAACACCCATTATGAGAAATCCACTTATCTTCATGTGTTGTGTGAACATTAATAGTTGTGTACTACAGTCACTCGAACTTATAAAAAAAATCAATATGATCCTTCAATTTATTTTACACATGACTAATATGGTTCTTTGACTAACGAAAATATTCATTCGCAATTATGATGTTGTTGTGGCAGTACGCGATGTTTTATTTAGAATCTACTGTTATTCATTGGATATATTTTAAGTCGAAATATAATGATAATCTTATATATTTTTTATATTTTTAATATTTTAAATTCCAAAAAATTTCTTTATTGAGAGAAAAATATTACAAAATTGTTAAAATATAATCATAATTTTTATATTTATTTTTTTGATAGAAGCGACTAGTTTTATTTAGAAGATGAAATATTTAAAATTATAATAGTGCTTACAACCATAAATGTAAATTAAACACATAATTTAAACACTTTTCTAAAACCACCGACACAATAAACTCGCCACTTGAGATCATATAAGGACCAAACAAGAAAAATGTTAGAAACCCAACCAAAAGACTCAAACAAAGAGGTATGACTGCATCGGCAAATGAATCACCAAAGAGATCAAATTACTGAAAGACGACTGAAACCGAAAATCAGAGTCGAATGTCGTAAGAAAACTATCTACGAAGGCAAATCATGCATCCAAATTCAATATAAGGATTTAAAACAATTAAGATCAACAAGATAACAAATTAGTTACATCTTGATCAGTCGATGCCACGTCAAATTCAACCCTAAAAAAATAAACAAAAAAACTCACCAATCAACCAACAAATAAGACCGAAAATGTACCAAAAATAAAAATATGTCATAAAAATAAAATTATTAAGAACAAAAATACAAAGGGAAAACAAATATGTAGGGGTGAGCAAAACTCGACTCGACTCGAAAAAATCGATATTTTTTTTCAATTTCGAGTTATTCGAGTCGAGTTATTCGAGTTGTTCGAGTTATTCGAGTCAACTCGATTAACTCGAAAAAATTTCGATTTCGAGTCGGTTTGGAATTTGCCCAACTCGAAAAATTGAAAAATCGAAAAACCGATTTTACAGTTTTACAATTTAGTCACTGATTTCATTTTTCTTCAATTCCTCCTTCATTTTAAGTCCATTTTTGACCAAATTTGAACCACATATTCCTAAACCAGCGTAGAATACATATTTATCTTCAATTTATATTTTTAAAATAAATTTCATATTTTTTCAATTCAGCCCCTTAACTTTGTATGAATTCCTCATTTCTTCAATATCTCCTTCGTTTTAAGTCAATTTTGACCAAAATTGAACCACATGCTCCTAAACCAATGTAGAAACTAGAATACCTATTTAGCTTCAATTCATATTTTTAAATTAAATTTTCTACTTTTGTAATTTAGCCCCTCAACTTTGAATGTTTCCCATTTCTTTAATTTCTCTTTTGTTTTAAGTCTATTTTTTTACCAAAATTAAACCACATGATTCACTAACACTATATAATATCTATATAACTTCAATTCATATTTTTAACAAATTTATTCTTTTTTTAATTTAGCCCTTTAACTTTATATTTTATTCAATTTGATCATTCAACCGATTTTTTTGTAATTTTTTTCTTTACATCAATTCATTGACTCATTTATACCCCCATTAGTACTTTATCCTTAAAAGTTCCTTATTTAAAAATAATATTATAAATATATTTTAGAAGTTTAGATGATATTTTTTTTTATTAAATAACATTACAAATCTTACTTATGCATGTGAAAAATAATATGAAGATATATATATATATATATGCATATCTTATATGAATAGAGAAAGTCGTTTAAATTAGAATCAAATCGTACTATAACATGGTAAATAATTACAATTAAATTTGTATAGAAACTCGAAAACTCGACAATATAATTTGGAACTCGAAAAAAGTTTGTTGCAATTCTCTTTTTTGAACTACTCTTATGTTTTTGTTTTTATTGGTTTGTATCTTTTGACATGTGATGTTGGATTTTCTAAACTCTACTGTGTTATTTGCTTTAGTTATTAATATATTTTAGGGTACTCTTTTCCTCCTTCCGCTATCTTTGGTCTCGTCTTGGCGTTACCTAGATAAGAAGGAGGTTTTTAACGAGGCCCGTAGTTTATAATGGAAGGTTGAGTTTTCTTTTTGTTGGTTTAATTGTTACAATTGAAATTTGGACAGGTTTACCTTGTTTGATGAAAAATGTGTTCTTATTTTTGTGCTTTTAGAATCATTGTATTGTTTAGTCATAAGTCAATTTATATGTATGTAGATATAATTCAAAATCTTTTTTTACACATGTGAAAAATAATATGAAGAAATATATATGTAGATATAAATAGAAAAATGTTTAAATTAAAACCAAACTCGAAAAATCGAATCGACTCGAACTCGCTAAAATCGACTCGAATTGAAAAATTTTCAATTTAAGTTCAAGTTGTAAAATATGACGATTGAACTCGAATAACTTGAATTTTTTTGACTCGACTCGACTCGACTCGACTCGCTCGAACTCTCACCCCTACAAATATGTGATATAAGAAAGTTAAAAATAACAAAAAATATCGACGGTCCAACACCAGAATCTTGTATCATCGTCAGCCAAACAAAGATAAAAGGGAAAAAACAAAACGGCGACGTGGAAAAGAAGAAAACCTAAAGGCAATTTTAGGCGAATAATCTCTTTTAAATTATTATTTGGGAAAATGGCTCCCAAAAAATATTATTTGGCAAAATGACCCCCAAACTTGCCACGTCAGTGAACCTCGCGTTCTGTAGGACGCGAGGTTTGATATCGCGTTCTACAGGACACGAGGTCGTGGGGTTTTTTAAAAGATGAATGCACATTAACACAAACAACAAGGCCATGTAGACTAAAATCGCGTTGTGCAGAACGCGATATCAAACCTCGCGTTCTACACAACGCGAGGTCTACCGACGTGGTAAGTTTGGGGTCATTTTGCCAAATAATATTTTTTGGGAACCATTTTTACAAATAATAATTTAAAAGGAATTATTCATTCAAAATTGTCAAACCTAAGCGTCCATGTTATTTATATTTTATTATTATTATTTTTCAATATTTTCTTCCACTCGATAAATTATTGAACATATTAAAAATATAAAATATACTAAAAAAATTATCTTAATAATTATTTATACATTCATATTTTTTTATGTATTTGTGGCCGGTAATAACGTCCAAACAATTAAGTAAAAGAATTTCAAATGATTGCCTACTTGCATTTCCAGATCTGTACGGTCTACCCAACACCAGAATATATTAGTACAACAAAAGCCACCAGCTCTTTCTTTACTAATCATCAATTCAACGCTTATATTCTGAAGCAACTGCAAGCACTCAAAATTAAACCATGGCAACCGGTGAAGTCAAAGTTTTGGGTTCCTGGTCAAGTCCATATGTGATCAGGACGAGGATTGCCCTTCACATCAAATCCATTAACTATGAATTTGTTGAGGAGAAATTATTGGAAGGCAAAAGCGAGCTTCTTCTCAAATCAAACCCGGTTTACAAGAAAATCCCCGTCCTCATTCACGGCGATAAGCCCATCAACGAATCTCTCATCATCCTACAATACATCGACGAGACCTGGCCTTCTGCTCCTTCCATTCTTCCTTCCCACCCCTATGATTGTGCCGTTGCTCGTTTCTGGGCTGCATATCTCGACCAAAAGGTATTCATATTTCATACTTTAATCGTTTAAATTGCAGTTATGTTTATCGCAGTTGTGGACATAATAGATGCGGTATCGCAATAGTGAATTTTACTTTTTAAAATAAGCACAATTTATTGTAAAACATAGAGGGGATAATGGAAATAGCGGCCACGATCCACTGTTACTAGTGATTCCGTTTCATACTGATATTTAGACAATAATAATTTTAGACGATGTCGTTACTGTTATATAGCGGTCGTTATTGCGGTTACAATCTAAATCACTGTATTTTTGTATTGCAGTGGTTCCCAGCAGTGATAAGCGTCGGGATTGCCGATGGAGAGGAAGCAAAGAAAGCAGGAATAGCGCAATTGGAAGAAGGGCTGGGTCTAATGGAAGAAGCGTTCGGAAAGTGCAGCAAGGGGAAGGGTTTCTTCGGCGGGGACGAAATCGGGTTCCTCGATATCGCTTTCGGGAGCTTTTTGGGAGGGCTTAGAGTGACCGAGAAGATCAACGGGATAAGTCTGATGGATGAAGCCAAGACTCCTGCTCTGGTTAATTGGGCCGAAAGATTCTGCTGCCATGCCGCAGTGAAGGATGTTATGCCTGATGTCGATGAGCTCACTGAGTTTGGTAAGATGCTTTTAGCCAGAATAAGAGCTGCTGCTGAAATTCATTGAAACAAAAATCAAACTGGTTCTTGAACTGAATCAATGGAATCTCTGTTTCTTCTGTTCTGTGATGAATGTTATATTGGAAACGTTTGTCTTTTTAGATGAAGAAAAAGTATATATTAAACTAGTTTTAATTCAGCTTTTTTACATAACCAACGTTAATCAATTTATTATCCGATTAATTTAGATCCGATATCGTAAAGATCCATTATAAGACAAAACTTTCAATTCAATTTGTTTCATGTCAAATTTTAAATTTTTAGTCTATATTTGTGAGATATAATTTTATTCCATTGTACCAACTAGTTGTTAGTTAATTGTATTTAATATTCTTAGTTTTCGTTTTTAATGAAATTACTCGTTTTTTGTTTTTATTTCCATTGGAGTGTAAATGAACAGAGCATTCAGCGAACTATTCGTGAACATTTCATATAATGTTCGTTTATTAAGTTTAATAAAAGAGTGAACAAAATTTTATGGTCGTTTAATAAATGAACGAACACGAACATTGTGTGTTCAAATTTCGTTTATGTTCATGAACAAACTCGTGTACCCGATTCTTGTTTTTTTTTTTACATTTTATATATTGGTGAAGACATGAACTAAATTGAACACATGGTGAACTTTGGATTTCAAATTGTGAAGGCTAAGGAGCTTTAAGGACTACTAGTGTAATTTCTTCATTTTAGCAGACATATAAACGAACATATTCACAAACATGTTTGGAAACATTAAACGAACATGTTTTCAAAAGCTAAACAAACGAACACGAACATTTTCAAAAATAAACAAACGAATACGAATGCGATTTTTAAAAATTTAAACGAACACTAACCGAATATAAACTTTTTTTTTAAAAAAGTAAACAAACTCAAACAAAATTTTATTCATTCAAACTCAGATAATTTATGCCCTAACTTTGATGTCCTAAACATGAAAGCCACACAAGAAAACAAAATTATAAAGTCAACGAAAATATATATTACGTGAGGCATCTCAATCAGTCCATGATGTTGTTGGTATTATTGCATCAAATTGATAAATTAAGAATATAATTTAATTAGTTTGATGTGGGTAAGGTATTGTTTTTAATGATGTTTTATCGTATAATATAATCTCATGATTCAACAAGTTTTTTTATTATAAAAAACAAAAACATTTTTTAAATAATAAAAAAGAAAAACATGAAGATCGATCTTAATGACGAACAGATCGTTATCTGATTCGGATTTTATTAGTAGGAAAAAATAATTTTAAAAAAAGCACATGAAACAATAAAACTTTGATAATCTTGTGGGGCTGTCACAATTAGGAATGAGGTCGAAGTAGTGAAGGATATGGTTAAATTAATTGAATAACGTGAAGAGATTCAAAAAAAAGTAGTGGTATGAAGGTATAATCATGAAACATTCGGGGTTTGAGATCAATATAAAAAAAATCGTTACAACATCAATTGCGATAATACCAAGGTGAGATGGCAGGTTTTCATGAATCTAAATTGGAAGCTGTGTCCATGGAATTGAGTCTCGTTTCGGGTTAAAAACCGTAATATTCTTCGATTATTGTATTATGGTTATAGGTACTTGGGTGGCTGTTTCGTGACGTTGTAGTTTGTTGTAAATTTAGATAACATGTTCGGTCTCGTTTCGTGGCTGTTTTCATGAATCTAAAGAGAGTTTGTGACGCTTAAACCCGATTTAAAAGAAATGATCGAATTAAGAGTGCTGCGAAAATATTTCAATAAAACAGATTTACTTAAACCAATTAAATCAGAAATAGCAATGTCCAAAATAATTTAGGAACAGACTTGGTTTTGGGAAGGGAGAGAGTTCGATGAGAGTGGGTTAAGGCAAACGGCGCTCAAATCGAAAAACAGATAGTTTAGGGTTGAAAACATAGTATATATATTCTAGATAATGGAGAAATTACAGCTTAAATCCCAACTATTTCACTCGCGTTCAAGCCAACCCAAAAGTCCAAATTACTCAATTAACCTATTAAATCTATCTTTTATCAATCTAGTCCCGAAATTAATAATAAACATTCAACCCCTAAATTGGGATATTACAGAGTTGTAGGAGAATTTACACAAGATTTTAGTCGTGTTTCTTGGCACGAGGTTGTGTATCGAGTTGGTTTTGGCAAGATGGGTTGAGTGTGATGTATTTGCGGAATGTTTTGTTGATTGTTGGATTAGTGTTGGAAGGTGGCGGATTTGGTTCTCCATATTTCAATTTCGTGATTAATTGGTCTCCCAACTGCCTTATTGGTGTCTCCACGACTGACTAGGTGTTTTCATGGGTGTTGATTGCTTAATTGGCACAGGGTTATAGTTAGTCTCCTTATTTAGCGTAGTTGCCTCATTGGGTTTTACATTATCGTTTTGGTGTCACAAGCAACTTCAGTTGCAGGATAGAAAGCTCCATCAACATTGATCTTGACCATTCCATCTAGATGGCATTTTCATCTTTGGGACCTGTCACAAGGAACATTTGACACATGTTGATCAAGGACTGCAATGAAATTAAAGAAAAGAAGCAGAGCATAATCCACTACAACTCTAGCACGGAGCAACACTGAATCATGGGCATACATATTTCTCCTATTCCAAAGATTCCAAAGCAAAACCAGAAACAGAGTAAATTGCTTCTTGTCCTTTTTCTTAACACAGAGCTCTAGCCAATCTTTATAGTTATCCACAGAGTCCAAAGGAAGCAAAGCAAACATATCACACAAATCAAAGGCCTCTTTTAGAGCTGGACAGTCTCTAAAAGCATACAGAACAGATTTAGATTCAACCTTGCACATTGGACATAGACCATTGTTGGAAATAAACGTGAGAAATCGGGAACTTTGAGCCATATTTCGAATGTGTAAAGATAGATCTTCGAATAAAGAACCACTACGATCTTATTCTACTCCATAAGATCTTTACAACAGTACCTCATAAGCTCAAAACAGACAAGTAATGAATGAGAAATTAATGCTTAAAGTAGGGTGGATGAAAATGGAAAAAGGAAAGGAGAAACCCCAATCCCCCATTGATGGTATAAATGGAGTGAGAGGTGTTTATATACATACACTTACATTAAGGTTATTGAATGACTTGAGTTGAGCTTGTGTTTTGCGTGCAAGGTGGTGCGAATCTATTTCCATTCGGGTTAGGGCGCACTCTCACGACGTGGGCGACGTGAATGTTCGGGCTGATTGGGTCCTACATAGACCTACAAATATTTTTACCACGTTCGAATTATTTTTTCTTTTGGATAGCAAATTTTATCCAAAAATTATGAGATAATTTTCTCATGTTATCCGATTAGGGGCATAATCGGTATAATATTTTCTCATGTTTCCTTTAATTTTCCCCTATAAATAAATGAGTAATTTTCAGTTTTAATACACAGCTAAATTTGTTTTCTTTCTTCAAAAAAATTTGCATAGTATTTTCTCGTGATAGTCGAAGGCTCGAGATTGTTCGTGGATTCTCCCGTAGTCCTACTGCAGAATTCTATTCGACTGTTGTATCCTGGGAGACCGACGATCAAACGACTCTAGCACCCCGGAGTGGTCGAATCTGTCTTAAGAAAACTGTGTTCGTGCAGGCTTGAGTCACTCATTTTTGCGTTTGTTTTCGAATCTATTTTATTATTTCTATATTTTCGTTTTTTCCAAATTTATTCAATAAAAATTCGTTTAATTTTATTTTATTTTTATTCGGTTAATTCGGATCTAACCTTGATTTGTCCAACAATCTTAAGACAGAGCATTCCTACATAGCATCCCTTCATTTCACATTGATTATAATAACAAGTGTGAGACTATCGATGACGATAACACATATAATCAAGGGACTGAGCTCGAGACAGAGCCACGAAGAAGCAAACGAGCAAGGGTAGGAAAATCATTTGGATCAGATTTTCTAACCTATATGTTAGAGGATGAACCTCAAACATACAATGAGGCTATACGCTCATCAGTAGGCACCTTATAGAAGGATGCTATTAAGAGTGAAATTGAGTCCATCTTATAGAACCATACGTGGGAGCTAGTGGATCTTCCTCCATGAATTAAACCACTAAGTTCTAAATGGATTTTCAAACGGAAACTGAAACCAAGTGGATCAATTGATAAGTACAAAGCCAAATTAGTAATAAAAGGTTACAAATAAAAAGAAGGCCTTGGCTACTTTGATACATACTCCCCTGTATCAAGGATAACATCCATAAGGTTAATACTAGCAATTGCCGCCTAGCGGAATCTAGAAGTACATCAAATGGATGTTAAGACATCATTCCTTAATGGAGATCTTGATGAAGGAATATACATGGAACAACCTGAGGGTCATGTAGTTTCATGTCAAGAAATAAAAGTATATAGACTGGTGAAATTATTATACGAACTTAAACAAGCGCCAAAACAATGGCATGAGAAGTTTGATAGTGTCATGATGACAAACGGCTTGAAAATAAACGAGTGTGACAAATGTGTATATGTCAAAACTATAGACATTGAATATGTCATCCTTTGTTTATATGTTGATGACATACTAATTGTTGGAAGCAATGATGAGATGGTAAAACGTACCAAAACATGTTAAATTCAAGATTTGACATGACGGATGCGGGACAGGCCGATACGATTCTGGGGATCCAAATCAAACAATCAAAAGAATGCCTCATATTAACTCATCCACACTATGTGGACAAGATTATTGAGAAATTTGGCAAGGATGATTTTGGTATAGCCAAAAATCCTATAGAAACATGCCAAAATTTGTCCAAGAATAAAAGCCAAAGTGTTGACCAAATGGAATATGCTAGGGTCATAGGCAGTCTAATGTACCTCATGAGCTGCACTAGACCATATATAGCTTTTATTGTGAGCAGTTTAAGCAGATTCACAAGCAATCCATGTGAAACCCACTGTAAAGAGGTTGTGAGAATATTGAGATATCTTAGATATACTCGAGAATACAAATTGCATTATTCTAGAGATCCTGCCGTGTTGGGAGGATACTCCGATGCCAGTTGAATATCTGATATTCAAGATACCAAAGGCACAAGTAGATACGTCTTCACTTTGGGAGGAGGAGCCGTGTCATGGAAATCCTCTAGACAAACAATTATAACCAAGTCCACGATGAAATCTGAGTTTGTTGCACTGGACAAATCTGAAGAAGAAGCCGAATGGCTTAGGCAATTTCTTGAGGATATTCTTGAATGGTCGAAACCTATGCCCACAGTATGTGTATACTATGATAACCAAGCAACGATTTCTAGGGCACAAAACTTTATGTATAATGGTAAGTCCAAACATATGCTTCATCGACAAAATACCATTAGACAACTGATCTCAAATGGGGTTATCTCTGTTGATTATGTAAAATCAAATGATAACACTTTCCACTTGTGTTTAGGTTGGCCCCTAAGGCTCCACCCAAACCCCAAGAAACCTTCTTCGAACATTTTAAAGCTTCAAAACAATTTCCACTCACCAGCTCAAACCCAAAACAAGCCTACGGTCCTCCTTCAAGCTTCTATTCGTATATGATTCGAATATAATTACATGTTAAACATGATTCGAATATACTATGAACATGATTCGAATATAATAGTTGAAAAAACATGTAATTCTATTAGAATTATATTCGAATCATGTTCATATTATATTCGAATCATATTCGAATTACATTCGAAATATCATATTCAAGTTATATTTCGAAAATAATTTGAATATGATTCAAATATAATATAGACATGGTTCAAATATAATTCTAATATAATTTGAATTTTGCTCAAAAAATATATTTCGAATATAGCAAAATTCGAATTAATAATTCAAATATAATTAGAAGAAGATTCAAATATAATTAGAAGATGATTCAAATATAATACGAACATGATTCGAATATAATTTATATTTTACTCAAAAACTATAATTCAAATATAGTGAAATTAGAATTAATAATTAGAATTTAATTGGAATTCGAATCTAAAAAATTACTAATTTAGTATCAAAATATTTGTTTTTATTTATTTTTATTAAATATTAACATTTTAATAAAATAATATTATTAATAATAACAAATCATGGACTAAATTATAAAAATTAGAAACAATTAGGGGTCAATTTAAGGTAAAAATAGACTTTTCACTGACTAAATTTAAGGTAAAAACGCTGATGTGGAAATGATGGTGGAATCTCACCTACAGTTTTGTTCAGGGTGAGCCCTTGAGCTGGAGTTGTATGCAATGTTTTCTGATCGTAGTGATATTATCGGAGTCCCAAATAATATGTAAATTTTATTTAAATTTTTAATGTTCCTTAAAGCTTCGTTAAAAATGCGTTAATTTTAGCACCATATACACGACAATTTTAGCACCTTTGCAAGCAAGCATACCATATACACGACTATTAAAGCTCAGATGCTCTAAAAATTTGATTTGACATGTACCAACAGGCCTGTAAAACACGAGTTTTGCCACCCTTTCCAAGGGTATTGGTGTGCCAGGCAAAATCGCGTCCTGTAAAACGCGATTTCTAGCATGCCATGCAAAATCGCGTCCTGTAAAACACGATTTCTTTGAATAATGGCATAAATCGCGTCCTATAAAACACGACTTTCTTACCTTATATATTCTGCACGAGTCACAAAACTTTTTACACCACTCAAACATATTCTACATACATTCCGCTGCGAAACTACAAATAAAAAATATGGCACGTTTTTCTGCTATTGTTTTCTTTCGTGGAACTTACTTCTACACTTCTTTCAGTGAGAAAATCACAAGAGATGAATTGTTTGAGTTGATTTCAACACGGGTTAGGAAGTCTACAAGCTCCAAAATTTCAGCCTTGCAAGTCAAAGTGACACTAAATGAGCTCAACCCAGAAGAACACTGCATGTTAACACTATCCAATTAGAAAAATATACGCAAGATATTTCAGGCATATAAACGTGTCGAGGTACGAACATCGAGCTTAGTGTAAACTTTAATGACGGCTCTAGTTCATCAATAATACTTAAGCTTGAAGAAGAGCACACAGTCTCTACACGAAATTATAAGAGACGGCAGGAGAAAGAACAAATAATTGAGGAACTAAACTTAACGTTTGACATAAGTACCGACTACAAGGGCAGCAAAAATGATTTGTTTTTGTAGATTTTAAGTAGACTTAGTAATTTAATGTTTGTGTACTTATGTCAATTAACAATCTTGTAGTGCATTTCGTTAATATAAATTTAACAAATATAATTTCCTACATCTAACCACTTCGATTTTCAAACAGTTAACAATCGCAAAATATGTAATTAACAAAATGTATTACATGTCAATTACATTGGAACAACTAGCATGTATGAGGGGTCCATCGTATATTGTTATTTGTCAAACGTTGTTCAGTCTCTTTGTTCGTGATACACGAATCCTCTAATTACAGTCGTTGTCCTTTTCGACATATTCTGCGATATAGTTGTCGCAATCATTTTCTTCACTGTCGAACAAACTGATCGACGTATGTTGTAGTTTTTAATTGCATCCTCTGCCATTTTCTTGGTGGTGAATATCATCTCAACTTGTAGTTCATCGTCGGTATCGTCATCAGCATCACAGAACTGGCTCCCAATAGATGGTAAATCATCTACGTTTGCAGCCATTATAAAATTGGAATGAAAGTAATGGACTAAGAGAAATTTTGAACGAATTACAATGAAAGAAAAGAGTGAGTTTTTTAGGAAGCAGAGGGGTCTATTTATAGGGGTTCAAATGAACCGATGTAAATGAACCAATGTTCTTTCAAAATATTGTTTTTTATAGAAGACATACATTGAACCACATAAAATGTTACATATGAATTACATATGTAAATTATATTTTTATATTTTGTATGTTAAAAACAATTGTACCCCTAAACACGCGGTCAATTGTACCCTTAAACATGCAGACTCAAATAATTTACATCTGAATTGACATAGACGAGAGGTGCAATAGTTTGTCATATTTGTATGGCCGATGAGAGATGTTTCGTTGCTGTAGACAAATAGCCGACGAGAGGTGTAATAGTTTGTCATAGTTGTTGGAGCCTTAAAGCTTTGTGGATTTTGAGAGTACTCGATAATCAACATCATCCACGGTACAGTTGTCACCAACAGTATTACATGAGGGGGTCTTAACATAGCTTCGAAAACACTAACAATGGTAGAAGATTTGACCTGCGCTATCAAATGTAACCGGCACCCACCAAAAGTTGTAACCCTGGACATGACAGATAAAGTTGTAGCTATTGTGATTTCTTGGTACTGATCATTTTTGTGGCACCCCACAACACGTTTTTGGATATTGTGATTTTTCGGTCATCTTGAACAAACGCACTATACACACATCGTAAAGAATGCGACTTTGGCCAGGATTCCTGACGTGTCAAGTAAATCGCGTCTTACAGAACGTGACTTTTGTGACTTTAAATACCCTCATGGTCGAACAAATCTCACACCACTCATTCGAAGAAAAAATTCATTGTAGTGCTTGAAGTTTTCGGTTGTAACTACTAATGCCAACAAACCACGTATTTGGAAAATTTATTTGCAAATTGATTTTCCGAATATTGTGATTTATTGTTAATTGTAGTTGCATCAATATGTTGAGTAGATGTTAACTATTTGGTTTTTTTATTCACGAGGATCGGCAAAAACAAATCAGAATATCTGGGAGTTCGAGGTCTTTTTGAGTGGCATGCAAAGTTCTTAACATTTTGGTCTAGGCTACGACCCCCGTATGTAACTGGAGTCAAAGACCCAAAAATGAAAGCATGTTTAAGTGTACAATACTTGGCTCCAATAAACCTTCGAGCTTGAAGACAAGGACCGGTTCTCTACTCATCTCAGAAAGTAACCCGAGGGTATGTTAAATAAGGATGAAACCAAGAGAGCAAAACAAGTTGAGGATCTCGTAGAAGTATATTTATTAGCATGTTTAGGGGTATAATTGTACAATAATAATGTACGTGTGTTTCTTTCTTTTATACTAATTAAAAGAAAGATATTAATTAAAAATATATATTAATTACAAAACAAAGGACATGGTAATGAAAATATATACTAATTAAAATTAAACGATAGTCGAATTTCTCTATCAAAATATTTATATACTAATTAAAAAATTAACTCAAAATATTGATTCAAATAAAATATAAACTAATTAAAAATAAATAAAAATGCAAATTAAAAAACATATACTAATTAAACAAATAAACTACAAATCTTGATTAAACTAAAATATATAATAAATAAAAAACAAAAAAAATATAAAGTTCAATATTTCCAAATAAAATAAACTAAAAAACGAATGACGCCTATGTCAACCGGTACCAAAAGACGGTGCACGACGATGTCGCTCCGAATTGTATCGGGGGAGAGCGTCGTCATTAGCATCACCATCATCATCATCATCATCATCACCACCATCACCACCACCACCATCATCTCCGGTTCTAGCTCCAGCAGTACCGCTCGTTCCACCGGGCCCACTAAGGTAGAAATTTGACAGTGGCGGCATTTGTTGGACAATCATGGTTCCAAATGCGGTTGACACCGAAGGAACGACATGAGGGGCACGTAGGGTACATAGGTTGTAGGATAGCTCGAGGCACCACTCATCATCGTCGTAAATTGAGCAAAGGAGTCTGACAAATAAGGCGTTAAATAACTTTGGCTCAGACTTTGGGTCAGATGTGGCCGCATCGGCGATGGGGTAGCATCTGATGGTAGCAGTGTTGTGGAGGCAAGACCATAGCTTCTCATCGATGATGATGCACCGTCGAAGGTGTTCCGTGCTCCCCTCCCTCTCGAACGTTGAGATCGTGGGCGGTCGCGTTGTTAACGTCGATAGACGATTGGTGCCTCCTCTTGAGTCAGAATAAACGGTTTCCCATTCATCATAAACAAGTCCTTGTGATCACCCCTCACCGTCGTATCAAACATATGGTACTCACTCTGGAGTTGCCATCGCAGATTCATCTTGTCCCTCTAGTGAGCAATATAAGCGTGGTGGTACACCAACTAATCAACCTATCAGACAATAAAAAAATTTATTATTCTTTTTATATATGAATTACGTTCGAATTAATAAAAGAATGAGGTAAGTATATAAATATTTATTACATCGGGTTTCCCTTGTCGAGTGAGTTTGTGCAACTCATCTAGATTTGGAGGCTCCACTGGATACGTTGAAAATAACCAAATTGCCGTAAGACGCGGTCGATCGGATTCCACTCAATTGTGGCATAGCAGACGAGTCGTACAGAGGTTGTCCAAATAAGCTTCGTCTCGGCCGAAAATTTCGAGATGCAATGGTGCACTTCTAGATTCGCGTACGGTGTCCATAAAAATTGTACAATATATAATGCGTATATTAAAAAAGAAGAAGATAATACGTATAGTTAAATATAAAATTTATTTTATATAAATACACCAAAGTGTTACCTGATCTTTCGAAAAATTCCCAATATCCTCTATGATAACCTCCAGGCCCTTCGCAACACCAACATGAGTTAAAGGAGCGGTCCACCTACAAAATAAGAAGATAATTTTAATTATAATAATACGTATACTAAAAAATTAATTGTTTTCTTACCTCCGGCCCAGCAAAAAAAGATATGGAGTAGGCTGTAGAAGCTCATGGCGTAAAATGACATTCTCCACCACGCCCAGGACTGGAGCAACACCAAACAACCTCTGATGTAATTCTTTTCTAGATCGGTGTTCGTGCACAGCTCCCTAAACAGAGTGGCCAAAACTGCGGATCTACAACTTAGTTTATCGTCATCTTCAAAATTTGGCAAGTGCCGCAACCAGATCATGTGAACCTTGTTCCAGTTTTTTAGGAATCAATACTCTACCGATCATCTGTAAAATATAAGCACGGGCATATGCCTACAATACGAAAATATATATATTAGTATATGTAAAAAATTATTATTTTAATAATATTCACTAAAAAATTATTGTTACCTTCTTCACATCTTCGCTCGCGTCAATGTGCACATCACCAAAAATATCCCGTGGCCACACTAATTTTATTTTCTCGCCGTAAAAACGTTCCAACGAAGCCCCTAGCCCACTCAAACATAGGTCTATTCAATCTTCAGGACCGGGACTAGTGATACCCTCTTCATCAATAGGAAAACCTAGGATATGGGACACGTCCTCCAGGGTAATCGTCACCTCGCCGCAAGGAAGGTGGAATGTGTGTGTCTCTGGCCTCCACCTCTCAAAAAGAGTGTTTACCAAATCAACGTCTATTTTCGCACCCCCAAGAATTTTGAATGCGTGCAAAAACCCGGCCTCCTTTATGTACCGTTGGATCAACAAGTCGGATGATCTCGTCATCTGATTGTAAGAAACCTCCAGACGTCGTTCCATCACATCCTAAAAAAATAAACATGTATGTAGAAATTAAACTATATAAAAGAATATAGAAAAATATGTATGTATAAATAACAATATATAATAAAATAAATAAATAAATAAAACGGGATAAAACTTATATTTCTCTGGTGATAATCGAACACGTGCTTGTGATCTAATCTTATTAATCCCGCCATTATATCAAACACGAAAAATCAACCGAGAAATTGAAAGAAAGTAAATTTGAGAGAGAGTGGATTTTTTGGTGTGGGGTAGAAGGGGAGGGTGGGGACCAACTTATAGTAGAAATCACACTGGTTGGGGTGCGACTATTCTTTGTGTCCTGCAGGATGCAACTTTTGAAAATCGCATCCCACAGAGCGCGACTTCTTCATAACCCTAACACGTTAATTAAATTTTCAACCGTCGCAATTTATTAACGCGGAAATCATGGCCCACACAACGCGACTTCATCTTATCGCGACGAGTCTTTTGAAATTCTCGTGGAAGTCGTGTCTTGTAGAACACGACTTCAATTTATTTTTTTTAAATTAAATACTGGATAATATAATTCACATCAGACCGAAATCGCACCCTGTATAACGCGATTTTGAATATCGCATCTTGTAGAATGTGAATTACCCTGACGTAGGCCGAATATAAGGTATTTTTTTAAAGGGTAAACTACACAGATGACCACTGAACTATAGGTTTGGTGTCAAAATGACCACTATATTATTTTTTGCCGCAAATGCACCACACAACTATTTAAATGGTTTCATTTTAGCCACACGCCGTTAAAAAAACGTAAAAGTTGACGGAACTGTTGAAAAAATTGGTATAATTACACATTTGGTCCTCTATATTTATACAATATATCAATTTAGTCCTAATTTTAATCTAATAAAATAAATTAATTATTCAATAAGATGATGACACGTGTCACCCTGATTGAAGTAGGAAAAATAAAAGCCAAAGAACTGCCCTTGGTAAGAATTGAACTTGGGACCTTGGGGGTTTAAGGTGCACAAGTTTGCCACTAAGCCAAGCATATACTTGTGATAAAAATAATTAAAATCCCCCAATAAGGTGGTGACACGTGTCATCCTGATTGAAGTAGGAAAAATGAAAACCAAAGAATTGCCATTAGTAAGAATTGAACTTGGGACCTTGAGGGCTTAGGGTGCACAAGTTTGTCACTAAGCTAAGCATATACTTGTGATATACAATACTAATAATAATAATAATAATAATATATGTGTTATACATATGGAAAAAGAAAAAATATCACAACCCAGACACATCAATACTAGGGTATGGACACACATTTCGGCAGCCGGAGTCTGGTCTTTAACTCAGTTTTTTAAAAAAACAGGGAAAATTCAGTAATTAAACATGAACAAACACTCGAACCTCGGCCTAAATATCTAGAGATGTGTCCTGTTGTGAACATATTTAAACCTATGGCTGGTGTAACTTAGTCAAGGACAAACTCGTGCCTAAGATTGAAGATTGCAGACAGCTTATCTAAGCTCAAAGGTTGGACATTTTGGGACATGACAGCGAGACCAGCGACTAGCGCAATAGAGGCGAATAACACACCTTTCAAGCATCCATGTCCTTGTGATAAACGTCCCAAAATCAACTTGCAGTACTTGTCTGCCTCCTTCAATGATGCATCGGCATCAACTTCTGCTTTTTCGTTCTATTTATAAAACCAAATGGAAAGAGTTAGATGTTGATTCAGTCTCGATTCCAATTTGTCGAAAACCATAAAAGCATGTAGCATAGAGCAGAAACAAAATGCAGCCAGTGTTTGAAAACCACAATTTATGAGAATGCCTTACCCATACTATGCCCAGGAGCTTGTATCTGGCGAAGACAAAGGTGTTGAACTAGATAGCATCATTCGTAAAACTGGCATCACCATCGTGAATGGCATGGATGTTCAAGAATGGAATCCTTAAGGATTCCCAACTTCGAATCTTGCTAAGGGCGAGTATATTGTTTGTTTTTTCTTTCTCCGTATGTATAAGACATATATTATTATTAGTATTGCATATCACAAGTATATGTTTGGCTTAGTGGCAAACTTGTGTGTGCTATACCCCTAAGGTCCCAAGTTTGATTCCTACCAAGGGTAGTTCCTTAGTTTTCATTTTTTCTACTTCAATCAGGGTGACAT
Organism: Hibiscus tridactylites; assembly: GCA_958450335.1. NCBI lineage: Eukaryota > Viridiplantae > Streptophyta > Magnoliopsida > Malvales > Malvaceae > Hibiscus > Hibiscus tridactylites. The sequence goes on from OY288271.1 coordinate 36,804,946, forward strand.
GTGTCACAACCTGATTGGAGGGGGAAATTAATTAATTTAGTTAAATAAAAATAATTAAAATCCCCCAATAAGGTGGTGACACGTGTCACCATCTTATTAAATAATTAATTTATTTTATTAGATTAAAATTAGGACTAAATTGATATATTGTATAAATATAGAGGACCAAATATGTAATTATACCAATCTTTTTAACAGTTCCGTCAACTTTTACGTTTTTTTTAACGGAGTGTGGCTAAAATAGAACTATTTAAATAGTTGTGTGGTGTATTTATGACAAAAAATAATATAGTGATCATTTTAACACCAAACCTATAATTTAGTAATCATCTGTGTAGTTTACCCTTTTTAAATGCTCTTCTAAAAGATTATTTTTCCAGAATAATTCTTAAAAAAAATATCCGGCTGAATTAGCCGTTTTGAGTCTCCCTTCATGATTATACAAGTGCTTTTTTTTATAATATAGCAGTGACCGCCAAGTGGGAGAGTCTTCCCCCACCTCAACGCACTAATTTTTTAATAAAAATTAGAATTAACTATGAATTTTTTTTCTCTTTCTTCTAAATATTTATCTTTTAACTCTGGCTCATTTCCTAATCGACTAACAGAGCAAATGAAGTTAATAACTATTTGGTATAACTATATCGGTGGTCCCCTAATTATTACCGTCTTCTTATTTTGGTCCCAAAACTATGTTTTTTGGCAAAATCGTCCCTTCTGTTACATAGTTTTTCTGTTTTGGTCCTCCGTCGTTAAAAACTAACGGAATTGCTGACGTGAAATTTTTTTTCTTATTTTTTTTATTATTTTCTCTCTCCTATATATGTATTATTTAAATTTTTTATTCAGACTAATGTGGTGGTGACACGTGTCACCACCATAACAAAACAAATAAATTGAATGTAGAAGGGTAGAGCTAGGTTAACCATTATTGATGTGTTTTAGCACAAAATAAATTTAAAACAATCAAATGAACAGGTAAGTATTAAGGATAAAACCATTTCCCAGGAAATTGGCATCTCCGTTTCCCAGGGATTTGAGCTCTTTTTCCTTCATTTCTTGCATTCGGGCCTGTAAGTATTAAGGATAAAACCATTAACATCCAGAAATAATGTGATTATGGCCATGGAATAATCATACACAGCAAACTCTTTCAAGAAATTTGTCTTCCATTAATGAATCAATCAACCACAAGCTCCTAAGCCTATCAATATTAGTAACATTGTTCAATAATGCACGTTATACTTTCAGAATTCTAAACTGTATGATTTGACAAGAATACATCATGTTAGTATGACTGAGTTTAGTTCAAAAAGAGAAGGCACGTGCTTTTATATCAGAGGGTCTTAACACGGTAACAAACCTTCAGCCGAACAACCAGGGGTTCTTTCTTGTGCATTTCATTAGCTGGTTTTGAGGACATTGTTACTGTCAGTGTTGTTTGCTTTTGGATCTTCGGCATTATACATACCATTGGTATCTTGCTTATTTGTATTACTCTCAGGGTTAGCCGCTACCTCTTTCATCAACTTAGCAACAAGAACCCACATGTTTGTTAAATCATTCTCCAGTGATTCTTCCCTCTTCGTTGCTTCTTCAACCCTTTTCCTATATTCATCTTTTATGAATTCTTTCCCAGTTAGCGCAGCTTCAAGAGCTGCCTCCCTTTGTTTCTTAGCCTGCAGTTCCATATTTAGATCATCTAGATCAAGATTCCACGACTCAAAATCATCGTCGGCTGCTCCAGAAAGGTCATGAGTGCGGCCAGAGAGCCGCCCCTTTCTTCCAGCTCTCGTGCTGTCACTATACTTGCGGTTGAAACCATTGACTGTCTGATTAGCAGAGCCTCTGCTGGGGAAAGCTCAACATTTGCAACATTTGCAAAGTTCATTTGATTGTTTTAAATCTAATTTGTGCTAAAACATATCAATAATTGGAGTTTAATCTAATGGTTAACTCATTGGTTTCGGGGTGTTGGGGATGTGGGTTTGAATCCTAGCTCTCCCCTTACATTTAATTTATTTACTTTGTTATGGTGGTGACACGTGTCACCACCATATTAGTCTGAATAAAAATTTTAAATAATACATATATAGGAGAGAGAAAATAATAAAAAATAAGAAAAAAATTCCACGTCAGCAATTCCGTTAGTTTTTAACGACGGGGGACTAAAACAGGAAAACTATGTAATAGAAGGGACGATTTTACCAAAAAAACATAGTTTTGGGACCAAAATAGGAAGACGGTAATAGTTAGGAGACCACCGGTGTAATTTTCCCTAACTATTTTGACGATAATAATCGATTGCCTCGAACTTTTCAAAGATTTTATAATTATGTCTAAAAAGTTTAAAACGAACAATTATTGACGGAGAAAAAGATGTAAAGTACAACAATAAGATGATAACAATCACATTCTTCTAAATAAATCATGTCACGCATTAAATATTTGTGATTCTTTGGAGAAAACGATGAAATAATTGTTAAGCCAAGTCTCCCCTGATCCCCTTGTCGGCCACATGCTTCAGAAGTCACAACTACAGTTCAGCATCCCTGGTTTCTATATAAGCATCCCTATTCCCTTCTACTTTGACACAAACACTAAACGATCCAGAGATTTGTGGTTCCGACTTCCGATATGGCAAGGAGCGAAGTGAAAGTTTTGGGTAGCTGGCCGAGTCAATTTGCGATGCGCCCGAGGATTGCCCTCAACATCAAATCCGTCGCCTATGAATTTATCGAAGAGAAGAATATGATGGAATCCAAAAGCCAGCTTCTTCTCCAATCAAACCCGGTTTACAAGAAGATCCCAGTCCTCTTCCATGGCGATAACAACCCAATCTGCGAATCCCTTATTATCCTACAGTACATCGACGAGACTTGGTCTTCGCCTCCATCTATCCTTCCTTCCGACCCCTATGAACGTGCCCTCGCTCGTTTCTGGGCTGCATATCTTGACGATAAGGTATTCATACTTTATACTTTATACTTTATTCTTACAAACAAGCTTGATTCTTTGTTGCCTAAATTATGAATTCCTACTTTTTATGAAAAAATACATCTTTTTCCAAATTTCAATGATGGAGAGGCGGAGGAGGAAGTAAATAATATATTTTGATTTTACCCAATAAACATTGTAGGTTAGAGTAGTATGTGGTTTTGTGCGTTTTAAGTTTCAGGTTAATTTTTATGAGTTTTAAAGTGATTTTGGAGAGGTTTAAAGTGATAGAATAATAGGAGAAAATAGGATAAATTTATCGGAATTTTGAGCGTTTGAAGGAGGTGTCGGAGAATGATATTTCAACCTCGACATGACAAAAGAATGAAATAGTAAATTTTTCATCTTAAAAAAAAATAAAAATAAAAAGTAAAAAAAATAAGAAATAACATAGATGGGATGTGATTACCATGTCAATAAAATAAATGATTTATATTAACATATGTGATTGTCATGTAATCCTGTCATTTCTGATTTAATGTTTTGGTGATCAAACCATAAATAAACTGATAGAATAGTAAAAAAAAAAAAAAAGATAAAATTATCGGTGTCTTGAATGTTTGAAAGAAACGTCAAAAAATGTTATTTCCACCTCGACTTAACAAAAAGAATAAAACAATAAAACTTTCTTCTTTAATAGAAAAAAAAGATAAAATAAAAAAATAAAAAAAATAACGTGGATGGGATGTGATTATCATGTAAATAAAATAAGTGATTTATATTAACATGTGTGATTGTCATGTAATCTGATTTAATGTTTGGGTGACTAAACTATAAATAAATTGAAAGTTAAATAATTAGATTGAAAAATTTTACCCTTATTCGTTTGTGGGATTGAATTATTTTGTTGTGCAGTGGTTCCCGGCGGTGAAACGCATGGGGGTTGCCGAAGGAGAGGAAGCAAAGAAAGCAGCAATGGCGGAAGTGGAAGCAGGGCTGGGTGTAATGGAAGAAGCATTGGGGAAGTGCAGCAAAGGGAAGGGTTTCTTCGGCGGGGACGAAATCGGGTTCATCGATATCGCATTCGGGAGCTACTTGGGATGGCTGAGAGTGGCGGAGAGGTTCAACGGGGCGAAGCTGATGGATGAAGTCAAGACTCCAGCTCTGGTTAAATGGGCCGATCGCTTCTGCTCCCATGCCGCCGTCAAGGATGTCATGCCGGATACCGACAGGCTTGCGGAGTTTGCAATGATTGTTGTTGCCAAAATAAAAGGTCTTGGTGTTGCCGCTGAAAAGCTTTGAAACAGACAAAATCTGTTGAACCAAATCAATTTTATCTATGTTTCCTTGACTTTTCGTGATGTGATGTGATGATAAAATTGAACCAAATCAATTTTATCTGGAATTTATAATAAATCCAAGCATTAATTTCGAACAACAATTTCATCTTCTTTATAAGACATAATATTAAATTTTAAATCTTAAATTATAAATCTTATAAATGCATTTTACGATTAATATCTTAAATCATAATCATAAATACTAATCTTAAACATTAATCCTAAACTATAAATTTAACTTTTTTCTAATATTGAAACATAAAATATACCTAAAAAACAAAAAAATTTATATTCTTTTTTTTGAATCTGGATTATATTCAACAGCGAAAGGAATACAAAAGAATCACATCTTTTACAAGATAAATACAATGCATAACAAGATAATAAAATTCTAAAGGTGTGAAAAACGTTAAAATACCATACCTAACATTGTTAGAAGAAATCTTCTGATAAAAATCCAGAAAAATTATAACTTTGCCTTGAATTTGAATATAGCAAAAATTCTCATGTTACTTGTTCTTGGCATGTCGGCACAACCACAAAAGGGAATCATAGCATGCATAGAACGGCCTCCTTCGTTGAAAATCGCTCGTTGATACTTGTCACTCGAACGCGTTACTGTCAAAAGACAGACTACTGTCATGAAGACAGACAAAAACTGCTAAAAAGTAGACGAAAGAACTACCACCAAGCAGACAAAAGAACTGTCATAAAAGCATATTTAAATAAGAATCCGGCAAAGTAGAAGAAAAACAAGAAACAAATTTGAAAAACGAAATATTCATCGAAAAAGATGAATTTTATTTATGTACAAAACCAGCAAAACAGCCGAAGGCCGCCGCCGGTAAAGAAAAACGATGATGAAGAAGAAGAAAGACAAATTTTGTAACCGCCTCAGAGAAAATGAAGAAGTGGAAAAGTGGAGAAGTTTTTTTAAAAAGTTAGATAAAAGTTTATATTCTTAATTTTCTTAATATGAATCTGAAAAAATAGTATATCATCATCTACAAAAATATTTGGATCTACAAAATATTTGAATTTAATACTTATATAACGTAACTAAAAATAATATATCTAACGTAACTAAAAAATGTAACGTGTGGTATACTTAACGATAAAATAATTCAATTGTTATAATCGATATAAAAAAATCTCTAATAGGACTTTTTTTTGAACAATTTCTGTCTAAAAAGGGAGAAGAAGAATTTTGCTCCTACTAAATTTTTAAGTCGAAACTTAAAGAAGGGTAGGATGTCAACGGAGAGGACATGCTCTAGAGATTGTTGCTAAATAGAAATCATCTATTATTTTTCGGTGTCTTTATCTATATCCCACGTTAAAAAAATAAGTTTAGAGTTTGAAGCTTAAGATTTAGAAAATTATGGGTATGGTCTATTTTTTAGGTTTTATGGTTTAATTTAAGGTTAATGTTTAAGGTTAGGGCATAGGGTTTAAAGAATTAGTAGGGTGTAATTTTTCGGTTTTAAAGTTTATGTTTATAATTTAAAATTTAAAGTTATAACTCGAAATTTATTTTTTTAGTGTTGAGATATAAAAATAGATTTTTACCCTAATTTGCTATGTATTTTATCAGAAGATGCCTGATGAGTTTATGTTTTTTTTACGAAATTTTAAAATTTATTTATTTATTTTAGTGGCATGTGAGGCACGCGGCAATTTTAGGTGAATAATCCTTTTTTTAATTATTATTTGGGATAATGGCTCCTAAAAAATAATATTTGGCAAAATGACCTCCAAACTTGCCACGTCGGTAGACATCGCGTTGTGTAGGACGCGAGGTAGGATATCGCGTTCTGCACAACGCGATTTTTGTCTACGTGGCCTTGTTGTTTGTGTTAACGGTTTTATAGTACCTCGCGTTCTGCAGAACGAGAGGTCCACGAGAATTTGAAAAGGCGGCTGAATATATCGCACAGACCTCGCGTTCTGCAGGACGCGAGTTCTGTGCAATTTTGGGCTGAAGAACAAGGGAAAACAAGTGTGGGTAGGCCTGTTCGAGCTCAATTTCGGGCGTGTAAATCGTATATTTTTAGCGATCATCGAGTTTGGGGTCGTAGTACTGGAAATTGTCTATCGTATGATACCAACATTGTTAATTTTCGTTCATTCTACAATGGTTTAGAATGGCTTCGAAAACCCTATGTTATTATCTTATTTTGAATGAAGTTGCATTTCAACAAATGTCGATTTTCGGTTTAGTAATCCCATAAAATTTATTAAAAACTGAAATTAAATAAATATTATAAAGTTTAATTATAATATGTAAACAAAATTATAATACGACATTATAAAAATCAAATGTGTTTTATATAAATATTAAAAACATAAGTACAAATCAGCAAAAGAAAAGACTAAAAATGCCTATGTCCACCCGTTCCGCAGTCGGGTGGATGACGCTCACGAGCCGGATACCTCCGTCCATCGTCAGGTGGTCCCTGGTCCCCATCATCCTGACCATCGTGCGCGGTATGCGGATCTGTGCTGGGCCCAGGCGGGGAGTAAAACAAGCTACCGATAGGCGTATTCTCCACAATGGGAAACTCATACTGAGAGTGCAGCTGTGGATAATCGATAAGCTGAAGGTCAGTCGTGGGCGTATGAGGACGATAGGCATCAGAGGAGTCGAACTGGGGTGGAGGCATCGTCTGCTGGAAACTCGATGGACCGCTATAAGCATGAAATGGTGCGGCAGAAGATGATGCCCCTGCAGTGTCATATCGTGGTCTCGGACCGCGCTGCGTCGACTGCCTCTGGCTCTGGGTCGCTTGACGGGTGCCACGTGGGCGGTTTTGGGGTTGCTGGGGAAGCCCTGCATCGCGCTCGGCCTGAGTAAGGATATGCGACATCCCATTGAGCCTATACCACTGGTCATAATTGAAAGCGAACGAATTAACCCTTCCATAATTTGTTGGAGAAGCAGTGGGCGTCGGTCAAATCGGTTACCCCAAATCACTATCCAGGTAGCGTGGTGCTCGGACCAGTCAACCTCCGTCTTCCCCTGGCGCGTAAGATTATGAAAGCGGTCCATATTTTGCGGAGGGGCTGGAACATTTTGGAAGTACCCGAACTGTCGGAGAACCCTATCTGTAGAATGCCACACGCAAATTTCGTAGTTGAGCAGCGGCACGACGGAAATCCAGAGGTCTCGGTCTCGCAGAATATCTGGTGGAGTAATCTGCCGAATCTCCTTTGAATCGTAGGGCCTCCACACGAACTAAAAAGAATGAAAGCGTTTGTAACGGTTATGTGAAATATTATTGGAAAAAATATGAAAAAAATTCAAATTAATCGTTGAATTACCTCGTGCTCCTTCAAGCCATCGAAAGCATGCCTGAATTCTTTCTGGGAGTTCGGCAGGCCGGTGTGGGTCAGTGTGCTGGTCCACCTATAAATAATGAAAAACATCGTTAAATAAAATAATTTAAAAATAAAAAATATAGTAGATTACGTAGTACCTCCGTAGAAGCGGAAATAACGTAGCGGTGGGCTGTCTAAGTTGTGGTCTCAAAGTAGGCATCCGAAACCAAACCCAAGCCTGTAGGAATAAACAACATCCTCCCATCGATGATATGGAGGCGTCAACGTTTCTGCAGAGGTCTCTGATAAGAAATGCCAAGACAGCTGATCCCCAAGATTTTCTTCCAGACTCATTTAAATCTGTAAGATGACGAAGCCACATCACGTGCACCTTTGTGCGGGATTTGTCTGGCATTAATATCCCGCCAATAATGTGCAAGATATGGGCACGCGCACACCGTTGTGAAAATAAAGATTTAATAAAGACATCCTAATTAAATAAATTGTAAGTTCATCCTAAATTTAATGAAGGCATCCAAAGAAATGAGTAACTTAATCCTAATTTGCAAATAAATATTTGTAACTTCATCCTAAATATTTAATGTAGGCAACCTAAATATTTAATAAAGTCATCATAAATATTTAATAAAAACATCCTAATTTTCAAGTAATGATTTGTAATTGTATCCTAAAATTATTAAAAGGATCCTAAATATTTAATGAAGTCATCCTAAAAATTTCATAAACCATCCTAATGTTCAAATAAATATTTTTAATTTCATCATAAATCTAATAAAAGCATACTAAATATATAATAACGACATCCTAATTTTTAAATAGAAAAAATACCTGAAGTGCAACTACATCCGCATTGGGGGGATGGGTTCCAAAGTGAGACTCCAAATATGATAGATCGATTTTGCTTCGTCCCACACGTCCTCAGGGGGCATCACGCCCATTTGTTCAGCAAATAGAGTTGGCCAATCTGCCAACGCTACACCCGTAATTACGCTGCCGTTTGTAGGCAACCCCAGAATGTAGGCAACATCCTCCAACGTGATTGTTGCCTCGCCAAATGGAAGATGAAACGTGTGCATCTCAGGTCTCCACCGTTCTATCAGCGCGCTGATCAACGACGGTTTTACCTTCACCCCCTATATACCGTGCTATGTACCCAAAACCAGCGCGCTCAATCTGCTCCATAACAGCATCAACGGGTGGGGTGTTGATACGGTTAAGGTAATATTGTAAATTACGTTTGTATCCCTTCAATAAAATAAAATAAAATAGTTAGTAAAATAAAAAATATAATTAAATAAAAAATTTTAGAAATTAAAAGGGAAAAAAATAATACCTCTAGAGTGTTTCGCCAATATTGACTGCAGTGAGTCGCTTCGTTGCGTAGTAAGGGCTCCATTATATCGAACGAAATATAAAAGTTGCCGATAATTTTTTGTAAAAAAGCTATAGAACTCTCGTTCTGTGGTTGATATTGAGGCAGGGCCTCCAATTTATAGAAGACCTCGCGCCTTTTAGGATGCGATGTTAATGAACCTCGCGTTCTGTAGAACGCGATATTCATATACCTCGCGTCCTATAGAACGCGAGGTTCATTGAAAAGGCGCGTCACGGAACAGACGCGTGAACTGAACAGTCAGAAGTGACCTCGCGTCCTATAGAACGTGAGGTTCTAAAGAAATCGCGTTCTACAGGACGCGAGGTCGTGGGGTTTTTTAAAGGAAGACTTACCAGGCGGGAAAGTCATTTAATACAACAAAATTAATAATAATAATAATAATAATAGAATAATCATCATACTAATAATTATAATTAGAATAATAATAATATTAATAATAATAACAATAATAATAACAATAACAATAATAATCATGCTAATAATATCATACTAATAATTATAATAATAATAATAATAATATTAATATTAATAATAATAAAAGTAATAATCATACTAATAATTATAATAATAATAATAATAATAATTAGTATGATAATAATAATAATAATATTAATAATAATATTAATACTAATAATAACAACAATAATAATCGAAAAAACTTCCTAAATACGCGCTATGTTTTCATTAGTAACTACAAATAACGACATAGCGCAATATTTTGGAAATTAGTTTGAACAAAACTTCCCAAATACGCGTTATGTTGCCATTAGTAGCTGCAAGCGAAAACTGCTTACGTGAATATGTTTACGTGAATACAGAAAAAAATTTCTGTGGGTGCTCCTTGCCTCCCCAAGAGTTTGCTATTTATAGAAGGAGGTGAATCTGCTGACGTGGCAACCTCGCGTTCTGTAGGACGCAAGGTCCGTCAAACTTCGCGTTGTACAGAACGCGAGGTCATTTAGATGTTGGTATATATATATGAACGGCGATGGATTTTTGTAACCAGTTAAGTTTTTCTCAGTTGAATATGAGTTCGTGTCATGCTGCATTTTTTGCAGTTGAAATTTTTTTGTCAGAAATTTTGTTCATTTATGATAGTTGGAGTCCACTTAAAGATTTGTGTTCTGCAGGGTACATACCCCCGCATGATACGTTCATTGAATAATATTTAGTGACATATCGCAATATTTTGGAGGTTGTAGGTTGCAGTAGTGCCTTCAATGGCAGCTTCTGTAGCCATCGTCGAGAGGATCCCCGGCTACAGTTTTGAAACAAAACAACTTTTAGGAAGCGAGGGTGGATTTAGATCGACCATACTGCCGTGGCAGCCCTACTTTTCAGATGCAGCCGATGCCGATTACATTCGCTAATGTGGATCAAAGCTGCTACCATTTCAGAAGAAATCTGATTATCGCGCTCTGCTTCTTTCAGTCGGGACCTCCGATCACATTTGCCCACCGGACTTTTTGTATATATTGTTTCGACTTTTGTAGATAATTTATCTAGTTGTCTCAATTTACTTATTAAAGAATACATGTTGAAAGTTTTGTTAAATGAAATGCGAATTAAAGTTTTCATTCGAGTTAAATTTACATGTGTTGCGTTTTTTATTTACTATAAATAAAGTTTTGATTCGACTTAAATTTACTTATGTGGTATTTTTCCTTTCCTATAAATACCCACGAATTCCACCATCATTTACTCATTCCAAATTCTCTCTAAACACCCAATCTTTGCTCACCTTATAGCAAAATTTCAGGCAACATTTTATTTTCTCGATACTTATTTTGAGTCAACAATCACCGGCAAAATGTCACTGAAAGATTTAATACAGTTGACAACAATCGAGGTTAGTAAACACACCGACAAACAAATTTCTTCCATGGAATGTCGAATCCCAACACCGTCAGCAAACGAAACGCACTACGTTGTGAAGCTTACGAACGAAACAGACGTTCGTAACATGTATGACCGACTCAATTCCGTCAGAGCTAGAGACGTCGATTTAAATGTTAAGTTTGACGACGTCAACGCCGACGAAGGTAGTACGTCTGCACCCGTACAACCTGCTCCGAACACTAAACACGCACCGTCTTCACCGGATGTTGATGCAGCTGCGGAGGAGCTGCAACTTTTTATGTACAGACATAGACAAAGAAAACAACAGCTGATCGAAGAACTAAACCTAAGTTCAGACGTGTCCACTGACTATGATGATTCGGATTAACCATAAACTTCTGAAATTATCTTCCAATTATGTTATATGACGTCTTATTTCATCCTTTATTAATGTTCAACGGACCTCAAGTTATGTAAAACTACTACTATTTAATTACATTGCTAAACTACAATTGTCTAAGTTATTCAAACATAAATCGAGTTCTTAGTACGAGTTTTATTAATTCTGACGTAATCTCTGTCTCAAAATATATAAAGGGACCTCACGTTATGCAGCACCAGTAGTATTCAATTACATTACCATACTACAATTGTCTCAATTATTCGAACATGTTCTCAATTACACAAACAAACAAAGAGTAAACAGTACGGTTATTATAACTTCTGACGGAATATCTGAGACAAAGCAATTAAAGTGACCTCGCGTTCTACATAACGCAATATTTATAAGACCTCGCGTTGTATAGAACGCGAGGTACTAAATATCGCGTTGTGTAGAACGCGAGGTCACTTAAACCTGCCTCCTCATCAACTCTATCCCTTACTTGTCCAAAGTTAGGGACTGCCTCCCGGGCACCATTATTTATGACTTGTTCATTATTTACCTGCTTATCGGTTTTAAGAAATGGACAAGCAAAGTTACCTCTCGAAACCATTATTTGCCTTACACAACCAGATTCTCCGAGATTTCAAGTGGCAATAATTTTGCCTATATATGAAGCAGAACCATAAAACGAAAATATATGTTTCAATTGCCAAACAATTCCTAGAATTTTCCAAGTATCAAAAATTCAGAAGTCTTTCTGAAAATATTCAAATGGCCAGACGAGGCGTTACTACGCTAGTTTACTACGATGGGCAGATATTCGAGGGTACCGAACTCGGCGTCCTTTTTCACCGCGAAGATCCGGTAACGCTAAAGCTTCCGAGGAGATTATCGTTCAAGAAGTTGGTCAAGGAACTGGAGGCAATAGTCTTTCATTTCGATAATCACCGTTTGTCCGACGTGAAGTATCGGGTGCCAACATCTATAGACCCTTTAAGGTACTCTGTATGCCAAATTGCGGAAAATGCTGATGTGGACATGATGATGGAAACCCACTTCGACTATTCAATTGGAACGCCCCTCGAGCTGTATGCATCGTTCTCCGAGTCTAATCCAGTTATCCAAATACCAAGCTGGGGCCGGGCGAATTTCGACTTCGATCTGAATGCCAACGTTGATAGCCCGAACGCAGGTCTACGACGTGATTTTAACCTACTGTGCCAAGACAACGAGTTTGGTGCATCGTCATCTGCTCCTCCAAGGCAGTCGTGCGTAGCTAGTATCGGGTTCGACCTGAACCAACCCCCAAACAATGAATTCGATGCACCAACAAATGCATCGTACAATCCATACAATCCATACAATCCTTATAGTTTTGGGGGGGGGGGGAACGTCGGCTCCTTACGTTGCGCACGACCATGAAGCATCATATGGCCGACACTCAATGTATGTCCCTGGCACCGACTACGGTCAACCATCTATGGGGAGACATTCTTCTTTTAGAGGTGAGGGAGCGTCGTCTTCTTACGCTATGCACGACCATGATTCCTTATATGGACGACACTCAACGTATGTCCCTAGCACGAAGTACGTTCAACCATCTATGGGAATACATTCTTCTTATGGTGATCTTGATTTTCGTCATGGAAATGCGGTTTGTGAGTGATCTCGTGAGAGGTCTCCCGCTCATCGACCCCCATCCTCGCCTCCAAGGGTAGTGATCGAAGAAGCTCTACTATTCCAGCTCTCGGAGGATGCTTCTGATGAAGAACCGATTAGAGAACCCGGGCCCGACAGAGACGAGCTGGGGCCATTCTATCCCGAACCAGAAGACTTGACAGTTCTACTGGAAGACACTACCGTTCCACCACCAGATTTGGACGAAGAACCGACTACCACCAACTTTTCTGTAGACGCAACACCAATTTCTATGTTCCAGCCACCATCCCACTTCACAACGGTTGATATGGATGCAATGGACGTCCCTGATTTTCTGCATGACGACACAATAGATGGTCGAGTCAACCGTTCTGATGGTGAACTGAGAATTGGTATGGCGTTCTTGAAAAAGGAAATTGCGGTGGCGGCAGTTAAGCAGTACAACCTTCGTCATAATGTTGAGACGGCAGTGGATAAAACCCAATCCAAATACTACAAGGCTTATTGCGTCCAAAAAAAATCAAGGCTGTAAATGGAAAATCCGTAAATCACAGTTGAAGAGGGCAGGCGACCGTTGGACAATAACAAAACTTGAGGGGCCCCATACATGCACCGTTCCTAGCCTCAACCAGGATCACAAGAACCTGGATGCAAAGTACCTCGCGGACATCTTTTCGACACTGGTGAAAACAAATCCCACTGTGTCGGTCCCCACATGTCAGGCTGCAACTCTAGCTATCACCGGCTACCGTCCAAGTTATTCCAAAGCATGGAATGCAAGGAAGCGGGCCAAAGAGGAAATGTATGGCTGATGGGAGGAATCTTACAAAGAGTTGCGCCCGTGGCTTAATCTCCTGCAGAAATACATCCCCAGAATGGTTGTCAAACTTGATACAGTTCTGGCATACGAAAATGATCGTGTCGTCCGAGGTGTTTCTCAATTCCACCGGTTATTTTGGACTTTCCCCCAGTGCATCAACGCATTCAAGCACTGCAAACCGATGGTCCAAATCGACGACACATGGTTGTACGGAAGACATACACAGACCCTACTTCTAGCTATAGCACAGGACGACAATCGCAAATGGGTTCATGTTGCATTCGCAATAGTCCCGAAGGAGGATTTGGAGTCTTGGAAGTTCTTCCTTCAGAACCTACGAAAATATGTCCTTGATCCTGTAATACGAAGAAGGGATGAAGAGGTATGTGTTATTTCTGATAGAGGCACAACGCTGTTGTGGGCGATAGAAAATTTGGGTAACTATTGGAAGCCTCCATACATTCACCACCGTTTTTGCTTGCGACACATAACCGCAAACTACCTGCTGCAATACAAGAACCGTGATGAACGTCAAATGGTGCTTGATATGGGTACGTCCTTTATGTCATTTTCATTTACTATATTATTTCTTACTCCCTTTGATTTACGACCTTTTTGCATGTGTTTTTCGCCCATAACTGTTCAACTGTCATCCCGTAGGCAACTCGCACTACAAACAAGAGGTGGCTGACCTGCTCGAGGAACTAAGAGCGAGAAACAAAAAAGACGCAAAATACCTTGAAAAAATCCCAAAGGAAAAATGGCTTCGATCGTATGACGAGGGTAAACGTTATGGTCACATGACAACGAACTAGGCTGAGGCAGTGAACTCATCACTGAAGGGAGTGCGACAGTTGCCTATCACTTCCATTGTCAAAGCAACCTATTGATGAGTTCTCAAATATGACATATTTCATTTGTTATTTTTCTAGCTATTGGGACTTCTTGCTGCTTAATCCATGTTGTTTTCGTTATATTTTGTGCAGGGACCCAATTCTGGAAATAGCAGTGAAAATGAGGCATTTCTGCAGTTTTTATTATAATTCTGTCATGACTGGCATCATGGGCACGACACCGGGCACGACGCGTCTGACGTGGCAGTGACGTGGCAATGACGTGGCGACTTCTAGAAGCTTCTGGAACGTTCTGAGAGATGTTATCAGCTTATCCGATTAGATTCCTGCATTTAAATTTTAAAACATTTGAATTGTTTTATCTTTTATTTATTATTTTAAATTATATCATCACTTTATCTTTGTAAATCTAAGCCTATAAATACCACCCTTGGTAAAGGCTTAGATCATTCATCCATCATTCATTTAGTTTTTATCTTTGTAAACTCTTTTTAGTTTTAATTCAAGTTCATTTTCCTTTAATTTCTTGTTTTCATTTTTTTTTATGTTATTTAATTGTTTTTCTAAAATTAAGTTAAGTATGATAATTAATATCATGCTTAGCTAAATTTCTTGAGCCAAGAGTTAGCCAAATCAATTCTAATCGTGAGAATTGAACATTGCCTAAATTCCTTCGGGAATACATTTTTATCTTTCTGTTTAGATAGTTTGGCAATCGGCCTTACTAAAGTTTTTAATCGTTTTTCAAATCAAAAGAGCTCGTTGATCTGGAATCGTTTAAAGACATAGTTGGGAGGAAGGATCGGCCTGTGGCAATTTCGACTTCCTGTGAACACTCTTAGCGGCGGTCCGCTAAGGAAAGATAAAATCAGAAGCGATTCTTTTTAAGACAATTTCTGAGTCGGGCTTTTCCTGCTTTCAAAACTAAACACTTTAACGGCGATAGACGTGGCTAATTTGTTTAAGAATCAACCTTCGAAGATAGTCTTGGGAGAATTGGTTACTCGAGAGAAAAGCAAGTTGCGACGGGTTGGGCCTCGCAGACTGTAACCGACATGATCCCCGAAGTAAAAATCTATTTCAATGATCGAAGGAATTGACAAGGCTAGCTCGAGGCTAATTTGCACATTTGGTTTTTCCTATTATTTTCCTTAATTCTTGCATTTTTTTTACTTCATTCGAAATCAAATATCACCCCCCTTTTATTTCCTTGCAGATATTCCTGGGAATTCAAATCCGACAAAATTCAAGTCAAGAATTTCAACTAATCTCCCTGTGGATCGACCCTCTTTCCCTATACTTATTTAATTTCTTTATTTTATTTATTGCTGAAAGAGGTTAATTAATATATTTATTTTTGACCGGTTAAACGACGACTTGTCAAAATTGGCGCCGTTGCCGGGGAGATTTATTTTCGGCAATTTTTGACTGATTTTTGTTTTATTTTATGACCAGGAAGAATCCGGGTACTTTAGCTCCATATAACCCGGAAATTGAAGCAAGCGCTCGTAGAACTCACGGCGAAACACTTCGACGAAAGAAACAACAAAGCACACGACGACCCGAACAAGAATCCACTTCCGAAACAACACCAATCGAAGAACCTACACAAGAACCAGAAACAATGGCGGACCAAACGATTCGAGAGCTGAACGCAGCTCCTACTGTGCAACAACCCATTTGCATCGCTTTTCCTCAAGGCGACACTCCCTTTCAGCTCAAAACGGGATTAATTCATCTACTCCCTACCTTTAACGGTTTACCTACTGAAAGCCCACATAAGCATCTTGCCGAATTTCACATGGTGTGCAGCAGCATGAAACCGCAAGGAGTTTCAGAGGATCAGATAAAACTAAGGGCATTTCCTTTTTCTTTAGCCGGAATGGCTAAAGAATGGTTATTTTATTTACCTCCGAATTCTATTAATACATGGGCTGATCTTTCTCGTGTTTTCCTTGACAGGTATTTTCCCTGCAGCAAAAGCGACTGAACTTAGGCGAAGCATTTTGAGTATCCAACAAATGCACGACGAATCCCTATATAATTATTGGGAAAGGTTCAAGAAGTTGTGCGCAAGCTGTCCGCAACATGGCCTATCCGAGCAAACACTCCTTCAATACCTATATGAAGGAATGTTACCAATGGACAAAAAGATGGTAGATGCAGCAAGCGGTGGCGCGCTCGTTAACATGACTCCTACTGCAGCGAGAACATTAATCTCCACAATGGCTGCAAACTCGCAGCAATTTGGTTCTACAAGTGAACCCAGCCGACGGGTTCACACAGTAAGCACAATTTCATTAGAGAATAAAATTGATAATTTGACTAATATTGTGTATTCTCTTGTTTCAGGGGAGATAAAAGCTGCTAAGGTATGCGGAATTTGTACAATGCACGACCACGCCACCGATCTATGCCCAATGTTAAGGGAAACGACTAATGCCCAAGTTAATGCCATTCACAACTTTCCCGGACCTCCCCAAAGACCTTATAACCCACATAGCAATACCTTTAATCCCGGTTGGAGAGATCACCCAAACTTGAGCTACGGCAATCAGAACCCGAATTACCAACCTAGGCAACAACCTCCCTACCAAAACCAAGCACCCAAAAAATCTTCGCTTGAGTCTATTGTTGAGAGATTGGCAGTTTCACAGGAAAAATTCCAAACCCAAACACAATCCCATCTCCAACAAATCGACAAACAAATAAGCCAACTAGCTCAAGCCGTTAGCCGTATGGAATCCCAGGGAAAGTTACCATCCCAAACCGAAACCAACCCAAGGGAAAACGTTAGTGCAATCACTCTGCGTAGTGGAACTGTGATAACACCTGAACCGCTCAAACAAACCGAGCAAAAATCCGACGAGCAAGGCAACTCTTCGAAGGACCAGAACGAAAAGTCTACACCCATTGCAGGTAACTCTAAGTCCAATATTTTTGTTTCTACTTACGAACCTGTTCCTCCTTTTCCAGGTAGATTGGCGAAACGAGATAAAAAGGAGGAGGAGAAGGAAATTTTAGATGTATTCAAGAAAGTAGAAATTAATATTCCACTTCTTGATGTTATTCGAAAAGTGCCTAAATACGCAAGGTTTCTGAAGGACTTCTGCACAAACCGAAGGCGACTATCCGGAAATGAGAAAGTTAACCTTGGTGAAAATATTTCGGCCATCTTTCAAAGACCATTGCCGCCCAAGTACAAGGATCAAGGTATGTTTGCGATTCCTTGTAAAATTGGGAATGTTGGGATAAAAAGAGCGATGTGCGATTTAGGCGCATCTATCAACGTCATGCCATTAAGCGTTTACAACAAAATTTCGACTGAACCATTGAAAGAAATGCGAGTGACGGTTCAACTAGCTGATCGTTCAGTTATCTACCCCGAGGGAGTGCTAGAAAACGTGTTGGTACAGGTAAAAAATCTTATTTTCCCTGCTGATTTTTATATAATTGACATGGAAAATGATCGCAGCAACAACGGATCCGAAATCTTGCTTGGCCGACCTTTCCTATCAACTGCGCATACAAAGATTGAAGTCCGCGACGGCATCTTAACTATGGAATTTGATGGGGAAGTAGTTAAATTTGATATGTATAAAGCTATGAAGTATCCTGATTCGGTCGCAAGTTTAAATTTCGTTGATATTATAGATCCGTTAGCTAATGATTTGATTGAAACTGATTTGTGTTATGAATTTTGTAGGGAATTCGCAGATCTCGACGATAAAAACAAAGGCGAAATCATTTCAAATTTTTCTTCCCTTTCTGATTTTCGATTAATTCCAATTCGAACTAAACAATTTCCATCAATTTTGCAGGAACCAAAGCCAAGGTTGGAATGGTTTGATTATATATTTTTAGGCGACAACCAAACTTTGCCAAACATCATCTTAAGTAAGTTGTCGTCTTGGGAAGGAGGTAGAAGCTTAGTTGTTGCTTTGCGCACAAAAAGAAAGATGAAGGAAGATGTTAAAACGACGAGCGATGGACATTATCGATTATTTGAAGACCTTTATTTTGAAGAGCCAAAAATTTAGCAAAGGTCGTCGAGCTAAACGACGTTAAACAAAGCGCTAAATGGGAGGCAACCCATTGATTTATTTTTCGTCAATTTTTACTTTCTTTTTTTTTATTTAATTTATGCTTCTTTATTTTTCATTTTCTTTTGTTGCTTTAATAAATTTTCCTTTCCCTCTGCAGGTTTCTTTTCGCACACAGCAAGCCAAGCCACGCCCTTCACAACAGCACATTTCGACCATAAGCATTGGAGTGCACCGTTTCATTAAACGGTGCACGTTAGCAAAACCCATGGTCTGCGGTGCATTTTAGCCAAACCCTTTAGCCTTTACCCTTTGACCACCCAAATATCTCCCGCAGCCAATCCAAATAAAATAAACCCATTTCTTTTATTTTTTTTACCCTAAATCTCCCCATTTCGTCTCCCTCTTTTTCTTCAGCCGCATCACAAACAGGCTATTCTTCTTCATTCCGCCAATCCTCCACCGAATCTCCCCAAGCCACCCCTAATCATCTTCTTCACTTCATGACCACCAAAAACCGTACCCCTTCTTCCCCCACAAAACCAAACCCCACCACCACCAATGGTCCGCATATAACGCCAAGACCGGTGATGATTCGTTGCGTCGGCAGCCTTCGTGGAGGTGCCCAGTGATTCCGACCAGTCCCCATTCCTCCTCCCTACCGTGGTGGCCGACGACCAGCAACCATTCGACGGGTGCCAACAAAAATACTGAACCACCTTTCGCTGCACCCTCTTTCGCACATCCGGCAGTCTATTCAAAGCCCTCTGCCGCCGCTGATCCGAGCCACTCATAGTGCATCATTCCCATCGACTCAATTTCATCACTCACGGGGAGTATCTTTTGCCTTATTTTCTCTTTATTTCTTTAATTTTTATGAATTGGGGCAATTCACTTAAGTGAGGGGGAGGGTAATAAATTACCACTTGTCCTATTCTTGTTTGATAATGTGTTTGATTATGATTAAACTTGAGTTGAACTTTTCTTGCCATTACATGTTATCTTGCATATTGTAATTGTTCTAGTGCTTGGGAATGATTGAATTGGAGCATTTTGATAATCAAATGATATGGGTAATCTACAGCTTGACATTTTTTTTAATTACTCTTGATAGTGTTAATTAAATTTCTCGCCTAGCTTAATCAACTTAGCCTAATTTTGGTAAGATTTGAGCCTTGAGCATGCATTCTTCATATTATGCTCGTTTCTTTTGCTTGAGAGTGTTATCTTGAGTTTTAGGAATCTAGAACTTGTGGCTTGCTTACAATTCGAGACTACACTAAGAACGAGGTACTTTAAAATGATTTAGGCATTAGGCTTTAAACCTTTTTCTTCCCTTTCGTTTTAATTTACCCTTTCTCATCGCCTAGTGAACTTTTGTTAGCCTTACACCCCATTTTTTTTGGCTTAACCCTCAACCAAACTTTTTGATTGATCAAATGCGTGAATTGTATTGCTAGACAAAGGGGGCTGTAATTCGAATAAGGGCAGAATTTTTCCGAAAAAAAAAAGAAAAAATGAAAGAAAAGAAAAAATGAGAAAAAAAACAGAAAGAAGCAATTGCTTCGAAAGAAAAAAAATAAAGGAAAAGAAAAAAAAACAGTTTCGAAAAAAAAATGTGTTTGCTTGCCCATTTTAACCCCTCTTTTGTCTTCATTGATTGTTGTTTGAAAAAATCTTGCATTGATCATTTCTTTGATTATTTCCTTTCCATCTTTTTACCCTTTTCTAAACCCACATTACACCTTGAATAAAAGACCTAATGATTTTTGCACCTCGATTCTATTAAAGTAGTGGAGAATTGAACTTGTTACAAGCATATGGAAACCTTTATTCATGATTGACTTTGAGTGTTTCTGCTTCAAATTTACCTTTAAAACACTTTGAGTGCTCTTGAGTGTATCTTGGTGAGGATTAAGACTAGGCTAAGATTTGATTAATGCTTGATAGGTAATTGAAAAGGACAATGGCTGCTCTTTGCTTGTATTTATTGGTTTTAATTATGTTTCTTTCATGAACCTCCTTTCGTGCTAGAACTCTTATGATTATGTTTGATGCTTGTAATGGTTGAGAAATGCATTCTTGGGTTTATGATTTTTTCGAACATACTTGAGGACAAGTATGAGACAAGTGAGGGGGAATTTGATGAGTTCTCAAATATGACATATTTCATTTGTTATTTTTCTAGCTATTGGGACTTCTTGCTGCTTAATCCATGTTGTTTTCGTTATATTTTGTGCAGGGACCCAATTCTGGAAATAGCAGTGAAAATGAGGCATTTCTGCAGTTTTTATTATAATTCTGTCATGACTGGCATCATGGGCACGACACCGGGCACGACGCGTCTGACGTGGCCGTGACGTGGCAATGACGTGGCGACTTCTAGAAGCTTCTGGAACGTTCTGAGAGATGTTATCAGCTTATCCGATTAGATTCCTGCATTTAAATTTTAAAACATTTGAATTGTTTTATCTTTTATTTATTATTTTAAATTATATCATCACTTTATCTTTGTAAATCTAAGCCTATAAATACCACCCTTGGTAAAGGCTTAGATCATTCATCCATCATTCATTTAGTTTTTATCTTTGTAAACTCTTTTTAGTTTTAATTCAAGTTCATTTTCCTTTAATTTCTTGTTTTCATTTTTTTATGTTATTTAATTGTTTTTCTAAAATTAAGTTAAGTATGATAATTAATATCATGCTTAGCTAAATTTCTTGAGCCAAGAGTTAGCCAAATCAATTCTAATCGTGAGAATTGAACATTGCCTAAATTCCTTCGGGAATACATTTTTATCTTTCTGTTTAGATAGTTTGGCAATCGGCCTTACTAAAGTTTTTAATCGTTTTTCAAATCAAAAGAGCTCGTTGATCTAGAATCGTTTAAAGACATAGTTGGGAGGAAGGATCGGCCTGTGGCAATTTCGACTTCCTGTGAACACTCTTAGCGGCGGTCCGCTAAGGAAAGATAAAATCAGAAGCGATTCTTTTTAAGACAATTTCTGAGTCGGGCTTTTCCTGCTTTCAAAACTAAACACTTTAACGGCGATAGACGTGGCTAATTTATTTAAGAATCAACCTTCGAAGATAGTCTTGGGAGAATTGGTTACTCGAGAGAAAAGCAAGTTGCGACGGGTTAGGCCTCGCAGACTGTAACCGACATGATCCCCGAAGTAAAAATCTATTTCAATGATCGAAGGAATTGACAAGGCTAGCTCGAGGCTAATTTGCACATTTGGTTTTTCCTATTATTTTCCTTAATTCTTGCATTTTTTTTTACTTCATTCGAAATCAAATATCACCCCCCTTTTATTTCCTTGCAGATATTCCTGGGAATTCAAATCCGACAAAATTCAAGTCAAGAATTTCAACTAATCTCCCTGTGGATCGACCCTATTTTCGCCTCCTCCCCCTCCTAGTGGGTAATTCTTGCCGGTGGAGAGGGCCTGTTTGTGAGTACCGCGGAGCGGGTTGAACCTGTCTATGAGATCTTGGATTAGGAGCCAGCTCATCCTCATCGAAAAATTGCTCATCCGTTATTTGCATAGTAGGTGGTGTAGCAAACATTTCTTCAGGATGAAATGATGGGCTGCTAATGGTAGTTGTTGACAACATAGATGTTATGCTACCAACACCAAAACCTTCCCCATATACAGATGATTGAGGATACTGAAATTGTGGTACGTATCCTTCATCATCATTGTAAGCCGGCTGAGAAGATGAGCTGCCTCTAGTTGCAAAATTAAAAGGTGATTGCTGCGGAACATGACCAAATCCAAATGTTTGATGACTTTGTTGAAATGGGGTTTGTTCCGAAACATTACCAAATGGTGGTTGCTCCCAAAGATTACTGCTTACATGTCTCGGGGGGGAGTCAGATCGCGCCCACGAAGAAGTCCAACCTCAGTTGGTTGCTCCCGAAATTCCTTCCAAGTTTGGTTCGTCTGTTGATTGCTGAGAGCTCTGACCAAACTCGGTTCAGAGGCGAACCTGTCTTGAGCACTGCGGGTTTTCAAGCCATCTATTTGCATCTTCGACATATGCTATGAACGGTTTCCCATTTGTCGAAAACCATGAATAGTATTATGTATTAAATTCAAAATCGCTGGCTTGAATTGGACTCAAATCATTTGCCCACCGCGCCCATCTTTCCTCTCACAATTCAATGAAATCGACTTGCTTCACAATCCAATTCTCATTGAATCTACCTCTATGAACGGTGTGAATTTTTTCTTGTGGAGCTCTTGGAATGGGTTGATGGAAGTTAAACTGCCTCAACACTATGTCAGCACAATGAAACTCAACAATAGAAAAATGGATCAAAGGCACAATCGCACCCCAGAATCCTGCACATTCAAGCACAATAGGTGGTAGGCAAGCCCTGACGTCGTCATTCGCGTACGGCTGCCAAATAAACTGTAAAAAAAATTATTAATATGAATTCATTCACAATGAAATATACAATTTTTCTTTCAAAATTAAAATATACAATATACAAAATAAGAACAAATAATAAATTAAATTATATTAAATAA
Organism: Hibiscus tridactylites; assembly: GCA_958450335.1. NCBI lineage: Eukaryota > Viridiplantae > Streptophyta > Magnoliopsida > Malvales > Malvaceae > Hibiscus > Hibiscus tridactylites. The sequence continues at coordinate 36,828,095 of OY288271.1, forward strand.
GAACAATTAATATATTAAAATAAATTGATTATGATACTAGATCTTTTCCTATTGTTTGGATCTTTAATCTCGTCTCTCTGACAGTGTTGTGAACCACCCCTGCATTCTTCAACGGATGCCTCCATCTGCAAAGATATATTGAAATTATATTTCGAAGTCATTGGATATAAATTTTATATCAATAAATATTTATATACAACTGCAATCACATTATTACCTTCCAGCAAGCAGAAACTCCATATCTACCAGTACAGAAAAAGCGGGCGTTAGATAAGGCAGCCTGTACCACGCCCAGGACTGCAGTAATACTTTACATCCACCCATATCTGAATTTTCCTTTTCACCATGCATAATTGTGACCTTGCACATTTCATGGTACAAAAATGCTAATACTGCGGACCCCCAACTATATGTAGCAGCTGTGTCCAAATTACCCAAGAACTGCAGGTATTGTGTGTGAACCATATTACCAGATGTATCTGGCATCAACACACCACCAATAAGTTGCAGTATATAAGCTCGAGTTGCACACTCAAGTTCTTGATGACCAGATTCATCGGTCACAATAAATTCCTGTTGCAACCATGATACTCTGAGGCGTAGCCCGTCCACACAGCTCTGAGAAGGAGCTTTGCCCAGGTACTGCATGCAAAGGTCATATGTATTGTAATTATTTTGTCCAATCAATGGTGTCCCATTTGTTGGAATACCAAGTTGTACCGCAACATCCTCCAGGGTTATTGTACATTCACCAAATGGAAAATAAAATGCGTGGGTCTCTGGTCTCCACCGTTCAATCAATGCAGTAATCAACCCGAGGATTATCTTAAACCCACGGAGAAAGGTGGCATTATAAAAACCAGCTCGCTGTAAGTAATACACTAAACGCTCATCAGGTTCCTTTATCTTCATTCCTCGACGGCGTATCATATGCTCTACATCCTATAATTAATTCATTATAATTTTGAGTTATAATAATTACATAGTAAATATGAAATTTTAAATTACAAAACATTTACTTACTTGCTCTTCGTGAATATGAGACGAAATGAGTTCATGGTCACGGTACAAAAAAACTCCTTCAGATGCCATTATCTATTTCTACAGCTAAAAAACAATTAGCATTCGAATATATACAAAAAATATATTAACTTCAACATTTCGAATATATACAGCTAATAAACTAACTTTAAAAAATCAGATTAAAAAAAATACATGCCCTTACCATATTCAAAATTCGAAAAACTAGCTTCTTTTGTTCGAAACGACAATCACAACCAACCAGGATAGCTTCATCAATAATAAAAAATAAATTTCATTAGATCATCAATCACACAAAATAATATAGGGACACTAATAATTACAAAAATAACAGATAAATTTAAACTCAAAATTTTTCTCACCCTCTTCGAATATATCTTTAAAAAGATATACAGAAAATTCTTCACCTTCACAAATTTTTTTCTCTTCTTCTCTTCACAAATAACAAACTCTAAAATTTTAACTCACACCACCTATCTATATATATACACACAAATAAAATAATGTAAAAAAAAATAATTGGGCAACCACCTGCTGCAGCCCGTGAGCAGCAGGCCTACCAGCCTGCACCTCGCCATAAGGAGAGGGCGAGGTAGGCCAGCCCACGTGAAGCCACAGCTCGCCTGCAGCAGCCGGGCCATTGGCTCTCCCAGCCGGTCACCAGAGACCTCGTCAGGAGGAGGTGGCGTTGTCCAAGGGACGCCTTCTGCAGGTGGCGTGGTCATTGGATCACTGTAGAAATTGGTCTAGTTTGCCAAATTTTTGCCGTATAACCCCTAATCCCTAATTATTGGCTTACTTGGCCAAATTTGCCCCCATCATTGCTTCAGAGATTATTCTATTTTTTTATAATTATCTATAAAGTTTATTTGTTGATTAATTTAAGTTAAATACAACAAAACTCATTATTGAAGGAACTCTCCTAATTTATTTTATTATATTCACAATATCAATATTTTAACTTCTAACCTTGAGTAATCCATTGGTAAAGGATGTTGTTGTTTCTTTTAAGTGACATGTGTTTGATCAACTAGTCTACAAGGTGTGTACATCTTCAAAAGGATAATAGTAAAAGAATATATACTACTATGTAATTATTAGGGGTATTCAAAAATACCTGACCCGGTTGACCCGACCCGACGACCCGAACCTAAAAAGACGGGTAATTCCTTAAAAATAATTACCCGACCCAGTAATTTTTCGGGACACGGCCGGAAGTTTTCCCTTACCGGGTACCCGACCCGAAAATTTTTAATATATATTTTTTAGATTTCAAATTATATTTTTATTTTAAGTTTCTTAATATTTTTACTCCAAAACTAAATTTAAATCCCTAAATTCTTTCTTTGTTTGTATTATATATTTTTAAGTTTTAAATTTAAATTTAAATTTTTTTAAAAATATTTTTGTGTTTAATATGTATTTTTTTAAAAAAAATTAGAATTAAAAAAATATAAAAATATATACGAACCGGCTACCCGACACCCGAGAAGCGGGTACCCAAAAATAATGGGGCGAGAAACGGGCCGAGCAATGAAGTACCCAGTTTTTCGAATACTTGAAAACCGAGTACCCGACAATAAACACTCCTATTAGCCTTGGCTGCGATTACTTTTGAAGAAGTGAGGGACACAGTGTTCAAGATGGCGCCGCTGAAAGCGCCGGGTTGGGATGGTCTTCCGGTGCTGTTCTTTCAACGGAATTGGAATATAGTGGGGCACACGATGCATCGTACAGTTGCCCAATTCTTTGAGGAAGGCGGGTTTGAGGAATGGATTAATAAAACTCTCCTTGTCCTTATACCGAAAGTGGAGTGTCCCACTAGGATCAATCAATTCCGTCCTATCAGTTTGTGCAATGTCACGTACAAGGTGATTGCTAAAATTTTAGTGGACCGGATTAAACCGTTCTTGTCTACGTGGATTGCCCCGAATCAGGTGAGTTTTGTGCCGGGGAGACAAATAACGGATAACATTATCCTGGCGCAAGAAGTTATCCATTCTATGTGTAATAAAAAAGGCCGGCAAGGGTGGATGGCTTTAAAGGTGGATCTCGAGAAGGCATACGATAGATTAGAGTGGGACTTCATCGAGGAAACTCTAATTCTTACAGGCATGCCGGGCTGGTTAGTCGAACGGGTGATGTTTTGTGTTCGTTCGGTATCCATGCAAGTATTATGGAATGGTGAGGCATCTAATAGTTTTAAGCCGACACGTGGGATACGGCAAGGGGATCCGTTGTCCCCTTATTTATTTGTTTTATGTATGGATAGACTATCGCAGTCAATTTCGCAGCGGGTGGAGGAAGGGAGTTGGAAGCCAGTTCGATTATCTCGCCATGGGCCGATTATCTCCCATCTTTTCTTTGCCGACGACCTTGTGCTATTCATGGAGGCTTCCATTGATCAAATGCAGATTCTTCATTGTGTGTTGGATGATTTTTGCCGTGAATCTGGCCATCGGGTGAGTGCCCCAAAAACTCAAATTTATTTTTCGCCGAATACTTTGCGTTCCTTACGGACAAGTATAGGATCTGGATTGGGATTTGAGGTGGTTAATGATCTGGGTAAATATCTTGGAGTGCCCCTTCTTCACTCTAGAGTAACAAAGGCTACTTATGGCTATTTGCTGGAAAGGGTACGTGGATATCTTACCGGTTGGGCGGGCCGTTCTCTTGCCCTTGCCGGACGAATCACATTAGCAAAATCAGTTCTCCATGCGATTCCTACGTATGCGATGCAAACAGCTTGGCTACCGAAAGGGTTTTGTATGGAGTTAGAAAAGATTATTAGAAACTTTGTTTGGGGAAATAGCTCTGTGAAACATGGTATGCCTCTTGTTAATTGGAGTGATGTGAAGCAACCGGTAGCGGATGGGGGACTTGGGTTTCGAGACCTACATCTCCAAAATAAGGCGCTATTAATGAAGGTTGGTTTCAATTTGGTTTCAAATGCTAACAAGTTGTGGGTGCAAGTGATCAAGCAGAAGTATGGTTGGGGAGAGGATGTGCCTGCTGTTTTGAGACGAAGAAATTGCTCCCGCCTTTGGCAAGGGTTGGCGCATGTGTGGGGCGATATCCGAAATAGTATCTGTTGGTCAATAAATAGTGGTGCAAAGGTAGACTTTTGGTATGATAATTGGCTTAACTTGCCTGAACCTTTAGCATTGTGCTGTAATTTGGCTGCACGCCCGAACCCCATGAAGGTGAGGGCAGCTGCTACGTCGAATGGACAGTGGAATTGGAATTTCATTAAGCAGATTGTGCCGGATTACATTTTACCGTTCATCGCTGCTGTCAACCCACCATCGGATGCTGCAGGGGAAGACTCGATTGGATGGCGTTGGGAGGAAACGCGACAATTTTCAACTAAGACAGCCTACAGAAGCTTGAATGAGAATGATTTTGGTGGCTCGACCACGGGGTGGCATTCTATATGGAAACTTCAGGTGCCCCAGCGTATCCGGGTGTTCCTTTGGCTTGCTCTCAAAGAGAAGCTTATGACAAATGCGGAAAGATTCCGCCGTCACTTATCTAATTCCAGTGGATGCCGGTTATGTGGAGGCTCCTTAGAGGATGTTAGTCATGTGTTGCGGGATTGTAAGAAGGCACGGAATGTTTGGGTAACAGTGGTCTCGGCTAGTGATCAACAGCGTTTCTTTCAAATGGAATTTTCTTCCTGGCTTTTGGGGAACATTGCTAGTCAGAGTGTTAATCAACAAGGCACCACTTGGCAGGTTCTTTTCTCGGTAATCTGTTGGCGTCTTTGGAAACAACGGTGTAGTATGCTTTTAGATGAGGCGTTTGTAGAGAAAGGAGACTTTGTGGGATTGTGTTTTAAGTTTGCTGCAGAAATTGCTGGCGTTAACGCCTTGCGTTCGATGAGCTCGTTGGCAAGTGCTGTGCCCAGGGAAGGTTGGTGTGCTCCAGAAGAGGGGTGGGTCAAGGTTAATGTAGACGCTGCGGTATGTGTCAAGGAGGGTATGGCTGCAACCGGTGTGGTTATAAGAAGCGAGGATGGTTGCTGGTTAATGGGATCTTCGCGCAGCGTGGGTATATGCGCTGTTTTAGTTGCTGAATTGTGGGCGGTTCACGATGGTTTGCAGCTCGCATGGTCGCAAGGATACAGAAAGGTTGTTTTGGAAACGGATAATATGGAAGTATCGCGCATATTGCAGGGCTCGTCGATGGCTCTGCAAGGGTATGGGCTGGTGGTGCTTATTCGAAAGCTGCTGTCTGCTTCTTGGGAGGTGAAGATTCGGCGTATCCGGCGTGATGCAAACTCAGTTGCCGATGCATTGGCAAGACTATTACGAGGAACTCCGATTGGCGGCCGGCTGTTTGGGGAACCGCCGCCTGAGGTTGCAAGCTTTATGCTGTCGGACATGGCCAGTGGCTTATAATTCATTTTTAGCTTCAGTTTTACCAAAAAAAAAATTTATTTCTTGATGGTAATGATAATTGTACTTTAGTTTTGTTGGCGTTAAATTACTATGATAATAAATAGTGACAGATAAATGAAATAATTCAAGTCTAATAATCTTGGCTAAATTGGTTTAATATTCTCTTTTGAAAAAAATAGAAAATATTCCTATATGAAATCATTTGAAAATGTATCCTCCTTTTGAAAGTAATTTGAAAAAATATCTCTTATTTGGTTCACGTAAGGGTTACTCGCGTTTAGCCAGACGCGTGTATTGAATTCGCGCTCTACGAGACCTGAGTTCATTTTAATATGACGCGTCATATCCGTTGACCTTATTTTATTTAATAAAAAAAACTCGCACATCAGCTTAAACTTGCGTCTAGATGAACGTGAATTCAAAAATCGCGTCTAACGAAACGTGATTCATTTTACGTGGATTGACCCCATGTATTTTTCAAATGATTTTAAATAAAGATATTTTTTAATTTTTTCTCAAAAAAGAAATATTCAATCAATTTAACCAATAATCTAGCTACGTTAAAAATACATGAAAAACATGTCTAAACTCAATTTATTAAATTACTGCACTAAAATAAATTGAACATTCATTTTAACTTAAAAGATGTATTTGACTGAAAGTTCTCCATCATTTAACATGATTTGGCAACATTTCAAATCAAATTCGACAAAATAAGACTTATTAATTTAATTAATTTAAAAACTTTCACTTAATTTAATATGACTATCAAATACTCCCTCCTATTTTAACCTTTGAATTGTTTAAAATAGTCTACCCAAGGTCCTATATATTTTGGATAAATATTTATAAATTATGTGAGCTTTAAACTAATTTAATGATAAGTTTTAGTTTATAAAAGTTAGAAACTATATAAAAGTATTTTTAATGGATGAGTCTACAACGTGCGACGAACATCGATGAACACCACTAATGATGAACATCGATGAACACTATTAAATTAATTAATAAAGATTTAAAATTTTAAGGACTCATCATACAATTAATAATTATTTAAAAAATTCAATTAAATTATTTTTATATATATTAAAATTTTATTTTTTTTAATAAAGGTAAACTATATATTTAGTACCTCACATATTTCTGTATTTCTATTGAATCCTCATTATTTAAATATTATTTTAATTTGACCCTATTCTTTATAAAAAAATAACTTAACCCTTAACCCTAACCTAAAACCCTAAACTATTAAACCTTAAACCCTTAAACTCTTAAACCTATACCATAAACCATATACCATTAAAAATAATTTCACCATTATTAATTCAATTTAATAAGTTGTTGAATTCTCTTAGAATAAGTAACGTGACCGAAATAAGTAAATAAACAAAGCTGTAAATAGTATGAAATGATTGCTCAAGAATATAAGATCTGGAAGCGAAGCAGTATAGAAATGGAGCTATGTCCCTTCAGCAAGGACAATTTTTTTCGGGCTTCAATGAAAACCAGACATTAACATCTGTAGTACTGGTAAGTTGTATCTTTCTGGTAACATGCTCTTACTCTTAGCATTGTTATACGTTTAATAGCTAAAGTGGGTTTCTTCCGTTAATCCTCACATAATTATTGATATAAAATTATCTACAAAGGCAGTAATTAACAAAATAAATATGGCTAAATTGATTTACGAATTACCTACTCAACAATTTCTTCGAGTTTATGTCCCAATTTCTTCAAAGCCTCACCGTAAGCATTTTTATTGCCAAGATTCCAAATCGCATTAGTCAAAGCTTTTCCTTGAAGAAATTCCATTGAGAAGTAATAAGTTTGTTTCGGCTTAGCTCTGCCAAAGTGTCATTTAGTGTCTTCCCATTGCTTCACACACACAAATCCATAATCAGAGAAAAAGTAGTAAATATAAAAAATAATTTAATTGATTTTTTTAGGAGAATTTAACAATTAATTGAATTAAATTGAATTGATGATGGTGAAATTATTTTTATTGGTATATGGTTTAGGGTATAAGTTTAAGAGTTTAAGGGTTTAAGGTTTAATAGTTTAGGGTTTTAGGTTGAGGGTTAAGGGTTAAGTTGTTTTTTATAAAGAATAGGGTCAAATTAAAATAATATTTAAATAATGAGGGTTCAATAGAAATACGAAAATAGGTGAGGTACTAAATATATAGTTTACCCTTATTAATAAAATAAAATTTTAATATATATAAAAACAATTTAATTGAATTTTTTTAAATAATTATTAATTGTATGATGGGTCCTTAAAATTTTAAATCTTAATTAATTAATTTAATGGTGTTCATCGGTGTTCATCGTTAGTGGTGTTCATCAATGTTCGTCGCCCGTTGTAGAATTTTCCACTTTTAATAAAATAATATTTTTAAACAATGAGTTATCTTATATAGCTTTGATTGAGCATTGAGTAAATATAGAACAAAACAATTAAGCCATGCCCATACTTGGTTCAACCATGAACAAATATAACAAAAGTTTGGACTATTCTAAGGTTAGATACGAAATAAACAAATAAATAAAAATAAATTTAAAAAAGAAATAAAGAATAAACGAAATAAATAGATTGTAAACATGTTTGAAAAATTAACCAAAAACCAATTGACTGAGGCATGCACGAACACAGTTTTCTTAAGACAGTTTCGACCACTCCTCGGTGCTAGAGTTGTTTGATCGTCGGTCTCCCAGCATACAACAGTCGGATGAATTTCTGCAGCAACACTACTGGAGAATTCACGAACAAATTCGAGCCTTCGACTATCACCAGAAAACTATGCAAGTTTGGGAGAGAAAACAATTTCAATTGTTGTGTAAAATTTGAAAACTGCTCATGTGTTTATAGGAGGAAATTAGGGCAAAACATGAGAAAAAAATATTTTGACTTTACCCCTAATCAGATAAAAGAGTAAGTTGCAAGCAAAATTTAAATCCGGAAATATCCTTTAATTTTTAGGATAAATATGTTATTCAAAAAGGAAAAAATATTCGAGCGTAGTAAAATATTCGCAGGTCCATGTAGTGCCTGATCGGTCCAAACATTCGTGCCGCCCACGTCGTGCGGGTGCGCCCCAACCCGAATGGGATTGGATTGGATTCGCACCCCCTTCGCGCGAGGCACATGTTCATCTCAAGTTATTCAATGACAACAAGTTGGGTGTATGTATATAAACACCTTCCTCTCCTTTTATCCCATCAGTGTGGAATTGGGGGTTTCTACTTCCTTTTTTATTTACAACCATCTTACTTTGAGCATCAATTTCTCATTCATTACTCATTCGTTTTGAGCATATGAGATAGTGTTGTAAAGGTCTTACGTAGTAGAATAAGTCTATAGTGGAACTTGATTCGAAACTCAGCCTATAGTTATTTGAAATAAGGCTCAAAGTTACCATTTTCTCACGTTTTTTCCAACAATTCTCCACATGAATGAAATTGATGTTTTTTATCAAAACAATTTGACTTGATATGGTGATAGCTTCTACGATTGATAGCTGATAGGATAGGTAGGTGAACGCACCCTTGAGCCTTCCCTTGCAAAAGTATATTTACTTTACTGGCTGCCCAGTAGATGCGATGTCCTTGAACTGTTCTGTCATTTGTGTAAACGATGATATACCTCACACAGCTACCTCTCTGACAAGAGTATTTGTTCTCATGGTTATGTCCTTATGGCCATAGACATCTCCCTGGTTCTGCAAGAGTTTGAGAGAACTATGCCCCAATAGTCTCCTTGAAGCGACCCCACTTCCCTCTCACATAGGTGACTTATGTTGCTTGGTTCACCAAATCACACAATGGTCATTAAAAGCTCTGCTTAATTTATTCCATTTAATCATTGTTTACATCATAGGAAAGAACTTGGGAGATAAACCCCTACAGTGACCGTACAGATCTATGCAAATAGGTTGTCCCTTTGAACCTAGTTCTTGGGATCTCCAGTCAGCTAGGTAGGGCTTTTTCCTTAACATGGCGCCTTTAACTTTCCCTGGGCTTTAGTCTCATTCCTTTCGATGTTTCCTCAACTTGATCTCAATTTAACCTTTTGGTTAGTGAATCCGCAACATTATCCTTTGATTTTACATAATCAATAGAGATCAGTTGTCTAACAGTGTTATGTCGATGACACATATGTCTCGACTTACCGTTGTACATTCAATTCTGTGCTCTAGCAATCTTTGCTTGATTATCACAGTATATGCATATTGTAGGCACAAGTTTCGGTCATTCTAGAATATCCTCAAGAAATTGCCTAAACTATCCGACTTCCTCTCCAGATTTATTCAGAGCAACAAACTCAGATTCTATTGTGGATCTGGTTATTATCATTTTTCTTGAGGATTTTCACGACACGACTCCTTCTCCCAAAGTGAAGACATATCCACGTGTGCCTTTGGTATCTTGAATGTCAGATATCCAACTGGCGTCGGAGTATCCTTCTAGAACACCAGGATCTCTGGAATAATGCAATATGTAGTTTCGAGTATATCTGAGATATCTCAATACCTTTACAATTGCTTTCTAGTGGGTTTCACTCGGATTACTTGTGAATCGGCTTAAACTGCATACAGTAAAAGCAATATTTGGTCTAGTGCAACTTATGAGATACATTAGACTGCCTATGACCCTTGCATATTCTACTTGGTCAACATTTTAGGTTTTATTCTTGGACAAAATTTGGCATGTGTCAATGAGAGTTTTGGTTATTGTGAAACCGAAATTGATTTTGATATAACACATAAACTTAAGGACCAATTTGCAAAACAAAAAATTTTTAAGTACTCTTTAAAGTCTCACAATTGACAAGTATTTTTAAACAAAATAATATCTAAAGACCTGCTCTTAAACATATAAAATTCTCTAAGTCTTTTCCTATGTTTTTCAAGCCTAAGTATGCAAAAACGCCTAGGCGTATCGATACCCTTATGCGTATCGATATCCTCTTTGGCTACTGGAATTTTGTTTTTCAAACCAAAGTATACAGAAATGCTCAGGCGTATCGATACTCTTATGCGTATCGATACCCTCTTTTGCCACTGGAATTTTAATGGAGTTACCATACCGATACGCCTTGCAACCGTATCGATACGATATTCATCTAGGCAACTCTTTCATGAAACCGTACCGATACGCCTTGCAACCGTATCGATACGATAAGCATATCTTTGAAAAATCTGAGCATTTAATTATTCGACCGTTACTTGTCAGTTGGTTGGTTTCCCAATTTTTAAAAGACCGTTATACCGTACCGATACGCTTGGTATGCGTATCGATACGCTTTTTATGTAAACATGACTTGGGATTCCAGTGAGCAAAGACAGTATCGATACGGCCTACCGTACCGATACGCCCCTTAAAACCGTACCGGTACGCCTTCTATACGTATCGATACGCTCTGTTTTCAGGCACAACGACTCTTTCCTCTTTGATGTAGGTATCGATACGCCCTTCCCGAGTACCGATACGGTATGCTGCAGAGCTACATTTATTGCGGGAAAAATGCCCACAACGGCTCTATTGATGATCCCAACTACCCAAACGGCTAGAAATCAATACAAGGGTATAAAAACAAGCTTCAATTGACCAAGCAACAACTATTGAACCTACAGCAGCATCAAAGCAAAAATCCAAACCCTAGTGCTCTTCAAAGTCAAATTCTTGTACCCAACTCTAGTGATTTTATTTGTTATCTTGTATTGTGAGCTTGGGGAGTTTGAAATTGTATTTGGGTAAACATTTATCCTTTGAGAGGAATTGTTTGAGTTTACCAAATTCTTATCTTTGTAAAAGTGAGTGGATTAAGCTTTGGGTAGAAAGCTTAATCAAAATTGTAAGGTTACCTTCTCATCCAAGAAAAGGGGAAGAATTCAAGTAGTGAATTGGTTGAAAATCCTTAGTAGGAATTAAGGTAGTGGATGTAGAGTTCATTTGGAGAACTTGAACCACTCTAACCACTTGTGTCATCTTTTATTTTTCACTCATACCTCCCACCAAATTTTTAATTGCCAATTCACCCCCTTCTTGGCCATTTGCAATTGTGTGATCAATTCAACAATTGGTATCAGAGCTACACTCATTAGAAGGATTACAACCCTCTTGAGTCGATTCTAGGAGAGTTTGATCAACAACTAGTCAAGCAATGACATCCACCTCCAACTCCAACCTCTATGAGTCCCAATCCACCACCAAGCCACCATTCTTCAATAGGGATAACTACCCATATTGGAAGAATAGGATGAGGCTCTTTATCAAGTCCACCGACTATATGGTGTGGGATGTGGTTGAAGAAGGTCCATACATTCCTATGAAGAGAGGTGGAGAAGCAAGACTTGTCCCAAAAGTAAAAGCTGAAATGACGGATGATAAACGAAGAAGGATGCAAGTGAATGACAAAGCTCTTCATGTGATATTTTGTGCACTTGGTCCGGATATCTACTCCAAGGTGTCTTCGATCGAAAATGTCAAGGAGGTTTGGGATACCCTCGAGACAACATATGAGGGAACTAGTGATGTCAAGGAGACAAAGATTGGGCTACTCAATCTAAGCTATGAAAACTTCAAGATGGATCCCGATGAAAGTGTCTCCAAGATGTTTGATCGATTCTCAGTCATTGTCAACGGATTGAAGGGGTTCGGTGAGATCATCCCCGAAGACAAACTAGTGAGGAAATTGTTGTACTCTCTTCCGAAGTCATGGGATGGCAAGAGAACGTCTATTATTGAAGCTCGAGATTTGAAGACTCTCAAGCTTGATGCTCTTGTTGGATCTCTACTCACCCATGAGATCATGAGGAAGGGAAGAGAAGAAAAGAAGAAAATGGTTGAGAAGAAGGATGTTGAGAAGAAGAAGGTTGGAATCGCTCTTAAAGCTTCATGTCAAGATAGCGATTCAAGTGAATATGAAGATGAAGAGATGACCATGTTGGCCAAACGGTTCACTCGCTTCATGAAGTCCAATCGTGGGAGAAAGTTTATTAGAAAATGAGACTTCAAGAGTAAGAGTAAGGAAGAGGAGAAGGACCAAATCACTTGCTATGAATGCAAAAAGCTCGGTCACATCCGTTCCGGATGTTCTCAATTGAAGAGGAAGAACTTTGGGAAGAAAAACAAGCTCAAAGCTCAAATTGCAACTTGGAGTGACGATGAGTCATTAGAGGAAGAGGAGGAAGTGGCCGATCTATGTCTCATGGCCATTGATGATGAACCAAAGGTAAATTCTAACTTATCTAACCTTGATTTTACTTTTGATGAGCTTCAAGATGCTTATGATGAATTGCAAGAGGTTTACGATGAGTTAGTAGGAAAATATAAAGAATCCATTTTGAAAAACAAGAAAACCATTTCCGATTTGAAAAATCAAAATGAGACATTTTCAAAAACTAACTCGGAATTGGAAAAGAAAGTTTTGTTTTTAGTAAATCTTTCAAATGATCTTAAAACGAAAAATCTTGAACTTGAAAAACTTCTTTCCGGTTTTCAAGATTATCACACAAAGGAAGTGGATAATCTTAAAACATCAATTGCTATTGGGAAAAATAATTTTGAAAAAGGAAACATTTCTAAATCCTAATATGTAAAAAGAAAACTTTTTATTCCTAAACAAAGAAATTATTATAAGCTCAAAGCTCAAATTGCAACTTGGAGTGACGATGAGTCATCCGAGGAAGAGGAGGAAGTGGCCAATCTATGTCTCATGGCCATTGATGATGAACCAAAGGTAAATTCTAACTTATCTAACCTTGATTTTACTTTTGATGAGCTTCAAGATGCTTATGATGAATTGCAAGAGGTTTACGATGAGTTAGTAGAAAGATATAAAGAATCCATTTTGAAAAACAAGAAAACCATTTCCGATTTGAAAAATCAAAATGAGACATTTTCAAAAACTAACTCGGAATTGGAAAAGAAAGTTTTGTTTTTAGTAAATCTTTCAAATGATCTTAAAACGAAAAATCTTGAACTTGAAAAACTTCTTTCCGATTTTCAAGATTAGCACACAAAGGAAGTGGATAATCTTAAAACATCAATTGCTATTGGGAAAAATAATTTTGAAAAAGGAAACACTTCTATATCCCAATATGTAAAAAGAAAACCTTTTATTCCTAAACAAAGAAATTATTATAAGCAATCTAGAGGTCAAAAAGTTAGGAGTGTTTGGGTTCCTAAGGAACTCATTATTTCTAATAATATGAATGATATTGCTTCTTGGATTCCTAAGGGACCAAAATTTTGAAGGCTAACACACATGGACCCAAAATGATTTGGGTACAAAAAATCAAGGCCTAATTTCTTTGTTTGTAGGGGAGCATTGCTACAAGGCCAAAGCTTCAAGCCAAAACTCATGGTGCCTTGATAGTGGATGCTCAAGACATATGACCGGTGACAAGAGTAGATTCGTGGAACTAAAGCCAAAGAGTGGTAGAGTGGTAACTTTCGGTGACAACTCCAAAGGCCACATTGAAGGAATAGGCTCCATTGGTAATCACTCTTCTATTTTCATTGAAAATGTTTTGTATGTCAACGGTCTTAAACATAATTTATTGAGCATTAGTCAATTATGTGATACGGGTTTTAATGTTTTATTTTATAAAAGTGGTTGCAAAATTGTAAACATTAAAACAAATCAACTAATGCTCATAGGACATAGAATAAGCAATATATATATGGTGCATTTAGATGACATCCATTCATCTCATACATGCTTAGTTGCACATGATGAACATGACTCATGGCTTTGGCATAGAAAATTAGGACATGCTAGCATGAGTGTCTTAGAGAAATTAATTTCCCTTAATCTAGTTAGAGGTTTACCCAAACTTAAATTTTCTAATGATAAAATTTGTGATGCATGTTCAAAGGGTAAACAACATAGAACTTCATTTAAATCCATTAATGATGTCTCTACTAGTAGATGTTTACAATTGATTCATATGGATCTTTTTGGGCTTATTAGAACAATGAGCTTGGGTGGAAAATCATATGCTTTTGTGCTTGTAGATGACTATTCTATGTTTACTTGGGTTCTATTCTTAAGTACAAAAGATGAGGCTTTAGAAAAATTCATCACATTTTCTAAAATAACTCAAAATGATCTTGAACTTAAAATTTCTCACATTAGAAGTGATCATGGAACCGAATTTCAAAATCTAGATTTCGATGAGTTTTTAAATGAAAATGGGATTAGCCACAATTTTTCCGCACCTCACACTCCTCAACAAAATGGGGTGGTTGATAGGAAAAATCGAACTTTAGAAGAAATGACTAGAACCACACTTTGCGAAAATAATTTACCTAAATATTTTTGGGCGTAAGCCACAAATACCGCTTGCTATATTATAAATCGAGTAATGATTAGGCCGATCTTGAAGAAAACACCTTATGAGATTTTAAAATCTAAGAAACCTAACATTAGCTATTTTCATCCTTTTGGTTGCAAGTGTTTTGTTTTGAATAATGGTAAAGAAAACTTAGGTAAATTTGATGCTAAAAGTGATGAAGCTATTTTCTTAGGGTACTCTTTAAACTCTAAAGCCTATCGTGTATTTAATAAAAGAACTCTAGTAGTTGAAGAGTCTATACATGTTGTTTTCGATGATAACCTCCTTCCGAGGAAGGAATCTTGTGATGATGATGATGTAGGAATCCTTGATGCCATTGATGGAGGACAAACATCAAAGGTGGATGAGGTTTCAACTAAAGATGAGGATACACAAGATCCACCTCTTGAAGCCTTGAAGGACTTGGCCCTTGGGGAAAATGAGGTGTCTTACCCATGGGAGTTCAACTATATCAAAGGTGGTGAAATCTTGGGTGATCCATCCAAGGGGGTAACTACTAGATCCTCTCTCAAATTAATGAACCATGTTGCATTTCTTTCATGCATTGAGCCTAAAAATATTAAAGAAGCTTTAAAAGATGACTTTTGGATTTTGGCCATACAAGATGAATTAAATCAATTTGAGAGAAGTAAAGTTTGGACATTAGTTGAAATGCATAATAATCAATCTACTATAGGAACTAAATGGGTGCCTTTTTAAATGGTTTTATAAATGAAGAAGTGTATGTTGAACAACCACCGGGTTTTGAGGATTCAAAATTTCCAAACCATGTGTTTAAACTAACAAAAGCTCTTTATGGTTTAAAACAAGCTCCTAGAGCTTGGTATGAGAGACTTTCAAATTTCTTAATTGAAAAGGATTTTGAAAAAGGAAAGGTGGATACTACACTCTTCATAAAAAGATATAACAATGACATCTTAGTAGTACAAATCTATGTTGATGATATCATTTTTGGTTCTACTAATGAGTGTTATTGTAAAGAATTTTCTAAGCTAATGCAAGGTGAGTTCGAGATGAGTACGATGGGGGAGCTCTCGTTCTTTTTGGGACTCCAAATCAAACAAAGGAAAAATGGCACCTTCATAAATCAAGCTAAGTGCGTGAATGATATGCTCAAAAAGTTCGGCTTGGAGAATGCAAAACCTCAAGCCACACCTATGAGTTCTTCCATAAAGCTTGACAAAGATGAAGGAGGTAAGTGTGTTGATTCTAAGCTTTATAGATCCATGATAGGTTCTTTGCTTTACCTTACCGCAAGTAGACCGGATATTATGTTTAGTGTTTGCTTGTGTGCTAGGTTTCAAGCTAGTCCTAGAGAATCACACTTAGTTGCCATTAAGAGAATTTTTAGACACCATAGAGACACACCTACCTTAGGCCTTTGGTATCCTAAAGATTCTTCCTTTAGCCTTCATGCTTATTCGGATGCGGATTATGGGGGTTGTAAGATAGATAGGAAAAGTACTTCTGGGACATGCCAATTCTTAGGTAGTATGCTCGTATCTTGGTTCTCTAAGAAACAAAATAGCGTAGCCTTATCTACCACCGAAGCGGAGTACATATCCTTAGGGAGTTGTTGTGCTCAAGTCCTTTGGATGAAGCAACAACTCTTAGATTATGGTGTTGAAATAGAAACCATACCCCTTAGGTGTGACAACACTAGTGCCATTTGTCTCACTAAGAATCACATCCAACACTCTAAAACTAAACACATAGAAATTAGACATCATTTCATTAGAGATCATGTTTTGAAAAAAGATGTTGTTATAGAGTTTGTTGACAGCTTGAACCAATTAGCGAATATATTTACAAAACCTTTAGATAAAGAGCGCTTTTGGACCCTTAGGAGAGAGTTAGGTTTAACTAGCCTTTCTTGACCCCTTTTAGGTCCCAAAATGTCAAAAATTTGCTTGAAATTGTTTGTGATTCATGCTTGTGTTAATTTTGTTCTTTTTGCTTCTATGCATGTTGCTAGGGGGAGTATGCATTAAGTTTAGCCATTAAAACTTGTTCATATGACATGTACATGCATTTAGGGACGTTTCAAATTGGATTTTTCACCTAAATCTGTCAAAAATGCCTAATCTGGTAAAGGCATATCGATACGACTGAAGTGTATCGATACGGGTTGATAACTGGGAATCTTTGAAGATAAACGAGTATCGATACGACCCTGCATAACGATACGGTTAAAGTCAAGGGAAATAGTCAAAGTCAAGCGTACCGATACGGCACCGCGTATCGATATGGTAGTAATGACGAATATAAAATTAGGGTTAAAGGGTATCGATACGCGTGTTTAGCGTATCGATACGGCCTCGGCGGAGAGGCTATTTAGGGCTGCAATTGTTAAAAAGCTTTCAAACACAAAAACCCTTTTTCTCTCCAAAAACCCTAGCCGCGAAACCCTATAAAAACACCCTAAATCTTTCAAATTTTACCATCAATCTTAAAAATTCTTTGAGGGTTTTTAATCTACACATCAAGGCTAAGCTTTGTCATCAAATCTTGTGCATTCACATCACCTCTTTCATCCAATCTAAGATTCAAGGTATAAAACTTCTCTTTTCTATTTTCTTTGATTTTCGTTTAATTTTTATTATTATTTCAATTGAATTTTTGCACAAAACATGTTTGATTCTTATGGGTTTCAACTTCTTCACAAAAATTTTTCCAAAAATCAAAATTTTTCATTCGAATATATTCTCTATTCGATTTTTTTTAAATATGTTTTCTTTTAATTTTTTTGGGGAATTGTAAATGTCTTTTTAAAATTAAAATTCTTTTTACAATTACCTTGAATTATTAGAATTTATTGGATTGAATAGGATGTTAATTGCATACATATTCGAATCCTTTTTGATGTGTTTTCAGGGTTATGACACCATCGAAAAAGGGAACTAAGCTTCATCGTTCTTCTTCCAATCCTCATGAGGATGTCGAGGGTAATCCTACACCTAACCTTCCTTATATTATCCAATTAAGTTTTCCCGATGATGGTGATATAGAACGATACAAACTCTTTCAAGGTATGAACCTTAGGGAAGAACGAGTCATGTCAATTCCGTTTTTAAATTCTGCCCGGTTCAAATTTCAATACCTTCCCTTACTTAAGCAATGAAAATTTATGAATTTTTTAAGCATTCCCCCTATTCTCTATAGGAACCTAGTCATTGTATTCTTTTCCAATGCCGTATGTGTTCATGATGAAGCTAGGGAGAGTGTCATTGCTATTGAATCCTTTGTTATGGGCAAAACTTTTACAATTGATCAAAAACTTTTATGTAATATCTTTGGTTTTGAAAACGTGGGTATTGATGATGAACAATCTTTGGGTACGGGTCCTTTAAGCTCAACAAAAGTTTTAAATGCTCATGATCGTATCCTTCATCTTCTTGTCTCATGGTTTTTTCGTCCATCGGGTGGGAAATATTCAACTATTCGTCAAACGGATGATTTTTGGCTTAGGTGTTTTAGAGAAGGTAAACGTCCAAATTTGTGTCAAATTATGTTTGCCGACCTTGTCTTCTTAGTCCAACACCGTCATACCAAACAAGTCACATCCTTTTACTACTCTACGGCTTTGAGTCATCTCTTTCATTCCCTTGACGTTGATTGTTCACATGATTTTCCCGAAACCCTTGGCCTACCTATAGATGAGCGTTCTCTAGCTCGTTCCGGATTCTCGTATGTTGATAATGAATGGATTCGTTCCACCCAAGATCCTCCACAAGATGCTCCGGTCGATGCTTCTCATGCTTCTTCGAGCACTCGTCGTGCTCCGATTGATTCTTCTTCCATAGGTACTCTTATGACTTTCCTAAATGAGAAGTTTACTTCTATGGAAAACGTGTTTAACGTGATGGACACTCGATTCACATCGTTGGAAGATCGCGTCAAAGGTATAAAGAAGAAAATGGACATCATGGCTACTTGCCAAAACTCCATGGATATCTCTCTTACCGCCTTCCATAGTGCTTGGCTCAATCACAACCGAAGGAATCAACCCTCTCAAGAAGATGACGAAGAAGATGACGAGGACGATGATGGTGAAGAGGGGGACGAGTAGTTCATGCATCTCGTCTTAGGGTATTTAGTCTTTTATATATGTTATTGCACTCTTGTTTTTAGGATTTGAAGTTTATGCCTATTGCTTTAAGTTTAATGAATTATTGTTGCCTTTATGTTGCTATTATCCTTGTATTATATTTGATCTAACAAAAAGGGGGAGAAGGATCATAGAGTCAATGTTTTATTTTTGAAAATCTATCTTAAAGTAAGGGGAGAAAGCTTTTCAAAGTTTCAAAAACTTAAAAATTTATTTATGCTTTTGTTATATCAAAAAGGGGGAGATTGTGAAACCGAAATTGATTTTGATATAACACATAAACTTAAGGACCAATTTGCAAAACAATAAATTTTTAAGTACTCTTTAAAGTCTCACAATTGACAAGTATTTTTAAACAAAATAATATCTAAAGACCTGCTCTTAAACATATAAAATTCTCTAAGTCTTTTCCTATGTTTTTCAAGCCTAAGTACGCAAAAACGCCCAGGTGTATCGATATCCTTATGCATATCGATACCCTATTTGGCTACTGGAATTTTGTTTTTCAAACCAAAGCATACAGAAATGCTCAGGCGTATCGATACTCTTATGTGTATCGATACCCTCTTTTGCCACTGGAATTTTAATGGAGTTACCGTACCGATACGCCTTGCAACCGTATCGATACGATATTCATCTAGGCAACTCTTTCATGAAACCGTACCGATATGCCTTGCAACCGTATCGATATGATAAGCATATCTTTGAAAAATCTGAGCATTTAATTATTCGACCGTTACTTGTCAGTTGGTTGATTTCCCAATTTTTAAAAGACCGTTATATCGTACCGATACGCTTGGTATGCGTATTGATACGCTTTTTATGTAAACATGACTTGGGATTCCAGTGAGCAAAGACAGTATCGATACGGCCTACCGTACCGATACGCCCCTTAAAACCGTATCGGTACACCTTCTATACGTATCGATACGTTCTGTTTTCAAGCACAACGGCTCTTTCCTCTTTGATGTAGGTATCGCTACGCCCTTCCCGAGTACCGATACTGTATGCTGCAGAGCTGCATTTATTGCAAGAAAAATGCCCACAACGGCTCTATTGATGATCCCAACTACCCAAACGGCTAGAAATCAATGCAAGGGTATAAAAACAAGCTTCAATTGACCAAACAACAACTATTGAACCTACAAGCAACATCAAAGCAAAAATCCAAACTCTAGTGCTCTTCAAAGTCAAATTCTTGTACCCAACTCTAGTGATTTTATTTGTTATCTTGTATTGTGAGCTTGGGGAGTTTGAAATTGTATTTGGGTAAACATTTATCCTTTGAGAGGAATTGTTTGAGTTTACCAAATTCTTATCTTTGTAAAAGTGAGTGGATTAAGCTTTGAGTAGAAAGCTTAATCAAATTTGTAAGGTTACCTCCTCATCCAAGAAAAGGGGAAGAATTCAAGTAGTGAATTGGTTTAAAATCTTTAGTGGGAACTAAGGTAGTGGATATAGAGTTCATTTGGAGAACTTGAACCACTCTAACCACTTGTGTCATCTTTTATTTTTCACTCATACCTCCCACCAAATTTTTAATTGCCAATTCACCCCCCTCTTGGCCATTTGCAATTGTGTGATCAACTCAACAGTTATGCCAAAATCATCCTTTCCAAATTTCTCAAGAATCTTGTCTATATAGTGTGAATGATTTAATATAAGACCTTCCTTTGACCGTTTGATTTGGATGCCCAAAATCGTGTCGGATGGTCCAACGTCCTTCATGGTAAATCTTGAATTTAACATTTCTTTGGCACGTTTTACCATTTCATTGTTGCTTCGAACAATGAGTATGTCATCAACATATAAACATAGGATGATATATCTAATATCTATAGTTTTGACATATACACATTTGTCACACTCGTTTATTTTGAAGTCGTTTTCCATCATGACATTATCGAACTTCTTATGCCATTTTTTCAGTGCTTATTTAAGTCCATAGAGTGTCTTCACCAACCTAAATACTTTCTTTTCTTGTCCTGAAACTACATGACCCTCAGGTTGTTCCATGTATATTTCTTCATCGAGATCATCATTAAGAAAGGCGGTTCTAACATCCATTTGATGTACTTATAGATTCCGCAAAGTAGAAATTGCTAGTAGTAACCTTATGGATGTTATCCTTGATATAGGAGAGCATGTATCAAAATAGTCAAGGCCTTCTTTTTGTCGGTAACCTTTTATTACCAATCTGGCCTTATACTTATCAATTGATCCATTTGGTTTCAGTTTTTGTTTGAAAATCTATTTAGAATTTAATGGCATAATTCCAGAGGGAGATCTACTAGTTCCCACGTATGGTTTTGTAAGATGGAGTCAATTTCATTCTTAATTGCATCCTTCTATAAGGTGCCTTTTGATGAGCGTATAGCCTCATTATATGTTTGAGGTTCATCCTCCAACATAAAGGTTAAAAAATCTGATCCAAATGATTTTTCTTCCCTTGCTCGTTTTCTTCTTCATTGCTCTATTTCAAGCTCAATCCCTTGATTATATGTGCTATCGTCATTGATAGTCTCTAGAGTTCGTTTTATTGAACTTCGATCAACTTCTTTACAAGGGAATGCATTTTCAAAGAATAAAGCATTCTTTGTTTCCATTATCGTATTCTTGTGAATCTAAGGATTTTTGAATCATATACAAGAAACCGATAGGCATTGCTATGTTCTACATAGCAAATGAGAATACAATTCACAGTCGTTGGACCTATGTTCATATGTTTTGGTAATGGGGCCATTACCTTGGCAAGACACACCACATTTTCAAATGTGGGTAGGAAGGTTTTCGACCTTTTCACAACTCATATGGTGTCTTATCCTTGAACTTCTGGGGAATCCTATTTAAAAGGTAATTGGCTGTGAGAACATCTTCCCCCACATGTTTTAGGATAACCTAGAACTTCCTAGCAAGGCGTTCATCTTCTTCTTTAGAATCCGATTTTTTCGTTCGGCTACTCTATTAGATTGAAGAGAATATGATGGTGTTACTTTGTGAATAATACCATGTTGTGAGCAATACTCGCCAAATGGACTAACATATTCACCACCACGATCACTTCTTACCATCTTGATCTTTTTATTAAGTTGGTTTTCAACTTCTTGCTTATAGCGCATAAATTTTTCTCTAGCCTTGTCTTTTCTTTTGAGCAAATACACATAGAAGTATTTTGTGCTATCATCAATGAAGGTAATGAAGAATTTATTTCCTCCTCGTGTTTGAACAAATTTCAAATCACAAACATCGCAATGGATCAAATCAAGTGGTTCTATCTTTCTTTCAATAGATTGAAACGAAGACCTCATTAATTTTGCTTCAACACATGTTTCACATTTATTATTATAATCAATATGAAATAAATGGATGTGTTCCAAGTTAATTAATCTCTGTAGAGTATCATAATTAACATGTCTGAGTCTACCATGCCATAAATTAAAAGATTCAAGCATATAAACTGAAGAAGAAGCTGCATTCTTATTCACTTTCTTTTCTTTTACTGAGATAGCATTAAGTTTCCACATTCCGTTCAATAAATATCCTATGCCTACAAACATCTCACCCTTAGATAGAATTAATTTTTTAGATTCAAAAATCATTCTAAACTTGTGGACATTTAAGAGTGTTACAAATACAAGATTTTTCTGTATGTCTGGTACATACAACACATTCTGCAGCTTGAGTTCCTTTCTAGAGGTCATCTTCAAGACTACAGTCCCCTTCCCATTGATCTTGGAAGTCGCGACATTGCCCATGTAGAGCCTCTCATCATTGTCGCTGGGTATCAACTAGAGGTGGTAAACGAGTCAATCGGTTCGGGTTCGATTTGGGTCATTTCGGTTTCAGTTATTTCAGGTTTGATATTTTCGGTTCAGATTCGGTTTCGGTTCGGTTTTAGTTCGGGTCTATTATGTTTCGGGTCATTTTGGGTCGGTTGATTTTCGGTTCGGTTGATTTCGGTTCGGTTATTTTCGGTTCAATGAGAGATCAGTTGTTTTTAATCAAATTTTTAGGTTGGTCAGATTTTTACACCATATATATGACTTTATAAAGTCAATATATTTGACATTTTAGTGATTTGTGCGGCTGTTCATGTTTTATCTTTCTTTATTTCTATTAATCGGGTCCATTCGGTTCGGGTCCATTCGGTTTAACTAAATTCGGTTCAGTTTCGGTTCGGTTTATTTCGGGTTTCAGATCAAATTTTGGATCAGATTTCGGGTCAATTTCGGGTTGATTTTCGGTTTCGGTTCGGGTCTAGGTTCGGATTTCGGTTCTCGGGTCAAGTTTGCCAGGTCTAGTATCAACTCTGCAAAGAACCTTTCGTCACAACAGATATGACGTGTAGCTCCAGTATCTAGCCACCATTTCATTGGGTTGGAGTTAACCATATTGACATTAGAGACCACAACACATAGGTTTTTGTCGTTCATGGGTTGATTCGTCTTCTTTGACGTCTGGCCTGGTCCCACAATCTATGCGGACAACTTGGGTGATTTCGCAACATCTCCCCCCGTTGCCATAGTTTCTGTTCAAAAGAAACACAAATCCTGGAATTAGTGATAATTTCGATAAACTGAAATTTTATTTCATTTATTCCTTGTAACTTCGGTTACATCTATTGACAATTTCTATAAAACATATTTGTCCCTTTAAATTTTGAGATTTAAGAAAACCTGTTTAAATACCGCAGAAATTAATTTTCGAAACGAATTATTTGTTTATCTCCGAACTTTGTTAAAATCGAATCGCCTTGAAAAGAATCTCGCTGTCTTAAGATTGTTGGACAATTCAAGGTTGGATCTGAAATAAACTAATAAATAAAAATAAATCTAAAAATGAAATAAAGAATAAACGAAATAAATAGATTGTAAACATGTTTGAAAAATTAACCAAAAACCAATTGACTGAGGCATGCACGAACACAATTTTCTTAATACAGATTCGACCACTCCTCGGTGCTAGAGTTGTTTGATCGTTGGTCTCCCAGCATACAACAGTCGGATGAATTTATGCAGCAACACTACTGGAGAATTTACGAACAAATTCGAGCCTTCGACTATCACCAGAAAACTATGCAAGTTTGGGAGAGAAAACGATTTTAATTGTTGTGTAAAATCTAAAAACTACTCGTGTGTTTATAGGAGGAAATTAGGGCAAAACATGAGAAAAAATTATTTCGACTTTAGCCCTAATCGAATAACATAGTGGGTTGCAAGTAAAATTTAAATTCGAAAATATCCCTTAATTTTCGAGATAAATCTGCTATTCAAAAAGGAAAAAATTATTCGAGCGTAATAAGATATTCACAAGTCCACGTAGCGATCGACTAGTCCAAACATTCACATCATCCACAGGTGCGCCCCAACCTAGGTGGGATTAAATTGGATTTGCACCCGTACGCGCAAGGCACAAGTTCATCTCAAGTTATTCAATAATAACAAGTTGGGTGTATGTATATAAACATCTCTCTCTCCTTTTATCCCATCAATGTGGGATTGGGGGTTTCCACTTCCTTTTTCATTTACAACTACCTTACTTTGAGCATCAATTTCTCATTCATTACTCATCCATTTTGAGCATATGAGATATCGTTATAAAGGTTTTACAAAGTAGAATAAGTCCATAGTAAAACTTTATTCGAAACTCAGCCTATACTTATTCGAAATAAGGCTCAACGTTACCATTTTCTCACATTTTTTCCAACAAATTTCCCCCTTAATTTTTTATAGAGAGCGTAAATGAACTGAACTTGAACGAACAAGGCTTTGTTGTGTTTATTTATTTATTTTTGAAGGTGATCAGGTTCGATTCGTGTTCGTTTAAAATTTTAATATCGTGTTCGTTTGTTTATTTTTGAAAGTGTTTATGTTCGTTTAAAATTTTAATTCGTCGAAAGCTCTGTTTATTTACACCCTTAGAATTTTCACTATAAAAATAAAATATCAATAATTATGATTTTTTTAAATACGATGAATTCATTTAACAACATGTAAGTTGCTTGAACATTACTCAAACCGTCAAGCGTGTAGTAAGTACATTCAACTAACGTATAATTTATTCCAATTAATGGCATGTTACCGAGCACTGAAATGTGGAGTTATGAAGCCAGCTATTAAGCAATCTGCAATTTGAAATATATGTCTAAGCAGTATAATTTGTTTAGTTATTAATTGTATGGTCACCAATAATTTGTTTAGTTAATAATTGCATGGTCCGTGAACTTGATCACCAACTATGAGCTACAAGTATATGGTGTGAATTCTTTTTCTTGACCAAGAAAGACAAAAAAGTATAATTTCATGAATTTTGTACCACACCCATAGGTATAGGTATAAATTTATTGAGTCATGAATGAGTGTGTATATCAAAAACTATATCCGTCTTAAGTAGTGAGTAAGTGATAAATATGGAACTTTACCTGTTCCATATCTGTCTACCTCGCATTCGCTTACCTCTCCCCGCATCCATCCTTTTAGTATCCACCATGTAAATTCTAGATCATTATGAATTCAGAAATAAATACACAAGCTATACTGTAATCTTAAGATTTGCCTCGTAAGTGCATTAAGCTGGTTACAAAAGAGGGAATAACAATGATGCTTTAAGAAGCACTTCCCTACCTGATTGGGAAAAGAGTATACATTTCCAACCCTGTAGTTTAATTTAATACGACCCAGTAAGAAACTCTTTTCTCCTCCTTGCGAGTTTATAGAATTCGAGTTGAGTTTGAGACGAATCAAGTTTTTGAATTTTTATACAAATTTTATTATAATTATTTATTATGTTATAGTATATTTTGATTTTAATTTAAACGATTTTTTCTAATCATGTAAGATATGTATATATATATTTCATCATATTTTTTTATATGTGACATATATTTTTTTAATATTTTTTATATTGGTATATATATATATATATATCAGGAAAAATTGAGGAACTTGACTTGGACTTAAAAATCAATCCACTAATTACTAACAATTTGGAGTTATTCGAGTTATTCGAATTTTCATTTTACAAATCAAACTTTATTTGGATTTTTTTCGAGTCGAGTTTATGTAATTTCGAGTTGAGTCAGAACGAGTCGAGTCAAAAATTTCAATTTTTCGAGTCGAGTCGAGTTCTGCTCAAACAAAATAATTGCTAAACACATATCAAATAAAATATTAAAATTAATTATCAAATAATAAATAAGTTAGTATAATGTTTTAAATTACGTTCAAATTTTTAATACTAAAAGAAGCAATCATCAAATTTTGTTCAACTAAGTTTCGGGTCACTGGCGTAACATAATCAGTACCGATGGTAGCCACGCCCCATAAAATTTAAAAAATTATAGTTTAGACCCTTATAATTTAAAAAAAATTAATTTGACCCAATAATAATTTTAAAAATTCGGATTAAACTTTAAAATTTGATCGTTTTTAATTAAATATCTCCTATAATTTTTAAAGTTCTTGTTAAGCCTCTTAAATTTTTAAAAATTTTAGTTAGACCCCAATTTTTTTTTAAAAATTAAATTTAACCATTCAAAGTTTTTGAAAATTTTAAATTAAACCTCAAAATTTTTTAAAGTTTAAAGTTGTCCCCTTCAAACTCTAACACCAAGTTCCGTAACTATTTCGGTAGACTTGTTATGGAAGGGCAGTTTACCAGGTCCGATTGACCGATGCGATCGAGTTTAGGCTTGAATTAAAAATAAATTATTTAAATAATAAACTAATGAATGATCACTTATGTTTAGGGTTTGTACAGTTTTGATCACCGATTTTTAAATTTGACTGTTATGGTCCCTTACGCTTTCGATTTGTAAACTTATGGTCAATGAGACGTTTGTTGCCATTAAACGTTAACGGGAGGCTAATCTGGCACAATAAAAAAAGGATAAATTACCTAGATAGTCCTTAAACTATTACTTCACTCTTATTTTGACCACCAAAATAAAATAATTTATATAATTACACATTTAATCCTTCATATTTACAAAAAAAAAATTATTTCTTTTTCCCTCCACCATCTTTCATATTTTTCTTGATCTAACCCAATTTCTAATTTTCTACTATATTAATCTCTAATTCACACAGTATAATATTCTTCAAAGAGGAAGTAAGTAAAAAAAGTTGGTAGTTTTATGATGAGAATGCAAACTTTTGTATAAATGTTTTTTCAGCAATGTTAATGCAATTGTTATTTGCGCAAATTTATTCATTTTTAGGTGGCATTGCTCATATAAAATGGCGTGGAGTAAATGGAGAGGATAATGCGCTTGTTCTTGATTTGCTGCCTAGAAGACTTGTTTGTCTACTGTGGGAGAAAGTTTTTCGTTGAAAACAGTCTTTTGTTGGCTGATCATAAAACTACCAACTTTTTTTTTACTTACTTCCCCCTTAAGAATATTATGCGATGTGAATTGAGGAATAATATAATAAAAAATTAAGGATTAGATTTGATGAAGAAGAATATAAGAGATAATGGAGGTGAGAAAAAATAAAAAAAAAATACATAAATATGGAAAATTAAATATGTAATTATATAAATTATTTTATTTCGGTAGTCAAAATAGAAGTGAAGTAGTAATAGTTTAGAGACTATCTAGGCAATTTATTCTGTTTTTTACTGTGTCAGATCAGTCTCCCGTGAACGTTTAACGGCAACAAACGTCACAATGACCATAAGTTTACAAATCGAAAACGTAAGTGACCATAATAGTCGAATTTGAAAATCGGTGATCAAAACAGTACAAACGCTAAACATAAGTGATCATTCCAGTAGTTTACCCTTATTTAAATTATATATTTTTATTTGAATTAAATTATAAAAAATATAAAAATATTACTATAAAATTAAGAAAATTATTCAATATACTTTTTTCCCGGTAAAAAATTAAGAAGGGGTTAAAAAATTTAGTTTATGATTTAAAGTTTAGATGTTTATGTTTATTGGTTTTAAATTTATGGCTTATGGTTATAATTTTGAGTTTATGGATTAGAGATTATGGTTTAGAGTAGCAAGGTTAGAGATTTAGATTGTAACCCTAAATTTTAAATTTTAAACCGAAAGCTCTAAACCTTAAACCAACTTCATAACTTCTGAATTTAGGGTGAATATTTGATACATTGTCGGTGTAAAAAAAATTACACAAGTATGCCTATTTTCAAGCTAAATAAAATCTAAATTTATAATCCTAAAACCATGTAACTCTAACCATAAACCCTAAAATCTAATACTAAACCCTAAATTTTAAATCATACAACCTAAACCTCTAAATCATACATCAAAATCCTAAACCCCTAAATAACTATGTTTGAGGAAAAAAATAATACGATAATAACCCCTAGATTTATTTCACTTGTAAAAACATTTTTCACTGCTATATCAAATAATAACTCATAAGATTATACGCTAATTCGAACGAAAATCTTATTTTTTTTGTACCTTATTATATCTTAATAATAAAAAACTAAACCCTAACGGTAACCTTAAAACCTACATTATAAACTCTAAAAAATAAATTTTACACCATAAATTCTAAATCGTACACTTATTTTTTTTAATGTTGGAGCTAAGTTAAAAAAAAAAAAGGAAAATTTCTATTTCGTTCTTACAAAAACAAAGAAGTCGGACACAAGTGATCTAAAGCAGCCCAAAATGGACCCACCACGTGCGTAAAGCAGTGCTCCGAGCAAACTTAGGCGAAATCCTCGACATAAACAATGAAAGAAATTTGCCGCGTTATTCCCCGGTGCGTGTTTGTTTCTTTCTACAATGGCTGGCGCCTACTGTCATGGGATCTAGCTTCTTACCACTTGCTCTCGTTTTGTACGAAACTTCGCCACCGAAAAGAAAACAGATTTTGACTATAAAAACCTAATCTTTGTTCCCTCACTTGCTCTTCCTTACCAGCTAAAATCCAACAACTCTGGGACGGTAATGGATTTGTTCCTAAACGCCAAATCGGTGCGTCTACGCAGCCACCACGACAAGTATCTTCTCGCCGAGGAAGACGAAGAATCCGTCACTCAAGACCGAAACGGATCCTCCAAAAACGCCCGATGGACCCTCGAGTTCGTTCCCGGATCTCAAAACATTATCCGCCTCAAAAGCTCTTACAACAAGTATCTCACTGCTTCGAACCAGCCCTATTTACTTGGGATGACCGGTCGGAAAGTGGTTCAGTCGCTGCCTAGGAGGCTCGACTCATCGGTCGAGTGGGAACCCATTAGAGAAGGGTCTCTGGTTAAGCTAAAGACTCGGTACGGAAACTTTTTGAGAGGCAACGGTGGGTTACCGCCGTGGAGGAACTCGGTGACTCACGATATTCCTCATCGGACATCGACTCAAGAATGGGTATTGTGGGGCGTTGATATTGTTGAGGTTCAAGACAAGTCGCCGGCGAGTCATCCACAGCCGCCGTTACCTTCTGCTCTTCAGCATGTAGATTCTTTGGACTTTGAATCCACTTCACCTGCTTCAATTTCAGGCAAATCTAGCCATTTTTCAAGACAAGAGGTTTGAAGATCGAAACTTTGAACATTTTTTTACATAATTTAACTCTTTGGATCAATTGGGTTGTTTTCTAATGGTTCAATTTACAATTTGTTTATTTGTAGTCAAGTGATTCTTATGTGGGTTCACCACCAAAATCCGAAGGAAGAACAATATACTTCCATGTTGCAGATAATAGTACTGGGGAGGTTGATGATGAGGCTATAGAGGGGTACTCCTTTAGTTTTAAGGGTAATGGTGTAGATGAACTGACTCAGAAATTAAAGGAAGAGACGGGGCTCGAGGATGTCGTGGTGTGCACTCGTAGTCCTTTGAATGGGAAGCTCTTTCCGCTTCGATTACAGCTCCCTCCCAACAATGCTGATATGCATGTTGTTGTAGTTCCATCAGCATCCAAGGGTGAGACTTCTCTTCCACCTGCTCTGATTTTTCGATTCACTCCTTGCAATGCATCTTATCACTATAGCACTTGCATAGTAAATCCCTCTCTTCCGTTGGTTATAGAGGTTGAGAGCTTAATGAAGTTTATGCTTTACATGATATGCGCTATGTATCTGTTTTTATTCATCTGCCTTCTGTGTTCTATTTGGTGATTGTGACTTGCAATGAACAACAATCGCGAATGTCAACTTGTCAAGAATTCGCAAATGTGATTCTATCGTGTTGGTCCAAATACAACATCTTCTCAATCTTAGCATTGAATATGCATTTAGCATTAAGTGTTGAGGTATATGATTAGTACTCGAAAACATTTCTATCAGAGTGCAGTGGGTTTTCATGCTTCTCATAAGCCTATATATCATATATGATTTTAAGTCTAAGCGTAAGTCTTGGACATTTGACCCTTTCTAGTTTAGGTTTAATTATTTTACATATGTTCTTTACTACTTCCCCTCGTAGCTTCCCGAATGCTTAGTCATTTAAACTACAGTGTTATCCTTGCGATTGATCTTTTTGCTCATATGCACTTAACTGTAGTAAATGGAGGGTATTAAATTAATGCTAGACGGTGAGGTGTTGAGAATGAATGTTTTGTGCGAGCATCGGCACATATGATAGGCATTAGGCTTAGAAAAACAGAGTTAATCTACTGCAAAAACTATATTTAGTGGTTCCAAAAATAGTGTGATGGTGCATTAGGCTAGTAAATAGAAAATTAATGCACTTCAAAAACTAAAACTAGTTGTTTCATCATTTGGTACATGTCTGAGTATTGAAATTCATTGTATGAAAGCTAATTATATAAACTTGTCTTGATAGACCAAACTTTTGAATGGAATTTTCTTAATTGGATATATCCCCTGCTGCAACGGTTTGATGTAAATAAACACTTCTTGAATCTGGAAGATTCGTTTTGGAATATATTGCTCGAACAAAGAATCTTAATATGTTCAAGATTTTTGGATTATGTTGTTGGAGGCGCAGTTTATAAAACATTATAGAAGTTATAAAATATGACTTGCATTCCTCTCATTTTCATTGCTCCGGTCTTTCGCTCTTTCAAAGTTGGTTAGATTCTGTGAAACCGGCCATATTTTTCTTTCTCCACCAAACTCTTTAAGTTTTCCCCACTCTCTCATATCATGCTTAGCAGTTTTTTAAATGATCACTGCATCTTATTAGGTAAATACATCGATTATAACATCGAGACAGTTCGTTTGCATTACATCATCAGCATAACTCCATTGGTTATGGTGGCCCTATACCATTTTATTTATTTTCAGTCTTTCGTTTTTGCTTCATATAGGATGGTTTCTTGTAATCGACGTTTCTTATCTTTCCGTACCTTTATTTAATTTTTGCATGTTTCAGTGGCAAGAGATTTCGCAAAACAAGGAATAAATCCGTGAGCTAAACCGAGGGAACATCTTGGTTGTTCAAAATCAACATGCTCTGTACATCCTTATCAAACTCTTCTTATAATAGCTAAAGGTATTCGGAGAGTACTGTTCCTGCTATTAGAGAAGGTAATCATTTCAAGCTGCTCGATACTTGCTTCCTTACGAGCTTCGTAGATTGGTGTTTGATATGAGAAGTTTCTGCCAAACTCTCCAAATTCAAGATATTGATGATATGATTGATTCTTTTTCTTTAACTTTTTGCATTTTTTAATAAAAAAATTTCACCCTTGAGGTCTTATAGAGATCTTTTGCTGCATGTTTGTTGAATGGAACTATGTAGGTTGAAAGACATTTTGTCAAGGTCGTTGATTTCGTTCGAACACTCGAACACGGGTCTCCTAGAGAGCTTTATTAAAGTGAGAAAAACTGGATATAGATTAAGAACTAAGTCATGAATAAATTGTTTTTTTCTACATGCAGTGTTACAAAGGTGAGACATATCATCGTCATGTACATTACTAGCCATATCACCAATAATCCGAGCACGAGCAAAATCCATCTTTAAAGTGATGGAATCTGGCACGATCTCGAACAATAATCTCAACATTGAAAACTCTGGAGATCAGTTTTGTGACCTCGTGACAGTCATTGCATACCCTAAGGTTTTTAAAAATTCGTATCGGCGTACTTGGTTGCAACTTCAGAAGACCCAAAGCAATGGCGAGTCTTTCACTGTGCAGCCTAAGAGAACGTTGTCGAGTTTCATCAAGTTCGTCAACAAGAGGTGCCTGTGAATAGTCGGGTGCATAACCTACTGATTCTAGTTTTTCATCGATCACCTCCAGCATCTGGTATATTTCGTTAGTTTGAGGATGAGATGTATCCCCTGCAAAAAGTTCGTGAGCAACACCGTCGATCTCGATTGAGCTGCAACCGGGCTCTTTCGTTACACCTTTATCGGTCATTAATTTCCTTACCAATCCAACATCATCCCACTGACCGGCCGATGCGTAAACTCTTGATAACAGCACATAAACACCACTTCCGATATCTCCTTCTAATTCAACTACTTGTCTTGCCAACTCTTCACTTAGCTCGACACTTCCATTCTTCTTCGAACAAGCATCAAGAAGGCTTCTCCAGATGACTGCATCCGGTCTCATAGGCATCGTAGACACAAGGTCAAGTGCTTCATCGATAAACCCTGTACGGGCCAGAAGATCAACCAAACATCCATAATGCTCTAATGCAGGTTTAATCTTGTATTCGGTAACCATCATATCAAAATATCGACGACCTTCGGAAACCATGCCTTTATGTTTACAAGCACTCATAACACCGACAAACGTAATAGAATTCGGTCCGAAACTCTCCGTCTTAATCATTTTATGAAAACATCCGATTGCTGCCTCAGCTTTACCGTGCATCGCGAATCCTATGATCATATGATTCCATGAGGTTAAATCGCGTTTCAGCATCCCCTCGAAAACCTGCTGAGCTAATTCTAAAGCCCCACATTTGCAATACATATCCACCAATGCATTGTTGATGAAAACATCAACAGACAGATCAAAATCACACTTTTTCAACAAATAAGCGTGAACCCACACCCCCAAAGACAAAGCCCCAATACCAGCACAAGTACTTACAACACTTTGCAGCGTATACTTATCCGGATCGAACGTCTCCCGCATTTCCTCGAACAGGTTTAAAGCGCTATCAAACTTACCAAACTGAACAAAACCTTCAAGTAAAACATTCCACGAAACCAAGCTTCTTTCAGACATTTTAACAAACACTTTTTCAGCCAAGGACAAACACCCACAACTCGCATAGAAATGAATCAAACTGTTGTTTACATAAACATCGGAACCGAACCCATGTTTCAAAGCATGGGCGTGAACTTGTTTCCCTTCGGAGAAAGCAAACAAGTAAGCGCAACTTTTCAAAACAAATGGGAAAGTATGCTTGTCAGGTAAAACCAGAGCTTGATCTAGCATCTCCAGATAAAGCCTTAAGGCTTGTTCTTTGTTGTTTACGTTATGGGCACAGGCTCTTATGAGTGTGTTCCACATGAAGGAATTGGGGTTTTCGATTTGGTTGAAGAGTTTAAAAGCGTAGCTCAAATCATGGAAACAAGAGAAGTGGAGGATCTGAGAGTATAAAAAGAAGGTTTTGGGATGGAGAGGAGAAGTGGAACGGAGGGTCTGAGCGTGGATTTGTTTGAGCTGAGACATGTCGGAGCAATGTTTCAAAGAGATGAGGAGGCGGCTGTGGTGGTCGGATGAAGGAGCGTTCGGGATGCTGGTGGTTTTAGATGGAAGAAGTTGCGGTGGTGGCCTTGGCGCCGGTGCAAGCGCCATTGATTTGGTGTTAAGAACAGGGAGAGTCCCGTTCAAGAATTGAGTGGCTCTTGTAAAGGACTTCTGGTTCAAAATTGAACTAAAATACCAAATAAAAAAAAACAGATATTTTTCAGTTATTTTTATTATCAAAATACAAAGCTTCCTTACCATAAACCAAAGTCAACATAGAAGAGAGACCTTTGAGTCCAAGACAGAAGACAATCAAATACCCACTTACAAATTGGTCTACATAACTTAAACCGAAATAAAAAAAACAAAACAAAAGCAAAAATATGGGAAGAAACTATAACAATAAAGCCGGCACAACAGCCAACGAGAGGTTTCGTGGCCAGCACAACAACGTACAACAAAATGACTAATGGAGAAACCACCATTACACCATTAAGGAAGGCTTCTATAATTCGATCGATCTCTTTCAACATTTCTGGTAACCTGGAAGATAAATTCGGGAGAGCTCCTTGTTCGGAGATGACTGCTTGAACCCTAAAGTTATCAGTCTGCATCACCGGTTGACCACCAGCAGAAACATCGACGACCGAACAGTATAGCAGCAACGCTCTAAGGGACGGTAAGAACCGCCAGTAAGCAACAACTAAATCTGTGAAATAACACAGAGGGCATAAGAGGATCCTGACAAAAGAGAAGTAACGTGAGAAGGAAGATTTTAAGGGTGGTTGGTCATTAACAGACAGCTTCGACGGAGAACTATAGAGAAGAGAGACACTCCTTATCCTCAATTCTTTCTTTGTTCAACGAAATTTTGTCACTTCTAAAATCGTCGAGATTTTAATGAATGACCAAAGTGACGTTAGGAGACTCGATCTCTATCAAACGACAAGTGATTCCAACAAACGAGGGCCATGGTCGGAGAAAGTAAACAAAAAATTAAAAAAAAAACAAGGCAAATAGAATGACTAGTGGAAGAAATCACCTGAAGAAAAATCCATTTAAATCCATTCCCTTTTTCTAATTAAATTCTTATATATTATTCAAAACTGTTTATTAATAATATTTAATTAATTGTTTAAGATATAAGTCTGTTAAAAATATTATTATATGGATATATTGGAATAAATTAAATGCGTTGGAAGAACAAATTCATTAATTTAATTAATTAATGTTTAATTATTTGAAAAATGAAAAGTTTTATAATAGTTGGAAAATGGGCAGTCATGATTCCAACTCAATTAGATCCAAGGGTGATGGTGAAATCTTAGTCCAACAATTTTCAGTAATAATGTTAAACTCAATTGACATTGTCCCCAGTAAAACGCACAAAAAGACGTAGGATCGAACTTGCCTAAGTATTCAAGGACCTTCTACAGGGGAGTGGGCATTTCATCATCCCCTGGAGATTCTTCACATAATATTATTGAACCCAACTACAGAAACAAAAGTTAAATGGGGGTGTTCTGGATACTACGAATCGACATCAACCCACATTCGAACCATGTTTCATGCAAAAAGTACACATTTCGATCACCGACCTGGAAAAACGGATCAGATGGACGCTGTAAAGCTGTCATGAGGCATCAGCCGAGGGATTACCACCCTGAACGGCTGAGCCCTGGTTGTTGTAACCCTGCCCTCCGCCTCTTCCGCCTCTGCCCCTGTTGTTATATTGGTTTCTAGAATAATAGTTGCCAGGCTGATCATTGTACCCATTCTGGTAGGTTACACCTCCCCTTCCACTGCCTCGACCTCCACGACCAGCCCTACGGCCACCCCCGTTACCTCGACCACCTCTTTGGTTCTGATATGGTCTTCGAGGAACATATTGTTGCTCCTTGGATTCTCCATTATCTGCCTGTAGTTTGTCGTGTTCTTGTTGAACTGTAATATCCTCTGCATGGTTCTCTTTCTCCAAATTATCCTGCAGAGCACAAGCCTACAATATTAAAACTCAAATATATAAAATCCTGAAGGAACATATAGTGTTAAAGTAACTGAAAGAACCTGCTGAAGTTCCTCGGTACTACTATATTGATTGTCGCCGGTTTCAGCTTCTTGATAATTTGATGCCTCATCTTCCTACAGAACATAAGAACATAACTTGAAAACATAACACCAATTGGATGATAAAACTAACAGGAGGACAGCTCCAAATGAAATTTAACATTTATGTTAATGCCAGGTCAAATGAAAACGAGTTCCCGATCGCAATAACATACCTAGTTGCCAACAAAGCCACAATTCTAGAGGCAAGATTTGTTTGTTGGCACCGTGGCCATGGTTTAGATCCTTGTAATCCCTCCCCATCCCCGGAATTTGTAATGATAAATAAATAAATAACATACCCACTTACGTGACCTGGATCAGAATAATCATGAAATACTACATAAAGATCATAAAACATCACTTGAAAATCCTCAGTTACACTACATTTCTAATTTCTCATAATAGCTTATTAGAACAATTCTCTGCTTATTTCAGAATTCCTACTCAACGACATGAATGCTTTGGACAATCTTGTTTTAGTTGGGTTCCATTAGTAAACCTTTAAGCCAAGTTATGAACTCATCCTACACGACCCAGCCCATTATTCATTACATTGTAATATGAAGTGAAACCACGACATCAATTCTTTCGGCTAAAATAAACCACCTTGCCAAAAAATTGGCCAGTTTTTCTTACCGAGTAAACTGCAGATTTTGCAGCTATAGAAGCCAAATTTGTATACTTCCCTTGGAGGGGAGAGAGAAAAGAATCTAAAACAAAATTTCGTTTGCCAAATTCACCTGGCACCAATTTTACCAGGAGTGACCAAAAGCAAAACATGCCTCTTGGAAAACAATTATAAGGGACAGGATGATTGCTAAGCAAAAAGTCATAATAGAAATGAAATGTATTTCAAGTGAAGAGAGAATAAAAAGAATGAATTCTATCAAACATGACATCCTCCAATGATCAGCAGCAAGGAATGAATAAATTACAAGTAAGATGAATACGAATCCCACTCCTGGAGTTATACATGAAACAAATATATATAGTTAATTACTTAATTATGCTTTAGGGTCAAGCACTCTAGATCCATTTGCAGAGGAATAAGTAGTATAGACAATGAGATTATGAGACAATATAAATGAGCAAGAAATCCTACTGCCAAAAAATTAGAGTTCGGAACGTATTCAACTTGAAATTTATTCTAGACTTAACTTTTGTATGACTTAAACAAAGCCACAGCCACCAATATCTTAGGTAAGCCCGATTTTTCATAGCTACTACAAATCCTAGCAAAATAGGCAAACTAATCCAAATAACTTTATGCTAGAGATTGACAATCAATTTTCAAATGCAACACCTACATGATGTAAAACAGCAAAGCACAAAAGGGAGTTGGGGCAACCCCCGTGAACTGAAATCGAACATAGACACAGTCAACACAAAACTAGAGATTAAATTGATTCTCAAAGGCATTTACATGTAGCCAAAGTCCAGAGATCAAATAAGTATTGAATAATCCCCAAGTAGAAACCCTTCTTTTCAGCCTGGGATTAGAGTGTAAGCTTTTACCTAAACATTTTAGGACTGGATCGCACTTTGAAATTAGAAAGTAGAATTCCTTAGCTCTATGAATATGCATGCAACTTCTTTCGACCTATAAAGAACTACTTCATGAGATTTTTAGCAATTATGCCTGCATGGTTATTAACTTGCGCAATCTTAGACAAGATGCCCAAGGGAACTTATTTAGAACCACATTACATTCTTGCTCTTATTAGCTAAATCTAAGCTTAAATAACTCAAAATCCAGTGTCTGCTGTCCAGATATTAATCAAACCTGGGATAACCTTCATATATGGAAACTCTTCTTATAAACTTATGCTTTCTTGCACAGACTGGCAACTGCCCATTACATAAGACCCTTCATCAAGAGTTACCATTGATATGACTGAGCCCCAACAATATGTGACCAACATGTACACGGAACTTCCAAGAAATTCAAATAATTAATCCATTATGTACCAACCTTTTGTCAAAAGAAAACCTTGCTTAAACAACCTCCTTCCTTCCAACTAGTTCCTATTTAGCCGTCTTACACTAGGTTTCATCGTTAACAAAAGAAAACCTTGCTTAAATAACCTCCTTCCTTCCAAGAAAAAGGGAGGACAGTATATGAGGTAGATTTGCCATTACAGGTAGAAACATTTGTGCATGTATCTTATTCATATAAAAAAGAACACTTGATAGAGTTTGATAATGTTGATGTCTGAAAGATTTAGCAACCAGTGCAAATGATTTTAATATTTCCCTCCAGCTGGAAAGCATAGATGACCCATAGTTTCAAACAACACCAAATAGCAATGATATTAACCAACACATAATGATATTTGGCAAACACGACTATTCACAGTTTAAAAAAAAAATTATCTGCTGTAGCACACAGGAAAGGAATTTCTTTCTGAAGTATGTAAACGGATACTCACGGTTTCAATCACTTGTATTTGCTATGGCACACAGGTACAAGATATCTTGCTAGACATACTGGCTAAGTCTAGTACATAGCCGTCTCAACCTTTTGTGCATAAATTCAAATCTAAAGAACTCATGTTTAAACAGACTTTTGTGCATAGAGGAATATAGATATAGATTCACAGTCTAATTCTAATGCAGGCTACATAGACATGGACAAATAAAACTGATAGAAATGAATAAGAAATAGCTATGATGATCGATAGACAATTAGAAAATCGAAGAGGAAAATGCTATTACTCTAAACCATACATATGAATAAACTTAAAGTCTCTAATGTCAATGCAGTAACACTTAACTTCCATAATATACAAAAATAAACAAATGATATTGCGGGTTGCTGGTATAATTTAAACTTTGTTTCTCCAACATTTAGTAACTATTAACTTTTATATAAAGAAACTCTAGGAATTCCCAGACCTCAAAGTACTTGCATTGCATCAAATGAAACAAATTAACAATAATTTTGGTAACGATGAACGTATACGACAAGGGAAGCCAAATTTTTTACACTAAAACACATATCAGAAACATAATGCAGAAGTTGAATCCACTAACCAAATACCCTACTCCCTTTATTTCAAACTAAAACATAGTTAATACCTTTGGCTGGTACTGCCCGGCTGAATCTTCCACCTGAACAGGGACGGGAATGGGCACGCTCTGCACCGGAACCTGGAAAGAAGTATAAGTCCCAGCAGCAGCTGCTGCCACTTCAATAGGATCCTTAATCTCCGGCGTGGTTGTAAAATAATCCAAAGACATAATCTTGTTAAGCCTCTGTCTCAACCCAGCATCTGCAGCAAATAACTCCCAATTCAGAAAATCCAGAAATTTAACAATAACTAAATAACTAAAAGACCTGTGGATTATTACACGAAACGTCGGCATTGAGGTCAATCGGCTGGTCGGAGTTAGAAAGCCAAAGCTTAGCATGCTGAGCGCAGCGTTGCAAAGCGTTCTTATGAGACAAACTGGAATCAGCAGGCCGTGAAGTCAGTTGTCCGCTGAGCGTCGCAATCAAATCCAAGTCTTTCTCACTAAGCAGATCAGTAGCGTCTTCGGTCACGTAATCGTACGTCAAGCAACAGCCTCTTTCGTGGGTTCTCGTCAACATGGTCGAGGTAAAATCACTCTGAGACTTGACATCGAACAATAACCCAAAATAGAGAAGATTAAGTAGATCTTCGATGGCATGGCCGGGCTCATTTGGCTGTTGTTCTTGGGTTTCGGTTTTTTCCGGTTGGGCATCCGAGGTTGCTTCTTCTGATGAGATGTTTTGACGCTGTAAGGCGAGTGAGATTTCTTCGGAGACGGCGGCAGAAAGAGGCTGGCGAAGCTTCTCAAGTTCATCGATGAGGGCGGCGACGGCGGGTTTGGAACGGAGGACTTCTTCTTGTTCTTTGTTCAAAGGTTTGCCTTGGGATGCGGATTCTTCCATCTGGAGGATGCGGTTGTATTTCTTGCGTAGGGCGCGGAGGCGTTTGTTGATGAAGCTAAGGACGGGGCCGTCGGAAATTGTGGCGGTTGCGTCGGAGGTCGCCATTGCGGGATTGCGGCGTCGGTAGCGGTGGGCGGGTAATTGTAGTTTAGAAAGTGCACCACAGGGGAGACAGTGGTGGTGTGGTGGAGCGGCGGGATCAGGAACTTTTGGAAAGGAAAGGGAGCAAGTCTAAAGGATTTTTAATTTTTTTTTTATAAATTACACCGATAATCACTAAGTTATTAAAAATGATTATTTTAATTATATGTCTTCAAAAATTATAAAAATGGTCATTTAAATTTATGAGACTGTTACAAAACAGTTATTGAATGTTATAGAACAATGTAAAATTCGATTAGTTTAATGATTAATTTCTAACAGTTTAATAAAACTTTATGATTATTTTATAATAATTCGATAAAGTTAATGATTATTTTGAACAACTTAATATATTTAATAATGTTTTAAAATATTTAATGACAAAATAATATTTTTATAATTTAGTGATTACTTTATATACTTTACCTTTTTATAGGATTTTTTTTATCAAAATATCTTAACCATTAATTTAACCACTAAAACAAGTTAGTTTGTGCTTAATCAATTTTAATTTTAAATCAACTTTGTCATAAAATGTTTAAGAGTATGTCACATACAATGGGATTAGTGAGGTTATGATCCTCACAAAATATTGAGAATGATATGATAAAATTACTTTTTGACTCCTTCAAATTATAAAATTCAAAATATTTATTTTTAATGGATTAGTAATTGAATTAATTGGTTACTAAGTTCAAGTTTAATAATAATTTAGTAACCCTAAAATTTTGCAAATAACTTTAATTTATTTATTTTTACAAATTTTAATCTTAATTTTACCTATAAGGAAGGGGAGGAGAACTCTAGAAGAAGGAAGGGGTGCTCATATCAGGTCTAGAACTCATGACCTAAGAGAATATGTGGGAATAAAGATGAGCAGCTTGGCCAATCGGCCAAATGTACTTGCTCAACTTTAATTTGATTTTAAAATTAAATTTGAATAATAATTTACATAATTTATGGTTAATTATAATTTTGAATCTTTGATTGCAATTTTAATTTCCCATGTTTTGTTAATATTTTTAAAGCGTGTTATTTATTTTTCATTCTTTTGTTTATTTTTTATATTTCCATTTTTTCATATAATAGTGTTATTAATTAAGCTGTGCATTTTGTAGCTTTTTAGACAACACAACTCTAGGTACTAATTTTGAGCATTGTGGGGGTACTCTAAAATTTTCCTTGCATAACCAACTCTTGAACCCGACTATGATTTCAGTTCAAACGCAGACCAGACTTACGAGTTTTTAATCATACCTAACTGAAAATGACCGATGACGATTCCAAACCATGATAAACCTTTGAAGGCCAACCAATTTTGGCCTGGACAAAAATATCTCCAACAATTTGGCGACTCCGTTGGGGGCACACAAGAGAGTTAGGCCACATCAATGGGGTACATGTTGTTAGTTGCATCATTCCATGAGTTTTCTACTGAACTTCATTCGTTTAAGTGGGGGCAAAATGTTGTTCCTTTGTGAAGTTAATCTCCGTACATGATAGTAGTTGCCTTTAGGATCAGTGGCGGATCCACATGGTACCTTGGGTGGGCCTGCGCCCACCCTGAATTTTTCAAACCTTACCCATTTAGCTTCAATTTTTATAAATTTTATGAATTAGTCCTTAAATTTTATGACTTGTGCCCACCCTAAAATTTTGAGATTTTTATGATTTATACCCATCCTAAAAAGTGTTTTGATTTGTGCCCACCCTAAAAAAATTCTAGATCTGCCACTGTTTAGGATCCATATGCTTGATGACTTCGTGAGATGAATCTCCATATAGTCACAGAGAAATGCATCACCTCGAATTAAACTTCATCCTAGAAACCTATAGTAGGTTAAGATCAGAGACTTTACTAACCCCATAAGGTATTAGTGAGGATAATGTTGTTGAATAAACTTTAAATGTTGCTTTTAGTGAGTCTCAAATTTAGAAGTTATGAGGAAAATAAAATGCCAAAAGTCTTAGTAGATGAAATGCCAAAGGGTGATATAGGAGTTAGTGGTCTTTATGGTTTTTAATAAAATTTATTGTTTTTTCAGTTTTTTTTAACATAACAAGTGCCTAATGTCTATATAAAGGCCTTGTTGATTTCATTTGAGATAAGGAATGAGCAGAAAAGATATAAAAGAGTAAAACAGTTATCTTGAGTTATTTCGATTTTAGTTTTTCAAATTGGTATCAGAGCCAATGATGAATGTAACGGGTCAAATACCGCTACCACGACTAACGAAGGCGAACTACGGGAACTAGAGCATTCAAATGAAAGCTCTTCTCGAATCTCAAGATGCGTGGGAGGTGGTCGAAAAAGGTTTCGAAGAACCAACAACTACCACGAGATATACAGCGACTCAAACCAAGGCGTTGAAAGAGGCGCGATCGAAGGATAATACGGCACTATACATGTTGTTACGAGCCGTTGATGAGTCGGGCTTTGAGAAGATTGTCGATGCAACTACTTCAAAAGAGGCGTGGGGCATTTTAGAAAAAGTGTTCAAAGGAGTCGATCGAGTCAAGCAAGTGCGTCTCCAAACTCTTCGTTGCGAGTTGAAGGGCATGAAGATGAAAGAGTCGGAAAGTGTATCCGACTACATCACGCGTGTACAAGCCGTGGTGAACCAACTCATTCGTAATGGTGAAACATTAACCGATGCACGAGTTGTGGATAATATTTTGAGATCATTAACCGACCATTTTGAGAATGTTGTGTGCGCGATAGAAGAGTCAAAGGACCTTGCGACGCTCACAGTCGATGAGCTCGCCAGTTCTCCCGAGGCACACGAACAATGTAAGAAGAAAAAGAAGGAAGAGACACTCGAGCAAGCACTTCAAACCAAGGCATCAATCAAAGAGGAAAAGGTACTATATTTTCAAAATTTTCGAGGTAGAGGGCGTGGTCGTGGAGGTCGTGGAAATGGTCGCGGTGGTCAAGACGGTAGTCATGAAGGGTTATATAAGGAGAAGGGACAGTCAAGCCAACCAAATTGGCATGGAAGAGGACGCGGTCGAGGAAGAGGCGGCCGATTAAACTATTCCAACATCGAGTGCTACAAGTGTTACAATTATGGTCACTACGCGAAGGATTGCAACTCTGACAAATGTTATAATTGTGGTAAAGTGAGGCATTTTGCAAAAGATTGTCGAGTCGATAAAAAGGTAGAAGAAACAACCAACCTAGCCTTGGAAGACGAAGCGAATGAAGGCTTTCTCTTGATGGCTCAAAATGAAGTCAACGTCAACAATGACACTCTGTGGTACCTCGACTCGGGCGCAAGCAACCATATGTGCGGTCACGAGTACCTATTCAAAGAGATGCAAAAGATTGAAGATGGTTATGTGTTGTTTGGGGATGCATCAAAAGTGGAGGTCAAAGGCCGAGGTACAATTTGTTACATACAAAAGGATGGCTTGATAGGGTCAATCCAAGATGTTTATTACGTACCATATCTCAAGACCAATATTTTAAGTATGGGGCAACTCACGGAGAAAGGTTACTCGGTACTTTTGAAAGACCGGGTACTACACTTGAAGAACAAGCAAGGGCTTATGGTTGCTTGAGTCGAGATGGGCAGAAATTGGATGTACAAACTGAATTTGAGAAACTTGCGAGAAAAATGTTTGCGAGTCGACGTAGAAGACAAGGCATCGATGTGGCATCTCTGCTTTGGTCACCTATATCATGCTGGTCTAAAAGAGTTAGCAAAGAAGAACATGGTGCACAGGCTGCCGGACATGGATTATGAGGGCAAATTTTGTGAAGCATGTGTGCTTGGAAAGCAAA
Source organism: Hibiscus tridactylites (assembly GCA_958450335.1). Taxonomy (NCBI): domain Eukaryota; kingdom Viridiplantae; phylum Streptophyta; class Magnoliopsida; order Malvales; family Malvaceae; genus Hibiscus; species Hibiscus tridactylites. The sequence continues at coordinate 36,871,560 of OY288271.1, forward strand.
CGAGAATCTCGTTTCAAAAGAAGGCAGAATATCGAGCTAAAAATCCTCTCGAGTTGATTCATACCGACATATGTGGACCAATCACCCCCGAATCTTTCAGCGGTAAAAGGTATTTCATTTCCTTTATCGATGATTTGTCACGAAAAACTTGGGTTTATTTTCTGAAAGAAAAATCTGAGGTATTTGAGGCGTTTAAAAAGTTCAAAGTGATGGTGGAGAAGGCAACATGTAGACCCATCAAAGCCGTATGATCCAATAGAGGTGGCGAGTATACTTCGACGACTTTCATGGAGTATTGTGAGGTGTAAGGCATAAGGAGATTTCTAACCGCACAATACTCTCCTCAACAAAACGGTGTGGCCGAGAGGAAGAATCGGACTATTCTAGACATGGTTCGATCAATGCTCAAAAGCAAGAAAATGCTGAAGCAATTTTGGGCAGAAGCTGTGCAATGTGCAGTCAATGTGCAAAATCGATGTCCACATGTGAAGTTAGAAGATCAAACACCACAAGAGGCATGGAGCAGACAAAAGCCGACAATTTCCCATCTCAAAGTGTTCGGTAGTGTGGCTTATGCACACGTACCGGATCAACGAAGAACGAAGCTCGAAGACAAAAGAAAAAGGTATATTTTTATTGGGTATGATGAGAAGACAAAAGGGTACAAGCTACTCGATCCAATAAGCAAAAAGGTGACAGTGAGTCGGGATGTGCGAGTAAACGAAGCAAGCGAGTGGGACTGGAACAATTCGACAGAGGTTATTATCGAAGTTGGAGAATCATCAGTCGCTGCACCAACAAGCATACCAACAAACTCTGAAACTACCGATGATGAAGATGAACCACGACAACCCAAAATACGAAGTTTGCAAGAATTGTATGATTCGAAAATTGAGGTACACCTTGTATGTCTTTTGGCAGATGCTGAAAATATCAGCTTTGAAGAGGCTTTGCGAGACAAGAAGTGGGAAACTGCCATGAATGAGGAGATTAAGGCGATTGACCGCAACAACACATGGGATCTAACAGAATTGCCGAAAGGAAGTCAGCCTATTGGTGTGAAGTGGGTGTTCAAGAAAAAGATGAATGCTCAAGGTGAGATAGAACGATACAAGGCGCGACTTGTTGCGAAGGGATACAAGCAAAAGGCAGGTATCGAATACGACAAGGTGTTTGCTCCCGTTGCAAGAATAGAGACAATCCGATTACTCATTTCACAAGCTGCTCAATTCAAATGGCTGATATTTCAAATGGATGTCAAGTTGGCATTCTTGAATGGTGTGCTTGAAGAAGATGTCTACATCGAACAACCGCCCGGGTACATGAAAGTCAGAGAAGAGAAGAAGGTGTTAAAATTGAAGAAGGCACTTTACGGGTTGAAACAAGCACTGCGGGCATGGAATACACGTATCGATACATATTTCAAGGAGAACGGGTTCAAGCAATGTCCCTACGAGCATGCCCTTTACGTAAAGAACAATGGAGGTAACGTGTTATTTGTTGCTCTTTATGTCGACGACCTCATTTTTATGGGTAACAATGATGAGATGATAGAAGAGTTTAAGGGCACAATGACACGTGAATTTGAAATGACAGATTTAGGTTTGATGAAGTTTTTTCTTGGTTTAGAGGTTAGACAAGTAGAGACAGGTATTTTCGTATCATAAGAGACATATGCAAAAGAAATTTTGAAGAAGTACAAGATGGCAAATTGTAACTCGGTATCAACACCAATGGAACCAGGTGTAAAACTCTCGAAGTTCGATGGAGCAGAACGTGTCGATGCGAGTAGATACCGGAGTTTTGTTGGAAGCCTTTGCTATCTCACATGCCCAAGACCGGATCTTTCATTAAGTGTCGGCGTTGTAAGTCGGTTCATTCACATTGGAAGGCGTTGAAGCGAATCCTACGGTACATCCAAGGAACGATGTCACTCGAGTTGTTCTACTCGAAAGCAGAAGATTACAAATTGGTTGGGTACTCCGACAACGATTGGTGTGGAGACATAGACGATCAGAAAAGCACATCGGGATATGTGTTCTTTATGGGAGATACTGTGTTTACATGGATTTCAAAGAAGCAACCGATCGTGGTGCTCTCAACATGTGAAGCTAAATATGTAGCAACATCTTGGTGTGTATGTCATGCGATATGGCTTAGAAATTTGTTGAGCAAGATGGAGCTAAAGCAACTAGGTGCAACCGTGATTCAAGTTGACAACAAATCAGCAATTGAGTTGGCAAAGAACCCGGTGAACCATGAAAGAAGCAAACACATCGACGTTCATTTTCACTTTATCCGAGATCATGTGAAGGAAGGAAATGTGGAATTGGTGCATGTGGTGAGTCGGGATCAAGTTGCGGATATCTTCACAAAACCGCAACCGAAAGTACTTCTCGACAAATGCAAGAAGATGATTGGCATAATGGATGGTAGAAGCATTTAAGTTTATGGGGGAGTTTTGTTGAATAAACTTTAAATGTTGCTTTTAGTGAGTCTCAAATTTAGAAGTTATGAGGAAAATAAAAGGTCAAGAGTCTTAGTAGATGAAAGGCCAAAGGGTGATATAGGAGTTAGTGGTCTTTATGGTTTTTAATAGAATTTATTGTTTTTCAGTTTTTTAACATAACAAGTGCCTAGTGTCTATATAAAGGCCTTGTTGATTTCATTTGAGATGAGGAATGAGTAGAAAAGATATAAAAGAGTAAAACAATTATCCTAGGTTATTTCAATTTTAGTTCTTCAAATTTAAGTATTTTGTTTAGAATCGAAACCACGTATAGTGAACTGTAAAGACTTACCCAAGTAGAGCCATGTTGAACCTATCTTTAAGTGGTTATCTACCTAGGTACACGGAAAAAACATACATTGCTTTTACTTACGTTTAAGCATGTAAAATTTTTCCATTGATATATTAACATGGGAGTAGAAAGCATGTGGGTAGGTTTTTGATTTAATGAAACGTATCGGGTAAGCATGTATGGGTAAGATTCATGTTTACAATTTCACCTTCTTTATTTTTTTTCTCGAACTAACTAGATTTTTGTTGTTTTTTCCTTTGTATGTATCATTTTTTGTATTGACATTTGCATACATTGATATTCCATGCATTCACAAGTACAGTTAACTAGACTTGAGAATTAGTGGAGTCATGGAAAATAAATTAAGTCAGGGGCATATGGTACATCAATGTCTTCTTTGTCATGGTTGAATACTTGAACCATTGTGGGAGGTTCTTGTTAGTTAAGTTGTTTTTTTTGTAATGCATAGTTTCACATTTTTAGATTCTTCAAACCGAGACGTGTGGCCTTAGGCGCTTTTGGGATAGTGTGGCGCCTAAGTAAGCCTTACCGATATAAGCTAAAATGCTTGATCCATGCGGAAACGAAACTTTGAGGGCAAGAAAAAGAGAACACGAAAGAATTGAGCGAATGCTTGGAGTTTTATTACTCAAAACGAAAAATAAAGCTTGATACCTAACGAAAACAAACTAAAGCAAGAATATGTCTCTAATGAGGTGGGGGTAAGCCTCTTTATATAGCCCCCTACATCCAATGGTAAAGTTCTACTCTAACTAGGACTACTACTATTCGAATCCTTCAAGGAGTATAACTCTTTAACCCCTAGTGAAGGGCCAACTCGCTTGTATGCTAGGCCCAAGATGGCGTAGAGGACATGCTCAGCCCCTTGGTGTGCACTGGGCTCGGGCCCTAGGGCGCGACTCGTGACATTTTCTCCCACTGGTTCTGGCGACGCCCTCCTCGATCGGCTTAGATGGTACCGGCTCACTTGGTCTTTAAATTGCCATAGGCCTTCGGCTAGTTCGCAACTTCCTTCATTGTCGGGAAGCCCTTTTCACAGGATGAAATACTCATGCCTCGGTTGATGGCCTGGTCGTCGAATGGCCCTTTCTTCTTGGATGTCTCGAACTTCGTTCTCATAGGAGACCTTCACTCTGACTGGTTCCCGGTGTGACTTGTCTCGATCCGGATCTAACTCCTCTTGATGGAATGGCTTGAGTAAACTTACATGGAACACCATATGAGCTCGAATGGTTGTTAGCAACTCTAGTCGATAGGCCATGGTGCCTACTCTCTTGACAACTTTGAACGGACCCTCGTATCTTCGCACAAGCCCTTTGTGCACGGTTGGGTTGCGCAAGATCCCGGTTAGCTTGGTAAGGACTAAGTCTCCAACTTGGAAGCTCACGTTCTTACACTTCGTGTTTGCCCACTTCTTGGTCCACTTTTCTGCCTTATGTAGACAAGCTCGGGCTAAGTCATGATGATCTTGCCACTCCGTGGCAAACTTGTGTGCTGCTGGATTAGGCCCCTCATACTTGGTAGCAACCGTGTTGAGTGTGAGCAGTTGCTACCCTGTCATGATCTCGAACGAACTTTGATTGGTCGCCTCACTCCATTGCAAATTGTAAGAAAATTGGGCCACATCTAACAGCTTTGGCCAGTTGTGCTGTGTGACACTCATGTAGTGTCTTAAATATATCTCCAATAAGCCATTCATTCGTTTGGTTTGTCTGTTAGTCTGAGGATGGATGCTTGTTGAGAAGTTCAAACTTGATCCCATAAGCTTGAACAACTCAGTCCAGAATCTGCCCGTGAACCGCGTGTCCCGATCACTAATGATTGTCTTTGGCACTCCGCAATACTTCACCACGTGTTTGAGGAAAAGACGGGCTGCCTCCTCGGTGGGGCATACCTTCGATGCTGGGATAAACATCTCGTACTTGGAAGACCTGTCAAAAACAACCATGATACTAGACAGGTCGTCGATGTTGGTTAAACCAGCTATAAAGTCCATGGATACATTTTCCCATGGTTTCTCGAGAATGGGTAATGGTTGTAATAGTCCCATGGGTCGTTTCATCTCGATTTTATCTTGTTGGCATACAAGACAAGTTTTCACATAGGCTTCCACATCCTCACCCATGTGTGGCCACTAGTATTGCTCGGTAATCAAGGCGAAGATTCGTTTCATCCCCGGATGTCCAACCCACTTGAAATCATGGCACTTCTTCATGATTTCCTTACGTAACTCTTCGAATTGAGGCACGTAGAGGCGGTGTCCTCAAGCATAAAGCAAGTCCTCCTCGAGCCAAAACCTTTGTGTTTTGCCCTCCTTGGCATAGTTGATGAGCATTTTGGCCGTTGGGTCATGTGACAGCCCCTTCTTTATGCGTTCTAGCAATTGTCCCTACGGCAAGCTAACAAACTCTATGTTATACCTTTGGCTTAAGGCGTCGATAACTGAGTTGACTTTCCTCTGCTTGTATTCTATGGCAAAATCAAACTCGACATGAAACTCTTGCCAACGATCTTGCTTGGGAAACAACTTTTTCTAGGTTAGGAAATAACTATTAGCAACAATATCGGTGTAAACTACGAACCTGGACCCAAGTATGTGGTGTCACCAAGTGCGCAAACAATGCACCACCGTAGTCATCTCTTTTTCATGAGTTGAGTATCTCATCTGGGTTAGAAAACAAGCCTTTGAAGACTTGAAACAATGCACCATTGATGCATCAATGTAGATTTCAAAGGGTTTGGTGTGATCCAGTAACGCCAACACTGGCTCACTTGTCATGGCATGTTTCATGTCTTCAAAGGCTTGTTGGCAATCTCGGTTCCAATCCCACGCCTTGTTCTTTTTCAACAACTCGATCAAGGGGTGGCAATTTTGGAGTAGTCTTTGACGAACTGTCGATAATAATTTGCTAGCCCAAAGAAGGATCTCAATTTTATTACCTTGGTTGGCGGTTCTCAATCTACGATCGCTTGAATTTTGGCCCCATCCATCTGGATCTTGCCATCTCCAACAATGTGGCCAAGGAATTGAACCTTCTCTTGGGAAAATGAGCACTTCTCCTTGACGTATAGCTCATTTTGTCGCAAGACTTCGAACACCTTCCGCAAGTGTTCAACGTGCTCCCCAATGGTCTTAGTATAGATCACAATATCATCAAGGTAAACTACAATGAACTGATCGAGGAAGGATTGTAGTACCTTGTTCATGAGGGTGCAGAATATGGCGAGAGCATTCGTGAGGCCGAAAGGCATCACAAGGAATTCATACGAACCGTAACGCATCACACAAGTTGTCTTCGGCTCGTCACCTTTGCAAATCCTTACTTGGTAGTACCCATATCGCAAATCCAACTTGATGAACCACCTTGCACAACCAAGCTGATCGAACAAGTCGGCTATCAAAGGGATCGAGTACTTATTCTTCACAGTGAGCTTGTTCAAAGCTCGATAGTCAATGCACATTCGAAGCGTTCCATCATGCTTCTTTTGAAAGAGAACCAGTGCACCGTAGGGTGCCTTGGATGGTCGGATATACCCCGCATCGAGGAGTTCCTTCAGTTGTCTACGTAACTCCTCAAGCTCGAGCGGAGCCATTCGGTAAGAAGCTCAGACTGGTGGCTCCGTGTTCGGTATAAGCTCAATCTTATGGTCGACTTCCCACTTTGGTGGGAGAGTTTTAGGCAACTCGGAGGGCATTACATCCTGGAACTCGGTTAGGACTTGCCCCACCTCGGTTGGGACCCCTTTGGACATGGGTGGCTCTTCATAGACCAACGTTACTAAGTATGTTAGTTTATCCTTGCGTATCCCTTTGTTGAATTGGATGGCAGACACCATCTTGGCCCTAACCCCAGATTTTCGACTCACTGGGACCATGCATGAATGTGTTGGGTCAAGTATGCACAAACAATTGGCAAACTGAACAAGGAATACTTTAATTTGATCAAGAAAACTAATGCCAATCACTAAGTCAAAATCGTCAAGGTGAATTACCTTGATTGTTTCCTTGTCGGACTAGCCGCCGATGTTGAGTTTAACTCCTCTTGCTACTCCGGATATTGGAGCCTATTCGAAATTCACGGTTTTAATAAACCCACTTGTCACCTCGATGCAAAGGCCAAGTCTCTTGGCAACCTGTTCTCACATGAACAAGTCAGAGGCACCGGTGTCCACTAATACACTCAACTTTCAGCCTGCCACGATGATATTTACGAACATCAAGCCCTTCTTCTTGGAACCCTTCTTAATTTCCATGAAACTGATGATGAAATTAAGCTTGAGGAGTTCCTTCTTGTTGTTGTCCTACTTGTCGTCATCTTCCTCTGAGATGGCCGCCACTTTTTCGAGTTGGGGACAATCCATTTTCATGTGATTGCCTCCGCAATTGTAGCAACTAAAATTAGTTTTCTTTTCCCATGGCTTATAGAGTTTAGTGTCTCCGCTAGATGGCTTCTTTGATTCGTCATTGGCATGTTTATCCTTGCTTTATCTGCCACTACCTTTATGCTTTGGCTTTTGTTTATGGAGGTTCGACTTCTTGTATTCAAATTCTATAAGGGAGTTGGCTATGCTTAATGCCTTGGAAAGATCTTGTGCCCTCATTTGGTGCAGCTCTAACTTTGCCCATCGTTGTAGCTCGTTCTTGAATGCAAAGAGGGCATCAGTTTCGCTTATACCTTCGATTTGGAGCCTGAGTTTGGTGAACTTCTTGAGCATTCTATGGGTAAAAATGCTCATTGAACTCGAATTGGAAATCCTTTCATGTTTTGATTGGGAACATTTAAGCTACCACAATAGGAGGGCGATATCAACCAAGTAAATAGAAGTGGTGTTTACTTTGGTGTTCTCATCTTCGATGCCTGTGAGTCAGAAATATTGCTCTAACCCCCAAATGAAGTTGTCCACTTCTTGGGCAGACCTCGCCCCATTTAACCCCTTCAGCTTTGGCACATCGATCATGGGCTTGGCTTCTGTCTCTTTGCCCACCATACTGGTTAACACGACATTCTTGTAGAGATGTAATTCGGCACTGAGCTTTTTAATCTCCCCCAACAACTCCCCTCTCATTGCCTCCATTGCAACTTGAAGGGAAACGTCTTGTTGGTTCAATTTCTCATACGTTTGGTTGAGGAGACCTCGAACCTCTTCCGTAACTTTATCTTTGAGAGATCGATCTTGGTTTCCAACTCTTCAAGGCGATCGTTGACAACGTCCAGAGACTCTACCGTCTCTTTTGCGTCGGTCTTGAAATGTTCTACCTTGTCCTCGAGTGTTGTCAACCGGTCCTTTGAAGTAGCCTTCTTCCTGTCGCCGACATGGGTCTCTGCGACCTTTGTTGATGCATTGGTATCTGCTTTCTTGGCCATCTCGAGCTGATTTCTTGGCTTTGATACCACTTGTCACATCCATAGATTCTTCAAACTGAGATGTGTGGCCTTAGGCGCCTTTGGGGTGGTGTGGCGCCTAAGTAAGCCTTACCTATCTAAGCTAAAATTATTGGATCCATGTAGAAACGAAACTATGGGGGCAAGAAAAAGAGAACGCAGAAGATTTGAGCGAATGCTCAGAGTTTTATTACTCAAAATGGAAAATAAAGCTTGATGCCTAGCAATGCCTAACAAAAATAAACTAAAGCAAGAAAATGTCTCTAAGGAGGTGGGGATAAGCCTCTTTATATAGCCCCATACATCCAATGGTAAAGTTCTACTCTAACTAGGACTACTACTATTTGAATCCTTCAAGAAGTATAACTTCTTAACCCCTAGTGAAGGGCCAACTCACTTGGATGCTAGGCCCAAGATGACGTGGAGGACATGCTCGGCCCCTTGGTGTGCGCTGAGTCGGGCCCTAGGGTGCGGCCCGTGACAATAAGATGAACCATATGTTTCCACCTGAATACAATAGGGATTCTTTTGTAAGGACCATATTTATTGTTTAGGGTAAACTACACCACATACCACTCAACAATGGCCGTTGACTCGAAAATACCACCGACCTTTAAAAAAGTTCAAAACTAACACTAAACTTTAGTTTGTGACTAAAAAATATCACTCCGCCGTTAACTCTAAACATTATGTTAAGTCAACACAATGTCGTTTTGGTGCGTTTTGTTGGAGGAAAAATATTACTACCATGCACTTGGAGAGGTTTGGACATAGAACGCTTAAATATAAGGGATAAGTCTTAACCACTAAACCAATATGATATTATATAATAGGGTTAACTACACCGGATACCACTAAACTATAGCCCTTGAGTCGAAAATACCACCGAACTTTAAAACTCTTCAAAACTAGCACTGAACTTTAATATTTGAGTCGAAAATGTCACTCCACAGTTAACCGTTAACTCCCTCGATAAGTCAAAACGACGATGTTTTGGTGCAGCTGTTTTGGCCCAAACGATGTCGTTTTGCTGGAGGAAAAAATAAAACCATGCACTTGGGGTGATTTGAACCCAAGACCTTTAAGAGGTAAAGCTAAACCTTAACCATTAAACCAACATAATATTATGTAGTATTTTACCACAAATATTATAAATCTTAAACTACTTTAGATTAATTTAAATTATTTTATGAAATAAATAATATTAAAATATATTAATTATATATAATATATATAAGTGTATTGTTTTTATATAAATATTATATATAAATAATATATTTATATTATAAATATTATATAAAAACTCTAAACTCTAAATTCTAAACCATAAACTACAAAGCTCAAAGCTCAAACCCTAAACTTTATGATTTGATATTTGGGGTTTATAGTTTTTTTATATATTATTTATAATACAAATATATTGTTTTATGAATATCTTTTGTTTTTAAAAAATAATATATTTTTTTATTGATATATGTAAAAACAATATATTTTATATTATTTATAGAATTATTTTTTTATAAAATAATTTGGATGAACTAAATAGATAAGTTTATATAATTTAAATAAAAATATTTTATTTTTATATTATTTATAATATAAATATGTTATTTTTAAAAATATAAAATTTAAATATAAAAAACCCTTAAACCTTAAATCCTAAACTCTAAAGTTTAGAATTTTAATTCGAGTGTTGGAGTTTGTGGGTTAACAATTTAGGATTTAGGGTTGTTTAAAAATAATATATTTATATTATTAATAATATATAAAAATAATATTATTTTATTTATATATATGTGGGCAAATAGTATATATTTATATGTTAATATTATTTATTTCATAAAATAATTTGGATTAATATGAAGTAGTTTAAGATATAAAATATGTGGTAAAATACTATATAATTTATGTTGGTTTAATGGTTAAGGTTTAGCTTTATCTTTTAAAGGTCTTTGGTTCAAACCACCCCAAATGCATGGTTCTATTTTTTTCCTCCAGCAAAACGATGTCGTTTTGGGCCTAATTAGACTTCAAAACAGCTGCACCAAAACGTCGTCGTTTTGACTTAACGGGGGAGTTAACGGTTAACGGCGGAGTGACATTTTCGACTCAAATATTAAAGTTCAGTGCTAGTTTTGAAGAGTTTTAAAGTTCGATGGTATTTTCGACTCAGGGGCTATAGTTTAGTGGTATTCGGTGTAATTAACCCTTATAATATTTTGCCAGAAATATTATATATCTCAAACTACTTGAGTTTAATTCAAATTATTTTATGAAATAAATTGTAACACCCGTGTTTTGGGGTTAGGAGTTACTAGTTAGTTGCGTGGGTTGGTTTGAGTCGGTAAAATCGATTTTTATTTAAATTTGACCTTAATTTTGATTTAATTGAGGTTTAAAATAAAAAAAGGTGGCGTTTTTGTAAATAAGTGGAAAAAGGGATGACAACCTTTTTGAAATAAAAAAAGGAACAAAAAAAACCCATCATCTTCCCCTTTTCCCCTTTTCAACGTGAAACCAAGCCAAACCCTCCCTAAACCCCTAAAAACACTATTCCATTTGATTTCTTCATCTATTCAAGGGCACTTTCAAAGGTAATCTCATTTCTCAACTCTCCTCATCATCCCCATCATTTACATTGTCTTAGATTTGAAAACTATCATCTTTTTGAAATTTCAAGTTTAAGAAAAGTTTGAACTTTAATAGGTTTTTCATTTGATTTTGATTTGTTGAGTTGGGTTTTGGTTTAATCTCACCTAAATACACTTAATATCTTGAAATGGTTGGATTTGGGAGCAATCTCGAAGTGGGTCTTTGGGGCAATTTTTGAAGTGTCTAAAATTGGGTTTTTGAGGTGTTTTTGTGTTGGGTTGAAGGGCTGATGGTATAGGGTTATTAGGTAAGTGTTTTGGGACATTTTTGAAGTCATTTGGGTGTTAGAAATCATAGTTTTCAGCTGGGTAATTGGGGAGCTCGAAAATGGAAGTTTTGGTGAATAATTTGAGTTGGAATTGTGAAGCTTTGACATGTGGTTGTGAGTGGGGTTTGTGACTGAATTTAGCATTGAATTGGTGAGTAATAATTGTGTTTTGATTGGTTAGAGGCAAGAGGGAACATCATAGAAGAATCGGGACCGAATCCGGGAATCAAAGGGGCTTGATTTGCTTGCTTGGTTTGCTAAGGAAGGGTGGTGAGTAAAACTTTAAATTTGTTTTAAAGTTGGTTCAAGTGTGTGTAATGGAGGTATTGGAATGAGTTTGGTAGACCATTCCAAGGTAGAAGTTAAATTGGTAGTTTGACTTCTTGTTTGTTAATGAGCTTTGATTTCCTATGCCTATCTTGATCTTGCAAAGTATGAATTGGCTTTGTATGTGTAATACATTGTTGTGTATGATGATAGTTGAATGGTATGAATGATGATTAATGTGACGTGGTTTAAAGAGATTGGCACTAGTTAACTTACCGGGTGTAAATGATCGATCATTAGGATTAGTGTGCACACATTTGAGTCAAAACGCGCGTGGCCTTGATGGCGTTGAGTCATCAAGGAGGAGTACGGTGATGTAATATTCCACCGGAAATTTATTTATATTATACGTGATGATGAGTGGAATCCCATCCGTAGGTCATGTGGTGATGAGTGGAATCCCACCCATGCAAGGTCCGGTGATGAGTGTAATCCCACCGAGGTAATATTATTGTCGAGAGTAAATCCGCACATCCGAGTAAACTAATAGTGGCCAATGAATTTGTTCTTACGATTTTGATGATGTGATATTGGTTTATATTGTTGAGTTTAATATGATGTGAGATGCCATATTTATGACTCTTGAAATATTAGCTAGATTGTTATGATGTTTTTTATGTATGTTGTGTTCGATGTTAAGGATTACATGCTTGAACCATGCATTGTTGTTGTTTTTGGTTTTTAGAGCATCCTCACTAAGCTTCTAGCTTACGCTCTCATTTTCAACAATGCAGATCATTAGCGTGGTGTTAGCAAGAAGCAAGGTGAAGGGGGCTTTCCAAATTTGTAGTTGCTCAAGTATGAATTAGTAATTAATGTAGTAGTTTAGCAATGGAGCTACTATGTTTTTGTATGAGCGTTGTATGACTCTTATATGTTGTTGATGTTTACGTTTTGCTTGGATTTGTAAACCATGATAAGTCTTGATGAATGCTTGTGTTGATGAGGCTATGCTTAGGATGGTTTATGTTGTTTGGTTGTGTATGCAAACCTTGTATGTGTTGACTTGTGCCTTATGCTTTTTGAGTTCTTAAGCATGCCCTTATATGCAAAATCCATCCCTTGTGTGAATGCCATGATGTATATGTGTAATTGTTCATCCTAATTGCTATACATGCTAATTCTTGATTGTAGTATGTTGCATGAATGATTGTATGTGGCTAGGGGAGTCCCAATATGCATTTAGAGTTTGAGCTTTGTTAGTTTTTTCAGAAACTTGAGACTTGTAGAGCAGGGCGTATCGGTACGCCTAAGGGCCGTATCGATACGGTCTTGCCTGCAGGACTCAGTTTTGGTTGGGCGTATCGATACACGGGGGGTGTACCGATACGATTTTAGCTCACTGGAATTCTGAGATTTTGGCGAGTTAAGGGCGTATCGGTACGGTGTTGAGGCGTATCGGTACATTTATATCTCGTTGACCACGAGATGTTGACCGAGAAGGGTGTATCGATACCCTCAAGGGTTGTATTGATACGGTCTTCCCTGAGTTGACTGATTGGGTTGACCTAGTCAAGGCGTATCGATACCCTTGATTGGTGTATCGATACGACCTGCCCTGTAAGTGTAAAATGGACTGTTTGAAGTGTGGTTGTGGTTCGAATGTGCTTCTTTATTGATGTTTCCTGCTGACATGATCACTTAGGAATTAACATGCCTTTAAACAAGATTAAATTAAAAGAAAATTTTTAGGGTTGCTAACCGAGGGGGAATCTTAACGGGTTTCGCTTCGATTTTCCCCGTGTAGCCTACTCGGACCGGTCATCCGCCTAGACCGGGACGAGGGGTTACATAAATAATACTATAAATGATATTAATATATATAAATATAAAATATATTATTTTAATACATTATTAATAATATAAATTATATTATTTTTAAAACCCAAAATATTCATAAAAATAATATAATTATATTATTAATAATATATAAAAACCCTAAATTGTTAACCCATAAACCCCAACCCTCAAACTTAAACATTAAACATTAAACATTAGAGTTTAGGATTTAGGATTTAAGGGTTTTTTTATATATTAATATTATGAATATTTTGGATTTTTTAAAAATAATATATTTATATTATAAATAATATATAAAAAATATATTTTTATTTAAATTATACAAACTTATCCATTTGGTTCAACCAAATTATTTTATGAAAAAATAGTACTATAAATAATATTAGTACAAAAATTTTGTAAAACATATTATTTTTATGGTTTTTTATACATTATTGATAATATAAATATATTATTTTGAAAAATATTTGTTAAAATAATATATTTATATTATAAATATTATATAAAAACTCAAAAACACAAACCTTAAATTGAACAAAAATAAAATCATAATAAAAATTTTAAGGTCTTATATATTATTTATAAAATAAAAATATTATTTTTATGAATATTTTGAGTTTTTTTAATTAATTTATTTATATTATAAATATTATATAAAAACAATACACTTTTATTCATATATATTGATATATATATATATATATTATATTATTTATTTATTAATATTATTTATAGTGTTATTTATTTCATAAAATAATTTGAATCAATCTCAAGTAGTTTGAGATATATACTATTTGTAGTAAAATATTATATAATTTCAACTTGGTTTAGTGGTTAATGTTTAGTTTTTCTATTTGAAGGTCTTGGGTTTAAACCCTTTCAAGCACATGGTTTTAATATTTTTCCTCTAGCAAAACGACGTCGTTTTGCGCTAATTTAGGCTTCAAAACAGCCGCACCAAAACGACGTCGTTTTGACTTAACGTGGGTGTTATGAGTTAACGACATAGTGGTATTTTCGAGTCACAAACTAAAATCTAGAACTAATGTTTTGATATAATAATTGAAAAATGTTTTGGACTGATTTAAAAAGAATTCAAAACTATTTCCAAAGTCCAAATAATTTGAAACTATGTTTAGGGATGTTTTCAAAAGGGTTTTACATGTTTTCAAAATCCAATCTACACAAAACTATCCAGGTGTTTTGAAACACCCTTAGGTGTTTCGATACGGGGTATTCCAGTAGCAAAAACGTTTCGATACTAGTATCGAAACGGGCCTTTCCTGGATGAGAATTTTGCCCAGCGTTTCGATACGGGCTATGTCGTTTCGATACGCCTACGTGGCATCAACCACAACGATCATAAACCCCAATGGCTATTTCCCAACTAACTTTTAAATGCATATCGTTTCGATACGGAGACAGGCGTTTCGATACGGGTGTTTCGAAACAGCCAAGGGCGTTTCAATACGAGTGTGCATCAGACTGCAACGACTCTTTCTACTTAAAGGGTGTTTCGAAACGATCATGAGTGTTTCGAAACGGTGAGCTGCAGAACTACATTTATGGTGGGAAATAAAATCCTCAACGACTCCAATTCAATCCCAACGGCTAGTAACGGCTACAAACTCATCAAGAGTATAAAAGAGACTTCCAAGCATCAAGATATGGTTAATGCTTCAATTGTCAATCAACAAATGATCAAATATTGTCTTTGTACTTAAATTGTCAATTCTTGTATAGACAAACACTAGTGAGCCAAAATTGTCAAATTTGCTCAAGTGTTTTAAGTTTTGAGTGAGTGCTTTAATTGTGCAAACAAACATCTATTAGAGGGATTTGTGTTTGCTTTTCTTATCTCTTGTAAAGAGGGTTTTGGTCAAGGCTTTGGGTAGAAAGCTTGATCGGTGTATAAGGGTTTCCTCCTAAGCCTAGAAAAAGAGATGAATCAATAGTGGATTGATTGGAAATCCTTAGTGGGAAGCTAAGGTAGTGGATGTAGACCTTGGTTAGAAGGTTGAATCACTCTAAAATCATCGTGTTCTTTATATTTTAGCTTCCACACCAAATCCACCCAAAATTCCACCTCTCCACCACTTGGTGAGCAACATCGGTTGAAGGAATCGAGCACCTTACAACTCAACATAAAGTTCAGTGTTAGTTTTGAACATTTTTAAAGTTCAGTGGTATTTTCGAGTCATTGATCATAGTTAAGTGGTATGTGGCCTAGTTTACCCTATTGTGTACTATCATTTTATTTTAGGGAAAACTACACCATTGACCACCAAACAAATTGGGGATACCTATTTGGACCACCAAACTATAGAAATTGTCAATCAGACCACCAAATTTATAAAATCAACCTATTTTGACCACCACCGTTAAAAACTTAACGGTGGAGTGACGGAACTGTCACATGGCAATTGACACGCGTCGTAACGTGTCAAGAATAATTTCCTTCTTCCAATAAATAAATAAATAAAGAAATTAAACTAAATATAGATAGGGAAGTAGGAGTCGAACCCATAAGGACTTAGAACTTTCCTTGTCGCGCTTTTGTAGTTTATGAACCAAGAGTAGTTGATGGAGCTATGATGATGTGATTTAGGTGGAGGTTGTTGTAATGAAATGTAATTGTTCGAGAAAGTAAAAGAAAGATTTTAAAAGAGTTTAAAGTAAATATGAGATTATCAGCTTCGGGCTTTCGCGTTGACTTGTTCTACTTGGTTCCTTGGTAAAGGTTTTTATTTCGAAAAATTTGTTGGCAAAAATTACTTCAAGGTCAATCTTTGAGTTTTTGTTTGTAAACTGAATTTTCAAAATCAATTTTGGTTTCAGTTTTGATAATTTCTCTAAACCAACTCAATGTTTGAGAAAACAAATTACTTAAGCTCGTAACCAACTCGAAAAGTCATTTCTATAAAATCGATTCGATCTCAATTTCCCTTAGTAATCTATTTACTAAGTGTGTTCCCTAGAAGTCGGATTTGTTTCAATAACCGATCCTCCCTCCCACTTGATAGATCAAAATGATTGTTTTTCTCCAAAGTCAATCTTTGAGTTTAAAAATCATTTTGATTTGGAAAATAAAGTTTGAAGAAATTGAGAGAAGTTTTCGAAACGTTTGAAGCATAGTTTCAAAACTCGCCTTGAGAACGCGTCATTGCAAAAGCCTTCGGCTTAAAAAGATCTAGCCGAGCATGGTTATTAAATTAATCATGCTCGACATTTAAAAAATAATTAAAAGAAGAAATGGAAGAAAAGAACTAAAGTAAAACTAAGAAGAGAAGAATTTCCAAGAGAAGAAGAAATGATGTTTAATTGCTAATTGAATGATGATTTAATTCACCCCCAAAGTGGGGTATTTATAGTAGTTGAAAACCCTAAAAACCTAAGATAATAAATCCTAAATTTAAATTAAATTACTTAAGATAAATATTCAAGTTTTTAATTTTAAAATAAAAATATGGTGATAAGCTATCTGATAAGCGGTCTGATAAGCTATCAATGATGCTGACGTCATCTTTTAGAAGACGCTGACGTGGCGCCCAGTCAGCATTCATGCCCTGGTTCATGCCCATGAATCTGCCCATGACTCCAACTTTTTCTGCAGAATTCCAGCTTATTTCCAGCATCACGTCTCCTGCATGAAAACATCATAAAACAGCCCAATTAAGTCCCTTAAACATATATTTAATCGAAATAAGGACAAAAAACACAACCAAAATAAATATTCATCAGCAATTGACGGAAAAATTAAAAATTACACATTTGGTCTCTGTTATTTACACATTCTTTCAACTTAGTCCTAATTTTAAATTAATAAAATAATAAATTATTTAATTAAGTGGTGACATGTGTCAACACCTTATTGGAATACTTTAATTATTTATATTTGATTTTATTAATTTATTTTCCCCTCCAATCAGGTGGTGACACGTGTCACCACCAATTTAGAGGAGAAAAATAAAATTCTCTCCACCTGCACTAAGCAGGATTCAAACCTAGGTCTATCAAGTGTAAAGCCAATGACTTTGCCACTGCACCAAGTAAAACTTTGTGCTATAATTCTCCAAAATGTGTAAATAACAGGGACCGAATGTGTAATTTTTAAATTTTTCCGTCAATTGCCACGTGGTAGTTCTGTCACTCCACCGTTAGGTTTTTAACGGCGGTGGTCAAAATAAGTTGATTTTATAAATTCGGTGGTCTAATTGACGATTTCTATAGTTCAGTGGTCCAAATAGGTATCCTTAATTTATTTGGTGGCCAGTGGTGTAGTTTTACCTTTATTTTAATAGCAACATGATACATATCTTCTTCTTTTTTTCATTTTTTTCATGAATTTTATCATCTCTCGTCTTTATTATGTTTTCTTCCTTGACCATTTCGGTGACTCGATATCAATTGTGTGGATTATTTTGTGGGTGACTTAAAATTTATGTTTGAGTAAATGTAGACCATCTTCTAGTCAAGAGCAATGAAATAAATATGAGAAGAAGAAATGAAATACTATTCAAGTTCTGAATTGCAAAAGGAAGATGAAAAATCAAGTTCTGCAGGAAAAATTAATACAGAGAAAAAACCTAAAGATGAAGAGATATAATTCACACTCACTCCATCACATTCCACAAATCCATACTAACTTCATTCAATTTCGACGTTTGTTTTACATTCGTTTTACGATCAATATTCAAAGTTTGTCGACTAAGTACGGAGATGAGTGCCAAATTATGATGGTTTCCGTCATTTCGGTAGCTAGCATGTACATTAAACATTAAATCAGCCTAAATGGTTTGTTGGTTCCATCGGACTTAGCTCAACATTGGGTTCAGATTTTGAGTTTGTTTCCACTTGGCCCTTGTACCGATACCGACGTGCAACATAGACGAAATAAACGAAATTGAAGGCCGCCACCACTGCTCCAACATAGTAAAAGTAATCCAACCTACCAGCGTTTAGATCGTTGGTTAACCAGTCAGGGTGGCCGTGGCCACCCGTCACATGATGAATGATATTGACTACCATGCTGCACAAGTAGCTCGAACCAGACAGGGAGCAAAAGATAAGAGAATTGGCTATGCTTCGCATATGGTCAGGGAACTGTTTGTTGTAGAACTCGATCTGTCCGAGAATGTTGAATGACTCGACAAAGCCCATGAGAACAAGCTGAGGAGATAGCCAAAAGACCGAGATCGGTGGGGCACCGGGGTGCAATGTGGCCCAGTTCCTTCTAATTCGTTCGAACACTCCGCAAGCGATCAAGGTTAGAATTGTGAAAAAGTTGCCGATTCCGATTCGTTGTAGCAGCGTTATTCCACCTTCGCGCTTGGTGATTTTTTGAAGAGCCGGAGCAATGATTCGGTCGTAGACCGGGACGTAAATCCCGATCACGATCATTTGTATGACCATCATGGAACCGGCAGGGATTATGAACTTGGGGCCTAGATGCCTGTCCATTATCAAAGCCTGGGGTACGGTGAATGTCCACATATGTCCCATGGCGGTGAAGCCAATGATAGCAGAGGACCATACAGGGATGATTCTGATAATGCATTTCACCTCTTCGATATCTTGAACGCTGCTCAACCTCCATCGGTTACACGAACCATCGAGTTCTATATCGTTCTCTGTCATTATTGCGGCTTTGTTCAAGAACCTAACTCGAACATCAACAAACCAACCAATGTTTAGTGCACTAAAATCAGCTTATCCAATGAAACGTACTATGAAATCCACAAACCTGAACTGGTCGGTGAGGGGTAGCTTGGACAACACGTTTCCCTTTAAAGGAGGATCATAGTAAACACCACATTCCTGTCCCTCTGCAGGGACCTTAAGGTGTCGTTTCTTGTAAGCGGCAACGAACACTTGTACAATGCTCGAGAATATGCTTCCTTGCGGCTTCACGCGCATGAAAATCCTTGTTCCAAAAAGAAACAAAACGATCGAACAAGCCATTAGGATGGTAGGAATTGCGAAGCCAAGGACCCAACTCACTTGGTCTTGGATATAAACCACAAGGGTTAATGTGAGCATTACGACCACTGTGACTGTGGTGTAATACCAATTGAAGAAGCTGTTTATCCCTTTTTCCCCTTCTTTGGTGGTGGGATCGAATTGATCGACCCCGAACGGAATGCTACAGGGTCTTATTCCGCCGGTGCCGATTGTTATCAGGCCTAATCCTGTTAACAGTACTCCCATTTGAGCCGTGCTCGGACCAATGCAGTGACCGTGTAATTGCTGCTGAGGTTGGCATTTTGGAGGCTGGAGGCCTGGGAACCATGCTGTCAAAGTTATAATCAGCATTCCCTGTCAATGTAAAAAATATAACATAAGCTTTTATTATTCGATACCGACCCATTAACCGACTAATAAATAATAATGCAGTAATTGAACAAGTAGGATCTTTAAAATGCTAGCTTTTTCAAATTTTGACACACTTGTGATCATTGATTCGCAGCACAGATTTTTTTCCACCTTTATTATTATTTCCAATAAAGATATTGTGAAGGGCATGAATATTAATTATTGGACCAACTTTGCACATTTGTGGAAACATGTGTATTAAGTTTTCGAACAATTTCACATATATAGCATTAACTTAACCATGTTAACATGCAGTGTTGGTTTTAAAAACAATATTATTGTTATTGACAATGATGTACAATGTGAAAAGACAAGACGGTTAATGTTGGGGGGGAAATCATATCAAGTTGGACAGTTTAATGATTTCTGAATTAAATAGAATCGAATTAAAATTTTAATGTCAATTAAGATTAAAGTGGTGTTTTTTATCCGTGGGGAATTAAACATACCAGAAATGAAGCGAAGGAGGCGACGAGAATGGTTAAAAACTTTCCGAAGTAGGCGTCGGAGATGAAAGCTCCGACGATGGGTGCGAAATTGGTCACACCAAACCAGATGAGGAGCACATTGGAGGCCGAAACCTGGGTCAGGTTGTACTGTTTCATCAAATACACCATGAAATTCGACATCAACCCGGTGCTTGCGAATCTCTCGAACGTTTCGTTCCCTGCAACCGCCCACGCAATTACCACACCACAACACAAACACATCTGATAAAAGTAGAGAAATCAAACCTAAGATCAACGGCATAGCTCTCCATCCTCCGGGCTTCTTCCGGTCCGAAACCGAGACTGACAAAGCGTTTCCCTCGGTTCTTGTTGTTGCACCTTGTTCACGAGACGGCGACGGTGAGATCCGGAACCATTTTGAGCAGAGATATAGAAAGAAGGAACCGGTTTTCTGATCTTGGACGCTCTCCATCCCCATGTTTATGCTTTGTACAAGTGTGTAAAGCATGTGAGGGAGATTTTCTGGGTTTGAGCTGATCCGACAATCTTTGTAAACTGCTGAAGTTAATATATATTGCTTTGGTTCACTCCAGTAAGAAGATGAGGATGAATGTACCAATATGCCAGCCGAATGACTGTACAATTTCCATCCTTGGCTATACCAATTACCAAACAAGGATTGAAATATAGACTGTAACGTTCATTTTTTTAGTGCTTTTGTGACTGTATATCAGGTATTTAAATAGCGGCCGTTATATAGCGATTTTAGCACTATTTAAAATTATTATACTTGTAATTGTTATGTCCACAATAACATTTGTTTTTTAAATAATTCACGATCACGATACTTACAATAATTGCAATAATATCCGTTATGTTTGCAACCGCGATAAACATAATACGAACGAAAACACGGTGATTATATTAACATTATTACTCATGACACTTGTTTGGTCTATTAGAGAGAGATCCTTCAGCATAGGTTGAGGAGTTATTTAATTTAAGCCCACGATATTGATAATGTGGTGTATGAGTATTTGGGGGTATGAATTTGTATAAAGGGTTTAATTTTGATATACATGTGTAAAATAAAGTTTATATATTTATACTATAAATTTAAATCTTAAATTACTAAATTTAAACCCTAAAAAATTAAACTACAAACTCTAAAATCTAAATGCTAACCTTAAATTCTAAACACTACAACCCAAACTCTTAAATTCTAAACCCCTAAATTAAATCTCTAACCTTGAAAGTAAAAGGCTTGTGTATTGAAGTTTTTCTCATAAAAACCAAAACATCATTAATTATATTTATTGTGCAATAAACACAATGACCATGTTTGACAACTAATTGATAGTAATTGATGAAAAAAATTTGGCCATGTTTAGTAAAAAGAGGTTTGAGCAAAAGTTAGAGGTTTGAGGCATAATTAGAGGTTTGATCAGTCAAATCCGCTAATATTGTTGTTTGGTGAATAGTGGATTAATGAAAGAGAGGATTGTGGTGAAACCGGCAATTTTAAAAAAGCTCATAATAGAAGCTTTTTGAAATTAGAGGTTTGATATTAGAGTTGTAAAGACTCTTTTACCCTTACCAGTTATCAAAAATATCAAAATAACCTAAATTAAATATTTTCTCACCTTGTTTATAAACTAATCTTATTTATTTTTTTCTTTTTATTATCACATATTTATATTTGTATTTGAATTTATTAATTAATTATATTAAAATAATTATATAAATGATAAATTAATATATAAATCATTCGAATATGTTTAAAAAAATTATATTAAAAATAATTTTATAGATCTAATTAATGTTAATTAGATACAAAATATTGATAACTAATAAACTATTCAAACAAGTATTGAATATAATCATGTCATTATATGTCATTTTGCTTGTTTAAATAATCTTACAGCTATCAGCTATCAGTTAATTTTACCAAGCACTTTTATACAATCAGCTAATAAAATCCGTTAGTCAAATCAGCTAATGCAATCAGCTATCAACTATCAGCTAATGTAATACACTATTCGCTATCATCTATCCGCTAATTGCTAAATAGGACCTTTGTATACCCACTGAATAGATGATCCAGGTGATATGGCATCTTGAGTGGTCAAACTCATTAAATTTAGTATAAAACTTAATAAATTAAAGACCTCTTTAAAATTAGCATTAAAGTTTTTACTCCAAATTTTAATCAATAATTACAATTGCATCTTCTTTTTAAAATTCTAAATGGTACTTTTTCAAATTCATCATTTTGATCTTAAATGATAATTTATATTTTATTCGCGTATTAAACACGTAAAAAGTTTAATAAATTAATAATATTTAATTATTTATCGGGTGTAAAAAATTAACTATAAGTATATGTTAGTAAAAATAACATTATGAATCGATAATTAACTTGATTCAAACATCATGTGTATAAAAGATGAAATCATATTTTTAAATACAACAGTTAAATTATTAACTTATACATCGTACAAAAGCTCGTGTTATACTAGATTAGGTATTCTTTTAGATTCTCAAATATTTTTGGATTGATATTTACACGATAACAATATTAAAATTTCTTTTGGATTCTCAAATGTCTTATGCTAATTAAAAAAAGGCAATAGTTGTCGATTGAGTCTTGCTACCATTGTTACCAAGAATGTAGCCACTCATGAGGTGGGAGGGGTTGTTGTCCCTCCAAAACTTTTTAGTATAATGATATTTTAGGTCATTTTTATTTTAAATATTAGTTAATTTAGATATTTTCTCCTCCCAATTTTTAGATTAAAATACTTAATTCAAGAAATGATTACCTGATAATAACATGAGAATTTGAGACACATGAAAGGGTGTAACAACGAAGTCGCCACCGGTCCTTTTATTATATTAGAGAGACCAAAAACCTAAAAATCAACCAGATTGAGGGTTCAGGAGCACGGTTATGTGTGAGGAAGGATTAACACCCTCATCACACCCGCAAAACGGCACTTACTTGATCACTAATATTTTCTTTATAACCCGAATGAATGCGTGCAAAGATTAATGTAAAAATCCGCAGAGTTCTAAAAATGACCCGAATTCGCATAGGAGTTAATCCTTAAAAATTCGAAAATATAATCTCACATATGAGTTTCAACCATTCCCACAACTATTAGGGAAAGATCAAATTAACCCTAATTGAGAAAATATTTCGTTTTCGGAGAAAACCCTTTAAAATGATGTTTTATTGCCCTTTTTTAATAATTTTTAAACTTAAAATTTTAATTAATAAGTGTTTCAAAAAAATTAATCTTAAAGGCTATATTTAATTATTTACAATTTATTTACTTTTCTAAGAATTACCTATAGAGTTATTTACAATTAAGAATAAAGAATTATTAATTTTTTTAAGAATTACTAAGTTAATTTTACTAACCAATATTTACAATTAATAAATTATTTACCTTTTCAAGAAAAATTACCTAAGGATGTTATTTACAATTAAGTAAAGAAGTTTAAGTTATATATTATTTTAAGATGAAAAATTCTACAACAGGCGACGAACACCACTAACGTTGAACATCGTTGAATATCATTAAATTAATTAATAAAGATTAAAAACCTCAAGGACTCAATATATAATTAATAATTATTTAAAATAAAATTTCAATTAAATTATTTTTCATATATATTTTATTTTTTAATCTTTATTTTTAAATAATTAAATCAAATATCAATTATAGTTAATCCATAAATTAAAAAATCTTATATTCCTTTTCTCTTCCCTCGAAGATTATGGTTCCCCACGACTGCGACGATTTTAAGCCATCCATTGTCTCTACCTTTAAGCTCACACCTAAACAACTAGATCTCCTGAAAGTCAAGGCAGGTGCAAAGAGTGGTGCAAAATATATTAGTTTCAACATATTGTTTGCCTTTGTATGCCGTTGCGTAAGTAAAGCTTGGAGAAAAAGATTTAGGGTTTTTAATTTAGGGATTGACCATGGTTGGTATTTAATCTAATTATTTGAAAATAAGGATTAAAAAATTAAAATATATATGAAAAATAATTTAATTGAAATTTTATTTTAAATAATTATTAATTGTATGTTGAGTCTTTAAAATTTTTAATCTTTATTAATTAATTTAATAGTATTTAGCGGTGTTTAGCGTTAGTGGTGTTTAACAGTGTTCGTCGCACGTGGTATATTCATCCTTTTAAGATACATCATTTTAGGAATCTAAGCCTAAGTATCTAATTAAATTTTATTATTGATAATTAATCTCACAAAAATATCTAAGCCATCTATTAAAGGAATTAACCTAAAGGGTATTTATTTTAAATTATTTGGTAGTTTTTATTAAAAACATTAATTATTAAGAGATTTATTTACCCTAATCTTTTACTGAGTTAAAGTACATAAAGATGAATAAATTAAAGAATACGGTTCGATTTCGGTTTAATTCGGTAAGCTATTTTAGTAACCATCGGTTTTCGGTTCGGTTAACCTCGGTTTTCGGGTTTTTCATATTAACATAAGTTTTCGAAGTTTTGTATTTTACTTTTACAAAATAACTTTATTTGATGACTTTTAAACAATAAGAGTTAAAATTTTAAAGTCTTTTTTCATAAATATTTATTAAAAACTTAATTTTTTAAGTAAATAATAATAATTAAAAATGCATCTACAATATTTTAAGTATAAAATACATATTTTTACATTAGAAAAATAATTATAAATTAAATAAAATATCAAATTCGGTTCAATTCAGTTCGATTCGGTTAACCACGATTTGCAAACTTATGAACCATAAACCGTCTAAACGCCTCGGTTCGGATCGGTTTTCGTTTTTTCGGTTAACCATGCTCAGCCCTAGAACACGGTAAATATGAATCAAACAATGAATTAAAATGCACGAAATAAGAATTTAAGAATCAAATTAAAAAAATTAGAGTAAAGAGATTGCAAACAGTGGGATCAAAACGCGTGCTTGTTAACGTGGGGTACGAGCCGAACTACAAACCGTACAACATCACTAATGCTGTTGGACGCCGACTGTTGTATGCCAACAATGGCCCGCTGCTACTTCCCTTGCTCCGGTAGTGGTGCTGCCTCCGTCCTTCGACGATGAAGGGTCTTCCATAAGCTTCACTTTACGATAACCCTACCTTTTCTCCTCCTTATTCGAAACCAAATAACAAAATAAAATAAAATATATATAGAGAGAGAAGAAATGTTTGAGTAAAATACCTCCAAAAATCACTATAACTTGTATTGCTCTTGAACTCTATAGACACTGTTTTTCGTCCGGGTCAAAATAAATTGGGCCTTTAAAAGCTCATCAAACACATGGAGTCGTCATTGGTCGTTTTGGGTTGGGTAAGACCGAAAACCTATAATACTGGTCTACGTCAACACCGAGATCATCGTCAGGTTCTGGAGTCGGTTACGAGTGGGGAAGGTTATAGCACCCCCACTACGCCCATGAATCGGTACCTAAGGGTTTATGTTGTCTCTAAAAATGAAAATCTCAAAAAGAGATTAATCGCACTAAAAAAATATGTTACTGAAAATGATAAGACATGCTCGAGAATAAAAAAATGCAAATGCATGAAAGAAAATAATTAATTAGAAAAACAATCAAAAATTAAATTTTAATTGATTCTCCAATTAAGATAAATTCAAACTTAATTTAATAAATTGATCAAGTTTAAATTATAGACCAAATTAGACTAAGTTAATTTTAATTAAAGGTCAATTCACAAATTAATCAAATATGAAAGCCAATTAATCATCAAAATTTAATTTAAGGACCCAATCAAATCAAAGAACAAATCATAAGGCTTAAGAATTAATCAATTTTATGAAGAAGAACCTAATTGAATGATATGCAAACATGATAAAATGAAATGGATAATTACCCACCAATCATACAAAAAAACGCGCACAAATTTACTTTCCACCAGCACTACCGTTTCACATTCATCGAGGCAAAAAGGATTTTTAACAATTTTTTTCATTTATTCTTTCATTTCAAATTAAAGAGAGAGCTCTCATCTCCCTTAAAGCATACCATCGAACATACCATCAACCATTGCACTGTCATCTCCGGTCACCATCTCGGTCACTGTCGGTCGTCGTCAATAACGACCGTTCAACTCTAAATTTCATCAGAGAACTCGTCTCGACGTGTTGAACTCAGATTTGGTGACCGTTTTTTCAAAAAAATGCTTCAAAGCTCACAAGTATGGACCGAAACTCTTTGTCTCCCATAGTCCCGATCTCTTAAATTTGTCGTCGGATCAGATTGCATTTTCGGTATTTTGCTACTGATTGTCCAAGCTTCAACATCACCATTTGGATCCACAAACAGAAGCCTCAGTCGACGTAGATGATTCCCGTCGAATGGGTAATGTCTATTTCTCTCATTTTCAATTATTTTCATTTCTCATTGTCTACTGATTCGTGGTTGCTTCTCATGTTCTTTGTGATAGTTTTTTTAAATGAATTCAATGGTAAGTAATGGTTTGGTTTAGGTATAAAGAAATGGATAGTGACTCAAGTGGGTACGAGTTTAGGGGCATGTTTGGTGAAACTCGGTGAAGCTTCAAGATGTTTATTAGAAGGTATTTGAATGGTGGTTTTGGTGTGGAGCCATATCCAAGAGGCCTTTTCGTTCCGGTTCTCCCTAATCTCCCTTCCTTTTCATCTTTTAATTCATCCATTTAAAAGTGCTTCACTAAAATAAAATCTCGGATACTGTGGGAATGTGGATTGAGATATTCAAGGGTGGTTGGTTTAGTTTGCCTATGAGATCTTGAGAGATTTTCGTGAGAATGGAGATGCAAGGAAATCGAATTTGACTGAGGGATTTTTGGGAAGATGTATTGGTTTCAGATATGTTTGGGCTTACTTGGGTTTAATTTGATTCGGGCTAAGTGTTTGATCCGATCAAAATTTGGTGTTTATAAACTCAATGTGTTACAAAGGATGAATGTTGTGTGGTTGTGAATCTAAATTTGAGTGTGTGTAATTTCAATGGAATGAAGCCTATTTATAGGCTTCAAGAAAATCCTAAACTCAAAAACCCTAAAAAAACATATTCTTTATACATTTGGGAAAGTGAATAATGCCTTAACGTGGGCATCAAACCACTTTTCTTACACACAAAATAGTCATAAATTAATTGGATCGAATAGGGAAATGTCTAAGCTTAAAATTAATTACAAATAATTAATAAAATAATTAAAAATTCGTAATAAAACTGAATTCTCATATTGATCTCGTATCTAGTTTTTTTGGACGCATTACCTTCAGTAAAATGAGCATATCTTGAGCTCCTAACGTCCAATTGAGGTGTTTCAAGATGCGTTAGAAAGTTAACTAAAAGACGGTCAATTCGTAAGGAGAGACCCTGAACCTTTGAAAACATCCCTTAAACATAGTTTCAAGTTATTTGGACTTTGGAGATAGTTTTGAATTCTTTTTAAATCAGTCCAAAATATTTTTCAATTATTATATCAAAACACTTAGTTCTACAATCTCCCCCTTTTTGATATAATAAAACCAACTCGAAAAATTGTTTGAGATTCTCCCCTTTTGTATTTTAAAATTTGAATAAGAGAGTTAAAATTTGAAATTAGATTAAAACGCCTCTTATTCTCTTGAAAAACTTGAAAGATCAAATTTTCAAACTATTTCTCCCTTTTTTTGTTATATCAAAAAGAATTTAAAAAGACATTGTGCTCAAAATAACTTAGGAGGTAAAAAGATAATTGACACGCTTAAAAATTTGGTTTAAAATTGACTCCCCCTTACTCAAAGTATCATCAAAATTTTAGTCCAACATATATGATCATAATCTAGTTGAAATAAAAAATAAATCAAATTAAACAAATAAAGCAACTAGATTTTTACCAACACTTGAACCCAAGGGAGGATGTGAAGCCTTCCTTCTTCAAGTGTTCTTCTTTGTGTGCATGGAGCTCCCCTTCATTGATTGGACTTGTTGAGCACCTCCATCACACCTAATCAAGACAATCATACAAATTTTGGTATCCAAATTGCTTTGGATTCATAAACATTAGTTGCACAAAATTTAGTCCCCTTAGGAATCCATTTTTCAATTTCATCATTTTTAGTTGAAGTGGTTAGTCCTTTTGGGACCCAAACACTTTTAAAACATTTACCATTTACAAATCTAGGGGCACTAGATTGTCTTACATAAAGATTTGATTTTCCTAAATTATTTTTCTTTTGAAGTTCATTGAAAATCAAATCTTTTTCCTTTTTTAAGATCATCAACTTCTTTTTGATGATCTTTTTCCATCGTTTGAAGCAAGTTTTGTAAGTTTAAAACTTTAAGCTCAAAATCTTTAATTTTTGCTTCAAACTTTAAATTGGTTTTAGAAAGCAAATCATTTTCGGTTTTCAACTTTGAAATTAATTTCTTATTTTTCGAAAATGAAGCCTTGAACTCAAAAACCAATTCATCATATGCTTCTTGTAACTCATCAAAAGAATATGAATTTGAACAAGTTGAGTTAGAAGTTACCTCCCCCTCATTGAGGGCCATCAAACATAGGTGGGCTACTTCATCATCGGTAGAGTCTTCATCGCTCCATGTTGCCACATATGGTTGCTTTGAAGATGATCCCCTCTTGTTGGACTTGTGGGATTCCTTTAGGGATGGCAACGGGGCGGGGCAGGTTTTTGGCCGCCCCGAACCCACCCCGACCTATAAAATACTATACCCGACCCTGCCTCGAATTAAAATATTAATTTACCCGCCCGACCCGCCCCGATACAATAACCCTTAAACCCGACCCCGCCCCGAAAAATTAAAAAAATAATTAATCTTCGTCGACGCTAAATGTTATATTTGACCAATCTTCCACCACAATCACAAATTATGGTTTCAAGGGACTTCAAACTTATGTAAAAAAAATAAAATGAAACCAATTTTAAATTATCCACGTGTTAAACTACATATTTAAAAGAATAAACTTGAATCATTGACCGTTAGAATCGAATATATTAAAACTTGAACAACATCTAACAAAATTTTACAAAATGTACGAACCAAAACAAAAACAAAAAATAGCTTAAAACACATAAAAGTGTTTAAATATAATGATATTTTTTTTATAAATATAATAAAAATATATATAAAAATATACCGGGGCGGGGCGGGGCGGGGCAGGGAATTTCTAGCAAATACCCGAACCCGCCCCGCCCCGACTTCATGCTTTT
This sequence comes from Hibiscus tridactylites, assembly GCA_958450335.1. Lineage (NCBI taxonomy): Eukaryota > Viridiplantae > Streptophyta > Magnoliopsida > Malvales > Malvaceae > Hibiscus > Hibiscus tridactylites. The sequence goes on from OY288271.1 coordinate 36,900,876, forward strand.
TCCGCCCCGCCCCGATCCCCGAAATTTTAGAAAAAATACCCGATCGGGTCGGGTCGGGGCACCTCGGGTCGGGTCGGGGCCGGGTATTTTTGCAATCCCTAGATTCCTTCATCTTCTTCCTCGATTCATGCTTGGATTTTTCCATTTCGCTCTTCATGAACCGGGTAAATTTGTTGAAGAGATAAGTCATCTCTTCATCTTCACTCTCCTCCTCACTTGAATCTTCATGATGGCATATGAAGGATTTTAGAGTAACGACACTTGAATTGATGCCAAGCTCCATGATTTTCTTTTTCCCCATAACTCTAATTTCTTCCCTTTTCTTCTCCTCTTCTTTGTTCTTCTTCATGATTTGATGAGTGAGAAGTGACCCCATGAGTTCAGCAAGCTTCAAGGTCTTGGGATTCTTGGCTTCGATGATGGAAGTTCTTTTTTAGTCCCATGACTCGGGAAGTGAGTAGATGAGCTTTCGGACAAGCTTTTCTTCTGGGATGGCTTCTCCATAGCCTTTGAGACCATTGGTGATAGTGGAGAACCTATCAAACATCTTCTCGATGTTCTCTTCCGGATCCATTTTAAAGTTCTCATACTCTAAGGTGAGGAGCCCAATCTTGGTCTCCTTAACTTCATCGGCTCCCTCGTATGTGACTTCAAGCTTGTCCCATACTTCCTTGGCACTCTCACAAGAAGACATCTTCTCATAGATGGTTGGGCCAAATGCACAAAAGAGGATGTGCAAGGCTTTGCAATTTAGCTCCATCTTCTTGCGATCGTCGGCACTCAACTCCGCTTTGCTTCGTTGAGGCACGAACGGACCATCTTCAACTATGTCCCATAGTTTGTAGTCTCTTGACTTTATGAAAAACTTCATCTTGGTCTTCCAATGGGCATAGTGAGTTCCGTCGAAGAAAGGCGGTTTGTCGATGGATTGTGCCATTGAGCCGGTTGTGTGAAATGATGATCGAGCTTGCCGGATCTTCTCAATAGGGTGTTAATCCTCTTCGATTGAGCCAAGCTCTTATACCAATTGTTGAGATTTAGGGGTCTTGATTCCTTCAACTGATCTTACTCACCAAGTGGTGGAGAGGTGGAATTTTGGGTAGAAGTGGTGTGGAAGCTAAAAGATAAAAGACACATTAATTTTAGAGTGGTTCAACCTTCTAACCAAGGTCTACATCCACAATTTTAGCTTCCCACTAAGGATTTTCAATCAATCCACTATTGATTCGTCCCCTTTTCTAGGCTTAGGAGGAAACCCTTATATACCGATCAAGCTTTCTACCCAAAGCCTTGATCAAACCCTCTTTACAAAGAGAAAAGATAAGCAATTTTAAATCCCTCTAATAGGTGATTGTTTGCACAAATAAGCTCTCACCCAAAACCTAAAACACTTGAGCAAATTTGACAATTTTAGCTCACTAGTGTTTGTCTATACAAAGAAATGGCAATTTAGGTACAAAGACAATTCTTGATCATTTGTTGATTGACAATTGAACCATTATTCATATCTTGATGCTTGGAGGTCCCCTTAAAACTCCTTGATGAGTTTGTAGTCGTCACTAGCCGTTGGGGTTGAATTGAAGCCGTTGAGGACTTTATTTCCCACCATAAATGCAGTTCTGTTGCTACCCGTATCGAAACGCTCGAACCCGTTTCGATACGCTCTTCAAGTAGAAAGAGCTGTTGCAGTCTGATGAGCATCCGTATCGAAACACCATGGGCCATATCGAAACGCTAGGCACCGTATCAAAACGCTTTGCATTTAAATGTTAGTTAGAAAATAGTCGTTGGGGTTTATGACCGTTGTGGTCGATGCCACGTAAGTGTATCGAAACGACAAAGCCTGTATCAAAACGCTGGGCAAAAACCTAATTCAGAAAAGACACGTTTCGATACCTGTATCGAAACGTTTTGACACTGGAAGACACCGTATCGAAACGCCTAGGGGTGTTTCGATACACCTAGATGATTTTGTTTAATTTGGCTTTGAAAAAACATGTAAAACCTTTAAAAACATCCCTTAAACATAATTTCAAGTTATTTGGACTTTAGAGATAGTTTTGAATTCTTTTTAAATCAGCCCAAAACATTTTTCAATTATTATATCAAAACACTTAGTTCTACACCATTCTTTCATTCGTAGCCGATAGTAGATGAACAAAATAAATAAGTTTAAGGGGTTGCGTTTTCATAGAAATTTAGATGAGACAAAGTTTAGACTCATAAGTTTTCATGGTTCATATATGATATTTTAATTTTTAATTTGATTAAAAAAATAATAATCTGCTGGGATTATGGAAGAATTGCATCATGATAGTACGACAGGCTAAAATGTATTTGAGTTAGCTTAATTTCTCTTCTTATTATATTAAAAAATAAAATATTAATTATAATATATTTATAGTTTTAAATTTTTTGTATTGTGTCAAGATTTATTAATTATATTGTATTTATAATCTTAAGAATTGTGTATTGTTAAAAGATGTATCAATTGTATCACATTTATTGTTTATTAAAAAATACATTGTATTACATTTATTAATTGCCATATCATGTGCCACCTCAGTTGAGTAAATGACTCGGTGGGTAGATATAGCATTGCCCGTAATTGATAGTTAACAATGAATTGCATTAACTAATAGATTATAGTAAATTGCACTAACGGATTTGACTAACTAATTGTATATGAGTGTTTCGTAGTATTAAATGATAATTGATAATCGTTTGTTTATTTTAACAAGTAAAATTAACAAAAATATTGAAACACAACTACAACTTGAGACTTATTTTTTAGGAGATACAATCAGGTGTGTCTTGTGTGTGCATCTACAAAGAATACATAATAATGATATCCTCTAGAAGAAACATGAGAAGGACCCCACAAATATGTAAATATCAAACTGGAATGGTGCAATAAAAACAAATGTAGATGACATAAAATGGCTCTTCTACATTTGACGAGCAGGGGAAATCAAAGCAGATTGACAAACCCTAGTTATGCTTAAACTCATGTCATTACCAACCACAAGCTAAACAGATTGGTAAGTATTAGGCTTATTATAGTATAATGTTAGAAAGGTGAGTGCAGGATAGGTTTATGTACCGCACCGCCTAGGATCATTTTCACTAAGAATTAGTTACTGCCTGTTAGAGTTGTTAGAGGCTGTATAACTAATTTCTTCAGTGCATGAAACGTGTATATAATAGGCTGGCTCTTATTCTTGAGAGTATTACAGTCCATATCAATGAAATCTGAGAGTACTGACTCTCTTTCCTCTTCATTAATCTTTTCTTCTGTGTTTGTGTTAAGCTTCATTCATGGTATCAGTCGCCGTTCTTTCCTGGAAAAGTGACGATTGTGCGATTATACAAATGTGAGAAGATGATAGCTAAACAGTATTTTGTAACTAACTAAACCGAGAAATAAAATTTAGAATAGAAAATAGGATGTGCCATTATTATGGATGAGTGGAACTGAAAACGTATCTTGCATTAGCCCATAACATTCAAATTTATACAAGACTGGGTAACCGTTCTGTAACTAGAATATACATTAAACATTACATCAGCCTAATTGCTTTAATCGGACTTAGCTCATCATCGGGTTCAGATTTCGACTCTGTTTACACTTGGCCCTTGTACCGATACCGATGTGCAACATAGAGGAAATAAACGAAATTGAAGGCCGCCATCACTGCTCCAACATAGTAAAAGTAATCCAATCTTCCGGCGTTAAGATCGTTCGTTAACCAGTCAGGGTGGCCATGGCCACCCGTGACATGATGAACGATATTGACTACCATGCTGCTCAAGTAGCTCGAACCAGCCAGGGAGCAAAAGACAAGAGAATTGGCTATGCTTCTCATGTGATCAGGGAACTGTCTGTTGTAGAACTCGACCTGTCCGAGAAAGTTGAATGACTCGACAAAGCCCATGAGAACAAGCTGAGGAGATAGCCAAAAGACTGAGATAGGTGGGGCATTGGGGTGCAATGTGGCCCAGTTCCTCCTCTTTCGTTCGAAAGCTCCACAAGCAATCATGGTTAGAATTGAGAAAAAGTTGCCGATACCGATTCGTTGTAGTAGCGTTATCCCGCCTTCGTGCTTGGTGACTTTTTGAAGAGCCGGAGCGATGATTCGGTCGTAGACCGGGACGTAAATCCCGATCACGATCATTTGTATGACCATCATGGAACCGGCAGGGATTATGAACTTGGGGCCTAGATGCCTGTCCATTATCAAAGCCTGGGGTACGGTGAATGTCCACATATGTCCTATGGCGGTGAAGCCAATGATACCAGAGGACCATACCGGGATGATTCTGATAATGCATTTCACCTCTTCGACATCTTGAATGCTGCTCAACCTCCATCGGTTACACGAACCATCGAGTTCTATATCGTTCTCTGTCATTATCGCGGCTTTGTTCAAGAACCTAACTCGAACATCAACAAACCAACCAATGTTTAGTGCACTAAAATCAGCTTATCCAATGAAATGTACTATGAAATCCACAAACCTGAACTGGTCGGTGAGGGGTAGCTTGGACAACACGTTTTCCTTTAAAGGAGGATCATAGTAAACACCACATTCTTGTCCCTCTGCAGGGACCTTAAGGTGTCGTTTCTTGTAAGCGGCAACGAACACTTGTACAATGCTTGAGAATATGCTTCCTTGCGGCTTCATGCGCACGAAAATCCTTGTTCCGAAAAGAAACAAAATGATCGAACAAGCCATTAGGATGGTAGGAATTGCGAAGCCAAGGACCCAGCTCACTTGGTCTTGGATATAAACCACAAGGGTTAATGTGAGCATTATGACCACTGTGAATGTGGTGTAATACCAATTGAAGAAGCTGCTTATCCCTTTCGTCCCTTCTTCGGTGGAGGGATTGAATTGATCGACCCCGAAGGGAATGCTACAGGGTCTTATTCCGCCGGTGCCGATTGTTAACAGGCCTAACCCTGTTAACAGTACTCCCATTTGAGCCGTGCTCGGACCAATGCAGTGACCGTGTAATTTCTGCTGGGGTTGGCATTTTGGAGGCTGGAGGCCTGCGATCCATGCCGTCAAAGTTATGGTCAGCATTCCCTGTCAATGTAAAAATATAACATAAGCTTTTATTATTCCATCCACTAACCGACTAATAATGCAGTAATGGAACAGGTAGAATCTGTAAAAATGCTAGCTTTTTCAATTTTGGACAGACATTTGTGATAATTGACTCACAGCAGTAGACAAAATAAAGTAAAGAATGATTATTTTTTCCACGTTTATTATTATTTTCAACAAAAATAATGTGAAGGGAATGGATATTAATTATTGGACCAACTTTGCTCATTTGTGGAAACATGAGTATTAAGTATTCGAACAATTTCACATATATAGCATTAACTTAACCATGTCAACACTCAGCATGCAGTGTTGGTTTTAAAAACATTATTATTGTTATTGTTATTCACAATGATGTATAACCAAGAATCAAATTTAAGATTTAATGTGAATTAGGATTAAAGTAGTATGGCATGCTTGATTGACAAGATTATCTAATAGAAGAATTATTTTACTCATACCAGAAATGAAGCGAAGGAGGCAACGAGAATGGTTAAAAACTTCCCGACGTGGGCGTCAGAGATGAAAGCGCCGACGAGCGGAGCGAAATTGGTCACACCGGACCAGATGAAGAGCACATTCGAGGCCGAAACTTGGCCCAGGTTGTACTCTTTTATCAAATAAACCATAAAATTCGACAACAACCCAGTGCTTGCGAATCTCTCGAACGCTTCATTTCCTGCAACCGCCCACCCTTCTTGATGTTAATTACCACACTCAAAGGTGGACGCTTATGGGAGCCACTGGGGCCTTGGCCCCCTAAAGTTTGAAAATTTTCGCTTTTAGTTTTTTAAAATTTTCAATTTGGCCTCTTCATAGATTTCAAACATTGGTATTATATTTCGGAGAAAACTTTATCTACCCACTTAAATTTATTTAATAGTTTTATAGAAAACATGCATGCTAATTAATGTGTTAGTTAATGTTTATTTTTTTGTCAATTCAAACATTCTCAATAACGTTTTCAATTATTTTTTATTATATGATATAAATTTTAGGAAATAGTTATAATCTTATTTTTTACTGTTTATTTATTTTTAAATGATTAAAAAATATTTTATTTTCATAGATTATTATATAATTTTATTTTTAAAATTAGACAAAATTATTTTCTAGAAAAAAATCAAATACTCTTGCATTTATATACAAAAGGTAGGGGTGAACGTTCGATTGAGTTAAGTCGAGTAAAAAAATTTTCAAGTTATTCGAGTTGATGCGTCATATTTTACAATTCAAATTTTATTTTAAATTTTTACGATTCGAGTCGAGTTCAAGTCAAGTCAAGTTTTCGAGTTCCTATACAAATTAAATTGTAATTATTTATCATGTTATAGTACAATTTGAATCTAATTTAAGTGACTTTCTCTAATCATTTAAGATATGCATATATATACATATATATTCTATTTTACAACTCAAACTTTATTTAAATTTTTTTAGTCGAATCGTGTTTGGCTCACCTCTAACAAAAAGAATTCGTCTACCCTCACTTTCTATCCTATTCATTGTCTCGTTCTCGTTCGTGGATTATTGCCACGTAACTTTAATTAATTAGGTTTTTTTAACATTATGCCCTATTTACATTTAATAAAGTCTAATTTTTATTTTTATTGCACAATAATTATGAAATCTATTAAATTAAAATCTTCCGTATATTATATGTTACTTAAAGATTAGTTCTCGTTCTCTAATTTGACAATTTTAAGTTATATTGTCTTAGTATTATGAACCAATTAGAACTTTCAAATTTTAAAAGTACATGATCAAACCCGACCAGTGATCTCATTCTCCAATTTGATAAATTTAAGTTATATGGTTTAATTATAATGTCTTGGTATTATGAGTGAATTGAAATTTTAAAAATTAAAACGAGTGGTGTTAGTGGAAAGAAAGATTATATTATACGTATCTTAAGGGACATGGGTTCGAGCAGTTTTGTCCGCAAAATACATAGATCGAAACTATCAAAATTAGAATACATGAACTACTGGTTTTTTTGTTCTAAAAGAACAAAAATCAACTATTTCATCTTAATTTCGGAGTATTATATTTCTTCAAGGGCTATTATTTGAAGCAAAATATTTTATGGGGTAAAAATATGACGAATCAAAATATTTTTTAATTAGCTTAATTTATCTTCTTATTATATTAAAAATGAAATATTTCATTTAAAAATATTATTTATATTACGTTTATAGCTATAAAAAATTTTATGGGGTAAAAATGTATTAATTGTATTGTAGTTAAAATTTTTAAAATTATTTATTGATAAAACTTAAAAGTTGTATTAATTGCACTGTATTTATTGCTTATTAAAATTATGTGCCACATCAGCTGGGTAGTCTACCCAGTGGGTAGACGTAGCATTGCCCTTATATTTCAAACGATTTTAAATATTCTTAATTAAATTCCATCCTAAAATGTTTAAAAGTATTGATAAATGTCAACTTTTTTTAAAAAAAAATTAATTAAACCCTTACATTTTTATGAAAATTTTAAATTAAACTCTTCAAATGTTTGAAATTTTTTATTTAAGCTTTTATTTTTTTTTTAAAATAAGCCCCATCAAATTAGATTGTCAAGATCCGCCACTGACCACACCACAACTGATGCAAACATATCTGATAAAAGTAGAGAAATCGAACCTAAGATCAAAGGCATAGCTCTACACCCTCCGAGCTTCTTCCGGTCTGAGACCGACAAAGTGTTGCCCTTTGTTGTTGTTGGTGTTCCTTGTTCAGACGGCGAGTTTCGAAACCGTTTTGAGCGTAGATATAGAAAGAACGAACCAGATTTCTCTTTGATGCTCTTCACCACCATGTCTAAAGCATGTGAGGGGGATTTCTGGGTTTGAGCTGATCTGATTATCTTTGTAAAGTGCTGGAGTTAATATATATTGCTTAACAATTGGCGTGCTTTCCATGTATAGACCAGCGCTAGCCGAATCTAGAGCGTAGAGTTTGCCAACCTTGCCTAGAGCAAACAAGAATTGAAATATAGACTGTAACGTTCGCTTTTTTAGTGCTTTCGGGTTGGGATGTAAAAACGGGTTTCAGGTCGAGCTCTGTCAGGTCGGGTCAAATCGGTTACAGGTCATCTCAGGCAATTTTTTGTTTTAACTCGATTCAGTTCGGGTTCAGATTCATTTCGGGTCGGGTTCATTTCAGGTCGAGTTTAATTCAGGTAGGGTTCATTTCGGGTCGGGTTCATTTCAGGTCGGGTTCATTTCAGGTCGGGCCAAAACGGTTAATTGACAGGTTGATTTCAGGTCGGTTTCGTTTCAGGTCGGGTTCATTTCAAGTCGGGTTCGTTTCAGGTCGGGTTCTTTTCAGGTCGGTTTCGTTTCAGGTCGGGTTCTTTTCAGGTCGGTTTCGTTCCAGGTTGGGTTCATTTCAGGTTGGGTTCTTTTGAGTTTAGGGTTTATTGTGTTATGTATAGTGTAGGGACTAGGGAGTAGGGATTAGGATTTAACATATATAATATAGTACATTATACGTACATACATATAAGGATTATGATTTAGTGCTTTAGTAGTTTTGGGATTAGGGTTTACGGGTGGGCGGTATGGTCTAAGGTTTATGGATTGGGGGTTAATGTTTAGGGTTCATAAATTGATACATACATGCTTACATGCATTGTATATATATATAGTGATTGATTAGGGTTTTTATTTTTAGGGATTATGGATTAGGGTTTACTATTCATAAATTGATACATATGTACATACATGTATTATATATATTGATGGATTAAGGTTTTTATTTTTAGGGTTTAAGGTTTATGAATTAGGGTTTAGGGTTTATTGTTCATAAATTGATACATACATATATACATATATTATATATATTGATGGATTAAGGTTTTTATTTTTAGGGTTTAGGGTTCATAAATTGATATATACATACGCACATGTGTTATATATATGTTGATGGATTAAAATTTTTATTTTTATTTTTAGGGTATAGGGTTTATGGATTAGGGTTTAGGGTTTATTATTCATAAATTGGTACATACATACGTGCATGTATTATATATATTGATTAGGATTTAGGGTTTAGGATTGAAAATTTTTAAATTATTAAGTTTATATGTTTGTAAGTTTAAACTTTTATGTTATTGAATAAAGTTTTGTAAGTTTAACCCTTTATATTATTGAATATAAGTTTGCCTTACTCCCTCCAAAGTTTTTGTTCTTAAATTTTGCCTTATTCTGTTTTATACTTCAATAAAATTTTGAAAGTTTTCTTTATTCTATCTAAAGTTAAACTCAAACATTATTGTCATTTTCTAAGTTCATTAAGCTTATTATAAAGATTTAAACGACATAACTTAATTAAGTCATTTAAGTTCTTGTAAAAGTTATGTAAGTTTTTATATATTTACTGTTAGTTAATGTTTTAAACAACTTAACTTAATTAAGTCATTTAAGTAATTCAGATTTTTATAAAGTCATTTAAGTATGTTAAGTTAATAAAAAAAATCAGTCATCTTATGTTAATTAAGTATACAGATTTAATTTAATAATCATTATTCATTTAACTTAATTTAATTAAGTATAAAAATTTAATTTAATAATGGTTATTCATTCAACTTAAGTTAATTAAGTATAATAATTTATCTTTGAAGTTATTTTAAAATAAAAGTTAAGTTAATTAGAAAGACAATTTGATTTAATAATGTTTAATCATTGAACTTAAAATGAATGCAAGTCAATTAAAGTTATATTTAGTCTTAAGTTAAGTTAATTTAGCATTAATTTATTCATATAATAAAAAATTTAGTCATCTTATCTTAATTAAGAATACAAATTTAATTTAATAATTTTTATTCATTTAACTTAATTTGATTAAGTATTAAAATTTAATTTAATAATGGTTATTTATTCAACTTAAGTTAATTAAGTATAATAATTTATCTTTGAAGTTATTTTAAAATAAAAGTTAAGTTAATTAGAAAGACAATTTGATTTAATAATGTTTATTCATTTAATTAAAGTTATTTTTAATCTTAATTAAGTTAATTTAGCATTAATTTATTCATATTATTTATAAAATGAATGCTAGTTAATTAAAGTTGTTGTTAACTTAAAAGATTATTTTTATTATTTTTAATTAAAGTTATCTTTCAATTAATGATAATTTATTACCACTTGATATTTATTCATTCAAATTATCTTTTAATTAAAGTTAATTTATTAATACTTGACATTATTATTAATTTTAAAATTTATTAATACTTGACATTATTTTATATTCATTAAATATAACTTCTTCAAATGTAAGATAGTTATCATTATCAGCAAATCAAATAATAATATTAGTTTAGGTCAAGAACAGTTCAGGTCAATATCAGTTCAGGTCAAGAACAGTTCAGGTCAATAACAATTCAGGTCAATATCAGGTCGGGTTCAAAACAGGTAGGGTTCATAACAGGTCGGGTTCATAACATGTCGGTTTCAAAACAGGTCGGGTCCAAACAGGTTGGGTTAAATCGATTATCTAGCAGGTCAGTCTCGGGTTCGGGTTCGTTTCGGTCGGGTGGAGGCCGGGTTCGGTTACTACAGTAACAGGTCAAATTCGGGTTCGGGTTCATTTCGGTCGGGTGCAGTTCGGGTTCGGTTTCTACAGTTACAGGTCAAGTTCGGGTTCGTTTCGGTCGGGTGCAGATCGGGTCCGGTCATTGAATTCTCGGATTAAACCAGGTTCTGACTCGATCGGGTTTCAGGCAGGTTACCAGGTCGGGTCAGTTTTTCACACCCCTACTTTCATGTGTATGTATTTCTAGGATTATGGTTTAGGGAATTGTAGTATAGTGTATTTTTTTAGAATTTAAAATTTAAGGTTAGAAATTAAAATTAATTTTTTAGTATCGAGGTATAAATAAAGATACCAAAAAGATGTCGAAGATTTTTTTCATATATATATATATATATATATAGGATTATTATCCCATACACACACGGTAGAATTTTTTTATTTCCACAAGCACCTTAATTTTAAGATTTAATATTTAGAGTTTATGGGTTCTAATACGGCTTTAGAATTTAGGGTTCATGGTTAGATTTTAGGATTTAAAATTAGAATGTAAGGTTTAGGGTTAGGGTTTAGGTTTTAGTGTAATATGTTTAGAGATTTAGGGTTTAACCTATAAACCCTAAAATTTAACCATAAACTTAAAATTCTATCAATAACCCCTAAATTTAAAACTACTACACTCAAACCCCTAAACCCTAGACGATATCCATAAACCTTAAAACTAAGATGCTTGTATAAACAAAGTTTCAACAAACGATTGTGCATGAAATAATTATATATATATATATATATATATATATATATATATATATGGAAAATACTTTAATACACAAGCCTTTTAATTTTAGGTTTAGAAATTTAGATTATGATTTAGAGTTTAGAGGTTTGGGTTGTAGGGTGTAGAATTTAAATTTTATGGTTATAATTTAGAGTTTAAGGTTTAAGTTTTGGGTATTAAGACTAAGGATTTAAATTTTAAATTTTGTAGCTTAAATATAAAGGGTTGCATGTGTATCAAAATATTATATAGGGTAAACTATCTGTTTGACCACCAAACTATTGTGAAAGTTTTAAAATGACCACCATAGAAAAAAACGCGCCATTTCAGTACCCAAACTATTAAAATGGGATTATTTTGGCCACCTGCCGTTAAGAGGCTAACGGCAGAGCTGACGTGGACAGGTGGGCTGTATGAGCTGTGATTATTTTTTCCACGTTGGAGTGAGGAGCCATCCACGTCAACCTTCCACCTAAGCAAATAAAAAAAACGTTTATAAATGAAACCCAAACTTAACCCTAAAAACAAGTTTTCTTCAGTATATCGTGAAGAAGAAGAAGAAGAAATCAGGTGGTTTTGGTGTAGAAGAAAATGGCAGCAGAGATGAATCGTGATTGCTATTGTGAGGTTCGTTCGAAGCTGACAACAAGTTGGACTTATGAAAATCCAGGTAGGAGGTTTTGGGGTTGTGGAAAATTTTGAAATGGGGTTAGGGCTTGCAATTTTTTTCTTGGTTTGATCCACCAATAACCGATAGGTCAAAAAGAGTAATTGTTGGTCTTCTTAAAAAAATTGATTCGATGGAGGAAGAAAGAAAGAAGCAAAGAATTGTTGCAAGTTTGCTTGTTGTTGTTGCTGTTTTGGTTGGATTTATTTTGGGGAAACATTTCTTCTAGGTTAGGGCTGTTATTGTGGTGGGTTTAGGGTTTTGTGTTGGTGAAGGAAGAAAGGAAGAACAGTGATGAGGAAGAAAGGATTTTGTCCCTGATATTTTGGGCATGGCAGGGCTGTTATTTTGTGACTGTTTTTGAAATGTATTGTAAGGATTATGTATTTGGGGAAGAACATTCAGGGAGGAAGAATTATGTAATGTATTTAGGGTTTATCTTATTGAAATGAAATGTAGTTTTTTTTTTGTTTATGATAATTGATCCATATGTTATCTTACAAATTGAATCTACAAGACATAAAATAAAGGAAAGATGATAAAATAAGCAAAATATAATATTTCATTTGATAATTTCATAATAGTATTGCATACATATGTTTGACCAATACATGTGATACTTAATGTTTGTAATGACAACATGTTATACTTTGGTCAAACTCAACCCTAAATATGACAACATGGTGTCATACAAATGTTTGACCAATACATAACAAAAGACAAATATCTTCCCCTAAACATTGATCCCCAAAAGCAAGTCAAAACAAAATGTGATATTCATGTATGCAACACACATTCACTATACAAAATGACCACCTAAGTCTTCAACAGAATTCAAGATGGATTGTAGGAGCTCTCTTGAGTTGTAGGAACTCTTGGTGTAGGCATCCATCTCATAGTGGTGAATTTTGAAGGCTGAGATGGTGTTGGACTTGGTCCTTGACTGGTTCCAGCACCACCAGTTGTAGGCATCCATCTCACAGTGGTGGGTTGTGAAGGCTGAGATGGTGTTGGACTTGGTCCTTGACTGGTTCCAGCACCACCAGTTGTAGGCATCCATCTCACAGTGGTGGGTTGTGAAGGATGGACTGGTTCAGGTCTTCTAACCTGCACAACAAAGAAGCAAACAACAGTTTATTATATATGAATTAAACAAACAAGTAACAAAGAAGCTGGTGGATGTAACTTACTGGAAGTTTTGGAGTTCTAGGATTTTTCCTGGCAGCAACACCACTGTATGCCTGTCCATGTCTTCTCGGATTGGCACCAACCTTTCCCTTGCACGTTCTGATATTATGGCCACTCGAATTGCATCTTTTACAAAAGATTTTGATACCCCTTCTTGACAATCGACCAGCCTGAGATGGTGTTTCATCACTTTCCTTGCGTCTTTTCTTGTGTGGTCGTCCCAGAGGTCTTCTAAAGACTGGTGGCAGAACAAGCTCTAGTGTGTCAACAGGCTCCCATTGTTTCTCACCCCTCACAGGACATATCAAATGAGAATAGATTGCTCTTTGGGTTGAGCTGAAGTAGCACGAGTCAACATATCTTTCTGGCCTATCTTCAATGGATAAAATCACAGAAATTGCATGAACATATGGGATCCCTAAACAAAAAAAATATTTGTTCGTTAAAAAACAAGTTAACAATAATTGAAAGTGTAATACCCTAAACTTATTTCCATGCAATACCTGTTAGTTGCCATTTCCTACATGTGCATGTCCACTGTTGGATGTTAACAGAATGCTGGGTTGATGGACCACATGAAACCTGGTACATGTGTCCACCAACATAAAGAGGCCAACAACTAACATAAAACAACAACAAAAATTCAATTTCACAGTTCACAGTTCACAGTTACAATGAAAACACAAAAATAGTAAAAAGATGGTCAAAATACCTATGTGCTGATGATGTGGCATGTTCTAACTTCTTCTGAATTTTAGGGCAAAGAAGGCCTGTCCACTTTTCAGCCTCATCCTTCTTTTTGGCAAGTCTTTGCATCAGCTTTGATCTGATGGATTCCAGGCATGTTATTATTGGTTTGTCTCTGGCTTCAAGTATAAGCTGTCAGCATTCAAAGATTAGTGATTAGCACTATTATTAGTCAAACATTCACATAAACACTAAGTTGGAAAGTAATTTAGATAAGTTAGAAAGTGAACCTTATTAAAACATTCGCAATTATTATTAAGGAGCATGTCAGACTTGCATCCAAAAGAGAAGTGAGACTTTGACCAGTTGGTGGGATCCTTAGGTGAGAGCCATTTCCATGCAGTTTCTGATAATACCTACAAAAAATGCAGTGGTCAAATTAAAACTTTAAATAATCGATAGTGGTCAAATTAAAACTTTAACTATTCGATAGTGGTCAAATTAAAACTTAACAGAAAAGATAGTGGTCAAATTGAAACTCGACAAAACTTTAAAAACATGAGATCACCTTTAATTCATCCATGCAAGATTGGAATTCTCTCGGATATGTAGCCCTTGCAGCTTTCCAAAGTTGGTCTTTCACTGCTTTTCCTCCAAAAGTTCCACTACTCTTAGCATTTGAGTACAAGTGCCTCACACATGTCCTATGTGCTGCATGGGGGAACACTTCTGACACAGCTTCCATTAATCCCTACACATACAAAAAAACAAAATAAATTAATTAACAGTTCACAGTTAGCAAAAAAAATCCAGGCCAAAATGTTAAAGAATTTTACTTATACCTTCTGTCTATCAGTCATAAAGGTATAGCTGTGAGAATTTTCCATCTCCAAATTAGTGGCAAGTAATTCCAAAAACCAGAACCATGATGCCTGGTTTTCACTCTCCACAACTGCAAAGGCTATAGGATAGATTGCATCATTTGCATCTATTCCTACAGCTGCCAAAAGATGACCTTTGTAGTACCCCTTCAAGTGACAACCATCTAGACCTACAATGGGCCTACAGCCTGCTTTGAAGCCATCTTTCAATGCTTGCATGCAGATATAAACCCTCTCAAACTTTCTTTCATCCAACTTACAAACAGTTGTCGTCCCTGGATTAGAGTGCCTCAATTCCCCTAAGTAAGCATACAGATTTGCATACTGCTCATTGTAGTTACCATTCAAGTTCTCAAGAGCCACATTTTTTGCCCTAATGCATTTACCCTTATCTACAACTAATCCCCAATCCTTGTGGACAGCTTCTTTTAGGGATGCACTAGAGAAATTAGGGTCAACAAAAAAACTACTAAAGTAGTTTTAAGCTAGCCACTTGGCAGTACAATTGGAATTTTTGAACTCCCTAAGACAACTATGTTCACCAATTATAGACCTAATCTGCCATGTACCAGTAGAAGGATCTTCACCATGTATAGGGGCTGCCCATAACATCCATTGACACTCTCCTTTACATTTTGCTTGAATCCTTCTATTATCATTTCTCTTTAACTTAACACTATACCTATTCTTAATACCATACATCTTAATGACATCCTTAAGTATGTCTTTGCTTGCAAACAATTGACCAACCTTCAACTTAGGGTTCATTAAGTCTGACTCAGAATTAAATTCAGGAAATCTAGGTTGTTTTGGACCCTCTGAATCTGACTCATCTACACTGTGTAGTGAGTCAGATTTTCCACTGTCATTGTCAGATTCATATTGTACTTGATCACTGCCCAAACCTAAATTCCCACTACACCTTTCAGTTTCAGAGCTAAGAACTTCTGTTTCACTGTCACTAAAATCAGAATTATGACTGGATGAGTCTGACTCCACAAGAAACTCCTCATCTTCTAAGTTAGAATCTGAATCTAACCTAGTTTCAGAATGTACCCTACTTTTAGCATCTCCCCTAGTTTCAGATTCTACCCTAGTTTCAGGTTCTACCCTAGTTTCAGAATGTACACTCATCTCAGGCTCATTGTGCACTCCTATTTCCCTTAAGTGTACATGCATGTAATTATATGTAGGTAAATGCCCTACCATCTCAAGTACATCATAATCAGTTATCAACTTCTTCAGTTCTAATGGTCTATCTGAAACCTTCCAAAAGACAGTAACAGCAGTAGTAATACCTAACCGTTCTACCATATTAACAATCTCAAACATGGACATAGTATCCACATTACAGTAATCGAAATAATCAAGTCTTTGTCCATGATGTACAACAAGACTAAACTCATCTGAATCAGCCCCTGTCAAATAACACAACACTAACCATTAATGCTTTCACAGTGCAACAAACAAAGTATAACAAACAAATAATAAATACCCCACCCACCATTGCAATACCCTAAATATTGATATCAACCCACGTCAAACTTTAAGTGTATTTTATTGTTAAAAGTATATCTTATTAACAAACAAAGTATATCTTATTAACCCTAACAAAAAAGACAAAAAAAGTGTATTTTATTGCAATACCCTAATTTCTGAGATTAGTGTATTCTTTTAACCCTAACAAGCAGACAAAACCAACAACAAGCAGACAAAAGCGAAGAATCAAACTTTAAGTGTAATCTATAAACCCTAATCGCAAATTTTTATTAACCCTAATTTCTGAGATTAGTGTAAACCCTAACCCTAATAGCAAATTTTAAGTGTAATCTGAAATCCCTAATCTTGTATTAACCCTAATATCAATTATTTAACCCTAATCTAAAATCCCTAATCTCGTTTTAGCCCTAATCGTTTTAACCCTAATCTGAAATTTCACCCCTAAACCCCAGAACAAGAATCAAACTTACCATATCGCGGAGAAGGATCCCCTTTTTCGCGTAGAAGTCCGACCATCTCCTCTCTATCTCCAACAAAAGATCACAGATCGTCGAGAATTTTTTTTGGGTTTTCAGACACAGTTGAGAGAATATTGGGGGTTTTTTTTTCGTGTCGAAGTAAAGAGAAAAAAAACGAGACATTTTGTTTTCTAATAAGCTGAGTTGGCTTTTTCCTCTTTTTTTCCACCTAAGCGTCACCGTTTGTTTTAACGGTCCACGTCAGCTCTGCCGTTAGCCTCTTAACGGCAGGTGGCCAAAATAATCCCATTTTAATAGTTTGGGTACTGAAATGGCGCGTTTTTTTCTATGGTGGTCATTTTAAAACTTTCACAATAGTTTGGTGGTCAAACAGATAGTTTACCCTATTATATATATATATATATATATAATCGATTGCGAGAAAGAGTTTATCCTTCTATATAAGTTAGGGTTCAAGTCACGAGATTGATAATGTGGTGTCTGTATACTTGGATAAATGAGTTCGTATAGAAAAACAAACATCTAAATAGTAGATTATATTATGGATTAATATCCTATAAACTGGCAGTGAAAAGTTTTTATTTCCACAAGCGCCTCAATTATAGGGTTTAGGGTTAGTGTTTAGGGTTTAGAGTTTAGGGGTTTTAGTGTAAAGGTTTAGAATTTAGGGTTCATGTTTAGAATTTAGGAATTAGGGTTAGAATTTAGGGTTTAGGGTTAGGGTTTAGTTTTAGGGTAATATGGGTGAGGATTTAAATTTTAACCTATAAACCTTAAAATTTAACCCTAAACCCAAAATTCTATCAATAATCCCTAAATTCAAAACTATTACACTTATACCCCTAAATTTTAAACCCTAAACGAAGTCCTTAACCCCTAAAACTAAGGCGCTTGTGTAAAAAAATTTCCACAAGCGCTTGTGTATAGAACAATTACCCTTATATTATTTGCTTTAATTTATTGACTGTATAAAAATATTCAATAAAATTAAATGATAATTGATATTAGTTTACGTATTTGAATAAATAAAACAATATATAATATCGTTGTTATATTCATTATTTGTTTGAAAGTTTTTTTTATCATCGATATTTAATATATATATATATATATATATAGGGATAGGATCAAATTACACTGCGTAAAACTCTTTAAGTTTTACACCTTTTTTGGATCGTTGGATGAGTGAAACGGATGGATGAGATTG
The DNA here is from genome assembly GCA_958450335.1 of Hibiscus tridactylites. Classification (NCBI taxonomy): domain Eukaryota; kingdom Viridiplantae; phylum Streptophyta; class Magnoliopsida; order Malvales; family Malvaceae; genus Hibiscus; species Hibiscus tridactylites. The sequence continues at coordinate 36,918,908 of OY288271.1, forward strand.
ATAATGTGGTGCATCAGTGTTTGTAAAAAAAATCAAAACATCATTCATTATGTTCGTTGTGCAATAAATATTGCGAGAACGGAGGTACGGTTGTCCGACGATGACCTTTGTGCGGTGAAAATAAGAACGATGAGGATTAGAGAAATAACAAAAACACAAAGAAATATAAATTTTTTTGGGAAAACTACACCAGTGACCACCGAAGATATTGGGGATACCTATTTGAACCACCGAACTAAAAAAAACGTCAATCACACCACCAAACTTATTAAATCAACCTATTTTGACCACCGCCGTTAAAAAATTAACGGTGGAGTGACGGAACTGCCACGTGGCAGTTGATGGATATATTTAAAAATTGCACATTTGGTCCCTGTTATTTACACATTTTTTCAATTTAGTCCTAATTTTCAATTAATAAAATAATAAATTATTTAATTATGTAGTGACACGTGTCAACACCTTATTGGAGGACTTTTAATTATTTAGATTTAATTTTATTAATTTATTTTCCTCCTCCAATCAGGTGGTGACACGTGTCACCACCTATTTAGAGGAGGAAAACGAAATTGAGCATAATTACCACCCAGGGGATTCGAACCTGGGTGGTGTAGGTTGAAATGCAAGGGTTAAGCCACTGCACCAAGCCCAACATTATACTTTAAAACACCCAACTTAATATATAACTCTTATTGGTTTCTACATTTATAACCCAAAAGCTCAAACCCTAAACACTAATTTCACATATATAAATCCTAAACCCTAACCCTAAATATTTCAAATTAAACATCAAATCCTAAAATTTTCAAATTAATTTCACGCTAAATATTTTAAATTAAACCCTAAACTCAAACCCTAAAAATTTCAAATTAATTCCATGTTAAATATTTCAAATTAAGCCTTAAACCCTAAACCCTAAATATTTCAAATTAAACCCCAAACCCTAACCTTAAACCATAAATTTCAAATTAATTACACGATAAATATTTAGGGTTTAATTTGAAATATTTAGCGTGAAATTAATTTAAACCCTAAACTCAAACCCTAAACCCTAAATATTTCAAATTAATTTAAACCCTAAACTCAAACCCTACATATTACTTAAAATGCTTGATCTAATTGTTCGATAACCTTTTGGAGTTTAAACCCTAAACTCAAACCCTAAACCCTAAATATTTCAAATTAATTTCACGCTAAATATTTCAAATTAAACCCTAATATTTATCGTGTAATTAATTTAAAATCTATGGTTTAAGGTTAGGGTTTGGGGTTTAATTTGAAATATTTAGGGTTTAGGGTTTAAGGCTTAATTTGAAATATTTAACATGGAATTAATTTGAAAATTTTAGGGTTTGAGTTTAGGGTTTAATTTAAAATATTTAGCGTGAAATTAATTTGAAAATTTTAGGGTTTGAGGCTTAATTTGAAATATTTAGGGTTAGGGTTTAGGATTTATATATGTGAAATTAATGTTTAGGGTTTGAGCTTTTGGGTTATAAATGTAGAAACCAATAAGAGTTAAATATTAAGTTGGGTGTTTTAAAGTATACTGTTGGGCTTGGTGCAGTAGCTTAACCATTGCATTTCCACCTACACCACCCAGGTTCGAATCCCCTGGGTGGCAATTATGCTCAATTTCGTTTTCCTCCTCTAAATAGGTGGTGACACGTGTCACCACCTGATTGGAGGAGGAAAATAAATTAATAAAATTAAATCTAAATAATTAAAAGTCCTCCAATAAGGTGTTGACACGTGTCACTACCTAATTAAATAATTTATTATTTTATTAATTAAAAATTAGGACTAAATTGAAAAAATGTGTAAATAACAGGGACCAAATGTGTAATTTTTAAATATATCCATCAACTGCCACGTGGCAGTTCCGTCACTCCACCGTTAATTTTTTAACGGCGGTGGTCAAAATAGGTTGATTTAATAAGTTTGGTGGTGTGATTGACATTTTTTTTAGTTCGGTGGTTCAAATAGGTATCCCCAATATCTTCGGTGGTCACTGGTGTAGTTTTCCCAATCTTTTTTAAATTGGAAAATGGATTACTATTTAATTGAGTCACACACATATCGTGTAACCCCCTCGTCCCGGTCTGGTCGGATGACCGGTCCGAGTGGGCCACACGGGGAAAACCGAAGCGAAACCCGTTAAGGCTTCCCCTCGGTTAACGACCCGGAAAATTTCTTTTAACATTAGTCTTATCTAGATGCAATTATAATCCTATGTGAAGCACAGCAGCGAAAGAACCAAACAACGCATCACTCACCGACCAAACAAACATAAACAGTCCATTTTACTTCATTCCAGCAGGCCGTTTCGTAACACCTATAGGGTGTTCCGAAACGCCCTGACCTGGTCAACGGGCCTGGGTCAACCACAAGGTGACCGTTTCGAAACAGGGGTGACCCGTATCGGAACGACCTTGACGGTCAATATCTCGTGGTCAACGAGATTTGACCGTTTCGGAACTTCAAAGGCCCGTTTCGGAACGGCTTCATCTCGCCAATTTCTCAAAATTCCAATGGCGAAAACGTTCCGGTACGACCCTCATCCGTTTCGAAACGGCAGGCCATTTACGCAGGGCCGTCTCGGAACACGGGGACCCGTTCCGAAACGCCCCCTGTCTGCAGACTTTTCTGGGCTGTTTTGAGGCACAAGGATGCCTCAAAACATCCCCAAGACACCAAGCAACTTCAAGGCAAGACATCCTAAAGTATAGCAACCATACAAGCATGCTTCAACAAGGCTTAAACATGTATAATACAAAGGCAACAATCCACATCATGCATTCATTCAAACCACATTCAACACATGTAAAAACTCTTAAGGCATAAGCTAACATTCAAGCAAGCAAATAGGCAAGAGTTAACATCCATCATGGCAACACAACCATGCAAAAGCAACATATATAAAGGAGTCTACACATGCTCCTATCAACCAACAACAACCACAAAACATTCATATCCCATTGCTCAACCATTACATGTCTAGTATTTTAAATCCATACTTGGTGAACTCAAGTCACAAACACACTTGGAGGCTCTCCTCTTGCCCGAGCAACCCACGAACTAAGGATCTGCAATGTTGAACAAAGAGAGCGTATGCAAATAATGCTTAGTGAGGGCGAGCTCTAAAAAAACAAACCTCAACATTGCAGGGTCCGAGCACGATCTAGCCAAAGCAACATACGTATAACAAGAGTCCACAAGATATAGATGCATGAGCAATTATCTCACATATATGTCATAATCATGAGCTTAACAAAACCATACATGTAACCACATTTAACATCCAACAGCTCATATACTCCAACACATTGATACACATATCAATTAACATTGGCACCTAGTTATGACCCAAATACGCGGATAGACTCGTTGGAAACTCATATCCAACAACCACATTACCTCGGTGGGATTCCACTCATCACCGGTCTCGCGGAGGGGATTCCACTCATCCTCACGCCCCGTCGATGAGATTCCACTCATCACCGACTATATTTAAATACCATTTCCGGGCGTACCCGTACTCCTCCTTGGTGACTCAACGCCACCAAGGCCACACGCGACTTTAGACTCATGTGTACACACTAACATCCTAATGATCGATCATTTGTATTTAAGTATACTAGTGCCAATACTCTACTCATTCCACATTACTCATTTCAATCATTTCCGTGCTTAGCACGTACTCACCATGGACACAACCATGAACCATCACCATGCATGCTTTAAGCAATACAACCCATGCCACAACTCACAAGTATAAAACAATATACATAAACATTCATATCACATGGCATACGAGGCATATACATTCACACAATTGAGTTCATCAAAGGGCTTAGATCAAGCTTAGGATTAGGCTACCACCCTAATCCTAACTCTAGGTGGGTCTACCAAGCCCAACCTAGTCCACATACTCGAACCAACTAATTTAAAATCATTTAAGGAAATCAACCACTCACCTAAGCTTCCAAGCACAAGACCAAGCAAGCCACAACCTTCAACTCTCCGGATACACTCCCGATGCTTCCCCGATGCCCAAGCTCGATTCTAATCATCTCAAACACAACCAAAACGTTCGAATCAATAACACATCATCGGAAACAACCCGGATTAACATTAACAAGCATTTAACACCCCAAACAAAGTCACAAAACAGAATTTTCGAGTAGCCTCTATAACCCACTGATTTCTTCCATTTCAAGCACCCAAACAAGCCTCAATTTCATCCAAAATGATCCTCATATATCATACTACCTACAGCCCTCAAGAACCAACCTTAAACAACCCCAAAACCCACTTTAAAACCCTCCAAAAACCCTCTCAAAACCCAATTCCGAAAATTGCCCCAAATCATTTGAAATTCATATATGTAGTATCATTTGGCCTCTATACACCATAACTAAGCATACTAAATCAAAATACTCCATTTAACTACATAAAGTTCCCATTTTTAAGTCAAAACATTCAAAACCTCCATTTCTAAAATCTTCATGGAAACTAAAATAAATTGTACTTTTAGGAAGAGGAAGGTGAGGGGAGTTCAAAATTACCATTACCTTTCAATTTGGAGCTGAAACAGAGAAGAAATAGGATGGAATAGTAGATTGGAGAGGGGGAGCTTCTTTCACGTTTAGAGAAGAAGATGAATAGGAAAAAAAATAGGAAGAATGGGTGTTTTAATTGTTTCTTTGAAATCAAGGCTAAAAGACCATACTGCCCTTAATGAAATGGGACATTCACAAGGGCACACCATTAGAGGCTATTTAGGATTAAATTTCAAAACTTGATCCACATTAAATTAACACATTTGAAAACGAAACCCGAAATTCTTGGAAATCATTTTAATTATAAGACTGAGCCCAAAATAATATTAATATATTATTTTCACCTAACCCCTAAACCCGGGTGTTACAACTCTCCCCCACTTAAGGAATTTCGTCCCCGAAATTACTTGGTGGAAACAAATACGGAAACTGCTCAACCATATCAACTTTCCTCTCCCACGTGGCCTCTTCCACACCCCTATGTCTCCACAACACCTTGACCAACTCTATGGTCTTGCCACGCAACACCTTGCTATCAGAAGCAAGTATCTCGATGGGCTCTTCATTATAGGACAAATCCGGATTCAACTCTATCTCCTCAACTGGCATCACATGCGAAGGATCTGATCTATATCTCCTAAGCATAGATACATGAAAGACATCATGGATCTTTTCTAACTCAGAAGGTAACCTCAATCGATAAGCTACAGGCCTAATCCGCTCAACTATCTCATACGGACCAATGAACCTCGGACTCAACTTGCCTTTCCGGCCAAATCTCATTACCTTCTTCCACGGAGATACTTTCAGAAACACTTTCTCACCCACTGTGTACTCAATCTCTTTTCTCTTCAAATCTGCATAAGACTTCTGACGATCCGAAGCCGCTTTCAAACGGTCACAAATCAACTTCACCTTTTCTGTGGTTCCCTTAAGCAAGTCTGGCATAGGTAACAACCTCTGACCTGTCTCAGCCCAACAAATTGGAGTTCTACACCGTCTACCATACAAAGCCTCATAAGGTGCCATCTGAATACTAGACTGATAACTGTTGTTATAAGCAAACTCAACCAACGGTAAGTGCTTCTCCCAAGAACCCTGAAAATCAATCACACAACAACGGAGCATATCCTCTAGAATCTGTATCACTCGCTCTGACTGCCCATCGGACTGTGGATGATAAGATGTGCTGAAATGCAGACGACTACCCAAGGCACTATGCAGACAACTCCAGAACCTCGAAGTAAATCTAGGATCCCTATCTGAAACTATAGACTTCGGAACTCCATGTAGTCTCACAATCTCACGAATGTACAAGTTTGCCAACTTGTCTAAGGAATCCGTAGTGTTCACTGCTAAGAAGTGAGCACACTTAGTGAACCTATCAACAATTACCCAAACTGAATTCTTCTTCGAAGGAGACAAAGGCAACCCCGATACAAAATTCATGGTGATTCCCTCCCACTTCCATTCTGGAATCTTCAAAGGCTGTAGCAAACCTGAAGGAACCTGATGTTCTGCCTTCACTCTCTGACAAACCATGCAACGGCTCACATACTCGGCTACGTCTCTCTTCAACCCTACCCAGAAGTAATCATTCTTCAAATCTCGATACATCTTGGTACTACTCGGATGCATAGAAAATGGACTCGAATGCGCTTCGCTCAAAATCTGACGCCTCAGCTCAACATCTTCCGGTACCACAATTCTATCTCTAAAGCACAACAAGCTCTCACCACTGAAACTATACTCAGTCGGTCTTCCTTCGGCTATGTCTTGAACATGAGGAACTAAGCTCTCATCTTGCAACTGCTTTTCTCTAATCAACTGAATCAAAGAAGGCTTCACTTGTAACTCGGTGATCAAGCCACCATCATCGGACACACTCAATCTAGCAAACATAGCTCTCAGCTCAACGGCCACTTTTCTACTCAAAGCATCGGCCACTACGTTTGCCTTACCCGGATGGTACTCAATAGTCAAGTCATAATCTTTTAACAACTCTAGCCATCTCCTCTGTCTCAAATTCAACTCTTTCTGTGTCATCAAGTACTTCAAGCTCTTGTGGTCGGTATAAACTATACACTTCTCACCATACAAGTAGTGACGCCAAATCTTCAATGCAAACACAACTGCGGCTAGTTCTATGTCATGAGTAGGATAGTTCTTCTCATGAATCTTCAACTGTCTAGAAGCATAAGCAACAACTCTCCTATCTTGCATCAAAACACATCCTAAGCCTACGTAGGAAGCATCACTGTAAATCACAAACTCCTTACCTGAAACAGGTTGTACTAGTACTGGAGCATTTGTCAAAGCTTCCTTCAACTTCTCAAAGGCCTTTTGTCTTGCATCTGACCATTCAAACTTGACTCCCTTTTGCAACAACTTAGTCAAGGGAGCAGCTACTCTAGAGAAGCCATCAACGAACCTCCTATAGTAACCGGCCAATCCTAGGAAACTCCTAATCTCGGTCACGGACTTAGGTTGTTTCCACTCAACAATAGCCTCAATCTTCGATGGATCAACTCGGATGCCTTCGGCCGAAACAACATGGCCAAGAAATACAACCTCTCGAATCCAGAACTCACACTTACTGAGCTTCGCATACAACTGATTGCTCAACAATCTCTGCAAAACAAATCTCAAGTGCTCATCATGCTCTTCTTCTGTCTTCGAGTACACAAGTATATCATCAATGAAGACAACCACAAACCGGTCTAGATAGTCTCTAAAAATTCTGTTCATCATGTCCATGAATGCTGTTGGTGCATTCGTGAGCCCAAATGGCATCACAAGAAACTCATAGTGACCATATCTAGTCCTAAATGCTGTCTTCGGAACATCACACTCTTTCACCTTCAACTGATAGTATCCGGATCTCAAATCTATCTTCGAGAATACTGAAGCACCCCTCAACTGATCAAACAAATCATCTATACGAGGCAACGGATACTTGTTCTTCACGGTCAACTAATTCAGCTGTCTATAGTCAATACACATGCGCATGCTACCATCCTTCTTTTTCGCAAACAACACTGGAGCACCCCACGGAGAACTACTAGGCCTAATGAAACCACAGTCTAATAATTCTTGCAACTGACTCTTCAATTCTTTCAACTCCTTCGGAGCCATACGATACGGAGCTATCGAAACTGGGTTAGACCCTGAAACTGTCTCAATCACAAACTCAACATCTCTGTTAGGAGGCAAACCCGGCAACTCTTCAGGAAACACATCTAGAAAGTCACACACTGTTCTGATATCTTTCGGTCTAGCTTCACTCATATCCGGATTCATAACATAAGCCAAATAGGCCCTACATCCAGAGTCCATCAACCTATGTGCCTCTAAAGCTGACACCACATTAGACAAGAACTTAATGTTCTCGCCCACTACCACTACCTCGTAGTCATCAGAAAGCTTCAAGGAAATTCTCTTTGTCTCAAAATCCACACTAGCCCGATGCTCAACCAACCAATCCATACCCAAAATAATATCAAAACCGTAGAAAGGAAGTTCCATCATATCAACTGAGAACACATGACCCTGAATCTTTAGCGGACACCTCCTATACATACGTCTAACTACAACTGTCTCACCAAAAGAGCTAGTAACATGCATACCTACATCTAAGATCTCAACAGGAATATCTAACTTCTGTGCATGCTCACTCAGAATGTAGGAATGTGTAGAACCCGAATCAACCAAAGAAAGCAAAGACATAGACTATAACTCAAAATTACCTGCTATCATATCGGTGTCGTTCCCGGCCCCTCTCTGAGCATAGACCCTTGCTGGTCCTCCCGCCTCTGGCTGTACAGCCACAACATGTGCAAGGTTCCTCTGAGCATCTACTCTAGGTGCATCAGCCCTCGGCTGGAAGTAGCCACGACCGCGCCCACGACCTCTCTGAAAATCATTCCCTCTCGAAGGAGCCTGAGCTATGTTCGGTGCCTGAGCTGCCTGACGTGGATAGTCCCTCCTAAAGTGGTCCCTCGAACCACAGTTCCAACAAGCATGAAAGTTACCCCAGCACTCTCCAGTGTGCTGTCTCCCACACTGTGCACACTCGGGCAAGCGTCCTCCTCCTCTATGGCCCTGATGGCCTCTACCATGGTGGCCACCGCCACGTCTCTGATCAAACTGGTGTCCGCCACCCTTGTGTCTCTTAGCATCTCTACCATCAGAGTGGCTATGCCTCTTTCCAGAACCAGAACCACCAGCTCGTTTGGCTGCACCCAAACTATGCTCCAAATCCTTGGCCCTCGCGACCAACACATCAAAGTCTGAGTAGTCAGAAGCCAACGTGTACCTCTTAACCTCTTCATTCAATCCGTATCGGAATCGGTTGCAGCGTTCCACTTCAGTAGGAATCAACTCTGGGGCATACTGACTCAAGCGAACAAAGCGGATCTCATAATCAGTCACAGAAGCATCATCCTGAGTAAGAGCCATAAACTCTCGCTTCTTCTCATCCAAGTACCTCGGTCCCAAGTACCTCTTTCTGAAAGCAAACTCAAAGAAATCCCAATCTATCTCGGCCTCTGGAACCCCGGTAGTGATGGTGACCCACCAGGTGTAGGCATCACCCTGAAGCAGTGAGATCACACAACCCAATCTACGTGCGCCCGCACAACCCATCTGAGCCAAGATACGAACTGTCTTCTCCAACCATAGCTCCGACCTCTCCGGAGTAGATCCTCTAAACTCCTCGGCCCCTAAGCTACGGAGCCTCTCCAAAGGTAAGCTAGCATCATCACACCTAGGCTGAACTGCAGCCTGAGCTCCCGCAACCGCGGCCTGAAACGCTCCCGCTATCGCTTGCACTAGCGGAGTCATATCAATTCCAGCTGGACCTTGGCCACCTTGGCCACCTTGAGGTCCCTCTCCTCCGGCTCCATCCTCGCCCCCAACTCCCGGTGGAGGAGGTGGTGGTGGTGGAGGAGCGCCAACTCCCGCGGTCCCCGATCCCTCTATGTGAACCCTCGCACCAGCTACCGGCTCCACAGGAGCTACAACTCGCGGTTCCTGACGAACCAACCTCGGTCTACCTCTCGGTCTAGACATTGCTCACTCAGATATTAACTACAACCACAACAACAACACACAAGATGGGTTAGCAAGGTGAGGCTCCCAAGTGTCCAAGTATGTTTCCTCACTCAAAAATCATTTTTTTCCAATGTAATAGTAGCAATGGGACCCACACACACATGCTTTAAAATAAAACAATCAGCATACTTGTCATATAAGCAACCATTCTTGCAGAAAAAGCAAACACCGTGCAATTCAACTTAAAACTTGAACTTACCTCACTTACCTGCCCAAGGTCTCGGTAACCTTAGGCTCTGATACCAACAAGTGTAACCCCCTCGTCCCGGTCTGGTCGGATGACCGGTCCGAGTGGGCCACACGGGGAAAACCGAAGCGAAACCCGTTAAGGCTTCCCCTCGGTTACGACCCAGAAAATTTCTTTTAACATTAGTCTTATCTAGATGCAATTATAATCCTATGTGAAGCACAACAGCGGAAGAACCAAACAACGCATCACTCACCGACCAAACAAACATAAACAGTCCATTTTACTTCATTCCAGCAGGCCGTTTCGAAACACCTATAGGGTGTTCCGAAACGCCCTGACCTGGTCAACGGGCCTGGGTCAACCACAAGGTGACCGTTCCGAAACAGGGGTGACCCGTATCGGAACGACCTTGACGGTCAATATCTCGTGGTCAACGAGATTTGACCGTTTCGGAACTTCAAAGGCCCGTTTCGGAACGACTTCATCTCGCCAATTTCTCAAAATTCCAGTGGCAAAAACGTTCCGGTACGACCCTCATCCGTTTCGAAACGACAGGCCATTTACGCAAGGCCGTTTCGGAACACGGGGACCCGTTCCGAAACGCCCCCTGTCTGCAGACTTTTCTGGGCTGTTTTGAGGCACAAGGATGCCTCAAAACATCCCCAAGACACCAAGCAACTTCAAGGCAAGACATCCTAAAGTATAGCAACCATACAAGCATGCTTCAACAAGGCTTAAACATGTATAATACAAAGGCAACAATCCACATCATGCATTCATTCAAACCACATTCAACACATGTAAAAACTCTTAAGGCATAAGCTAACATTCAAGCAAGCAAATAGGCAAGAGTTAACATCCATCATGGCAACACAACCATGCAAAAGCAACATATATAAAGGAGTCTACACATGCTCCTATCAACCAACAACAACCACAAAACATTCATATCCCATTGCTCAACCATTACATGTCTAGTATTTTAAATCCATACTTGGTGAACTCAAGTCACAAACACACTTGGAGGCCCTCCTCTTGCCCGAGCAACCCACGAACTAAGGATCTGCAATGTTGAACAAAGAGAGCGTAAGCAAATAATGCTTAGTGAGGGCGAGCTCTAAAAAAACAAACCTCAACATTGCAGGGTCCGAGCACGATCTAGCCAAAGCAACATATGTATAACAAGAGTCCACAAGATATAGATGCATGAGCAATTATCTCACATATATGTCATAATCATGAGCTTAACACAACCATACATGTAACCACATTTAACATCCAACAGCTCATATACTCCAACACATTGATACACATATCAATTAACATTGGCACCTAGTTATGACCCAAATACGCGGATAGACTCGTTGGAAACTCATATCCAACAACCACATTACCTCGGTGGGATTCCACTCATCACCGGTCTCGCGGAGGGGATTCCACTCATCCTCACGCCCCGTCGATGGGATTCCACTCATCACCGACTATATTTAAATACCATTTCCGGGCGTACCCGTACTCCTCCTTGGTGACTCAACGCCACCAAGGCCACGCGCGACTTTAGACTCATGTGTACACACTAACATCCTAATGATCGATCATTTGTATTTAAGTATACTAGTGCCAATATTCTACTCATTCCACATTTCTCATTTCAATCATTTCTGTGCTTAGCACGTACTCACCATGGACACAACCATGAACCATCACCATGCATGCTTTAAGCAATACAACCCATGCCACAACTCACAAGTATAAAACAATATACATAAACATTCATATCACATGGCATACGAGGCATATACATTCACACAATTGAGTTCATCCAAGGGCTTAGATCAAGCTTAGGATTAGGCTACCACCCTAATCCTAACTCTAGGTGGGTCTACCAAGCCCAACCTAGTCCACATACTCGAACCAACTAATTTAAAATCATTTAAGGAAATCAACCACTCACCTAAGCTTCCAAGCACAAGACCAAGCAAGCCACAACCTTCAACTCTCCAGATACACTCCCGATGCTTCCCCGATGCCCAAGCTCGATTCTAATCATCTCAAACACAACTAAAACGTTCGAATCAATAACACATCATCGGAAACAACCCGGATTAACATTAACAAGCATTTAACACCCCAAACAAAGTCACAAAACAGAATTTTCGAGTAGCCTCTATAACCCACTGATTTCTTCCATTTCAAGCACCCAAACAAGCCTCAATTTCATCCAAAATGATCCTCATATATCATACTACCTACAACCCTCAAGAACCAACCTTAAACAACCCCAAAACCCACTTTAAAACCCTCCAAAAACCCTCTCAAAACCCAATTCCGAAAATTGCCCCAAATCATTTGAAATTCATATATGTAGTATCATTTGGCCTCTATACACCATAACTAAACATACTAAATCAAAATACTCCATTTAACTACATAAAGTTCCCATTTTTAAGTCAAAACATTCAAAACCTCCATTTCTAAAATCTTCATGGAAACTAAAATAAATTGTACTTTTAGGAAGAGGAAGGTGAGGGGAGTTCAAAATTACCATTACCTTTCAGTTTGGAGCTGAAACGGAGAAGAAATAGGATGGAATAGTAGATTGGAGAGGGGGAGCTTCTTTCACGTTTAGAGAAGAAGATGAATAGGAAAAAAAATAGGAAGAATGGGTGTTTTAATTGTTTCTTTGAAATCAAGGCTAAAAGACCATACTGCCCTTAATGAAATGGGACATTCACAAGGGCACACCATTAGAGGCTATTTAGGATTAAATTTCAAAACTTGATCCACATTAAATTAACACATTTGAAAACGAAACCCGAAATTCTTGGAAATCATTTTAATTATAAGACCGAGCCCAAAATAATATTAATATATTATTTTCACCTAACCCCTAAACCCGGGTGTTACATATCGGGTATTTATAGCCTAAACGAACAATGACCCAATAGACTAACAAATTTAATAAAATAATAATAAATTTATAACAGCTAATTAACTAATTATCTTCGACATCCACCTTGCTTTTCTAATCTTTTAGATCTTCTTCAAAACTGATAAGATGCTTAAACCAGCAAACATAAAGCATATTTTGGTTATGTTTGACAAACATTGGATAATTAATAGTTAACACTAGTAAATTACATTAGTTAGAAGATAATATATTATATTAAGTGGTTTGACTAATGGTTCTATAGGAGTGATTGGTAAAATTAACTAATAATTGATTAATTATTTGTTTATTTGAACAAAAAAACGACATATAAGAAATCAGTATATTCGATTCTTGTTTGATTGTGTATTGGTCATCAATATTTGGTATCTATTCAAATGTATTAGATTATGAAAAATGTTTTTTAATATAATATTACTAAGCATATTTAAATATATATATATTCATTTCTTATTTATAAAATTAACTTTTTAAAATAATTTGATTAACCATTAAAATGACATTTGAAACATATGTATTAGTTTCATCTATTTGAAAAAAAAATTAAATTATAAATGAGAATGTGTTTTATTTAAAAAACGCATTGAGTTATTTAAATACAATAATATAAAATTGTGAGAATAAAAAAAAAAAATTGTAAGAATCTTCCTTATAAATTATTAAAGACAAAAGTGTCCTCGCAACACTTATATTCAATATTTCAAACAAAAATCGTTGCTCCTTGCCGCGTATTTAGATTTTGATGATTTATCTCAATCCGTTGGTGCAACCTTATGCTTACCAAACAACCAAATTAGTGGGATTTTAATGGTTAATATTCTAAAAAATGTTCAATCATCTAATTTTAACTCAAAACTTTATTCCCAAAACATGGCTAATATATATATATATATATATATATATATATATATTTTTTGAGAGATTTTACTGGAGTCAAGATCCTCCCAAAAATTTAGAAATTTTAATTTGACCGTTTAATTTTTTTAAAAAAAAATTATATTAAATTTCAAAAGAAAATTAATATTTTTGACTCAATCCCCTCATATAATTTTTAAAAATTCTCATTAAAACTATCAAAATTATAAAAAAATTTAATTAGACCCTAATTTTTTTGAAAAATTTAAATTAAACCCTTTATTTAAAAAATAGTTTAACATTATAATTTTCTAAAATTTTAAACTAACCTTCCAAACTTTTTCACTAAATTCCGTACCGTAGGTTGGTGAATGAATTTTTATAGAAAAATATATATTTTTAATGGTCTAAAAGTGATTATAATAGAGTACTTCATGCATATTTTTAACCCTTTGACAACGCGCATATACGTTGTAGACAAAGTGATTTGAACCTGCATCTCTTAAAATAAACATCATCCGCTATAAAAATATAATTAATTATATTCATTGTGCAATAAATTAACACGTTACGATCGAAAACATACTCTTTTGAAGTTGTTGTAAGTTGACATAAGGTTGAAGTCGTATGCAATTTAAATTGTTGAATGATTAAATGAGAATTTTATCATTTTAAAAGGTCAAAATACAAAATTGTTATGTATTTATATATGATTCTATAACTTTCAAAAGGAATGGGAAATCAACCTAACGAGTGACGCTAGTGGTAAAGACTAACGAGGATGATGTTTATCTTAAGAGATCCTGGTTTAACCACATGTATGTTATCAAAAGGTAAAAAAAATTATGGACGGATACTACCATAGAATCACACTAGTATATTTTTAAAAAAGAACTGGAATAAATTTTCATTCTAGAGGTCATGCCCCCTACCAGTAGGGATGGAAACAAAGGGGGGGGGAGTTTTTGGCTACCTCGAACCCGACCCAATATAATAAAAGTATAATCCGACTCCTACCCAACCCTAAAATTTTAATAAAAACTCAATAAAACCTTACCCGCCTAAAAAAATTGTGGGTAAAGTGTCAATTTCAATTTTGAGTTTTCTCCCTCTATCGGTGCTTCAGGGGGTATCGTAACTTTTTGGGACTCGTCAACTTTTGTATGTGAGTCAAGATATGTGGCAAGATCGTATGTATTGATTGTGGGCAGATTGGTAGCAAATAACTTCAAATGCACATTAGCAAACATCTACGCCCCGAATGATGATACTGAAAGAAGGGAAATGTTCGAGGAATTATTAAGCAAGTTTGCAGGCCTTAATACTCTTTTATTGCTTGGAGGAGATTTTAATACTGTCAAAACTTGTGATGAGAAGATTGGTACAAGCTTCAACCAAAGGGCAATGAAAGTTTTCGCTGAGTTTATAGACAAGCTGGATCTTATTGACCTCCCTGCTCAAGGATGCAACTTTACATGGTCTAATTTCAGGTCATTTGCCCTCTTTAAGCCGCATTGATCGGTTTTTACTATCCTCAGAGATCTTAGTCAATTGGCCAAACTTATTTCAACTTATCCACCCCAATAGCGTGTCGGACCACAACCCGGTAAGCTTATCACTGATGTCTGACTATTGGGGTAATAAGCCCTTCAAGTGGTTTGAGTCTTTACTTGACGATCATCAGTATGTGGAACTCATTAACCAAACATGTTTGAAAGCATCAGGTAAAGGTATAATGGGTGCATTGCGTGACTGTAAAGTTGTTTCAAAAAAATGGATGGTGGATATCAAAGCTAGGCATGCAGGATCGATTGCAGGCATGGAAAAGAAATGTTTCGAGATGGAAGTGGCCATTTCAAAAGGTGATGTTAGTCTTGTTTCCACCTTAAAACCCCTCAGATTGAAGCTATAGAAGCATATTAGAAAGGAGGGGAGGGACTGGATTCAAAAGTCTCGTATGAGGTGGTTTACTATCGGGGATAAAAACACAAGTTTTTTCCACACCATTGCTTCTTCTAGGAGGCGGACCAATTTTATTGCTTCCATTAAGGATGGTAATACAATATAGAAAGGACAGGAAACATCAAAAGATTCATTGCTAAGCACTTCGAGAGAGTTATAATATCTCCAACATTCTTCGAGTCAAAAAATTCGAAGCTGAGCTTAAAGTCTTGAACAATGAAGCAGCTGCCTCACTCGAGAGACCCTTCTTGACTAATGAGATTTGAATGACATTATCTTCTTTAGATGGCTCTCGTACACCGGGCCTTGATGGGTTCAATATGAACTTCATTAAACAATTCTGGTCTTCCCTCAAAGATAAAGTGGTAGCTTTCTTCAATGTGTTCCATAGGGGTGAAGTGCAAGTGTTGCGTGTAAAAGTGTCTATCGCAATGTAGTGCAAGTGTACACGACGCAAGTAGTAAAGTGATACGAAAGTATCGGATATCGTCTCCACATGGACTGGGCTAATAGCTTCACCTTAGATTGCTGCACGAGAGAGAAAAGAATTATTTAAGTTGTTGTCACGAGATAATAAAGAGTACTTAAATAAAAGAATAAGGGAATCAAGATAGAGAGAATGGGCTGGTATTGAATTGCTCAGTAGTTTAGGTATTGCGAAGTCTAGGAATATCTGTTCTGTCATCGTCCCTGTCGTGGCAACACCTATCGCGGCAGCGGTCTATTGATAGTCGCGGCAGCGATCACACAACTCTGTACTTCAAGCTTGGCAAGAATCCCTGCTATGCCTTGGCCTATCCCTAGGTCCAAGTCTGTCGATGAACACGTCTTTGATGATACCTCCCGGCGTGAATCGAAGGATGAACACCGATGTTGTTGAATTCTTCCTTAGCCACTTAACCTCGTCTTATCCCTAGGTCCGAGATAGTTCAACCATAAACTGGAGAACCCACACTTATTCCTTTCGTATACTTAACTCTCCCAATATTAAGTAAATAGATAATCTCACAATGCTCTCCCGATACTCTTGCAAGATGTTGAAACCAGAATAAGCAGACTTGAAGTCTATTTTAATGAACAGAAAATTCCTAAAACAAATGCAATCCTTGCAACTACTTTACAAATCAACTCGTGGCCCTAGGGAAAGTTTAGAACATGATGAGAAGGGGAAAACGGCTAGGGTTTTGGGAAGAAGGCTAGAGATGAAGATATCCTTCCCCAGGTCGAATTACATGCCTTTATATAGGCCTTGGTTCAAGTTTTCTAATATGGCAAGAATACAAGTCTAAACTAAAGTACAACTCTATTAAAGACTAAATCTTCAGAGAATATATATTTAATTCGTCATTCCTTCTTGCTTGGAGTTTCTTCCTTGAACTTTGGGCTTGGCCTTCATTCTGATCTAGGGCTTGGAAAAATATACGAGTGCTCCACGACCGATGGGCTTAATTTTCTCTTTCTGTCGAGGCCCACTTTGCTTCTTCTCCTCACCACTGCTGTCGTCCTTGGCTGCCACGGCAGCGGCCATGGCAGCATCCTCCTCCTCGTCTGCATTCTAGTTCCAGCTCTGCTTTTTCACTGCCCAGCGTCTGCTTCTCAATCTACTACAGCAGCTTCCTGCAAAGACAACCAATTTCAGTAGAAACTGTGCCATTTAATATATTTGTGATGTATAACTGAAATCTAACCTAAATGCACTAAATTATGCTTGAATGCAGCAGAAATATGGGTTAAATAGGGGGTAAATTATAGAACTTTTACACACTCAACACACCCCCAAACTCAAGTTTTTGCTTGCCCTCAAGCAATTCAGACCTAAAAGAAAAACAAATATTTTTGTTTGGCTTAAAATAGTGAACTTTCCCTTACCTACCATTCATTTCCTATTGTGCACAACACCTTGTCGAATAATTCAGGATTCATCCGGAACCTTGTTATAATTCTCGTGTAGTGTGTGCATGCTTGTGAACAATTATATGTCAAGACTCTCTTAGTTTCACTAGAATAGTTAAGCCTCTAACTTGAATTTTTATGCCAAATTTCATCTTTTTGGAGGCAATTCTTAGGCTCCTTTAGTTTTTATTTAGACTCGATTTTATTTTCTCAAGCTTAAGTTTGACTAGAGCCGGTTTCGGGCACCTCTAGCTAACTTCCTAGAGTCAGTTGCGGGCACCTCTAGGTGTATTAGGTCTATTTTTTCTTAACTTCTTTTCCTAGAGCCGGTGTTAGGCACCTCTAGGGGCAACTCAAGTGCTAAGCTTTCTATTCTAGTTTACTAGTAGAGTTCTAAGCAGTATAAAAGTCACAAATGGTGTTTAAGTTTTAGAACTATAGTAAGGCTCCAAACTGCTCCTAGACTATCCTAAAGGCACTGCCACGACTGAGGTTGTCACGACAGGTAAGTTCAATTCAAAGACTTAAGCCAAATTTTTCATTTTTAAGGAAAAAATAAACTAAGTAAAAGACACAATTTTTTTAAAACTTAAACGGACTCCATTAATAGAGGGATGCCACCCCCAAACTCGAGGGTTGCATTGCCCTCAATGCAAATGACATATGAGACAAAATAAAAAGAAAAGTACATCACAAAATAAGGAAAGGCAGTCAGCAATATAAGATAAGAAACTTAAAATTTAGGTGATGTCGTCGCTGCTGCTGCTGAGATGGACCTGCCGACGGGCAGTGACTTTCTTGGCTGGTGCTGGCAGGCGGATGGGAGAGGCAGAGGTATTCTTTGTTTTGGCCTCCCTTGGAGGTTGAATACGGGTAGGAGAGATATGAGAAGATTTCTCCACTACCTGAACCTCGGAGCTGTTGCTATTTTCGCTGTTGCTGCTGCTGCCACTCCCGCTATCTTCTTTTCCCTTGTCTGCCACCGTTTTCTGCCACTTTTTTTGGTGTGAACTCCTTGGACAAATTCCTCTTGACAGAAGGTTCTTTGTCGGAGGCTGCCCAGATTTCAAAAGAAGAAAAACCAGCAATATACATATCAAGGTCGTCTTCAGGCTCCTTTCTCTTGGTTCCTCGGCCAGAGGTGTCGGTTGTGCGGCTGCCGCCAGCAGCTGCTGTGGTAGGGGTCAGTGTGGATGCAGCAGATGGTGTTTTGGGCGTGGCAGTAGGAGTAGGGGTATGGGCAGGGGTGGGGGCAGCAAAATATTGATTTGGGAAGGTAAGGAACACAACATCGGGGAAATTAAGAGAGGTTTGAATAAAGTTTACCGTAGAAGTGGTGAAGTCTCGGATGAAGCTCATGAGGCCGAGCTGTCGTTCCTCCAGTTTTTGTATGGCAGCAAGTATCTGGGAGGAAATGTCAGCTGGAGGTGCTGCTGCTGTAGGCTGTCTGGTTTTTGTGGCAGCAGGCTCGGTGTCGGTGGGTTATGTCGGCTCTGCTACTGTGGCAGTAGAGTCGAAAGACGACAGGGGCGTGGCAGCAGTGAGTTTCATCAGGCTAAGTAGGGGTGTGAAAAACTGACCCGACCTGGTAACCTGCCTGAAACCCGATCGAGTCAGAACCTGGTTTAACCCGAGAATTCAAAGACCGAACCCGACCTGCACCCGACCGAAACGAACCCGAACTCGAATTTGACCTGTAACTGTAGAAACCGAACCCGAACTGCACCCGACCGAAGTGAACCCGAACCCGAAATTGACCTGTTACTGTAGTAACCGAACCCGACCTGCACCCGACCGAAACGAACCTGAACCCTAGACTAACCTGCCAGATAACCGATTTAACCCGACCTGTTTGGACCCGACCTGAAATGAACCCGACCTGTTTTGAAACCGACCTGTTTTGAACCCGACCTGTTTTGAACCTGAACTGTTATTGACCTGAACTGTTCTTGACCTGAACTGTTCTTGACCTGAACTGATATTGACCTGAACTGTTATTGACCTGAACTGTTATTGACCTGAACTGATATTGACCTGAACTGATATTGACCTGAACTGATATTAACCTCAACTAATACTATTATTTGATTTGCTAATAATGATAATTATCTGACATTTAAAGAAGTTATATTTAATGAATATAAAATAATGTCAAGTGTTGAAAAATTATAAAATTAATAATAATTTCAAGTATTAATAAATTAACTAACTTAACTTCAATTAAAAGATAAATTGAATTAATAATAATTCTAAGTATTAATAAATTGTATTTCTAATTAACTTGACTATTATTTTAAAATAACTTCAAAGATAAACTATTATACTTAATTAACTTAAGTGGAATGAATAACCATTATTAAATTAAAATTTTATACTTAATAAAATTAAGTTAAATGAGTAAAAATTATTAAATTAAATCTATAATCTTAATTAAAATAAGATGACTTAAATTTTTTATTATAAGAATATATTAATGCTAAATAATTAACTCACATTCATTTTAATTGAAGTTAAGTTAGTTATTAAATTAACTTAACTTAAGATTAAAAATAAATTTAATTAACTTGCATTCATTTTAAATTAAGTTAGTTATTAAATTAACTTAACTTGCATTCTGATAAACTACTTAATCTACTTAAGTTGAATGAATAACCATTATGAAATAATTTTTTTATACTTAACTAAAATTAGTTTAAAGTTATTAAACTAAATATGTATACTAAATTAATATAAGATAACGAATTTTTTTAATTAACATTACATACTTAATTGACTTAGTAAAAAACTGATTAACTTAAATGACTTAATTAAGTTAACTTGTTTAAAATATAATAAAACATTAACTTTGGATGGAATCAGAGATACTTCCAAATTGTATTTAAGTATATAATAATAATAATAATAATAATAATAATAATAATAATAATAAACCTTAAACCCTAACCACTAAACCCTAAACCCTAAAACCTAAACGCTAAACACTAAACACTAAAAACAAAAACTATAATCCATCAATATATATATTACATGTACGTATGTACGTATCATTTTATGAACAGTAAACCCTAAACCCTAAACTCTAAAACCTAAAAACCATAATCCATCAATATATATATAATACATGTAGGTATGTTTGTATTAATTTAAGATCAATAAACCCTAAACCCTAAACCCTAAAAACCATAATCCATCAATATATATATATAATTAATGTGGGCATGTTTGTATTAATTTAAGATCAATAAACCCTAAACCCTAAACCCTAAACCCTAAAAACCATAATCCATCAATATATATATATAATTAATGTAGGCATGTTTGTATTAATTTAAGATCAGTAAACCCTAAACCCTAAAAACCATAATCCATCAATATATATAATTAATGTATGTATGTTTGTATTAATTTAAGATCCCTAAACCCTAAACCCTAAAAATAAATCCAATAGTACCAACTATATATATATATCACATATACGTAATCCCCTAACCTTAAACCCTAAACCCTAAACCCTAAACCGTAAAAATAAAAATCATAACTCGTCAATATATATAATACACATAACACAATAAACCATAAACCCGAAGGAACCCGACCTGAAACGAAACCGACCTGAAATGAACCCGACCTGAAACGAAACCGACCTGAAATGAACCCGACCTGAAATGAAACCGACCTGAAATGAACCCGACCTGAAACGAAACCGACCTGAAATGAACCCGACCTGAAACGAAACCGACCTGAAATGAACCCGACCTGAAACGAAACCGACCTGAAATCAGCCTGTCAATTAATCGTTTTGACCCGACCTGAAATGAACCGACCTGAATGAACCCGACCTGAAATGAACCCGACCCGAAATGAACCCGACCTGAATTGAACCCGACCTGAAATAAACCCGACCCGAAATGAACCCGAACCCGAACCGAATCGAGTCAAAACAAAAAATGACCCGAAATGACCTATAACCGATTTGACCCGACCTGACAGAGCCCGACCTGAAACCCAACTGTTGACCTGTTTTTACATCCCTAAGGCTAAGTATGTTTCTGTCTATCCAGCCTTTCCCTCGAACTCGTAAATCTTCGGCTGCCTCCTGTACGTGGTGGTCGCGGTAGAGGGCGGTGATGAGATATGGGTAAAAGAGTGGTCTGGACGATCGATATGCGCATTCCAATATGCCCTCTCAGACATATCTGCCAATGTTAATCGGCCTCTCATCTAATATAAAATGGATGAGGGCTAACCTGGTTTGGTCAACTATTATATTGTGAGAGGGGGGGCATAATCCTCTTCTTGATGAAAGCGTTCCAAAGCTTGGCCTCCGGGGTGAGCTGGACTCTCTTCACCGTCCTTGGGTTTTTCGGATCTGTGTTCCACTCTGTACCCTCGTCTGTGAGTTCTGCCATCACAGCGTCGTAGTCGACAGGCTCTAGACTCTTGAGAAATTGTTTATGGCCATCTTCGTTTCTGCCCACATAGAACCCGTAGAGTGTGTTGATGTACTCGGGCTCGAAGGGCACTTCTTTCCCTCGGACTGTGACTACTGTCGCGTTCCTGCTGCCGATGGCAGTATAAAAATCCAGGACAAGAGTCACGTTCATTTCCTCTGGCTGCTCCGCGAATATCTGCCACTTCAGGGCTCTGATTTTTCGAGCTATGAACGGCTGCAGCCCCAGGTTTCCCGTTTTCGAAGTGTAAATAAAACCTTTCTCCTCCAACATATCACGGATCTGGAAGGATCGTGGAGTTGATGCTGTCGGGGAAGATCCTAAGGCAGAGCTTCGGCGGGTGTTTCTAGAAGACATGTTGCAAGGATTGTGTAAGAAAATGAAAGCAAGTAAAAATTCTAGAGAAATCAAGTAGAAGGAGTAGAAGTGAGTGAAAAATGAATAGTAAAACGAGGTTTATATAGGGGAGAGTTTGGTGCCCGTTGGAGCTGTAACGGTAGGCGCGAATAACGGGGCCACCTGTTACGCGGTTTCTAACGCATCTGTCACGTGTTTCCGTGTCTGTTGCGTGTCTGTTATGCGTTTGCGTGTCTGCCGCGTTAGCGTGTCGACAGGCTGGATTTTCTGCGTCTGTCGCGGCAGCTGTAACGGCAGGCTCCAAAGTTGGGCTTTTGGGGCTGATGGAAAGATGGTGGGCTGAATTCACTTCTCCTCTTCTTCTTGTCTCATTTATTTCCTAAAAATAATAAAAATGTTATTTCCTAAAAATAAAATAATTCTAATTACCTAATATATAAATAATAAATAATAAAAATAAATAAAAATAAAACTTAGGTTAAATTAGGGATACCAGGAGGGGCATCTCTTAAGGTAACCACTTCCTGCATTCTTGGGGCTTCAGTCCCCTAATAATGCTTCAATCGTTGTCCATTCACTTTTAATCGATGCCCATCTTTTAAAGATCTGATTGTGATGGAACCATGGGGAAAAACCTGCACCACTTGGAATGGGCCAGACCATCTAGATTTCAGCTTCTCTGGGAAGAGTTTCAACCTAGAGTTAAATAACAACACAAGTTGCCCTGGGCAGAACTATCGTGGCAGCAACTTCTTGTCATGCCACTTCTTGGTCTTGTCTTTGTAGATCCTTACATTGTCATAAGCCATTGTTCGAATTTCTTCAATTTCGTTCAGATCAAGTAGCCTTTTCTGTCCTGCTTTTTTCAAGTCCATATTAACTGCCTTGATGGCCCAGTATGCTTTGTTCTCAATCTCAACAAGTAAATGACATGTTTTCTCATAAATCAGCCGATAGGGTGACATTCCCAATGGAGTTTTGAACACTGTCTTGTAGGCCCATAATGCATCATTGAGGTGTAGAGACCAATCCTTCCTAGTTGGCTTAACCATCTTTTCAAGAATGTTCTTAACCTCTCTATTGGATATTTCAGCCTGTCCATTGGTTTGAGGGTGATATGATGTTGCAATTCGATGTTTGACACCATACTTTTTCAAGGCGGCAGCTATAACCCTATTGTCAAAATGCCTCTCTTCATCACTGATGATCGCCTTAGGGATGTCGAATTTGGAAAAAAATATTTTTATGCAAAAACCTCTGAACCGTCTTGGCATCATTTTTCTGAGTGGCGATCGCTTCAACCCATTTGGACATATAGTCCACTGCCAGGAGAATATATAATTTCACACATTAAGTTGGGAATGGTCCCATAAAATCTATCCCCCAAACGTCAAAGATTTCGATTTCAAGAATATTTTGCAGCGGCATCTCGTGACTCCTTGAGATGTTTCCAATCCGTTGACACTTGTCACAGTTTTTGTAGAATGTTTGAGCATCCTTGAACAGTGACGACCAGTAAAATCCCGACTGCAAAACCTTGGCAGCAGTTTTGTTACCCCCTAAGTGTCCTCCATACTGTGAAGCATGACAGTGATGTAGTATAGCTTCATGTTCATCATGTGGTACACATCTCCTGATAACATGATCTGCACAAATTTTGAAAAGAAGAGGTTCATCCCAATAATAATGCTTAACATCATTTTGGAATCTCTTCCTAGCTTGATAATTAAGGTCACAAGGGGTTATTCCGCTAACTAAAAAATTAACGAAATCAGCATACCAGGGGAGTTCAGAAAACTTACCTGCCGCCATGGCTGTCGCGACAGTGCTTGTGGATGCAAACAGCTGCTAATCAGGGAAGGTCTTCAGTATGTGTGTCTCGTCTTCTGGGAGACTCTTTCCCTTCTCTAACCTTGACAAGTGATCTGCAACTTGATTCTCTGTCCCCCTTTTTGTCCTTGATTTCAGTGTCGAACTCTTGTAGTAGCAGAATCCAACGTATCAGTCTAGTCTTTGCATCCTTTTTGGTGAACAGATACTTCAATGCAGAGTGGTCTGTGTGGACTATGACCTTCGTTCCAAGTATATAAGAACGGAACTTGTCAATAGAGAATACCACAACTAACAGTTCCTTCTCTGTTGTGGTGTAGTTTACTTGGGCGTCGTTCAATGTTTTGTTGGCATAGTATATGACATGAAAGAGCTTGTCTTTTCTCTGCCCAAGTGCTGCCCCGACAACATAGTCACTAGCATCACACATGATCTCGAATGGCAATTTCCAATATGGTGGTTGTACTATTGGGGCTGTTACCAGCTTTTCTTTTAGAACCTTGAATGCCTCAGTACATTCAGTGTTAAAGTCGAAGGGACGATTCTGCTCCAGAAGATGGCATAAGGGTTTGGTGATCTTCGAAAAGTTCGCGATAAACCTCCGATAAAAACCGACATGCCCTAATAAACTTCTGATTCCCTTGACTGTGGTGGGTGGTGGCAGCTTTTCGATTACCTCGATCTTAGCTCTGTCGAATTCTATGTTGCAGCAGCTAATTTTATGGCCAAGGTCTATCCCTTCATCTACCATGAAGTGACATTTTTCCCAGTTGAATACCAAGTTTGCTTTTTCACATCTCTCGAGCACCTTTTGTAGGTTGCCTAGGCAGCTTTCAAAGTTGTCTCCAAAGACTGAAAAATCATCCATAAATATCTCTAGGAAATCCTCCACCATATCGAAGAATATTACCATCATGCACCTTTGAAAGGTGGCTGGTGCATTACAAAGTCCAAATGGCATCCTCCGAAAAGCATAAGTACCGTAAGGGCATGTGAACGTCGTCTTTTCTTGATCTTCCGGTACGATGGCTATTTGATTATAACCTGAGTAACCATCAAGAAAACAATAATAAGGCTTACCCGCTAATCTATAAAGCATTTGATCAATAAAGGGAAAAGGGAAGTGGTCCTTCCGGGTAGCTTTGTTAAGCTTCCGGTAGTCCATACAAACCCTCCAACCGGTCACAGTTCTGGTTGGGATTAGCTCGTTTTCTTCGTTGGTTACCACGGTTATTTCTCCTTTCTTGGGAACGCATTGCACCGGGCTCACCCACTTGCTATCCGAGATGGCATAGATTATTCTAGCATCTAGCCATTTTATGATCTCCTTACGCACCACCTCTCGCATAGCATCGTTCAGACGTCTATGTGCATCAATGGTCGGCTTATGATCATCCTCTAAGAGGATTTTATGCATGCATAGTGCCAGACTGATGCCTTGGATATCAGCTATCGTCCATCCAATAGCCTTCTTGTGCTGCTGCAGCATCCCTATTAGTTGTTGTTCCTGTTCCTGCATCAACTTGGAAGAGATGATTACAGGCAACGTATCATTTAAACCAAGGAAAACATATTTTAGTTGCCCTGGCAGGGGCTTAAGATCTAGAACAAGGGGCTCAACAGTTGATGGCTTTTGAATTATATGGTTATCCGAGGTATAGTTTAAGGGCTCGAACAACTTACCTGGACGATTGCCTATCCAATTTACCTCCTCTTGATCTTCGGTATCAGATGTATCAGATTCTGAGAAGCTGTTGTCGTCGGTGCTGTCGTGACAGTCTTCTAAATGGCTGCTGGGGCGGTGACCAATTTTGAAGTCGTGGCAGCCCGACCTGATGCAAGGTTGGTCAAGGGTAACTTCAGTGATAGCCTTGCACTCGTCTTCTGCATCAGCATGTTTCATTGCTTGGAGAACATTCAGCTTGATTTCTTGATCGTTCACTCTCATAGTGAGTTCTCTTTTTGTAACACCCACATTTCCGTTCTAGAATTTAAAGCCGTAGAATTTAATTATTTTATTTATTCTTAGAAGCAATTGAGTGTGCAAATTTGAGAATTATGCAATTTGGTCCCTAAAGTTCTTAATTGGGCAATTAGTGCACCAATTCGGATTAGAAAGAAAATTAGATTTGAATTAAGTAGTTTAGCCGATTGGTAAATTAGTGAAATTGAGTTAGTGATATCAAGATTTAAAGTTTGGAATTAAAAGAATACAAAAAGAAATTAAATAACATTACACTCCTTGAAAATCAGATGAAATTGATAAAATTCAATAAAGCATGTAACAAGGCAATTTGGTGATTAAATTAAAAGACTTATAAATAGTAAAAATTGCATGTTAAGGATAAAATATCCTTGGGGCTACCCTTAGTAAATTAAGAATAAAGAGTTAGTAAAAAGGGTTCATAAGTAATTTAGAGAGCCATCAAATCATCCAAATGATGGAAGCTTGTCTTCCTTCCTTATTTTGCTCTCCTTTGCCGTGAAGAAAAGGAAAATATGGGGGAGGAGAGAAGCTCAATAGTCAGCCATTTTGAGAGCTAAAAATAGTGAAATTTTCGGTTGCATGGTGGAGGATTAAGCTAAGAAATTGAAGAAAGTAGCTAATGTTGTCAAGAAATTAAAGAAAGTAAGTTTCCTACTCTTTGTAGTTTTCGGTTGTGTTAAAAACCATGCATGCAAACCTAAAATTTGTATGAACATGAAGATATATGAATCTTGAATGAAATAACAAGATGAAATATGGAAATATGTGAAAACTTTTTAAGAACACATGAATAGAGTAAAAAGGGGACTGTTTTGAAAGAAAATATAAATCTTGAGCATTTAGAAAGTTTGCTAGGGATTAAAATCTGAAAATTTTCATTAGCAGAAAGTTGTGGAGAAATGAATATTTTGTCATAAGAGCTTATTGGTTGCTGGAAAAATGAGTTAAAAAGATAATATTTTGATTAGAACTAAAAATGGTCATGAAATCGAAAGTTTGGAGATTAGGAACTGATTTGGAGAAATCGGTAAATTGAATGCTTAAATGTTGAAATTGGAAGTTTACATGGACTGTAAAATATCATGGAAAAATAGTATAAGTCAGACCATGACGGAATTTTAGATTCAAGTATGTGATTAAATGTATTTTTAAGCTAAAGTATAAGTTAAGAAAACTGTCCAGTGGTGTTCAATGTAAAAACAGTAACTTTGGAAATTTATACTGTATAAACTTTGATATGTCTAGAATCATTGAGAGAAAACAGAACTCAATTTCAGTATGTAAATTAAAAGATGTGAAATTTTAAAGTTGGGCAGTGCATGCTGTCCAGATTTACCAAAATGAGTGTAATTAAATAATAAACTGTATTGATTCGAATAAGATAAAAATATGAGGTTTACGTGAATGTAAAATTGAGTTTAATACCTTTCCAACAGTATATGATAAGTTAATTTTGGATTAGTAATTAAAAAGTTATGATTAAAACGCTAACTAGTCCTCGAACTAGCTTAATGAAAAGTCAGAATTGAAATTAGGAGTTCATGCTTGAAATTGTGAAGTAATTATGATTGAATTGCTTCCTAATATAGTGTGTATTTGTTTAATGTTGAGAGTTAAGATCGGAATTGCGAAGAAATTTCAGAGGAAGTTAGGATCGATCGTTCGAAAGGAAGAAGCAAAGGCATCTCAATTCGAGATCAAGCTTAAGGATCGTGAGTGTAATTTCGTGAGTGTAATTTTGTCTTAGGGTTGGGACTAGTGTCCGAACCACTTTAATTTTCTGTAATTTATGTTTTATATGCATGAAATCGGACTAAATGATATCCGGTAATGTGTTTAGTAAGGGAAGGAGATATAAAGGAAATTGGATGCATGATTGAAACTTGAGATATATGTTTGATTGTGTGCGATATGTGGGCTGTTTTATATGATGTTAAATGCCATGAATTTTATGTCGATTTGGATTTTGATAATTGATTGAGTATGTGCAATTTTGGACTGCCCATGTGAATGATTGTATGATGGAAAAGCATGAAATGGATTCTTGATAATACTCGATAAAATGAAATTGTGGACTGCCCTATGATATGATTATGCTATGCTTGAAAATGCATATGATTATGTATGAACGATGTTGCTGCCATGCATGATGTTATGATCGAATGAGCATGCAAAGTAAATTCTGAAAAATGTACATGTTAAATGAAATAATGAACTAATCACTTAACAAGATTACGCCCTTGGTCGTTTGGACGTTCTAGATAAACAGCATGCCTAGAGTCTGAGCTCACCGTCCGATATTGCTTTGTGCAATATTTGATAGTACTTTGTGTACTTTTGATAAGATGTGTGTTCTTGATTGCTGTTCGAGACACACGATGCTATGGGCATCCCTTTTGACGTTGCTTTGTGCAATATTTGACGTTGCCGCGGGCAACTATATCCGATATGTGTTACCCTTCCGATGGCTCGAATTTCTGTTACGACTATTCTACCATGGGCAAAAACATTAAATAAAATGTTTGGGCTATGAAACCAAATTAAAGAAATGAAATGAATTACCATGTGATATGAAGTGCATGAATTTAATGAAACTTGCTAAGTTAAATAAGCTTATGAAGTGGATAAAAGATTGTGTGACATAGCATGATATGATATGATATGATATGATATGATATGATATGATATGATATGATATGATATGATATGATATGATATGATATGATATGATATGATATGATATGATATGATATGATATGATATGATATGATATGATATGATATGATATGATATGATATGATATGCCATGTGGACATTGATCCTTTCCGATTATGATATGAAATGAAGTGCTATGCTATGTGGACATTGATCCTTTCCGATTATGATATGAAATGAAGTGTTATGCTATGTGGACATTTGGTTCTTTCCGAATATGATATGAAGCACATGAATTGCTTACAAGCTCGATTATATGAAATTTGGGTAATGACCCCATTCGAATATATGTGATTTAGAAATGAGAAATTCTGATTTTTGAATGATAATATGAGATAATTCGAATGACATGCTATGGTGAATTTGTGATTTTGATTTGATAAGTTAAAAATGCTACGTATGGATTAGCATGAGATCTTGATTTATTCAATTGCTAAGCATGATATTGAGTATGCTGAAATTGGATTGAATTATGCTATTGATCGAATTATGTGCAAGCATGTGATAAATTATTGTGATATGCTATGTATTCGAGCATGTGCTATGAATGTTGATATGATATGTATGATGCTATGTGTATGGATTTTACATGAGCTTAGTTGGGTGCAATTGAATTGTTAATAAACCTAGCTAAGTAATCTCAATGCTTGAACACGCTAAAGCTCAAAGAATGAATTAGTTTTAGCATTACCTCGCTAAGTACTTTTTGTACTTACCGCTCCGTTGTTTTCTTCTTCCCAACCTTAGCAGGATAGCTCGGACCCTAAAGCTAGCTATCGTTGGATCAAAGTTATCAAGTTCTCAAGTTCACAGTTCTGAAATATGTGCGATCTAAGTCTTATCTTTAGACTCCTAGATGGTGGCTTTGAAGTATGTTTAAGGATTCGTTTTGTCATGTTTGGTCGTAACTTAAGTTTGAAATGGTGTTTGAAATTATATGCTCCGTGATGCTTGGATAGGAGGCTAGAATCATGTTTTGTATTTAAGTAGGTAGCCTCATTATTTTGTGTATAAAAATGTAAGTCAAGCTAGTGGTTGTGTCGATTCTTTTTGTTGTCCATGGTCGATAGCTTGACATGTTTAGGGGCATATAAATCATGTTATTTTTGTAAGGTCCTAAGTAAAGGAAATCAAATGCCATGAAATGGAAATCTATTATGTGTTGTATAAAAATTGACTTGATTAATTATTGGTAATTTAGATAAGTTTCAAATGGCATGTAATCGATTAATTAAGTGTTCGACATTATGACCTATTTGTAATAGTAATATGAAAATAAAAATAAAAGTTTTTAAATTGGCTCGTAAATTGGTAGCGAGATTAAAAGAAAGTATGTCTAAGTTTTTGTTAGCCCATCTTCCGCGAGCGCATTAATGTGATTAACTGATTAAAATAATATCATGTTTTCCGAAATGCTTCCGCTTTTGTCTGATAAGTTCGATTTGTCCGTTTTCCGACCTCCGGCGACGCCCCCAGCTCCCGGCCCGGGTTGGGGGTGTCACACTTTTTTCCACATCAATCAGTGATCTTTCTGTGGCTAATAAGGGTCGCCCCAGGATGATTGGTGCGTTTTCATCTACTTCACAATCTAAGACAAGAAAGTCAGCAGGAAAAATAAACTTATCCACTCTTACCAGAATATCTTCAATTTTTCCTTTTGGATGAACGTAAGAGCGGCCTGCCAGCTGCAGTATTACTGTTGTGGGCCAGCTTTTTCAATACCTAATTTCTGAAAAATAGATTTGGTGTAGCCCCCTCGACCCGGTCTGGCTGACTGACCGGTCCGAGTAGGCTATACGGGGAAAACCGTTGCGAAACCCGTCAAGGTCCCACTTCGGTTAGCAACCCTAGAAAAAATTTGTTTTATTTATATCTTGTCTAAATGCATTATCAAATCCTATGTGAAACACGACAGTGGAAACACAAACAATATAACAACGACCATCCAAATCATCACATTAAAATAACCTATTTTTCCTTATTAAGCAGGCCGTATCGGAACGCCCTTAGGGTGTTTCGAAACGCCATGAGCTGGTCAACTGGCCAAAGTCAAACCGATAAGACCGTTTCGAAACAGGGGTGGACTGTATCGAAACGAGGTCAACGGTCAACTTCTCGTGGTCAACGATACGAAGACCGTTCCGAAACGCTAAGGCAGATCGAACATAACAAGCATGCTTACACACATCAAACATATCAAGACCATGCATTGAAGGAATCAACAACTTAAGAATCATACCTCCATACATAACATTAAAGATAACATGCTTCAACAAGGACATATACTTAGATTTTAAGATAGGCAAATCCAACATCCAAAAGCCAAATCAACAAAACATATAAAAAGGAGTCTAGCATGCCCCTAACAACAAACATAGCATACTTCAAAGGCTCAAACAACGACACCTATCCCATTGCTTTACTATAACAATCTTTCAATTTAAAGATCATACTTGAGCTAACCGTAAGCAACACTTGGAGGCCTTTCCTTGCCCTTGCCACCCCTTAGCTTCTAATCTGCATTGTCGAACAAAAAAGAGTGTAAGAATAAATGCTTAGTGAGGGTATGCTCATAAATCAAACCTTCGACAATGTAGGTTCCAAGCACGAGCATACAACAAAGGTAGAATGAATGAGTTCTTACCTTCGAACCGCAAGAGCCAAAAATATAAATGATGCATGATCATAGTATCAATGTCATGTCATACTCAACGAGTCCATATCCACACATATAGAAACACATATAACCACATATGAGCAACATAATCCACAATCCGTATTGGCACCTAGCTATGACTCGAATACGCGGATAACCGTTGGAACTCACATCCAACAACACAACCATTACCTGACGGTGGGATTACACTCATGACCGTTCACGCAGAGGGGATTCCACTCATCCTCACGCCTCATTTCACGTGGAGGGGATTCCACTCATCACCGACATATATATAAGAATATTTCCGGGCGAACCCGTACTCCACCTTGATGACTACCATCATCAACACCATACGCGCATTTTGACTCACGTGTGCACACTAAACACCCTAATGATCGATCATTTATACTCAAGCATACTAGTGCCAATACCACACATTTCATTAATCTTTCACAATATCATTTCATAATAACTTCCGTGCTTAGCACGTACTCACCATGACTCACCGTCATGCACAAACCACATTTCCATGCCTAGCATATACTCACCATGATCCTCGAATCATACAATCACCTCATAATATCATTTCACGTGTCAACACCACATGTATATCATTAACACAATATCACATCATATTTCATGCATATGTATATCTCCATCATGTTTATCATCAACATGCATATAACAATGCATCAAACATGACTCAACATACATGTATACAACATATACATAACCAACACCATCACAATTTAACACGAGGCATAAACAACCATTAAAGAGTGCAACCAAAGACTCTAATCAAAGCTTGGGATTAGTGGGATTAGGGTACCACTCTAATCCCAACTCTAGGTGGGTTTACCAAGCCCATCCTAGGTTTACATGCTTGAACCAAATACTCAAAACCATTTTAAAAAAATATTTAACCACTCACCATATTTCCTTAAGCAAACCAAAGCAAGCCGACCCAAGCCTCCACAACTTCCGGAATCGTGCCCGAACCTCCCAAGGCCAAATCCGCTGTTTCTAACCAATCAAAAGCAATGTATTAACCTCTTAATCAACCACAAATTTACTGTTACGCATCAGCTCTCAATTCTCTAACATTTTCTCAACAATTCAAAGCCGAAATCCTCCCAAATAATCTCATTTTCGTACTCCAGCAAAACCCAGCCATTACTTCCCAATTTAAACACTTAAAACACTCCAAAACATGTCCAAAAACATCATCATAATGTTGTACAACCATCAGCCCTTCATTTCCCCACACAAACACTTCAAAAACACTTAATTTCCACTCCTAAAAATCACCTACAGCAGTAGCTACGGGAATCCCATCAAACCAACACTATAACCTCTCAAAAATCATCATAAACATCTAAAAACACCTACCCAAAGTTGCTATAACATCAACCCAACAATTCTTCACAAAACCATTCTAAAAACACAAATTTTGACACTTTAAATATACCCTTAAAAACCCATTTCGGGATTCTTTGTAAAACCCAACAAAATTGAGATATAAGGTTTCATTGGGAAATGTTAGATCAAAACTCAACTCTATTAGTCAAAAATAACTCAAAAAGCTATTAAAGTTTCATGCTTTTCTTCAAACTTGAAAACTTCAAAAACTCAAAAAGATGATTTCTATGAAAACTAAAGCTATGGAAATGTTGGAAATCATGAGGAGAATTCAAAAATGCAATTACCTCGAAGAGAGCCCTTGAATTGATGAAGAGATTTGATGAAATAGTGCTTTAGGGGATAAGAGGGGTTTTAGGTTTTCAAAAATGATGGAATGAAGAAGATGAGCATTTCTTTTCAAATAAAATCGCCTTTTGTCATCTTACTTCTCCTTCATTTTACAATTTACCAAAATGCCATTAATGAGATGTCATATCTCATCCATATTTAAAAATCCATGGAATTGATTCCTAATTTAATTTGAGTCCAACATAAAATGTTTGTATTAAAATATGAAGACTTAAATAATATTTTATTATTTAAATTATGAAACTGAACCCGAAATAATATTAAAATATTATTTTCACTCGACCCCTAAACCCGGGTGTTACAACTCTCCCCCACTTAAGGAAATTTCGTCCCCGAAATTTATCGGACATGAAAATAACACGAAATCTACTCCTCCACACTTACCTTCTCACCACAACATACTAACCAACTCGGTAGACTTACCACGCAACAACAGCTATCTAATGCTTAGATCTCAACTGGTTCCTTCAAGGCATGTCAATTTAAAACTCAACTCAATCTCTTCAACAACTTAGCACAGTACAGATCTGACTCACACTTCCGAATCACAGATACATAGGACACATCACAAACCCCTTTCTAATTCTAGTGGTAACCGCAACAAATAAACAACAGAACTAGCCCGATTCACTACTCATACAACACTGTTTGAAAACATGACCGATAACTCTCTCTGACTGACCATCTGACTTCAACAGGTAACCAAACACTATGCAGACGCCTTCAAAAAAATCTAGTCGAAATATCGAACCTCTATTACCCACTTTCATTAAGAACCTTCCACAGATATAACAAACTAGAAGAAAACTGATACTCGGTCTTGACACACTGGCAATTTACACACTTACTCTCATACTGAACAATGTCATCCATCAACTCAATCCAGAAGTACCTATCTTCAACCCACAATACGTGTTCATACTACTCAGATGCAATACAAATGAACTACCGTGTGCTTCGGCCAAAACAATACGTCTCAAAACACTATGTCATTCGGCACAAATATTATGTCTCTGAAATGCAAAACTTTATCATCTCTGAAACTGTATTCTGAAAGTCTTCCTTCTGCTACGTATTGCACGTGAGGTGCCAAGAATTTGTCTTGCAACTGTTTCTCTTCAAGCATTCTGACTCAATGTAGGCTTAACATGAACTCGGCCACAAAACTACTATCATTCGGTAACTGAATCTAACAAATACAACTCGCAACCCAACTACTAATCCAACAACAAATATAACTCAGAACATCGGTTACTACGTTAACTCTCTTCGGATGATACTCAACCTTGGGATTACGGTCTTCAAGTAGTTCTAACAACTCATGTTGTTCAAGTTTCAACTCTTCCTAAGTCGTCTAATATTTCAAGTTCTGATGATAAGTATATACTGTGCATTTCTTACTATACATGCTCTGTCTCGAAGTCTTTGAAGAAAATACAACTGTAATTAACTCTAAGTCTATTGTCGGATAACTCTTCGCTTGGTCTTTTAACCATCTCGATGAATAAGCCACAATCTTCTGTCTTGCATAAGCACACAACCTAACCCTACATGCAGCGCATCACTATAGTTCACAAATTCTTTCTCTGATATAGGCCGGATCAAGGTCGAAGCTTTCATCAAAGTTTCTTTCGGTTTCTCAAGGGCTTATTGTCTCGCATCTAACCACACAAACTGAACTTTCTTCTGTAGCAATTTGTCAAAGGAGCAGCTATCTTCGAAAGATCATCTACAAACCTCCGATAGTAACAATACTAGACCTAGGAACTATAGATGCATGTCATTGTCTTTGGTTTCTTACAACTCACATCTTCTGCCTACTTAGGATTTACTCTAATACACTCGGCTAATCTACATGTCCTAGGAGAACATCTTCCTTAACTCGGAGTTCCCGTTTGCTCAACTTGGCATACAATTAATTCTCTAATAGGGTCTAAAAAACTAACTCTAAAGCTTGTCATGGTCTTCTTCGGCTCGTGAATATACCCATGTATCATCTATGAGAACTACTACAAACTGATCAAGGAACTCGGGAGGTATTCTACTCAACATCTCTATAAAAGTAACTAACACACTAGTCAAACAAAACGGCATAACTCAGAACTCAAAGTGATCATACTTTTACCCCAAAAACTGTCTTCAGTACACCAACCTCTCACACTTTCAACTGGTAGTAAACGGATCTCGAATTAATCTTCGAAAGGACAGGAGCACACCCTAACTGATCAACAAATCACTGATGTTGGGAAACATATACTAACTATTCACTGTCAATTGTTTCAACTGTCTAAAATCTAATCATGTTCTTGTATTGTTTTCTCTCTTCTTCACAAATTGTACTATCATACTCTAAGATGATGTACTAGGCCTAATGAATCTAGGGTGTAACAAATTTCGAAGTTGATTCTCCAACACTCTCAATTCTGTCGGGAATCATAAGATACATAGCAATCAAAGTAGAAGCAACCTCGGAGACGGTCTCAATAACAAACTCTTCTTCTCTGTCATGAGACAACCCGGGTAATTCTTGTAAACACTTCTAGGAAAAACACAAACTATTCTAACATTCTACGGCCTAATCTTCATTCAAAATCAAATCCATCACATTTTCTAGGCAAGCCTATCAACTAGCTCAATCAATCTTTGACCTCTAAAGCTGGAACAACATTCGATAAGAAGTTCACATCTTAACCTACCACTACAGTCCCACAGAAATCTGCAACTTCAAGGCAACTCTCTCTTTGTCTCAACGTATACCCTAACTCTGTGTTCTTCAAGCCAAACCATGTCAAAAGTTACGTCGAAACCGTAAAAGACAATTTCTTCACATCTACTTGAAACACGTAACCCTGAACCATTATAAACATCTTCCGCACATCTTTCTGACCACCACTATCTCACTAAAAGGTCTAGTCACATGTGTCCCTATGTCTAAAATCTCAACAGAGATAGTCTTCGGTCCTCTCGTTTTTCAAGCTGGTTCTTCAACAAAATCTGACTCTTCTAAATTGTTCTTAGAGCATCTCGAAACTTCAAAATTCAATTCTGATTACACACAAACTTTCATGCTTGAACTTGTTCTATAACGCCGATCCTGACGACTCAAAACATCCCACTACCAAACAATCTGGAGTCAAAACTCAAGATTTCTTCTCGGCTTGACTATATCGAAAGCGACTTCATCTCTTCTTCTTGCTGGGAGACAACTCAGACGCACACTGGCCCTAACACACAAATCGATTCCCACTCATGGATACTGACCGGTTGTCTTGAATTAAAACCATAGGTCGAACCCCTACGATCACCAACTAACATTTCTAAATTTCAGATTACTCACACAAGACCCTTACCCTGATCTCGCCAAAAGAACTAAGATACTCATACCTACCTCTAACACTTCATTGGGCACATTCAAACTTTGCATGATAGCTAACAACATACAGAAGTACAGATTCAGAATCGATCAAAAGGGAATAGACTCAAAATTGTACTAAGGGCTTATCCACTATAACATCGATATCACTCTGACTCCCACTCATAGGTTTTCACTTCTTTTCACCAACTAATACAAAAATCGGTCTCATTCGTCCCTCACCAACATGAATCAACCCACATACACACTCACTCAGACAAACAAATTGTACCTCAACTCCGGTACAACAACACTTCCCTAACTATAACAATGATCTCCTTCGACATCATCCATATTTTCAGAAACTACAACTTCCACTTACTGATTCACGGCCCACTCCTTGGCCTCAAACTACTAAAAAGCAATAAATCAACAACAACGACAAATTAACATACAAACTGGGTTAGCAAAGGTAAGGTCCAAGCGGCTCAAGTATGATTTCCCTCACTTAAAAATTCTTTTTCCGATGTAATAGAAGCAATGAGACTCTACTAAACATGCTTCAAGCAACACACACACACACGATCAAACGACATACATTCACAATTAAACAATCACACATTACAGCATACTCGAATAACAAGCAACATGCTTACATGGCATGCAACCACCGTGCAATTGCAATGCAAAGATTAAACTTACCTCACTTACCTGCCCAAGGTCTCAGAAACCTTAGGCTCTGATACAAACAAATGTAACCCCTTCGTCCCGGTCTGGCTGACTGACCGATTCGAGTAGGCTACACGGGAAAAACCGATGTGAAACCCGTCAAGGTCCCACTTCGGTTAGCAACCCTAGAAAAAATTATTTTATTTATATCTTGTCTAAATGCATTATCAAATCCTATGTGAAACACGACAGCGGAAACACAAACAATATAACAACGACCATCCAAATCAGCACATTAAAATAACCTATTTTTCCTTTTTAAGCAGGCCGTATCGGAACGCCCTTAGGGTGTTTCGAAACGCCATGACCTGGTCAACTGGCCAAAGTCAAACCGATAAGACCGTTTCAAAACAGGGGTGGACCGTATCGAAACGAGGTCAACGGTCAACTTCTCGTGGTCAACGATACGAAGACCGTTCCGAAACGTTAAGGCAGATCGAACATAACAAGCATGCTTACACACTTCAAACATATCAAGACCATGCATTGAAGGAATCAACAACTTAAGAATCATACCTTCATACATAACATTAAAGATAACATGCTTCAACAAGGACATATACTTAGATATTTAAGATAGGCAAATCCAACATCTAAAAGCCAAATCAACACAACATATAAAAAGGAGTCTAGCATGCCCCTAACAACCAACATAGCATACTTCAATGGCTCAAACAACGACACCTATCCCATTGCTTTATTATTACAATCTTTCAATTTAAAGACCATACTTGAGCTAACCGTAAGCAATACTTGGAGGCCTTTCCTTGCCCTTGCCACCCACTAGCTTCTGATCTGCATTGTCGAACAAAAAAGAGCGTAAGCATAAATGCTTAGTGAGGGTATGCTCATAAATAAAACCTTCGATAATGCAGGGTCCAAGCACGAGCATACAACCAAGGTAGAATGCATGAGTTCTTACCTTCGAACCGCAAGAGCCAAAAATATAAGTGAAGCATGATCATAGTATCAATTTCATGTCATGCTCAACGAGTCCATATCCACACATATAGAAACACATATAACCACATATGAGCAACATAATCCACAATCCGTATTGGCACCTAGCTATGACTCGAATACGCGGATAACCGTTGGAACTCACATCCAACAACACAACCATTACCTGACGGCGGGATTACACTCATCACCGTTCACGCGGAGGGGATTCCACTCATCCTCACGACTCATTTCACGCGGAGGTAATTCCACTCATCCTCACGCCCGT
Organism: Hibiscus tridactylites; assembly: GCA_958450335.1. Taxonomy (NCBI): domain Eukaryota; kingdom Viridiplantae; phylum Streptophyta; class Magnoliopsida; order Malvales; family Malvaceae; genus Hibiscus; species Hibiscus tridactylites. Next base: position 36,957,510 of record OY288271.1, read on the forward strand.
CGATGGGATTCCACTCATCACCGACACATATATATAATAAGATTTCTGGGCGAACTCGTACTCCATCTTGATGACTACCATCATCAACACCACGCGCGCATTTTGACTCACGTGTGCACACTAAACACCCTAATGATCGATCATTTGTACTCAAGCATACTAGTGTCAATACCACACATTTCATTAATCTTTCACAATATCATTTCATAATAACTTCCGTGCTTAGCACGTACTCACCATGACTCACCGTCATGCACAAACCACATTTACATGCCTAGCATGTACTCATCATGATCCTCGGATCATACAATCACCTCATAATATCATTTCACGTGTCAACACCACATGTATATCATTAACACAATATCACATCATATTTCATGCATATGTATATGTATATCTCCATCATGTTTATCATCAATATGCATATAACAATGCATCAAACATGCCTCAACATATATGTATACAACATATACATAACCAACACCATCACAATTTAACACGAGGCATAAACAACCATTAAAGAGTGCAACCAAAGTCTCTAATCAAAGCTTGGGATTAGGCTACCACTCTAATCCCAACTCTAGGTGGGTTTACCAAGCTCATCCTAGGTTCACATGCTTGAACCAAATACTCAAAACCATTTTAAAAAAATATTTAACCACTCACCATATTTCCTTAAGCAAACCAAGCAAAGCCGACCCAAGCCTCCACAACTTCTGGAATCCTGCCCGAACCACCCAAGGCCAAATCCGCTGTTTCTAACCAATCAAAAGCAATGTATTAACCTCTTAATCAACCACAAATTTATTGTTACACATCAGCTCTCAATTCTCTAACATTTTCTCAACAATTCAAAGCCGAAATCCTCCCAAATAATCTTATTTTCGAACTCCAGAAAAACCCAGCCATTACCTCCCAATTTAAACACTTAAAACAATCCAAAACATGTCAAAAACATCATCATAATGCTGTACAACCATCAGCCCTTCATTTCGCCACACAAACACTTTAAAAACTCTTAATTTCCACTCCTAAAAATCACCTACAACAGTAGCTACGGAAATCCCATCAAACCAACACTATAACCTCTCAAAAATCATCATAAAACATCTAAAACAACTACCCAAAGTTGCTATAACATCAGCCCAATAATTCTTCACAAAATCATTCCAAAAACACAAATTTTGACACTTTAAATTTACCCTTAAAAACCCATTTTGGGATTCTTTGTAAAACCCAACCAAATTGAGATATAATGTTCCATTGGGCAAGGTTAGATCAAAACTCAACTCTATTAGTCAAAAACAACTCAATAAGCTATTAAAGTTTCATGCTTTTCTTCAAACTTGAAAACTTCAAAAACTCAAAAAGATGATTTCTATGAAAACTAAAGCTATGGAAATGTTGGAAATCATGAGGAGAATTCAAAAATGCAATTACCTCGAAGAGAGCCCTTGAATTGATGAAGAGATTTGATCAAATAGTGCTTTAGGGGATAAGAGTGTTTTAGGTTTTCAAAAATGATGGAATGAAGAAGATGAACATTTCTTTTCAAATAAAACCCCCTTTTGTCATCTTATTTCTCCTTCATTTTACAATTTTACCAAAATGCCATTAATGAGATGTCATATCGCATCCAAATTTAAAAATCCATGGAATTGATTCTTAATTTAATTTGAGTCCAACATATAATGTTCGTATTAAAATACGAAGACTTAAATAATATTTTATTATTTAAATTATAAAACCGAACCCGAAATAACATTAAAATATTATTTTCACCCGACCCCTAAACCCGGGTGTTACAACTCTCCCCCACTTAAGGAAATTTCGTCCCCAAAATTTATCGGACATGAAAATACCACAAAATCTACTCCTCCACACTTACCATCTCACCACAACATACTAACCAACTCGGTAGACTTACCACGCAACAACAACTATCTAATGCTTAGATCTCAACTGGTTCCTTCGAGGCATGTCAATTTAAAACTCAACTCAATCTCTTCAACAACTTAGCACGGTACAGATCTGACTCACACTTCTGAATCACAGATACACAGGACACATCACAAATCCCTTTCTAATTCTAGTGGTAACCGCAACAAATAAACAACAGAACTAGCCCGATTCACTACTCATACAACACTATTTGAAAACTTGACCGATAACTTTCTCTGACTGACCATCTGACTTCAACAGGTAACCAAACACTATGCAGACGCCTTCAAAAAAAATCTAGTCGAAATCTCGAACCTCTATTACCCACTTTCATTAAGAACCTTCCATAGATATAACAAACTAGAAGAAAACTAATACTCGGTTTTGACACACTGGCAATTTACACACTTACTCTCATAATGAACAATGTCATTCATCAACTCAATCCAGAATTACCTATCTTCAACCCACAATACGTCTTCATACTACTCAGATGCAATACAAATGAACTACTGTGTGCTTCGGCCAAAACAATACGTCTCAAAACACTATGTCATTCGGAACAACTATTATGTCTCTGAAATGCAAAACTCTATCATCTCTGAAACTGTATTCTGAAAGTCTTCCTTCTGCTACGTATTGCACGTGAGGTTCCAAGAACCTGTCTTGCAACTGTTTCTCTTCAAGAATTCTGACTCAATGTAGGCTTAACATGAACTCGGCCACAAAACTACTATCATTCGGTAAACTGGATCTGACAAATACAACTCGCAACCCAACTACTAATCCAACAAAAAATATAACTCAGAACATCGGTTACTACGTTAACTCTCTTCGAATGATACTCAACCTTGGGATTACGGTCTTCAAGCAGTTCTAACAACTCATGTTGTTGAAGTTTCAACTCTACCTAAGTCGTCTAATATTTCAAGTTCTGATAATAAGTATATACTGTGCATTTCTTACTATACATGCTATGTCTCGAAGTCTTCGAAGAAAATACAACTGTAATTAACTCTAAGTCTATTGTCGGATAACTCTTCTCTCGGTCTTTCAACTATCTCGATGAATAAGCCACAATCTTATGTCTTGCATAAGCACACAACCTAACCCTACATGCAGTGCATCACTATAGTTCACAAATTCTTTCTCTCATATAGGCCGGATCAAGGTCGAAGCTTTCATTAAAGTTTCTTTCAGTTTCTCAAGGGCTCATTGTCTCGCATCTAACCACACAAACTGGACTTTCTTCTTTAGCAATCTGTCAAAGGAGCAGCTATCTTCGAAAGATCATCTACAAACCTCCGGTAGTAACAATACTAGACCTAGGAACTATAGATACATGTCATTGTCTTCGGTTTCTTCCAACTCACATCGTTTGCCTACTTAGGATTTACTCTAATACACTCGACTAATCTACATGTCCTAGAAGAACATATTTCTTAACTCGGAGTTCCCATTTGCTCAACTTGGCATACAATTAATTCTCTAATAGGGTCTACAAAACTAACTCCAAAGCTTGTCATGGTCTTCTTCGGCTCGTGAATATACCCATGTATCATCTGTGAGAACTACTACAAACTGATCAAGGAACTCAGGAGGTATTCTGCTCAACATCTCTATAAAAGTAACTAACACACTAGTCAAACAAAACGACATAACTCAAAACTCAAAGTGACCATACTTTTACCCCAAAAACTGTCTTCAGAACACCAACCTCTCACACTTTCAACTGGTAGTAAACGGATCTCGAATTAATCTTCGAAAGGACAAGAGCACACCCTAACTGATCAACAAATCACTGATGTTGGGAAACAGATACTAACTATTCACTGTCAATTGTTTCAATTGTCTGAAATCTAATCATGTTCTTTTATTGTCTTCTCTCTTCTTCACAAATTGTACTGTCATACTCTAAGATGATGTACTAGGCCTAATGAATCTAGGGTCTAACAAATTTCGAAGTTGATTCTCCAACACTCTCAATTCTGTCGGGAATCATAAGATACAGAGCAATCAAAGCAGAAGCAAGCTCGAAGACGGTCTCAATAACAAACTCTTCTTCTCTGTCAGGAGACAACCCGGGTAATTCTTGTAAACACTTCTAGGAAAAACACAAACTATTCTAACATTCTGCGGCCTAATCTTCATTCAAAATCAAATCCATCACATTTGCTAGACAAGCCTGTCAACTAGCTCAATCAATCTTTGACCTCTAAAGCTGGAACAACATTCGATAAGAAGTTCACATCTTCACCTACCACTACAGTCCCACAGAAATCTGCAACTTCAAGGCAACTCTCTCTTTGTCTCAATGTATACCCAAACTATGTGTTCTTCAAGCCAAACCATGTCAAAAGTTACGTCGAAACCGTAAAAGACAATTTCTTCACATCTACTGGAAATACGTAACCCTGAACCATTACAAACATCTTCCGCACATCTTTCTGACCACCACTATCTCACCAAAAGGTCTAGTCACATGTGTCCCTATGTCTAAAATCTCAACAGAGATAGTCTTCGGTCCTCTCGTTTTTCAAGTTGGTTCTTCAACAAAATCTGACTCTTCTAAATTGTTCTTAGAGCATCTCGAAACTTCAAAATTCAATTCTGATTACACATAAACTTTCATGCTTGAACTTGTTCTATAACGTCGATCCGGACGACTCGAAACATCCCACTACAAAACAATCTGGAGTCAAAACTCAAGATTTCTTCTCGGCTTGACTATATCGGAAGCGACTTCATCTCTTCTTCTTGCTGGGAGACAACTCAGACGCACACTGGCCCAAACACACAAATCGATTCCCACTCATGGATACTGACCGGCTGTCTAGAATTAAAACCATAGGTCGAACCCCAACGATCACCAACTAACATTTCTAAATTTCAGATTACTTACACGAGACCCTTACCCTGATCTCGCCAAAAGAACTAAGATACTCATACCTACCTCTAACACTTCACCGGGCACATTCAAACTTTGCATGCTAGCTAACAACATACGGAAGTACAGATTCAGAATCCATCAAAAGGGAACAGACTCAAAACTGTACCAAGGGCTTATCCATTATAACATCGATATCACTCTGAATCCCACTCATATGTCTTCACTTCTTTTCACCAACTAATACCAGAATCGGTCTCATTCGTCCCTCACCAACACGAATCAGCCCACATACACACTCACTCAGACAAACAAATTGTACCTCAACTCTGGTACAACCACACTTCCCTAACTATAACAATGATCTCCTTCGACATCATCCACATTTTCAGAAACTACAACTTCCACTTACCGATTCACGGACCACTCCTTGGCCTCAAACTACTAAAAAGCAATAAATCAACAACAACGACAAATTAACATACAAACTAGGTTAGCAAAGGTAAGGTCCAAGTGGCTCAAGTATGATTTCCCTCACTTAAAAATACTTTTTACGATGTAATAGAAGCAATGGGACTCTACTAAACATGCTTTAAGAAACACACACACACGATCAACCGACATACATTCACAATCAAACAATCACACATTACATCATACTCAAATAACAAGCAACATGCTTACATGGCAAGCAACCACCGTGCGAGTAGGCTACACGGGGAAAACCGATGTGAAACCCGTCAAGGTCCCACTTCGGTTAGCAACCCTAGAAAAAAATTATTTTATTTATATCTTGTCTAAATGCATTATCAAATCGTATGTGAAACACGACAGCGAAAACACAAACAATATAACAACGACCATCCAAATCAACATATTAAAATAACCTATTTTTCCTTTTTAAGCAAGCTGTATCGGAACGCCCTTAGGGTGTTTCGAAACGCCATGACCTGGTCAACTGGCCAAAGTCAAACCGATAAGACCGTTTCGAAACAAGGGTGGACCGTATCGAAACGAGGTCAACGGTCAACTTCTCGTGGTGAACGATACGAAGACCGTTCTGAAACGCTAAGGCAGATCGAACATAACAAGCATGCTTACACACATCAAACATATCAAGACCATGCATTGAAGGAATCAACAACTTAAGAATCATACCTTCATACATAACATTAAAGATAACATGCTTCAACAAGGACATATACTTAGATATTTAAGATAGGCAAATCCAACATCCAAAAGCCAAATCAACACAACATATAAAAAGGAGTCTAGCATGCCCCTAACAACCAACATAGCATACTTCAAAGGCTCAAACAACGACACCTATCCCATTGCTCTACTATTACAATCTTTCAATTTAAAGATCATACTTGAGCTAACCGTAAGCAACACTTGGAGGCATTTCCTTGCCCTTGCCACCCACTAGCTTCTGATCTGCATTGTCGAACAAAAAGGAGCGTAAGCATAAATGCTTAGTGAGGGTATGCTCATAAATCAAACCTTCGACAATGCAGGGTCCAAGCACGAGCATACAACCAAGGTAGAATACATGAGTTCTTACTTTCAAACCGCAAGAGCCAAAAATATAAATGATGCATGATCATAGTATCAATGTCATGTCATGCTCAACGAGTCCATATCCACACATATAAAAAACACATATAACCACATATGAGCAACATAATCCACAATCCGTATTGGCACCTAGCTATGACTCGAATATGCGGATAACCGTTGGAACTCACATCCAACAACACAACCATTACCTGACGGTGGGATTACACTCAACACCGTTCACGCGGAGGGGATTCCACTCATCCTCACGCCTCATTTCACGCGGAGGGGATTCCACTCATCCTCACGCCCGTCGATGGGGTTCAACTCATCACCGACATATATATATATATATATATATATATATAAGAAGATTTCCTGGCGAACCCGTACTCCATCTTGATGACTACCATCATCAAGACCACGCGCATTTTGACTCACGTGTGCACACTAAACATCCTAATGATTGATCATTTGTGCTCAAGCATACTAGTGCCAATACCACACATTTCATTAATCTTTCACAATATCATTTCATAATAACTTCCGTGCTTAGCACGTACTCACCATAACTCATCGTCATACAATCACCTCATAATATAATTTCACGTATCAACACCACATGTATATCATTAACACAATATCACATCATATTTCATGCATATGTATATCTCCATCATGTTTATCATCAACATGCATATAATAATGCATCAAACATGCCTCAACATACATGTATACAACATATACATAACTAACACCATCACAATTTAACACGAGGCATAAACAACCATTAAAGAGTGCAACCAAAGTCTCTAATCAAAGCTTGGGATTAGGCTACCACTCTAATCCCAACTCTAGGTGGGTTTACCAAGCCCATCCTAGGTTCACATGCTTGAACCAAATACTCAAAACCATTTTAAAAAAATATTTAACCACTCACCATATTTCCTTAAGCAAACCAAGCAAAGCCGACCCAAGCCTCCACAACTTCTGGAATCGTGCCCGAACCTCCCAAGGCCAAATCCGATGTTTCTAACCAATCAAAAGCAATGTATTAACCTCTTAATCAACCATAAATTTACTGTTACACATCAGCTCTCAATTCTCTAACATTTTCTCAACAATTCAAAGTCGAAATCCTCCCAAATAATCTCATTTTCGTACTCCAGCAAAACCCAGCCATTACCTCCCAATTTAAACACTTAAAACACTCCAAAACATGTCCAAAACATCATCATAATGCTGTACAACCATCAGTCCTTCATTTTCCCACACAAACACTTCAAAAACTCTTAATTTCCACTCCTAAAAACCACCTATAGCAGTAGCTACGGGAATCCCATCAAACCAACACTATAACCTCTCAAAAATCATCATAAAACATCTAAAAACACCTACCCAAAGTTGCTATGACATCAGCCCAACAATTCTTCACAAAACCATTTGAAAAACACAAATTTTGACACTTTAAATATACCCCTAAAACCCCATTTCGGGATTCTTTGTAAAATCCAACCAAATTGAGATATAATGTTCCATTGGGCAAGGTTAGATCAAGACTCAACTCTATTAGTCAAAAACAACTCAAAAAGCTATTAAAGTTTCATGCTTTTCTTCAAACTTGAAAACTTCAAAAACTCAAAAAGATGATTTCTATGAAAACTAAAGCTATGGAAATGTTGGAAATCATGAGGAGAATTCAAAAATGCAATTACCTCGAAGAGAGCCCTTGAATTGATGAAGAGATTTGATGAAATAGTGCTTTAAGGGATAAGAGGGGTTTTAGGTTTTCAAAAATGATGGAATGAAGAAGATGAGTATTTCTTTTCAAATAAAACCCCCTTTTATCATCTTATTTCTCCCTCATTTTACAATTTACCAAAATGCCATTAATGAGATGTCATATCTCATCCATATTTAAAAGTCCATGGAATTGATTTCTAATTTAATTTGAGTCCAACATATAATTTTTGTATTAAAATATGAAGACTTAAATAATATTTTATTATTTAAATTATGAAACTGAACCCGAAATAATATTAAAATATTATTTTCACCCGACCCCTAAACCCGAGTGTTACATTTGGGCATTAAATTTATACTAGCACCAAGATCACAAAGTGCCTTACCCACAAATTTGTCTCCGATTATGCATGGTATGATGAAGCTCCCAGGATCCTTCTTCTTCTAGGGTGGATGCTTGTGTAGAATACTCATGCATCCTTCTATCATCTTAACCGTTTCAAATTCCCCAAGTCTGGATTTCTTCGACATGGCATCCTTGAGAAATTTGGCATAACCAGGCATCTCCTTTATGGCATCTAATAGCGGAATGTTGATATGGACCTACTTAAAAATATCGTAAATTTTCTTAAGCTGGGATTCTTGTTTCAATTTCTGTAACCGCTGAGGAAAAGGAGGTGGAGGACGATAATTAGCAATACGTCCTTCCCACTGCATTCGGATCTGAGGAGGTTTAGGTTCTTCATCTTTCTCATCTGTCCCTTCTGCTGTCTTTACAGGTTCACCGGCATCAGGCTGCTTGTCGTCTGCTGGGGCAACGTTCTCGGCAGGTGACTCCAAGGCTGGTTCCTTAACTGATTCAGCTTCCTTCTCTGGCCCTGGTATTTTCTTCTCACTCCTAGTAGTGATGGCTTTACACTGCTCATGTGTGGGTTGTCTAGCGTTTTTAGCATCGCTAGGAAATCCTCCATTTTTCCTCAGTTTAATATGCTGGGAAACCTGACTCATCTGTGTCTCTAATGATTTCAGATTAGCTTCATGATTGGTCATCCGCATCTCTGTTTTATCCATGAATGTTTCTGTCTTCTTGACAAAGTGATTCATATTCTCAATGTAGGTTCCTGTTTGAGACATAAATGTAGCCAAAGTTTGTTCTAGTATACTCGTCGTGGTAGCTTGTGGTTGTTGTTGATGCTGCTGCGGTTGCTGTCGAGTCAATAATCTAGGTCCTCCCTGGTTCTGAGTATTCTGTGCTTGAGGATTTAGGGCATTATTAGGATTGCTCCAAAAGAACTTGGGATCCTTTCTCCAGTTGGGATTGTAGTTGTTGGAGTTATAGTTCTGTTTATTGTAGTTCCCAACATACATATCTTCTTCTAACTATAATGGACACTCCTCCGAACTGTGATTTCCATCGTAAGTTTCACATACCTCTTCAGCAGAGTAGACAAGCTGTGAATCTTCTTTCAAGAGCTTTTTCATTGCCTTAGTGAGATATGCCATATGTGATTTTAACGAACTGTCGGCCTCATAATCTTTCACAGCTAGAACTCGTTTACCCCCTCTTCTTACTGTAGGAAACTGTTCCTCATTCTTCGCCAGATTTTTCAATACTGCCATTGCCTCATCTGGATCTTTGTCCAGCAGTAATCCATTTGCTGCTGAATCAATTCTGATATGAGTTTGTAAATTGGCAGCATTATAGAATTTAGTTACCTGGTTCCAAACGGGGAATCCGTGCATCGGGCAGTTCCTTAGAAGAGTGGTAAATCTGTCCCAGGCTTCGTGCATTGGCTCGTCATCTTCCTATTGAAAAGTAGCAATTTCGTTGCTTAATCGCTCAGATAAGTGTGAATGATTAAAACGAGACAAAAATTCACGAGTTAAATCTGCTCAAGTTCGTATTGAACCCGACGTTAGTTTATTCCACCAAGTCTTTGCCTTATCCCTCAATGAATGGGGAAATAACCGAAGCCTCAGTATCTCCGAATTGACTCCTGGTAGTCTAAACGAACCATATATTTCCTAGAACGTTTTCAGATGCTCTCTAGCATCCTCTGTAGCAGCACCACTAAATTGGCCAGCGTTGTTAATCATGTTGAACATAACAGGTTTCAGCTCAAAGTTGTCAACGTCTACGTCTGGCAGGGTGGTTTCTACTTCTATATCATCATTGAGCATGTAGTCTCGGCATGACCAGCGTGCGGCAGCGACAGGAGGGTCAGCAGGTGGATCGTTCCCTCCGTCTCAGATTTACATTATCCTGAGGATTCCTTTGGTCGTTCCTTCTTTCTTCGCGTCTTTCGTTCACCATTGCTTCTAATTTCTCCTCTAGGTATTCGTTTCTTTCAACGAGGTAACAGACTCTTTTCCTGGGATTGTACGTTCGTTCGATTTTCAAGATCTAACTGGTGCTCAGGTTCTTTTCCTCGTTGAGATCTGCGCATACGCAAACAAAAGACCGTGTGAAAGGTATATGTTGAACAATCCAAGTAAAAACAGAAAAGTAAAGGAAGTGCAGTAAAAGATAGGGTAAAGATATGTTGTCAATCCCCGGCAACGGCGCCAAAAACTTGTTGTGTGTAAAAGTGTCTATCGCAATGTAGTGCAAGTGTACACAACGCAAGTAGTAAAGTGATACGGAAGTATCGGATATCGTCTCCACAGGGACTGGGCTAATAGCTTCACCTTAGATTGCTGCACGAGAGAGAAAAGAATTATTTAAGTTGTTGTCACGAGATAATAAAGAGTACTTAAATAAAAGAATAAGGGAATCAAGATAGAGAGAATGGGTCGGTATTGAATTGCTAAGTAGTGTAGGTATTGCGAAGTCTAGGAATATATGTTCTGTCGTCGTCCCTATCGCGGCAACACCTGTCGCGGCAGCGGTCTGTTGATAGTCGCAACAACGATCATACAACTCTGTACTTCAAGCTTAGCAAGAATTCCTGCTATGCTTGGCCTATCCCTAGGTCCAAGCCTGTCGATGAACACGTCTTTGATGATACCTCCCGGCGTGAATCGAAGGATGAACACCGATGTTGTTGAATTCTTCCTTAGCCACTTAACCTCTTCCTATCCCTAGGTTCGAGATAGTTCAACCATAAACTGGAGAACCCGCACTTATTCCTTTCGTATACTTAACTCTCTCGATATTAAGTAAATAGATAATCTCACAATGCTCTCCCGATATTCTTGCAAGATGTTGAAACCAGAATAAGCAAACTTGAAGTCTATTTTATTAAACAGAAAATTCCTAAAACAAAGGCAATCCTTGCAACTACTTTGCAAATCAACCTGTGGCCCTAGGGAAAGTTTAGAACATGATGAGAAGGGGGAAATGGCTAGGGTTTTGGGAAGAAGGCTAGAGATGAAGATATCCTTCTCTAGGTCAAATTATATGCCTTTATATATGCCTTGGGTTCAAGTTTTCTAATATGGAAAGAATACAAGTTTAAACCAAAGTACAACTCTATTAAAGACTAAATCTTCAGAGAATATATCTTTAATTTGTCCTTCTTTCTTGCTTGGAGTTTCTTCCTAGAACTTTGGGTTTGGCCTTCATTCTGATCTAAGGCTTGGAAAAATATACGAGTGCTCCACAACCGATGGGCTTAATTTTCTCTTTCTGTCGAGGCCCACTTTGATTCTTCTCCTCACCACTGCTGTCGTCCTTGGCTACCACGGCAGCGGCCATGGCAGCATCGTCCTCCTCATCTGCATTCCAGTTCCAGCTCTGCTTCTTCACTGCCCAACGTCTGCTTCTCCATCTGCTACATCAGCTTCCTGCAAAGACAACCAATTTAAGTAGAAACTGTGCCATTTAATATATTTGTGATGTATAATTGAAATCTAACCTAAATGCACTGAATTATGCTTGAATGCAGCAGAAATATGGGTTAAATAAGGGGTAAATTATAGAACTTTTACACACTCAACAGCAAGATATGTCCTTTAACAATTCATTCATAGTGCTAGTTCCTAAAAATCAGTCCCCAAGCACGATTGATGACTATCGCCCCATAAGTCTGGTTGGGGCCATTTATAAATTATTATCAAAGGTTCTTGCAGTGAGAATGAGCGCAATGATCTCTAAAGTAATAGGAGAGTCCCAATTTGAATTTTGTGCAGATAGGCAGATATTAGATTGCTCCCTAATCACAAACGAAGTCATCGAATTCTCCAGAAGAGGTGGAGTTGAAGGAGTAGTCTTCAAGGCTGATTTCCGTAAGGCGTATGATTCGGTGAAGTAGAGATTTCTTATGCTTGTAATGGAAAATATGGTATTTGGAAGTCTATTTCGCCAATGGATATTATCTCTCATTTCGTCGGCTAGAATCTCCGTACTAGTGAATGGCTCTCCAACATATCCTTTTGATATCGGTTGTGGCTTAAGGCAAGTGTAGAACTAATGTTTTGATATAATAATTAAAAAATGTTTTGGACTGATTTGAAAAGTATTTAAAACAATTTCCAAAGTCCAAATGACTTGAAACTATGTTTAGGGAAGTTTTTAAAAGGTTTTTACATGTTTTCAAAGACCAAACTACACAAAACTGTCCAGGCGTTTCGAAACACCTTAGGGCGTTTCGATACGTGGAATTCCAGTAGCAAAAATGTTTCGATACGAGTATCGAAACGGGCTTTCCCTGGATGAGATTTTTTAGTAGCGTTTCGAAATAGGCTATGCCGTTTCGATACGCCTACGTGGCATCGACCACAACGGTCACAAAACCCCAACGGCTATTTCCCAACTAACTCTTAAATGCAGGACATTTCGATATGGGGACAGGCGTTTCGATACGAGTTTCGAAACGGCCAAGAGCGTTTTGATACGGGTCCTACATCAGACTGCAACGGCTCTATCTACTTAAAGGGTGTTTCGAAACGGGTTCGAGTGTTTCGAAACGGTGAGCTGCAGAATTGCATTTATGGTGGGAATTAAAGTCCTCAACGGCTCCAAATCAACCCCAACGGCTAGCAACAGCTATAAACTCATCAAGGAGTATAAAAGGGACCTCCAAGAATCAAGTAAAGGCTAATACTCATATTGTCAATCAACAAATGATCAAGAATTGTCTTAGAGCTTAAATTGTCATTTATTGTATAGACAAACACTAGTGAGCCAAAATTGTCAATTTTGATCAAGTGTTTTAGGTTTTGGGTGAGTGCTTTAATTGTGCAAACAAACACCTATTAGAGGGATTTGTGTTTGCTTTGTTTATCTCTTTGTAAAAGAAGGTTTGATCAAGGCTTTGGGTAGAAAGCTTGATCGGTGTATAAGGGTTACCTCCTAAGCCTAGAAAAGGGGACGAATCAATAGTGGATTGATTGGAAATCCTTAGTAGGAAGCTAAGGTAGTGGATGTAGACCTTGGTTAGAAGGTCGAACCACTATAAATCATTGTGTCACTTATCATTTTAGCCTCCACCCAAAAATCCACCTCTCCACCACTTGGTGAGCCATATCGGTTGAACGAATCGAGCTCCTCACAACTCAACAACTGGTATCAGAGCTTGGCTCAATTGAAGAGGATTCACATCCTATTGAGAATATCCGGCAAGCTCGATCATCATTTCACCAACCGGCTCAAATGGCACAATCCATAGACAAACCGCCTTTCTTCGACGGAACCTACTATGCCCATTGGAAGATAAAGATGAAGTTCTTCATCAAGTCTAGAGATTACAAGCTATGGGATATAATTGAAGATGGTTCGTTCGTGCCGCAATAAAGCAAAGCGGAGTGGAGTGCCGACGATCGCAAGAAGATGAAGCTTAATTGCAAAGCCTTGCACATCTTGTTTTGTGCATTTGGCCCAACCATCTATGAGAAGATGTCTTCTTGTGAGAGTGCCAAGGAGGTATGGGACAAGCTTGAATTCACATACGAGGGAACCAATAAAGTCAAGGAGACCAAGATTGGGCTTCTAACCTTAGAATATGAGAACTTCAAAATGGATCCGAAAGAGAACTTCGAGAAGATGTTTGATAGGTTCTCCACTATCACCAATGGTCTCAAAGGCTATGGAGAAGCCATCCCGGAGGAAAAGCTTGTTCGAAAGCTCATCTACTCACTTCCTGAGTCATGGGACTCAAAGAGGACCGCCATCATCGAAGCCAAGAATTTGAAGACCTTGAAGCTTGATGAACTCATGGGGTCACTCCTTACTCATCAAATCATGAAGAAAAATAAAGAAGATGAAAAGAGGAGGGAAGAAATTAGAGCTATGGGAGAGAAGAAAATCAAAGGGCTGGGCATCAACGCTAGTGCCATGGCTCTCAAATCCTCCACTTGTCATCATGTCTACTCAAGCGAAGAGGAGGATGAAGAAGAAGAGATAGTTCATCTCTTCAAGAAGCGTGCCCCGTTCATGAAGAAAGCTTTGAGAGAGCTTGAACGAGAATCCAAGAAAAAAGAGAGGGCAAGCACTTCAAGCCATAAGAAGAAGGCACATGTGGCTACTTGGAGTGATGAGGACTCCACCGACGATGAACAAGCCAACCTTTGCCTTATGGCCATCGAAGAAGATTCAAGGGTAACTTCTAATTTATCTACTTCATGTTCTTATTCTTTTGATGAATTACAAGATGTCTATGATGATTTGGTTTTAGAGTTTAAAAATCACATTTTGAAAAACAATAAATTGATTTCAAAGTTAAAAATTCAAAATGATTTGATTTCTAAAACCAAACTTGAACCTGAAGCAAAACTTGAAGAGTTTGAATTAAAATGTTTTGATTTACAAAATTTGCTTCAAAAGGTTCAAGAAGAAAAAGATTTGATTTCCAAAGAGCTAGAAAAGAAAAACAATTTTGGAAAATCAAATTTTTATGTAAGACAATCTAGTGCCCCTAGATTTGTAAAAGGAAAATGTTTTAGAAGTATTTGGGTCCCAAAATGACTTGGTACTTCAATTAAAAAGGATGACATTGAAAAATGGATTCCAAATGGTACTAAAATTTGTGCTACTAACGTTTATGGATCCAAAGCAATTTGGATACCAAAAATCACTTGATTGTCTTTTGCTAGGTATGATGGAGATGTTCAACAAGTCAAACATTGAGGGGGAGCTCCATGCACACAAGGAAGAACACTTGAAGAAGGAAGGCTTCACATCCTCCCTTTGGGTTCAAGTGTTGGTAAAAATCTAGTTGTTTTTACTTTTATTTGTTTTAATTTTTATTTAATTAAACTAGATGATCATATATATTGGACTAACATTTTTGATGATGCTTTGAGTAAGGGGGCATTTTAAAACCAAATTCTTGTTTTTGTTAATTTTTACCTCTATTGTTATTTTGAACTTAAAGTTTTAAATTCTTTTTTATATAACAAAAATAGGGAGAAATAATTTGAAAAATTAAATTTTCAAATGAATAAGGGGGAGTTTTATTTGCTTTCATATATTTAATCTCTTATTCACATTTTTAAAGTTAAAGTGGGAGAATCCCAAACAATTTTTCAAAATAGTTTTATTATATCAAAAAAGGGAGATTGTAGAACTAATGTTTTGATATAATAATTGAAAAATGTTTTGGACTGATTTGAAAAGTATTTAAAACAATTTCCAAAGTCCAAATGACTTGAAACTATGTTTAGGGAAGTTTTTAAAAGGTTTTTACATGTTTTCAAAGGTCAAACTACACAAAACTGTCCAGGCGTTTCGAAACACCTTAGGGCGTTTCGATACGGGGAATTCCAGTAGCAAAAACTTTTCGATACGAGTATCGAAACGGGATTTCCCTAGATGAGATTTTTTAGTAGCATTTCAAAACAGGCTATGCCGTTTCGATACGCTTACGTGGCATCGACCACAACGGTCACAAAACCCCAACGGCTATTTCCCAACCAACTCTTAAATCCAGGAAGTTTCGATACGGAGACAGGCGTTTCGATACGGGTTTCAAAACGGCCAAGAGCGTTTCGATACGGGTCCTACATCAGACTGCAACGGCTCTTTCTACTTAAAGGGTGTTTCGAAACGGTGAGCTGCAGAACTGCATTTATGGTGGGAATTAAAGTCATCAACGGCTCCAAATCAACCCCAACGGCTAGCAACGGCTATAAACTCATCAAGGAGTATAAAAAGGACCTCCAAGCATCAATTAAAGGCTAATGCTCATATTGTCAATCAACAAATGATCAAGAATTGTCTTAGAGCTTAAATTGTCATTTATTGTATAGACAAACACTAGTGAGTCAAAATTGTCAAATTTGCTCAAGTGTTTTAGGTTTTAGGTGAGTGCTTTAATTGTGCAAACAAACACCTATTAGAGGGATTTGTGTTTGCTTTGTTTATCTCTTTGTAAAACAGGGTTTGATCAAGGCTTTGGGTAGAAAGCTTGATCGGTGTATAAGGGTTACCTCCTAAGCCTAGAAAAGAGGACGAATCAATAGTGGATTGATTGGAAATCCTTAGTGGGAAGCTAAGGTAGTGGATGTAGACCTTGGTTAGAAGGTCGAATCACTATAAATCATTGTGTCACTTATCATTTTATCTTCCACACCACCTCCACCCAAAAATCCACCTCTCCACCACTTGGTGAGCCATATCGGTTGAACGAATCGAGCTCCTCACAAGTCAACAGCAAGGATGTCCGATGTCGTCAATGTTATTCAATTTAGTTGCGGATGCGTTAAGCGCATTCTTATCTCGGGCTGTCGAGCAGTGACTTTTTAATGAGGTTCACATAAAGCAGTCTTTAGTATAGATCTCGCATCTCCAATTTGCAGATGATCTCATCATCTTTTGTGGAGCGAGTGATAGGAAAATAAAGAATGTAGTAAGGGTACTAAGAGGATTTGAAGTGGCATCAGGGTTGAGCTTAAACATCAAAAAATACATACTTTTTGGCATAAACATGGAGGAAGCAACTATTGAGCAGTGGGCATCCTTGTCAAAATGTATGAGCAATAAATTGCCTTGTCTTTACATTGGTCTTCCGTTAGGGGCTTACAAAAATGTAGCACAATTATGGCAACCTGTGATTGAAAAAGTTAAGGCCAAGCTTGCTTGCTGGAAAGCTAAGTTACTGTCATTTGGTGGCAGAATCACATTAATAAAATTTGTGCTATCTAATATGTCGATATATTATTTGTCTCTTTTCCTTTGCCGGCTGCAGTAAGTGCTATTTTAAATAAGCTGGTGGTCAATTTTTTGTGGGGCAGCTTGGACAAAAAACTATACATTGGATCAATTGGGACACCATTTGTCTACCCAAGAAATATGGTGGGCTCGGATTGGTCAGCTTCAAAAGTAAGAATAGAGCCTTACTTAACAAATGGCTATGGTGATATGGGACTGAACGGAATAGTTTATGGAGGAAGGTTATAAATGTGAAGTATGGTGAAGGTTCCTCTTCATTCTTTCCCTCGAATCCTAAGCCCTATAACATGTCCTGGATGTGGAGAGGAATATTATCGCCTCGATCTAATGTTGTAAATTATTTTAAGCAACTTTGTTGTATTGTGATATGAGATGGAAAACGCGTATTGTTCTGGGATGATGATTGGACAAGAGTGGGTGCTTTTCGGAGTGCATTCCCAAGGATATTTGCTCTAGCCATTCATAAAGCTAGTGTTATTGATGATTTTGACTGTCACTCAAACAATAGTTGGCAATGGAATATAGAACTACGTATAAGGATTTTTAACTGGGAAACAGAAGTATGGTCTGAATTTGTGTCTATCATCAACTCAGTTGTGTTGGGTTTTGGTCAAGAAGACAATACCCGCTAGACGGGTTCATCAAATGGGATATACAATGCTAGATCATTCTGTAGAATTAATGATGGTGATAATCGAAGTGCGGATGAGATATAAAAGTACGTTTGGCTCAACATCTCGCCGCCAAAAGTGGACGCCTTTATTTGGAAATCGATTTACGGACGAATACCGATAAAAGATCAGCTTTCTAAAAGGGGAGTATCAGGTTTTGATGATATGCTATATCCTCTATGTGAAATTGAGTTAGAATCTACATACCACATTCTTTTGAAATGTCATTTTTCTTGCAAATATGGCAGCAGTGGTGCTCTTTGTGTGGTGTGTGTATCATATGCCCAGGTAGTGTCAAAGCTTTTCTAGCACGGTGGGTCCAATCAGCAGTTCCATTTAAATCGAAAAAAGTGTGGTTACTGAGTTTTCATTACTGGGTTGGCCTATCTAGATCTTTCGGAACGATGTGGTGTTTAGAAAATTTAGAGTGGATGCAAATAGCTTATTCGAAAGTTGCCTCTTGAGACTAAGTTTCTGGTGCAAAGCAAAATGGCCAGCAAGTGTTCTGTCATCGTCGAATTCTTCAAGCGAATCAACACTTCGATTTGAAGAGAAATCCAATCCCGACAGAGTGTATGAGATTCTCGGTGGATGGAGCAGTTGTTGGAGGCTTCGGTAAAGCATGTATAGGCGGGATCCTATTCAATCAACAAAACAAAATTATCCTGCAATTCTCAAGGTTCATTGGTATCTTCGATGCAGCAAACACGGAACTAATGGCCATTAGAGAAGCTTATATCCTTTTCCATTCTTCGAGTTGGGGTAGCTCGTCTAAATTAATCATACAATCTGACTGTAGTGGCATTGTTGAATGGTTGAATCAGTCGTCTAAGTCACCTTTCATATTTAAACCTATGTTGAATGAGTGTTGCATGTTTAGAGATGATTACAAATGGTGCATACAGGTTATTCCCAGAGAAAAGAATTCTTTGGCGGACAACATTGCCAAATCTGGAATTGCCAAAAGGAAACCATTATTATAGATCGATGATGGCCGCAGTGAGGTCCAATAGTAAAATAAGATGGCAACTATTATTAGTTTGTTATGATGTAATGCATTGTAAAAGATTGCCAGGAAGCTGTTCCAAGGGGTAGGGGCTCACGGCCAATAGTACAAGCAATTGTGGGATGATGATGGGGGACCATTTTGTCTTATAGTGGTCAGAAGTTGGGTTCATTACTCGTGTTTTTCGTTTATTTTCGTTTATTTTGGTTTATATGTTATGGGTGTCGTATGTAGAGAGGAGAGCATGACTGGTCATTTGTGTAATGAGGTTTGAGATAATTTAAGTTGTTTGTAAAATCACTTTTCGGTGCATTTTTTTTTCTTTCATATAGGATTAGGGAGGTTTTTTAATGAGGCCCGAACTAGTGATTTTTTATAATAAAATTACTAGTCGACCTTTCAAAAAAAATTATATTACTATAAAATATTTGATTGAGTTTAATTTCATTCAACTCAGTAGTACCAATTCAGTTAATAAATTAGTTTTAAATTATTAAATAAACTTGCTATATTATAAGATTAACTTATTAATTTGATTCTTAAAAAAAACTAAAAACTGCATCCCTTACTAACTTGACTTTTTCCAATTTTTACACTCCTAAAAATCTGTAAGATGAGTTATTTTAATTTTTATCCTCAACTTCATAATATATTTTTCCTATTCTAATTATCTCATTTTATTCTTTTATAAATGTAAAAGAATTATTTTTTTTATTAATTTTACTCATTGAGTAATTGTTCAAGATAACAAGCCTTTCATGAAGTGTGTGCGAGAATTATTTAACCCAAAAAATTTGTTGAGACTAAAAGGGAGAAAACAATCACAACAATGGTGCTTAAATCAGATGAGAGTCGTAGAAGAAAATTATAGGGATAGATATTACAATTACATTGATTCATTTTGTAATATAGTATATGAATTTTAGTTTTATATAATTATAGATATGATCAGTGGTGGAACTTAGAGTAAGAGTTTGGGGGTCAACATATTTTTTTTTTATTTTGGAGGCTTAAGCGAAAATTTTTAAAATTTTTGAGGGTTTAACTAAAATTTTAATAATTTTGAGAGATTTAATCAGAATTTTAAAAAAAATTAAAAAAAAAATTAATTAAAAATATTCAAACTTTTAAAGCTTAATACGAATTTTTAAAAATCTTAAAAGGCCAAATTAAATATTATAAAAAATTTAAGGGTGAAATTTAAATTTCTCAAAAAAAAATTAGGGGGGGGGGGGGGGGGGGGGGGGATAGCCCCCTAGTCCTATGGAGGTTCCGCCCTGGATATGACGTATTGTTTTTGTTTAAATTGTATACATCTAAAAAGTTAAATAAATGATTGGTTTTTAGTTCATTTGGTACATTGATATTACAACATTCAAGGGATCATGAGTTTGAGCGTGTTTTATGCATTTATTTTTTATTTTGGGGTTGTAAAGGTTATGAGTAGTTTAGAGGTTGAAATTTGTATGTTCGAAAAAAAGAAAATTAAATAAATCCAATTATTTTTATTTTAGAAGTTTATAATTGTCTATATATATGATGTGTAAATTTAAAAGTGTGCCAAAATAGTAACGCGTTAGTGATTTGTGAAATTGAACTAAAATAAAACCCCAAGTATAAAATTTAGGGATGGTAAAAATACCCGGCCCCGACCCGACCGGATATTTTTTCTAAAATTTCGGGGATCGGGGCGGGGCGGGAAAGGCATGAAGTCGGGGCGGGTTCGGGTATTTGCTAGAAATTCCCCGCCCCGCCCCGGTATATTTTTATATATTTTTTATTATATTTATAAAAAATATCATTATATTTAAATACTTTTATGTGTTTTAAGCTATTTTTTGTTTTTGTTTTGGTTCGTACATTTTGTAAAATTTTGTTAGATGTTGTTCAAGTTTTAATATATTCGATTCTAACGGTCAATGATTCAAGTTTATTCTTTTAAATATGTAGTTTAACACGTAGATAATTTAAAATTGGTTTTATTTTATTTTTTTATATAAGTTTGAAGTCCCTTGAAACCATAATTTGTGATTGTGGTGGAAGATTGGTCGAATCTAACATTTACCGTCGACGAAGATTAATTTTTTTTAATTTTTCGGGGCAGGTCGGGGCGGGGTCGGGTTTAAGGGTTATTTTATCGGGGCGGGTCGGGGCGGGTAAATTAATATTTTAATTCGGGGCGGAGCGGGATCGGGTATAGTATTTTATAGGTCGGGGCGGGTTCGGGGCGGCCAAAAACCCGCCCCGCCCCGTTGCCATCCCTAATAAAATTATACAAAATTAGTCCTAATTTTGTGGGTTAAATTCGTTTCGAGTTAGTGGATTTAAATTCAATTATTTTGAGTCTTTTCGATTTGAATTTAATTATTTTGAGTCTTTTATTAGTATATTTTTTTAAGTTTATGCCATTTTGAATCCAAGTTTGGCACTTAAAATTTTTGGTTTGAGTCATTTTGGGATCAAAGTTATTTCATGTCCAATCGTGGAAATCATAACTTCCATCTAAAGGTCTACAGTATACAGTATACAGTATACAGAGATTAGACCACATCTTGATCAAGGAAATCATATTGTCGGGCCAATGAACGTGGGCTTCAATTGGGCGAATGGTTTGCTTATTCACCCCTCTTTACCGGCCTTGAACAATATCTCTTTTGAATTAAAAGATTATAAGTTCAAATTTTAAAAATGATATTGTTTAGAAGAGTAATCACCTATTCTGAATATTGATGTAAGTGAACATGAACATTTATCAACAACCATTTGGTAGGGGTTGTAACTGAGTTGAGGCTCGCGAACGGCTCAACTCAGTTAAAATTAGGTAAATGCTCGACTCGAGTTGACTCGATTCGAACTTGAGTTTGATTCGAGACCTTAACGAGTACTCGACTTGATAAGTCCGTGAGCAGTTCGTTAATTTTTTTATAATATGTTAGTTTGATGTATTTGTGTATTATTATTTTGGAGTTTAGATTTTGGAATTGCTTCACACACTATTTCGATCATTTTTTTATCAATATGTATAATTTATTAGCGGGAAACAATTCATACACTCGACTATCATGGGCCTCATTAAAAATCTTCTTAACCTAAATCGGAGATAAAGAGTGCAACGTGACAACCCAAAATAAAAAAAAAAACACCACAATAGGGAAAACCACACCCCAAAAGACAATTTGCAGCCCCTGTGATGTATTTATCAATGAAGAACTTGTAACCACGAAACTCTATTAACGCCCCCTTTTAATTTGTTGATTTATCTATATATATTAAACTCTATAAAGTATTATTATATTTTTTATATATTTTAAAAAATAAGATGAAAAATCTGATAAATTTAACAAGTTAAATCGAGCACGAGTCAAAACTTGTCATATATATAGCCATAAAATTCCAACGTTATCTGTGCATTATCTTGTCAACCACCATGCCCTACAATCAACACTCAACAGACAACACACATTGCCTTCTGCCATGCCTTGCCTCCACTAATGTGACCACTGTTGGCTTAAATGGGTATTACAATTCGCAAGCATTAACTTGCTGGATCAGGTTGTGAAATCTCATTTTACTCTGAGAAAGATATAATATGGCTCTTGGTAAGGACGGGCGTAGGAATTTGTCTTAGGAGTAAACTTATAAAATTTTAAGAGCGAATTTATAAAACTTTATGAAAGATAAAATAGATTTTGAATAAAAAATATATAATTTTTTTAAAAAATATATACTGAATCATATAAAAAATTTCAATTTTTTTGAGAGGGCCTCATCGGTCCAACCCTGGCTCTTGGGTAATGAGATATGACCTTTATTATAACGAAAGAGTATGTTTCAACTTTGAAAATATATTGATTTGCCTAAAGTCCTTGTGCATATCTAGTAAGGACGTGGATGGCATTGTCTAAAAAATGAAAAATCAATAGGATAAATCCTAAGTGGAATCAAGCTTTAATTAAGAAAGAAGAGTCATAAAGTCTGCAAAGCTTTCACTAATCTATGCTAGATCTGGTTATTTAAGGTGGAGCAAACCCTAAACCCTAATAGGCTAAGTTGATATAGGATCGAATCGGCCATAAGTATTTTCAAATTCAGATTGAATCTGCTTATCAAGATTACTTTTTTAATAGTTTATTGAGTTTTAATTCAGTTATGTTGTTATTAGAACATTTTTTTTTGAATATGCTGGTGCGATGCAAGGGTAGCATCTGTTCAACTTTCTTAGTCTTTTCAAAGACGACACACACAGCATGGCATAACTGGTGCTCGAACCCGGGTCCCAAGGGATGATAAACATCTACCTTTGCCACCAGGACACAAGGGGATGAGCGTTATTAGAACATTTTTAAAAGCGGTGAATTTGAATACAAGTTTTAAAATTATGTAATTTCTACATTGTATAAAAAAATATTTTGTAATAGAAAAATAGAATTCTCGTTATAGTTTTAGACGCCCTATTATGCTAAAATTTATTATTTGATTCTTTCATTTTTTTTTATAAGAGAACTAGTTGAATATATTTGACTATTTGACCGGATAACAATAAAAAAAGATTCACATCCTTACATTAAAAGTAAAGTAACAAATCAACAGTGTTATCAATATTAACCTATTAATTAATAATATAATAAAATAAAATTAAAAATATCAAATTATACCAAATTAAAGTAAAATATTAAATCCCATATTTAAACGGGCTAAAATCAAAATAAAATCAATGAAAACATAAATATTTTTTCACTTTTTAATAATAATTTAAAATTTTCGATTCTATCAGATTCGGACAAGTTTCAAATAAAATAACTTATTACTAAAGTAAAAACCAAACTCCATCTAACCACTAATAGAAAATGTCTTAATTCTGAGACAATGACCTACATGATAAAGTAGAGAGACTAAATTATATGTCAAATTAAAAAAAATGAAAGTTTAAAATCCAACATAATAAAGAAATTAAAATCACAATTAAATTAAATAAAAATTATATTAATTATTGGTTAGTCTAACAGAATTATCAGTTCAAAATTTAAATTAGGAGAGTTATCTCTATAATGAGTATCTCTAATATCTCATCCGAATTAATCAATTAAGTCGAATATTAATAATTGTATTACATATTTGAATGCGAATAACTTACAAAAAAAGAAGGATTTAATTATATATAAAAAATATAAATAATAATTATAATATTCTTTGAGGAAGTGGGCTTTTACCAATCAAACCAAAATAGTGGATCAAAATGTTAAGATATGGCAACTTCCATCTTGGTGGGATGTATTATCCATAAATTATTGTCGTCTACAAATATTTTATTAGTCAAAGTGTGCCAAGCATAAGCACCCTTTTATATTTTAATGATAATAGTCACTATGTCATTATTTTATTTTATACTTGACTTTATATATTTGTTTCAACATCATAAGTAATTAATACTAAATACTTTATAAAATAAACTAACAAAAAATACAAAAGCAATAACTTAAAAATATGTATAACCACTAAAACAAATATAAAAATTGATGAAATTCTTTCCGCTAATAACACAATTATTTTGAAAAATAATTTTTAAAACATTGAGGACTCAAAGCGCAATTATGCCTATTTTATATTAAATTAGAATTTCACCCATCCAACAACGATCATATATGTTTTTCTGTGTTCGTGATGATTTGATGATAGTTTATATTTGTTTTACATTGCTTCAAACCATTTCACTTCATTCCCATGGAGGAGATAGAGATGGTGGAGGATATTTGATTTCACGGCGTGCTTCTATTTCGTAAGGAGTATGTTAGAAACGGCAAATGACGCAAAATCTAATTCAATTTCAAATAAAGATAATTACACTTTGGGTCCCTGAAGTTTTTAAAAGAATTTTCTACAAAAATTTAAAAAATGGTGTATAATATTAGCGGTGCATATCGGTGTATAACATTTAGACTCATCCGGTCATCCCACGTCACAAAAGATAAATACAAGCAAACAGTTACCACAACTAATAAGCTTAAACCATCAGCTAGGGATAACTATTTGACCCAAACTTGACAGGTTCTGACTCGACCCAAAATAATAATTTAATTTTATTCTAAATATTTATGTATAATTGTTACAATGTATCTCTTTATATATATATATATATATATCAATTATCTCCTTATTTTATCTAATAAAATTGGAATAATTATTATAATGTCCTCTCTCTATTTGTATTTTTTCAATTAATTTCTCATTTTATCAAAAAAATGAAGAAAAAAAATATTTATGTCGGGCCATGTCGCATTCTAATTTTTATTTTAAAATTTAAGTCAAGTTCGAGTCGGATGAGACATCATAACATATCGGGTCGGGCCCGATAAATAGTCGAGTTGGATCGACTAAAAACCTGACCCATGATCATCCCTACCACCTCAAGACAATTTGCATGACATATGTAATGTCTAATTAGCGGATAAAGAGGGTGAGACAAGGGAACCATAAATATAATGCAAAACCAGGGTTGACTTGACTTATTATCCATCAGAAAGTGTTGTAAACCTACTACTTAGATTAATAAAATGAATCAATCAAGCATGTGTTTTGTTGGATGAGTTCTGGAAGAGAGAAGACAAACAAGCCTTTACAATTAATTAGTAATATTTTCAGTTCCTAAAGAATTCATCAACTGTTATTGAATTAAAAAAACAAATTAAGAAGAATCGATTTCAGACAATGTTTACGTCGTAAGTTAATGTAAGAGAAGAATGGTGGGGCAGTGTTATTAGAATCTTGTCGCTTGACGCATGCTGCTGAGGTTTTGTTGTCTGTGATTAGGATTCATCAGCTACCAGAGATGATTTCATTCCATCTGTGACCTAATACAAATTCAATTACGAAAGCTTTCTTTGTCCCTTTATATCTCTCTCCCTATCTTTGTTTTTTCTCAATATTTTCGTTGACCTAAACACACTTCAATACTATATATATATACAAAACATATACCATGCATGGTGTTAGAATATGGAATTTATCATATAACTAAGTTTTGATACATACATGGACGGATCTAAATTTTAGGGTTGGAAGGACAAAACATTAACGTTTAAAAATAGGGACAAATTATAAATTACCCAACTTTTTAAATATCTATATAAGAATAAAAATAAAAAATATTTAGGGTTGAGGGCAATTGTCCCTCCCACAGTCCACATACCTCTGTCCCTAGATACATGTGTTCACCAAGCGTTTGGTCTATCCACTCTACAATTTAGACAGTGGATTCCACTTGTAAACAGAGACAAAGTCGTTTAGTTGATGAAAGGGTCGGTTATTCTTCCTAAATTTTGTTGATATTATAGAATTTTAGGTCTTTTAGTTTAAATAATAGTCAAATAAGATTGTTTTTTCTCTTAATTTTTTAGATTTAAAGGCTTAATAGACTCTCACTCCTCCCAATGTTTGATCGTAACTCTACCTTTTATTGTAGGATGTAATTGCTTATGGTGTGTGAGCTAGGGCGTCTCATATGAGGAGCAACATGAGCGCCCACCCAAAGTCCCACATTCTACATTTACAACTACAATAATTTTTCAAGTGATAATCTTGTAAGTTAGTGGTTGGCTAATTGCTATTGTTTTAGTTGTATTTAATGTATTTTTATAAACAAAACAATCAAATAATAATAATAATAATAATAATAATAATAATAATAATAATAATAATAATAATCTGTTAATGAAATATAAAATTAATTATTTAAAATAATAAAATATATTTTTATTTTACAATTCGCTTAAGATCCAAAAGACTGTTCTAATGTGAGTTTATGGTAGAGTGTAGTGATTTGTTCTTGTCAGGGTGTGTTGTGAGTTGTACCAATTTTTTTTATTTGATTTGAAACATTAAGGTAACTTTAGCTAAAGAAATGGTTTTAGTGAAACTATTAGTTTGTCGACATATATTTTATTTATTCATGTCATGTAATTATTGTTATTATTTTGAAAAATCAATTATTTATATATCAAATGTATAATAATTAATTAAATGAGATTCATTAATTGGTCTAGTGATTAAAGAAGTTCATATTAACTTATTAGAAAATTATACAACGGGCGACGAACATTGATGAACACCACTAACGATGAACACTATTAATTTTTTAAAAAAATTAAAAATCTAAAGACTAAAATTATAATTAAAATTATCTCTTAAAAATAAAAATCAAATTTAATAGTTACTTTATAATATTTTTTAATATGTTAGAATCAAATATACACAATTCTCTTAAACCCTAATAAAATTAATCTCTTAAAAAAATAGAAATCAGTTTATAATTTTTAATAGATTAAAATCAAATATAACCAACTCTCCTAAACCTAAACCCTAACAAATTCTAAAAAATAATTAATTTAACTTTTTGTAATAAATTGTTTGTTTTCCGAAATAATTTACCGTAACATAAACATGCAATGGATTGGAACTTGTAATAAATGGGTTTTAAAAATTAGTTAGGATCACACACTTCGCCGTCGGAAACTTAAAGGAGATAAGGCTTGTGAAAAGCACGGGCGTGTCACGTGCCAACAAACAATCGCCACACATCTTCTACCACCGTTTCATGCGTTCCCTTGATGCCCACACAAGTTTTCCCACCTCATCGACCTTTCATTAGGAGAATTATTATTATACCCCTATTCAATTTCTCTTTTGCTTATTATTATTATTATTATTATTATTATTATTATTATTATTATTATTATTATACCCCTGTTCAATTATGAAATTATGTTTAAAAAATTTTAATTTATTTTAATTATGTACATATTTATAATTAATTTTTATGATTGTATCCAATATTTTTATTATAATTTTATTTTGTTCAGTTTAGTCCCTAAAAAAATTATTTAATCTAAAATTTACTCTTATTTGTTTTTCTTTTATTATTAAATTCAATGTTATTAATACAATAATATTTTAATTCACTTTAATCCCTAAAATATTTATTTGATCTAAAATTTACTCTTATTTGTTTTTCTTTTATTATTAAATTCAATGTTATTAATACAATAATATTTAAATTCACTTTAATCCCTAAAATATTTATTTAATCTGAATTGAACTCTATTTGTTTCTAATCTTATCTAATATTTTTACTATAATTTTATTTTTGTTCGATTTAATTTTTAAGTTTTTATTTAATTTAAAATTAACCTCTATTTTATAATTCATTCCATTATCTTATGATAGCAAACTTTATATTTCAGTCGCTAGTTTTATAATTACAATTAGAGACTTGTTTTAGCTCGAATTAACCTGAAACATGGTCTACATGTCAATGATAATATTTATTTCATAAAGGAAGGTTTAATTTTACTTTTGAAAAATTGGCCCTTGTATTTTATGATTGTTTTCATAATGGCCTATAAACTACTTTTTTTTTGCAATTAACACTATTTCAAATTTGATTTCAACATGTATTTACCATTAAGTCTAATTGGAATTAATGAGTCTAAAACAAACTTGAAATTGAGTTTTTAACTTAAAATCCAACTTATGAATTAGTTACATTTTAGTCCCTATACCCAATTCCAACTTATGAATTAGTTACATTTTACCCTAAACCCCGATTCGGTTAAATTTACTCCGATTTGAGTTTTTTTTTAGCAAAACATAGGTATACAATGTTTCTATTTATATTAAACTTTTATTTAAGTTTTAAATGTTTTTTTGGGTTCAAATCTTATAAAATTACCAAAATATCTTTTTGTTTAATCATTTATTTTCTAAAGTTTTTAAAGGTCTATTTTCCCGGGTGACTTTAGTTAATTGTTTCCCCTTTATGTTCATGTTGGTTGTTTACTTTCATGTAATCAAATATGCTTGTTTTTTTTAATTTGTTTTAAGCCAAAAATTGGCCATTTGTAGCATTCAATATTCGGGTCGGATTCGTTTGTACCATGTATTAGGTGTTACATTGACATTTAAACTATTGGGATTAAATTATAAAAATTAGAAATAAATTAGAAAATATTTTTTTCCATTGGTGTGCTTGGTTGGGATGATGGAAAACTAGAAGGAAAATAAGTTTTCTTTTTCTCTCTATTGCTTGGTACAATGGAAAAGTGAAAGGAAAAAAATTAAGCTTTGAAAACTATAGTTATTTCTAAGTTTTATAATTTAGTCAAATGTTTTTAAATATGATTATTTTTATTAAATTTAGTCCCTAAAAATTTTATTTCATCTAAAATTGACCCCTATTTGTTTCTAATTTTTATGATTTAGTCTAATATTTTTATATAGTTTATTTTTTCTTCAATTTAATCCTTAAAATTTTCTTTAATTCAAAATTGACCTATATGTATTTTTATTTTTATAATTGAGTCCAATATTTTTAATATGGTTTTATTTTCTCCATTGTAGTCCATATAATTTTTTATTTAATCTGAAATTGACGACCATTCATTTCTAATTTTTATAATTTAGCCTAATATTTTTATAATTTAATGTCGAGAGTTTCACTATCAATGCAGGACCTAATACACGGTACAATCAAATTCAACCTGAATATCGAATGTTACAAATGGCCCAATTGTGGCCTAAATACATACTTTAACAAATAAGCATATTTGATTACATAAAAGTAAACAACCAACATAAACATAAAAAAGAAACAATAAACTAAAGTCACCCGAGAAAATAAATCTTTAAAAATTTTAGAAAAATAAATGATTTAACAAAAATTCCTTTTGGTAATATTACAAGATTTAAACATAAAAACATGCAAAACTTAAATGCAAGCTTAATATGAGTAGAAACATCTTACACCTCTGTTTTTCTAATTAAAAAAAGTTCAAAACGACGTAAATTTAATCGAATCAACTTTTAGGGACTAAAATGTAAATAATGCATAAGTTAAATTTTAAGTAAAATTCAGCTTCAAGTTTGCTTTAGACTCATTAATTACAATTAGACTTAATGGTAAATGTAACCCCCTCGTCCCGGTCTGGCCGATTGACCGGTCCGAGTGAGCCATACGAGGAAAACCGAGTGAAAACCCCCTTAAGGATTCCCCCTCGGTTAGCAACCTTATTTTTTTTCATTTTAAATCTTGTCTAGATGAGTATTTAATCCTATGTGATCATACAGCGGAACAACATTTACGAGACAAGCAAACGAACTCAACCCAACATCTTACAGCCCAATTTTTAAGCTTAACCTGCAGGCGGTATCGATACACTTAAGGGGTGTATCGATACCCCTTGACTAGGTCAACTGGTCAAAGTCAACCCGTGGAGACCGTATCGATACACCCAAGGAGTGTATCGATACCCTCCCCAACGGTTGACTTCCCACGGTCAACGCTAAGATGACCGTATCGATACGCCAAGGGCTCGTATCGATACCGAAATGGACAGTAGCTCCACTGACCAAAAAGGTATCGATATGCCCCCTCGTGTATCGAAACACGAGGCCTGAAACAACAAGGCCGTATCGATACCCTTGCTACGAACTTGCAGGTTTGAGCTGATTTAAGGCACAAGGAGGCCCTTAAATCCCTCTAAAACCCCAACCAACACACTAACATCAATCCTAAGGCAAACCAAACATAAAAGCATGCTTTAACATGAAACCAAAGGCACAAACCAACACAAGGTGATACACAAACCATACAAGCAACATAAGCTTTCAAGCATGGCATTTCAACATTTAAGGTCATACAAGGAACTCAAAGGCCTTAAAAGGCACATAATAAGCATAAAGAGGTTTGCACTATAAGCAAGGCAACCTAGCATCTAAAGACATGCTAACACACACAACATTCATCATAGCATATCATGCTTACAAA
Source organism: Hibiscus tridactylites (assembly GCA_958450335.1). NCBI lineage: Eukaryota > Viridiplantae > Streptophyta > Magnoliopsida > Malvales > Malvaceae > Hibiscus > Hibiscus tridactylites. Next base: position 36,988,245 of record OY288271.1, read on the forward strand.
CCATAGTCAATCCAACATCAACACATATAAATGAGTCATACAAGCTCATACACAACCCTTGCCATATTGCTAAATAATACAAAATCACCACCGTACTTGAGACACAAACTTGGAAGCCCTTCTTGCCTTGCCTCGAGCTAACACCACGCTAATGATCTACATTGTTGAACATTGAGAGCGTAAGCTATAAGCTTAGTGAGGGTGCTCTAAAACGAAAAACATCAACAATGCAGGGTTCAAGCATGTAAATCCTAATCTCACGTACATCAAACATTGACATATAATAAGGTAGACCTAGCTAGTCTTTCAAGTGGCATAGCATGGCATCTTACTTCATACTAAGCATCAAGCATCAATAATCAACAATCATAAATCCACATCACATATCACAATATATGAACAAGTTAATTGGCCACTTTAAATTACCCCGATTGTGTGGATTTAAACCTCAACAACACTTTACCTCGGTGGGATTTCACTCATCACCGGACCTTGTATATGCGGGATTCCACTCATCGCCACATGCCCTACGGATGGGATTCCACTCATCATCCCGTAGAAATATATAAAAAAAAAGCTTCCGGTGGAATATTACATCACCGTACTCCTCCTTGATAACTTAACGCCATCAAGGCCATGTACGTTTTGACTCAATTTGTGTGCACACTAATCCTAATGATCGATCATTACAACCGGTAATTTATTTAGTGCCAATTATTATAACCACATTATATATCATCAACCACACTCCATGCTCATCACATACATATACATTTCGTGAATACACAAGCATCAAATTACCACAAACACAAGAGCATAGTCAACAAGCACATTAGCATTTAAGGAGCACAAATGCTAATTTAACTACTTGAGTAAAAAGGAAGTGGCCTACCAAGCACACTTTACATACACACACTACACATACTCGAACCAAACTTTAAAACAAGTTTGAAACCACTCACCGCCCTTCCTTAGCTACCAAGTGAAACTCCTACGAACCCGGATTCGGTCCCAAGGCTTCTCCGACGACTCCTCTTGTTTCTAGCCAAGCAAAACACATACATTACTTCACAATTCAATGCTAAAACCCAACCATTAACTTACTTTACAAACACAAGCCAAAATCCACAAATTCCCAATCCACATAATCCCCAAAATGCCAATTTTCGTGCTCCCCATCAACCTTGCTGAAAATTCCATTTCCAAACCTCCATATGACCCCAAAAGGTCCCAAATCACCCTCATAACCTATATAAACCAACAACCCTTCATTTTCAACCTTAAACCTCCCAAAAACCCCAGTTTTAATACCTTAAAATTTGCTCTAAGACTCTACTTCGGATTTTCATTCAAATTCAACCAAATTAACATATAATGTGTATTTCATCATGAGTAAACAAAGCCCCAACCCAATTTATCAAAACAAGATGAAAATCTCATAAAAACCCAAGCTTTTAGTAAAACCCTAACATTTTGAAAGTCCATGTTTTTGAAATCCAAGACCATAGATAGATAGAGGATAAAGAGGAGAGTAAGAAAACATGTTTACCTTTCAAAAACACCTTGAAACGAAGTTGAAATCGAATGGAATAGTAACTTGAATATTTGAGAGAGTTTTGGAGAGGGGTTTTGTTTTTCACGTGGGAATAGAGGGCAAAAGGGGGAGAAGATGACAACTTTAAAAGTTGTCTTCCTTTTTTAAAACTTTTGGGTAAAATTGCAACGTAGGTCACTCCCTTCTTATTAAAGCTCAATTACATCACAAATTAGGTGGAATTGTTTTAATTTAAATTTTATTGACTCGAACTATAAACCCGGTTAACTCCTAGGCCCAAAACACGGGCGTTACAGTAAATTCTGGTTGAAATCGGATTTAAAATAGAGTGTTGATTGCAAAAATAAGTAGTTTATGGGCCATTTTGAAAACATTCATAAAATATAGGGTCTAGTTTTTCAAAAAGTGAAATTAAATATTCCTTTATGAAATGAATATCATCATTAACATATGAACTACGTTTTATGTTAATCCGAGCTAAAACAAGTCCTTATTGTAAATTATAAAATTAGTGATTGAAACACAAAGTTTGCTATTATAAGATAATGGACTGAATTATAAAATAGAAATAAATAGAGTTTATTTCCATATTAAATAAAATTTTAGGGATTAAATTAAACAAAAATAAAACTATAGTCAAAATATTAGATAAAATTATAAAAATTAGAAAAAAAAATATGGGTCACTTTTTGATTAAATAAATATTTTAGGGACTAAAGTGAACAAAATATTATTATATTAATAATAATGACTTTAATAATAAAAATAAAAAATAAGAATAAATTTTAGATTAAATAAAACTTTTAGGGACTAAATTGACAAAAAAAATAATAAAAATATTAGATGAAACTATAAAAATTAATTATAAATATGGTGAAAGTAAAATTAGAAGTTTTAAATATAATTTGATAATTTTATTATTAAAGTATGATATCATTATTTTTCTTTCCTATATTTACCTAATTTTGGAGAAAAAATCATTTGTGCAACAATAATTTAATTTAAATATCATGTATATATAAAATTACAAATAATTCTAGATAGACCGAGTCAGAATTGAATTAGAAGGTTTAAGGCGAAATTAACCTAATATTGTGCTTAAAATTTTTTTAATCTATAGCACAACTCGAATTATTTTCAAATTTATTGTACTTTAAACAGTCCACTTGAAGTTGCAATACATAGATTTCGTCTCGCTGCAGTGCATATTATTTTAATTAAAAAAAAATCACCCACTTTGAAGACGGATTGCATCAGTACAAACATATTTTTTCCAGCCTGCCATCCCGTCACCATCCATCTTCATCCTTTATTTATTTTTAATTAAAAACCATCTTCATCTTTTATTTTTTAATTAAAAAATAACATACACTCTAGCAAGACGAAATTTATGTATTCCGATTTCAAATGCACTGTTTAAAGTATGGGTTTTAAATCCGGGTACTCGAGGTACCGGCTATCCGAGTTTTTGAGTAATAATTTTGTTGGCTTGTGTCCCGGTTCAGTTTGGTCAGGTATCCACTAATTGGATACTTGAATATTGCGGGCACCTGTAAAATCGAGTAATTAGGTACTTGAATATAAAAATATATATATTTTAAATATAAAAAATATTATTAATTTAATATTAGATATAAAAATATGTATTTATTAATTTAATATGAAATATGTATTTATCAAATATAAAAAAATTAATATGTTTTATTATTTTAATATAAAAATATGTATTTATTAAATATAAAAAAATTAATTTCAAATATATCTGGGCGGTTTGGTAGTCAGGTACCCGAAAAGTTGGAATTTTTTTTATTCGGACCCGACCCAAGAAATAGCAGGCCAAGTACCCGATTCGGGAGTTGAAAATTTTATAAAATTATCTTGATTTTTTAATCGAGTCGACAAGTCAACGCGCCGGGTATTTTTAAACACCCCTAGTTCAAATTGCAATATATCCGAAAATAATTCAATTTATGCTATAAATTGAGATTTTTTTCAACCACAATATTGGGTCAATTTCGTGGCGCTAAATATTGAACTTTAAAAGCTACAATGACTTATTAGGTATTTAAACTCAAAATTCAGAAGACGACGCATAATCTGTCTAAGGATTAATTACCCCATTCACACATGAACTATATCAAATTCTCACTTTCATACAAAATATTTTAAAATTCTCGATTTCATACATGACATTTTTTTTAAAAAAATCACCATTTATTTAAAGGCAAAATAGCCGAATTAGTCCTTCAAAGTTTATTATGTTTTAATTTTAACCTTAAATGTTTAAAAATTCAAAATTTTAATATTTATTTTAAAAGATATTAAAAATATATTCAAACAAATCAATGATCAACATGTGGCATACTAATATTAATTAAACCCTACTTTCACGCCAAAAATTCAACCCATCTTCCCTCTCCTCTTCATATTCAAAGTAAACCCAAAATTCATAAAATCTACCGCCATCGATCGCCACGTCAACCTCCACCATCAATCGCCACCGCCAACCTCCATAGTCAACCTCCGTAGTTACCAGCCACTGACCACCATTCCCATGCCCGAAAAACCCCAACAAGCACGTTTTCCGGCAACAATCCAATCACTGCTTAACATAAACTCAACACAATTGCAATTTAAATTCAATCGATTCTTTGTTGTTTCCCACTATTATATTACATTAATTGAGTTTTTTTTTTTAATTTGAAGGTTGTTGCGACCGTTTTTTGAAAACCTGTCTTTTAAGTTTAGAATAAAAAATAGTTTTATGTTTGAATTTTTAGAAATCGACATTTTAACCAATTTTATCTTGTAATTAATTAATTTTTCTATTTTTAATCAAAATCTATTTTTATTTGCTTAAAAATCATTTTGGAGTCGCCACCAGCCATTTTGGTAGGCCGGACACCATAAAAGCGTACCTGTGATTTTTTTTTGAAAAGTTCGGGTTAGGGAGTCAGTTACGTGTAGGAAAGGGTTAGCACCCTTACGAACACCCATTATCGGTACCTCATTAATTACACGTGGCATTTTGGCATTTCGAACATTAATATGGATTTAATTAATTCTTTTAATTATAAAATGAATTTTATTCTGAATGAGGGTATCCTTTTGTAAGAAAATACATTTTGGACGAATATAATTACGAAACGTCCAGTTACATTAGGACACTTCAATTTATATTCAAAATGTATCTCAATAAAAAAAAGTTTAATGCATGACCAATTATTGTCTTGTCACTTTTAAGCATAACCTAATTAGGCACCATTAATTCATTTAATTTAAAATTCTAAGAATATTATTAATTTTTTGACATAAATGATAACATCCAAAATAATATTGGACACTATCTTTAATGAGTCCAAAAGTAACAATAATCCCTAATTGGAGTGATTCTAATTATCAGTCCTATTTTAATTTTAATTAATCTAATTGTGAATTATTTCTATTTTCTAGGTTAAAATGAAACATTGAAACCTTCATCGGAATATTCATTGGTTAACATCACTCTTCATTGCAATTTGTGACACTAACCAATATTGAATATTCTAATATTGTTTCAAATATTCATCTATTTACTACAATGATATTTCCTATTTAATTATGTGATTAAGTAACCTATACTAAGGTACTTAATCCTATTTTAAACATGTGATTTAAATCCTTAAACAATATACTACATTGTGTTTAAAACATGCAAGCACACAATTTAATTTAAGCAATTAAATAAAAACAATTAAATAAAACAATTAATATTAAAGCAGGAATGAATTGAATTAATATTGGAATATAAGTGCCAAATTACAAGCTATCGGTGACCAAATTGGAGTGGAAAAAATTCAAAGCCCAAAGTATGAAAAGAGGAAAGAAGGGCACATATCCCTCTTATCCGGCCCGAATTCGACCCGCGGATCTACACGACCCGTCTCCAAAACGACCGCGTTTCGGTATGTCTATAAATGGCCGAACCCGAGTCAACTCGGCCACTTTTCTCCCTCTTCACTCATTCCTCAACTCGACAAAAACCTACTCTAAAGCGATTTTCGACCACACTCCGGCGGCCGTGAGACGATTTCTGGACGCCGCGTTCTGCCGCCACCAAACCCTAAAAACCCCATTTTTTCATATTTCGCCTAAATCTACTAGATTCGGCAAGATTCCCAACTTCCCCGACCTAGATCTACCCAAATTGAAGCTCGTTTTCAACTACAATCTCGCTTAAACCTCACCGGCGAATCCCTCTTCACTTCTAAGTTTCTTTTTTCTCACTTGTACTTAAAACTTAATGCTTTTATTTTTTTTTACAGGAAAATAGGCAAATCGAGGAGAGTTTACCTTCACGATGATGTTTCGCGCGGCGGTTGACGCTTTCTCTAGCATTTTCTACATTCGCAACGACGTTCCGATCTCAAGTCTCAATGACGATCCACATCTCTATTGACGGTTCGATGCCACGACAGTTCGGCTTCGCAACAACGCGCGATGTTTCAGCTTCACGGTAACGCGCGACGGTTTTGCGGCAACGTGCGACGGTTCGGCTTCTCCTAGTCTACTCCGGCGACGCTTGGGCACCGACGACTCTTTAACCGCCGCGTTGGTTTAAAATCCGATGGGGTATAATTTTCCCAAAATGCCTATTATCTCTCTTCCTTTATTATTTTTTAATTATGGTATATTATTATTTTTAGTAGAGTAATTATGGTGGATAATAATTGTCTGACTTTTCTCTCTCTCTAGGGTATTTATAGGCTGACGAGGATTACTTCATTAGAAGGAGTTTAATCAGCGTGAAAATAATTTTGACCAGTGACAATATGCCACGTGTCAAGGAATGGGCGGGAAAGTTAAAATTTTGTGTTTATTGGGTCTGATGTGTACCAAAAATGAGTAAGAAAATGGTTTTTCCAGATCTTTTGTGTTTCTTTGGGTTATAGTAGGATATAGAGATTTGGGCCTGATTTTATAATGGGCTTTAAAGCTTGTAAAGGGGCATTTATTTATGTAAAATAGACATTAAAATGAATTTGAGACACTTTTAAACTATTTTTATTATTTATGGGCTTTTATTATATTTTTTGGATTTTAGTTATTTATTGAGGCTTTATTTATAGAGATATGTATATGGTATCAGAGCTTAACTCTTTGAGGATTAACAACCACAAGAGGAGATCCTTGGAAGAGTGTGATCATCAAAATATCAAGAGATGGCTTCAACCTCCGGTTCCGGCATGTATGAGTCACAATCAACCACCAAGCCTCCTTTCTTCAATGGTGACAACTATTCTTTTTGGAAGAATAAAATGAGGCTATTCATCAAGTCAAGTGACTATCTTGTGTGGGATGTCATTGAAGATGGGCCATACATTCCATTGAAGCAAGATGGTGAAGGCAAAATGGTGTTGAAGAAGAAAGCCGAAATGAGTGAAGAGGAGAGGAAGAAGATTCAAGTCAACGATAAAGCTCTCCACATGCTTTTTTGTGCTTTCGGTCCGGACATCTACTCAAAGGTCTCATCCATTGAAAGTGCCAAAGAAGTGTGGGACACTCTTGAGACCACTTATGAAGGCACCAATGATGTCAAAGAAACTAAGATTGGACTTCTCAATCTTAGTTATGAAAACTTCAAGATGGAGCCCGATGAGACGGTGTCAAAGATGTTTGATCGATTCTCCACAATCGTCAACGATCTAAAGGGATATGGAGAGATCATACCGGAAGACAAGCTTGTCCGGAAGCTACTCTATTCACTTCCCAAATCTTGGGATGGGAAGAGAACCGCTATCATCGAAGCAAAGAACTTGAAGACATTAAAGCTTGATGAGCTTGTGGGTTCTCTCCTTACTCATGAGATCATGAAGCAAGGAAGGGAAGATGAGAAGAAGAAAGAAGAAAAAAGGGTAGAGAAGCTTGAGGTTGAGAAGAAGAAGAAGATGGGAATAGCTCTCAAGGCTAAAGCTTCACAACATGATGAGAGCTCATCTTGTGAGGAGGATGAACTTGAAGAATTGGCTATGATAGCCAAACGATTCTCATGCTTTATGAGGTCCAACCGGGGAAGAAAAATCCAAAGGAAGATGGACTTCAAAAGCAAGAACAAGGAAGATGGAAAGGATCCAATCATTTGCTTTGAGTGCAAACAACCCGGCCACATACGTTCGGAGTGCCCTCAACTCAAGAAGAAGGGCTTTGAGAAGAAGAAAAAGCTCAAAGCCAAACTTGCTACTTGGAGTGATGAGGAGTCATCGGAGGATGACGAACAAGAAGTGGCTAACCTTTGTCTCATGGCACTTTAGGAAGATTCCTCCTTGGTAACCTCTAACTCATCTACTTTAGATTTTTCATATGAAGAATTAAATGATGCATATGATGAGTTACAAGAGGTATATGATGAATTAGTTGAGAAGTTTAAGGAGTCGGTCATTAGGAATAAAAAGATTATTCAAGAACTAAATGAGAAAAATGACTCACTTACTCAAGCTAATTCTAAATTTGAGAAAAAGATTTTAGGATTAAAAGATGAACTTAAATTTTTTCAAGATGAAAATGTTGATCTTAATAATCTTTTGTCTCAATGTAATTGTGAACACCAAAAGGTGTTGGGTGAGCTAAATGAGCTCAAGAAGTCTTTAAAAAATGTTGGTAGTGCTAAGCATGAAGTAGGAGAATCATCTAGATCACACCAACCTAAGAAAAAGACTAATTACTACAAACAAGGTAGCTACCCTAGACATAGTAGAACTAAAAGAATTAGAAGTGTATGGGTTCCTAAGGAACTTGTAAAATCTAATAATATTATTGCTATGTCATCTTGGATTCCTAAGGGAACCAAGGTTTTGGGAGCTAACACTCATGGACCCAAAATGATTTGGGTACCAAAAACCAATGTTTAATATCTTTGTTTGTACGGGGAGCATTGCTTCAAGGCCAAAGCACAAAGTCAAAACTCATGGTACCTTGATAGTGGATGCTCGAGACACATGACCGGAGACAAGAGGCGATTCATGGATCTAAAGCCAAAAAGTGGAGGAGTAGTAACATTTGGTGACAACTCCAAAGGCCACATTAAAGGTATTGGCTCCATAGGTAATCACTCTACCATTCTTATTGAAAATGTCTTATATGTCGATGGTCTTAAACATAATTTATTGAGCATAAGTCAATTATGTGATAAAGGATTTAATGTTTTATTTGATAAAAATGGTTGCAAAATTGTAGACATTAAATCTAATAATATTATGCTCATAGGTCATCGCATAGGAAACATATACATGGTGCATTTAGATGACATTCATACATCTCATGCATGTTTAGTTGCTCAAAATGAAAATGATGCATGGTTGTGGCATAGGAAGCTAGGACATGCTAGCATTAGTGTTTTGGAAAAACTAGTCTCTCTAAATCTAGTTAGAGGTTTGCCCAAAATCAAATTTTCAAATGATAAAATTTGTGATGCATGCTCAAAGGGTAAACAACATAGGTCTTCCTTTAAGTCCATTAATGATGTTTCTACTAGTAGATGCTTACAATTAATTCACATAGATTTATTTGGGCCAATTAGGACTATGAGCTTGGGTGGTAAATCTTATGCATTTGTGCTAGTTGATGATTTTTCTAGATTTACTTGAGTTATCTTTTTAAGTACTAAAGATGAGGCTTTGGAAAAATTCATCACATTTTCAAAATTAACCCAAAATGATCTTGAACTTAGAATTTCACACATTAGAAGTGATCATGGAACCGAGTTTCAAAATTTAGGGTTTGAAGAATTTTTGAATGAAAATGGTATTAGCCATAATTTTTCGGCTCCTCGAACTCCTCAACAAAATGGGGTAGTTGAGAGGAAAAATAGAACTTTACAAGAAATGGCTAGAACTATGCTTTGTGAAAACAATTTACCTAAATATTTTTGGGCGGAAGCCACAAACACCGCTTGTTATATTGTAAATCGAGTAATGATTAGGCCAATTTTAAAGAAAACACCTTATGAGATTTTAAAATCTAAACAGCCTAACATTAGTTATTTTCACCCTTTTGGGTGCAAGTGTTTTGTTTTAAATAATGGAAAAGACAACTTAGGTAAATTTGATGCAAAAAGTGATGAAGCTATTTTTATAGGTTACTCTTTAACCTCTAAAGCCTATCGAGTATTTAACAAAAGAACTTTAGTAGTAGAAGAATCTATTCATGTTGTATTCGATGATAACCTCCTTCCTAGGAAGGATTCTTGTGATGATGATGATGTAGGAATCATAAATGCCTTTGATGGAGGTCAAACTTCAAAGGAGGATGAGATTCCAATAAAGGAAGAGGACTCACAAGATCCACCTCTTGAAGCCTTGAAGGACTTAGCGATTGAGGAAAAGGAAGTGAGCTACCTAAGGGAGTTGAACTATGTCAAAGATGGTGAAATCTTGGGTGATCCATCCAAGGGGGTAACCACTCGTTCTTCTCTTAGATTAATGAACCATGTTGCATTTATCTCATGCATAGAGCCTAAAAATATAAAAGAAGCATTGAAAGATGACTTTTGGATTATGGCTATGCAAGAAGAGTTAAATCAATTTGAGAGAAGTAATGTATGGACATTAGTTGATAGGCCTAGTAACCAATCTACAATAGGAACTAAATGGGTCTTTAGGAACAAACTAGATGAGAGTGGTAACATTGTGAGAAATAAAGCTAGACTTGTAGCACAAGGTTACACTCAAGAAGAGGGAATAGATTTTGATGAAACCTATGCACCCGTAGCTAGAATGGAAGCCATTAGGATGTTGCTTGCATATGCATGTTATCACAATTTCAAGCTTTTTCAAATGGATGTTAAAAGCGCATTTTTAAATGGTTTTATAAATGAAGAAGTGTATGTGGAACAACCACCAGGTTTTGAAGATTCAAAATTTCCAAATCATGTTTTCAAACTTACCAAAGCTCTTTATGGTTTAAAACAAGCTCCTAGAGCTTGGTATGAAAGGCTTTCAAATTTTTTGATTGAAAAAGGATTTGAAAAAGGTAAGGTGGACACTACACTTTTCATAAAAATGTATAAAAATGACATCTTAGTAGTTCAAATTTATGTCGATGATATTATTTTTGGTTCTACTAATGAATGTCATTGTCAAGAGTTTGCTAAGTTAATGCAAGGTGAATTTGAGATGAGCATGATGGGGGAGCTCTCATTCTTTTTGGGACTCCAAATCAAGCAAAAGAAGGATGACACCTTCATCAACCAAGCAAAATACATAAAGGATATGCTCAAGAAGTTTGGCTTGGAGAATGCAAAACCTCAAGCCACTCCTATGAGCTCATCTACAAAGCTTGACAAAGATGAAGGAGGTAAGTGTGTTGACTCTAAGCTTTATCGTTCTATGATTGGATCTTTGCTTTACCTTACCGCAAGTAGACCGGATATCTTGTTTAGTGTTTGCTTGTGTGCTAGGTTTCAAGCTAGTCCTAGAGAGTCTCACCTTATAGCCGTTAAGAGAATCTTTAGATACCTTAGAGACACTCCTTGTTTAGGCCTTTGGTATCCTAGAGACTCTACCTTCAACCTTCATGCTTACTCGGATGCGGATTATGGGGGTTGCAAAATTGATAGGAAAAGTACTTCGGGAACTTGCCAATTCTTAGGTAGTATGCTCATATCTTGGTTCTCTAAGAAACAAAATAGTGTAGCCTTATCTACCACCGAAGCCGAGTACATATCCTTAGGGAGTTGTTGTGCTCAAGTCCTTTGGATGAAGCAACAACTCTTAGATTATGGTATTAAAGTTGGAACCATACCCCTAAAATGTGACAACACTAGTGCAATATGCTTAACTAAAAATCCCATCCAACACTCTAGAACCAAACACATAGAAATAAGGCATCATTTCATTAGAGATCATGTCCTTAAGGAAGATGTGGTTATAGAGTATGTAGACACCTTGAATCAATTAGCGGACATTTTTACAAAACCCTTAGACAAAGAACGTTTTTGGTCCCTTAGGAGAGAGTTAGGTCTAGCTAGCCTATCTTGAACTTTTTGGACCTCTTTTGAGCTTAAATATGCTTGATCTTGTGAAATGCCATGTTTATATGCTTAGACTCCCAATTTCTTCCATGCCTATAGTTAGGGGGAGTATGATTCTGTTAAAATATGCTTAGAACTGCTCATACATCATTTGCATACTCATAGGAGAAATTAGGTTCGAGCCTTTGGTTGTTATTTGAACCAAAAATGCATTTCTGGGCATGCAGTATCGATACTGTTCTAAGCGTATCGATACCTGTTCTTCATTTCGTTTCCCAGAATTCTTTACGCTTCACGCGTATCGATACGATTAATTCTGTATCGATACGGGTCGTTTCGATACGGACCCATCCGTTTCGATACGACTGTTCAAACGGTCATATTTGCAAAAAGACATCTTTATCCCCGTATCGATACCCAATCGGGCGTATCGATACTCGACTGCGCTGATGGCAATAAATAAGCTTTTAATGTATTCAACTTTTACCTAAATTCAATCTCTTCAAAACCTAATTAACCCTAGCCGTTTTTGCCTATAAAAGGCACTTCCTCCTTCATATTTTTCACACCTCAACTCAAACCTAAAAGAGTTTTCAAATCAAGCAAGGCTTTGTGCTCTCTTTCTCATCTTTGTGCAAGCTTTCTTCAATTCTTCAAGTTTCTATCAAGGTAATCACCTTTCTTTTATTTTCTCTGTTTTGATTTTTTTTAAACTTTGTTTTTGTTCAAATTTTTTTCTTTTAAAAATTTCTTTTAAAAATTTTCTCCTTAAATTTTTCTTTTTTTTTTGATTTTTACTTAAATTGAAGAAATCTCCCTTGCTAAATTTTTTTTAGATCATGGCACCAAAAGAGCCATCGAGGAAGCGACAAAGGGCTAATCAAGCCCGTGAATCCTCCAACCTTGGAGCGATTGCTCGTCCTAACTACTCGACTATCTATGAGCAATCCTTTGAAGGCAATTCGGGTCTCAATCACTTTCGTCAATATGAGAATTACAAGATCCGTGCCGAAAGGGTAATATCCATCCCCTTTCTCAATTCGGAGCATTTCAAGTTTGAATACCTCCCTTTGCTTCATCGTTGGAATTTCATGCACTTTCTCTCTATTCCCGGTTTTTACTATCGTCTCTTGGTTTTGATTTTCTATGCTAATGCAAGATGTGTTAGTCGTAGTGGGGAAGTTGTTGCAATTAACTCCTATCTTATGGGAAAGAAAATAACCCTTGATGTCGAGTCTATTTGTGAGGTTTTTAAGTTGGATGATGAAGGCCTCGATGATGAGCACCGTGGGGGGCATGTTCTTAGTGGATCCGTCACCGCCCTCAATGCTCACGACCGGATTTTACATTTGATGGTATCGTGGTGGTTTCGCCCTTCCGGAGGAAAATATTCCACCATCCGTCAAGTGGATGATTTTTGGATTCGGTGTTTCCGTGAAGCCAAGCGACCAAATCTAGCTCGTCTCATGTTTGCGGAGATAGTCTACCTCGTTCAACATCGTCACACTCCTCATGTCACCTCCTTCACATACGGTACGGCTTTGAGCTATTTCTTTGCTAAAAAGGAAATTGATTGCTCATTTGACATTGCAACTCCTCTCACCGATCCTATTGATGAGCACTCCCTTGCTCGAGCAAAATTCTCTTATATTAATGGTGAATGGATGCGTCTTGCCGAGTTACCACCGGAAGTTGCCGCAATGCATGAAGCGGCTCAAGCTCCTCAAGCTCCTCAAGTCCAACAACCCAATATGGATGCTCTCATGACCTATCTCAATGAGCAATTCACCGGGTTACGTACGGACATGAATACTCGTCTCACATCCATGGAAACTACTTTTGACACGAGGATGACGGGTTTTGAGAATCACCTCACATCTCTTGAAAGTGGGCATAATTCCTTGAATATCTCCATTGCCGCTTTCCATGATGAGTGGCGTAATAGTATGCGCACCAATGAGCCTTTGGGAGATGATGATGAAGAGGATGAAGACGACGAAGACGATGCTTAGACGTTTTTCTCTTGTTTGTCATGCATATCATTTAGGACTTTATATTATTATGCACCTATGCTTTATGTTTTTAGGATTAAGTTTGTCTTAGGATTAAAACCTATGCTTTGATTTTTATTTTGTCTTTGTTTGGATTTTAAGTATGTTGCTTTAATGAATAATATCTATGTTGCTTATTATACCTTGATTTCTTTATGCACTTAATTGTCTCAAAGATTTTTTGATCTAACAAAAAGGGGGAGAAGAAACTAGCTCACACTTTAAAATATTTTAAAATATTTTGATTTAAATTCAAAGGTTACCAAGCTTATATTAAGGGGGAGTTCTTTATGAAGATTTTTCAAAAATTTTAAGTTTTAGTTTTGTTATATCAAAAAGGGGGAGATTGTAAAACCTATGTTTGATTTTGATATAATTAAATCATTGAGGATTATTTTGTAAAACTTAAAATTAGTTTTTAAGTCCCTTAATAAGTTTTTAAAACACCAACACTTTGAAACTGATTTATAAAACTCAAACTCAAAATATTTTCTAAGTGTTCCAAGGCAAAACCATCCAAAAACGTCCAGGCGTATCGATACAACACCTAGCGTATCGATACCTTTTTGCCAAACTTGGTCACTGTCGACATCTGTATCGATACCCTAAACCCTCGTATCGATACGGCCCTGTGTTAAAATTCAAAGAGTTTGAATACGGTACCAATACGGCTAACCCCCGTATCGATACGAGCTTTGTAATTTTTTAATATAAGTCGGTTTAAAAAATATGACCGTTGGTGTCAGTTGGTTGGTAACCAAACTTTAAAAGTTTGTTGACCCGTATCGATACGCCAAACTCCCGTACCGATACGGAGTTGGACAGTGAGCTAAGTTCAGAAAATAGTATCGATACGGCCCTTGCCGTTTCGATACCCCGTACCGATACGCTTACACGCGTATCGATACCCCTGTATTAAATGTGCACAACGGCTCTTTCTTTTTTGAGACAGGTACCGATACCCATTCCCGCGTACCGATACCGGTAGCTGCAGAAGTGCATTTATGGTGGTGAGAGAGGGTTCCAACGGCTCCATTTATGTTCCCAACCACCCAAACGGCTAGAAATCAATGAGAAGGTATAAAAGAGACATCCAAAAGTCACAGCAACATCTATTGAACTTCAAGCAAACACTTATTCATCAAATCCAAGCAATTGTGCAAAATTTCATATTTGTCTAGAAATCCCAATTTGTGTTCTTCATTCATACTTTGTAAAATTGGGTTGAGTGCTTGTATTGGGGCTATCATTTGTATTGAGAGATACCTTATTAGCCTACAAATTTCTTTGTTCTCTTGTGTGAGGGTTGGGTTGATTTTTGGGTAGAAAAATCAACCGAAATTGTAAAGGGTTGCCTCCTTGTCCTAGAAAAGGGGAAGATCAATTTAGTGAAATTGTTGCAAATCCTTAGTGAGACTAAGGTAGTGGATGTAGAGTTCATTTGGAACTTGAACCACTCTAAATCCCTTGTTCATCATTTTTAATTTGCCAATTTCCACTACAATCCTTTAAATTTCCAATTCACCCCCCCTCTTGGTAAATATCGATCTTTCGATCCACTCAACAGTATATATATAGGTACCCTGGCAAATTTCGGGTCTTACAGCTGCCCCTCTTTGCTCATTGTTGTGGAATAGAAATAGGGCAAAGACCGAAAAGACACGATCTTGTCCGAACCATCCACTCATGGAATCTTGAAGTTGTTCTTCTTATTATGAAATTCTTCAATCTTCTATAATCTAGTGTTGCTCCTTGGAATTCTTTATCTTCTGAGGTATGAAGATGTTCTTCTTATTATGAAATTCTTCATTCCTCACTATTTTGTTGGTCTACATTTCTGTAGATGCATCAAATAGGAAAACTCTTCTTATTAGGAACTTCCTTATTTTAAAAGGGCGAACTCTTCTCATTATGAATCATGCTTCGCTAGGTGGATTCTTCTCATTATGAATCCTTCTTTGCTGGGTGGACTCTTCTCATTATGAATCCTTTTTCGTTGGGTGAACTTTCTCATTATGAATCCTTCTTCGCTAGACGAACTCTTCTCATTATGAGTTCTTCTTTGCTGGACGGACTCTTCTCATTAGGAGCTCTTATTTTCTTGAAATCATGGATTTGCCTCTCTACAAAGGCGTTGAATAAGCAAACTCTTCTCATTAGGATCTTCCTCATTCTTCAAACAACGAACTCTTCTCATTAGGAGTTTTGTCCTTGCTGGGTGAACTCTTCTCATTAGGAGCTCACCATTCCTGCAAAACGCAATATCATCAATTAATAAGGATTCTTCTTGGTGTAATATAAGATATCTTCAATTTTTCGTTTGAGACATTGGAATCTTTAAAGTCACTGATTCTTTGTCAAAGGTATCTCTATCTTCAATTTATCTGAAACTCATATCAAATCTCTTGTTTCCTTCTGTATAAGTCTGTCTCTTTCTACTGCATGTGACCTATTTGATCCTAAAGTTGATCTTTCTCGTGCTTCTCTCCTAGTAGCATGAATCATTTTTTCTCTTCTTTTTCTTGTTTTAAACTAAGGCCCCAGAAGGTCAATCTTTTTGTCAATATCATGCCCCAACTGTCTTACTGTGACGCCATCTAGAAAGTTCTCATCATTTCTGGAGAGGTCTGGAAGATTTGAAATCACGTTGTCCGAAGGGATTACTGACTACCCAAAGGCTTCAGAGTTGTAATACACTTTCTTTCTTGTGCAAACAATCTAATATCTCGGCAGAGATCCGCCTTTTCAAATGGATTGGAATCTTGCTGATATCCACCTCTTGAAACGGATTGAAATCTTTGTTGTGATCCGCTTCTTCAAACGGGTTGAAATCTTTGCTTCACGAAAACGTAATTGGAATCTTTGCTAGTCTTTGCTGGATCTATTTCTTCAATCTCGAAGTTGCAAATTGAAATCCTTATATGTTCTTTGCTGATTCTTGTAAATTCCTCTAGGATGGATTCTAATCTTTGCTTCTTCGTTAGGTTTTCTACTTCAGTTATAATGGTGTCTCATCTCTTAAGGTTGTTCTTATCAGGTCTGGCTTTGCTTGATCTTCTTGAGCTTGATCTAAAACTCCTATTTTCTTCATGTGCCGGAAAAATTTGCCCCAAAATCTTATTGTTGTGCTCTTATTCATTTAGAACAAATCTTGACTTCTTCAGTGATCAAATCATCTTTAGGCTATGCATTCTTCCTTTTCCATCTTGATTTTCACTCTTTTGTACGATGATTCCCCAGTAATCTCTTTGTTTATGGCTCTGACACGTAGAATTTTTCCATCTTTCATCATTTAGGGTGAGCAAATGCCTCAGGTCCCTAAACTTTCTTCATGTCCCTATACTTTCTCGAAGTAAATGTACTTTATTTAGGTTCATTATTTAATTTTGATCAAAAACCTAAGGTAGGAACTTACTTTAAGCCCCTAAACTTTCTGACATATACATTCTTTTCCTGATATGAAAATCGGAGCATGTACGAGCTTTCTTCTTCCGTAACGTCGATTCTGCAAAAAGGAATAACATCAGTTAATAAGAATTCTTCCTGAAGTAATGTGAAATATTTTCAATTTTCTGCTTGATGCCCCAATATCTTTAGAATCATGGCTCATTCTTCCTTAGGTATCTCGATCTTTCAATCTGACGCTTCTCTTCCTTTGTTACTCGATCTCTTCTACACTTGGAACATATATTACTAGGTCTACTCCTCCTGTCTTGAAGCTATAGGTTGAAATCCTTTCTTATTTCTTGCCGGTCTTGCTAGATTTATGCCATAATGTGCAAAAATGCTCTAAATGTATGAATTAGCATGCTTCTATCTTATGGATGCCTAACTATATGATGCATGAATGTTGTCAATTGAGAACCACTTGGATGAGCTTTCATTTTCAGGGAAGCTCAAAATTTCTTGCTTCATTTTTCATCAAAACTTATTTGGCTAACAAGGTAACCCATCTCACACTCAAATTCAATCTTCATGATCTCTGCATTTTTTTGCTCTAAAGCGCATTTTCAAGTTTTCACTTTAGATTGCTTTTCTCAAAGCGCCCTTCCGAGTTTTCACTTTGATTTTTTTTCTCTTTTTTTTTCTCAAGGCGCCCTTTTGGGTTTTCACCTCAATTTTTTCCTCTTTTCCTTATCAAGCTGATCATATTAATGGCCTGACAACAACAATTCAAATTTCTTTTTTCAATAGAAGAACATGAAGCTGCGAACATTCTCGTCCAATCTGGGAATGACAATGGTTTCAACTGCAGTAACGTCATCATGGATCAACGATGTCTCAGAAGAATCTAAAAGAAGTCTTGGAAACATCCTCAAACTTCATACACTGCCTCAATTGAGATGCTTCCAATTGATCACAAGTGGCAAGAATAATAGCATAGATAGCAATGATGTTCCTTCAATACACATATGACAAAAAATGGACAAGTTCATGCAGATCATCAGCCATAAAGTCAACTTGATCCAAGAAGATACGATAATGTGTTGGCCTTGTGGTTCCAATCATCTTGGCATGAGCACAAAGATAAAAACCATTGTCTTTCGGGTGGCAGACTTTATTGTTAATATCATTTCCAGGTTGCACATTGTGTGGAGGCCCATTTCTACGTTTTTGTTGGCATAAGATTCAACACTATCTTCACTTCATACTCTTCTCTTTACTATCTAGGAATCATGGTTTCTAACAGAGACCATCACCTTCGGAACATAACACATTCTTCTAGATTTTTCTTTGTAATATTACCCCGCTCTTGAATTCAACTGTCATCTTTGCTCATTCTAACATTCGTAAAGCTTTCTTTATTTGCAGTACGTCAGAGGTAATGATCTTTGATTTTATGAACCTTTAACTGATTGAACTTGTTGTAGCTTTTGCACCAAAAGATGGTCTACACTCTCTCTTTGCCCCAAGGCTGTTTGCGTATCTTCCTTGCAGCTTTGTTTAAATATTTCTGACATTCAGGGTTGTGCCCTTTCCTCGACATACTTTTCATCATTAACCAAGTACCGAGGTCACCTCTTGTTCTGCCTGCACTTAAAGGATTTGCACATCATAATAATACCCATGAAATCCTTTGCTTTTCTTGTATCTAATCATTTTATTTGCAAGATGCTTGTTGAAACGATAAGTGAAAGGCTCAAAATATTATCTTTTTAAACCGGAATAATTTGATAAGTCATAGCAAACAAAAGAAAAAACAAAATTAGGCCATGGAATATTAAGTGCAAGAGTGCCCTCGAACCAAATTGACAAAGATCAACTCAAATGTTTCCTCTTCCACTTTATTCGACTTCCGAGAGAAACATTCCCATATTCCTAATTTTATCATGTTTAAGTGGCACTCTTTGCCTCACTAACTCACCAACTCAATCCTTCCCTCTCTTCTGATCTCAATCAAACATTAGAAGCCTGGAAATTCTTGAAGAAAGGTTAACCTTGATAAGCGGGATGTATTCTGAAGACGAACTTCACTTACTCCACTACCCTTATATGATCAAAATGGTCTTTTGAGGCTTGTAATGGGGCTTGGCTCACGACTATGAAAGAAGGGATATATAGGCTCAAATAAATATTTAAGGGTAATGAAACCAATGATCATTTCTTCCAAGTGAAATCTTATTTCTGTGCTCCTAGATCTGAATGTGCTTGGATGAAATACTTTTTCTTTTCTTTTTTTCTTTCTTTTTTCTTTTTTCTTTTTTGGATCGCTCTAGACTGCCCATTTCTAGGTTTTCACCCTAGAGTTCATTTCCTTTCGTTGAATTCACAAGTGATCAATCCTCCACTTCTCCTTTAGATAAAGATTTATTTTGAATGGAAGATCTCGCATTTGTCGCTTGCTTTACTTGTACTTTTCAACTTTGTGCTTTCTCTTTCAACTGCTTCAACTTTATGTCAACAATCTTCAACTTGATTCAGTTGACTCTTTGAACTTTTTACTATTTTCTTTTCTTTTTTCTTTTTCTTTTTCCTCTTTTTCCTCTTTTTTCTTTCTTTGACTTGATTCAAAATATTTGTCTTCATTCAACTTGCCTTTCTTGCTCTTGTTCTCAAAACATTCACTTTTTGTTTCTTGTCCCTAATTCTTAAGGCATCACTATCAAAGCACAATCAAAACTAATTATCTTTTACTTGTAAACAAACTTTCATTCTCTTCGTCCCCAGTGTAGGAGTGAACCTTGGTTTGGGTTGAATCGAAAGAAAATCATCATGCTCAAATGGGACAACAAATAATATTTTTCTTATTTTCTTTCTTTGTGAAGGGAGATGAAGGAATGCCAAATTTCCTCCCGTATACGAATATCTTCGAAGGAGATAAGCCTACCGGTGGTAGATGTTTTGGGTTATCACTTTATTCAAGAACCTTAGTCAACAATGTCTGAGAAGAAAATTCGCTCATATTTTGTATTTGGGATTCTCCCGTGATTCCTAAACACTCATTAATGTCTTTTCGTTGGCCTAAGTAACTTGGAAGAGAGCCACATTTCGAAATTGATCTCTGAATTTGATTCTTGGTCACTCTTGTCATTAATATCTAGGGACCTGATAAAAACTGATCGAGAAGATATATACATATATGTATGGGAGAACAAAAACTAACCTATAACGAAGAATAAATGAATTATTTAAAAGAATCAAAGAATGCAAAGTGATTGCCATTTGAGAAAAATTATGTAGGAAACAAGCATCATAAACAAATAAACCGATTAACCTCCCTTACAAATGACCCCCAATGCTATTCTGCAATGGTCCTAAAAGTGTAGACACATCTTCTGCAGTCAAATTGACAACCATTGGTCAAAGAAAACCTGAGTGAATTTCAGCCACTCTCATTGTACCAACATTTCTTCATTTATTTCCTCTATTGGTACAAAGGCATGCCCCTTCTTGCTTATGCTCTAATGTTCTCATCGAATCTTGGAGTAAGGTCATTCTGCTTATGAGTTTCCTTGTTTCTTCAATCAATTGACCACCCTTTTCTATGAGATACCCAACCATCCGTATATGGAAACTAATAACTGCTCTTGGTCATGACTTAAATGAACTCTGATTTTCTGCTCCTGGCTGGATGTGTTCATGCTTTCAGTGTTCATGTTTGTTTGAGACTTTGAGCATCTGTTTTTGGAGCATTCTTTAATAAGGGAAACTTTGGTGGGATTGACGTCCAAACATTACTTCGCTTCTGGTGAACCCCGAATTGTGACAGATCACCCTCAAACACTTGCTGTGGACCACATCCTTTCTCTTTTATCTCAATTCTTTTTCCAGATAATGGCCTTTGGTAACATCGCAATTCTTTGTTCTGAGGTCATAAGTGTTTATTTCTGATGAAATCACTAACTACAAAATTTAGACTTGGAATAACTGTACCTCATTTTTTCTGTTGAACCATTCAATCTCTATCTTGAATTTTTGTGCTCCCCGCTCCTCTTGCAATTAATTTCTTTGTGAGAAAATTTCAATCTCCACTTGGATCCATGACCTTCAACACTTCAGAGAAAAGCTCTGTGATCCCACAATTTTACAAAAACCACGAGGTCCTTTAATTGCAACTGAACCATTGATTGACAAGATTTTCGGCAGAATCACCTAAATCTAGCTTTCATTCAATTCTTCAATGTACGTCTACTAGAACCTTCATCTTAGCATTTTCAAAAACTATCGGTGAGTCGAGGTCAAGCACTTTATTATTTCTTTCAGATCTGATAGATTTCTTGTAGGTACCCCGACCTTATTGCCCCGAGTTTGATCCTATCTTCTTCTTTGATTTCTGCCATTTATTCTGTCTTCCTCTTGTTTTTTTTTTTACTTTTTACCTCTCTTTTTTTAACCTTTTTTTGTCTTTTGACTTTTCTCCTCTTTGACTTTTTTGTCTATTTTTCTCTCTCTTTTTTGCGGGAAGAATCATTCATATTGGACCCTCACGTGAGATGTGATACATGCTAGCTTGTCAATATCAGTATTTTTGTATGAGACATTTTCCGGCTTCCCTGGTTCCAAGCAAAACAACAGCCCAAATTACCAACTTGTTCAGGGACTGATCATTTTTTGTTCAATTTCACCCGAACGGTCTTCAATAACTTTATGAAATTGTTTTTCCTATTATGTTAAAAATAATGCAATATTATTTAGGTTAAAATGCATTTATTGTTATTATTATTAATTATTATTATTATTTTTTAAATGATGTTATTTGGAAAAAATGCGATGAATGCAATATAATGCATAAATGCACGGGGTATCAATTTCAAGGACTAGTCTTTAGAGCAACATCCATCAGTCAAAAGGTTGATTACAAAAAATAGACAATCTTGGTTTAAAGAAGTCAGCTAGCCTTCATCTTTAGATTAATTGCTTCATTCTACTTCTGAGCCAGCGTCTGTCCTTGCTTGGTGGTGAGGTCTAAGTGTTGTTACAGGTTCATGACTTCAATGGATAAAGTCTGCGTGAACTGGGTGGCTCCCCACATGGCCTCTGAACTTGATCATTTCATAATTCTGCCTTTGGATAATTTGGATACCGCTTCAAGTGTTCAAATATCGATTTTCAATTCCATCACATTCTTTCTCAGCTCTTTCATCTTCTTGTTAAAAAAAGTTGGATTTTCTTTATTTCAATATCCCTTTGATGACTTTCCGTAATTTTGGAACTTGATGAAAATTCTGAATTCCAAGCTTGCTTTCTCTCTCTTTAATTTATGTTCGATCCGTTCATTCAAACCTACTAATTCCTGAATCTTCTCTCACACTGCCCTTTAAGTGTCTTCACACCATTTCTTGTGGTTGCTTGCATTCTGACATGTGTCTTGCTTGAATATTATCCTTTTCTTGAACTGAGTCTTCTCTAACCGAATTCACGCTGTCGTATTGTCTTCTCCTTGTCTATCGAACTCATCGACCATTATAGATACTGCTTAACTTGACTAACCCTTAAATCGATACCTCAGAGTATGCAAAATGATGTCGGATGCATAAAAAACAAAAGAAAACAGTGTCATTATTGTGAATTAATACGAAAAACAAATAAAAAAAATTCAAACACAGTAAAACATGATATATTTTGTAAAGAAAATAACCAGAGAAAAATATTTAAACCGGCAACACCTGTCCTAGGTCCCTGTCTGGCTCTAGTGGGGTGGGATTCTAAAAAAATGTGGGCTTTGTTCTAGACTCTCGGTTCCCGAACTATCGTTATTGTCTACTGCGACAGCAAGACATCGACTCGGTAGTATAGTTTCCTTATAACGGAGGTGTGGGCCCCACGACGCATAAGGTTAGTATACCGGAAGAAGACAAAAATCCGAACTCGGAGCTGGAGAGCATCACGTCGAATATTGTCTTACTCCCACTTAAGGGTGAAAAACTCAGGTTTAGAGTTTATGCATGAATGACAGATATATCATACACAAAATCTACCCCCATTCTTCATAAAATCCATCAAACAATTTTTTAGAAAAAATTAAATCCAAATTAATGTTACAAATGCCAAAATGCCACGTGTAATTAATTATTAGACATGACTCTCAATTTTGTCCCCAGCAGAGTCGCCAAGCTGTCGCGACCGTTTTTGTAACACTCGGGTTCGGGGGCCGAGTGAAAATAATAATTAAATAATGGTTCGGGTTTCAGTTCCTAATTTTAATAATAAAATAATATATTGGGTCTCGGGTTTTAAAAACGAATAAGTTAAGTTGGACCATTTTCAAAGCAAGCCAAAATAGCCATGGGTGTCTTCTATTGTGATTTCCTTAATTCATTAAGGGTACTTTGGTCTTTAGCTCCCCAATTTTAAACAAACATAGAAAATGCCTTTGGCTCATCTTCTTCCTCTTACCATTTGTTTTTTTGACGTCAAAAGGAGCCCCTTTCCCCTTGATACTATTCCATTTCATACCTTGTTTATTGTTGGAGCTTTTGCAAAGGTAAAGTCGTTTTTTACTTGCTCTCATCATCCTCTACGAGTACATACCTTTATTTCCTACAAAACTCATGATTTTTGTATTTTTGGTGTTTTGAGATTTTGATTAAAAATGTCATTTTTAACATCTTTAGCTTAGGTTTTTGATTTATTAATGTTACATGGGTTGTTTTCAATCTAAAAGGTCCAATGAGTATGATTTTTACAAGGTTTTGAGGTGTTTCCCGAAATGGGGTTTTGGGGAGGTTTTTGGGAGGATTTAAGTTGAGTTATGGGGTGTTTTATGTGGAAATATGAGGGCTGATGGATATACTATATGTAAGGGTTGTTTTGGAGGCTTTAGGGAGTAATTTAAGGGTTGGAATCATTGGATTTAGGGTGTGCTTAGGGGCTGCTCGGGAATATGGAACTTTGGGGTTTTGTTTTAGTGAAATCATGTGTATTATGCTTGGTTTGTGTTCCGGATTGACTACCTTGAAATGTGGACTGACTTGAGATTGTTTTGGTTGTGTTGGGATGATTAGAAACGGGAAATTTGGTTGGTGAAGCTTCGGGGACGAATCCGGAGGTTTCAAAGTCTTGAGCTTGGTTTTCGGTCTTCACTTGGGTAACAACGGTGAGTAGATTTGTTAATCTTTGAATAGTGCACGACATGGAACCTTTGGGGTTTGGGTGGGACCTTGAGGGTTCACCTAAACCCGAGTGTAAGCCTCTCTACTCCTATGTTTGTTGTGATAGGATGCATGGTTATGTTTGTTGTGATAGGAGGTATCAGCCGGATACGAGACCTAGGGGTGGTAACCATGGTCAGGGCCAGGGAGCTGTTGGGCACATTCCGGAATGCATTAGGTGCGGGAGACGCCACCCAGGTTAGTGTATGGGTATGTTTAGGGCATGTTGGAACTGTAGCTCCTGAGACCATTTGAGGCTTGATTGTCCACATCCAATTAGGGGCGGACCGGCTCCAGCTAGGGGCTTTGAGCATCAGAGAGGCCGTGGGCGCGGTCGTGGGAACTTTCAGCCAAGGAATGAGGGTCAGAGGAACTTGGCTCATGTAGTAGCAGTCCATCCCGAGGGAGGAGGACCGGCTAGGGTGTACACTCAGCGAGAGGCTGGGAATGACACTGATGTCATTGCATGTAATTTCACATTACAGTCTTTGAGTTTGCTTTCTTTGATAGATTCGGGGTCAACAGATTCATATATTTTGGGTGAGCACGCAAGGTCATTAGGGTTACCATGTGAACGGTTAGAGATAGGTGTAAATGTCACTAGCTCTTTTGGTGATACATTGGTAGTTAGGAAGGTGTATAGGAGGTGTCCTTTGATAATCCAGGGCCACGTATTTCCGGTCGATATGATGGAGTTACCCTTCTATGGCTTTGATGTGATTTTGGGCATGGATTGGCTTGTAGAGCATAGAGCTAGGGTTGACTTTGAGACCAAGAGAGTCTCCTTGAGGCTTACTGATGACTTTGAGGTTGTGGTAGTTGGGGAGAATGTCAAGTTCTTGTCTAATGTGGTTTCGGCTTTGGAAGCTTAGAGGTTGTTGAGTTCAGGGTGTCAGGCTTACTTGGCTTATGTAATGAATCTGGATATGAGTGAAGTGAGACCTCAGGACATCAGGACAGTATGTGATTTTCCGAGTGTTTTTCCGGAAGAGCTATCGGGCTTGCCTCCAGACAGAGCAGTTGAGTTTGCTATTGAGACGTATTCTGATTTTGCACCGGTGTCGATTGCTCTGTATAGAATGGCACCGAAAGATTTGAAGACACAGCTTCAGGAGTTGACTGATAGAGGCTTCATTAGGCCCAGTGTATCCCCGTGGGGTGCTCCAGTCTTGTTTGTGAAAAAGAAGGACGGTAGCATGAGGATGTGTATAGATTATAGACAGTTGAATAAGGTAACTGTGAAGAACAAATATCCTTTGCCTAGGATAGACGACTTGCTAGACCAGTTGAGAGGTGCTTCTGTGTTTTCAAAGATTGACTTGAGGTCTGGATACTATCAGTTGAAGGTAAAGGATGTGGATATACCGAAGACAACCTTTTGTACACGTTATGGGCATTATGAGTTTTTGGTGATGCCTTTTGGGTTGACTAACGCTCCAGTCGCCTTCATGGATATGATGAACCGAGTGTTTCATGAGTTCTTGGACTTGTTTGTGGTAGTGTTTATTGATGACATCCTAGTGTACTCTAAGACCGAAGAGGAGCACGATGAACATTTGCGGTTAGTACTTCAGACCCTACTTGAGAATCAGCTGTATGCCAAGCTAAGCAAGTGTGAGTTTTGGATTAGGGAGGTGGTCTTCCTAGGACACGTGATCTCGGCTAGTGGGATTAGTGTAGATCCCAAGAAGATAGAAGCTATAGTGAATTGGAAACAACCGAAATCAGTGATAGAAATCCGCAGTTTCCTAGGTTTGGCGGGATACTATAGAAGGTTTGTTGAGGGGCTCTCGAGAATAGCGGCTCCGTTGACCAAGTTGCTACAGAAGAATGTTCCGTATGAATGGTCAGATGCGAGACAAGAAGCGTTCGAGAAATTGAAGAAAGCTTTGACCGAAGCTCCTATTTTGTTTCAGCCTGAGCCGATGAGAGAGTTTGTTATTTACAGTGATGCGTCCTACGTAGGGCTAGGCTGTGTGCTTATGCAAGAAGGTAAGGTAGTAGCGTATGTTTCGCGATAGTTGAAAGTCCATGAGAAGAATTATCCCACACATGACATAGTGTTGGTTGCAGTGGTGTTCGCGTTGAAGATTTGGAGACACCATATTTATGGTGAGAAGTGCATTGTGTACACCGACCACAAGAGTTTGAAATATTTGATGTCTCAAAGGGAGTTGAACCTCATGCAACGTAAGTGGTTAGAACTCCTTAAGGATTATGACCTCACCATAGAGTACCATCTGGGTAAGGCAAACGTGGTGGCCAATGCTTTGAGTAGAAAAATGGCCGTTGAGTTACGAGCAATGTTTGCAAGGTTGAGTATGTCTATGGATGGTGGGTTGATAGCCGAGCTTCAGGTTAAGCCTTCATTGGTTCAGTTGATTCGTGAGAAGCAGTTGCGAGATGAGTCCTTGGCACCTCACGTGCAAGACATAGCCGAAGATAGGCCTACCGAGTATTGTTTTGGGGAGAATGGGATCTTATGTTTCAAGGATAGAATAGTGGTTCCGGAGGATGCCGAGTTGAGGCGTACGATCTTGAATGAGGCTCACAATAGTCCTTTTGCCATGCATCCGGGTAGCACAAAGATGTATCGAGGTTTAAAGGAGGAGTACTATTGGGTTGGTTTGAAAACAGGACGTGGCCGAATTTGTAAGTAGATGTATGGTTTGTCAGAGAGTCAAGGCCGAGCACCAATTTCCCTCAGGATTTTTACAACCGTTGAAAATTCCAGAATGGAAGTGGGAGCGTATTACTATGGACTTTGTGTCAGGGCTACCGTTAACTCCTTCGAAGAAGAATTCAGTGTGGGTGATTGTAGATAGATTTACTAAGTGTGCCCACTTCATACCGGTTCATACTACCTATACATTAGACAAGTTGACCGATTTGTATATCTGTGAGATAGTGAGACTACATGGGGTACCAAAGTTGATTGTGTCAGACCGAGATCCAAGATTTACCGCTAGATTTTGGGAGTGTTTGCATCGAGCCTTGGGTACTTGGTTGAACTTCAGCACTTCGTATCATCCACAGTCAGATGGTCAGTCTGAGAGAGTGATTTAGATATTGGAAGATATGTTGAGGTGTTGTATCATTGATTTTCAGGGGTCTTGGGAGAAACACCTACCGTTAGTGGAGTTCGCGTATAACAACAGCTTTCAGTCGAGTATTCAGATGGCTCATTATGAGGCCTTGTATGGTAGGAAGTGCAGGACCCCGATTTGTTGGGCCGAGGCCAGACAGAAACTTGTGCCGATGCATGAATTGCTTAAGGGAACCACCGAGAAGGTGAAGTTGATATGTGATCGATTGAAAGCAGCTTCAGATCGATAGAAGTCCTATGCCGACTTAAAGAGGAAAGAGGTAGAGTACTCCGTAAGGGATAAAGTGTTTTTGAAAGTCTCACCTTGGAAGAAAGTGATGAGGTTTGGGAGGAAGGGCAAGTTAAGCCCAAGATTCATAGGACCTTATGAGATAGTTGAGAGAATTGGCCCCGTTGCATATAGATTGAGGCTTCCGACTGAGTTAGAGAAGATTCATGATGTGTTTCATGTGTCAATGCTTAGGAGGTATAGATCGGATTCGTCCCATGTTATGCCAGTGGAAGAAATAAAGTTGATTCCAGACTTGTCTTACAACGAGGAACCAGTTGAGATACTTGCTTCTGATAGCAAGGTGTTGTGTGGCAAGAATATAGGATTGGTCAAGGTATTATGGAGACATAGAGGTGTGGAGGAGGCCACGTGGGAAAGGAAGGATGATATGCTTGAGCAGTTTCCGTATTTGTTTCTGTCAGGTAATTTCGGGGATGAGATTTCTTAAGAGGGGGAGAGTTGTAACACCCGGGTTCGGGATCTGGGTGAAAATAATAATTAAATAATGGTTCGGGTTTTGGTTCCTAATTTTAATAATAAAATAATATATTGGGTCTCAGGTTTTAAAAATGAATAAGTTAAGTTGGACCATTTTCAAAGCAAGCCCAAATAGCCATGGGTGTCTTCTATTGTGATTTCCTTAATTCATTAAGGGTACTTTGGTCTTTAGCTCCCCAATTTTAAACAAACATAGAAAATGCCTTTAGCTCATCTTCTTACTCTCACCATTTCTTTTTTTGACGTCAAAAGGAGCCCCTTTCCCCCATGATACTATTACATTTCATACCTTGTTTATTGTTGGAGCTTTTGCAAAGGTAAAGTCATTTTTGTCTTGCTCTCATCATCCTCTACGAGTACATACCTTTATTTTCTACAAAACTCATGATTTTTGTATTTTGGGTGTTTTGAGATTTTGATTAAAAATGTCATTTTTAACATCTTTAACTTAGGTTTTTGATTTATTAATGTTACATGGGTTGTTTTCAATCTAAAAGGTCCAATGAGTATGATTTTTACAAGGTTTTGGGGTGTTTCCCGAAATGGGGGTTTTTGGGAGGTTTTAAGTTGAGTTATGGGGGTGTTTTATGTGGAAATATGAGGGCTGATGGATAGACTACATGTAAGGGTTGTTTTGGAGGGTTTATGGAGTAATTTAAGGGTTGGAATCATTGGGTTTAGGGTGTGCTTAGGGGCTGCTCGGGAATATAGAACTTTAGGGTTTTGTTTTAGTGAAATCATGTGTATTATGCTTGGTTTGTGTTCTGGATTGACTACCTTGAAATGTGGACTGACTTGAGATTGTTTTGGTTGTGTTGGGATGATTAGAAACGGGAAATTTGGTTAGTGAAGCTTCAGGGACGAATCTGGAGGTTTCGGAGTCTTGAGCTTGGTTTTCGGTCTTCACTTGGGTAACAACGGTGAGTAGATTTGTTAATCTTTGAATAGTGCACGACATGGAACCTTTGAGGTTTGGGTGGGACCTTGAGGGTTCACCTAAACCCGAGTGTAAGCCTCTCTACTCCTATGTTTGTTGTGGTAGGATGAATGGTTATGTGTTGTGATTATCATGTGCATTTTAAGTCGTCAATGTGTAGTCGAGTTGAAGTCGTGCCTCACGTGATGGTGGTCTAAACTACGGTGATGTGTAGTCCCATCGATAGTGGCTAGTAGGAAAGTACTTTGATGTGTAGTCCCATTGGAAATCTACTAGTCGAAGCGGTGATGTGTAGTTCCACCGTGTGTGTATGTTGGTTGTGCTTGTGCAAACCATGTATTGTTGTTGAGATAGTCACTTCGTGCATCCATTGTTTTACTTGCATATGAAAAGTGTTTTGGAAAACTGCATGTTGTGGATTTGTAGAGCTTCTCTCACTAAGCTAGTTAGCTTATGCTCTCTTTTGTTTCCAACATGCAGATCGTTAGAGTTCGGGAGGCAAACGGGCAAGGGAGGAGCTTTTGGAGTTCTCAAGCTAGTTCAAGTATGGTTTGCGTTTTGTAATAATGCCTAGACGATAGGGTATAGAGTTGTAGGAGTTGGTGTCAAACTCCTTAGGTGATTTGTGTTAATTAAGCATGTTAAATTATGGACGTGTTATGCTTTTGTTTCATGGATTGAGGATCATGCTTAACTTGTTGCTTGATTTTATGTGCCTATAGATGTATTGTTATTGGTCTAAGTATGCTCTTTTTGTGGAATTGCATGAAAGCCTTGTTCCCTATGGCTTTTGGTTAGATTCAATGCCCCATATGCTTGATTTTGGTTGTCCATTAATGTATGTATGCTTGAATGAGTTTAGGGAAGTCCCAAAATGCATATAGAGATAAGTCTTGTTTGTTTTTGCTGGTTTTTGGAGACTTGCAGTGCAGGGCGTATCGATACACCTAAGGGCCGTATCGATACGGTCTTGCCTACAGAGCTCAGTTTTGGCTGGACGTATCGATACACGAGCTCGTATCGATACAGTTTTTGCTCTCTGAATCCAGTTGTGGCTGGGCTTATCGATACATAGGGGCGTATCGATACAGTTTTTGCTCACTGGAATTCTAAGATTTTGAGGAGTTTTTGGCGTATCGGTACGGTGTTGGGGCGTATCGGTACGGGTTTATCTCGTTGACCACGAGATGTTGACCGAGAGGGGCGTATCGATACACTCAAGGGCTGTATCGATACGGTCTCCTCTGCGTTGACTGATCGTGTTGACCTGGTCAGGGCGTATCGATACCCTTGACTGATGTATCGATACGGCCTGCCCTAAAATCTTAAAATGAACTGCTTGAAGTGTGGTTGGGGTTCGAATGTGTTTCTTTATCGATGTTTTCCGCTGACGTGATCACTTAAGAATTAACATGCCTTTAGACAAGATTAAAACGAAAAAAGAATTTTCTAGGGTTGCTAACCGAGGGGGAACCTCAATGGGTTTCGCTTCGGTTTTCCCCGTGTAGCCTACTCGGACCGGTCATCCGGCCAGACCGGGATGAGGGGATTACAGTTTTTTGGAAACCCGTTTTTTAAGTTTGGAATAAAAACAACCCAACGTTTGAAATTTTGGAAATCGTGATTTTAACCAATTTTATCTTGTAATTAATTAATTTTTCCATTTTAATCAAAATCCCTTTTATTTGCTTAAAAATCATTTTGGAGTCGCCACTGACCACTTTGGTAGGCTGGACACCATAAAAACGTACCGGAGATTCTTTTTGAAAAGTTCGGGTTTGGGAGACGGTTACGTGTAGGGAAGGGTTGGCACCCCTACGAACGCCCGTTATCGGTACCTCATTAATTTCACATGGCATTTTGGCATTTCAAACATTAATCTGGATTTAATTAATTCTTTTAACTGTAAAATGAATTTTATTCCGAATGGGGGTATCCTTTTGTAAGAAAATATATTTTGGACGAATATAATTATGAAACGTCCAGTTACATCAGGACACTTCAATTTATATTCAAAGTGTATCTCAACACAAAAGGTTTAATGCATGACCAATTATTGTCTTGTCACTTTTAAGCATAACCTAATTAGGCACCATTAATTCATTTAATTTAAAATTCTAAGATTATTATTAATTTTTGGACATATATGATAACATCCAAAAGTAACATTATTCCCTCATTGGAGTGATTCTAATTATTAGTCCTATTTTAATTTTAATTAATCTAATTGTGAATTATTTCTATTTTCTAGGTTAAAATGAAACATTGAAGCCTTCATCGAAATATTCATTGGTTAACATCACTCTTCATTGAGACACTAACCAATATTGAATATTCTAATATTGTTTCAAATATTCATCTATTTACTACAATAGTCTTTCCTATTTAATTATGAGATTAAGTAACCTATACTAAGGTGCGTAATATTATTTTAAACATGTGATTTAAATCCTTAAACAATATACTACATGGTGTTTAAAACATACAAGTACACAATTTAATTTAAGCAATTAAATAAAAACAATTAATATTTAAGCATGACTGAATTGAATTAATATTGGAATATAAGTGCCAAATTACAAGCTATCGGTGACCAAATTGGAGTGAAAACAAAATTCAATGCCCAAAGTATGAAAAGAGGAAAGAAGGGCGCAAATCTCTCTTATCCGGCCTGAATTCGACCCGCGAATCTAAACGACCTGTCTCCAAAACGACCGTGTTTCGACATGACTATAAATGGCCGAACCCGAGTCAACTCGCCCACTTTTCTCCCTTTTTAGTCATTCCTCAACTTGACAAAGACCTACTCTGAAGTGATTTCCGACCACACTTCGGTGGTTGTGAGACGATTTCTGGCCGCCGCGTTCTGCCGCCACCAAACCAAAAAACCTTATTTTTTTCGGATTTCACCTTAATCTACCAGATTTGGTAGGATTCCCAATTTCCCCGGCCTAGATCTACCCAAATCGACGCTCGTTTTCAACTCCAACCTCGCTTAAACCTCAACGGCGAGCCCCTCTTCACTTCTAAGTTTCATTTTTCTCATCTCTACTTAAAACTTAATGCTTTTAATTTTTTTGTAGGAAAATATGCAAATTGAGGAGAGTTTACCTTCACGATGATGTTTCACGCAGCGACTGACGCTTTCTCTGGCATTTTCTGCAATCGCAACGACGATCTGATATCAAGTCTCAATGACGATCCACATCTCTGTTGACGGTTCGGTTCCATGGCGGTTCGGCTTCGCAGCAACACGCGATGTTTCAGCTTCACGGCAACGCGCGACAGTTCGGTTTTGTGGCAACGTGCGACAGTTCGGCTTCTCCTGGTATACTCCGACGACTCATGGGCACTAGTGACTCTTCAACCGCCGCGTCAGTTTGAAATCTGATGGTGTATAATTTTCCCAAAATGACCCCTTATCTCTCTTCTTTATTAATTTTTAATTATGGTATATTATTATTTTTAGTAGAGTAATTATAGTGGATAATAATTGTCTGACTTTTCTCTCTCTCCAGGGTATTTATAGGCCCGTGAGGATGATGTCATTAGAAGGATTTTAATCCGCGTGAAAATGATTTCGGCTAGTGACAATATGCCTCGTGTCAAGGAATGGACGGGAAAGCTGAAATTTTATGTTTTTTTGGGTCTGATGTGTACCAAAAATGAGCGAGAAAAGAGTTTTTCCAGATCTTTTTTGTTTCTTTGGGTTATAGTAGGATATCGAGATTTGGGCCTAATTTTATAATGGGCTTTAAAGCTTGTAAATGGACATTTATTTATGTAAAATAGACATTAAAATGAATTTGGGACACTTTTGGACTATTTTTATTTTTATGGGCTTTTATTATATTCTTTGGATTTCTATTATTTATTTAAGATTTATTAATAGATATATATATAGGTACCCGAGCAAATTTCGGGTCTTACATAGGTTCACTGGTACCAAACCCATAATAATTGTTCTTGTATATTTGAATTTTAGGGTTAGTAACATCCAAAAGTTAAAAGAAATTAAAGGAGAATTCAATATACCAATATCGCAAAACAAATATAGAAATTAAATGAAATTGAAGTAGCGAGGGAAAGAACATGTGAAAAATTTCTAGCCTAAATTCTAATTTTAATAGTCAAAAGAAATTGAATCATTGTCTCCATCCTCAACTGTCTCGATTTAAAAACTCAAGTTCCATTTAACTGGTTTGCGCTAGAAAATACTAGGTCCAGAGAAACCAACAACAGAAGAAGTAATGGGCTTGGCATGAACGATGAAGAGCTTGAAGAGATGTAGACTCTTGGTGTGAATGATTATTTGCTGGCTATAAGGCGTAAAATGTGTAGAAAATGTAGAAACAGTGCCAAAAAATCTATTGCGTGCAAGTATACACGGTCTGCAAGTAATACAATAGTTAAGCTGAGTATCGATCCCACAGAGACTGCGTTTTGGAATTTCGATTACTTTGCATGTTTACTTGTCTTCAAAAAAAAATGTTTGTTTTGAGTTGAAATTGAGATGAATGAAGGGAAAGAAAATAAAAGAAAATAAAACGTTGTCAAGAGTGTGCCTTTGAAAATGATGAGTGTTGGCAAGGAGTGCTTGGTTTTTATGTTGTTTGTGCCATGCCAACCTTTAATAAATCTTGTATTGGCATTGTTTGCCGAGCAGATTCAAAGATAGCAATGCCTCTGTCGATGGCATTGCCCTAAATCAATTATGAAAAAACCCCTCTATGTCTATAGTGTATATTTTTACATGTAGAACTAATATTTTGATATAATAATTGAAAAATGTTTTGGACTGATTTAAAAAAGTATTTAAAACATTTCCAAAGTCCAAACAACTTGAAATTATGTTTAGGGAAGTTTTTAAAAGGGTTTTACATGTTTTTAAAAGCCAAACTTTACAAAACTGTCTAGGCGTTTCGAAACACCTTAGGGCATTTCGATACGGTGCATTCCAGTAGCAAAAGTGTTTCGATACGGGTATCAAAACGGGATGTCCCTAGATAAGGATTTTGCCCAGCGTTTCGAAACGGGTTACGCCGTTTCGATATGCCTATGTGGTATTGACCACAACGGTCATAAACCCCAACGGCTATTTCCCAACTAACATTTAAATGCAGGGCGTTTCGATACGGGTTTAGGGCGTTTCGATACGAGTTCTGAAACGGCCAGGGGCGTTCCGAAACGGGTGCCTTGTCAGACTGTAACAACTCTTTCTACTTAAAGGGTGTTTCGAAACGAGTTCGAGTGTTTCGAAACGGTGAGCTGCAGAACTGCATTTATGGTGGGAATTAAAGTCCTCAACGGCTCCAATTCAATCCCAACGGCTAGTAACGGCTACAAACTCATCAAGGAGTATAAAAGGGACCTCCAAGCATCAAGTAAAGGCTAATTTTCATATTGTCAATCAACAAATGATCAAGAATTGTCTTAGAGCTTAAATTGTCATTTATTGTATAGACAAACACTAGTGAGCCAAAATTGTCAAATTTGCTCAAGTGTTTTAGGTTTTGGGTGAGTGCTTTAATTGTGCAAACAAACACCTATTTGAGAGATTTGTGTTTGCTTTGTTTATCTCTTTGTAAAAGAGGGTTTCAATCAAGGCTTTGGGTAGAAAGCTTGATTGTGTAAAGGGTTTCCTCCTAAGCCTAGAAAAGGGGACGAATCAATAGTGGGTTGATTGGAAATCCTTAGTGGGGAGCTAAGGTAGTGGATGTAGACCTTGGTTAGAAGGTTGAACCACTATAAATCATTGTGTCAATTGTCATTTTAGCTTCCACAACCCTTCCACCCAAAAATCCACCTCTCCACCACTTGGTGAGCCTTATCGGTTGAACGAATCGAGCTTCTCACAACTCAACAATTGGTATCAGAGTTTGGCTCAATTGAGGAGGATTCACATCCTATTGAGAAGATTCGGCAAGCTCGATCACTATTTTCAACCGGCTCAAATGGCACAATCAATCGACAAACCGCCTTTCTTTGACGGTACCCACTATGCCCATTAGAAGACAAAGATGAAGTTCTTCATCAAATCTAGAGATTACAAGCTATGTGACATAGTTGAAGATGGTCTGTTCGTGCCTCAACGAAGTAAAGCAAAGTGGACTGTCGATGATCGCAAGAAGATGGAGCTTAATTTCAAAGCCTTGCACATCTTGTTTTGTGCATTTGGCCCATCCATCTATGAGAAGATGTCTTCTTGTGAGAGTGCCAAAAAGGTATGGGACAAGCTTGAAGTCACATACGAGGGGACCGATGAAGTCAAGGAGACCAAGATTGGGCTCTTAACTTTAGAGTATGAGAACTTCAAAATGGATCTGGAAGAGAACATCGAGAAGATGTTTGATAGGTTCTCCACTATCACCAATGGTCTCAAAGGCTATAGAGAAGCCATCCCGGAGGAAAAGCTTGTTCGAAAGCTCATCTACTCACTTCCCGAGTCATGAGACTCAAAGAGGACCGCCATCATCGAAGCCAAGAATTTGAAGACCTTGAAGCTTGATGAACTCATGGGGTCACTCCTTACTCATCAAATCATGAAGAAGAATAAAGAAGATGAGAAGAAAAGGGAAGAAACTAGAGCTATGGGAGAGAAGAAAATCAAAGGGCTTGGCATCAATGCAAGTGCCATGGCTCTCAAATCCTCCACTTGTCATCATGTCTACTCAAGTGAAGAGGAGGATGAAGATGAAGAGATAGTTCATCTCTTCAAGATGTGTGCCCCGTTCATGAAGAAAGCCTTGAGAGAGCTTGAACAAGATTCCAAGAAAAAGAAGAGGGCAAGCACTTCAAGCCATAAGAAGAAGGCACATGTGGCTACTTGGAGTGATGAAGACTCCCCCGACGATGAACAAGCCAACCTTTGCCTTATGGCCATCGAAGAAGATTCAAGGGTAACTTCTAATTCATCTACTTCATGTTCTTACTCTTTTGATGAATTACAAGATGCCTATGATGATTTGGTTTTAAAGTTTAAAAATCACATTTTGAAAAATAATAAATTGATTTCAAAGTTGAAAATTCAAAATGATTTGATTTCTAAAACTAAACTTGAACTTGAAGCAAAACTCGAAGAGTTTGAATTAAAACGTGTTGATTTACAAAATTTGCTTCAAAAAGTTCAAGAAGAAAATGATTTGATTTCCAAAGAGCTTGAAAAGAAAAACAATTTTAGAAAATCAAATTTTTATATTAGACAATCTAGTGCCCCTAGATTTGTAAAAGGAAAATGTTTTAGAAGTGTTTGGGTCCCAAAAGGACTAACCACTTCAATCAAAAAGGATGACATTGAAAAATGGATTCCAAAGGGGACTAAAATTTATGCTACTAAAGTTTATGGATCCAAAGCAATTTGGATACCAAAAATTACTTGATTGTCTTTTGTTAGGTGTGATGGAGATGTTCAACAAGTCAAACATTGAGGGGGGCTCCATGCACATAAGGAAGAACACTTGAAGAAGGAAGGCTTCACATCCTCCCTTGGGTTCAAGTGTTGGTAAAAATCTAGTTGCTTTTGATTTTATTTGATTTATTTTTTTCAACTAGATGATCATATATGTTGGACTAACATTTTTGTTAATGCTTTGAATAAGGGGGGGCCATTTTAAAAACCAAATTTGTACTTTTGTCAAATTTTATCTCTATTGTTATTTTGAACTTAATGCTTTAAATTTTTTTATATATAACAAAAAGGGGGAGAAATGGTTTGAAAATTGAATTTTCAAATGAATAAGGGGGACCTTTTTTTGATTCCATATCCTTAATCTCTTATTCACATTTTTAAAGTTAAAGGGGGAGAATCCCAAACAATTTTTCAAGTAAGTTTTATTATATCAAAAATGGGGAGATTGTAGAACTAATGTTTTGATATAATAATTGAAAAATGTTTTGGACTGATTTAAAAAGTATTTAAAACATTTCCAAAGTCCAAACAACTTGAAATTATGTTTAGGGAAGTTTTTAAAAGGGTTTTACATGTTTTTAAAAGCCAAACTTTACAAAACTGTCCAGGCGTTTCGAAACCCCTTAGGGCGTTTCGATACGGTGCATCCCAGTAACAAAAGTGTTTCGATACGGGTATCGAAACGGGCTGTCCCTGGATAAGGATTTTGCCCAGCGTTTCGAAACGGGCTATGCCGTTTCGATACGCCTACGTGGCATTGACCACAACGGTCATAAACCCCAATGGCTATTTCCCAACTAACATTTAAATGCATGGCATTTCGATACGAGTTCCGAAACGGCCAGGGGCATTCCGGAATGGGTGACTTGTCAGATTGCAACGACTCTTTCTACTTAAAGGGTGTTTCGAAAAGGTGAGCTGCAGAACTGCATTTATGGTGGGAATTAAAGTCCTCAACGGCTCCAATTCAATCCCAATGGCTAGTAACGGCTACAAACTCATCAAGGAGTATAAAAGGGACCTCCAAGCATCAAGTAAAGGCTAATGCTCATATTGTCAATCAACAAATGATCAAGAATTGTCTTAGAGCTTAAATTGTCATTTATTGTATAGACAAACACTAGTGAGCCAAAATTGTCAAATTTGCTCAAGTGTTTTAGGTTTTAAGTGAGTGTTTTAATTGTGCAAACAAACACCTATTAGAGGGATTTGTGTTTGATTTGTTTATCTCTTTGTAAAAGAGGGTTTCAATCAAGGCTTTGAGTAGAAAGCTTGATTGTGTAAAGGGTTTCCTCCTAAGCCTAGAAAAGGGGACGAATCAATAGTGGGTTGATTGGAAATCCTTAGTGGGGAGCTAAGGTAGTGGATGTAGACCTTGGTTAGAAGGTTGAACCACTATAAATCATTGTGTCAATTATCATTTTAGCTTCCACAACCCTTCCACCCAAAAATCCACCTCTCCACTACTTGGTGAGCTTTATCGGTTGAACGAATCGAGCTCCTCACAACTTAACATTACATAAATCAATTTGATTAAGTTCCAATCTTTACTCCTAATGGGTAGATTTCACTCCCGAAGTAAGTTCATCTACTTGAACATCTTCTTTCGAAGCTTCTCTCCTTAGTATCTAGCAATCGATCGTTGCCACCCAAGTTAGTTATGATATTGAGTTGCAATAGGCCAACTATGCCAACAGTTGCTTGGCACAATATTTAAAAAGGTAGTGCCAGCTGTCGCTTGGCAGCATACTTAAAAATAAAGAACATGGCAAATAGGAAAAATAATGTCGAGGCAGTGTTGATTTATTAAAAACTAAACATTAAAGAGAAAACAACATTCAAACGCAAACACCCCTCGCCAACTATAAAATCAGTTCATGGTGAGGGTATCAACCAAAAAACCACCATCATTTTAACATCCACCATCATTTAAAAATAAAATAAAATTAATCCGACTAAGAATAGGCTTGAAGAGGGTCTTTCGATGCAACTCTCCACAGCCAGGCCTTGGTCGAAGGTTGAACTCCTTGAACTCTGATCACTCTCCGGTTCTCTCCTCCAAAAAAAATCCTCTATCCGTTCTTGATTGATCGGGTATAAATAAGACTCAAGAGATAGCCTTGGTTTATCTTAGATTTGAATTTGAACGCGCAGGGGATAAGGAAAATGATCATCTTATCCAGCGTTTGAATCTCAAGGATGATCAGATTAGTCCTGATGTCATCGTGCCAATGCTCCTTTGGCATCACAGCTTGACACGGTTCTGCCAACTGCACTTGGCATTGCTTGCTATTTTTTGGGGATTGATCCAATCCCTATTTTTTCGCAGCTTAATCTGGGCCTATTTTTTTGAACTCAACAACTTCTTAGCCTGACATCAAATGCTCTTCTGTGCCAACCGCTGCTTGGCATTAAATGTCCTTCTGTGCCAACGCCTTCTCAGCATCATCTCCTTCCTTCCTTGGTTTGCTTTGCCATGCAAGAAAATGTGCCTCTTGCTATGCCATCCTGCAAAAAGGTGTCAACAATAACCCTTCAAACTGGCATAATACAAAATCCCAACTCTTAATGAAAATGCATGATTCCTAAAGAAAAATGCAACTAAATATACTTAAAAGACAAGTAAAAGCATGTGAAATTGGTATATAAATCAATACTTTTTTAGCATCAACAGGAGGGTTTCTGATCAAAGATTCGATGCTGGTGGAGTCCATTAAAGTAGCAGCGGTGCAGAAAGTGCAAGAGCAAGTCATGACGATAGTTGCAGCGGTAGAAGAGGAAGAGTGATGTGCTTGTGAGAACGAGTGGTTGTTCTCAAAGGAGAAAACGAAGGGGCAGATGAGGAGGTTTCTGTCAGCTTCCGGCTTTGAGTTTCCATACAAGGGACCACTATCCCTGGGTAGTCGACGAGCAACATGAATAGTGAAGGTCGTCAACACTGGAGTCGCGACGGCTACAGTGAAGACATGAAGGAAAATCAATAGTAAGGGTTAGGTTTTAGTTTTAAGAAATAAATATATTTTTAATAAAAAATAAAGAAAGAAAAAGGATTAAATTGAAAAATAATGAACCTTTAAAGACTAATTTTGGTATTATACCAAAAGTAAATGAATATTTTTTTTAAAATGTCACGTGTCAATTCTGACTAATTCAAGGGATCCACGCCACCTTCCGTGACGGAAGTGGGTGACCCCGTTAATGGCAGAAAATTCATGTATGAAATCGAGAATTTTAAAACATTTTGAATAAAAGTGAGAATTTGGTATAGTTCATGTATGAATGAGATAATTAACCCATTGTCTAATATTTAAACTTATAAGGACCATGGCTGACTTATTAGGGGAGCACCATGACCGACTTCTCAGGAGACTTAAAAATTAATTTTTCTTATTTTCTAAATTTTATTTTTTATTTTATCAAATGAATAAATTAATCTAACATTAAAATTTAATTATCTTTTTCAAATCTCAAAAAAAAAATTCTCTCCCAAATTCATTATTCTGACTTCCTACTTTTAATAAGAATATCTTTATTTTAGGTTCATACTTTTTAATCACTGTGTTTTGGATTCCTACTCAAAAGTAGGAACCCAAAAGTGTTTGTCCTTGTTTTTCTCTAGTTTGCTAGATACCTTTTTTTATTCAACTCTTTATTTGGCTGACGATGGTATTTGTTTTAGTGCTGGTCGTTGACTGTTGTTAATCTTTTTTCCCTTGCTTTGTTATATCTCATTTTTTATTTTTTTGTTGATTTTCTTTTATTTTTAATAAAATATATTTGTTTGAGTTCCTACTTTTCGATTACCTTATTGCACTTGTTTCCTCTGTCTTGTGACACGCCTCTGTCTTATGACACGTTCTTTTGTCTAATTTTACGGTAGAATTGTATTCATCCAAAGTTTCTTACAACGCTCGTTTCTGATTTATGATTGTCAGTGGTTTTTAGTAGTTTGATCCCTTTTTATGGTTGTTTGTCGCTGCATTCAGATCTGTTTAGCGAAGTAACTTGCAAGATTATTGTTTCGCTCACCTACTCCTACATCTCTTCTTAAACATCTAGTTGGATAAAGAAAAAATTTTGTTGACGATAATTAGGTTTTTATGATGACGTCAATTTCAAAAGAATATATAAATTTTTCTTAGTGTTTTTTGTTTTTATATTATTATTTTTATCTGTATGAGTTTTTGATAAATTTAGTCTTTAAATCTCTCTTTTTGATTAGTTACTTTATTTATGTTGTATTTTCTCTGTTTTAATAAAATTCAATTTGTTATTATTAGTCAAAAAATTCTTACGTCAATTCTTTTGAATTAAAATTAAAAGCACATAAAAACTCATACAATGCACGTGGCATAAAAATTATTATTTTTTCATTCAAATAAATACGTTATATTTTTTAATTGGGATAATTCTCAAAACTATACATATACTTTAGTCTAATATGCAATGTAATACGTAAATTTTTTATTTTATTTTTGTAATTATATACATAAAAACTTTGATTTAATTCAATTTCCATAAAATTACTTAAATTGTTATCATCGTGACATCATTTTGCGTTTATTTATTACATAAACAATTAATTATATTTATCAAATATGAAACTAAACTAAAATTTAAATTTAAATTTAAATTTAAATTTAAATTTAAATTTATGTATACCATTAAAATAAAATCAAAATTATATATATATATATATATCACATTCCATATTTAGTCAAAATTAATGTAAAATATGACATTTATCTCATTTTAATTTGTGTATGATTATGACTGGCGTCTGAAGTTGGAGAAATTATTTCATGGACCCTTCCCACTACGTTATCTATGGTCCCTACCAATTAAAGAAAAGTCATGTTAACTTTATTTTCCACATCATTTATACACATTGGGTTTAATTTCCAAATCATTGATTCTAATAAAATATATTAAAAATAAAAAAAAAACATTAAAATTAAAAACACTTCACGCCAGTTTTAGAGTTCTTCTTTAATCTCTTTTCTTCTCCAACC
Source organism: Hibiscus tridactylites (assembly GCA_958450335.1). Classification (NCBI taxonomy): domain Eukaryota; kingdom Viridiplantae; phylum Streptophyta; class Magnoliopsida; order Malvales; family Malvaceae; genus Hibiscus; species Hibiscus tridactylites. The sequence continues at coordinate 37,029,681 of OY288271.1, forward strand.
TCCTTCTTTCTTACGACAAGATTTTTAAAAATTTATCAATAAAAAAATTCTTATGCATAAACGATCAGGCAAAAAACGAGTTCTTCACTGAAAAAAGGTCAGTTCTTAATTAGTTTATTATTACTCATTAAAAATAATTTATTTTTCTTGTTCTCAACGATTCTTGTTAGTTTTAATCTTTTTAACTAGTTTTGTGTTTGATTGATGAGAAACTATTGAGAAAATTGCTTGTTGAGCGGGAAACATGTTAGTATTTATGAGTTTTACTTAGTTGTGAAGTTTTGTTTTGCTATTCAAGTATCTCTATTATGTGTTTCTTCGATTGGAAAATTTGTTAGCTGATATTTGCTTTCAGAGTCATAATATTTCTCCATTGGATACAAAAGTAATGATGCCATGTTGATAATTTTTATTTTGTTCACACGAATAAGACAATGAATTTTTTTTTAGAGTTTGCCGAGTCGAAAAATATAATTGAAAGTTTGGTTGATGTGTACAAAGTGTGTTATGCTATTATACCAATACATGTTTGTCTGTCATTATTTTTATGTTGAATTATTACTTTCATCGTTTATCTTCGATGTTGCTTTTAAGAAAGTTTGATTTTAAATTAAAAAAACATTAAATTAATCAAATTGTATTATGTCTTCAACGAAAAATAATTAGTAGTTCTTTAGCTTTTATTTTACAATAGTTATTTGCAGTACTTTTTATTTCTTCTTTAATTTTTATTATTTTCTTTTTCAAGACATGTTTATGCTACTGTACTGATACATGTTTGTTTCTTCATAACATAGCCAACATTATTAATTAAAAATAATAATACAATGTTCTATTTTAGAAAGAAAAAAACCATTATTAAATTTAAAAATAATATACACTGATATAATCTTAAATTTTTTATTTAGTTTTAGGGTAAACTAACCCAATGACCACCATACTATGGTAAATGTATTAAATTGACCACATTAAAAAATCGACTCAGTTAAACCACCAAACTATTTAAATGATATCAATGTGACCACCAGCCGTTAAAGGTTAACGAAAGGGTGACGTGGCAGTTAAAAAATAAGGGTATAATTACACATTTGGTGACACGTGTCACCACCTTATTGGAGGACTTTAATTATTTTTATTTAATTTAATTAATTAATTTTCCCCTCCAATCAGGTGATGACACGTGTCACCTGATTGGGGGAAAGAAAAATCAAAGGCAAAGAAATGCCATTATGGGGACTCAAACATGGGTCTTTCAAGAGAAAATAAGACATGTTTACCACCAGAACAAACATGTTTTTGGGATATATGATAGAACGTTTAGTATATATATTAATCTTTGCCGGCTACATTGTGGTAATTGTGGAGATAATTGTGATTATGGCTACTATGAATGGTAATTCTTTTTTCCCCTCTAAAAGAAAGCTGAAAGATAACGCCTTTAATTCTTGTTAGGATTTTTTTCTCTAAATTATCCCAAAGAACAATGGTTTGCTTATGGGCAATTTCTGCTTGGCATTTGATATTGAGGATTCGGGTTCTCCAAGTAAATGGTTTTTGTAGGTGTAATCATACGTTTCTTGTTCTAAACTTGGTCTCTTTTACAAGCTTTATTAGATACATTTTTGACCAAATTCATGTTTGATTTGGAACACCCAATCTAGTTTAGTTGGGTGTCAGTGTGTGTATATTTATTATCTGTATGTTTTTTGTTGTTGTTGTAATTACCCGCACAAAGTCGAATCCTTGTAGTCAGCTTGATTTTGCAGGCAAAGAATTACCTTTTTTACATTCATAATTTTACCATGCAAAGGTTAATACATATACTAAACGTTCTATCATATATCCCAAAAATATGTTTGGCCTAGGGGGAAATTAATTAATTAAATTAAATAAAAATAATTAAAGTCCTCCAATAAGGTGGTGACACGTGTCGCCAAGTAATTAAATAATTAATTTATTTTATTAAATTAAAATTAGGACTAAATTGATAAAGTGTATAAGTAATAAGGACCAAATGTGTAATTATACCTTTATTTTTTTAACTGCCACGTCACCCTTCCGTTAACCTTTAACGGCTGGTGGTCACATTGATACCATTTAAATAGTTTGGTGGTTTAATTGATTTTTTTAATCTGGTCATTTTAATACATTTACCATAGTATGATGCTCATTGGGTTAGTTTACCCTTAGTTTTATAAAGCGTATCATATAAGTGTTATTTTATAATTTGATAATATTTTAGTTAATTATTCTAACAAATTTACTTGCTATTTTACGATTTGAGAATATTTCATTAAATTAGTGTTCAATTTGTTTTTTGTTTGTTTAATAATAATATCATATTATTTTATGATGATTAAAATTATATTTAGGAATATCAATTATTTAGTTTGATGCATATATGTTTCATAATATCGACTAAGAAAATTCTCGAAGTTTTACCTTTATAAAATGGATAGACACAGATAATTTTGATTTGAAGGTGCTTGTGGTAAATAGTGAAGATGCAGCTTATGATTTGTATGACGATTATGGTCATGGCATGGGTTTTAGTGTTCGGAAAGGAAAAATAGATATCTAGCTGGAACTAAAATTATTTGTAGTAAAAATTTCTACTGTTTTAAACGATGTTTCAAAGAACTTGAAGACGTTGGGGATACAAAAAAGCATAACAAACTAGAAACTAGAAATGGGTGTCCAGCAATGATTCACTTTACAGTGCAAGATGATCAATGGAAAGTTACTCATTTTATTTCTGAGCATAATCATGAGTTGGCTACCCCTTCAAAAAGACATTTACTTAGAACAATTCGATCAATTCCAACAACAAATGTAACCCCTCGTCCCGGTCTAGCCGACAGACTGGTCCGAACGGGTTACACGGGAAAAATCGGGGCAAAACCCGCTAAAGCCTCACTCCGATTAGCAACCCTAAATTTTCATTTAATTATCTTGTCTAAATATCACATTTAATCCTATGTGCGAAGGCGGCAGGGGAAGACGATAACAAAACAATCCAAGTAGAACATATGACAACTTAAATTTACCAAGTAACTTGTTAGTCCAATTTCATGCGTACGAAGCAAAACCATTCATAAAAGATACATATGAACTAAACAAGGAAGCAACAAGAATTTGGGACTAAAACGTAACGTCCAAGAACCTTTGAAGATGCCAATTATCCAATTTACCTGTCTGCGTTTCGAAATAGGCTTGCCCGTTCTGAAACGCAGGCTCTAGTTTAAAAGCAAGACCAAGCCGTTCCAAAACGGCCTACCTTGTTCCGGAACGGGGGTCTACAGTGACAAAACGTATCAAAACTAGTTCTGAAATGGGGGCTCACAGTGTCAAACCGTATCGAAACGGCACCACCCCGTTTCGATACGACTATCCCTGGAGCTACGACCGTTCCGAAACCACTTCAAGCGTTTTGAAACGCCTACACACAGAGTGGCCCGAAAACAGGTTTTAGCATCTTCAAACGCCCCCAAACTCTCCCCGACACATCAAAGATCACAAAGCAACAATCATACAAACAATCTAGGGGTAACACATCCTACAACTGAGTATGATTAAACATACAAGCATGCCTAACGAGTCCATTTAGCTATAAGAAACATGTAGCAACTTGAACATCGCATAAAACAAGGTTTACATCCCTTCAACACAAAAACATGAACATTCAACAACATGAAAGCCAACATAGGAGTCTAACATACGCTCATATAACACTTAGCATCCCCATTGCCAACTATTACATTATTCAAGAAAAACCATACTTGAACAGCAACACACGCTCTTGGGTACCCCTTCCTTGCTCCTTGCTAACTTCCACACTAATGATCTGCATTGTCGGAAATGAGAGCGTAAGCTTGAAAGCTTAGTGAGGGAGCTCCAAAACAAATATCGACAATGCAAGGTCCAAAGCATAGTATCCATAAATCATCAACAAGGCATGCATTAACACCAACATAACAACATAGCCAATCGCTACAAGAATGCATGAACATGGTATCTTATTTCCTCATGTTATTCTTAGCATAGATGTAACAGAACATCTTACCACATCAATCATACATAAACAAGGTATATTGGCAACTATATAGCTTACTCGGATATGCGGATAGCTTCCGTTGGGATTTTCGCCCAACGTACTCAATAACAACAATATTACCTTCTGGTGGGATTTCACTCATCGTCGTTTTTTTTTACGGATGGGATTCCACTCATCATCACACATATATACTTTCCGGTGGAATGTTACTTCACTGTACTCCACCTTGGTGACTTCACATCACCAAGGCCACGCGCGAATTTGACTCTTACCGTGTGCACACTCATCCTAATGATCGATCATTTATATCCGGTAACATAACTAGTGCCAACATACTAAGCGAGTACTCACCATGATTTCACAAATCATGCAATACAACATATAAATCACCATCATGCAACATTAATATATCGTAACACACATAATCGGACACTTATCACACAAGACCACATTTATGCACATTTAGCAAGAAATACATAAAGTTGAACAAGGGATTAAGCTACCAACTTAACCCCACATTAGATTGGCCTACCAAGCACAATCTAGAACCCCAATAACATACTTTGAACCAATTTAAAATCATTGAAAACATCCCACTCATCAAACACCCCCAATACAAGCCGAGAATGTCGATCAAGCCTCCAAGTCCCCCCGGAATTGAGCCCGGAGCTTCTCCAATGTTTTTCCTTGCTTCTAATCAACAAAAAACAGTGCATTACACATTAAAACATCCACAAAATCACTGCCACAAATCAGATTACAACTCAAGACAATTTCACTACATTTCCAAGCCAAGAACTAACCCAAACTCTTCATTTTCGGACTTGAACACAACCCATCAGTTACACATCAATTTCATCATCCAAAGCATCGCTAAACATGTTCAAAACAGCCCCCAAGTATAACCATACCATCAGCCCAACTTTCCCTCACATAACTACCTCAAAAACTCAAGATTTCCACCTCTAAACTCAGCCACAAATACCCATTTCGGGATTTCATTAAAACTTCACCCTTTTAACATATGTTAAACTTAAAAGCAAGACTATAACATATATTAACTTTACAAATAAAAAACTCAACGAAAAAACCAACAAAGTTTCCACCTTTGATCTAAAATTTGAACGCTTGGAACAACTCAAAAATGGAGTTTATGAAAATCTAAAACCATGAAAATGTTAAGGATGAAGAGAAGAAGTCAAAAACATTATTACCTTGGTAAAAACTCTTAAAATCGTTGAGGAAGATGATGGAACAATGTTTGGGTTGGGGAGGAGTTTTAGTGTCGTGAGTTTTGTTTCAAGAGGAAGAAGATGATAGCTTCAAAACACTATTTTACTTGTTTAATTTCTCTTATTAGAAAAACCCCATTTTACCCTTAATGAAAATAAATGATCTCTTAAATTCAAAACCAAGCCCATTTTATTTAAACCAAGCCCAAAGACCCGAACCCAATTTACTCACTTAACACCCGACCCCTAAACCTGGGTGTTACAACTCTCCCTCACTTAAGAAAATTTCGTCCCCCGAAATTACCTAACGGGAAGAGATACGGAAACTGCCTCTCCATATCCTCCTTTCTCTCCCAAGTGGCTTCTTCCACACCTCGGCGCTGCCACTTCACTTTGACCAACTCAATCGGTCTACCACGCAACACTATGCTATTTGATGCTAAGATCTCAACTGGTTCTTCATCGTACGTCAAGTCTGAGTTCAACTCAATCTCTTCCACAAGCATAACGTGCGACGATCTGATCTATACTTTCAAAGCATCGAAACATGGAACACATTGTGAATCTTCTCTCGGATAGCAAACGTAACTGATAAGCAACAGGACCGATTCGCTTCACAATCTCATACGGCCCAATGTATCTCGGACTTAATTTCCCTTTTCGGCCAAACCTCATAACTTTCTTCCACGGAGAGACTTTCAAGAACACTCTATCTCCCACAGCATACTCAACTTCTTTCCTCTTCAAATCGGCATAGGATTTTTGTTTATCTGAAGCTGCCTTCAAATGATCACAGATTAACTTCACCTTATCGGTGGTCCCCTTAAGCATATACGACATCGGTAACAACTTCTGACCTGCTTCGGCCCAACAAATTGGAGTTTTACATTTTCTACCATACATAGCCTCATACAGATCCATCTGAATGCTCGACTGATAACTGTTATTGTACGGGAACTCGACCAACAGCAAGTGTTTCTCCCAAGTACCCTAAAAGTCAATAATGCAACAACGCAACATGTTCTCCAAAATCTGTATAACCTTCTTTGATTGACCATCTAACTGAGGATGATACGACGTACTAAAATTCAATCGGGTACCCAAAGCACTATGCTATGCAAACACTCCCAAAATCTAGCTGTAAATCTCGAATCTCTGTCAGACACAATCGACTTCAGCATACCATGCAGTCTCAATATCTCACTAATGTATAAATCGGCCAACTTATCTAAGAAGTAAGTCGTATGAACAGCTATAAAGTGAGCACACTTTGTGAAGCGGTCAACTATAACTCAAACTGAGTTCTTATTCGAAGGAGTCAAAGGCAAACCTGAAACGAAGTCTATGATGGTATTTTCCCACTTCCATTCCGGAATCCTCAACGGTTGCAACAAACTTGATGCAACCTGATGTTCTGCCTTAACTCTTTGGCATACCATACACTTACTCACGAAATCGGCTATGTCTTTCTTCAAACCAACCCAATAGTATTCATTCTTCAAATCACGATACATCTTTGTACTACCAGGATGCATAGAGAACGAGCTACTGTGTGCTTCGGTCAAGATAGTACGTCTCAAATCACTGTCATCCGGCACAACTATTCTATCTTTGAAACACAAGACCCCATCAACACTGAAACTGTAGTCTGATGGTTTAACCTCGGCTATATCTTGCACGTGAGGTGCCAAAGATCTATTTAACAATTGTTTTTCTCTAATCAACTGGCCTAAGGTAGGTCTAACCTGAAGCTCAGCCACTAGACCACCATCACCGGACAAGCTCAAACTAGCAAATATGACTCTCAACTCAACAACTACCTTCCTACTCAAAGCACCTGCCACTACATTGGCTTTATCTAGATGGTACTCAATCGTGAGATCATAGTCCTTAAGTAACTCTAGCCACCTACACTGTCTAAGGTTCAACTCTCTTTGTGTCATTATATACTTTAGACTCTTATGATCCGTATACACTGTGCATTTCTCACCATACAAATCATGTCTCCAGATTTTCAAGGCAAACACAACTGCGGCTAGCTCTATGTCGTGTGTCGGATAATTGCGCTCGTGATTCTTTAACTGCCTCGAGGCATAAACTACAACTTTTCCATTCTGCATGAGCACACAACCTAATCCTACATATGAAGCATCACTGCATATCACATACTCTTTTACCGAGTCTGGCTGAATCAAAATCGGTGCATCTGTCAAAGCTTCTTTCAGTTCTCAAAGGCTTGTCGTCTCGCATCTGACCACTCAAACTGAACATTCTTCTGAAGCAATTTTTTCAAAGGAGCGACTATCTTCGAGAACCCATTCACAAACCTCCTATAATAACCTGCTAAGCCTAGGAAACTACAAATCTCTATCACCGACTTTGGTTGCTTCCACTAAACAATGGCTTCTATCTTCTTCGGATCAAGTCTAATCCCCTCGGCTGATACTACATGTCCTAGGAAGACTACTTCTCTGATCCAGAACTCACACTTACTCAACATAGCGTACAACTAGTTATCTAGCAAAGTTTGCAAAACTAACCTCAAATGTCTATCACGGTCTTCCTCGGTACGCGAATACACCAAAATATCATCTATGAATACAACCACAAACTGATCTAAGTACTCATGGAAGATTCTGTTCATCATGTCCATGAAAGCAGCTGGTGCATTTGTCAACCCAAAATGCATAACCAAGAACTCGTAGTGACCATACCTAGTCCTGAAAGCTATCTACGGTACATCAACCTCTTTTACCTTCAACTAGTAATAACCGGATCTCAAATCAATCTTTAAAAAGACTGATGCCCCTATCAACTGATCAAACAAATCATCGATACGCGGTAAGGGATACTTGTTTTTCACTGTCAACTGATTCAACTGTCTATAATCGATGCACATCCTCATATTGTCGTCTTTCTTCTTCACAAATAATACTGGAACGCCCCAAGGCGAAGAACTCGGACGAATAAAACCTTTGTCTGATAGCTCTTGTAACTGAGTCTTCAACTCTTTCAGTTCTTTCGGTGCCATACGGTATGGAGCAATCGAAACGAGAACATAATCTGAGTATGTCTCTATGGTAAACTCTACTTCTTTGACATGCGGCAAACCAGACAATTCTCCCGGAAACACGCTCAGAAAATCACACATTGTTCTGATATCCTGCTATCTAACTTCATTCATGTTCGGATTCATCACGTAGGCTAAGTACGCCTCACAACCCAACTCAACTAATCTCTAAGCCTCTAAGGCTAAAACAACATCCGATAAGAATTTTACATTCTCCTCTACTACCACAATCTCGTAGTCATCTGCAAGCTTCAAGTAGACTCTCTTTGTTTCGAAATCTATCCTAGCCCTATGCTCTGTAAGCCAGTCCATACCCAAAATCACATCGAAGCCATAGAACGATAACTCCATCATGTCCACTAAAAATGTATATCCGTGAACCATTAATGGACACCTTCTGTACATTTTCCTAACCACTACTGTATCCCCGAAGGAACTAGTAACACTAACACCTACCTTTAGTACCTCACAAGGTATATTTAACATCTTTGCATGCTCACTCAATATGTATGAATGCGTAGACCCGGAGTCAATCAAGGAAAGCAAACTCAAAGATCGTACCGAGAAATTACATACAATCACGCCCGTGTCGTTCTATCCCTCTCGTTGAGCATAAACTCTAGCCTAACCTCCTTTCTCCGGCTGAACCGCAACCACATGAGCTATATTCCTCTGACCATCGTTCATCGGCTGAAAGTTACCTCGACCGCGCCCACGGCCTCTCGGGTAATCATTAGCTCTAGTAGGAGCCTGAACCTGAACCGGTGCAAGCCCGGCCTGATATGGACAATCACACCTAAGGTGATCTCTAGCTCCACAGTTCCAGCACGCATGAAAGTTTCCCCAGCACTCTCCGGTGTGATGCCTTTCGCACCTAGCACACTCGGGTAAACGCCCACCAACTCTCTGGCCCTGATGACCTCTTCCGTGGTTACCACCCCTACGTTTGTGATCAAAATGATGTCGATTGTCCCTGTGCCGCTTGGCATCACCTCTATCAAAGCTAGCAGACCTCTTCCCTGAACCAGACCCACCTGAACGTTTGGTCAGACCCAAACTGTGCTCTATGTCCTTGGCCCTAGCGACCAAGACATCGAAGTCCGTGTAATCCGTAGCCAAGGTATACCTCTTCACTTCCTCACTCAACCCGTAACGGAAACGGTCGCATCGTTCCCTCTCAATAGGAACTAGCCTGGAGGCGTACTGATTCAATTTGACAAATCGTACCACATACTCGGTCACTGTCATGTCACCCTGAAGCAAGGCCATGAACTCTTTCTTCTTTTCATCAAGATAGCGGGGACCCAGATACTTCTTGCGGAAAGCAGACTCAAAGAACTCCCAAGTAACCTCAGCATATGGCATGCCTGTAGTAATTGTGACCCACCAAGTGTAGGCATCACCCTGAAGCAACTAAACAACATATCCCAGTTTGCGTGCCCTAGTACAACCTATCTGAGACAAGATACGAACAGTCTTATCAAACCAAGCCTCTGATCTATCGGGTGCCAACCCTTGTAATTCTTCTCCACCCAAGCTATGAAGCCTCTCAAGTGGCAAATCGGTGCCTTCACTCTGAGGTGGTGCCACAGCTTGTCCCCCGGCCACAGCTGCCTGAAAAGCCCTAGCTATAGCTTGAACCAACGGAGCTAGATCTATACCGGCCGGACCTTGGCCAACATGGGGTTCTACGCCCTCAGCCCTCGCCTCACCTCCCTCTTGAGGAGGAGGGGAAGGAGGTGGTGGAAGAGCCTCCGCCCCTACAACCGGCTCAACTTCAGGAGCTGCAGCCCGTGGTTCTGGATGAACCACCCTAGGCCTGCCTCTAGGTCTCATCTTAAGTCAAGCAAGATATCAACTACAAACAAAATAAACACACAAGGATTGAGTTAGCAAAGACAAGGGTCCAAGGTGCTCAAGTATTTCTTTACTTAAAATGTAACCCCCTCGTCTCGGTCTAGCCGATAGACCGGTCCGAATGGGTTACACGGGGAAAACCAAAGTGAAACCCGTTAAGGTCCCACTCCGATTAGCAACCCTATTTTTTTATCTTTATCTTTTCTAGAGGCCTTTATTAAATCCTATGTGATAGGACACGCAGCGAACATACACGGATACAAATCCCACAAGTTATGCAATTTAACAGCCCATTTTAACTTTTATAGCAGGCCGTATCAATACGCTAGGTGACTGTATCGATACGCCTGGACCTGGTCAACGCCCTACAGTCAACCCAGGGAGACCGTATCGGTACACAGCAAGACTGTACCGATACACCCTCAACAGTCAACTTCTCACGGTCAAACTATAAAGACCGTATCGATACCCTTAGGACCCGTACCGATACGCCAAAATCTCGTCAAATTTTCAGATTTCTAGAGAGGTTTTGGCGTATCAACACACCCTCGTCTATCGGTACGCTCTACCTAATATGAGCCCCAAGGTAAGGACCGTATCGATACAACCATTGGGCGTACCGATACACCCTACACTGCAAGTCTCATTTTGGCAGCTAAAAACACAAGGACCCGACTCTAGATGTATTTATCGACTCGACTAGCGACATACCAACTTACATACTTCACTAAGCAACTATAGATAAGCACACGAGACGGTCTAAACGTACAACGAAGAAACAACCACCAACTAAGCACACATAAAGGAAACTAGCAAACGAACATGCTTAGCAAACCAACAAAGAGTTAAAGGCCATAACAAACATACTCCCAAACCACAAGAAACATGAAACAACAAACATACACATAATCTAGAAGCATTCACCTTACTTCAAGCATGATCAACACTTATCATACATTCAAGACCATCCATTCAAAAGAACATACATCCAAGGCTAACCAAAGCTAAGCATACAATGCTACCCGACCAACAATCAAGGCAACCAACACAAGATAAGCATTTAGATAGGAACTTGCATACAAGCATGCATACTAAACCACTTCATTCATAGAAAACAAACACCTACCTAAACATTGCATAACAAGGGTCACATGCCTTTGAAACAAAACACTTAAACGTTCAAGGCAAGCAAAAGACATACATTTATATCCTTTCAACACATGCCAAAACATCAAACCATCAAACATGAAATATATATATATATATATGAGGCAATAAAGCATGTTTAACAAAATCATTTAGCCAAAAGAAACATACGTTCACCTAAGCAATGCACAATCAAGGTTTACATGCCTTCAACGAAAATATAAGCATTCATAAGACATGGTTAGAAACCTTCAAATACAAACACTTAGGCATCAACATAAACACATGGCTTACAAACATCAACACAAAAGCATAGGCATCCCAAAAAACATGGTTTACAAATCCATCACCACAAGCATTAGCAACATAAAGCCAACACAATGAGTCTAGATACACACTCCTAAAACACGTAGCATTTCCCATTGCTAAACTACTACATTATTTACCAAACCATACTTGAGCAACTACCACACGCTTGGACGCCCCTTTCCTTGCTTCTTGCTAACTCCCCGCTAGTGATCTGCATTGTCGAAAAAGGAGAGCGTAAGCATAAAGCTTAGTGAGCGGAGCTCTAAAAACACATCAACAATGCAGTTTTCAAACCATAAATCTTAGTTGAAAAGCAAACCATTTTAAAGTACAAAAGGAGACACAATCATCACAATTACATGGTATGCACATGCATAACCAAAACACGGTGGGACTATCCATCACCGTTTTGACTAGTAGTTTTCTGATGGGACTACACATCATTGTACTCTTCTACTAGTCACTACCGGCGGGACTACACATCACTAGAGTCTTCTACTAGTCACTGTCGGCAGGACTACACATCACCGGAGTAACGACAACCATCACGTGAGGCTCGACACCAACAACGACTACACAACAACATTAAACATAGAGTAAAAGCAACCCACACTTCACGCAATACCACAACAATCACACACACATTAACACTTAATGAAACAAGGTGAAATAGCAACTTACACTTGGGTTTAGGCTAGCCCTTAAGGCTCCACCCAAACCCCCAAGAAATCTTTTTGAACATATTTAAACCTCAAAATAGTTTCCACTCACCATTCGCACACCAATGCAAACCACGAAGTCATTTCAAGCTTCCGAACTTCCCGGGACCGCGTCCAAACCACCCAAGGCCAAATCTGCTGTTTCTAACCAATCAAAAACAATGTATTAACCTCTTAATCAACCACAAATTTACTGTTATACATCATCTCACAATTCCACAATATTTTCTCAACAATTCAAAGCCGAAATCCTCCCAAATAATCTCATTTTCGTACTCCAGCAAAACCCAGCCATTACCCCTCAATTTAAACACTTAAAACACTCCAAAACATGTACAAAACATCACCCTAAGGCTGTACAACCTTCAACCCTTCATTTCTCCATATAAACACCTTAAAAACTCTTGTTTTTCACTCCTAAAAATCACCTACAGCAGTAGTTTCGGGAATCCAATCAAACCAGCACTATCACCACTCAAAAATAATCAAATAACATCTAAAAACACCTATCCAATGTCCACATACCTCCAGCCCTCTTTTCACCACAAAATCAAGCCAAAAACTCACTTATTTCACTTCTAAAATCCACCCCTAAGACTAGTTTCGGGTATACTATAATTAAGCAACATTTTTAACATGTTATGACTTCAAAATAAACTTTAAAAACACCCAAAACACTACCCTAAAAGACCCATACGGAATTTCACCCAAAATCCCCACTTTTCATAAATCTTGAAATTTCAAGGTTGAGAATCAATGGGTTTTGCAAATACAACTTTAATTTAAGTAAAACAAGGAAAAGAAAAATAGGATTTACCTTCCAAGGTCTTCAATAGAGGAAGGGAGAAGAATATGTGAGAATGGGCTTTTTTGGAGGAGATGAGTGGTTTTGATTTTCAAAATTCCCTTAAAAATTTCATTAATGACATTATCATAATTATTGAGACTTTTATAAAAATCAGCTCTTTAATTTAAATTTAACCCGAAACTAATCCTAGATCAACAACGATAACTCTCGGGCCCTAAAACCGGGGAATTACATAAAATATTTTCTAATAAGGTAATAGTAGCAATGGAAACTCAACAACTACCCCTCAACACAACAATCATACTAACACATGCTTTCAAACACCATGCAAGCAAGCGAACAACAAGCATACATAGAAAAAGCATTCACCGCACGACATACACCGAGATATTGCAACATAACACTTTAAACTTACCTTACTTACCTTCCCGAGGTCGCGGAAACCTCAGGCTCTGATACCAACAAATGTAACCCCCTCGTCCCGGTCTAGCTGACAGGCCGGTCCGAACGGGTTACACGGGGAAAATCGGGGCAAAATCCGCTAAGACATCACTCAGATTAGTAACCCTAAATTTTCATTTAGTTATCTTGTCTAAATATCACATTTAATCCTATGTGCGAAGGCGGCAGCGGAAGACGATAACGAAACAATCCAAGTATAACATATGACAACTTAAATTTACCAAGTAACTTGTTAGTCCAATTTCATACGTACGAAGCAAAACCATTCATAAAATATACATATGAACTCAACAAGGAAGCAACAAGCATTTGGGACTAAAATGTAACGTCTAAAAACCTTTGAAGGTGTCAATTAGCCAATTAACATGCCTGCGTTTCGAAACAATCGAGCTACAATCAAATGCACATGTTGGTTCTACTCAAAGTTATGAGAATTTTGTAAGTATAAGATCAATTAGTTGTATATTGTATAGAGGTAAATTTTATTGTACACATTATTATATGGTATTTTTTTGCATTACAAGTTACTCCTTCAATGATGATACCTCCAAATAATATCTTTGCACATCCTTACCCAAATACAGTGCAATTCTTCAATATAGTAATAACTAGTAATATTTATTTTACATTTACATATTCTTAAATGTCATAAATAATTTATTTTATTTATTTATTATAGGCTCCAAATAACAGTTGGTGTTTAAGTGGTTCGAATTTACCTTATAATATGCAACAAAGGATTGATACAACTCCAAACTTCTATCAGGTATTCATTTTTAAATAAATTTTAATTTTGTTTTTTACTTATATAGTTAATACTTGAGTTAATAATACCTTATAAAATTACATTTGATTTTCAAGTAAATTTATATTTTCTTATTATAATTTTTACGTTTTATTTTTGTTAACGAATTATTTTGATGAATTGATTATAAGAATCACTTGCACGTACTCAAAGACATCTAAATTCCAACCTTTAATCATAGGTTTATTTCATATGGGTTATCACGTTTTATTATTTGCATTACGTCTCATAACTACAAACATTGTTTGCAATAAAATATTGTTATCTTATTATATGTTATAATTTGTATAACGATTTTGGTCAGTTGCCTATTTTAAATTATTTACATATTTTTTCTTTAATGGATGGATGGATCTCTTGATAATTATAAAGTTATACTTGTTTCTGTTACTTATAAATTACATATTTATCTTTCATTATTGGGTTCTACATTCACACGATGAAATTTGTCACATAAATGATTTTTTCTTAATTCTATTTTTCAAAGCATCACCTTCAAACATGATATAAGTGAATGACAAATTATTTGTATTTAGTAAGAGAACAATAAAAATAACATGTTATGATTAAGAGAAATTCTTCTCACTTTCGTAATTTCGGGTCTAACTTTACAAGCCCCGACTTAAACAACTTTAAAATTTAATTTTTTCTAATTAGATAAGTAAGTTTAAAAATTAGCATCCAATGGTGTATTTTGTGGTTATCATCATGAACCATTATTGAAGAGAGCAAAATGCTATCTCACGAGCTAATACCAAGTGCAATACCAAGAATCATATTTTAAAAGTTGTCAAAACGTCAACAACGAAAAAGGATAAGCACTCTGAAAGTTGATAAAAATTAAAGTCAATAAATTCTAGATGAAGTTCATCACAATGAAACAACTTGACTATCAATTAATATATAAAATTAATCTTAAAACAAGTTAAATTAAATCAATTCTGCTTCCAAAATTTGTTTCTCAAATAAAAAATTATTATATATTAATAAAATTTTATGTAACGTAACATTATAAAAAATCTAAACTCGAAAAATTCACTTAAACACTTGTCCTCAAAACACAACATAAACACGGAACCATCTACCTCAAACGAGGTAAAATATAATATGTGTTTAGCTCCATTCTGTAAAATTAATTTGTTAGGACAAAACTTTGACAAAAATCACACAACATCTCACCTCACAAATCCAATGAAAAATAAATCAAATTACAAACTACGATGCTATAATCCAAAAACTGAAAACCATTGTTTATTTTCTTCTATTAACAGCAAAAACAAATCAAATGTTGAAATATATATATATATATATATATATATATATATATATATATATATATATAAATTACAATATTCTCTCCGAAGTATATTATGTAAAGAAACAAGTTTCAAACTAAATAAGTGATATTCATAATTTTGATAAAAATACTAGCAAAATTTTTTTATGGTACAAACATACACATGAAGGAATCAATGGATATAAGGACAATAACATAGCCTTGCCTTAGAAAATTACATAGTTGAGGCTTTACTTATTTCACACACAATCAAGTTTGGATCCAATATTTCCGAGACATTTAGAATAATATAGTGATTCACAAGCTTTGTACTCATCAACCAAACTTTCAATTATATCTTTCGACTCATCAAACTTAAAAAAAAACCATTATCTTGTTGTGTGAATAAGATTAAAATAAAAACATCAACATGATATAGTTACTTTTGTATCGAATGGAGAAATATTATACGACTTTGAAAGAAAACCGCATGTAAAAAATTTCACGAACAAATTTCATTAATTTTTTTATTTAATTCATAGAACTCAAACGACAAAATAAAGATATTTGAAAGTAAAATACAACTTCACAATAAAACAAAACTCATAAATACTAACATGCTTCTCGCTCGACAAACAATTTTCTCAACAATTTCTTATCAATCAAACACAAAACTAGTTAAAAAAAATTAAAACTAACAAGAATTATTATAACCAAGAAAAAACCCAGCAGAATCGAAAAATTTTAAAAATGTTTTTTCTGCTTCTAACACGTAACTACAACTACATTTGATTAATTGGATTCAAACACAGAATAGAGATACTTGATTAGCAAAATAAAACTTCACAATTAAGCAAAATTCAAAAATACTACCATGCTTCCCGCTCAACAAGCAATTTTATCAATAGTTTCTGACCAATCAAACACAAAATTAATTAAAAAAATTAAAACTAACAAGAATCGTCGCGAACAAGAAAAATAAAAATTTTTTAACGAGTAATAATAAACTAATTAAGAACTGGCCGTTTTTGGTGAAGAACTCGTTGATTTTTGCCTAATCCTCTAAGCTCCGGCATGTATGCATAAAGAATTTTTCACTGATAAATTTTGAGAAATCTTGGAGAAGAAAAGGGGCTAAAGAAGAACCCTAAAAATTGACGCGAACTGTTTTTAATTTTAATGTCTTTTTATTTTTAATATGTTTTATTGGAATCAATGATTTGGAAATTAAACTCCACGTGTATAAATGACGTGGGAAAAAGTGACATATCATTTTTAATTGGTAGGTACTATGGGTGACGTGGTGGGAAGGGTCCATGAAATAATTTCTCCCGGAGTTGGCTATGGTATGGATCTCCTTCATTAAAAAAAATATAATTGAACCATATGTCCTAAATTATGACTTTTATTTTAAATTAGGATGTAAACTTCTGAACATTCTAATTTTATTTTCAATTTATGAACTTCATCTTAAATTAGTCTCTCAAATTTCAAAACGTTTCAATTTCATCTTCAAACCATGACTTTCATTCTAAATTGTTCCCTAGATTATTGAGTGTTGTAATTTCATCTTTAAATTATTAGTATATGCTAATCATATCCTATGTCAACAAAACAATTACAATTTTTTTTAATTACCATGTAAATATTAATGTGAATTATGTAATAATATGATGTGGTATAAATGATAACTTGAAGATGAAATTTAAAATGAGAGTATAGCTTGAGGATGAAATTAAAATATTTATAAATTCAAAGATTAATTTAAAATAAAATTAATAATTTGGGGTCGTCACGTGTTACAGTTAACTCTTTAAACAAATATATGGAATCATTAGTCAATTGTATGAAATTGATTTCGTGGGATTAAATATTGATATCCAACAATTAAGGGCGGGCAAAAATACTCGACCCGATTAACCCGACGACCCGAACTTAAAAAAATCGTGTAATTCTTTAAAAAAAATTATTCGACCGGGCCAGGTACCTGACCCGTGAATTTTCCCGGGACACGGGCCGAGATTTTTAAGTTACCGGATACTCGACCCGATAATATTTAATATAGATTTTTAATTATATTTTTATTTTAAGTTTCTTAATATTTTTACTCTAAAAGTAAATTTAAATCTATAAATTCTTTTTATGTTTGTATTATATAATTTTAAGTTTTAATTTTTTAAAAATATTTTTGTGTTTAATATGTAATTTTTTTAAAAAAAATAGAATTAAAAAATATATGCGGGTACCCGGTACCCGAAAAATCGGGTATCTGAACAATTCCCCAACCCTACCAACAAGTCAACAACAACACACTTGACCTAACTTGCGTCATACGGTGTCTCATCTCTTCCGCTGAACCTGTCAAGGTCATCAATTATTCTTTTTCTAATTAAAAAAATAAAGTATAATTTAAAATATAAAAATATATAAAGTCTTTGAAAAGGCAATTATACCCTTGACGACTGTCACTTTGATCTGGAATCGCCGTGGAGTACTTCCCCATCCGTGTGAAACGCCGAGTGGGATGCTTACGTGGACGTTGGGATAAAACCAAACTTTGTCTTGAAAACGCTCTCACGTGCTCTCCATACGTGTCCAACACTTTGCCTTCCCCCCTTCTTTCTCCACCATAAGATCTGCCCACTTCCCTCCTTTCCGTTTATTCACTCACAAATAACTTTCTTTTAACCTTTTCATGCTTAAATAAAAAATCAGTTCTTAAATTATAATTTTTACTGTTTAAATTATTTTTATCAAAATAAATACTTAAATTATCATTTTAGTCACTTTATGTTTGACTGTTATTTAAATTAAAATAATATTTTAGCTAATTAGACCCAAAAGATAGTTTAAGTACTAAAAACAAAAAACAAAATAAAACCTATGTACTCTTTAACTAAAAAAAAAGACAATTTAATGGCTAATTTTTCGTTTAAGCCATAAATAATAAAGTCACTATATCATTAAAAACAAATATGAGCTTAGTTGTAGTAGTACTTTTTTGAATAGAACTATAGTTGGTACTTTTAAATGAAAATATTATTATAATGGGTCATTATAATATTTGGTTTAAATTAATTAATTATAAAAATATTTATTAAAATTAAATTTCTAAATAAAGAACTTTATTAATATTTTTTTAATATACACAATATTTGAATTTAAAATATTATTTTATTTTGAAATTATAAAACGGATCCTATTTTATCTACCGCATTCATTAAAACACATTCTTCTCGCTAACAAGAGAAGAAAACAAAGAAAAGGTGAAATTACGAAAAGATAAAAGGAAAAAAGAGAGGAAAGAAACACATTGTTTGCCACAAACACAGAAAATAAGAGAAAGAAAGCTGTGAAATGAAAAATCTCGAAATTGTTTGAACAGGCAAAAGATTTAGGGGATTTTGGAAATCTGAATCGGAAGCCACGTCAAAGTTGCTTTCTCTATGATGTCGACTCCATTTTCGAGCTTAGAAGCCGGTGGAGGAGGAGGAGGAGGCGTAGCGATAATGGCAGGTCCTTTGAATCCAATCGATCCATCCACACCGTCCAAATCTTGCTTGAAGAATTCAGCCTCTAAATCTCCCATTCTCATCTTCCTGTTCTTCCACAAGGCCATCAAGGCTGAGCTAGACGGCCTCCAGCGAGCCGCCATGACTTTTGCCACCAACCACCACGACGCTGATCTTTCTTCTTTGTTGGAGAGATATCATTTTCTTCGTGCTATATATAAGCACCATTGCCACGCCGAAGATGAGGTTCATCGTTGTCGTTTTCCTCATTGTTCTTTCTATCCTTTTAACATTAGTTTTGGCTTTATTTTGCGCCTTCCTTTGAATCGACGAGTGTTGTATTTGTTTTTGCTCTTTACTATTTTCGGAAAATTCTGAATTTCTTCGTCGAAATTATCTTTTCCGAAATTGTTACTAAATTCGTAGATATTGTGATGTTTTTATCGTGTTTGAAAGTTTATTGTTAAAGGGAAAGAATTCGATTGATTATAGAACTTGAATGTGTCACTATATTTAGATATGGACTAATTTCTGTAAAGCTCGCTGTAGTAGCCTTCTCTACCTTATTCTTTTTGGTTGCATCATCACCTTACATTTGTCTGATATTTGGGACTGATTACTGAGTTTAAAGCTATCTTATGTGTAGGTTATCTTTCCGGCTCTTGATAATCGTGTGAAGAATGTGGCTCCAACATATTCACTTGAACATGAGGGTGAAAGTGTGCTGTTCGATCAGTTGTTTGCATTGCTGAATTCAGACATGCAGAATGAAGAAAGTTGTCGGCGTGAATTAGCTTCTTGCACTGGAGCCCTTCAGACATCAATTACTCAGCATATGTCCAAGGAAGAGGAGCAGGTCGGTTAGATATTTGAGGCAAATGCTGCATATGAAACATTAGACCAGATTTTGGTTGTTATGTTCTTGATGTGTGATAGCAGCTCTTCTACTGTATTTTGGAGGTGGATGAGGTTGCGATATACTGTATACATTGCTGAGATGATTATCTTGATTGATCACTAGTCATGATGCATTCCATTTTAAAATTTTCTTCTAGTATCACATAATTGCTTTGAATTTGGCAGGTATTTCCCTTGCTTATTGAGAAGTTTACATTCGAAGAGCAGGCATCACTGGTATGGCAATTTCTTTGTAGCATACCTGTTAATATGATGGTGGAGTTTCTTCCATGGCTTTCCTCCTCTATATCATCTGATGAACATCGAGATATGCGCAAGTGCTTGAGCAAGATAATTCCAAGAGAGAAACTTCTTCATCAGGTGACAACACTTATAGGTTATATAGGATATTATTATGAAATAATTTTCCAGAACTTAAAAGTTCCTTTTCGAATCAAATCTTACATTTTTAGTTCTGTTGTGAAGGTTATTTTCACCTGGATGGAAGGTGTTAAGACAGCTGAGAAATGTAAAAATTGCAAAGAAGAGGCTCAAAGTGAAGCTTCTGGGCCTAGTGTCTTACCAAGTCCAACTGAAAGTGGCCACTGTGCTTGTGATTCTTCCAAAAGTTGTAAAAGAAAATATACGGACCTAAGTTCTTTACCTAAGGATTCTACTCTCTCCTGTCCTATAGATGAAATTATGCTTTGGCATAATGCTATTAAGCGAGAACTGAATGATATAGCTGAGTCTGCTAAGAAAATACAACTTTCTGGTGATTTTTCTGATTTATCTGGTTTCAACGACAGGCTGCAGTTCATTGCTGAAGTATGCATCTTTCACAGGTGTGGATTTTCTCTGTGTTCTCACTTTTAAGAGATAAATTCTAATAAAAATGTTATTGTCAATGCTGTCTTTATGTTTGAAAGAGGCATACCAAAATTGTAATAATCTCTGATTAGGGTTGTTATTACTTCATAGCTGACACTTTCTATCTTGCTTGTTCTTTTGAAGCCAGAGTTTATTGTAGGTGGCTAAAAACTTCAATTTTATGATCTGGTGTGCGATACAGAAATAAAAATCAAAGTATCAGGGCAACTTATTATCTGCCTTTATGGCTGGTTACATAATAGATACCTGTTATGAAATTAACTTATCTTCTCTCTTGCTGCAGTATTGCTGAGGATAGAGTTATATTCCCTGCTGTAGATGCCGAACTATCTTTTATTCAGGAGCATGCAGAAGAAGAAATTCAATTTAACAATCTTAGGCGCCTTATCGAGAATATTCAAAGTGCGGGAGCTGACTCATCTTCTGCTGAATTCTATGCAAATTTATGCGCACAGGCTGATCAAATAATGGATAGTATACAGAAGCATTTCCATAGTGAAGAAGTACAGGCACGCATTTTATTTTTTCAATTTGATGAGTTTCTGTCTCTGCTTTGTATAATTACGTTACATGCTTCTGTATTTCTTGACATTTGTATGATGGTTGTATCAAATTGTCTGCAAGTTTACCAGAACATATCACTTGAAACCTTGTTTCTCACCTCTTTTGCCCCCTAGTGCTGTCCTTAAGGTATGCTGTACTGCTCTTGTTGTAGGTACTTCCACTTGCTCGGAAGCACTTCAGCCCTCAAAGACAGAGGGAACTTCTTTATCAGAGCTTATGTGTGATGCCCTTGAAATTAATCGAACGTGTCTTGCCCTGGTTGGGGGGATCGTTAAGTGAAGAAGAAGCTAGGTCTTTCCTTCAGAATATGTATTTGGCAGGTTTGATTGTCATCGACTGAGTGCTTTAGGTTTTGTTTTCCCTTTTGTCTGTTTCTAACTTTCAGATTACATGAACAGCTCCACCATCAAACTCTGCATTGGTTACATTATTTTCTGGTTGGGTGTGCAAAGGTCGCTCTGCAGATGTTTGTCTGTCTTCTGGTGCATTTGGTGGTTGTCCTGCAAGGATACTCACTAGAGCCCAGAAGGATATTGACCAACCATGCTGTGCATGCACCTCTATCTGTTCGAGTTCGACCGAGGAAAGGCCAAATTGTGTTCAGGCAGATGATAATAGAAGGCCACTAAAGCGTGGAAATTTATTTTTATCGGAAGACGCGGATTCTTTTCAGTTGGCAGGAATAATAAATAGCCATAAATTATCTTGTAGTGATCAGTCTTGTTGTGTCCCAGCTTTAGGAGTGAATAGCAGTAAGCTGGGCATGAGTTCTTTGCCTGCAGCAAAATCTTTGCGGTCATTATCCTTTATTCCTTCTGCTCCCTCCCTGAACTCCAGTCTTTTTAACTGGGAAACAGATATTAGCTCTAGCGATGTTGGAAGCTTACGGCCAATTGATAACATATTCAAATTTCATAAAGCCATCCGTAAAGATTTGGAATATTTGGATATTGAATCTGGAAAGCTCAATGATTGCAATGAGACTTTCCTTAGGCAGTTCACTGGCAGATTTCGCTTGTTGTGGGGTTTATATAGAGCTCACAGTAACGCTGAAGATGATATAGTATTTCCAGCTCTAGAATCTAAGGAGACTCTTCATAACGTGAGCCACTCTTATACTCTTGATCACAAGCAGGAAGAAAGGCTTTTTGAAGATATTTCATCTGCACTTTCTGAGCTTACAAAACTTTGTGAATGCTTTAACAATAGCGATGAAATTAACTATGATTCTTCTGAGCAAAATGATACAATGCAAAAGTACACTGAGAAAGCCACAGAGCTTCATGGCATGTGTAAATCCATTAGAGTAACACTGGATCAACATGTGTTCCGAGAAGAACTTGAGCTTTGGCCGTTGTTTGACAGACATTTTTCTGTGGAGGAGCAAGACAAGATTGTTGGTCGAATTATTGGTACTACAGGTGCAGAGGTGCTCCAGTCAATGTTGCCATGGGTAACTTCTGCCCTTACTCAAGAGGAGCAGAATAAAATGATGGACACATGGAAACAGGCAACCAAGAACACAATGTTCAGTGAGTGGCTTAATGAATGGTGGGAAGGAAACGCCGCATCTTCACCTACATCAACATCTGGGAGTTGCATTTCTCTTGGTTTGTTTAATGCCTTCTGTCCATGCTTTATCTTATTTTATTTATCTTTTTATTCTCTTTTGGTTGCTGGGCTACTGAAGTTTCACGCTGTTGGTTCTTCAAATTTCTTGATATCTGAATTTAAGGATTTTCAGATATGATCTCTTCCTAACAAAATTGAAAATTTCTTTTTTAAGGCACCGATGTACATGAGAGTCTTGATCATAGTGATCTCAATTTTAAACCCGGGTGGAAGGATATCTTTCGAATGAATCAGAATGAGCTTGAAGCTGAGATTAGAAAAGTTTCTCGGGATTCAACTCTTGATCCAAGGAGAAAAGCGTATCTTATTCAAAATCTTATGACCAGGTTTAGTCCTCGTATAATACAATCTTATGAGCCCTATGCATGTCTGTGTGTTTGTATCTTTGCTTCATTCTAATAAATTTGTTGGTTATGCCAGTCGCTGGATAGCTGCACAGCAGAAGTCTCCTCAAACCTCAGCAATAGAAGGTTCAAATGAAGAAGACATACACGGATGCTCTCCATCTTTCAGAGATGCAGAGAAACAGGAATTTGGATGTGAACATTACAAAAGAAATTGTAAACTCCGTGCTGCTTGCTGTGGAAAATTATATACATGTAGGTTTTGTCATGATAAAGTCAGTGACCATTCAATGGATAGGTAATATTCTCCCATTCTTGCTTTCATGGTTTTGGACCAACAACTTCTATACGCTTAATTTTTGTTTTATTTAATTGCAGGAAGGCTACAACTGAAATGATGTGCATGAGTTGCCTGAAAATCCAGCCTGTTGGACCAGTTTGCATGACACCTTCATGTGGCCAGCTCTCAATGGCAAAGTACTACTGCAGCATCTGCAAATTTTTTGATGATGAAAGGTGCTATTAATCTCTTTAGGATTCTTTCTTTCTAACTTTGTTAATATTAGGTCTAAAGAGTTCAATATTATTGTGAAGATTACTAGAAATGTTGAGTAATTTTGAAATTTGTTAATGAGTCTGTTGTCTCTTGATCATCTAGAGCACTAAAGAAATCTCCCAAAAGAATGGAGAACTACCTGATTTGCTCGTTTCGTTGTTTATTTGGTAGAATTTCTAAGTTTGTCTTGGTCCCATTGTCTGTAGAAAGACTGAGCTATTTTTAGAAAATGAATTCTAGTGAGAATTCTGTAAACTGTTTCTTATTTTCAGTCTTGAAACTTTTGATAGTTTTGTAACAAAAGCCGTTGACTTCTGTTGCTGTTCTATAAATATTCATCTTGCATGTCTCTTCCATTTATTTCAGGACTGTCTATCATTGCCCATTCTGCAATTTATGTCGTGTTGGAAAGGGACTTGGTGATGATTTCTTTCATTGTATGGTGTGTAATTGCTGTTTGTCCAAGAAGTTGGTGGATCACAAGTGTCGAGAAAAAGGTCTAGAAATAAACTGTCCTATCTGCTGTGATTTTTTGTTCACATCAAGTGAAAGCGTAAGAGCACTTCCATGCGGTCATTTCATGCATTCGGCATGTTTTCAGGTCTGCTCAGTATTCCTTACTTTATCATGTCCAGCTACTTTATTCTGATTCAACACATCAGTCTTATCTTTGATGTAGTGGGAGCGATGTTGTAGAGTGCTTAATAATAAATTCTTTGCATACTTTGTTTTGGCAGGCATATGCATGCAGTCACTACATCTGCCCAATTTGTAGCAAATCAATGGGAGATATGGCGGTAAGAAAATTAATTTTAAATGCATACTACCATTTTAAGTTATGATTGCATATAAAACTGTTTTAGGGGCTAGGCAGGTTGATTTTTATTTTTTTTTTTGTTTCAGGTTCAGGCATTTTTATTTGCTTGCATAATTTATATGACTGTTATCAAAGTAAATTGTACCCTTTCTTCCTTAAAGTTCAACTTAAATGTCATGTAAACCCTAACTGTTTAGCATCACAAATTTATCTTGAATTTGTATCATGAACATCCTTCATAGCACATTGAATTATACTTCATGGTTAATTTTGGGATTTATACCTCAGAAACATAATCATCAATTAGGTTCCCGACACATATTAAATGGCTGTTAGTTGGTGGCTCGTTTCATTCATCACCCAGCATCACTTTTCATAGCACTGTTAACCTGACAGAACATGTGCCAAGAGGCTTCTATATCTACTTGAGACATTTCACTAATTCTCAAGTTTTTCAGGTTTACTTTGGCATGCTTGATGCCCTTTTGGCTTCCGAGCAGCTTCCAGAAGAATACAGGAATCGATGTCAGGTAAGCCATGCACCCTGCATGACATTTTAAGTTTATTTTTGCAAGCTCTTGCATTTTTAGGAATACCGACACGCTGGTGTTGTTAATCCAGGACATATTGTGCAATGACTGCGATAAGAAGGGAACTGCAGCATTTCACTGGATGTATCACAAGTGTGGTTGTTGTGGTTCATACAATACCAGGGTAATCAAGGTTGAGTCGGCAAATACCTACTGCTCGACCTCAAACGTTTAAGGGATCTGGTCTCGTGTTAATTTAGGTATGTATGTAAATACCTCAAGAGCTCCCACTTACGTACAAGACTTGTAGAAAATCAAATTTATTGCAGTACTCTAAATCCCATTTTTTTTCTTTCATTTTCATCCCTATAGATGGAAGAGATTAGCCTCTCTTTTTTTCAATGATGTTAATTGTTGCTGAAAGGCAGAACTTTTACTTTGTCTATTGTGCATATTGTTTTCATTGCTGCCTTGCACGGGACGGGCAGAGGTTTTCGGGTTTTTAGCAGAAAAAAAAAAGGAAAGAAGGGGAGTTGTTCTGTAAGCAAAAGAAAGGGGTGTGGTTTTCATACATGCAAACTGCAATCCCCAAATTTCTTTCCATTATATGCCCAATGATGTGCTATTTGACATCGGAATTAGAAATTTACCCGGTGGAGTTGCAGCTACTCCCACAACTGCAAACAGCTCTTGTCCCCTTTTAGCTAACTGTAGTTACCTGAAATATTACTGTTAAGCAAATTTTACATTGTTGGGTGATTTTGGTCAAGTTTTAGTACGAACTCTATGCCTACTATCAGATCTAATTTCAAAGCTCAATTGTTAAACTCATGATTTTTAATTTTGGTAGAATAAAAATAGATTTTTTAATTTGGCTTAATGGCGCCATTATCCCCTAAAGTATACACCTTTGATCAAGTTGGCCCCTAAAGAATTTTAGGGTACGTTTTGCTCCCATAAACTTTAAATCGTGACCTCAATTGCCCCCTACTGTTAACTCCTACTAAAATAAAATTTAAGGACTAATCAGAACATGTCATGTGTTAGTAATAAACAAACAAATCAACTTACTTTAATAAAAAAGGATAAATTACACACTAAGTTTGTAAATTTTTTGTTTTTGTTCAATTTAGTCATAAAATTCTTTATTTAACCCGAAGTTGACCCTAATTTTTATAAATTGTCAAATATTTTTAATTTGATAATATTTTTGTTCAATTTAATCCTCAAAATCTTTATTTAACACAAAACTATCCCTATTACTTTATAATTTTATAGCTTTGTCCAATATTTTAAATATAATTATATTTTTGTTCAATTTAGTCTTAAAAATCTATATTTAACCCAAAATTGATCACTATTTCTTTATAATTTTGTCAAATATTTTAAATATAATTATATTTTAGTTTAATTTAGTCTTAAAAATCTTTATTTAACACGGAATTAACCTTAGTTTCTTTCTAATTTTTAATTTAGTCCAATATTTCAAATATGATGATATTTTTGTTCAATTTAGTCCTAAACATCTTTATTGAACCCGAAAATTAACCCCAATTTCTTTCTAATTTTTATAATTTAGTCCAATATTTTTAATAGACTTAAAGGCCCATTTGCCCCCTAAACTATACACTTTTTCCGAACATGCCCCTAAAGTATTTTTTGGGATGATGTGCCCCCTTAACTAAAAATCGTTACCCAGTTTGGCCCCTTTTGTTAGACGCCGTTAAAAAATTTCATGTGCTAATCAGAACGTGTCATGCGTCATTTTATTAAAAAATAAATTGACTTAAATAAAAGGGAATAATTACACATTAAGTATGCCAAATTTTATTTTATTTGTTCATTTTAGTCCCGAACATCTTCTCCAACTTTAGTCCCAAAACCCACAGTTAACCTTGAGATAAATGATCCGAAAAAAAGGCACACAAATTCTTCTTAGCAGTAAGTAAAGCTACTGATTTTAGCTTATTTTTTGTAAAATCTTGGCAATTGTTCTTAGCATTTCTCTTGAAAAACTCATGGATGATGTTTCCCTCTTAGCTTACACCATAGAACCTGATCTGGGTTTGTTTTCCTATGCTTCACATTGAGATCATAGTTAGTTCCAATAGGGAAAAAAGAAACATAAACAAAAACTCATCGATGATGTTTCCCTTTAAGCCGGTGTTTTTGTTTATTTTAGTCATAAAAATTTATATTTAAACAAAATTATTTTATATTTATTATGTAAAATAAATATACGTTGATGGGATTCACTAAAATCATCACCCATCACCATATAGAACTGCAAATATCCATCAATCTCCCTTGGCCTCCATGAGAACACATATTTTCTTTCAAAATGATCCATCATGATTGGATTTCAAACGGTCATCAGTCGCAGTTCTCTACCTATATCAGGAGTGAAACGTCTACGACTACCATAAATCACTCTTTTATTGTACACTAACAATATTTATTAAGTTATATCTTATATACCAGCAGTGGAAACTAAAAGTTTCCACAAACGTATTAATTTTAATGTTTAGTGTCTTATTTTAGGGTGTATGATTTAGAGATTAAGAATTTAGGGATGGTAGTTAGAAATTAGGATTTATTTTTAGAATTTAAGGTTTGGAAGTTGGGATTTTCTTAAGGTAATATGGTTATAATTTAGGTTTTAATTTATAACCCTAAATTATAACCCTAAACTCTAAATTCTTATCATTATCCCTAAATTCTAAACCCCTAAACCTTAAACCCTAAAATTAAGGCACTCGTGGAAATTTTTAGTTTTCGGATAATAGTTTATTTATTAAAAAGTGTTTAAACGAGACTCAAATTCAATAATAATCTATCTGGTAACTTGTATTTATTTGGATACAAACAAAATACATAGGAAACACAAACCTTTTCACTTAACAAACACCGAATTGGTTACAAACACTACACTAATTGTTCCAAGCCGGTTTCCTAACCACAAGAACAGGGCACTTAGCATTGTGGACACAGTGATTACTGACACTTCCAAGAAAAGCCCTGTTTCCAACACAATTTTGTACATTTTTTCAGCCTTTAAACTACAAGAAACCAAACCAAGTTAAGGTTGTTCAAATTTCAATCACAGTTTGGACTCACCTCTGTATTGCTCCTCGACCATTGCTTCCCACTATAAGCAACTCAATGTTGAGCTTTTCCACGGCTTCACATATTTTGTCTTTTGGGTCCCCAACTTCTGTCATTGTCTCTGCTTCAACCTGCAGCAGGACCAAACCATAACTTTTCCTAAAGATTTGTATGTGGGTGCTAATTAACTTAAACAACATTCAGAGTTTGAATTTTGGTATTGTGAATGAAACAAACTAAGATAAGAGGGTCAACCCATAATGCACCTTAGATACTTAATCTGAATTAGTCTGTATGTAGATCAAATATTGAGTATATCAAGAATTAATTTTTTTTTACCTATTGGGTCTAAAACCCATGAGCTAAAGGAATTTAAGAGAACAAAGCAGCTTGGCCAACTGGCTATATGTGCTTGCTTTACCTATGTTTGTTGAACTTGAATGTGAATGCAAGATATAATAATACGTGTTAAACACGAGTATGGTCACCCTTGAGACTCAAAAGAGCCTAGGCCCCTATTAAATATTTTGGTAATAAATTTTGGTCTAATAATAATTTGATCTCTGAAAAATAAGTATTTAAATTAAAAAAATGCAAAAACTTATTAAATATTTAATCAAATAAGAGCTGAACTAATGAATAATAGGCTTATGCCCTCAAATATTTTGGTATGATAACAATTTAGGTCCCTATAAATTTAAGTATTAAAAAAATTAGGCATTATCCCCTAAATTTTGAGTATAAATACTTAATAAGTCATTATAATTTTAAAATTTAATATTACGACCCCTCCCAATCCTAGGCTCAGATTTTAGTATTTTACATGTTCATAAATCCTGATAGCCCCTTTGGTTGATGATATCAGTACATATATGTTTAGGAGCATCCGATTGAGGCTCTCTAACTGCTAGATTAGAATTGAATTATAAAGAGATATGAAAATCTGTGATAAACAAAGTAAGAATCATTGGTGAAAGAAACAAATGAATTAGTGTAATTATATATATACCCCATGATTGGCGCAGATCTCCTTAGCTTTCTCCAACAAAAATAAAGCCAGCTTCTTCTGGTTTTCTTGCACAGCGGTGATCAAATCCGCAGCTGTGGCTCATCAAATATTATTAACTTTTCCTGACTGAGAAAAGAAACATACGAGGAGCAGCGTAGGTGGAAGCAGAAAGGTATGCAAAATCGGGCAGAGGCTGCGCGTTGAAGATGAAAAGCTGAGAAGCGGAGATGGTGTCGCCGAGCCCACCGGAGAGCGTAGTGGCTGCACTCGCTCTCGTCTATTGCCACCATCACTTTCTTCTTCATCTTCCCTTCTTCCATTTCCACTTTGCAAACACCTGTTTTTTCTTCTACTTTTAAGTTTGTCCGAAAACAACTAGACTGTTCTTAATATTTCTATGCTCTTTTTCTCTATTACTCCCTATATTATATGTAAGTTTTAAATTTAGTCTTTATACTTTAATTTGATTGTTTATAGTTTTTGTACATTTCAATTTTTGAAATTTTACTACTGGCCCAATTAGTAACTACTAAGTTTGTTAAGTACAATTATGCTATTAATTAGTGCACCATAAAATAAGTTGTAAATCTAGTTATTGTTCTTCAATTCGGTTATTTTGAGTCCCTGTAAATTAATCGTATTGTCCTTGTATTGTTTAGGTTACGACTAAAATATAAAAAACTTAAAAGTACATAAACTAAAATTGATTAAATTTAATTATAAAAACTAAACATACGACTTAAGTATAATATAGGAATTGATGACATAATTTGACCTATTTCTGTACGGATGAAAATTTAAGATTAAATTTTTTTTTTTGAATAGAAGAATTGGTATTTTTTTAAGGATGAATGGTTTTTTATAAATAGGGAAATTTAAGGATGAATGTTTGATATATATTATTAGTTGGAAATTTTAATTTTACAAATTAGATTTAGAAATTCTGTAACCCCTCGTCCCGGTCTGGTCGGATGACCGGTCTGAGTGGGCCACACGGGGAAAACCGAAGCGAAACCCGTTAAGGCTTCCCCTCGGTTAACGACCCGGAAATTTTCTTTTTAAATTAATCTTATCTAGATGCAATTATAATCCTATGTGAAGCACATCAGCGGAAGAATCAAACAACGCAACACTCACCGACCAAACAAACATAAAACAGTCCATTTTACTTCATTCCAGCAGACCGTTTCGAAACACCTGTAGGGTGTTCCGAAACGTCCTGACCTGGTCAACGGGCCTGGGTCAACCACAAGGTGACCGTTCCGAAACAGGGGTGACCCGTATCGGAACGACCTTGACGGTCAATATCTCGTGGTCAACGAGATTTGACCGTTTCGGAACTTCAAAGGCCCGTTTCGGAACAGCTTCATCTCGCCAATTTCTCAAAATTACAGTGGCGAAAACGTTCCGGAACGACCCTCATCCGTTTCGAAACGGCAGGCCATTTACGCAGGGTCGTTTCGGAACACGGGGACCCGTTCCGAAACGCCCCCTGTCTGCAGACTTTTCTGGGCTGTTTTGAGGCACAAGGATGCCTCAAAACATCCCCAAGACACCAAGCAACTTCAAGGCAAGACATCCTAAAGTATAGCAACCATACAAGCATGCTTCAACAAGGCTTAAACATGTATAATACAAAGGCAACAATCCACATCATGCATTGATTCAAACCACCTTCAACACATGTAAAAACTCTTAAGGCATAAGCTAACATTCAAGCAAGCAAATAGGCAAGAGTTAACATCCATCATGGCAACACAACCATGCAAAAGCAACATATATAAAGGAGTCTACACATACTCCTATCAACCAACAATAACCACAAAACATTCATATCCCATTGCTCAACCATTACATGTCTAGTATTTTAAACCCATACTTGGTGAATTCAATCCAAACCACACTTGGAGGCCCTCCTCTTGCCCGAGCAACCCACGAACTAAGGATCTGCAATGTTGAACAAAGAGAGCGTAAGCAACGATGCTTAGTGAGGGTAAGCTCTAAAAACAAACCTCAACATTGCAGGGTCCGAGCACGATCTAGCCAAAGCCATTTACACTTACCAAGGGTCCACAAGGTATAAATGCATGAGCAATGTATTACATGTATGCCTTAATTAAGAGCTCAATACTACTATACATGCAATCACATATAAACATCCAAACAGCTCATATATCTCAACACATTGATACATATATCAATCAACATTGGCACCTAGTTATGACCCAAATACGCGGATAGACTCGTTGGTAACTCATATCCAACAACCACATTACCTCGGTGGGATTCCACTCATCACCGGTCTCGCGGAGGGGATTCCACTCATCCTCACGCCCCGTCGATGGGATTCCACTCATCACCGACTATATTTAAATACCATTTCCGGGCGTACCCGTACTCCTCCTTGGTGACTCAACGCCACCAAGGCCACGCGCGACTTTAGACTCATGTGTACACACTAACATCCTAATGATCGATCATTTGTATTTAAGTATACTAGTGCCAATATTTTACTCATTCCACAACACACATTTCAATCATTTCCGTGCTTAGCACGTACTCACCATGGACACAACCATGAACCATCACCATGCATGCTTTAAGCAATACAACCCATGCCACAACTCACATGTATAAAACAATATACATAAACATTCATATCACATGGCATACGAGGCATATACATTCACACAATTGAGTTCATCCAAAGGCTTAGATCAAGCTTAGGATTAGGCTACCACCCTAACCCTAACTCTAGGAGGGTCTACCAAGCCCAACCTAGTCCACATACTCGAACCAACTAATTTAAAATCATTCAAGGAAATCAACCACTCACCTAAGCTCCCAAGCACAAGACCAAGCAAGCCACAACCTTCAACTCTCCGGATTCACTTTCGATGCTTCACCGATGCCCAAGCTCGATTCTAATCATCTCAAACACAACCAAGACGTTCGAATCAATAACACATCATCGGAAACAACCCGGATTAACATTAACAAGCATTCAACACCCCAAACAAAGACACAAAACAGAATTTTCGAGTAGCCTTTATAACCCACTGATTTCTTCCAATTCAAGCATCCAAATAACCATCAAACACATCCAAAGCAACCCTCATATATTATACTAACATCAGCCCTCAAAAACCAACCTTAAACAACCCCCAAAACCTCTTTAAAACCCTCCAAAAACCCCTTTGAAACCCAAATCCGAAAATTGTTCAAAACCCTTTAAAATTCACATATATCATACCATTTGACTTCTATATAACTTATCTAAACATACAAATTCAACACATTTACTTTAACAACATAAAGCTCCCATTTTTATTCAAACTTCCATAAATTCCATTTTCTAAAACCCTCATGAACATGAAAATAGAAAGTACTTTTAAGGAGGGAAAGATGAGGACAACTCAAAAATGTCATTACCTTTCAAAAATCTTCAAAGATGAAGCAAGGAGATGATGGAATAGTAACCATCCATGGTGGGGAGAAGATACCGTGAATTTTGAAAGAGAGAGAGGGGAGGAAGATGAGGGAAAAGTGAAGTTTTATGTGTTTTGTTTTATTTTAAAAGCCAAAAGTCCTTTGTACCCTTAATGAGATGGGGTATTCTCAATAGTATGAAAACCATGGTTTATTGGGGTTTAAATCTTAAAACATGATCAACCCAATTTAAAATTTTGAAACAAAACCCGAAACATTATTTGGAGTGTAAAACCGAACCCAAACTAATATTAAAATATTATTTTTGCCTAACCCCTAAACCCGGGTGTTACAAATTCTCATATTTTCAGTTGATATTTAAAAATAATAAATAAATAAATAAAATGGAAGCTTCTTAATCTTATTGAAAAAAGGAAAAAATGTTTGTGAAACTAATAAATTGATTTTATATAACAAAAAATTTAAGAACTAAATTGAAAAATGGAAAATGAATTTTTAAGTCTTCAAAACCTCTCTATGTATTTAAAGAAAAATGTTTAAGTCAAAACCTCAACTTGTCAAATATTTTCTAAGTGTTTATCAAGCCAAAACAGTGATTTTCGAGTCACCGTTTCGGAACGGCCTTCGGGCGTTCCAGAACAGTTTGAATCTGTTAACCTCTGTTTCGAAACATATTTCGAAACTGATGAAGAACATCGGAACGGTTTGACCCGTTTCGATACGGTAGTATCGAAACGACCTCAAACGTTTCGAAACAAAATTCGAACTTGGTTTTAAAATATGACCGTTGAAGTTTTATAACTAAATTTAAAATTGTCGTTAAGTCGTATCGAAATGCTTCTAAGCCGTTTCGATACAGGCTTTGATAGTGGCAAAATGTTTCGAAATGAGTTTCGAAACGGGCTCTTAGCGTATCGAAACGATCGTGCTCGTTTTTTCATGGTCTATTTATTACACCCCAACGACTCTTTCTATTTTGGTCTTTTTCGAAACAGGGTCGGACGTTTCGGAACGGGTAGTTGCAAACTGCATTTATGGAGGGAAGATAACATCCCAACGGCTATATTGATGAATGCAACAGCCCCAACGACTAGAATTTAATGAGAAGGTATAAAAAGGACCTCTAAAAACTCCAGCAACAACTATTGATCTCCAAAGTATTATCCAAACATCAAAGCCAATCATTTGTGAAAAAATCTCATTATTTCTTGTAAACCCCAATTGTGAAATTTGTAATTTCCATTCTTATCTGTTCAATTGGGTTGAGTGCTTGTAAAAGGGCTATATTTTGTATTGAGAGATACTAGTTTTTAGCCTTTATCTTCTTTGTATTTCTTGAGTGAGGATTGAGTCAAATTTTGGGTAGAAAATTTGACCGGTATTGTAAAGGTTACCTCCTTAGCCTAGAAAAAGGGAAGAACAATTAGTGGATTGTTGGAAAATCCTTAGTGAAGCTAAGGTAGTGGATGTAGAGTTCGATTGGAACTTGAACCACTCTAAATCCTCTTGTCTAGCATTTTTAATTTTCCACTCCACCACCAAAAGTTCTAAAAATCCAATTCACCCCCTCTTGGCTTATATCGTTTCATTGGTCCACTCAACAATTGGTATCAGAGCCTACCTCTTTGAAGGATTAACAACCACAAGAGAAGTTCCTAGGAAGAGTGTGATCAACCACAAATCAAGCCATGGCCTCTACCTCCAGTTCAAACATGTACGAGTCTCAATCAACCACCAAACCACATTTCTTCAACGGTGATAACTACCCTTTTTGGAAGAACCGGATGCGTCTCTTCATTAAATCCAACGATTATCTTGTTTGAGATGACATTGAAAATGGTCCCTCTATTCTGATGAAGAGAGACGACAAAGGAAGACTTGTGCCAAAGAAGAAGAATGAGATGGGTGAAGAAGAGAGAAAGAAGATTCAAATCAATGATAAAGCTCTTCACATGTTGTTTTGCTCTTTCGTTCCTAGCATCTACTCCAAAGTTTTCTCCATCGAAAGTGCTAAGGAAGTGTGAGATACACTTGAGACTACATATGAAGGTACAAGTAATGTGAAGGAAACAAAGATTGGAATTCTCAATCTTAGCTATGATAATTTCAAAATGGAGCCCGACGAAACCGTTTCGAAGATGTTCGATCATTTCTCTACAATCATCAATGGACTAAAGGGTTTTGGAGAGCTAATCTCGGAAGACAAACTATTCCGGAAGCTACTCTACTCTACTCACTTCCCGAGTCTTGGGATGGGAAGAGAACCGTCATCATTGAGGCCAAAAATTTGAAGACACTCAAGCTTGATGAGCTAGTGGGTTCTCTCCTAACTCATGAGATTATGAAGCAAGGAAGAGAAGATGAAAGGAAGAAAGAAGAGAGAAGAATGGATAAGCTTGAGGTAGATAAGAAGAAGAAGATATGAGTGACTCTCAAAGTTTCTCTACATGAGGAGAGCACTTCTAGTGAGGAGGAAGACCTGGAAGAATTGGCTATGATAGCCAAAAGGTTCTCACGGTTTATGAGGTCCAATCGAGGAAGGAAGATTCAAAGAAAAATAGACTTCAAAACCAAACACAAAGAAGAAGAGATGGATCAAATCATTTGCTTTGAGTGCAAAAAATCGGGTCATATTCATTCGGAGTGCCCTCAACTCAAGAAGAAGAGCTTTGAGAAGAAGAAGAAGCTCAAAGCCAAGCTTGCTACTTGGAGTGATGAGGAGTCATCCGAGGATGAGGAACACGAAATGGCCAACCTTTGCCTCATGGCTCTTGAGGAGGATTCCTCCATGGTAACCTCTAACTCATCATCTTTTGATTTTACATTTGATGAATTGCATGATGCTTATGATGAGTTACAAGAGGTATATGATGAGTTAGTTGAGAAGTATAAAGAGTCGGTCATAAGAAATAAAAAGATTATTTCGGAATTAAATGCTAAAAATGACTCACTTTCTCAAGCTAACTTAAAATTTGAGAAAAAGATCTTAGGTTTACAAGATGAACTTAAATTCTTTCAAGATGAAAATGTAGACTTAAATAATCTTATTTCTCAATGCAATAGTGAACACCAAAATGTGTTAGATGAGCTTAACAAGCTCAATGAGTCTTTCGAAAATGTTGGTAATGTGAAAAATGAGATAAGTGAATCCTCTAAAACTAACCAACCTAAGAGAAAGACATATAACTACAAACAAAGTGGCTTCCATAGGCATAATAGAACTAAGAAAAATAGAAGTGTATGGGTTCCTAAGGAACTCGTCAAATCTAATAATGTTGTTGCTATGTCACCTTGGATTCCTAAGGGAACCAAGCTTTTGGGAGCTAACACTCGTGGACCCAAAATGATTTGGGTACCAAAAATCAAAGCTTAATATCTTTGATTGTAGGGGGAGCATTGCTACAAGGCCAAAGCACAAAGTCAAAACTCATGGTACCTTGATAGTGGATGCTCGAGGCACATGACCGGAGACAGAAGTCGATTCATGGACTTAAAGCCAAAAAGTGGAGGAATAGTGACATTTGGTGACAACTCCAAAGGCCACATTTAAGGTATTGGATCCATAGGTAATCACTCTACTATTCTCATTGAAAATGTTTTATATGTCGATGGTCTAAAACACAATTTATTGAGTATTAGTCAATTGTGTGATAAAGGGTTTAATGTCTTATTTGATAAAAATGGGTGCAAAATTGTTGACATTAAATCAAATAATATAATGCTCATTGGTCATCGCATAGGTAATATATACATGGTGCATTTAGATGACATTCATACATCCCATGCATGTTTTGTTGCACAAAATAAAAATGATGCATGGCTATGTCATAGGAAACTAGGACATGCTAGCATTAGTGTTTTAGAAAAATTAGTTTCCCTAAATCTAGTTAGAGATTTACCCAAGATCAAATTCTCAAATGATAAAATATGTGATGCATGCTCTAAGGGTAAACAACATAGATCATCCTTTAAATCCATTAATGATGTTTCTACAAGTAGATGTTTACAACTAATTCATATGGATTTATTTGAGCCTATTAGAAATATGAGCTTGGGTGGTAAATCGTATGCATTTGTACTTGTTGATGACTATTCTAGATTTACTTGGGTTCTATTCTTAAGTACTAAAGATGAGGCTTTAGAAAAATTCATCACGTTTTCAAAATTAACTCAAAATGATATTGAACTTAAGATTTCTTATATTAGAAGTGATCATGGAACCGAATTTCAAAATCTAGGTTTTGAAGAGTTTTTAAATGAAAATGGTATTAGCCACAATTTTTTCGGCTCCTCGAACTCCTCAACAAAATGGGGTAGTTGAGAGGAAAAATAGGACTTTACAAGAAATGACTAGAACCATGCTTTGTGAAAACAATTTACCTAAATATTTTTGGGCGGAAGCCACAAACACCGCTGGCTACATTGTAAACCGAGTAATGATTAGGCCACTTTTAAAGAAAACACCGTATGAGATTTTAAAATCTAAAAAGCCTAACATTAGCTATTTTCATCCATTTGGATGCAAGTGTTTTGTTTTAAACAATGGAAATGATAACTTAGGTAAATTTGACGCTAAAAGTGATGAAGCTATTTTCTTAGGTTATTCTTTAAACTTTAAAGCCTATCGTGTATTTAATAAGAGAACTTTAGTAGTAGAAGAGTCTATTCATGTTGTATTCGATGATAACCTCCTTCCTAGGAAGGATTCTTATGATGATGATGATGTAGGAATCCTTGATGCCTTTGATGGAAGACAAACTTCAAAAGAGGATGAGATTCCAACAAAAGAAAAGGATGCACAAGATCCACCTCTTGAAGCCTTGAAGGACTTGACTCTTGAGGAAAAGGAAGTGAGCTACCCAAGGGAGTACAACTATGTCAAAGGTGGTGAAATCTTGGGTGATCCATCCAAGGGGGTAACTACTAGATCTTCTCTTAAACTCATGAAGCATGTTGCTTTTATCTCATGCATAGAGCCTAAGAACATTAAAGAAGCATTAAATGATGATTTTTAGATTATGGCTATGCGAGAAGAGTTAAATCAATTTGAGAGAAGTAATGTATGGACATTAGTTGAAAGGCCTAGTAATCAATCTACTATAGGAACTAAATGGGTATTTAGGAATAAACTAGATGAGAGTGGTAACATTGTGAGAAACAAAGCTAGATTAGTTGCTCAAGGTTACACTCAAGAAGAGGGAATTGATTTTGATGAAACCTATGCACCCGTAGCTAGAATGGAAGCTATTAGGATGTTGCTTGCATATGCATGTTATCATGATTTCATGCTTTTTCAAATGGATGTTAAAAGCGCATTTTTAAATGGTTTTATAAATAAGGAAGTGTATGTGGAACAACCACCGAGTTTTGAAGATTCAAAATTTCCAAATCATGTTTTCAAACTAACCAAAGCACTTTATGGTTTAAAACAAGCTCCTAGAGCTTCGTATGAAAGACTTTCAAACTTTTTGATTGAAAAAGGTAAGGTGGACACTACACTTTTCATAAAAAAAGTATAAAAATGACATCTTAGTAGTACAAATATATGTTGATGATATTATTTTTGGATCTACTAATGAGTGTCATTGCAAAGAGTTTGCTAAGTTAATGCAAGGTGAATTCGAGATGAGCATGATGGGGGAGCTCTCATTCTTTTTGGGACTCCAAATCAAGCAAAGAAAGGATGACACCTTCATCAATCAAGCAAAGTACATCAAGGATATGCTCAAGAAGTTTGGCTTGGAGAATGCAAAGCCTCAAGCCACACCAATGAGCTCATCTACAAAGCTTGACAAAGATGAAGGAGGTAAGTGTGTTGACTCTAAGCTTTATCGCTCTATGATTGGATCTTTGCTTTACCTTACCGCAATCAGATCATATATTTTGTTTAGTGTTTGCTTGTGTGCTAGGTTTCAAGCTAGTTCTAGAGAGTCTCACCTTATAGCCATTAAGAGAATCTTTAGGTACCTTAGAGATACTCCTTGTCTAGGTCTTTGGTACCCTAGAGACTCAACCTTCAACCTTCATGCTTATTCGGATGCGGATTAAGAGGGGGTGTAAAATTGATAGGAAGAGTACTTCGGGAACATGTCAATTCTTAGGTAGTATGCTCATATCTTGGTTCTCTAAGAAACAAAATAGTGTAGCTCTATCTACCACCGAAGCCGAGTACATATCCTTAAGGAGTTGTTGTGCTCAAGTCCTTTGGATGAAGCAACAACTCTTAGATTATGGTATTAAAGTTGAAACCATACCCCTTAAGTGTGATAACACTAGTGCTATATGCTTAACTAAAAATCTCATCCAACACTCTAGAACCAAACATATAGAAATAAGGCATCATTTCATTAGAGATCATGTCCTTAAGGAAGATGTTGCTATAGAGTTCGTTGACACCCTAAACCAACTAGTGGATATTTTTTCCAAGCCTTTAGATAAGAAAATTTTTTGGTCCCTTAGGAGAGAGTTAGGTCTAACTAGCCTATCTTGACCTTTTAGGATCTTTTTGTACATAAATTGCTTGATTTTTTGAAAAATATCATGCTTATGTGTTTTTACTCCTAATTTCATCCATGCTAATAGTTAGGGGGAGTATGTTTATGTTTGTGCATGTTATTCTTGCTCATTCATATCATTTATGCATATATGACTTTATGAAATTCATTTTTCTGCAATATTAGAGTCTCATCTGCACCTCCAGGCCTAGGTGTATCAAAACGGGTCAAACTGTTTCAATACGGGTGCCTTAAAAGAGTGATATATGACTAAGGTGTTTCGAAACGCCTTAAAAGGGTTTCGAAACGGTTTGCCTCTGCCAAGAAGTGTATCGAAACGAGTTTCGATACGGGTCAACACGTAGGATTCGATACAGTGAAAGCCATATTGGAACGGTCAACTAGACTCGAAACGTCAGTCAATGTTTCGGTACCCACATTTCGGAATGATCGTGCCTGGCGGACAGCTTTAAAAAGGGCCTTAAATGTTAAAGTTCACTTTTAATTAAAACCCTAAAAGCCCTAACCCGTTTCCCCTATAAAAACCTTCCAAACCTCATTGTTTTTCATCAAATCTTGAGGGCTTTTACACACAAACTCAAGTCTAAGCAAGCTTCAACAATTTTGTGCAAGATCTTCCATTCATTCATCCAAAATCCCTATTTAAGGTGTATTTTCATCTTTTTTCTTTTTCCCTTGATTTTATTCGAATTTTAGGTTAGAAAACTTTAATTTTGTATAGATTATATGTTTTGCAACTTGGGTTTTTCAAAATTTGTAAAAAAATTTCAAAATCTCAAAATTTTTGTTTCGAATATATTTGGTTTTAATCGTATTTTTTATTGTTTTTCAAACGTATTTTTTTCTTCAATTTTTTTATATGTATATATGTGTTTAAATTTTTTTAAACCTAAATGGGATTTGTCCTTGGATTGAATTAAGGGTGTTCATGCATACACTTATATTTTTCAAATTGCTTGCTTTATGTTTTTAGGATTTTTCCATGGAAAACGTTAACAAAAAACGCAAGACGACTCAATCGAGTGAAGCTTCAAGTCAAGCCAATATTCGTCCAAACCTCACCCAACTTTTTCTCAAAAGTCTTCGGACTCAAGAGATGAAGGATCGTTTCTCTTACGTCAAGGATATTGCCGTTCGTCGAGAGCGTGTTGTTGATGTCCCATTCCTTGATTCCGAGCGTTTCGCTTTCCGTTATCTAGAGTGTTTGCAAGAATGGAACTTCATGGCTTTCTTGAACATATCATATATTATCTACAAGCACATGGTCCTCATTTTCTACTCAAATGTCGTGCTCATTGATAATGAAAATCACATGGCATTGAGTCGTATCTCTTGGGGAAGAAGTTCTTTATCAACATATCCTTTTTAGAGAATGCTCTTGGGCTCAAGAATGAAGGCATTAAGGATGAAACCCACTTTGGTGCTCGCACCGGCTCCGTTCTTTCTTTGGATGCTCATGACTGGTCCCTACACTTGATGATTTCATGGTTCATTCGCCCCTCCGGAGGTAAATTCTCTCATGTTCGTCAAGTTGATTATTTTTGGCTAGAGTTCTTTCGCCGAGGAAAACGGCCAAATCTTGTCAAAATTATGTTCGCCGAGATGGTCAATAATGTGAAGCTTCGTGAAACCAATGTTCTTAAATCTTTCACTTATGGGACTATTTTGAGCTACATCTTTGGCATCCTCAACTTTGATTGCTCCTATGATTCTCCGGAATCCCGTAAGAACAAGATTGGTGAATCTTCTCTCCATAAGTCCGGGTTTCACTACACTCTTGGTCGATGGGAACACATTGATAGGCAAGCCCCTCCACCTCAAGTTGAGCCACCACCTCAAGCTCTGGGTCCTAACAATGAAGCTATTATGGCTTTCCTCACTGAGCGGTTCAACACGATGGATACAAACATGGCTTCGAGTTTTGGTGCTATCAATACTCATTTGCAATCCGTAGAGGATCGTCTCACCGCCCTTGAGAATCAACATCAATCGATGGACTTGTCATTTTCTACCTTCTATGGTCAATGGATGACCTTTCGTCGTTCTCAAGCTAAAAACGACGACGACTCTTCGGATGTTGACGGTGATGATGATGAGGCTTAGGGTCTTCATTGCATGTCATATTAGTTTATCATATTAGGACTGATTTTGCACCTTTATTTTATTTATGCTTTATGAACCTATGCTTTGATTGTTTTGTTTGGGATTTAGCTTTAAAACTCTATCGCTTTAAGTTTTATGTTTGGTTATTTGAGCTTTATGAATCTATATTATGTTGTTTATTACTTTTAATCTTGTTTATTCTCTTGACGAGCCTTGTTTATTATTCTTTTTGATCTAACAAAAAGGGGGAGAAGTAATATAATATAAGAGCAAAAAAAAATTAAGTCGGTTTTGAGTTTTAAAACTTGAATTTTAAATCTTTTCAAAACTCTAAAACCCATCTTAAATTGAGGGAGAGTTAGAATGTCTTCAAGATTTCAAAACTCTTAAAAATTCTAACTTGGTTTTGTTATATCAAAAAGGGGAGATTGTGAAACCAAAAAATTGATTTTGATATAACAAAAGATTTAATGACTAAATTGAAAAATGGAAAATGAATTTTTAAGTCCTCAAAACCTCTCTATGTATTTGCAGAAAAATGTTTAAGTCAAAACCTCAACTTGTCAAATATTTTCTAAGTGTTTATCAAGCCAAAACAATGATTTTTGAGTCACCGTTTCGGAACGGCCTTTGGGCGTTCCGAAACAGTTTGAAATTGTTAACCTCTGTTTCAGAACGTGTTTCGAAACATATGAAGAACATCGGAACGATTTGACCCGTTTTGATACGGTAGTATCGAAACAGCCTCAAATGTTTCGAAACGAAATTCAAACTTGGTTTTAAAATATGACCGTTGAAGTTTTATAACTAAATTTAAAATTATCGTTAAGGCGTATCGAAACGCTTCTAAGCCGTTTCGATACAGGCTTTGATAATGGAAAAATGTTTCGAAACAAGCTCTTAGTGTATCGAAACGATCGTGCCCGTTTTGGTATGGTCTATTTATTACACCCCCAACGACTCTTTCTATTTTGGTCCGTTTCGAACCAGGGTCGGGCGTTTCAGAATGGGTAGTTGCATACTGCATTTATGGAGGGAAGATAACATCCCAACAGCTATATTGATGAATGCAACAACCCCAACGACTAGAATTCAATGAGAATGTATAAAATGAACCTCTAAAAGTTCCAGCAACAACTATTGATCTCCAAAGTATTATCCAAACATCAAAGCCAAGCATTTGTGCAAAAATCCCATTATTTCTTGTAAACCCCAATTGTGAAATTTGTAATTCACATTCTTATCTGTTCAATTGGGTTGAGTGCTTGTAAAAGGGCTATATTTTGTATTGAGAGATACTAATTTTTGCCTTTGTCTTCTTTGTATTTCTTGAGTGAGGATTGGGTCAAATTGTGGGTAGAAAATTTGACCGGTATTGTAAAGGTTACCTCCTTAGCCTAGAAAAGAGGATGAACAATTAGTGGATTGTTGGAAAATCTTTAGTGAAGCTAAGATAGTGGATGTAGAGTTCGATTGGAACTTGAACCACTCTAAATCCTCTTGTCTAGCATTTTTAATTTTCTACTCCACCACTAAAAGTTCTAAAAATCCAATTCACCCCTCTTGGCTTATACCGTTTCATTGATCCACTCAACAATGTTTTTATTATATCAAATTATTATTCTTTTATTATATGTGGGCATTCTCAAGTGTAAAGGGGAGCATGCTTTTATTATTGATTGAGATCATAGATGATGTGGTGAGTTGAGTCTATCTAATAATTTCTCTATTTTTGAGTAGATAGCATATTTTGTGTTATTTACGTTAGATTTAAAATCTTTAATATTGATTTTTAGGGTTAAAACCATCTAAAATATAAAAATATTAAATTTCTTTATATGGTATATATAAGAAGTATATATATATTTCTATAAGAAGTATATATGGAATTGAATATCCTTGCATTTCTTTATAAATTTATGTATGTTACATGAATATGGTAGTTTTCTTTAGTAGAAGTTACCATAATTTCATATTTCATATGTGGATATTAATATGAAAAATATCACAAGAAAATCAAAACAAAAATTATTTAAGTAAAATTGAATCAAACAAAAATTAAAGGGTTTGAAATCAATTAACTAATGGTCAGTGAAGTGGGATGGGACACTAATCCTTTAAGTAAGGTCAATGGTTCGGATTCTGATCTTGTGATAAACTAAGTTGGAAAGGTTGTCTTATAATAAACATTACAATATTCTATCTGAATTAATCGACTAATAAATTAAGAAAAATACTTTGATACACAAGCTTGTGTAATTTTAATAAAGTTTACACAAGTCTTTTAATTTTAAGGTTTTAGGTTATGGTTTAGGGTTTAGAGGTTTAGTGTGTAGGGTGTAGAATTTAAGGTTTGTGGTTAGAATTTAGAGGTTAAGGGTTAGGGTTTAAGGTTTGAGATTTAGGTTTTAAATTTTTGAAGAAGAGTTGTGTAAATTCTTTTACATAACTTATGTACCAAAATATAACTCATAAATCAAATATAGATGATTATAAAAAATTAGAATGAAAATCAAGAAATTTGAAATTAAATCCAAATACTTTGATTATTTATAACTACGAAATAACATCAATTAAATTTAAATGAGCAAAAGTCATATGCACTTGTTTGGTGTCTCTATTTATGCCTTTAATACTAAACAATATAATTCTAAATCTTAAAAAATAAACCCCTACACCCTACACTCTAACTCTAAACCTTAATATTAACCCCTAAATTTATTTTTTTAGCGTTTGAACATAAATAGGGCAATAAAAAGTTACATGTTCAATTCAAACACGTCTTTTCTTCTTAATTTTCTGATTTATATATACTTCACTTTCCTATGTATTTTTGAACAAAAGCAATAACTGGATTTCATTAAAAATAAAATATATAGCAAATACAACACGTCCAAACTATAAAAAGAACTTTAGGGGCCAAATTCATCAAAAAAAAAAAACTCTTAATACATGTAATTCAAAGGGTGTGAAGAAAAAAAAATTGAATCTTTCTTTTATATATCGTAGAAAACTCAGTATGAAAATCTCATTTTTCAACTAGACCCTATATTGATGTATGAATGGAGATCGAGAAAATTAATCTCATAAATTGTTTCGTTAACAATTTTAATTTCTGATTGTAT
Source organism: Hibiscus tridactylites (assembly GCA_958450335.1). Taxonomy (NCBI): domain Eukaryota; kingdom Viridiplantae; phylum Streptophyta; class Magnoliopsida; order Malvales; family Malvaceae; genus Hibiscus; species Hibiscus tridactylites. The sequence goes on from OY288271.1 coordinate 37,074,469, forward strand.
CGACAAACTACCACAAAAAAATATTTAACTACATCAGACTGTCGACCTTCCATGATCAGTTGGTGCGTCGTGATGACGCTACACAAACTTCATACTACTAGAAAGATAGATAAAAATAATGTCACAAGATAGACGAACAAACGCAAAAATATGTACGAAAAGAAGAAATTAAAAGAAACATTATTATTTGAGACAAAATAAAAAAAATGGTAAATAAAAAATTTGACACAATAACTTAAAGATTTTATAGTGAACTAAAAAGAGCAGAATCAAACAAGGAGAGAGAAGTTCCAAAGAATAAAACAACACTTTTATTTCTGGGGTTCAGTCTATATCCCTACTTAGATCGCAAAAACCCTGATAATGAGATCCTGATAGTTACAGTTCCATGTTCCATGGCAAAGCTCAGGGTACAATGATGTCTCATCTTTTAGCATGCATACGCCCACTTCCACAAATTATGACTCATGAGTACATCCCAGCTTAATTCTAGGGATTGCTTTGAAACCATCTCCCCAAACATTTCTTCTAAATCTAATGCTCTTTTTAAGAACTTACAATCCTTTTTATGGCAAATCCTGTTAGTAATCTCTCTAACTATTTTAGACCCCATCATTGTTTCATGAAACTAGTTTTTAGGGCAATGGAGAATAGACCCTCTTTATAGCCTCTACCTCTTCACTCGTCTTAAACTCAAAACACTTTTACTTTTTTTCAAAGTCACGAGACCCCACTCTCCCCCCTTGATGTTCTTTCAATTTATGAGAACTTTCAAAAAAAGACTCCCCCTTTTTCTCCACATCTTCACTCAAACTAGCCCCCCTCCCCCCTCTACATTGTGCAGTCTCGAACTGAAGTCTTGTAATCTTACCAAGCTTTAGTTATCTTCAATCTCAAGTATTGTTCACCTCATATTTTCCTGTCTTTCTCTGTCGGTACAATGTAGGTCTCCCCCCTCTTCTTCAACCTCTACCTTTTGTCTCTTTCACTTATAATTGTGACCTGAGATTTAAATTGAGATTGTGGCCACGTCTTTGATCACAATGTTTTATCGTAGTTGCTGACATAACAAATGTTATTGTGGTCATTGTAGACCCCTATTTTCGATAATAACGGCTTTAGACGGTGCCGGTAGCGGACCGTTATTTGAATACCTAACTGTGACACTTGTTCGTTTTTGTAATTTGCAGGAGACCTGAGAGAAACCCCTTAGACCTCAACAACTTGCCGGACGATTATGCAAGGGGTGGTAAAGTTGTCTTTGAGGAAGGCTCCTCCTCCTCCGGTATATTCAGATTTCTCTTCACCTCTCTTTGTAGGGTAGCCTAGCTTCTTTATTACACGATTGGGGTAAGATTAGGGTAAGGGTTTAGCCCGTTTAGGGCCAAGAATGGTCTCATCGAAGTTGCTTTAATTGGTGTCTGAAAACAGGCTCTCGGAAAAAGAAAAGCGGCGACAAGGATGGAAAAGATGAGTGTGGGAAGGTCTATGAATGTAGGTTTTGTTCCCTAAAGTTCTGCAAATCTCAAGCTCTCGGGGGACACATGAACCGCCATCGCCAAGGCAAGTCATTTCACTTGTTTATTTTCTTCCACTTTTTTGTTTTTTTTACTACACACACTTAGGGAAGCGTCAGAGGTTGTTATAATGCAGCGTGGTCATGTCAATCTTGATGAAAACTGAGTTGGTTTTCGTTTTTTTTTTTTGCTGAATTTCTTGGCTGGTTTTCCGTGTTGGATGACTCAGTTTTGATTTGATTTGATCTGCGTTTGTTGTTTGGTGAGTCAGAAAGGGAGACAGAGACACTGAACCGAGCTCGCCAGCTGGTTTTCAATAACGATAACTTGGCCACCCAAGGGCATCTAGGGTATGCTGTGTGCACTTCAACATTCATTTCACTGTTTATATCTTCGAAAACACTGACCAAACATTTCGATCAAAAAAAAAAAAACACTGACCATACATGTTCATGCAATTTGCAGTTGCCATCCGAGTTATGATCCAACATTGCCATTTAGATCAGTTTATCCGCCAATAATGTTCCCCGGTTCTTCATCAACGCTCATGCCGCCACCGCAACCATATTTACATCCATCACCGTCACGCCTCAGCTCCTACCCCATTAATGATTACTATGTAGGACATATCCTCGGTCCACAAGACTCTAACTACACCTGCATCGGGGCTCCTGTCGGGCACGGCCTCGGACCGAGCCCAAGTCACGGCGGAAGAAACGTATCACTGAGCAACAACCAGGATAGGAGCTATGCAGGAGGGACACAGCAGCGTTTAGAGAACCCTTCAACTATAAATCGATTTCACGAAGGGTTCTAGCCGGGGATTGAGAATACGGATGCTATTACAGTCATAGACATAGCGGGTTGTGAGTATCACAATTGTTATATTATAATGGCGCTATTGCGGTTGCTAACCGTTATTTAAATCCATGGTTCTAACTTCTAAAGATTGTTTTATCTTGTTTTCTTCCACTTTCAAAAAACATTGATTATGTTTATGAAGTAAATTAACTGGCTTGACACGCTACCCAGAGAAAGAAAGAAAGAGAGAGACATAACAAACTGACAAATGGGGACATGCAAGGAAGGAGAGAAGGAAAGGTTTTTGGTTTATGTACAGGGATTGGGGCAGCTTTTTGTAGCTTTGGACACTCTCAGCTAGTTTGGCTGTGTTGTGTTGTGTTCTGTCCCCAAGCCAAACTGTAAGAAATGGGGACTAAAGCTGGGGAGGTGGGACAAGTTAGATATGAACAGAAAGTTTCAAACCCCCCCTTTTGCATTTGGAATTTTCTTTTCTTGCATGGCAATTGAATCTTTCCTATTTATAATCCCTTGTTATGCAATGTTTCCCACATTATTTGTCTTCTTTTCCTTGTTGCACTCATGATCCGACCTGGTGGAGTGGGGCTGGCTGGCCCTCTTTATTTGGGATTGTTTTGATTTTTGGGACATGTTAGCACTATACGGGTAATGACCTAGAGAGAAAACACTTCATTTAATTAAACCCTTTTTATTTGCTGAGAGTTTCCTGACCAGAAACAATCAAATCTGTGAAGAAAATGTCTGGTATTCAGCACTGAATTTCCTCGGTTGTTCAATTCCCTACCTTTGCTTAAATTCATAAACCATTACATTTTCTTCATTACTGTAAGATGCAGTTATGAAATTTTGTTGGTACAAATCAAGACTTAAAATATCACCTCCAAACGATTTAGTCGATTTTCTTAAACGAGAAAGAATTGAGAAGATACTTCGGCCAAGAAAATCTTAGAGGACTAATGTGAGAAGAAACTGTATACTTTAGGGATCAATTCAAACATTCAACCAAATACAAATAACCCCCAAGTAAGAAATGAATTTATATTCGATACACGTGATATGAAACAAAATGTTTTCACAAATGCCTTAGTTTCAGGGTTATAATTATTGTTTAGAGGTTAGTGGTTTAGAATTCAAGGGTTGTAGTTAGAACTTAGTGTTTAGGGTTTAGGTATCATGGTTAGGGGTTTAAGTTTTAACCTATAAACCCTAAAGTATAACTACAACCCATCGATTCTAAACTACTAAACCTAACTCCTAAGCTCTTAACCCTAAAATCTAACATTAAACCTTAAAGCTAAAACGCTTGTGAAAACTTTGGCTCTGTTTGGTAAAGAGCGGTTTGAGCCGAAATTAGAGGTTTGAGCTAATAGTAGAGGTTTGACTGGTAAAAACCGCTAATTTAATTGTTTGGTGAATAGCGGATTGGGGTAAAACCTCTAATTTTGAAAAAGTTACTAATAAGAGCTTTTTGAAATGAGAGGTTTTGACTAAAGAGTTATAAAGACCCTTTTACCCTTAATAATTATCAAAAATCTCTAAATAACCTAAATTTAACATTTTTCAGTTTTAATTTTTCACCCTCATATTTTTACATTGCGACATTTGTAAACTAATATTTTTTTTATTCTCACACATTTATATTTGTATTTAAATTTATAATTAATTAAGTTGTTTTAAAAATAATTATGTAAATTATAAATTAATATATAGATACTTCAAATATGCTTAGTAATGTTATCTTAAAAATATTTTTTTATAATCTAATTAATATACAAAATATTGATTACTAATAAATTATTCAAACAAGTATCGAATATAATAATATTTGTATATGTCATTTTGTTTGTTTAAATAATCAAACAACTATCATCTATCAGTTAATTTTACCAAACATTTTTATACAATACGCTAGTCAAATCAGTTGTTAGCTAATGTAATCTGCTATCAACTATCCGCTAATTGTTAAACATAGCCTTTGTTTCCCAACTAGTGTATGGAATAATTACCAAAAATAGTAAATTTAAAACAGACTACTACAGAATCTATTGTAACTAGTATATAATTAAGCCCAATTAGAATGATGAATAAACTTGCAATACGTAGCATTTTCATCCAATGTATTTATTTATAATGATGATGAAATGGGTTACTTTAACATGTAATTTAGGAGGGGGTATACACATTAGGCGAAATTCGGACTTTGAGACCCTGCCTATTAGGTTGTCATATGTGTTTAAAATTTAGAGTTTAAAATTTATAACATATGACATTTAAATAAGTATGAATTTAAATTTTATTGAGTTTATGTAACAAATAATTAGACTCTACAAGGCTACAACCATGACTATTAGAATGTTATGCTTTATTTAGGGTTTATTATTTAATGAAATTTTTTTTACCCTTTTTAGTACTTTATGTATGCCACATCACTAAAAAAACTAAACGCTAAAGTTTAACCTTATATCATATGCAATAAATTTTAAACCATAAAACTATATTATACACCTTAAACTATAAACCCTAAACGACAAACTCAATTTTTTTTTAGTATTGAGCATACATAAGGCACTAAAAAGGATTAAAGAATTTTTATTCGGATTTAATGTGTAGAGTTTAATTTTTTTTTAAAATGTCATTTCCCTTAACAATATATACACACATTTTATTATATAAAAAAAAGCTTTGGTTCTTGAGGTTGCATAAACTAATCCTAAATGAAAATCCAATGAGATCCGGGAAATCTTTATATTGAGCAAGAGATCTGGGAAATCCTGAACACCATTTTTTACAGCAGTAAAATCCGGTATGTTTTTAGATATGGGAAATCGTACAACAGTCCCTATAGAACTCAAAGTTAAAAAAGTAGTACACTTGTTCTTCCCATTTCAATTAATAAGGGCTTCGTTTCTTTCCATTAAATAGTATACTGCTTACTTAATAATGCCTTAGTTTCAAAAGTAACAACGCAACAAACCCTAGCAACTGAACTAGAGAGCCTCAACAGCTAACGAGCTATCCTGCAGACACAATTTAATGCACGCAGTGTCTTGAAAAACAAACAGATTAACATAAATATTATTTAATAAATCAAGAGTTTCAGGTGTTTGAGATTGCAAAGATTTATTATTACAAGATTGAAAGGGTGTTGGATTGATAAAAACAGTATTATCAGGTTCAAAAGACAGGCAGTTAAACAAAACACAAAGTGAGGCTAACCCTAGGTAGCTACCATCTCAAAGCAATAGGTTTTAAGCAGAAGAGACTGCATAAACTGCCCACCACTCGTTTGCATTTCAGAATTCAGATTTAACTCTCTCTCTCTCGACTAATCTTAGGGGAAGACATGGAATTATCCTTTGGATATTTGTTGAAGTGTAGAAGACTCAGTTTGAGTAGAATTTCTTGTTATGTATGTTTCTTTTTGTAACCAAGTAATTTATTCTTATTAAAACTATGTAGTTGTATGATCTCTTTTCGGCATAAGGAAAATTTTCCTCCTTTGCCCGTATTTTTTTTCTTGAGTTTTCCATATAAATCTTAGTGTTTATTATCGTTTGTCTTTTACAATTGTTTCCTATCTCGTCGTCACCATTCTAATATTATAACATAAATGGTTTGTGATCATTGTTCTTAATCTAATATTCAACAGGTGGATTTTGTTTAGACTAATCCATTTGATGGACCTTTTGCAAAATTTTTTTTGAATAGTCTTATGATGATTACAAGGTAGTATCTGTTCATACATCTAGGATGAACATCGACCGCTTTTTCACTAGGGGGTGGAAATTCCCAGCCCCTTTTCGATACTCCTACTTATGCCTTCACGCTTAAAATTAGATTTAGGGTTTAGGGAATTTAGGGTAGGATGTATTTTTAAGGTATAAGGTGTAGGGTTTAAGATTTGTAATTTAGGGTTAGGGCTTATAATTTAATTTTGTAGTGTTTTTTTACTGTTGGGGCACGAATAAAGGCACCGAAAAGGGGCAGAGAATTTTTATCCTTCCATTAGGACCACTTATTGGGTTTGGACTTTTGCAAAACTTGATGTTGATGACTCTAAACTTTTTGTGATGGTTATAGTTCACTATTGTATTTTTTATAGACAGACTCAGGATCACAAGTTGGAGGTAAATATAAATATTTAAAAGTTGGGACAAATGTCTAATTATAATATGGGAAAACTACTCCAGTGACCACTGAAGTAATTAGGGATATTTATTTAAACCACCGAACTATAAAAAACGTCAATCACACCACCAAACTTATTAAATTAACCTATTTGAACCACCCTCCGTTAAAAAAAATAACAACAAGGCTGAGTTGGCATACTACTTTTATTTTTTTAATGCCTTGTTGGAGGCATATTGCCACATAAGCCTAGGACATTTGAGTAATTTCCTTAAACTTATTATTTTATTTAATAGCCCTAATTGATAGTGAGTAATGCTTTTGTCTCTTTCAACCAATCTTCAAAACCTCCATAAACGATAGAAGAAAAATTTGCAGGAAAGGGAAGCAAGGAAGGAAGAAAAATGGAGAGTGAGAACTTCGATCGGGAATGCTTCTGTGGAGCGCGTTCTTCATTAAAGATAGGATGGAAAGATAGTAATCCGAGTAGAAGGTTTTGGGGCTGTGGAAATTATGGAAAAGGCACCCAAAGTTGTAATTTTTTTGTTTGGTACGATCCACCGGTATATAATCAATCAAGGATTGTGATTGTAGGTCTTCTAAGGAAGATTTCAGCTATGGAACGTGAAAGAAGAAATGAGAGATTTATTAGGGTTTTGCTTCTATGTGTTGTGTTTCTTTTAGGTTTAGGGTTAGGAAAATGGATGTCCTAATTTGTGGTCATGTTAAGGTGTTTATTGTAATGAAATGAATTGATGTTTAGGGTTTAAGGTTTTTTTCAACTATGTATGAGTTGTTGGAGTTGTTATGTTAAGGTGTTTATTGTAATGGATTGTGATTGTTGGAGTTGTTATGTTAAGTTGTTTAGGATTAAGTGTCTAATGGAATGAATGTTTATTGTACTATAGTTTCTTATTTGAAATTAATCAAAAACATTTTGGTTACTATGTTTATGTTAGATTTTTTATTACTAATGAGTGCCTTAAAAAATAGAAAGTATATACACAAATTAATCAAAAACATCAAAACATCACCATCTTCATTTCACAAGTGATCCATAAAAAACATTAAGTGTTTTTGACCATTACAACAACAAAATGTAAGTCCTGGCCATTCCTTGAACATGTATAAAACATGTATACACAAAAGTTAAATCCTAATGGTCAATTGCATGCATTACACACAAAGTTTGCATGTGATACTTATAATCACAACAAAATCAGAACATAAAGTTAATTCCTAATTGTCAACTGCATGCATTACACAAAAAAACCCTAACAATAAGCTTTTGAGTGTTTAGAATGGCCTTGGAGATGATTGAGTGACAACACTCTCTTGAGTGGTGGGGGTGGGCATCCATCTAACATTATGGATTAGTGGTGGGGTTGGCTTGCCCTTGGACTGTTGCCTACCAGGTTGAGTAACAAAACTCTCATGAGTGGTGGGGGTGGGTATCTATCTAACTGTATAGACTAGTGGTAGAGGTTGGCTTGGCCTTGAAGTGTTTCTTTGATGTTGCACTCCAGACTGGTTTGGTGTTGCAACAGGATCCTGGTGCACATTTGTTCCAGATCTTATTCTAACCTGTACACAAAAAACAATGTGTTACTGAACTTTAAACAACAAATGTAAATTAATCAAAAAAATTAACCCATATTTGTACAAAAAATTTACTAGCAGTTTAGATCTTTTAGGAGCTCTACTTGTAGTAGAAGTGGATGCTCGTTTATATGGTCTAGTATTGGCACGAAGAGGGCCCTTGCATGTCCTTGTATTATGACCAGGCCCTCCACACTTTGTACAAGACATCTTCACACCTTTTTTGGACACCTTAGCACATTGAGGTGCTTCATCTGACTCCCTTCTTCTGTGGTTCTTATGTGGTATTCCTGGTGGCCTTCTTAAAATAGGAGGTAAGACACGTAAATGTGTTTGTTGAGAACTCCACTGGTTCTCACCCCTCACTGGATTGATGAAATGAGAATATATGGACATTTGGGTAAAAACTGAGTAGCATGGATCCACAAACTTTTCGGGTCTGTCTTCAAGCATTAATATAACAGAAATGGCATGGATGCATGGAATTCCTGCAAAAAATTTCAATGATTAGTGTGTATAAACAAATAGATCATTAAAGAAACAAAATGTTAAAAATAAAAATTTAACCTGTTAGTTGCCATCTTCTACATAAGCATGTTTCTATTTGCATGTTAATAGAGTGTTGGTCTTGAGGACCACATGAAACTTGGTACATTGCTCCACCAGCCCTCACAGGCCAACATCTATGTCATAAACAAAACCAAAATCAGAACCAAACCAATCCTACCAAAATCAGAACCAAACCAATCCTACCAAAATCCTAACAAATCTTAACCAAACCATAAACAACCTACCAAAATCAGAACCAAACCAATCCTTAAAACATTTCATAAACAAACCACCAAAGTTAGAAACAAACCTTTGTGATAGTGAGAATGCAGTGTCTAGCTTTTTTTTAATTTTAGGGCACACAGGACCAGTTAACTTCTCAGCTTCATCCTTTTTTTTTGCAATTCTTTGCATCAATTTGGACCTGATTGACTCCACCAAAGTAATAATTGGTTTGTCCCTAGCTTCAACTATCATCTACAAAACAAAACAGTAAGTGTTAATACTGTAAGTTAAGTATATAAAAATATAGGAAAAAATTAAAGGATTAACCTTATTGAAACATTCACAATGATTGTTTAGAAGGATGTCTGATTTAGCTCTGAAGGAAAAGTGAGATTTTGTCCACATTGTAGGGTCTTTTCCTGATAACCATGTATGTCCAGAACTTGATAAACCCTGCACATTAACATACAAATAAGGTTATGGAACCCTACAAATTAAATGAAAAATAAATTAAAAAATTTGTTTAACTATACCTTTAAAGTGTCCATGGCAGCTTCAAACTCTCTCACATATGTTGCCCTAGCAGCTCTTCAAAGTTGGTCTTTCAAAACTTTTCCTTTATGCTGATCATGTAACTTGAAATTATTGTAAAGGTGCCTTACACATGTTCTATGGTCTGCATGGGGAAACATTTCTGTCACAGACTCCGTCAATCCCTACAAAACAAAACAAGTTCTATGTTATTAACGGAAATGAATTAAGCAAAACAATAAATATTTATAAAATAATGTAAGCTTACCTTCTGTTTATCAGTCATAAATGTTAGCTGATGGGAATTGTTCAACTCCAAATCAGTCTTTAATATTTCCATAAACCAGCACCAAGATGACTCAGTCTCAGCCTCCACAATTGCAAATGCAATGGGATAAAGATTGTCATCAGCACCCATTCCAATAGCTGACAGAATTTGACCCCCATAATGGCCCTTCAAGTGACACCCATCTAGACATATAATTGGCCTACAACCACCTTTGAAGTCATCCTTCATAGCTTGCATACAAATATGCAGTCTTTCAAATACACCTTCATCCAATTGCAAGACTGTAGTTGTCCCAGGGTTTGAGGACCTAAGCTCACCTAGGTAATCATAAAGTCTTGTGTATTGTCCCTTTATATCACCATGTAGCTTCTCAAGGGCCAAATTTTTTGCCCTAATACACCTACTTAAATGGACAAAGATGTTATAATCCCTAAATACATCTTGTGGGACTTAGAGGAGTAATTTGGATCAGTATGAAATTTGTCCAAGTACTGGTTTGCTATAAACTTAGCAGTCATGTTTGAGTTCTTATACTTCTTAAGACATCTATGTTCACCAGTAAGTGACTTAATTTGCCAAGTTCCATAAGGCTCTTTAAAGTCAACTAGAGAAGCCCACAAATTCCATGAACACCTTGCCTTACAAATTGCTTGAATTCTCTAATTATCATTTCTTTTGAGCTTAACATTGTATCTATTTTTGACTCTATACATCTTAATAGACTCTCTCAACACTTGTTTTGTTGCAAACAATAATCCCACCTTAAAAACTGGATTGGAAATGTCTACAGTGGTATTAAATTCAGGATATCTAGGCTTCTTATGTTGACCATCTGAATCTGACTCATCTAAACTGTGAAATGATTCAGAATTTACACTATCAGGTTCATTATCAACCCTAGCTTCATCACTGCCCTCCCCATTAGGTTTATGTGACCCTTCTTTAGTCATATTATCACCCACACCCTTAGAAAAAACAGCATCTTCAAGGTCATCCTCACTATCAGTAAAACCAGATTCATAGGTAGTTGATTTATCAACTTCATAGTCAATGTCTTATGAGTCAGAATTAGAGTCTACCCTAACCTCAGAAGACACAGAAAGGTTATCATTTGTTTCTGGTTCACCAATGTTTTCATCAATATTATCATCATCACTAGGTTTCTCAGAAAAGTCTACCCTAACTTTAGAATTAGAGTCAACATTCATTTCAGGTTCTACACTAGCAGCATTACTTTGATAGGGTCTAACCTTCTCCAAGTAGATGTGAACATAATGGTTTCTAGGTAATTTGCTAAGCATCTCTAGAACATCATTATCACTAACTAAAGCTTTAACTTCAAATGGATTTCCAGAAACTTACCAGTACATTTTCATTGTATAAGTTAATCCTAATCTTCCAATCATAGCAATAACCTCAAAGATGCTCATTTCATCCACATCACAATTATCAAAATAATTAATAAACTGACCATTATATACCAAATTTCGAGTCTATAGAAAGTAACCACCATAGTGAACAACTAAGGTGAACATGAATGAATTTTGTTCTGTCAATAAATAAAAAAGCAGTATTAGGAAATAAGCTAATTAAATATAAACAAATCAGCAAAAACAACCAAGCAGATCACATATTACATATAATAATGGAACCCTAATTATTACCAGCAACTACAACACTACAAGACAACATATTACATATACCAACATGCAGGACCACTAAAATATACCCTATGCAGAACCACTAAATGAATGCGCATATACCAATCCCACCTACTTTTATCATCCAAACCAATATGCAGGACCACTAAAAATTAATGCACATATACCAACATTTGTGATAGTGATAAAAAAGTTTCACCTGCTAACACTACAACACATGCACATATGACAAAAGGACCCCACATCTTTTTTTTTTAAAATAAAAAAAATCACATATACCATATGCATAAAAAATCCAGCACCATATATAATATGAAATTCAACTCTACATAAGCATGAAATTTAACTCTACATATCATATAATAATCAAGCATGAAAAAATCATAGCAAAAAGTCAAAAAGCAACAGATAAAAGCACAAAAAATAACCCTAAACCAGTTCTGTCGCAACCAATTAACCCCTTTTTAAAAGAAAACAATTAACCCTAATTTTAACTTACTATCACAACATTTTCACTAATCTTATTTTAACTAACCTCTAATTTTAACCCTAAACCAGTTATGTCACAACCAATTAACCCTTATATTAATTTACTGTCAATGATAAAGTTGGTCTTTCACTAAACCCCTAATATCGATCTAACCCAACTTCATATATCAACTCTAATCTTATTTTAACTAACCCGACTAAGTATATCAACCCTAATAGATCTAAGATGTTAATAGTATAATATATTTTCACTAAACCCCTAATCAAATTATTTACAGAAACTCTAATTGGTATACTAAATCTACATATTTACCAACAAAAAATCCCTAAGCATTTCGAATATAATTTTACTGTGAATGATATATTAACCCTAATTTTACTGTCAATGATATATTTACAAACAAAAAATCCCTAACCCTAATATAAACCCTAAATCTTACTATTATTGATATACTAACCTTAATATTGAAAATAATTTTTTAAAAAACAAAACAAAAGATAAACTTACCATATAACACATGTTGTTTCTCTCGTTCGCGATTAACCCAAACTATTTCGATGCTAATTTCTTTCTTCTCGCAATCCCTTTTCTTTCAATCCCTCTTCTCTCAATCCTTCTTCTCTTTAAAACGTCGAAACACACATAATTTTTCTTTCTTCTCGCAATCCCTCTTCTCTCTGAAATGTCGAAACAAATTCTCTCTAATGAAACAAATGAGTGTGTTTTAGGTTAATTAATCAGACTTTTAAGTTTCCAATATATTACTTTTAATGTTTTTTAATTTAATAAATGTCTGTTATCAGACGTGGAAAAAATATAAAATAAAGGCCAGTCAGCCTTGCCGTTAATTTTTTAACAGCCAACTCAGCCTTGACGTTTTTTTTCAACGGAGGGTGGTTTAAATAGGTCAATTTAATAAGTTTAGTGGTGTGATTGATGTTTTTTATAGTTCGGTGGTTCAAATATGTATCCCCAATTACTTCGGTGGTCACTGGAGTAGTTTTCCCTTATAATATTTATATATATGAATAACAGGCTAACCTGAAAAAATATCTAGAAAGGCTAACATGGAAGAGGTAACCTTAAATTGTTAAAACTTAAAGGTAAAAATTAGTTTAATTAATTAATTGATTTAATTTTTAGTTCAAATGCTTAATTGATTTAATTATTTAGTATAAAGATTTAATTGATGGCCCTAGGCGAATCAAAAAAATAGCCTCCTATTAATAAGTATTAGAAAAAAATTAAATTTTTAAAAGTATGCTTCTAATAACAAGTATTAGCAAAAAACATGTCCCTAATAACAAGTATTAGAAAATTAAATTTTAAGAGAGTATGTTCTTAATAATAAATGTTGGAAAAACTTAGGCTCTATGAACAAGTATTAAAAAATAAATTGGAACCTTAATAACAAATATTTAAAAAATTGAATTTTAGGAGTAGACCCCTAAGATAACAAATATTGTGAAAAAAACCAGACCCCTAATATTAAATTTTAAGACTATATCCCAAATTTTAGAAAGTTTTTTGTTGTTCTTTTTTCTCAATCAAACAACTCTTGTTAGGGGAAGGAAAAAATGAGAGGAGAGGGCAGAAACGGCGGCGAGGAGCAGGAGAGCAGAAGCGGCGGTGAGGGTCAGGCGTGGTGGACATTGTTCATCGGCAATCTCCCTACGCAACTCCATTGGAAAGGGGTGTGGCAAGTGTTTGATCGTCACGGGGTAGTCGTAGATGTATTTGTGCCTACGAAACGAGCATGGGACGGATCTAGGTTTGGTTTTGTGCGTATGAAAACGAAGGAGGATGCCGAGAGAGTGATTGAACGGTTCAATGAGTTTCGGCTATATGGATCTAAAATTACAGTTCGATTCGCACAAAGAGACAAAAGGAATTCCTATTGGCGACGACGAATGGGGGATCAAAAAATGCCGTTGAAGCCGAGGGATGCTGTTTCACAATCGGATCAAAGGAAATCAGTGAATCCAAGTGAGGTTGGAAGGGAATCGAGGACTAAAAATCAGGATTACCGAAAGATTGATGGGGTGATTGATGAAGAAAAAATGGCAATTTTACAAAATTGCGCTGTGGGATTTTGCCATAAACCAATGTCGGTGATGGAATTGGCAACACAATTAAGGAAAGCGCAAATAAACGAGGTATCGATAATGAGGGTGGCGGGTTCATTAATGTTACTCATGTTCCCCGATAAGGATACGATGAGAAAATATTTAAAGGAAAAACGCTTTGACGCCTGGATGGAAAATGTGATGGAATGGTCCAAGGAAGTAATGACGCCTAATCGTCGTGTGTGGATTGAAGCATGCGGAATACCCATCCATGCCTGGTCGGAGGGGACTTTTCGAAATATTGCTCAATTATGGGGTGAGTTAATTCATGTGGAAGACAATACGATTATGCCGGGTTCTTTCGAGCGAGCAAGAATGCTGATTGAGACGGATTGGTTTTTTCCAATCGAGGAAATGTTAGATATAGTGCTGGACGACAAACAATATAGAATCTGAGTGACAGAGGTACGGGAGATAGCTGGTAGCGATGGGAGAAAAGAAGGGGATGGGGACGAAGAATTAGACGAAGAGGAGGAGGAGGATGGGGTGAGCCGAACCGAGGACATAGTGAACGAAGACAACGCGGATAATGAGCGTTTACGTGAAGAGGATGATAAAGGGGAAACAATGGATACAATAGTTCCAAATTCATTTATAGAGGGATCGCCGACATTGTGGACAGTGAATAAATTATGGGATGAGAACAAAAGAAGAGACGACCGAGTATTGGGATCGGACGATTCCGGGAGTACAAGGAAATTGCTGGAAAATGTGAATTCGGGCGTGGCGGAGGAGGACGTCGGGATAGTTGATCGGGTTATAGTGGAACAGAATTCATTGGATATAAGTGCTTGTGAAAAGGATATGGGAGTTGAAATTGATCAGATAAATGAGCAACATTATGGGCCTCAATCCGGTTGTCATAGGGCTGGGATAGCAGCACTTGTTGAATACAAAGGACGACAAAGAAGGGTTAGGCATTTATCCGAAATTATTCGAACAACAGGGGGGACCTCGACGGCTGATGATTCTGGTCCGACAGTGCTGAAGCGAGGGAGAGGTCGGCCGCGGAAAAATCCCATCCCATCCGATAGCTTGTTGATTGCAAATGGGTCATTGTCCAATTCTGATTTTTTACAGCGGAAGCGAAGCATTTTGAAGGAGGCTAGTGAGACATTGGAATTGGGAAAATTGCTAGGGGCTGAAACGATAGGAAACGAAGAACATATTATAAGCGACATTGCAAGATTAATTGAGGCGAGGGAGGTACCGCGGCAATAGGAGGATGCGGCTGCTGTCGTGGAATATACATGGAATGAGCGCGGCTGCGAAGAAACGAGCAGCTCATAATCTTATACGGCAGCAAAAAGGTGAGTGTGTCATTTTATTGGAAACAAAAATGGAAATTATTTCGGAATTTGTTGCAAGGAAAATTTGGGTCTCGGATAAATGCAAATTTGTTTATGCACCATCGATAGGAAGATCAGGGGTATTTTTCTTTGTTGGGATGAGGATAGGTTCTTGGTGTCGAAAACTTTGATTGAGGAGCGTTTTGTCTGCGTGGAGGGCTGCTGGGTTAGCGATAATTGGCAATGTGGTATTGTGGGAATTTATGCGCCTTGTGAGATCGATCAACAACGTATATTGTGGAATCGTTTAATAGAGTTAACGCAAAATAGTTCGGTGCCGTGGTGTTTGATAGGAGACTTTAATATGGTTACACGTGTGGAAGAAAGGCGGGGCTGTATGATGTTAAATAGAGGAATTGATAGTTTTGTTGAATTTGTACAAACCAGTGGCTTGGTGGATTTGGAATTGCGAGGACACTCTTTTACGTGGTTTGGGGCTGATAATAGATGCAGCCGCTTAGACCGCTGTTTGGTGTCGCCTAGCTGGGTCGATCGCTATGCGAATTTAAGGCTATCCGCACTGCCTCGCGGGTTGTCGGACCATACTCCTTTGTTACTCGTAAGTGACATGCTTGATTGGGGGCCTCGCCCGTTTAGATTTGTAAATGCATGGATGGGGGAGCGTAAATTTGTCATGGATATACAAGAAGAATGGCAGCGAATTTCAATGTTAAAAGAGCATACGGACTTTTGTAGTAAATTGAAGAGATTGAGAAATTTTTTGCGTGAATGGAACAAGGAAAAATTTGGGAATATCGACCATCAACTTGTTGAAGCGACAAGGGAGCTGGATGAAATTGATGGGCTGGTGAGTGTGGGAAACGTTTCAGATACGCAATTGGCGTGTAAAAGGGAGACGCAGTATAAATTATGGAAATTAACGAAGTTGAGGGAATCCGTTTGGAGGCAAAAATCAAGAATTAAATGGCTGCGCGAGGGGGATGGTAATACAGCGTTCTTTCATAGGGCAGCAAAGATGCGTGCCATGCGGAACAATTTGGCCGGGTTAATGGTGGAAGGAGTATGGGAGACTAATCCTATTCGATTACGGCAGGTGGTGTTCTCGGAATTTAAAAAACATTTTGCGGAATGCAAGACCAAGGGGAAATTGGCGATGGGGCTGAAGTTTAAAAGCATCTCGGCAAGTCTGGGATTGGAGTTGGAGAGACCGTTTGAAATAGAGGAAGTGAGGGCTGTGTTATGGGGAAGTGAGGGATCGAAGGCACCGGGGCCCGATGGCTATACTTTCGAATTTTATAAAAGAGGATGAGATTTTCTAAAGGAGGACGTGATGGAGGTGTTAGAAGTTTTTCATGAAACACAAAAACTGCCGAAGGGATGTAATTCGACGTTTGTCGTCCTAATTCCAAAGGTGGAACAGCCGAGAGTGTTAGGGGACTTTAGGCCGATATGCCTTTTGAACTCAATTTACAAGATCATTGCGAAATGTTTGGCGAAGAGGATGCAAAGGGTGCTGCCAATTGTAATCAGCGATGTTCAATCAGCCTTTGTACAGGGAAGGCAAATTGTTGACGGTATCATGTTAGCAAATGAATCTCTACATTCGCTGCTAAGGGGACCGTGTGAGAAGGGCGGGGTGCTGCTGAAACTCGACTTCGCCAAGGCTTATGATTGTGTGAAGTGGGAGTGTATTGAGACAGTTATGAAACAGATGGGATTTGGAGCGCGATGGTGTGATTGGATGCGAGGATGTGTCAGTACGGTGAGATTGGCCGTGTTGCTTAATGGGAGTCCGACCTCGGAATTTGTTATGCAACGAGGCTTGAGACAAGGGGATCCTTTATCCCCTTTGCTATTCGTTATTGTGGCGGAATTATTACACCAACTGCTAGTCGAGGCGGAAAGGGCTGGTTTAATTAGGGGGATATGTGTCGTCAATGAATGTCGGCTAACTCACCTTCAATTTGCGGACGACACTCTGATTTTTTTGTATGGTGAGGTACGGTTTGCTACAAACTTGAAGAAAGTGTTAACGTGTTTTGAATACATGTCGGGGCTGCACATTAATTATTTGAAATCATCATTGTACGGTGTGGGTTTGAATACAGAGCCCAAACAATCACCACGAATTTCTTCAAGATTTGTTCAAAATCTTGAGTTTTAAGCCAAAATCAAGATCACACCATTAAAACCTTTTATAAAACTTAATTTAAGGATTGAGAACTTGGGAATTTCACTAAAGAACTGAGTATTTAGAGGAGAAGAACATCCTTACCTCTAAATGTAGATTTCTCCTTGATTAGAGCCAAAATCCTTGAAAATTCAATAAGCAAATCAAGAGGTTTTGATGTAGAAAGGATTAGGAATCAATTGATGATTGAAACCTCATCATTTGGTGTGAAAATCAAAAGAAATGTTGCTGTAGAAATGTGTTTGGCTGAGGGGATTTTGAGAGAAAATGAGATGAGAAAGTTTTAACAAAAGTTAGTTATGAAATCTCAAAATTGGTTTTTCCACTTTTCTTTAATTAATTAAACATTAAATGAATCATTAAAAACTAAG
Source organism: Hibiscus tridactylites (assembly GCA_958450335.1). NCBI lineage: Eukaryota > Viridiplantae > Streptophyta > Magnoliopsida > Malvales > Malvaceae > Hibiscus > Hibiscus tridactylites. Next base: position 37,092,278 of record OY288271.1, read on the forward strand.
AAAAATCTAGAGAAATCCTTCCTTGGGTAAATTAGCTCCTTAAAGATTCAAAGTTTCAATCCTTACAAAACAGTCACCACTGAACTTTTCAAAAATTACATTTTAGTCACTATTTCGAAATGTTGCACTTCCAAACCTTATTTTGTAAAATTGATTTCACCACTCTCTTATATATATATTAAAAGAGGATTTTTTAGATATTTTTCCATATTTTTAATGCAACCTGAACTAGGCTTTCCCTAAAACCACCTTTTATATTCGAACCGAAAATCAGACCGGTGCGGTTCAGACCCTAAACTTCCAAGCCCAAAATTGGGGTGTTACAGTATCCGTGCATCTTCGCATTCCTGAGATAAATGATTTCATATTCAAAATCGAGAGTATTCGAATGTCATTTCAAAGGTCAATCGATATAGCCCGGAATTGAGGTAATACATTTCTACCTCTTGCATAATTTATGAAACATGTTGGTATTCGGTTAAAGTATGTATGTTTTTTATTATGTGTACTTCCAACTCTGCTAAGTCAACACGCTTACGAAACAAAATGACGTCAATCTAAATAAGACTGAGTTATTTGGAAGAGAAGTTTAGTAGACCAAAAGGATTGAGTTCAGTAGGTGATTAATAAGGTAGTTAATCTTGAAACTCGATTAATAGAGTTAGAAGGATTCAACGTCAAATATTCCGGTATAAAATTGCAAAAATGCCCTAAATGTTTAAAAAGGAATAAAATAACCATGGCAATGAAAGTAACATAGAAACATATAATGGATATGGTAAAACAACTGATTCATCTAAAAATTTCGGAATTTCTTGGAACGTTCTAGTATCAAGACTTAAATCTTCGATTTTGTAAGGTACTCAGATTTTCTAAGATTCTGAATAAATCCATGAAGATAATTTTTGGAAAAATATTCGTATATTCGAACTAATCAAAGTGGCATAAGATACCGGACTGATTGACATGACCAAAGAGGATTGAAAACATCGATTAGACTGAGTTGATCGAGATGAACACAATGACCAGGAGACTTAAATATCCCCGGGTGCTAATTGTCAAATTATCTGATATGATGGATATACTCTCGAGATCTGAAATGAATAAATAGTCGGAAGAGCCGAAAGGCTCCGAATAATTGAAACACCTTCGAACATCGAGGTGACTGAAAATACCTCTAAGACTTGAAATGAGAAATATCAATAAAGACAAGCGAAGATAATGGCTCTGAAAGTGGTAATACATGACCCATGTTGGTTAGTCGTTTCAGGAACTATTAAGATGTTGGAAGAATACCATATAAAATCATGTCAGAGTTATTTGGATGAAGTACTTAAGTCAATGGTAAAAGCAGTTTGTTCTTCGCGTGTATTCGATGTTACGAATCGAGTTAAGGTGCATTACACATGTTCGAATACTTGAAGAATACCAATTGAATACATGTTCAATTTTCTCCGTTGTACATTCAATGATTGCTTAGTGAAAAAGAGCTTTTGTTATACAAGGTAGTCAGTTTTAAGAAGTGAGTACTTAATGGTATCGATCCAGCTAAATAATAAACACTGAAATGATGGTTTGCGATTAGTTCAAAGGGACTCTGAAACCTAATAAGTAACTAGAACTTCTAAACTCCGTACATCACTGCTTTTACCTAATAGTCTAATTACCAAATTACCCCTAAAGGTCGAAATGACCAAAGTGCCCTCGTAAGCATAATTGATTGGATCACACTAGGTACATCTGAAATCTCAATTATCTCAACTTGTCAACTTCTAAATGTTGGTTTAAGCTATTAGTACCGAGCTCCCTCGCCTAGGGACCTCGTTTTCAAATCAGTTCAAAACTGTCAGACGTTCTATGTTGCCTTTCTGATAATTATCAAGTATCTCTGAGAAATATATTGAACCATAAAGTGTGTACCCTTTGTCAGTGAATACACTCTGCTTTAAACTAAGATTATCTGCTTTGAATTAAAAGTATGACTCTGTTACCCGTAATGAAAGCTCAACTCTTGGCTTTTGTCTCCTAATACAGAAATATATCTGATATCCGTCTTTTGATACAAAAATAAAATTTGATATATGTCTTCTAATATAAAAAATATATATGATATATGACATTGAATACAAATTAATAAAAAAATAAGTTTGACATATGTCTTCCGGTATAAAAATAGATCTGATATCTATTTTATGTAATATTGTCTTCTGAATATAAACTTAAATCATCTAGGGTATATTATCTGGGATATGAATGAAGATCTGTAGGCTCAATGCTGGTAAGTCTTTCTAGACCTAAGCTCCTATGCCCAGTGGGCCTAGGGTAAGTCTTTCTGGACTTAAGGCATTCCCTTGGCTCCTACGCCTCAGGCTTAGGGTAAGACCTTCTATATGCAGTTCAGGGGAATTGCATTTTGGAGTTCGGTTTGGGGGTAGTTAAGTAAAATAATAAAACTTTCTGACCTCTTCTAAAACATACCCTACTAAATGAATGTATCAAAGTTGAAATCTCAGTAAAACTACAATTCGCGCTTATTAAACCACTATGAACTCCTTGATTCAACTTTTGAAATATGAATCTCTTTGAATCTCCGGCCTTAGACTCACCTCTCAAGGTTCGGGTGATCAAATAAAGAACAACCATGTTACCTTAAGGTATAATGCTCCACTAAAATATCGAATCGCAATTTGAGCTTACCGTTGCCCAATTAATTCATGGCAGTGTTAAGCTTGCCACATACTTGCTTGTGTTTTTAGCATCCCTTGGTAGTCTGTATTACTGAGCTTTTCGAAACTCACGATGTTTTTACCATCACATGTTGAAAGATCGACATATTGCAGCCATCAACGTCGGTGTAAGAGTTTCTTCGGCTTGCTCGCGGAGTATGGCATCTGTGTAATTAGGGGGCATGTATGTCATGTTTTGATTTATATTCGAGTCCGAAACTTGTATTAATAATTTGTATCATGATTTTGTTTCATTGTCTGAATGTTTTTTTTGAAATTGTATTTTAATTCAAAACTTGATTTATGATCTCAAATTATTTAGCAATTTGTTTATTTGAAATTTTAACGTGGGTCGCTCCGGTGACCCTAATGTGACGTCTTAGGATTCATGGAAACGCATAGGCGGGTCTAGGGGGTTACATTTAGTGGTATTAGAGCTTAGAGTTGCGTCGTTCTGGGTAGATCGGTCGATCGTCTGTCATAGGATGTCAAGTCAGTGCATGCCCTTAGCATAACCGTACTCCTCTGAGCTGAGACTCCGATGTCAAAACCCTTCTTCTGAATTAAGTGAATCTAAGCATTCTGCCTTCTATAGATCGATTTTTACTAGCAAGAAATGTCTATATCGTTCGTCTGTGTTTTGGATTAAATTGATGGATTAGAATCTGGATAAAGAATCTAAGATGGTACATGCAGGTGAAACTGAAGAATCAAAATAGATTGAGAATAAATGTTTGATCATGTGAGGTAACAAATATAAGATTTCATGTAATGCTATCCGATGAAGATGATTATGTTCGAGATATCCTGATGGAAGTTTGATAAAAGCATTATTAATTTAAAAGAAATGTGTTTGTGAATGTGGTGAAAGTGTAAGTTCTATGGTGACTCTGCAATATACGAAGGACACAATTTTTTGAAAATTTTGTTGAAGGTAAGTGATATCCGTATAAAACCTTGGTTATGCTTTGACTTGAAGAAAGACATCTTATATGAAAATGTGGTATGGTGTATCGTTATATCACCCTTGACTGAAATTTGGTGTTACATCCTAATTCTGGAAGACCCTAGTGGAGGCCTTAAGTACCCGTCTGTATTTCAGGTATTGTTTTTCTTCTGTAATTTGATATTCAACCTAGTAGAATGTTTAAGATTATAGAGAAGATACTTCAGGTGTGTAAGATTGACTTCGATGGTAGTTGGGAAGATTCCGACCCATGGTTGAGACCGTTATAATAACAATCATGAAACCAATGTTCGTTTGACTTCGTAAGTTCTGTATGGATTCATATATTGTATTCTGATTGGCTGTTTTGAGATGTATAATGGGATGACTTTGGGCCCAGGACAATTCAGGTGACTGAGAACACTATCACATTGATCAGTGATCATCTGAGAATCCCGAGAAAACAAGGATACTCTGGTGAAATTCTTTTAGTACATGAATGGATGAAAGAGCAACTTTTGCATCTCTCCGGCTCAGGTAAATTTCGAGGACAAAATTTCTTTTAAGGAGGAGAGAGCTGTAACACCCTGAGTTTTGGCATGTTAAAAATGTAATGAAAATGATATATGTGCTGCCATTGGGGTGTTGAATCTCTAACCTTGGGCATGTAAACCAAAGGCTTTAACCAACTGAGCTAAGCCGTCTTTTAGTCCTTGTTTCCACCAGCTTTTATTTAAGTTATGTTAAGTGGGTATACCAAAATTAAATAAACCTAACCAACCCCAGCTTGTCATTAATGTTTCAGATCTAAGAAAATATTGAGAGTCTTTTCCCCAAACCCTTTCAACTCCCCAAGTCCGGCCACATCTCCGATCTCTCCCACCGCACCGTCGTAAGTGTCACTGCCACCACCAGCGTGCTCGTCGTCGTGCAGTGAACCCAAGGCCATCAGCCACTCGCGGTGTTCCATCGTCGTTTCCCGTGGGAGCACATTTGAATGTTTGTCGGGGAGCCTAAGCATCGCCCTCTTGTTTTCCGCCGTTTTCGGCCACCCTCGACGTCCGTTCGATAATCAGACTCCAAATCCCAGCTCCCCACACCATGTTGAATAAAACCCAGTAAACCAATTGTTCATCCGACTTTGTTAAGGGCTTCGTCGGAGCTTCGTCTTTTCCGACGAGGTTTGACCTTTTTGGTCTTTTTCAGGTGAGTTTCCGGCCTATATAGGTTGTTCTTGTTGGTTAGTTGAAGTCTTGGCCTAATTTGCTTCTGAAATCCGGCAGATTCGAGCTCTCTAGGCATCTCCGGCGACTTTCTTCGTTGATTGACCGACGATCTTAAAACCCAGAGGTAAAAACCCGGTCTGAACCCACCGAACCAAACCAATTTGAACCACCTGAGACCGAACCGGTCCAATTGATAAATCGGTCCGACCCATTAAGCTATTTGAACTGGCCTAGACCCGAAAACTCGTATCTGACCCAACCCGAACCTGTAACCGACTCGAATTATTTTGACCCGACTCGAACCGACCCGTTAACCCGAACTTGACCCGTTGACCGAGTCAACACAGTGAGTTGACCCGTCCGAGTCAACTCGGTTGACTGTTGACTCGAACATGTAACTTACCCGAATTATTTTGACCCGACTCGAACCGACCCGTTAACCCAAACCCGAACCGTTGATCGAGTTAACTTAGTGAGTCGACCCATTCGAGTCAACTCGGTTGACTGTTGGCCAGTTGACTGATGACGCCAGCGTTAACCGATTATGACGTTAGCATTGACCAATTATGACATCATCGTTGACCGTTGACTTTGACCAAAAAGTTAAATTTTCCGAAAAGCCTTATTTTATGTTTTTCGATGTCCCGAGTATGTTTTTGAAGTCTGTTTCGTGAAATTCCAACCCAAAAGCCTCTAAATCTAACCTTGAAACCCAATCATGTTTTTGTGTTTCATGATTCAATTTTAAGGCAATGTGAATAAGGGATTGATTAAAGATTTTTGTTTAATTGAAGGTATCCATGCATCTTCGCATTCCTGAGATAAAGGATGTCATATTCAAAATCGAGAGTGTTCGAATGTCGTTTCAAAGGTCAACCGATATAGCCCGGAATTTAGGTAATACATTTCTACCTCTTGCATGCTTTGTGAAACATGTTGGTATTCAGTTAAAGTATGTATGTTTTTGATTATGTGTACTTCCAACTCTGCTACGTCAACTCGCTTACGAAACAAAAGGATGACAATATGAATAAGACCGAGTTATTTGGAAGAGAAGTTTTAGTAGACCAAAAGGATTGAGTTCAATAGGTGATTAATAAAGTAGTTAATATTGAAACCCGATTAATAGAGTTAGAAGGATTCAACGTCAAATATTATGGTATAAAATTGAAAAAATGCCCTAAATGTATAAAAAGGACTAAAATAACCATGGCAATGAAAGTAACATAGAAACATACTATGGATCTGGTAAAACAACCGATTCATCTAAAAATTTCAAAATTTCTTGGAACGTTCTAGTATCAAGACTTAAATCTTCAGTTTTGTAAGGTACTCAGATTTTCTAAGATTCTGAATAAATCCCTGAAGATAATTTTTGGAAAAATATTCGTATATCCGAACTAATCAAAGTGGCGTAAGATACCAGACTGATTGCCATGACCAAAAAGGATTGAAAACATCGATTAGGCTGAGTTGATCGGAATGAACGCAATGACCAGGAGACTGAAATATCCTGGGGTGCTAATTGTCAAATTATTTGAAATGATGGATATACTCCCGAGATCTAAAATGAATAAATAGTCGGAGGAGCTGAAAGGCTCCGAATAATTGAAACACCTTCGGACATCGAGGTGAACTAAAATACCTCTAAGACTTGAAATGAGAAATATCAATAAAGACAAGCGAATATAATGGCTCTGAAAGTGGTAATACACGACCCATGTTGGTTAGTCGTTTCAGGAACTATTGTGATGTTTGAAGAACACCATATAAAATCATGTCAAAGTTATTTGGAGGAAATACTTAAGTCAATGGTAAAATCAGCCTGTTCTTCGCGTGTATTCGATGTTACGGATCGAGTTCAGGTGCATTACACATGTTTAAATTGTAACACTCTGGTATAAATGGTTAGAAAAAGAAAGAAAAGGAGAATAATAGGAGAGGGTGCTACCATGGGGTGTTGAACCCATGACCTATGCTTGGCAAGCCTAAGCCTTAACCATTCAGGCTAAATCATTCATTGGTGTTGTTATGCACTCTTTTAATTTTAAATTATATTTTATATTATGTATCTATAATAATTATAGCCTACCCCAATTAATGCCTCATATTGGATCTGGAAATATTCAAATAGATCTATTTTTTTTCTCTCCTCCTTAGACGTTTCAACAACCCAATCCCCAACCACCGCCCTAGCTCCGTCACCGTCACCCTGTGGCGTTCACCGCCACCACCGTTGGCTTCCTCGTCGAGCCCAGACCAAAACCCCCATAACCACGCGTCGTCTGCCCTCCCCAATCACCGTGAATCATCGTTTGAAGCTTCGTAAGAACCTTAGGGTTCTAGCTTTGATTCCGGTCACCACGATCACCGTCCGCCGCTGCCACCGTGTCCGCCAGCTCTCCCTGAACGCAACCGCGGTAGCCACTCGCGGTTATCAGCCGCCGTTTGCGTGCTTCGTCGGAGAAGCCCAATGCGCCCACTGTTTTGCGTGTTTTCCGGCCGCCTCCGGTGTCCCATGGTCGCACAACCACCAGATCTGGGCTCCTCGCACCACGACGAGCAAATCCCAGCCGGCTGATCCTTCGTCCGATATCGATAGAGGCTTCGTCGGAGCCGCCATGTTTTCCGGCCGTTTGGGTTTATTTTGGGTAAGTTTCGGTCATATTCTGGTTTGTTTTGGTGATGATTTAGGTGTAATATGATTCGGGGTTTAACGTTCGTTTGATTTTCGGCAGCACCGACATGAAAATGCATCTCCGGCGACTTTTCCGATGACCGTCCGGTGACTGGAATTTTTGGGGTGAGTGAACCGGTCCGACCCGACCCATCTGCCTGAGTTCGACCCGACCCGACCCGTTGACCGAGTCAACCCAATGAGTCAACTCGTCCGAGTCAACTCAGTGAGTCAACTCGTCCGAGTCAACCCAGTGAGTCAACTCGCTGAGTCAGCCTTGGACCATTGACGTCAGCGTTGACTTTGACCGCTGACGTCAGCGTCGACTTTGACCCGTTAACTTTGACCGTTGACCAAAAGTCAAAATTTTCTGAAAACTTCTATCCCATGTTTTTCGACGTCCTGAGTCCGTTTTTGAAGCCCGTCTTGCAAAATTCTAACCCGAAGGCCTCCGAATCTGACTTTTAACCCCAAAGTGTTTAATTTTGTTAAGAGCTCTTTGGATAAGGACTGAAATGTGAATCTATGTTGTTGAAGGTATCAAAGTATCCTTGAATTCGAGATGTTGAGAGCCGTCAAATCTTGGGATCGAGTGCGATCGAAGGAGGTGTCATGAATCAACCGTTGTAGCTCAGAATTAAGGTAATACATTATTACCTTCTGCATGCTTTTGCAACATGTTGGTATTAGGTTAATGTTTACACAATCATGCTTGAGCATATGATTATTTCTGATTACGTCGATCAATTATGAAATAAGAATATTAATGGCCAAGGCAAATATTCGCATAAGAGGTTTGATAAATCGAAAGGACTTTCGAGTTCAGTAAATGATTAATAAAAAATGTTAATCTCTAAGTCTGATTATTTTTGCTAATGAATTACGAAAATGCCCTCGATGTATGAAAATGACTAAAATACCCCTATTAATGAGTGTGGTCTGAGAATCTACACTAGATCCGGTAAAACAATCGAACCTTCTGAAAATCTTAAAGTTTTGATTAAAAGGAATATTGTATCCTCGACACCAATTGTCATATTAATCGAAATGACGAATATACCCTCGATATCGGAAAGGATTGAATAGTTAGAACGACCAAAAGGCTCAGAATTTGTTTTGGAACACCTTCTGATATGAAGCATCCGAAATACCTGCGAATGTTGAAATGACTGAAGCTAACTCCAAAACTGTAATAATGAATACTAATAAAGCTAGACGATATAACAACTCCAAAGTGGTAATTCACGGTTCGTGTTTGTTGGTCGTTTCTGATACTATCCTAATTTTGGAAAGATACCACATGTCGACATGTTCGGGTTATTTGGATAAAGTACTCGGCGATTGGTAAGAGCAACATGTTTCCTCAAAAAGATAAATTTGATGCTATGGAACGAGTTCGGGGGTTATATGCATGTTCAGGAATTTGGAAAATTACCGCTTGGATACATGTTTGATCTCTCATAGTAAGTTCAGTGGATGTAAGGTGAAGACGATCTGCTTTGTTGTTACGTTGTAATCAGTTCTGGAAATGAATGCTTAAGATGTACTTATCCGATTATATTTCAAACTCTTTGTTAATGGTTTCAACTAGTTTAGAGGGACTCGAAAGCTTGATGAGCAATTAGAATTCCTAAATTCTGTACATCACCGTTTATACCTTGTTGGTTCAGCTTACCAAATTACCCTCCGAAGGCCGAAATGACAAACATTACCCTCGTAAGCTTTAGTGATCGAATCACTCTTGATATATCTGAAATCCTAATGATTCTGAAGCATCAACTTTCGATGTTAATTCGATCTGTCTTACCGAACTCCCCTATTCGTAGGGACCTCGTTCTGAAATCAGTCTAAATTCGTCAAGTGTCATCTTTCTGATATCTATCGAGTACCTCTAAGAAATGAATTAGGCCATAAAACGTGTATCATGTATCTGCAATTACTTTTTGTTCTAAATCAAGACAATATGCTTAAAATTTAAAAGTATGATATTGTAATACGAAAGGAAAACAATTCTCTAATTTTTTACCTCTGTTATGGAAAATATATCTGATATATGACATTGAATATGAAATAATGATAATGATAATAAAATAAATTTGATACATGTCTTCTGGTATAAAAGTAGATTTAATATTTATTTTCTGCTATATTGTCTTCTGAATATAAATTGAAATCATCTGTGGTATATTATCTGGATATGAATGATAATCTGTAGGCTCAGCGCTGATAAGTCCTTCTGTACCTAAGCTCCTACGCCCAATGGGCCTAGGGTAAGCCTTTCTGTTAAGCTCCTACGCCCACGGGCCTAGGGTAAGTCTTTCTGGACCTAAGGCATCCCCTTAGGTAGGCTCCTACGCCTCAGGCCTAGGGTAAGACCTTCTGTATATAGTTCAGGGCGAATTACATTTTAGAGTTCGGTTGAGGGTAGTTAAGTTAATTAATAGAACTTTCCGACCTCTTCTGAAACATACTCTGCTAAATTAATGTATCAATGTTGAACCCTCAGTAAACTTACAATTCGCACTTAATGGACCACTCTGAACTCCTTGATTCAACTTTTGAAATTTGAATCTCTTTTGAATCTCTGGCTTTAGACCACCTCTTACGGTTCAGGTGATCAAATAAAGAACAACTCTGTGACCTCCTAATAATGCTTTACTGAATTATCGAATCGTAATTTGAGCTTATCGTTGGTTAATTCTTCATGACAACGTTAAGTTGCCATATACCCACTTGCACCTTTCGCATCTCCTGGTAGTTTGTATTACTGAGCTTTTCGAAGCTCACGTTGTTTTTACCATCACAGGTTAGAAGATCGACCATGACGCAGCTGTCAACATCGGTATGGAGTTTCTTCGGTTTGCATGCGGAGTATGGTATCTGTGTAATTAGGGGGCATGTATGTCACATCTTGATTTACATTCGAGTCTAAAACTTGTTTTAGCAAATTGTATCATAGTTTTATTTTGTAGTCTGAATATTTTCTAAAATTGTATTCTAATTTAAAATTTGATTTATGATTTTAAATGGTTAACGATTTGTTTATTTGAAATTTTAATGTGGGTCGCTCCTGTGACCCTAATGTAACTTCCTAGGATCCGTGGCAACGCATAGGTGGGTCTAGGGGGTTACATTTCGAATACTTGAAGAATACCAATTGAATACATGTTCGATTTTCCCCGTTATACGTTCAATGGTTGCTTGGTGAAAAGGAGCTTTTGTTATACAAGGTAGTCATTTTAAGAAGTGAGTACTTAAGGGTACCGATCCGGCTAAATAATAAACACTGAAATGATGGTTTGCGATCAGTTCAAAGGGACTCTGAAACCTAATAAGTAACTAGAACATCTGAACTCCGTACATCACTGCTTTTACCTGATAGTCTAATTACCAAATTACCCCTGAAGGTCGAAATGACCAAAGTGCCCTCGTAAGCTTAATTGATTGGATCACTCTAGATACATCTGCAATCTCAATTATCTCAATGTGTCAACTTTTGAATGTTGGTTTAAGCTGTTAGTACCGAGCTCCCTCGCCTAGGGACCTCGTTTTCAAATCAGTTCAAAATTGCCAGACGTTCTATGCTCCATTTCTGATAATTATCAAGTATCTCTGAGAAATATATTGAGCCATAAAGTGTCTACCCTTTGTCCGTGAATACACTCTGCTTTAAGCTAAGATTATCTGCTTTGAATTAAAAGTATGACTCTACTACCCGTAATGAAAGCTCAACTCATGGCTTTTGTCTTCTGATACAAAAATATATCTGATATTCGTCTTTTGATACAAAAATAAAATCTGATATATGTCTTCTGATATAAAAATATATATCTCATATATGACATTGAATACGAATTAATAATATAATAAGTTTAACATTTGTCTTCTGGTTTAAAAATAGATATGATATCTATTTTCTGTAATATTGTCTTTTGAATATGTTGAGTGTGTAAAAGTTCTATTATTTACACCCTTTTTAACCCATATTTCTGCTGCATTCAAGCATCATTGCATTGCATTTAGGTTAGTTTTCAGTAAAACATCACACAAGGATTAAAAGCACGGATTCTACTAAAAGATGGCTATTTTTGCAGGTATCTGCCATAGTAGACGTTGAAGGCAGGCGCAGGGCAGAGAAGCAGGAGAGCTGAACTGGACAAGCAGACGAAGCTGCCATGGACCTGTCGTGACAGCATGGTGACAGCAGACTTATGAAGAGGAAAAGCAAAGTGGACCTCGATAGATAGAGAAAAATCTGCTCGTCTGTCGTGTGAAAGCCACATATTTTTCCAAGCCCCGGATCAAAAGATATGTCAAGCCAAAGCTCAAGGAGAGGAAATTCCTAGAAACAAGGATGCGGCTGGAAAGTAGGAGTCTTTAGAGATTTAGTCTTTATTAGAATCTTACTTTTAATTAAAGTTGTAATCCTTGTTACCTTAGATAACTTGAGCCCAAAGCTTATATAAGGGCATAGATTTAACCTAGGAGGCACAACCGATTACCCCATAACCGAAACCAAAAAACCCTGTCGTCCACCCGTCACCGACATGTTCTAAATCCCCCTAGGGCTACGGGTTGTTTTGTAAAGTAGTTGCAATGGTTGTTTTGTTTTAGGATTTTCCAAGTTCAATAAAATAAACTTCATGTTCTCTTATTTTGGTTTTAACATCTTGCAAGAGCATCGGGAGAGCATTGTGAGGTTATCCATTTACTTAGCATCGGGAGAGTTAAGTATACGAAAGAAATAAGAGCGCGTTCTCTAGTTTATAGTTGAACCATCTCGTGCCTAGGGATAGGGCGAGATTAAGTGGCTAAGGAAGAATTCATACACATCGGTGTTCATCCTTCGATTCACGCCGGGAGGTATCATCAAAGACGTGATCATCGACAGACTTGGACCTAGGGATAGGCCAAGGCAGATCTGGGATTCTTGCCAAGCTTGAAGTACGGAGTTGGTGTTCGCTGCCGCGACAGCTAACGGACAGCCGCCGCGACAGGTGCTGTCGGCGACAGGAGCGACGACAGAACTGGAGATCCTAAGCAATTCAATACCTGCACTACCTAGCAACTCAATACCAGCCCATTCTCTCTATCTTGATATTCCAATCCTTTTATTTACGTTTTTTATCTTATTATTCTCGTGACAACTCTTAATTATTTCCTTTACTTTCGTGCAGTAAACAAGGTGAAGTTATTAGCCCAATCCATGTGGAGACGATATCCGATACTTCGTATCACTTTACTACTTGCGTCGTGTACACTTGCACTACGATATCCGGTTATGCTAAATTTCTCAAGGATGTTATGTCAAAAAAATCTAAACTTGGGGAATTTGAAACGGTAAGGATGCAAGAAGGTTGCATGAGCATTCTTCATCGGCAGCCACCCCAGAAAAAGAAGGATCCGGGGAGCTTCATCATACCTTGCGTAATTGGCGACAAATTTGTGGGTAAGGCACTTTGTGATCTTGGTGCCAGTGTTAATCTAATGCCCAAATCTGTTTTTCAGAAACTAGGTATTGGCAAGGCGCGACCCACGACAGTTACCCTACAGCTAGCCGACCGCTCTTACGTTCACCCCGAGGGAAAAATTGAAGATATTTTGGTAAGAGTGGATAAGCTTATTTTTCCTGCTGACTTTCTTATTTTAGATTGTGAGGCAGATGAGAACGCACCAGTCATCCTTGGGCGACCCTTCTTAGCCACGGGAAGATCATTGATTGATGTGGAGAAAGGAGAACTCACCATGCGCGTGAACGATCAAGAGATTAAGTTGAATGTTCTCCAAGCGATGAAACATGTTGATGTGGATGATGAATGCAAGGCCATCATTGAGGTGACCTTTGATCAACCCTGCATCAGGTCGGGCTGCCGTGATATAAAATTTGGTCACTGCTGCGACAGCCATCTACAGGCCTGTCACGACAGCAATGACGACAGCAACGACGACAGCAACGACGACAGTGACTCCTCTGAATCCGATACAACTGATACTGAAGGTCATGAGGAGGTAAACTGTTTAGACCATCGTCCAGGTAAGTTATTCGAACCCTTGAATTACACTTTGGATAACCATTTAATCCAAAAGCCCTCTACTGTTGAACCACCTGTCTTAGAACTTAAGCCCCTGCCAGGGCAGCTTAAATATGCTTTTCTTGGTTGTGATGACACACTGCCCGTAATCATCTCTGCTAAGCTGCCGCAGGAACAGGAACGACAGCTGATCGACATGCTAAGGCAGCACAAAAAGGCGATTGGATGGACGATAGCAGACATTCAGGGCATTAGTCCGGCAATATGCATGCATAAAATCCTCCTAGAGGAAGATCATAAGCCGACTATTGATGCCCAAAGGCGGTTAAACCTTGCGATGAAGGAGGTAGTGCGTAAAGAGATAATTAAATGGTTAGATGCTGGTATTATTTACGCCATCTCCGACAGCAAATGGGTGAGCCCGGTGCAATGTGTTCCCAAGAAAGGAGGCATGACCGTGATAACCAACGAAAACAATGAGTTAATCCCAACCAGGACTGTGACTGGTTGGAGGGTTTGTATGGACTATCGGAAGCTTAACAAAGCTACCCGAAAGGACCACTTTCCTTTACCCTTTATTAATCAAATGCTTGATAGATTAGCGGGTAAGCCTTACTATTGTTTTCTTGATGGTTACTCAGGTTATAACCAAATTGATATTGCACCAGAGGATCAAGAGAAAAAGACTTTCACATGCCCCTACGGAACATACGCATTTAGGAGGATGCCGTTCGGCCTCTGCAACGCACCTGCCACCTTCCAAAGATGCATGATGGCTATATTCTCCGACATGGTAGAGGACTTCCTTGAGATTTTCATGGATGATTTTTCCGTCTTTGGAGACGATTTTGAGAGCTGCCTCGGCAATCTTCAAAAGGTACTTGAAAGATGTGAAAAAGCTAATCTTGTTCTAAATAGGGAAAAATGCCATTTTATGGTGGACGAAGGGATAGTCCTAGGCCATAAGATTAGCTGCCGTGGGATAGAAGTCGACAGGGCCAAAATTGAAGTCATAGAGAAGCTGCCGCCGCCAACCACAGTCAAGGGCATTAGGAGTTTTTTAGGGCATGCGGGTTTTTATCGGAGATTCATTGCAAATTTCTCGAAAATCACGAAGCCCCTATGCCATCTCTTAGAGCAGAACCGACCCTTTGACTTTAATGAGGAATGTACTGAAGCATTCAAAGTTCTGAAAGAAAAGCTAGTGACAGCCCCCATAGTACAGCCACCAGACTGGACACAGCCATTTGAAATTATGTGTGATGCTAGTGACTATGCTGTCGGGGCAGCACTTGGGTAGCGCAAAGATAAGCTGTTTCACGTCATATACTATGCCAGCAAGACGTTAAATGACGCCCAAGTGAACTACACCACCACAGAAAAGGAGCTGTTACCTGTGGTGTTCTCCATCGACAAGTTTCGTTCTTACATACTTGGGACGAAAGTAATAATACACACCGACCACTCTGCCCTCAAGTATTTGTTCGCAAAGAAAGACACAAAACCTAGGTTGATACGATGGATATTGCTATTACAAGAGTTCGACCTTGAAATCAAGGACAAAAAGGGGACAGAAAATCAGGTGGCAGACCACTTGTCGAGGTTGGAAAAGGGACAGAGTCTACCCATAGATGAGACAAACATACTAGAGACCTTCCCAGATGAGCAGCTCTTTGCTGCCGCAATCGCTGTCGCGACAGCCATGGCGGCAGGTAAGTCTTCTAACCTTCCTTGGTATGCTGATTTCGTTAATTTTATAGTTAGCGGAATATTACCTTCTGATCTTAATTATCAAGCCAGGAAGAGGTTCCAAAATGATGTTAAGCATTATTATTGGGACGAACCTCTTCTTTTCAAAATGTGCGCAGATCAGGTTATGAGAAGGTGTGTACCACAAGAAGAGCAAGAAGACATTCTCCATCACTGTCATGCTTCACAATATGGAGGACACTTAGGAGGAAATAAGACTGCTGCCAAGGTGCTGCAGTCGGGATTCTACTGGCCGACATTATATAAAGATGCACATGAATTTTACAAAAACTGTGACAGGTGCCAGCGGACATGTAACATCTCGAGAAGAAACGAGATGCCACTACAGAACATTTTAGAAGTCGAGATCTTCGACGTTTGAGGGATTGATTTTATGGGACCTTTTCCATCTTCGTGTGGAAATTTGTACATCCTCCTAGCAGTGGATTATGTCTCCAAGTGGGTTGAAGCAATCGCCACTCAAAAGAATGATGCCAAGACGGTCCAAAAGTTTTTGCACAAAAACATTTTTTCTAGATTTGGCATCCCTAGGGCGATTATTAGTGATGAAGGGAGACATTTTGATAATAGGGTAATTGCTGCCGCCTTGAAGAAATATGGTGTCAAGCACAGGATCGCGACAGCATACCACCCACAGACCAATGGACAGGCTGAGATATCCAATAGGGAAGTGAAGAACATTCTTGAGAAGATGGTTAAACCAACTAGGAAAGATTGGTCTTTACTTCTGAATGATGCATTATGGGCATACAAGACAGCTTTCAAGACTCCATTGGGCATGTCTCCATACCGACTGATTTATGGAAAAACCTGTCATCTGCCTGTCGAGATCGAGCACAAGGCATATTGGGCAATCAAGGCAGTGAATATGGACTTGGACAAGGCCGGCCAGAAAAGGTTATTAGATCTGAATGAGATTGAAGAATTACAGACAATGGCCCACGACAACGCAAAGATCTACAAGGAAAAGACTAAAAAGTGGCACGATAAGAAACTGCTGCCACGACAGTTCTGCCCAGGGCAGCTTGTGTTGTTATTTAATTCTAGACTTAAACTCTTCCCAGGAAAGCTAAAGTCTAGATGGTCTGGCCCATTTCAAGTGGTTCAAGTTTTTCCCCATGGTGCCATCACAATTCAATCATTAAAAGACGGGCACCAATTCAAAGTCAATGGACAACGCCTCAAGCACTATCAGGGGACTGAAGCCCCAGGAATACAGGAAGTGGTTACTTTGGGAGATGCCCCACAAGGCATCCCTAATTTAACCTAAGTTTTATTATTATTATTATTATTATTATTATTATTATTATTATTATTATTTAATTAGGAATTAGGTTTATTTTATTCGAATAATGTTTTGTTTTTCTAATTTCAGTTTTTAGGAAATAAAGGAGTCAAGAAGAAAAGGAGAAGTGACCCAAGCCCACCGCCCATACATCAGCCCAATAAAGCCCATTTATGGAAACCTGTCGTTTCGGCTGCCGCCGCGGACGGATATGACAGGCTGTCAACAGACTGACATGGCAGACGCAGAAGCGTGCGGCAGACGCGTAACAGACGCTTAAATGCGTGTCAGACGCGTCAGACACGCTAAATCCAATCTGCCACTCCGTTCTTCACGCCTGCCGTTGCGACATTAAATGGACAGATACCCGACCGCTATATAACCCCGTCCCATTTTCATTTTTTCTCACTTCTGCTTATTCATCTTTGCTTTCTCATCTAGTTTTATTTGCTTTCTTCAGATTTCACAACCCTTGCAACCAACATGTCGACTAGACAAACCCGTCGTAGTGCTGCCTCAGCATCCTCCTCAGCAGCAGCAACGCCCTTTGCCAACAAGGAGCTATGGGAAGAACATGGGTTCGTTTACATCCGACAGGCGCCCAACATGGGACTCCGGCCGTTCATTGTAAAGGCCATCACGGCTCAACTATGGGAGTACTTTGCTGAACAGCCGGCAGAATTGAACGGCACCCTGGTCCGAGAATTCTACGCAGCCATAGACAGCAGAACGGCGACATCCGTCACCGTTCGAGGAGTGCAAGTGCCCTTCACTGCCGACAGCATCAACCACATGTTTGTCCTTTTCTTCGGCCCCGATGATGATGCTCACCAGAAATTCCTCGACTCCCTCGACGATGCCGCTTATGATGCTGTCATGGTGGAGTTGACAGAGGCGGGAACATCATGGACAACTAGCAAGAAGAACCCTCACTCCGTCAACAGGGGGCAGCTCCTCCCCGAAGCAAAACTTTGGAACGCTTTCATCAAAAAGCGTATCCTGCCCTCTTCCCACCACACGACAGTCAACCGACAGCAGCTTGTCCTTATTCACTCCATCATGCACGACAGGCCCATCAATGTGGCCAGATATATGAGGGACAACATCCTGGATTGCGCCTTCCGTTCCGACTCTCGCCTTTGCCTGCCGTTCACCATCACTTCCCTCTGCCGATGTGCTGCTGTACCCGAGGATTCATCCGACAAAATAAGGAAGGGCAGAGGCTGGACAGACAATAACATCAACAGCCTCATGGAGTTGATCGTGGCTACACCTGTCTCCTCCTTCAACCCTGCCGGCTCCCCCGTAGAATCATCAGAGGAGCCTGCCCCGGAACCTACTGCCGCCACCACTCCGACAGACCAGTCTGCCCTCCTCCTTGCTACGTTACAACGGGTAGAGGAACACCAAATGGGATTGATGACATTTATCCGGGACTTCACAAACTCCACGGTAAATTTTATTACCTAAACTTTAAATTTTCCCGATATTCAATTCCCTACTTTTCCTGCCCATTATTTCCGTATCCCCACTCCTGTCCACACCCTTGTTCACACACCCACCCCACCCGGCTCTCCGAATTCCCACTCTACCGCCTCCACCACATCACCTGCCCCGACGGCAGCAGGCAGCCCACTGGCAGACAACTCTCCCCGAGGAACAAAGAGACCTGCCTCCGATGACAGCCCGTTGATCCGGAGAAATTTGGAGAGGGAATTTACGCCGGTCAAACGGATAAAACACGTGGCAGACAAGAAAAGGCTGCCCGAAGCTGCCATGGACCTGTCGTGACAGCATGGTGACAGCAGACTTATGAAGAGGAAAAGCAAAGTGGACCTCGATAGATAGAGAAAAATCTGCTCGTCTGTCGTGTGAAAGCCACATATTTTTCCAAGCCCCGGATCAAAAGATATGTCAAGCCAAAGCTCAAGGAGAGGAAATTCCTAGAAACAAGGATGCGGCTGGAAAGTAGGAGTCTTTAGAGATTTAGTCTTTATTAGAATCTTACTTTTAATTAAAGTTGTAATCCTTGTTACCTTAGATAACTTGAGCCCAAAGCTTATATAAGGGCATAGATTTAACCTAGGAGGCACAGCCGATTACCACATAACCGAAACCAAAAACCCCTGTCGTCCACCTGTCACCGACATGTTCTAAATCCCCCTAGGGCTACGGGTTGTTTTGTAAAGTAGTTGCAAGGGTTGTTTTGTTTTAGGATTTTCCAAGTTCAATAAAATAAACTTCAAGTTCTCTTATTTTGGTTTTAACATCTTGCAAGAGCATCGGGAGAGCATTGTGAGGTTATCCATTTACTTAGCATCGGGAGAGTTAAGTATACGAAAGAAATAAGAGCGCGTTCTCTAGTTTATAGTTGAACCATCTCGTGCCTAGGGATAGGGCAAGGTTAAGTGGCTAAGGAAGAATTCATACACATCGGTGTTCATCCTTCGATTCACGCCGGGAGGTATCATCAAAGACGTGATCATCGACAGACTTGGACCTAGGGATAGGCCAAGGCAGATATGGGATTCTTGCCAAGCTTGAAGTACAGAGTTGGTGTTCGCTGCCGCGACAGCTAACGGACAGCCGCCGCGACAGGTGCTGTCGGCGACGGGAGCGACGACAGAACTGGAGATCCTAAGCAATTCAATACCTGCACTACCTAGCAACTCAATACCAGCCCATTCTCTCTATCTTGATATTCCAATCCTTTTATTTACGTTTTTTATCTTATTATTCTCGTGACAACTCTTAATTATTTCCTTTACTTTCGTGCAGTAAACAAGGTGAAGCTATTAGCCCAATCCCTGTGGAGACGATATCCGATACTTCGTATCACTTTACTACTCGCGTCGTGTACACTTGCACTACAATTGCGATAGACTCTTTTACACGCAACAGAATATAAACTGAAATCATCTGGGGTATATTATCTGGGATATGAATGAAGATCTGTAGACTCAACGTTGGTAAGTCTTTCTAAACCTAAGCTCTTATGCCAATGAGCTCAGGGTAAGTCTTTACGGACCTAAGGCATTCCCTTATGTAAGCTCCTACGCTTGACGGGCCTAGGGTAAGTCTTTCTGGACCTAAGGCATTCCCTTGGCTCCTACACCTCAAGCCTAGGGTAAGACATTCTGTATGAAGTTAAGGAGAATTGCATTTTGGATTTCGGTTGGGGGTAGTTAAGTAAATTAATAAAACTTTATGACCTTTTCTGAAACATACTTTACTAAATGAATGTATCAAAGTTGAAATCTCAGTAAAACTACAATTCGCGCTTAATGAACCACTTTAAACTCCCCGATTCAACTTCTGAAATCTGAATCTCTTTGAATCTCCGGCCTTATACTCACCTCTCAACGTCCGGGTGATAAAATAAAGAACAACCCTGTTACCTTCAGGTATAATGCTCCACTGAAATATCGAATTGCAATTTGAGCTTACCGTTGCCCAATTTATTCATGGCAGTGTTAAGCTTGCCACATACTTGCTTGTGTTTTTAACATCCATTGGTAGTTTGTATTACTGAGCTTTTCGAAGCTCACATTGTTTTTACCATCACATGTTGAAAGATCGACATGTTGCAGCCATTAACGTCGGTGTGAGAGTTTCTTCGGCTTGCTCGCGGAGTATGGTATCTGTGTAATTAGGGGGCATGTATGTCATATTTTGATTTATATTCGAGTCCGAAACTTGTATTGATAACTTGTATCATGATTTTGTTTCATTGTCTGAATGTTTTTTTTTGAAATTGTATTTTAATTCAAAACTTGATTTATGATCTCAAATGATTTAGCAATTTGTTTATTTGAAAATTTAATGTGGGTCGCTCCGGTGACCCTAATATGATGTCCTATGATATGTGGAAACGCATAGACGAGTCTAGGGGGTTACATAACAAGTGTTAAAAAGAATTGAGGCTCTAATAGCAAGTATTGAAAAAATTGAACATCTAATAACAAATATTGAAAAAAATAGACACATAATAACAAGTGTTAAAAATTGGGCCTCTAATAACACATATTATAAAAAAATTGGATCCTTCTATAAATATTGGAAGAATTAAATTTTAAGAATATAATCCTAATAATAAGTACTACAAAATAGGTAGCCGTGAAAAGGTTAACACGCTAGGGTAAGATACTGCGAATTCGTGCTTCCTGCTGCAACAAAAAATCCTTGACGCGCGGCTTCATTTTTGCAGGTTATTCTTCCCTCTGCAGGTAGCCCTGGTTTGCTCCTCCTGCTCTGCTCTTCTGTCTATCGTGAGGTGCTGCCGATGGGATGGCTCTAGCGTCAATAGGTTTTGGCCGGCCTTTGCCGCCCTTGAACTCTCAAATTTCCTGTCTTCAGAGACGGGCCTTTGTTCATCCCCCCATGGATGTTGATGGTGGTTCCCGACGACCGTTCGATGAAGATCAGGTTTTTCGACGGTTCACGGTGCTCCCCACAGAATTTTGGCAGTGGCTAGGGACAGACCCGTTTCTGAGATTTTGGTGGACTTTGGGCGAACTTAAAAAATAGGCCCCTAATTAAGGGTGAGCGTTTGATCGAGTTAAATTGAGTAAAAAAAAATTCAAGTTATGCGAGTTTACGAGTCCTTATGACTAAACTTAAAAATTTATCTACTAAATACTAAAAATTTGAGTTATTAGAATTTTTAATTTACAACTCAAACTTTATTTGAAATTTTTTTCGAGTCAAGACGAGTCGAGTCGAAAAAATCAATTTTTTTGAGTCGAATGGAGTTTTGCTCACCCTTTCCCCTAATAACGAGTATTGAAAAAAATAAAATTTGAAATTAGACCCTTAGTAACAAGTGATATATAAAAAAAATGGGTCCCTATTAACAATTTTTGAAAAAAATGAATTTTAAGAGTATTCTTGTAATAACAAATATAGGGGGAAATGGAAACCTAATAACAAATATTGAAAAATTAAAATTTAAGAGTATGCATGTAATAACAAATATTATGGAAAATAGACCATAAATAACAAGTATTGAAAAAAAATTGGACTCGTAATAACAAGTATCGGAAAAAATAAAATTTAAGAGTAGGGCCCTAATAACAAATATTAGAAAAAATAGGCTCATAGTAACAAGTATTGAAAAATTGGCCTAATAATAACAAGTATTAAAAAATTTGTACCCTAATAACAAGTCTTGAAATAACAATAAATAATAAAAAAATGGGCCCATAATTACAAGTATTCAAAAAAATCGCCTATAATAACAAGTATTGAAAAAAATTATACCTCTAACAAAAAATATCGAAAAAAATAAAATTTAAAAATAAAACTCTAATAACAATTATTAAAAAATTAAATTTTAAATAATAAATATTAAAAATATTAAACCTTAACTATAAATATTCGAAAAAAATGGGCCCTGAGCAGGGTAGGGGCCCTGGGCGCCCCTTTTGCCCATGCCCAGGGACAGCTCTGGCTAGGGAGATAGGTCGACGTTTTCAGGGATAGGAGTTTTCGAGCATCCGAGAGCGATGTTTGAGCCCCCTCTTTGGAGTCAATCCCGACCGGCTCCTCCCCCTTTTCCGGTGCCTCTCCTTTTTTCTATCACCTTTCGTCGCGGCTTTTGGCTATCGCTCGGTCAACTCGCAAGCCGCCATTCTTCTTTTGTTTCATTGTTTACAGGTTGCTTGTTTTGCCTCAGTTTTGTGTTGTTGTGCCCCTGTTTGCTCAATGACGGTGTTCACCGCCTTCGTTTGCTTCTTTGTTAAGGGTTAAGAGCTACTCGATGTAAATTGTCTTCTCCCCTGATGTTTCTCTTGTTTCCAGTCCGATTCAAATAACAACTTTGATGACAAGACCTTATTTTTTTTGAAATGGGGAGCCTGCTTTCGGATGGAGCTCTTGCAGAAGTGTCGTCTATTCGAATTGTCGACCGGTTCTTTACTCGGGAACTCTTGTTATGTTTCCTTCCCTGTTGCCTAAGTTTAATGTTCTTTTGCTTCGTTGTTATATTTGTTCTCCTTTTCGGATGTTCCCTCCCCTCCTCTGTGGATTGTGGTTTTTGATTTGTCGTATGTGGCAGCTCGAGGAATTTGTTTGTGATGTCCTTTTTCCTTTTCTCATTGAATGAATTTTCCTTTTCTTTTTTTGATCAATAGAAACTTGCATAGAGAAGAAAATTAAGAGTACAACAAATGTGAAGGGAGGACTGCAGGATTCCAAATTACTTGGTCCTGTTCAGTCTTCGCAAACTTGGCAAGCCAGTCAGCTAGCTGATTACAAGATCGACTCACAAAGGAAAAACAACAGGACTCAAACTCCTTTGACAACATCTTGATGCTTTCTTCGATGGCTGAGGTGACCCAATCCGAGGAGTCTCCTGAAATCAGACGATTAATAACAGCTTTATTGTCTGTTTCGATGATAACCTTTGAAAAGGCGAATTTTTTTGCTGTCATGAGTCCAAGCTTGATAGCAAAGGCTTCAGCAGCAGCAACAGACGGCGCCCAACATGGAGCTGAGATTCCGTGGAGACAAGAGCTTGAGTTATCACGGAAAACAGCTGCGATAGATGTTTTCCCTGAGTCTTGGTCATAAGCGGCATCGCAGTTGATTTTTATAACACCTGAAGGGGGGGTATCCACTTTGCATTTCTTGGGACTTCTATCGAATTCTCAGTGGAATCAAGTTTGTTTGCTTGTTGGAATTCCATAAAGTCACGGTCTGATCTTAGCCAAACATCCCAGGGGGAATCCTTTCTCCCTTCAAAAACCAAAGCGTTCCTTGCTTTCCATATATTCCAGAGAATGAAAGCAAGATGAGCGTGTCCTTCCTTAGACAGCCCCAGATTTCGATCTTGACTTAGTTGACACCACCACTTTGGGAATCCTGGAAAACCGATGGCAGTAGGGGAATAGTTAAAAGCCGATGCTCTCTAGATAGCTTGAGCAAAAGAGCAGAGAAACAGAAGATGTTCTGCCGATTCCTGAGGGTGAAAACAGTGGGGGCAGACGTCCTGGTCCTTAAGATTCCCATGTAAACGGGCTCTCAGCGAACTCTTTGTTGGAACGATATCATGACATAGTCTCCACAAGAAAGATCGAATCTTAGAAGGGACCTTAAGCTTCCAAACTGAATTCCATAATTCTTTCTTATTTAGAGTGCCTTCACTGGAGGAGGGGTTGCTATCCTCTCGAGCCTCTTCCTCCATAAATCGATATCCCGACTTCGCGGAATAATCACCGTTTTTATTACCGGCCCATATGAGAACATCCTGGACATTTGGTCCTCCAATCGGGATGGTCAATATCACCTTCGTTTCTGTTGGAGAACAAAGTTCATGAATTTTCGCTTCATTCCATGTCCAGTCTGGGCTGATGATGGAGCAGACGGACGGTGCGGGGAAGCCCTGCGGCAGTTGAGAGGTAAGTCTAAAGCCCTTGATCTTCGGAATCCAATTGTCATACCAGGTTGAAATGCTTTTTCTATTCCCGACCCTCTAGAGAGAACCCTTTTTTATGACCTTGATTCCTTCTCTTATTCCAGACCAAGCCCAAGATGGATTGGAACACTTCGGAGCCTCGAAAATGTTCCCGTTTGGGAAATAAATTCCTCGGAGGACTTGAGAGAGCAGGGATTCTGGATTCCTAATCACCCTCCAGGTAATTTTAGAAACGAGAGCTTTATTGAACAGTCTGAGGTTTCTGAATCCCATTCCCCCTTGTTCTTTAGGCTTACAAAGATCCTTCCAATTGATCCAGTGGATGCTCCTCTCCTTCTCTGCGCAGTTGTTCCACCAAAATCTGGCAACAATGGAGCTGATCTCATCACAGAATGTAACCAGTAGAAGGAAACCCTGCATCACATAGGTGGGAATAGCCTGAGCAACTGCTTTGATGAGTATCTCTTTCCCAGCACTAGACAAAAATTTGGTTTTCCATCCTCTAAGCCTGTTAAGGACTCGATCGCGAATAAAGGCCAACGCTTCTTTTTTGCTTCGTCCCCAGAAGGAAGGTAGCCCAAGGTATTTTGAGTCCTCCTCCATTGTCTTGAAACCCAGAATATTTTGGAGATGGATTTAAGACTGTTGCTAACATTTGGAGAGAAGAAGACGGAGGATTTCATGTGGCTAACTGTTTGGCCTGTGGAAGATTGAAAGAGTTGAAGAGTCTGCAGTAGCCCTGTACAGTTGCTTTCAGATGCCTCTGTGAAAACAAGGCAGTCGTCCGCAAACAGCAGATGGCTCAGAGTGGGGCATCTCCTTTTAATTCTCAGACCTGTGAAGAGATCCGTTTCAATTCCTCTTTCAAAAAACCAGGAGAAGGTACTTGAAATGAATGTGAAGAGGAAAGGGGAAAGCGGGTCGCCCTGCCGCAGGCCTCTCTCTGCATGAAATTCTCCTTTGCGTTCGCCATTGACCACCAGTGAGAAAGACACAGAGGAGACACATTTCATCACTCTGCTGATCCACCACTCGTCAAAGCCCATTTCCTTCATAACAAACTGAAGAAGATTCCAGTCCACTTTATCATAAGCTTTTTCCAAGTCAATCTTGAGTGCCATGAAGCCCTTTCCTCCTTTTCTGGTTCTCTTTATAGCATGAAAGGCCTCATTTGCCAGGATGATGTTGTCATGAATTGCTCTGCCTTTCACGAACGCAGATTGGTACTGCGGAATAAGGTCCGGAAGAAAGACCTTTAGCCTGGTTGCGAGGACTTTGGTGATCACTTTTAATGAGAAGTTACATAGGCTGATCGGTCTCAGATAGGAGACTTCTGTGGGATTTGCCTTTTTTGGGATAAGCACTATGTTGGTTTTGTTAATTGTGGGGTCTAGCTCCCTCTCCTTGAAGAAGGCTGTTACCATTCCAATGAGGTCATCCTTTACAGTATTCCAGAAGGACTGGTAAAAACAACCGGGAAAACCATCTGGGCCCGGAGCTTTCGTTGCTCCCATATCAAACACTGCCTTCTTTATCTCTTCCTCATCAATCGGCTTACACAGAGCTGTGTTCATTTCAGTTGTAACAACCTTGGGAATGATATCTTTAAGCCGACAAGTGTCAATGGAATGGTCTTTCATGAACACCTGTTGAAAGTGCTGAAGTAGATAAGTGGCTATCTCCTCCGGTTCCTCGAGCCATGACCCATTCTCATGCTTGATTTTGACAATTAAATTAGCCCTTCGGTGTTGGATGGTTGTAGCATGGAAGAATTTAGTATTTTTGTCTCCCCACTTTAACCAGTTCACTCTAGATCTTTGATGCCAATATCTTTCCTCGCTTTCCCATTCGGTATCGAGCTCTTCCTTTATCCTTTTATACTCTTCCAGCTCTCTTTCCGATAGCTTCCTTCCTTGAAATTTTGATAAACCATCCATCAGAAATTGCTTTCTCTCATTTCTCCTCTTCATCTTTTCTTTGTTCCATTTCAGAAGGGTATTTTGTGTGCTATGGATCTTCCTTCGGAACCTTGACATCACTCTTTCTCCGGGAGCGATGTTCCAGCCTCTATCCACTGTCTGGGAGCAATCTTTCTCTAGAAGCCATTTGGTTTCGAATCTGAAGTCTCTCTTGTATTTCCTGGATAGCCCTTTAGTTAGAAGGACTATAGGGGTGTGGTCAGATGCGGTGGTAATTTCCATCACTCTCATGGCTTTGGGGAAGGCGAAGCTCCATTCTGGGGAGCATAGAATTCTATCCAGCTTCTCAAGTATAGTGTGTTCTCCCCCTCTTTGGTTGTACCAAGAGAACTTGCCTCCCTTAATAGGAACCTCAATCATACCTGAGGAGTCGATGAAGTCAGTATACCACTTTGTTTCCGATGGATTAACAGGATTTCCTCCTTCTTTATCTTCCTGGCAAGCAACCGTATTTGAATCTCCAATAATCACCCATTTATCCTGTAAGTTCTCTCTGCACTTCGAGAGATTCTTCCAAAATTCTTGACGGATTTCTTTGTTGGGAGGGCCATATATGAAAGTATTATACCACGAGTCCCCCTCCTGAAGTCTGATTTTCATGTCAATGAAATTCTGATCATATCCCAGAATAGTAACATCTACTTCCGACTTCCACCACAAGGCAAGTCCTCCAGCTAGGCCTTGTGGTTCTACATAGAAGGAGAAATCCATTTTCATTTTCATTTTTATTTTTTCCAGATACCTCTTCTTCTGTTTTGTTTCACTGAGGAAGATGACTGTCGGCTTGATCTTGAAAATAGAGTTTTGAAGAGCTCTCACAGATTTTTGGTTCCCTACTCCTCGAATATTCCACGTTAGTATAGACATGATTCTCTCAATTCACAAAAGCAGCACCACCGGCCTTCGAGATCAAAAACCAGCAAGGAATACAGATTCACTAGAGCTCCTTTCGGAGATTCTGATCAATGCACAATGGTTCCAGACCCAGCAAGGAGTTCCACCACAAATAAGGCGGGTTGCCCGTGTTAAAACACATAAAACTCCATCGGGAAAACAACAGATTCACTGGAGCTCCTCTCGGGCCCTCAATCATTTACCGAGAAACCACCGCGGACCAGTTTCCGGCGTCACGAAACAATAAACAAAAACACAGAGAAAAGAATTTTCCAAGTAAACCTCAGCATAGAAAATACAGCAACCATGGGCAAACAAAAGCATAAGACCTTAATCCAATAGAAAGGGGAAGTCCACAAGATAACGGGGCGGATATGGGGGAGAAAGGGTTCAACCACCAGAAAGCGGGGCAAAAAGAGGGGAGAAAGGGGATCAACCACCAGAGATCGGGGCGACACGGGACTGACCGGGCGAGAGGAAAAGGATAACCGGAGTCTTACAGTGCTTGGGAGTTCAAAGGTGAAACAAAGTTCTCGATCAGATTCCCAGCCGGAGAAACGTGCATAAAGGGTGGACGCTCCCACTGCAATCTCCTCCGAAGCCAAGAAAAACGCCACGAGCAAACCACCTCCGGGGACGGTACCTACACCACCGGAGCACGACAGCCGTCTGAGGGGGCCAAGCCACACGGAGACGAAGCCGTTCAATACTACCAGGACCAGGCAGCACTCCACCGATTGAGGCTCGGGGATTCTGGACGAGAGGAAATTTGGGGGCGCGTGGCCGTTACGCGCGTAAATAGCACATACGCAAGGGAAAGTTTGACAAATTGAATGAATTTTCCTTTTCTTTGATAAAAAAACAAGTACTAAAAATAGTTTAATTTCATTTACTTTTCTTCTGCAACTTATTTTAAGCTTAAGGTGCTGAAAACCCTAAACTTTTGAAGGAAAAATTCAACCTTTTAAATTAATTTTTTGATCAATATTATTCGTTAATTTTTTAGTCGCCTTTCTGCTTTTCAGGGTTTCATTCTGTCTAACCAGACTGACCCATGTTGCACACTTAATTTTAGTGGGTGAGTCTCACAGCAAGGATTTTATGCTTACACAACGCCTCGAAGTCGAGACATGCTTAAGCGAAATCAAGATACTTACCACTTAGACCAACCCCTATTGGTATATTATTCGTTAATTTTTAACATTTTTATTAACTTAAATTTATAATGGCCCTGTTTGGCAATTAACGGATAGCTGATAGCGGATTACATTAGCTGATAGCGGATAGATGATTGCATTAGCTGATTTGACTAGCAGATTGTATTAGATGATTGTATAAAAGTGTTTGGTAAAATTAATTGATAGATGATAGCTATTTGATTATTTAAACAAGCAAAATGACATATAAGGACATAATTATATTCAATACTTATTTGAATAGTTTATTAGTTATCGATATTTTGCATCTATTAATATTAATTAGATTATGAAAAATAATTTTTAATATAACATTACTAATCATATTTGAATGATCTATATATTAATTTATTATTTATATAATTTTTAATACAATTTAATTATTAAATTTAAATACAAATATAAATGTGTGAGAATAAAAAGAAAAAAAAATGTTAGTTTATAAATGTCACAATGTAAATACGTGAGTTGAAGAATTAAAATAGAAATAGTTAAATTTAGGTTATTTGGAGATTTTTTATAATTGTTAAGGGTAAAATGGTTTTATAACTCTATGTCAAAATTTCTAATTTCAAAAAACTCATATTAGTTGCTTTTCCAAAATTAGAGGTTTCACCCCAATCCGCTATTTCAATTCGCTCTTTACCAAATATTCAAATTAGCGGATTTGATCGGTCAAACCTCTAATTTTGGCTCAAACTTCTCTTTACCAAACATGGCCAATATGAATTTAAATTTATTTATTTAAATATTAACATCTCACGCAAGTTTCAATTAAAATAATCAAAACTATATATTATATTTATTATCCACTTTTAATTTTTTAAAGGCATTGTATATGAACTATATGTTTTTACTAAAAATATTTTTAAAATTTTTATTTTTGTTTTGTTTTGTTATTTTTATTTTTTGGGTAAAACTCCAACTACATTCTAAGAATTTAATTTTTTAAAAATATATTTAATTAGTTAGCAGCAAAATGTACGCATAAATTATTTTTTATTAAAAATAATTATACATTATTTGTAAAATGTAATAAAAATATAAACAACCTCATTTTTATTTTTTTTTTACATTTTATTTTACTTAAATGTTATTTTTTGAGTTTATTTAAGGCTCCAAAAATAAACCAAAATTTTATATTAAATCATCTTTTTTTATTTACCCAAAACTCAACTTATAATATCATATAAAATAGAGGGTATTTTTTGGCATGAGACAAGCCATGACCTAAGTAGTCCCGTTTAAATAAAAGTTATTGAATCCATTACAACAAGTGTTGGATTAAACTGTGAAAAACATAGAAGTAGTTGCAGTGAATTTTATTTTACTTTTTACAAAAAAAATGCTCGTGATGTTCTAATACATAAAATTACGATAAGACATAAAAATACATCATACATCTAATTTTTTAAATCTCAATTCTAAATTATAACTTTAAACCTTAATTATAAATTTTAAATATAATTTTTTAATGATAGAGCATAAATAAGAATATCGAAAAAGTACAGACTAATTTCGCTGGTACTTGGTAAAACTTAAAAGTAGGTTTGGCTTGGGGTGCATCGGTGACAATTAATTCACATGAATTCCCGAGGACATATTTAAGGACAACGATGCTAAAAGGAAGACGCCCCCGCTGTACTCTAAAAAGGACCGAGGAGGTCAGGACTCAGGAGGATAACATCTAAAACCCAAAAGGTACGACTCTTAAGGTTTTATATTTTGTAGACCAAAACCCTCCCCCTCCCCCTCTACTTTTGAGCAGAAATTGTATCATGAGTTATTTTCACCACGGTCATTTATGAGATCAATCAATAAATTTTATCTCATCTTTTTACAAAATAAATAAAAATTGTTTTTAAAATTTGATTTATTGTAAATATAAGTGAAGATTCACTTGGTAAAAAGATGAGATAGAAAAAAATTAATGAAATGAATGTATTTTATTGGTTGGTCCTATGAATGACGTGGTAAGAAAGACCTATGATATAATTTCTCCCTTTTAAGACCAATGAAAAGTGAAATCCCATGGCCAACAATCAACTGGTCTAGTAAGATAAAATGCTAGATCCCCTAAGTATAGTTAGGGATTTAAATTTTGATTTGTGAATGAAGAAATTGAGTTAGAACTAGAAGGGTCGTTCCCATTTAGATATATGCAAAACTCGATTCAGATTAGCCGAACGATAAAGGAGAAAAGGACTAAAACAAAAGCAAACTAAAACCCCAATCCCACTGTTTCACTAAAAGGAACGTGGGCAAACATATATACTTTATACATAGGAATCACTGTGAAGGCACTATAGCTCTACCACCTCTCTGGTTCCCGGACCACATGCAGAGGATCTTTGTCAACCCCATCCAGTCATGTACCTTTCTCGAATATATTTCGGGATTGCACCAGACAGAGAGAGGCATTGGTTTGTGAGATGGATGCAAACACAAAGCGATTGGGGGTAGAGAAAAGCATGCAGTCGGCTATAGGCTCCTTCTGATTCATGCAAATAACGAGTGAGAGGGAATGTTTAAAGCTGTTGCATGGCTAATTGGTCATATTAATTATTATATATATTCCACCTATTTATCAATTAATTCTGATCGAATAATGTAGAAGTTCATTATAGATAGAGACGGCTTTTTCAACCCAATTTTCTCCATTTGAACATGTTCGTTTTGAGATTTTGGTGGCTTAAGGGCGAACATAAAAATAGGGCCCTAATAACAAGTATTGAAAAAATAAATTTTAAGAATAGCCCCCTAATAACAAGTATTAGAAAAAAATCGGGGATCTAATAACAAGTATTGAAAATATATTAAATTTTAATAGTATGTACCTAATAACAAATAGGGAAAACTACACCACTGACCACCAAACAAATTGAGGATACCTATTTGGACCACCGAACTATAGAAATCGTCAATCAGACCACTAAACTTATAAAATCAACCTATTTTGACCACCGTTGTTAAAAATCTAACGAAGGAGTGAAGGAACTGTCACGTGGCAATTGACAAAAAAAATTTAAAAATTACATATTTGGTCCATGTTATTTACATATTTTGTCAATTTAGTCCTAATTTTAAATTAATAAAATAATAAATATTTAATTAAGTGGTGACACATGTCAACACCTTATTGGAGGATTTTAATTATTTATATTTGATTTTATTAATTTATTTCCCCCTCCAATCAGGTGGTGACACGTGTCACCACCAATTTAGAGGAGAAAAATAAAATTCTATCCACCAGCACTAAGCAGGATTTAAACTTGGGTTTATCAAGTGTAAACCCAATGACTTTGCCACTGCACCAAGCACAACTTTATACAATAAATCTCCAGATATAATATATATCTCTTATTAGTTTCTACATTTATAAGCCAAAAGCTCAAACCCTAAACACTAATTTCACATATATAAATCTTAAACACTAAATTCTAACTCTAAATATTTCAAATTAATTTCACTCTAAATATTACGAAATTAAACCCCAACCCCTAAACATTTCAAATTAATTCCACGCTACATATTTTAAATTAAACCCTAAACCCCAAACCCTAAAAACTTCAAATTAATTTCATGCTAAATATTTCAAATTAAACACCAAACCCTAAAACCTAAATATTTCAAACTAATTTCATGCTAAATATTTAAAATTAAACCCTAAACCCCAAACTCGAACCCTAAACCCTAAAAATTTCAAATTAATTTCATACTAAATATTTTAAATTAAACCTTAAATCCTATTTGAGGGTTTATGGTTTATGGTTTAATTTGAAATATTTAGGGTGTAATTATTTTGAAATATTTAGGGTTTATAGTTTAATTTATAATCTTTAGCGTGGAATTAATGTGAAAATTTAGGGTTTAGGGTTTGGGTTTGAGGTTTAGAGTTTAATTTGAAATATTTAGCATGAAATTAATTTAAAATATTTAGGGTTTAATGTGAAATATTTAGCGTGAAATTAATTTGAAAATTTTAGGGTTTGGGGTTTAATTTAAAATATTTAGCGAGGAATTAATTTGAAATGTTTAGGGTTTGGGGTTTAATTTGAAATATTTATTGTGAAATTAATTTGAATCATTTAGGGTTTAGGATTTATATATGTGAAATTAGTGTTTTGGGTTTGAGCTTTTGGCTTATAAATGTAGAAACTAATAAGAGGTATATATTATATTTGGAGAATTATAGCACAAAGTTGTGCTTGGTGCACTTGAAAGTCCCATGTTCGAATCTTGCTTAGCATAGGTGTAGAGAAATTTATTTTTCTCCTCTAAATTGGTGGTGACACGTGTCACCATCGATTGGAGGGGGAAAATAAATTAATAAAATCAAATATAAATAATTAAAGTCCTCCAATAAGGTGTTGACATGTGTCACCACTTAATTAAATAATTTATTATTTTATTAATTTAAAATTAGGATTAAATTGAAAGAATGTGTAAATAACAGAGACCAAATGTGTAACTTTTAAATTTTCCGTCAATTGCCACATGGCAGTTTCGTCACTCCACCGTTAGATTTTTAACGACGGTGGTCAAAATAGATTGATTTTATAAGTTCAGTGGTTTGATTGACGATTTCTATAGTTCGGTGGTCCAAATAGGTATCCCCAATTTGTTTGGTGATCAATGGTGTAGTTTTCCCTAACAAATATTAAAAAGAAATTGGACCCTAATAACAAGTATTGGAAAAAATTATTAGATCCCTAATAACATATATTAAAAAAGTGCATCTTAAGAGTAGACCCCTAATAACAAGTATTAGAAAAAAAATTGAGCTTCTAATAACAAATATTACAAAAAAAAAGACTCATAATAACAAATATTAAAAAAATTGAATTTTAAGAGTAGGCCTAATAACAAATATTAAAAAATTGAGTCCCTAATAACAAGTGTTGAAAAAATGGACACATAATAATAAATATTAAAAAAATTAAATTTTAATAGTAGACCCCGAATAACAAGTATTGAAAAAAATGGACCCTAATAATAAATTGTGGAGCCTGATAAACACAACCGAATTGTTTGCCAAGTGGTGAAAAAGTGATAATTTGGGTGTTTGTGGTGGAAGCAAAAAGATAAAAAAAAATATGAACAATGATTTAGAGTGGTTCGACTTTATAACCAAAACCTACATCCACTACCTTAGCTCTTCACCAAGGATTTCACCAATTCACTAAGAATTTTTCCCTTTTTTAGACTTAGGAGGCAATCTTTTACAACCTAGACTTATAATCCAAGCCTAGCATCAAAAGCTCACAAACCGAGCTTTGAGAACTCTCTCAACCAAGAGAAAATTTAGCAAACAGAAATCTCTCTCTAAAGGTTGATGTTTGCACACTAAAGCACTCACCAAAATCCTAGAACACTTGATCATACATTGACAATTTGAGCTCACAAGTGTTTGTCTATGCAAGAATGGACAACTTAACACTAAGACATGATTTCGATCATAATGTTGTTGACTTGTGGATCATTAGCCTTTCATAAATGCTTGTGTTGGGAAATACCGGTACACCCCATGGCGCAGCAAAAAAATTATCCGACGATTACTTCTAGAGATCCATGTACGAAGAGCGAATTCGGGTGAAAAGGATGAAACATTACCTTAATAAAATTGAAAATCCACAGGGAGTATAGAATAATCCAAATCGAATCCAAATCATCACAATCGCGTTTCAAACTCTACGCAGTCTACTCGAACGAAACGAACAATATTTTCTCTTCTCTACTGTTAGGGAGGTTTTTCGAAAGACATATCTTGGCTGCTAGACCTTATGCCTTTATATAGCATTTAAAAACCTAATTCTAATTAAATTCGGATTCATTAAATATACAATATATTTAACAAAATATAATTAAAATATGTAGAATCCGATTCTATTTTAATTTAGATTCATTAAATATACAATATATTTAACCAAATATAATTAAATATGTAAAATTTGATTCTACTTTAATTAGGTTTCTTTAGAGATTTATATATTTTAATAGTATATGATAATTACAATAATTATCTAGTATTAATGTATATATATATATATATATAAACGAAATTATCTATAATTACTATAATTGTAATAATTTCTTTTTAATGATTATATGTGTACAACAAGTTTGTACACATGCTATTTAGTCAATATTTATTCGTTTCAATCATAGGATGCGACCCTTGTAGGTTCATGCAACGTTATAGTAATATTTAGAACAATTATAATATTACAAGCAATGAGTGACATCTAGCAATACATCATTGTTACCTAAATTACATGAAGTTGTGGTTCAACTTTACCTTTTTCCATGATTAACTTCTTTTATGTATTACATCATTTTGTCCTCATATCTAGATCGGACACAAGTCATGGATTAGTCACACTTGTATAGTCCATCTAATATTTCATGATATCTTGAGTAGACTATTATAAACGAATAACTATGATATCTCATATCAATTTATTCGAGCATGGACATGCATTTTCTAGTCTCACTCAATCAAGTGGCCTGAGATATTACTCCTATTATGTAGGAGGGACAAATCCTATCTTGAACAACCATATTTCGCTACAGAGATTGTGACATATCCAATGTCAGTCTTTATAGTGTAGTCAGTTACGACACACGTTTGACCGTATTAAAATATGTCACTCACATGTTGAAATGATGATGATATCAAGTCTGAGGATCATACATGTAGTTATCACGATGATCCATGTCGTGACTGTCATATTATAATCCAAAAAACATGCTCATAGCGGGTCAGTCCAATATGTCGTTTTCTAACACATACTTATGTATTGATTTTGACGTCTCTATGTGAATGACAACGCTTTGTCATCAATCAACTACATATTAGTCTTAATATATTATTGTTATCCATGCCCACAATAATACTTGACTAAGGACATTCAAGAATAACTATATTATTATAAGGACTTTATTAAAATTAAGTTTATTTATAAATGCATAGAATAAGACTGAAATAATAATAATGGCTTTATATTAATAAATAAGATAAAATAAGTATGTCTTTTATAACCATCTCATGATTGGTCATTGGGCATACTCCAATAGCTTGGAGGTCCCTTTTTATACTCCCAATAGAGTTTGTAGCCGTTGGAGATCGTTGAGATAAAATTGGAGCCGCTGGGACCTTAATTTCTCGCAATAAATGTAGTTCTGGAGCTGTCCATATCGATACGCGAGTACCCTTATCGGTACGCCCTTCTTCAAAACTAGCCGTTGAGTCTGTTGCAACAAAGTTGTTTCAATACGCCTTGGTGCCAATGAAACGCGTAACGGTACACCATTGTACCGAATCGGTACAAGTGTTTGTTAATGCTGCAGGAAACTAGCCGTTGGGGGTTTTCGAATAGCCGTTGGGAATTTAAAGCTGGGCGTATCGAAACACTACATAGCGTATCGAAACGAACCCCT
Source organism: Hibiscus tridactylites (assembly GCA_958450335.1). NCBI lineage: Eukaryota > Viridiplantae > Streptophyta > Magnoliopsida > Malvales > Malvaceae > Hibiscus > Hibiscus tridactylites. The sequence continues at coordinate 37,127,863 of OY288271.1, forward strand.
CCCCGTATCGATACGTCTAATGCCTGTATCGGTATGGGTTTCGGTAGAAACAAAACATGTAGCTAAAGCCTTTAAGGTGTATCGATACGGGGTATACCATATCGGTACGGTCAAGCTGAAATCTTTGGTTTGGCTACTTTAAAACATTTCAAACCTTACCAAAACCTTTTGAAAACTCCTCAAACATATTTTAAAGTTGTTTGGACTTAAAATTATTTTTGAAATCTTTTCAATTTAGTCCAAAACTATTTTTCAATTATTATATCAAAACAAATATCCTAACAATCTCCACATTTTTGATAGAATAAAATCAACTTGAAAAATTGTGTTTGAGATTCTCCCCCTTAGTAAAAATAAATTTTAAATAAGAGACTATAGATTAAAAAAAGTTAAAAGCTCCCTGTTGACGCTCGAAAAGTACTAATTTATATGCTTATTTCACATGCTATTCCTTGTCTTTTAAGTACATTTAGTTGCATTTAGGTCGCAAAATCATGCATTGCATAAAAAGTAAGGATTCGTTGTTATGCCAGTGAGAAGAGTTGTTTTTGGCACCTTTTTGTAGATTGGCATAGTTGATGGCACAACAACTAGCAGAGCAGGAGCAAATTAACCTAGGAAGGAGACGACGCCAAGGAGGATGTCGAGTAGCCGTTGACACAGAAGAACCTTTAATGCCAAGCACCAGTTGGCAGAGAAGAGCATTTGATGCCATGCCAAGAAGATGTTGACCTCGAAAAAATAGGACCAGATCAGGTTGCGAGAAAATATGGATTATATCAATTTCTGAAAAAATAGCGGACAAGCAGTGCCAAGCGCGGTTGACAGTACCATGCCGAGCTGCGATGCCAGAAGAGCAATGGCAAGATGACGACAACCCTAATTTGATCAACCCTAGCATTCAAATGCTGGATAAGATGATCACTTTTCTTATCCCTACACGTTCAAATTCAAATCCAAGCTAATCCTAGGCTATCCATGGAGTCCTATTTAAACCCGATCAATGCAAAATTTTAGGGCGAACAAGGAAGGATAGTGATCGGAGATAAGGTTCAACATTCGACCAAGAGCATGGCTGTGAAGAGCTGTATCGAGAGACCCTTTTCTAGCCCATCCTATTTTTTATTATTTTTATTTTTACTTAGTTTTAATGATGATGGATGTTAAAAACGATAATGGTTTTTTGGTTGACACCCTCACCATGAACTAATTTCATAGTTCGTGAGGGGTGGTTGCGTTTGAACGCTATGTTTTTGTTTAGTTTTTAATAAATCAACACTACATCGACATTGTTTTTCCTATATGACATGTTTACTATTTTTTAAGTGTGCTGCTAAGCGACAGTTGGCACTCCCTTTTTAAAATACTATGCCAAGCGACGGTTAGCAAAGTTAGCCTATTGCAACTCAATATCATAACTGACTTGGGTGGCGACGGTCAGATGCTAGATACTGAGGTGAGATTCTTCAAGAAAAGATGTTCAAGTTGATGAACTTACTTCGGGAGTGAAATCTACCCCTAAAGAGTAAAGATTGATATTTAATCGAATTGATTTATGAAAACTCATTCACTATAGACATATAGAGGTTTTTCCATGATTAATTAGGGCAATGCTATTAACAGAGACATTGCTACTTTTGAATCTGCTCAGCAAACAATGCCAAGACATGATTTGTTAAGAGCTGGCATGACATGAACATCGTGAAAACCAGTCACTATTTGCCCTCGCTCGTCATTTGCTAAGATACCTTCCTTGCCAACGTTTAAATTTACTTTTCGCATTCTCATTATCTTTTCAATTTCAAAACCACTCCACATCAAAACATCTTTTTTAAAAGACAAGTAATTAGCAAGACATCAGCTCCAACGCAATCTCTGTGGGATCGACACTTAGCTTAGCCGTTGTATTACTTGAAGACCGTGTATACTTGCACGTAAAAGACTCTTGGCATTGTTTTATACTTGCCCAATACATATAATTTGCCCCTTTTTCCTGCATTCACTTTACACATCTTCTACAAAGTCTACAAGTTTTTGCGCTGTTGCCGGGGATTGCAACGGATTTGATTGTTTTTAAATTTTTACTTCTTTTGGTTTTGGTTTTGTTTTTATTTTTGTTTTTACTAGTGTATTACCATGAACCGTACTGAGAGGGAAGCTTTTCCATTAGACCCTGAGATTGAACGCACCTTGCGTAGATTGAAAAAGAGAATTCGAGAAACGAATCACGGAAATCAAGGAAATGCATGAGCAAATGGCGTTAACAACAATCAGAACCCACTAGAGAACGATAATAATGTCGTCAACAATGTCGAAGAAGAGAGATCCATTCGAGAGCAATCAACACATTACATCACAGAGTTAATGCCAGAAGTTATTGACAATGAGGTAAATGAATCAAATTTCAAACTCAAACCTGTAATGATCTCAACTCTTTTGAATGTAGGACAGTTCGATGGAGCACTGACTAGAGATCTAAGGCAACATTTAAAGCAATTCATGGAGATATGTCAATTATTTCAGCAACCAGGAGTACCTGAGGATACCTTAAAGCTTAAATAATTTACTTTTTCTTTGAGAGACAGAGCAAAGATGTGGCTCAATTCCTTGCCACCTAGCTTAGTCACTTCATGGGCAGATGTATGCCAAAAGTTTCTAACATAATTTCAGCTGCCAACGCTCACTGCCAAGGTGCGTGGTGAGATCATTACCTTCAGGCAGGCTGAGGACGAGACCTTGTATGATTCCTTGGAAAGATTTAAAGACTTGTTGAGAAGGTGTCCTATGCACGGGTTCCCAAATTGGACCTAGATATAAACCTTCTACAACGGATTGAATGCACAGACAAGGACTATTGTTGATGCTGCAGCAGCCGGATCATTGCTTGACAAAAATTATACATGTAATCCCCTCGACCCGACCTGGCCGATAGACCGAACTGAATGGATCACACGGAGAATATTCAAGTAAATCGGGAAAGTTTACCTCAATAAATGATCATTTTTTTTCTTTTTATCTTGTCTAGATGCATCTTAGGTTCCTATGTGTACGCACACAAGCATCAGATAAAACATCAACACAATCTCCAATTAATTATAGCCAAATAAGGTTTAGGGACCATTTCATAAATTTGGTAAATTATATGGGCTTTTGCCAAGTTCAAGTTACCAACCTTTAATTAAGTTCGTTACATGCTTAACTGTGAAATCTCAGCTCAAAATGACATTTAGTACTCATCCAATTGCATACAAGGCAAACATGGATCAAATCGTAAGAAAAAAAGAACATTCAAAAGTGAGGTTTAACCAAATTAACGACCCGCGTATCGATACCCTTAGGGAGGGTATCGATACGCCCTTAATGGTCAGACTTCCAAGGCTTTGCATCACCAGACCGTATCGGTACGTTGAGGTACCGTATCAGTATGCCCTCCTCCAGTGACTAAAGAAGGTATCGATACGACCCCGTGTACCGGTACGCCCCTCACAATCAAGGAGGCTGTATCAATACACTTCAGACTGCAAAAGCCCAAAATGCAGATTTTGAACCACAACGACCAATTCAGACTATTCCAATCATCATTAGACATACTTGCACTCAAGAAGACATCAATACTCAAAAGTACAAGACAATGAAATCGTCAAAACATCATCATCATCACTTCCGATTTCTAGAGACATGCTTCCTAAGAGTTAAAAGAAACCAAAAAACCATAAGTCCCAATTCAAGCACAAACCAAGTTTAGAGGCCATTTACAATACCGAATATGCATCACAAACTTGCACGAAACCAGAAATTAACAAACCAACAACATTCATTGCATTGGACACCCCTATTGCCCTTATTACACTAGTTCAAAAGCACGACATACTTTTAGCAAAATGTCTTGGTGTGATTCCTCGAAGATGCTGCCTCCAAAAGCCTAATTATCTGCATTGATGAACAAGGAGAGCATAAGCATACAAGCTTAGTGAGGGTTGCTCAAAACCACAAACATCATCAATGCACAAAACCGTTTTCACTCTTTCCAAAACCCTCACGCCTTTCTTAACAAACCATGCACTCTAACATCAAAATCATTGTATTAAACCATTGCTACTCATTTTCCAAGCCTTTCAAGCATAAACACCATTATGCTAAGCTTAAGCCAAACATGCATCCTTCACAAATGTGTATTAACAACATTTTCACAATATCCCATTTTATTATATTGGCTCACAAGTGATAAACAACAATCTCAAAACATATATCGGATACACGGATTACCAAGGGTTGTCCCACACCCTTCATACACTCTACCAACATTACAAGGCTCACACACGAGAGTGACCCTCCATCGTTGTGACACCCGTGGTGGAGTATTCGGTACAATCACAACCCTTCAACACCACTCATCGATAGATGTATAATCCACTAACGAGAGACGGGACAAACACAAGGTTTGCACCCGAGAGCTACCCTCAACCGTTGCAACCTTAAACAATCCTCAATCGTTAGGGTACTTGGATGGAGTATTCGGTACAATCACAACTCCTCAACATCCAAGGCGACTTGTTTATAGTGCACTCAATCCTATAGCCATCTAACTGTATCCGATTTCATTTATAAAACATTTTATTCAACATCACTTGCCAATATAACCCATACTTCATGCATAACTCACTGTTTTTAAAAAGCATTCATGATAAGCCATCAACAAGCATTAAACCATGCTTAAAACCTCATGCATCAACTTATGCTTACAAGGACCACTTACCTAGTGCATCCTTAAACCACATGGCATCATCATACACAATTTATATTCTCAAAACATGTTTTAAAACAGTAGGTTAATGCAAGTAAAATCAAGTGCAACCAAAGGCTCAAAACTAGCACAACCGAGGGAGAAATTTCAGTTTACTTACTTCCGAACTTAATAAAGCGTTTAAAGCTCTTATTAAGTTCCCAAAACCTTTTCTAAAACGTTTCCACGCTGGAAAACTAAATTCCACTCACCGACTCGCGAAACCACGCTTGCCGACGCGACTACCGATCTTCCGAAGCCTCCAAAAATACTTTGTTTGCTTCTGGAATATTATCCCTTGTTTTTAACACACCAAAAACAGAGGTTCAATGCATCAAAATGCATCCAAAACACCAGAACAAACAAGAAAACCCGCAGCCCTGCTCTAAAGCACCAAAACACCCATCCGAAACAACCGAAAACTCAATCAATAGACCTCTAACTTCATCACAGCGATTACCAAACTAATCCAAAGCATTTTAGGCATTAATCAACAACCAAAAACAACCTAAAACCATCCTTATACCTCCAGCAACTCAAATTCCTCAAGAACACCTCAAAAACTCACCAAAAACACTTTAAAAACTAAGGATCTCAAGGATTTCGGGATCTATATGATCAAGACTCCACTTCAACACCAAAAACCTTTCAAAACTCATTTAGAAACAATCTCAAACCAACCATTTAAATCAAACTCCGAAAATCACCTTAAAATCTATTTTCAAATAAGATTTCAAGAGTTTAACAATCTAACAACAAAACCTCAATCAAAATCAGTATTAAAGAGTCAAATATCTTTAGAATTTCATTAACGAACTTAGATTAGAGGGATATCACGAAAATTACCTCCAATCCTTGCTTCTTCTCTAATTTGGCAAGATTTGTTTGAAGAAACTTGATAGAAAATGGAAGAAATCAATAAAGAAAAGATAGAGATAAAAAGAGGATTTGAGAGAAAAGGATTTTTCTGGAAAATTGAGAGAAAATGGAGTGTTTTTGGCTAAAGTGAAAGTGAGAAATGAAAAGCTCGTCAAAAATTTCATTAACCGATTAACTAACTTTCTTTAATTAATTAAATAAAACCTTTTTAATTATTTAATATACATTTAAACACATGCCAAATTAGGGAAAAGACATAATTTCTAAGTAGCTCCCTAAAGATTCTAAGATTTTGACTCTTATTGAAAAACACATTTTTCTAACTATTAAATCTTTACATTTTGGTCACTACCCAAAATGTACACCTTTGAAAACCCGTTTTGTAAAATTGATTTGACCAACCTCTCAAACATCATTTTAGAGGATTTTAGGAATTTTTATCCCATCCCGAACCTTGATTTCCCTAAACCACCTTCTAAATGGTTCGAACAACCGACACCGGTTCCACTGGACCAACCCAACACACCAATTCACATAAGCCCAAAATCGGGACGTTATAATACAGAAGCCGTTGGCATCCTTGAAAGGATAGCCATCAATGATTTTCAATATCCTGTTGCTAGACTTGGGACTGGAACCAAAGCTAGTGGGAAACTATAGTTGGATGAGCTAACGTCCATCCATGCCGAGATTTCCAACCTCACCAGCATGGTGAGAACTTTACAAGAAAGCAACAAGTCCCAAGCAGTTAAAGCATTATAGTCATTTTGCACTATCTGTGGAGAGAACCACCATGTAGTTGAAAGCCCTACCAATCCTGCATCGGTAAATTTCATTAGCAATTTTGGACGTTATTATAATCCTAAATCTAACTCTTATAATGCAGGTTAGAGGCAGCACCCTAACTTAGCTTGGGGAAATCAAGGGGGAAACTAGTACAATGCATAATGCCCAGAGGCAAAACCAGAATGTCAAGCCATCACACTGTCAAAGTACCATGACACATAGAGTTCAAAATAATTTCTAGCAAGGGCAAAATATCAATCAAGGAGGCAATCTCACATAGTACACAAAGTAGAATAATGTCACAGTTCATAGTCTGGCAGCTTCAATAGGGAATTTGAAGATCTAGATGGGACAACTTGCGAATGCACTCAACAATCGTCCACAAGGAGCTTTGCCAAGTGACATTGAAGATGCTCGACAAAAAGGTAATGAGTAGTGCAAGGCCATAACCCTTCGAAGTGGTAAACATTGTGAGGTAGAAACGACTGTCAAGCAGCTGATCGACTGCCAAGTTGGAAAACCAGTGCCAACAGATGAGCTTAGGGAATCAGAGAAGGAGAAAGCCAAATCAGATGATGCCAGGGGTGATGCCCACAATGATGCCAACACTCATGCCAGTTTTAGTGCTCAACAGGATGCCAATTCCAATGCTAACGATGATGTTAACAATGATGACAAGCAGACTGAGGCCAAAAAGCATACTGATGACAAAGTGGATGCCAGTACTACCTCGACAAAGCTGACAATACCAGCATATGTGTATCCACCGCCACCATTTCCAGCCAGACTTCAAAAGCACAAGCAAGACCAGCAATTTAAGTGCTTCTTAAAAGTGCTTAAGCAATTGCAAATAAACATTCCATTGGTTCAGGCCCTTGATCAAATTCCTAAATATGTAAAATTCATGAAGGACATCTTGTCCAAAAAGAGGAAGTTGGGAGAGTTTGAGGTTGTTGTCCTTAGACAAGATTGTAGCGACATGATCTTGAATCGATTGCCACCAAAGCTTAAAGATCCAGGGAGTTTTATTATCACTTGTATAATTGGCAAGAAATTCATGGGTAAGACATTGTGTGATTTAGGAGCCAACATCAATTTGATGTCACTATATGTTTTCAAGAAGCTTGGCATAGAAGCAAGACCTACCACAATGACACTCTAGTTGGAAGACCGATCATATGCACATCCCAAGGGTAAGATTGAGGATGCGTTGGTAAAGATAGAAAAATTTATATTTCCAGCTGATTTTATCATTTTGGATTATGAAGCTCACACTAATGTGCCAATTGTTTTGGTTAGGCCATTCCTTGCCACGAGTAGGGCCCTTATTGATGTTCATTGTAACGCCCCGAGTTTAGGGTCGAGAGATATTAGACTGGTTAACCGAGTCGGGTTAAATTAAATTGGAAGAAAACTATTTTTATTACACCGAAAAGAGTTTTAAAGGAAAAAGGGGAAAAAGGGGATTTTTCATAAAAAGGAATAAAAAAGGATTTTTTTATTATCAAAAGTCATCATCTTCCCTATTTGAAATTTCACGTTCAAAAACCCTCCCCAAACCCTATTCACTATTCCATTGATTTCAAGCTTCCAAACCAAGTGATTTCTTCAAGGTAAATGGTTCCCTAACTTAGTTTCATCTTCCTTAAGTCTTAAATGTTGTGATTTTTACAAAACTCATGGATTTATCTTGTTTTTGGTTTTTAAAGTTTTGTTTGAAATGAAAGAAATCTTTGGTTTTTCGTTTGGGTTGATTAAGGCTGAGTTTAGAGTGTTTTTATCTTTGTTTTAACACTAAAGTAACATAAAAATGATGATTTTTTAATGGAAACCCGAAATGGGTGTTGTGGGTGATTTTAAAAGTTGGAAATCTTGAGTTTTTGGTTGGGTTTTGAGTCTAAATGGCAGCTGGAGGTTTGATAGCTTTGGATTGATGTTTAAGGATGTAAAAAGGTATATTTTTTATGGTAAATTCGTTGACTGTGGCTGCTAGTAGTTTGGGTTTGAATTGGCTATGTTTCGGGTGTAGTTTGAGCTTGAATTGATGTGTATTGATGCAAGGTTGTTGAGTTCCGAGTCTTCGTTGTGTTTGTGAGTGTGTTTGTGTTCTAATGTTCGATTTTGGGTTGCTCAAAATAGAGGAATTGGATTCGGGCTTTGTGGATGGAAATATGGGTAGTTCAGAGGCTTGATTCAGCGTCTTGGACATCGATTGTGTGTTGGCTGGTGAATGGATCGATTTTAAAAGCCTTAACGCGGTTAAGAGAATGTTTTGGGAGTTTGGATTAAGCTTGAAAGGCCAACCCAAGCTCGAGATTAAGTTTTAAAAGTTTATGCAATTAAATTGTGTTTTACGATTCTTGAATGCAAGTTGAACATACTATGTTATTATGTGTTGAATTGCATTGTTATGCATATTGAGATGTGGGACTTGTGTTTATACTTGCATTTTTGAGTACATGCGTTGCATGGAAGTTTGGACTTGGTAAGTGGTTCAAGCATCGATAATGCTTGTGGTTGTAATTGAGTATATTGACATGTGTTTGGTTGTTACCGGATATAATTGATCGATCAATAGGATTAGAGTGCACTCGAGGTAAAATTCGCGCGTGGCCTTAGTGATGTTAGATTCCACTAAGGAGGAGTACGGTGATGTGAGATTCCACCAGAAATTATGTTTTTACTAGACAGGTGAGTATGGTGATGTGAGATTCCACCGGAAGTGTCTAGTGGGGTTGAGAAACTATCCGCATATCCGAGTAAAAACGTTGAATGTCAATATACCCATGAATGCTCTAATTCTCATGTTAAGCATGTTGTTGATTTCCTTGTATTATGCTTATGTTTATGCATTGTGGTTTACTTTGCTTGCGTTATGAGAATGAGCATGTGGTAAGCCTAAGGCTTGTGGTTGCATTCGATAAATGCACGTGAAGGTAAATGCATGACATTGTGTGTTCAAGCATGTGGAAATGATTTGGAAATGGTTTTGGTTTTCAAGCAAACTACTGTTTTAAAAACTGCATTGTTGTAGTTACTCTTTAAGCACCGCTCACTAAGCTTCAACGCTTACGCTCTCTTTCCAACAATGTAGGCCCTTAGACCTTTTGTAACGCCCCGGTTTTGGGCTCAGAAGTTTTGGGCGTTGACCGGTTCAGTCAAAGTGCTGATCGAATATATAAGAGTGAATTTAGGAAAGCCTAGTTCGAATTGCATTAAAAATATGGGAAAATGTTCTAAAATCATCTTTTAATATATAAAAGTGAACTGTGAAATCAATTTTGGAAAATGAGGTTCGGAAGGTTGACATTTTGGCTAGTGACCAAAATGTAATTTTTGAAAGTTGCGGGACAGTTTTATAAAGGATTGAAACTTTGAATCTTTAAGGAGCTATTATTCCAAAAAGAGTTTCTCCAGATTTTTCTAAGATATTTTAAGGCTTTATTCTGATTTTAAAGATTATGAAATGTGGAGGGAAAATCATTTTTACCATTTCTTAACTAACTTTTCATTTTCTCTCAATTTTCCTTTTCTCTCATTTTCTCTCCACCCAAACACATTTCTCCAGATTTTCTTCTCTGATTTTGTCAATCTAAATCCCTCATTTCAACTCTCTTTTGATTCCTAATCATCTCTACAACAAAACCTCTCAATTTGCAAGTTGTTTCATTAAGCATTTTGGCTCTAAAAAGGAGAAATTCAAGTTTGGAGGTAAGAACGTCCTTCTCCTCTAAACTATCAGTTCTTTACTGAAATTCCTAAGTTCTCAATCCTTGATTTGTGTTTTGTTAATGGCTTTTCAATTGAAATCTTGATTTTGGCTTAAAATGCAAGATTTGGTGATTTTGGTGAGATTTTCGTGTGATCTGTTTGGGCAGTGTTTTGAAGTGTCAAAATGATGTTAAATGAATGCTAAATTGATTAGAAGTTGAGGTTTAATCAATGCAATCCCGGATAGGTTGAATTTCCTAAGTTTGGCTTGAGTTTTTGGTTGTTTTTGGAGTGTTTTTGGTGATCTGTTATACCTGGAGGTATAAGGATGTGTTTGTGATCATTTTGGATGTTAATTGATGTTTAAAAATGGTTAGAAGTGATGGATCTTGGCTGGGTTAAGTTTTGGAAGTGTTTGGAGGTGATTTCGGTTGTGTTTGGTAGCCAAATTGTTGGATTTGGGATGAGCAGCGAGTTGAGTCTTGTTGCTGGTGTTTTTAATGCATAATGATGCATTAATCCTCTGTTGTTGTGTGCTTGAAACAGGGGAGGTTGATCCGTGAGCTTTGAGGGTGTTGCGAAAGGTTTTCGGATGCTTGGAAGGCTTGTTGGCTAGCCTTGTTTTGTGTATCGGTGAGTGAAGTTGGGTTTTCATCTTTTAAACCAAGGTTTGAAGGTTTTGGGAGCTTAGTTTAAGTCTAAAAAACTTTGCTAAGCTCAAGAGTAAGTGATTGGATTTTCGCTCTTGAATTGTGTTGTGTTTGGTTTTAAAAGCTATTGTGGTTGATGATTGAGATGCATATGTTTTGCATGGTTTAAATCTGTTTTGAAAGCATATTTTAAGCATGGTTTAATGCTGGTTTTGAAAGCCATTTGAGAAGGATGCTCAAGGTAAGAGATCCTTGGTTTAGTATATGGTAATTGTGATTTTGATGCATAGTGTTGCATGTTGATCAATGGCTTGTATGATGCTTTAAAACAGTGAATTGATGATGGTAAATGTTACTTTTTGCATATTGGTTATGCATGTGAATCATTGGATTAAAGAGGTAATGGTTTTGCATATTGGTTATGCATGTGAATCATTGGACTAATGTGGTGATGGTTTTTGCATTGTGATTATGCATATGAATCAGTGGAATAACATGGTAAGATGGTTATATTGGCAAGTGATGAAAGTGGTTCTTGGTTCGTTGATCGGATATAGTTAGCAGGCTATAGGATTGGGTGCACCGTGAATTAAGTCGCCTTGGAGGTGGAGTGGTCAAGAGTGGACCAGTAAACTCCCTTCAAGTATCCTAACGAGATGGTTAAGGTCATAATGGAGGTGTTGCCCATTCGAGGACCTTGGTTGAGCAAAGGTTATATGGTGTTTAAAAGTCCATATATGAGAACCTTGTGCTTGTTAAGATCACAATGGCGGTGTAAGACCATGTGTGGATCTTGTGTGGGGTGTCCCGGATCTCGTTAGTGATTTATACAACTACCAATCGGTTATGCAAAGGTTGTATGGTGTTTAAAAGTCCATACATGGAAACCTTGTGCATGTTGAGGTTGTATGGTGTTTAAAAGTCCATGCATGGGAACCTCGGGAAAAGCTAAGGTTGTATGGTGTTTAAAAGTCCATACATGGGAACCTTAGGCTTGTAAGGTCAAATGGTGTTCAAAAGTCCATTTGGGAGGCCTTGGATTGGTAGGGTGTATGGAGCGTAGGGACAACGCTCGGAATCCGCGTATCCGATCGGGTTGTTGAGTTGAAAAGTGGATGTGGTTGATCACTTGGAAGCCAATGTAATGTTCTTGATCATAAAGAAGCATGAGATGCTTGAAATGATGCATGATTGCATGTGAAGCATGAGATGCTTGAAAAGATGCATGGTTGCATGAAAAGTGTATAATGCTTGTGAATGCATGCTTACTTGTTATGTTGAACAAGTGTGGATTATCATTTGATAAATGATGCATGTGTGCATGAAATCTCTTTAATGCATTGGAGTCTTGTTAAGACTTGTTTTAAAAGGCATGTGATGATGATGATGTGATTCATAAGTTGTCTTTGTTTAATGCATGAATTGGATTGCTTGAATAATGGTTTAAAAGGGGTTTCTTGCTTGAAATGATGTTCAAGTTTATGAATGGGTAATATGAAATGGAAGTGTTTTCCAAGGTTTTAATTTAGCTTTGCATATGGTGTTTATGCATGGAATGGTTAAAGGAATGTTTTTGCAAGTTGTACATTGAAATGGTTTTCTTAGTTTGCTGAGCTAAGGGTTGGTTTTCATGTGTGTGCAATGCATGGTTTAAGCATGTTGTTGAAAAGGGTTTTCAAACATGGCTTTGGTAAACAAATCGGGTTTGTTTTAAAAGTGTTTTGTAACCCGCTGCATTGATGGTGTTTTGGTTTTGAGCATTCCTCACTAAGCATTATGTGCTTACGCTCCTTTTTGTCCATCAATGCAGATTCTTGAAGTTTGGACAGCAAGGAGCAAGGGATTCAAGGTGGACTCCAATTGAGATGTATGTCTCGGTGAATAGCTATAGTTAATAAAGGCAATGGGGGTAGAATCTCTCGGATTGATGTTTTTGTGTTCGTATATGTTCGGACAAGTATGTTTTAATGTTGTTGATGTTGCTGAATCATGAATTGGCTATAATGAAATTGATTTGGAAAGTTTGTGCTTAAGTGGTTGCTTGTGTAGGAAGCATGCCTTTAGATTTGGGGCTTTTCATATACGATGTTATTCTGATGATTTGTTGATGCTTGCAAGTCTTATTTATGTTGAATTGCATGTTGGTAAAGTTTGGTGGCTTTTGGAGCATGTTCGAATGATCTATTGCATGTTTTGGAATTGCATTTTGCTGCAATCTGTGCAGGCGTTTCGGAACAGTGTGCACCGTTTCGGAACGGGTGCCTTGAATGAACCCAGGCGTCCGAAACGGTATGCACCATTTCGAAACGGTTTGGCCTTTGCCAGACCCCCGTTGCGGTACGCGTTGCGGAACGGCCCCGAGTTTCGAAACGGGCTCTGCCTGTTTCGGAACGGGTGACCGTTGGGGGCTGACATGGGCGGTTAAATGTTTCAGAATGTTTGCATTTTGGTCCTGAAACTTGTTTGTGCAATTGTATGAGTTTGGGATGTCCGTTTGAGCTGAAATTTGGCAGAGAAGCATGAAACCTGATTAATTTTAAGTTGGTAACTTAAAATTTGGTTAATTCCTTAAAGTTTTCAGAATTTACAATTTGGTCCCTAAAGTTGTAAATTGTTCAATTGGGTCCCTGTTTGATCTCTGATGTTTGTGATCTTTGAGTATGCTGTTTGCATGATCACATCTAAGGTTAATGTGCATCTAGACAAGACTAAAAAGAAAAAAAAAGGGTCGTTAATCAAGGTTGACTTTCGGGTTGACTTTGGTTTTCCCCGTGTGACTTTCTTAATTCGGGTCAACCGTCCGGGCCGGGTTAAGGGGGTTACACCTTTGGAGCAGCTCGGGGAACAAGGGAGGATCCAAGGGAGTTTGGTTTGCTCAAGTATGGTCTAGACTGCGATAATTAGTATTTAAGCAATGGGATAGGACCTTTGTGTTTGTGATGTTGATGGCATGTTCTTTTGCTTAGACAAGCATGTTTAGTTGCTTTGGGCTAGTATTGCCTTATGCCATGTTGAAGTATGCTTTTGTTTAACTTTTGGCTATGTTGGTGAATGCTTTGTATGCATGTCTCCTCTATGAATCTTATCTTGTTGGATGTTGCGTCATTAAGTGTTTAAATTGCTTCGTATGTTTATCCATGGTTGCTTTGAGATGTATGCTTGTTTGTATGTTGCTTGAATGGTCGTTAAATGCATCTAGCGTCGGGTCCTTATGCTTTTATCAGCTAAAACAAGTTTTGCAGTGCATGGCGTATCGATACGCTCAAGGGTTGTATTGATATGGTCCTCTACTTTGGACCTTGTTTTAGGCAAGGCGTACCGGTACGCGGGGGTGTATCGATACGCCAAATGCTCTCTAGAAATCTGAGAAATTGATGAGATTTTGGCGTATCAGTACGGGTCAAGAGAGTATCGGTACGATCTTCGTAGTCTGACCTTGGGGAAGTTGACCGTTGAGAGCATATCGATACAGTCTTCTAGCGTATCGATACGGTCTCCTTAGGTTGACCTTGGGGTGATGACCAAGTCCAGGCGTATCGGTACGGTCCTCTAGCGTACCGATACGGCCTGTTGTAAATTTTGAAAAATGGTATCTTAATGGTTCGTTTTACGTGTTTGGTATCCATGTGTGTTTTTCGTTGTGTGACCTCTCACATAGGATATAATTAAAGCATCTAAACAAGATAACTTTAAAAGAAATTTTCTAGGGTGTCTAATCGAAGTGGATCCTTAATGGGTTTCGCTTCGGTTTTACTTTTGTAACCCATTTGATGCGGTCTAGCGGCTAGGCCGCATCAAATGGGTTACATTCGTAAATGGGAACTAACCATGCGAATAATGACCAACATGTTACTTTTAACGTGTTTCAAGCTTTGAAATGTGCATATGAATCAAATGAATGTCAAGCCGAGGAGATGATGGAGGCCATTTATAATTTGGACATGGCACATTTGTGCTAGGATGCAGAATTTGATGCCAACATGCTTGACGACATAGCTGAACTGTTTGAGGAACCTGAGGAACCAGCTTTGGGGGCTGAGATGTGAGTTACTTTGAGCCACTCCAGTTGGCTGGTAGAGAGATAAAGAAACTGAAACCATCAATCAAGGAACCACTAGAGTTGGAGTTTAAGCCACTACTAGAACACTTGATCTCACTAATCATCAGGAGGCAAGATTGTTAGCAATATTAAAGACCTATAAGCAAGCGTTGGGCTGAACCTTGACAAATATCTGAGGTATAAGCCCAACCATTTGTATCACAAGATTATTTTGGAGGAATATCATGACAAGACCATTGAAGGTCAAAGGAGGCTGAAATCGAGCATGAAAGAAGTTGTAAAAAAAGAGATTATCAAATGGCTTGATGCTGGAATAATCTATCCCATATCCGATAGCTCTTGGGTTAGCCCGTGCAATGCGTGCCAAAGAAGGATGGCATGACTATTGTCCAGAACAGAAAGGATGAGTTCATCCCCTCCAGAACAATCACGGGATGGAAAGTGTGCATCAATTATAGGAGGATGAATAAAGTCACGAGGAAGGACCACTTCCCTTTGCCTTTCATCGATCAGATGTTAGACAAACTGGTAGGTAAAGCTTTCTATTGTTTCTTAGATGGTTATTCAAGTTATAATAAGATTGCAATAGCCCCCAACAACCAAGAAAAGACCAAATTCACCTATCCATATGGGACATTTTTCTTCAGAAGGATTGCATTCGGTTTGTGCAATGCGTCGACAATGTTTCAATAGTTTATGATGTCTATTTTTCTGATTTGATTGAGCACAACATGGAATTTTTTATGTACAATTTCTCAGTGTTTGGTAACACATTTGAGGAATCATTTTGAGCTTGGAGCAAGTTTTGAGGAGATGCATTGAGACCAAGCTAGTCTTGAACTAGAAAAATGCCACTCCATGGTGAAAGAGGGCATTGTTCTCGGGCACAGGGTGACCAAGAATGGACTAGAGGTTGATCCAGCAAAAGTTGAAGTAATCAAGCAGTTACCACCTCCCATAAGTGTTAAAGGTGTAAGAAGTTTTTTAGGACATGCAGGTTTTTATCAATGATTCATTAGGGACTTTTCTAAAATTTCTAAACCTTTATGATTGTTATTAGAAAAAGATGTTGCTTTTGCATTTGATGATTCTTATTTGAAAGCGTTTCAGGACCATAAAAAGAACATGGTTAATGTCCCTATAGTCGTGGCACTAGACTGGAATTCGAGCTCATGTACGATGCTAGCGACCATGCCATCGAAACAGTTCTTGGACAACGACGTGGAAGAGTTTTTCACGCCATATACTATGCCAACAGAACACTTAATGAAACACAACTTAATTACACCACAACTAAGAAAGAATTTCTTGCAGTTGTATTTGCGTTTGATAAATTTAGATCTTATTTGATATGTAATAAAGTTGTTTTTACAGATCACTCAGCACTGAAATACCTTTTGGCAAAAAAGGATACCAAACCGAGATTGATCCGATGGACGCTCCTACTACAAGAATTTGATCTCAAGATTTGGGACAAGATGGGTAGTGAAAACTTAGTAGTTGACCACCTATCACGACTAGAGCATCATCTTGAAGATGACAAGGTTAAAGCTATAAGAGATGAGTTCTAAAACGAGTATTTACTTGCAGTGGATGTTGTGCCATGGTATGCCGACATCGTCAATTATTTGGTGAGCAATGTCATGCAACCAGATTTGGACTAAAATGCTAGGAAACATTTTTGCGTTATGTTCGGTAGTACTATTGGGATGAGCCTTTCCTATTTGAGCAATGTGTCGATCAAGTGATCCACCGTTGTGTGCCAGAGGATGATCATCATGCTATTTTGAAATCATGCCATGCCATGTCATATGGTGGACACTTTGCTGGACTAAAGACTGTTGCCAAGGTGTTGCAGTCAAGTTTTTATTGGCCCACACTATATAAGGATGCTCATGAGTACACAAAGGCATGTGATCCATGCCAACGGACTGAAAATATCTCTGACAGACATCAACTTCCGCTCCAGAACATCATGCTAGTGGATCTATTCGATGTTTGGGGGATAGACTTTATAGGTCCATTTCCCCCATCTTTTGGCAAATATATATATATATATATATATGTCCTTGTGGCAGTCGATTATGTTTCCAAGTTGGGTAGAGGATATTGCCCTGCCAACAAATGATGCCAAGTTTTTGCACAAGCATATCTTTACCTGTTTTGGTGCTCCTCGAGTGATCATTCATGATGAGGGCACCCATTTTAAATGCAATCTAATTTCTAAAGCTTTGTGCTGGTATGAGATGCAACAAAGGATAGCCACGACCTATCATCCACAGACAAATGGCAAGCCGAGATTTCCAACAAGCAAATCAAGAATATCCTATAAAAGACTGTGAATCCTTCAAGAAAGGATTGATCTTTGAGACTAGATGAGGCTTTGTGGGCCTATAGAACTATCTTTAAAACTCTATTGGGCACTTCACCTTTCAAACTTGTATATGGTAAACCATGCCATCTGCTAGTAGAGCATGAACATAAAGCCTATTGGGCAATCAGAACACTTGACATGGCATGAGTAGCAGCGGGAGAAAAAAGGATGCTAAACCTCAATGAGTTGGAAGAATTCCGAGCACTCACCTTTGATAATGCCAAGCTATATAAGGAAAGAACCAAACATTGGCATGACAAGAAAATACTGCCAAGACATTTCAAGGTAGGTCAACTCGTTCTTCTTTTTAACTCACAGCTTAAATTGTTTCCAGGCAAGCTTAAGTCAAGATGGTCGGGCCCTTTTGAAGTAGTACTGACCTATGCCCATTGTGCTGTGGACATCAAGGATTTGGAAACTAGAGAAAATTTTAAGGTAAATGGCCAGCGTTTAAAGCACTATTTGGAGGGACAATAGAGAAATGCCAATGAGACTATTCTCTTGGCAATAATATCATGACACCATCGATATGTTTGAAACTTTGTAAATATTAGGTTAGTTGTTTTTCTTTGTTTTTAGGATTCAAGATTTTTGATTAGTTTTTTTTCTTATAGCCTTTATTTTTATAATTTCTTTTGCTGGGTTGAAAGGTTTCATTTGAGTGGATGCAGATTTGATGCCAGACAGTTATATTAATTTTCAACGAGTGATAGGATTGAATGATGTCACGGCTAGAAGTGGTGCCAATAGCTGAGCTTAGCATGCGGCAAGAGTAACTTGGGGAAAAGAAATTACCCTAGCTTGATTTAATTTACACAATGAGAGAGAAAAAATAACTATATCAAACTCTAGCCGCCCAAAAATTAAGGTGATTCTAAATTCAATTTAATTACCTTATCACTCCATATCTTATCACTTTAAATCCTATCTTTATCACTTATCCTTTTCATAAACTATCACATCATCCCCTTTTTCTCTCCCCAAAAACGCCACCTTTCGTCATTGCTTTCTTTAAACCGGTCATAATTACTTTTACCCTAACACTCAACCTTTCCCTATTTCAACCCCTTCATTTTTCTTTCCTTTTCTTTTTCGCTTCATCTTCTTTACCTAGTCGGTTCATTTTCTCTATCGTTCCACCCAAGAAACTCAAGCTTTTGTTTCTTTTCTTTTCAACCCCTTCCATGGCTTTTCATCTAACCCTTTCAAGACCTTTTTCAACGATGAGATCCAAAATAAGTATGAAGATCACTTTGCTTCAAGAGAAACTTCAGCCTCGAGCCCGAGAAAATCAGGTTTTTCCCTCTGAGTTCATGGATATCTACACCAAACACAAGTGGAAGACGTTTTGCCAACAAAAGGGTGAGATCTTTCCAAATATTGTTCGTGAAGTTTATGCACATTTAACTACTAAAGCAAACATCTTTTTGATGATTAGAGGAGAATGTGTGCGATTTGAAGAAAGGTCTATCAATATACTTCTCAAGTTGGATGGGAAGGATGAGCATGTCGTGTTTGCTGCCAACATGACCGCTGCCAAACGTAAGACGCTTTTGGAAGATTTGTGTGAATCAGGCACGGAGTGGATCGTATCCTCCAAAGGACTGGAACCATTTTCTCAAGGCAAGTTTGATGCCGACGACCCACAATGAGACCGTTTCGGAGGACCGACTGATTTTGTTGCATTCTATTCTAACGAGTCGGAAAATTAATGTTGGCTGAATTATAATCGATGAGATATACAAGTGTGCCCTCAAGCCAACTGGATGTTTTTTCTTACCCCTTCTAATTTGTAATATTTTTCTGCGATACAATGTGCCCACGATAGAGGGAGACATTGCCCTCGAGGTGAAGGGCTACACAATTACGTCAGCCAGTTGGAGGAACCTCACTGGCATTACAGTGAAAAACATAGACAAGGGTAAGGGCAAGGCTGCCATGCCAACACCGAAGGTCAAGGAACCAAAGACAAAGCCTACAACCTGAATGCCAACGGAGACGACGGCATTTCTCGCTCAGATGTATCACCAGCAGAAGATAATTTTTCAAAAATTAAAGAGGCTGAGGAGCAGAGGAGGAAGCTCTGACTATATGAGCGCGCCAGAGACGTTGCCATCAAAGAGACCTTGGTGAGCCTTTCTCTATGAGTCATGCCATCCTTCCCAGAGGAGATCTTTGTCGATGACAGTGCAATGCCAGCTAGCCCAGTGCCCGGTCCAGTACAGTCCACTGCCACAGAACCTATTTCCCCTGCCAAAGATGAAACTGCCAAGTCTGCTACGTCACAAGAATCTGATGATGAAAGTGAGAAGAAACTTACTGCCCATGTCGAGTCTACTGCTACACCAACTTCATCTGAGTCGATGAAGGTTATGAAAGACACCCGTGCCTCCACTGCCACCCTAGGGTGGAGCAGAAAGAAGAGTATGGCTCATGACCGTGGAAGCTTATCCTAGAGAAAGACCCGAGCCAAGTTAGCAGCTGAAGCCCGTGCCGCCCAAAGAGGAGTCTCTTCTAAAGGGGAGTCTTCTTCTTCCTAACTCTTTGCATTTCATTTGCATTCACATGTTCATGTTTTTTTTTTCTATTTTTGTTGTATATATGTGTTGTTTCATGCATTGAGGACAATTCACATCTTGGGTTTTGGGGTGCACATTTCCTCATATTTATGCCATGCCATTCATGTTTATTTGTTGTACTGCATTCTGTTTTTATGCCATATAGGTTATATTAGGATTAATGCCATGCATAACTGAACCACTAAAAAATGAAAAATAAAATTTTGTCTTGGCCGATTTTTAAAGCATGTCAACATTTTTTAGGCAAGTTTAATTTGACCTAGGTGTCTGTTCGATGAGGAAATTTAAAATCTTTAGATACCTATGCCAGCATGAAAGTATGCCAAGATTCCTTGGCAATTGATCTGTAGTTTAGGGAATTGAATTTACACTTAACACGTGACATGTATCTAGTTTCGTAGCAAATTTAGACTATTTGAAACTATGCTCGGATTCTAAAATATAAAAATAAAATAAAAAACGCCAAGGTAAAAAGGATAGTGCACCAATGTGTGCAAAATACTGAAAAACTTTAGAACACTCATCTGCCTAGGAAAAATTATTAATTTGGGGCTTCGTGATTTGCTCTCTCTTAGTTCTCAAGCCAACATGACTTAAGGTATGAGTGTAATAGGTTAGTAACTGATGTAATCTAGACTAATGTGGATATTTGTGGTATGCCCCCTCTTATATCTCACGCCAAACAGTGCATGGCGCTGCCCTAATCTAATGCCAACAATAAAAAAACTGCATACCTTTGGCAGAAAAAAATAAAAATAATATGAGTTTAGGAAGTAAAATTGGCTAAAGGAGTGAAAGGATATTTGATGCATATTACCCGCACATCATGCACTCTTCATGACCTTAGACTAGATTTATATTGCTGCACTTGAATTACTATCTGTTTGGCATTATCGCACTGAGATAACTAGGGACAAACCTATGCAAACTTTTACTTGCCAGCTTCTGTTGACATGCCAACCAAAACTTTGCCGAGGTATCATTTTCATTGTTTTGATTTTATTTTTCTTTACTTGAGGACAAGCAAAGAGCTAGGTGTGGGGGAGTGTTGACGCTCCAAAAGTATTGATTTATATGCTTATATCAACATGCTCTTCCTTGTCTTTTAAGTACATTTAGTTGCATTCAGGTCGCAAAATCATGCATTGTCTTTCGAATAGTCGTTGCACATTTAAAGCTGGCGTATCGAAACACTACTTAGCATATCGAAACGACCCCCTCTCCATATCGATACGGCTGGTGCTTGTATTGGTATGGGTTTTGGCAAAAACAAAACTTGTAGCTAAAACCCTTAAGGTGTATCGATACGGGGTATAACGTATCGGTACAGTCAAGCTGAAATCTTTGGTTTGGATACTTTAAAACATTTCAAACCTTACCAAAACCTTTTGAAAACTCGTCAAACATATTTTCAAGTTGTTTGGACTTAAAATCATTTTTGAAATCTTTTCAATTTAGTCCAAAACTATTTTTCAATTATTATGTCAAAACAAATATCCTAACAATCTCCCCCTTTTTGATATAATAAAACCAACTTAAAAAATTGTATTTGAGATTAATTCTCCTTAGTAAAATAAATTTTGAATAAGAGACTATAGAATAAAAAGAGTTAAAAGCTCCATGTTGACGCTCCAAAAGTACTGATTTATATGCTTATTTCACATGCTCTTCCTTGTCTTTTAAGTACATTTAGTTGCATTTAGGTCGCAAAAGCATGCATTGCATAAAAAGTGAGGATTCATTGTTATGCTAGTGTGAAAGGTTGTTTTTGGCACCTCTTTGTAGATTGGTATAGCTAATGGGACATCAGCTGGCTGAGCAAGAGCAAATTAGCCCAGGAAGGAGACGAGGCCAATGAGGATGTTGAGTAGTCGTTGGCACAGAAGGACCTTTAATGCCAAGCACCGATTGGCAGAGAAGAGCATTCGATGCCAGGCCAAGAAGATGTTGACCCCAAAATAATAGGACCAGATCAAGTTGCGAGAAAATAAGGATTGGATCAATCTTTGAAAAAATATCAGACAAGCAGTTTCAAGCGCGGTTGACACTACCATGCCGAGCTGCAATTCTAGAAGAGCAATGGCACGACGACGTCAACCCTAATCTGATCAACCCTAGTATTCAAACGTTGGATTAGATGGTTAACTTCCTTATCCCTGCACGTTCAAATTCAAATCCAAGTTAATCCTAGGCTATCCATGGAGTTCTATTTAAACCCGATCAAAGAAAAATTTTAAGGGCGAACAAGGGAGGGGAGTGATCGAAGATAAGGTTCAACATTCGACCAAGAGCCTGGCTGTGAAGAGCTGCATCGAGAGACCCTCTTCTAGCCTATCCTGTTTATTTTTATTTTAATTTTACTTAGTTTTAATGATGATGGATGTTAAAAACGATAATGGTTTTTTGGTTGATACCATCACCATGAACTAATTTCATAGTTTGTGAGGGGTGGTTGCGTTTGAACGCTATGTTTTTGTTTAGTTTTTAATAAATTGACACTGCCTTGGCACTCGGCACTATTTTTTCCTATCTGGCGTGTTTACTATTTTTATGTGTGCTGCCAAGCGACAACTGGCACTCCCTTTTAAAATACTATTCCAAGCGACGGCTGGCAAAGTTAGCCTATTGCAACTCAATATCATAAATGACTTGGGTGGCGATGATTAGATGCTAGATATTGAGGTGAGATGTTTCGAGAGAAGATGTTCAAGTAGATGAACTTACTTCGGGATTGAAATCTACCCCTTAGGAGTAAAGATTAATACTTAATCAAATTGATTTATGAAAAAATATTCACTATAAACATATAGGGGTTTTTCCATGATTAATTTAGGGTAATTCTATCGACAAAGGCATTGCTACTTTTGAATATTCTTGGCAAACAATGCCAAGATAAGATTTGTTAAGGGCTAGCATGGCATGAACAACGTGAAAACCAAGCACTCCTTGCCAACGCTCGTCATTTGCTAAGATAGCTTCCTTGCCAACGTTTAATTTTACTTTTCACGTTCTCACTATCTTTTCATTTTCAAAACCACTCCACATCAAAAAATCTTTTTAAAAGACAAGTAATTAGCAAGCAATCAACTCCAACGCAATCTCTGTGGGATCGACACTCAACTTAACCATTGTATACTTGCAGATCGTGTATACTTGTACGTAAAAGACTTTTGGCACTGTTTTATACTTGCCCAATACATATAATTTGCCCCTTTTGCCAACATTCACTTTACACATCTTCTACCGAGTCTACACTCCCCCTTATTCATTTGAAAATACAATTTTTCAAAACATTCTCCCCATTTTTTATATCAAAAAAGGGTTCAAACCAAAGTTTGAAAAATTTTAAGTCTATAACAATGAAGAGTTAAAAAGATTTGACAAAAATAAGATTTTTGTTTGAAAATTGGCTCTCCCTTACTCAAAGCATCAAACAAAGATTAGTCCAACAAATATATGATTATCTAGTTGAAATAAAATAAATTGAATTTAAAAACAAAAAAAAATCAACTAGAATTTTACCACTTGAACCAAAGGGAGGATGTGAAGCCTTCCTTCTTCAAGTGATCTTCTTTGTGTGACAAGAGCTCCCCCTCAATTTCATCACTATGTAGATCAATGCTCCATCACACCTAGAACAAGACAATCAAGTAATTTTCGGTATCCAAATTGATTTGGATCCATAAGCATTAGTAGCACAAAGTTTAGTCCCCTTAGGAATCCATTTTTCATTTTTATCCTTTTAGTTGAAGTAATTAGTTCTTTTGGGACCCAAATACTTCTAAAACATTTTCCATTTAAAAATCCAGGGGCACTAGATTGTCTTTGATAAACATTTGATTTTCCAAAATTGGTTTTCTTTTCAAGTTCTTTGGAAATCAAATCTTTTCTTTCTTAACATCATCCACCTCTCTTTGATGATTTTTTCTAAACTTTGAAGCAAATTTTGTAAATTGACATTTTTTGCTCAAAATCATTGAGTTTTGCTTCAAGTTCATATTTGGTTTTAGAAATCAAATTATTTTGAATTTTCAAATTTGAAATCAATTTCTTGTTTTTCAAAATGTGAATTTTTAAACTATAAACCAAATCATCATAGACATCTTGTAATTCATCAAAGAATATAAAGTAGAAGTAGATGAATTAGAAGTTACCTCACCCTCTTGGAGGGTCATCAAGCATCGGTGGGCTACTTCATCATCGGTGGAGTCTTCATCACTCCAAGTTGCCACATATGTTTTCTTTGAAGATGGTCCCTTTTTTTGAAGCGATGGCAATCGTATTTGGTGTGCCTCGTTTACTTGCATTCAAGGTTCTTTTTGGGGATCCTTCATCTTCTTCTTCGATTTATGTTTGGATTTGTCCATATTGTTCTTCATGAATCGGGCGAATTCCATGAAGAGATGAGTCATCTCTTCACCTTCACTTTCCTCCTCGCTCGAGTCTACATGTTGGCATATGAAGGATGGAAGACCAATGACATTCACATCAATTCCTTGCTATTTGATCTTCTTCTCCTTCTCTATTCTCAAGGGTGGAGACATCAACTCATGGGTGAGCAAAGATCTAATGAGCTTGTCAAGCTTGAGCTCCTTCAAGTTTTTTGCTTCTACAATGATCGTCTTTTTGGACTCTGGTGATTCAGAAAGTGAATAAATTAACTTCTGAACGGGCTTGTCTTCTGGAATCTCCTCTTCAAATCCTTTGAGTTCGTTGACGATTGCGGAGAACTGATCAAACATGCTCTTGATGTCTTCTTCTGGACTCATCTTGAAGTTTTCATAGTTGAGGTTGAGTAGAGCAATCTTTGTTCCTTCACCTCATTTGTACCTTCATAGAATACTTCAAGTTTGTCCCAAACCTCCTTGACACTCCCACAAGAAGAAACTTTTACATATACCTTCAGGCGTAAAGCACAAAAAAGAATGTGCAAAGCCTTGCAATTAAGCTTCATCTTCTTGTGATCATCCGCACTCCATTCCACATTGCATCGTTGTAGCACGAACGCACCATCAATCACAATGTCCCAAAGATGGTAGTCTTTGGCTCTCATCCACACTCCATTCCACCTTGTTCGTTGTGGCACGAACACACCATCAATCACAATGTCCTAAAGATGGTAGTCTTTGGCTCTTATAAAGTATATCATCCTATTCTTCCAATAAGAGTAGTTGGTCCCGTTAAAGAATGGTGGTTTGTCGATGGATTGCGCCATGAACACCAATTGATGGTTTGTTAATCGAGCTTGTTGGGATCCTCAATAGGATATTAATCCTCTCGATTGAGCCTCTCTCTGATAACAATTGTGGAGCCCGATAAATACAACTGAATTACTTGCCAAGTGGTAGAGAAGTGATAATTTGGGTGTTTGTGGTGGAAGCAAAAAGATAGGAAAAATATGAACAATGATTTAGAGTGGTTCGGCTTTCTAACCAATGCCTACATCCACTACTTTAGCTCCTCACCAAGGATTTCACCAATTCACTAAGAACTCATCCCTTTTCTAGGCTTACGAGGCAACCTTTTACAACCTAGACTTATAACCCAAGCCTAGCATCCAAAGCTCACAAACTGAGCTTTAGGAACTCTTTCAAACAAGAGAAAACTTAGCAAATAGAAATCATTCTCTAAAAGTTGATGTTTGTACACTAAAGCACTCACCCAAATCCTAGAACACTTGAGCATATATTGACAATTTGAGCTCACAAGTTGTAGAAATATATGTTTTGCTATAATAATTGAAAAATGTTTTGGACTTAATTGAAAAGAATTTAAAATATTCTCTAAGTCAAAAACAACTTGAGTTTGAGGATGTTTAAAAAGGTTTTGGCAATGTTTGAAACATTTTTAAGTAGTCAAACCAGTGCTTTTAATGTACCAGTTTCGATACAGGCATAATCTGTATCAATACGTTTTGAAACTACCAGAACCTGTTTCAATACAGGGCTTACCTGTTTCGATACGGATAGGGGTTGTTTCAAAACACTCGGTGTTTCGATATGCCTACGTGGCAGACACCTAAACGGCCAAAACCCCCCAACGGCTATTTCCCAGCGATCTTTTGAATTGTATGTGTTTCGATACGGGACCAGGCGTTTCAGAACGGGCATTTCGATACAACCTATGGTGTTTCGAAACAGGATGGTGAATCAGACCCAACAGCTAGTTCTAAAGATGGGCGTTTCGATATAGCTACCCGTGTATCGAAACAGACATCACCAGAACTGCATTTATGGTGGGAAATAAAGTCTCCAACGGTCCTCAACGACTACAAACTCAATTGGGAGTATAAAAAGGACCTCCAAGCATCAAGGGAAGACTAATGCTTCAATTGTCAACAACATTATGATGAAGAAATTGTCTTAGAGCTAAATTGTCCATTCTTGTATAGACAAACACTTGTGAGCTAAAATTGTCAATGTATGCTCAAGTGTTCTAGGTTTTGGGTGAGAGCTTAAGAGTGCAAACACACACCTATTTGGGGGATTTCTTGTTTGCTAGAATTATTTGTTTTGATTTTGTTCCTAAAGCTCGAGTTGTGAGCTTTGGATGCTAGATCACGGGTTGTGACTCTAGGTTGTAACAGTTGCCTCCTTAGCCTAGAAAAGGGGAAGAATTCTTAGTGAATTGGTTCAAATCCTTAGTAGGAAGCTAAGGTAGAAGATGTAGGCTTTGGTTAGAAAGTCAGGCCACTCTAAAATCCTTGTGTTCAATTTTTATCTTGTTGCTTCCACTTCCTTCACCCAAATTATCACTTCTCCACAACTTGGCAAGCGATTCTGTTGTGATCATCGAGCCTAACACAAGTGTTTGTCTATGGAAGAATGTACAATTTAGCACTAAGAAATGATTTTGATCATAACGTTGTTGACTTGTGGATCATTAGTCTTCTATAGATGCCCGAAGGTCCCTTTTATACTCTCAATTGAGTTTGTAGCTGTTGGAGACCGTTGAGATTGAATTGGAGCCATTGGAGCCTTTATTTCCCGTAATAAATGCAATTTTGGAGCTATCAATATCGATATGCGGGTATCCGTATCGGTACTCCCTTATTCAGAACTAGCCATTGAGTCTATTGCAGTAATGTTGTATCGATACGCCTTGGTGCGTATTGAAACATGTATCGGTACAACATTGTACCGTATTGGTACAAGTGTCTGTTAATGCTGTAGGAAACTAGCAGTTGGGGGTTTTCGAATAGCTGTTGGGCATTTAAAGCTGGGTGTATCGAAACACTACATAGCGTATCG
Source organism: Hibiscus tridactylites (assembly GCA_958450335.1). Lineage (NCBI taxonomy): Eukaryota > Viridiplantae > Streptophyta > Magnoliopsida > Malvales > Malvaceae > Hibiscus > Hibiscus tridactylites. Next base: position 37,154,935 of record OY288271.1, read on the forward strand.
AAACGACCCCCTCTCCATATCGATACGACAAATGTCTGTATCGGTACAGGTTTTGGCAGAAACAAAACTTGTAGCTACAACCCTTAAGGTGTATCGATACGGAGTATACCGTATCGGTACGGTCATGCTGAAATCTTTGGTTTGGCTACTTTAAAACATTTCAAACCTTACCAAAACCTTTTGAAAACTCATCAAACATGTTTTTAAGTTGTTTGGACTTAAAATCATTCTTAAAATCTTTTCAATTTAGCCTGGAACTATTTTTCAATTATTATATCAAAAAAATCCTAATATAAATATTGAAAAAATATAAACTATCATTAAAATTAAACATTTATCATTATGGGTGGCGGGCCTTGGGCCATTGCCTTTGTGGCCCACCCACTGATGCGACTAATTTAGAAATTTATAGGTAGAAGGCGGTGTGTGTAGGAATTCCTTTTTGAAATTGAAAATTGGATGTGTTTTTCTTGAAAAAGTTTTTTTTTTTTTTTTGAAATGAAAATAACTGTTTTTTATTTTTTAAGAAATAAAAATGGAGTCGCCACCGATCATTTTAAAAGAGGTAGACTGGACACCACGAAAACAAAAACCAAAGATTTTTTCTAAAAAAATGGGTCCGGGAGTCAGTTACACGTGAGGAAGAGTTAGCACCCTCGTCGTGTTCAAAACTTGGTACCTAAGGGTTCGAATGGCATTTAACAAGAAAAATATAATTTCAACTTAATTTAATTTAAAACCCCTAAATTGCATGGATGGATGATTATACAAATTTTACAACCTAACTCGTGGCCTACGATACTAAAGGAGACGACACTCGAATGTTCGGGATGACGCTCCCACGAGGATATCGAGACCTCTAGTACTAAACAAAGGAAATCATGCAATAAATGAACATGGCATTTAAATATATGAACAAACGTAAACAAATGCTAACAAAATTAAAAGGACAACACAAATAGAATAATTACATACATGTATATTTACATATAAACATTTAATAATACCAAATGGCATTAGTATATAATAATATTACATACGTAAAACATGTAAAATAAAGTAATACATATATATAAATATAATTAGGTAAAAAACATGTAATATACATATATATTATTACACAGAAGATCTAAGCAATATATGTATATATATAATTACCTAAATAACACAATAATATATATACATACATATATATGTATATGTATTATTACATAGAGAAAACCCAATCCAACCCCAAAAACTTTTTCCTTCCCGACGTCGTTGGCCCTAAATCGGTGCCGATAACGCAAAAACAAGGAGGAAAAACCTTTTTTTGCTTCTAAGAAACCCTTAAAACAGAGATTTTCCAGAAACCCTTCGATGCGAGCGTGAAATCGAAGGAAAATACCCTTTTTGAAACCCAAAACGAAACCCTAACCGAACGTAAACCTATTCGCGAACCATCATTCTCGTTACCCATTTTATTACCTCACCAAACCGAACGAAAACAAAACGCTAAATCATCGCGCGTGTGGGTGTGGGCTTTGGAAGTTTCTTTCGATCATCTGGGACCGTTAGATCACCTCTTGATCTAATGGTCGTAAGCTCATGCGACGCAATTTCAGCCCTTGGATGGTGCGCGATCTGATGGTTGGAAACATGTGCGACGCATAACAAAGTATGAGGCACTTAGGGTTTTTTCTTGATGCGATTTTGACCGCACGATCGCGGCTTAATCCAACGGCTACAAGCTGGTTGCGTGTAAGGAGACTGAATTAGGGTTTTTGTTTATTTAGATATGGGCCCAAATAGGCCGTACATGTTATTTTTTGGGGTTGTAAATGGACTGTAATTAATAAAACTGGGCTCCTTTGTTTATTTATTCATTACTTATTTAATTATATTGATTTGCCTTATAATAATAATAATAATAATAATAATAATAATAAGGGTAAACTAACTCAATGACCACCATACTATGGTAAATGTATTAAAATGACCACATTAAAAAAATCGACTCAATTGACCACCCAAACTATTGAAATTGGATCAGTTAAAGCATCAACCGTTAATGGGCTAACGGAAGGTGACGTGGCAGTTAAAAAAATAAAGGTATAATTACACAGTTGGTCCTCGTTACTTATACACTCTATTAATTTGATCTTAATTTTAATTTAATAAAATAAATTAATTATTTGGTGACACGTGTCACCACCTTATTGGATGACTTTAATTATTTTTATTTAATTTAATTTAATTAATTCCCCCTCCAATCAGGTTGTGACACGTGTCACAAGATTGGAGAAGGAAAATTGAAATTAAAGAATTAGAGGTATGGGAATTTGAACCTGGGTTGGAAGGGTGGAAGGACGCTGGGCTTGCCACTAGGCCAAGCCTATTTTTGAGTTATGAAGTACCACATATATTATATTTTATATCGTTATTAATGCCTAGAAAATTTGAAAGTAACAAAATTGTGGCTGGGGGATTCGAACCAAGGATCCCTTGGTAAAAAAAATCATGTGCTTGCCACTAAGCCAAGTTTATTCCTATGATATGAAATACAACATATAATATATTTCTTATATTACTGTAAATGCATGGAAAATAAAAAAAATGCGGTTTTAGGAAACTCGAACACAACATACTTATGATGCACTAATTAAATTTGTAAAAAAAATTAATGATTAATTTTTTTAAACGATTAAAATATATACAAATTTAATTAGCACAAGATTGTCGTTATTTTAAATTTGTATATATTTTAATCGTTATATACAAAAAATTTCATATAATTTTAAATTTTTTATTTTAATCGCGCACTAAACATAATTTAAAATATATACAAAATATTGTTAATTTTAATTTAATTATTAGATTTATTTAATTGGGTTAGATGTTTTTATGCATCATAAGTATGTTGTGTTCGAGTTCCCTAAAACCGCATTTCTTCCATTTTCTTTGCATTAACACTAATATAAGAGATATATTATATGTTGTATTTTATATCACCAATTAATTAATTTATTTTATTAAATTAAAATTAAGATCAAATTAATAGAGTGTATAAGTAACGAGGACCAATTGTGTAATTATACCTTTATTTTTTTAACTGCCACGTCACCTTCCGTTAGCCCATTAACGTCCGGTGCTTTAATTGATCCAATTTCAATAGTTTAGGTGGTCAATTGAGTCGATTTTTTTAATGTGGTCATTTTAATACATTTACTATAGTATGGTGGTCATTGGGTTAGTTTACCATAATAATAATAACAATAATAGAAAATATATTGCAATTAATAGTATTGAGTAATAATAATAGTAATAATAAGAAATAATAATAATAAACGAGGATAATATATAATATGATTATAATGATACAATATATAATAGTAATAATAACATAACAATTTATGATATAATAATAATATTAGTACTATAACAATATAATGTTTAGAGGTTTTGTAACTTAATAATAACATAATGATAATACTAGTAATAGTATAATAATGTTTTGAGTTTTCTTTTAAATAGTATATATATATATATATCATTTTTCTTTTTTCTTTTTCTAATAATAACAAAAAGTCCATGTTATTAAGCCCAACATTGACATAAACTAGAATGAGTTTAAAGCCCGGACAAAATTAGTGATTACAGCTGCCCCTCTTTGCTTATTACTTGTAAAACAAGAAATAAGCAAAGACCATAAGCACTAATTTTATCTTACTTCCCTGTCGGACAATTTAGTCCCCGATGTGGCAACGAGCAAATCCAAGTAGCTTGCTTTCCCGAAGCGGCGAGAACAAACTAGATGGCACCGGTATGAAATCCTTTGCCTTAAGCGGTGAACTTGAAAGGCTTCACCTGAAATCTTTGAACGGAGAACTTGAAAGGCTTCACCTAAAATCTCTGAGCAGCAAACATGAAAGGCTTCACCTGAGATCCTTGAGCGGAAAACATGAAAGGCTTCATCTGGAATCCTTGAGCGGCGAACATGAAAAGCTTCACCTGGAATCCTTGAGCGGCGAACATGAAAGGCTTCTCCTGAAATCCTTGAGCGGCGAACATGAAAGGCTTCACCTGAAATCCTTGAGCGACTAATATGAAAGGCTTCACCTGGAATCCTTGAGCGGCAAACATGAAAGGCTTCACCTGAAATCCTTGAGCGGCAAACATGAAAGGATTCACCTGGAATCCTTGATCGGCGAAAATGAAAGGCTTCACCTGAAATCCTTGAGCAGCGAACATGAAAGGCTTCACCCAAAATCCTTGAGCGGCGAACTTGAAAGGCTTCGTCTGAAATCCTTGAGTGGTGAACTTGAAAGGCTTCACCTGAAATCTTTGAGCTTTGAGTATCTGCCTCATTCGCTCAAAAAACTTGATATGGCGAATTTGAAATCCTTCGCCTGAAATCCTTGAGCTTTGAGTATCTACTTTCTTTGCTCGAAAATCTTGAGCTATGGGTATCTACATCCTTCGCTCTAAAGTCTTGAATTAGCGGGTCTTTAGGTTTTGGAACCGGGACACTCAAGTTTTTAAGAAAAATACCCTAATGGAGGGATGGAATTGAGAAATTTTGGGTTTTAAGGAAAATATTCTTTCGGACGGATTGAATTGAGAAATTTGGGTTTTGAGGAAAACATCCTTTTGAAAGGATTGGATTGAGAAATTTTGGTTTTGAGGAAAATATCTTTTTGGAAGGATAAAATTGAGGAATTTTAAATTTTCAGAAAAACATCCTTTGGGAATGATGAAATTGAGAAATTTGAGTTTTATGAAAAACATCCTTTGGGAAGGATGAAATTGAGTTTTAAGACAAAACATCCTTTTGGAAGGATAAAATTGAGAAATTTGAGTTTTAAGAAAAACATCTTTAAGGAAGATTAAAACTAGGGGTTGGAAGGCCTTTGGAAATCCTAATTATGCAAGTCAAAGGACTCTTGATTCTTGTGAGATCTGTTTCTCCTCTCGTGAAGCTGTAGATCCATTCTTTTACCAATCTTCAAATGCATGTTTAAAGAAAATGCTACGATGATATGAGTTAGCATGCTCCTAGCATATTTCATGATGCAAATATGCGTGTGTTCATGAGAATGCAAAGATGTATGGATTTAGCTCATCTCCATTCTCTAGGGTCGATGGTCATCATCTTGGGACTACAACCACTCATCAATCTCGTGTCTTGACAAAACTGGCCCCACACTTGTGTTGCTCGTTCTCCGAGTCTAGTGACCTCAGTGGTAATCGAAATCTTTATCCAAACTCTCTCTAGCCTTGTGCTATCTTTCATCTATTTCGGTTCGAACTTTTTCTATGTGAAACCCTTAGTTCCTCCACAGATAATGGTGCCCCATCATGGCAATTTAACCTCAAGGACTCTTCATCATTCTACCTTACGTAGTGCCCGTCAAACTTTGAGACTTGCTGATGCATTATCTTTGAAGTAATACAGAGAAATTTCTTGGTTTAAAAAGGTACCAAATTGCGGGTTATCATTTTAATGAAGAATGCCCTTTTAGATTAACAAACAAAACCTTGAAATCAAAATTCTAATTGAAAGAAAAATAGAGTAGGATGCCTCGGATATCAAATGCAAGAACGTCTTAGATTCTACTTTCTGATGATCAGTTTAAGTCTAGGGAGACTTTGAATGTTGTGGCGATACGTGAAGTTGTGAAACTCTTTCCAAATCGCTCGGTTCATCCACATGATTATGGTATTTTCTTGATTGGCTCGATTACTATTCTTTCTAGTTCTCATCATGTTTCTTCATATGTATGTTTAAACTTTCGACTTTTGTTTAGCCCATGGAACGAAAAATGTCCCTCTAAGAACTTTAAATGTAAGTGTGTTCTTCTAATTACAATTAATATTGTGTCAGTGTCCTCGAGGATTCATCTCCGGTACTTATTCAATTTGTTCATTCATTTCTTTTTCCTAGGGGAATTCAATTTGTCACAGTCCTTTGTCTCGAGGATAATGATGGAGCATACAACAATACCTCGAGTTACTCGGCATAGTCACATTTTGAAAATATTACCACCACTCATGAAGCGAAGAGTTTCCGGATTCAGCAGAGTGCCCCAAGAATTCCACACTCTGATCCAAAAATGCCTATTACCAGATTTCGAACATTGGAGTGCTTTTTGGTTAATGCTTATTACCAAGCTCTAAAGTTAAAATCATTTTGTTTTATTTTGAAACAATCCACTTCTTTCTCTTTTCTTTAGGCACATTCAAGCAACTCTATTTGGGCTTTCCTAGGAGATTCCTTTATCATTGAACATCATCGAAGGAATAGTAATCTTGCTTCTCTCGTTTTACCGATCGGAGCGGATGGAGCGGGACATCACACTTCATCGTTATCAGAACATTCGATTGATTCTTTTCACTAAAATCAATGCCATATTATGCATGTGATATTCGAGGACCTACGGAGGTAAGTGTTAAGTGTGCAAAAGTCCTATATTTATGCCCTAGATTAGCTCAATTATTGTTGTTCTTTAGTATAGTTTAGTTGCATTTATTAGGAAAACATACGCAAAACTGCAAAGATTAGATATTCTGCTTTATTTGATGAACTTAATTGATTTTATCTAAAAGATACTGCTCAGGTGCGTTTTCTTTCTGTGCGCAGGTACCCGCCCAGGCAGATGCCGCCGAGGCAGCAGAAAGGGCAGAAGAAGAGAAGCTGGAAACTGATGGAGGAAGATGTTGGACCATCTAGAGAGCTGTTCGAGAACTGACAAGGAGGAGAAGCCCATAATGCAGAGTTGTGCCAACCCCTGCACACCAGTCCACACCTCTATCGAGGCAGTCAACAATGTGTCGTCAAGGCAGCAACTCAAGGAAGAATGGAAAAATGCAAAGTGGTATGCAACTGAAAGAGCTCATCAGGCCTGATTTTTGGAGACCACTTGCACGTACATTGGAGCCCAGCAAACAAAGAAAAACCTGGTCAAAGTCAAGTTGGAAAAAGTCAAACAGGAATCTAGGAAGATTTAATGATCTTTTAATGAGTTGTAATTATATTCTAACTAGTATTCCTACCCTAAACCGACTTAGGCCTAGGCTTCTCCCCTATATATATGTAATCGACTTGAAGGAGAGAACACAATTGAGATTAGAGAGAAACTCCTTCTTGTCGAAACCCTAGTGTCGTCTACCCCCCATCATGTTCTAATCCTTCCCTAGGGCTAAGGGGTGGTTGTGTAGTAGTTGTGAGAGTTTTATTGTATTTGTCTAGGTTTTAGTTTTTGCAATAAAATTCAAGGTTTGTTTACTCTTGGTTCTTCATTATTACAATCTTTATCAGGAGAGAAGAGGGCAGCAATCCATTTTTTCAATATCGGGAGAGTTAAACTCACGAAACGAGTAAACACGGTTTTATCCTACCATAAGGTAAAGCTACTTCGTCTTAAGGATAAGTTTAGAAGTTCAGCGGCTAAGAGAGGTTTCATAATCGGTTGGTGTTCACCCTTAGATTCATGTTGGGAGGTATCATCCAAGACGTGTTCGCCAATAGTACTTCAAGCTTCGGGAGAAGAGGAAGTCATAGAAGGGAGCCTTGTCGAACCTTGAATCATCGCTTAACTGCCCAGGCAATCACTTGGTGTCTGCCGAGGCGGGCGCCTGTCGAGGCATAGTCGTGGGCGGCTGTTGAAAGTTGTTAAGTTGATCTGCAAAACTGTGCCAAGACAGTGCATTCAATCTCCACACTACGAAGCATCCAATACCGACTAATTCTCTCACTCTGATTTCTCAATTTACTTTATTTGCTTTAGTTTTAGCTTTAATTAAACTAACTCCTAATATTTGTGTTTTTATTTTTACTTGTGCAAAAAAGTGAACTCCGAAAGGTTGTCACAATCCTTGTGGAGATTATATCTTAAATACTATAACTTGGCACCGTGTATACTTGCACGCAATTTGCGCATCACTTTTGCACGCAACAAGTTTTTGGCATCATTACTGGGGACTGGCGTACAACTTTTTGTTTTTATTTTTCTGTTTAACCCCCTGGTTTTCTTTGTTGTATGACCAGAGCGAATCAAAAACCACCTTTGCGAGAGTACGATCCAGAGCCTGAACGTACTACATGTAGACTTAGACAAGCAAACAGAGAAGCCATGGGTGATCCAAAAAACAACCAGAACCTACCGCCTCCAATTGACAATGTTGTGGCGGGCAATGGCAGGCAAACTCCTGTCTCTCGGCGGCTAGTTCGTGATTACTTGGAAAAGGATCTCAGAAGGCTGAACTCTAGCGTGATTGATCTAGAAATAGAAGCAGACCACTTCGAACTCAAACTAGTCATGTTGAACATGCTAAATACACTTGGACAGTTTGGAGGATCCGCCACTGAAGATGCCCGCCAGCATATGAAATCCTTCATGGATATCTGCAAATCCTTTAAGATCCATGGAGTCCACCCTGAAGTGCTTCGACTCAGACTATTTCCCCATTCATTGAGGGATAGGGCAAAAACTTGGTTCAATAGCCTACCATCGGAGTCCATTGAATCTTGGATAGAACTATGCCGAGATTTCTTAGCTCAATTTAATCCTATCAATTTGACTAATAAATTGCAGACTGACATCACTACTTTCCGACAGGCAGACGATGAATCGATGTACGAGGCATGGGAGAGATACTCGAGTTGTTGAATAAATGCCCCTCCCATGGATTTCCAGAATGGACACTAGTATCCATATTCTACAATGGTGTAAACACACCAACAAGGATGATGTTGGATTCCTCTGCCAATGGTACATTACTCGATAAGGATCCCGCCAAAGTTATTCAAATTTGAACATGATGGCAATAAACGACTACCAGTTCCATAATGCCCGTCGAGGCGGCATAAGGAGGCAGGCCACTACAAACGAGCTAGGAACATCAGATGCACTCGTAGCACAAGTCGCTCAGTTGACAAAGATGGTAGAAGCTATGCAAAGGCAGAACAATACCCAACAAGTCAAAGCCATTGATGCCTTTTATGACCAATATGGTGGAGACCATGACTCATCCGAGTGCCAACAGGGAACCGAAACCAGCTGCTTTGTGGGGAATTTCAACAGGAACAACTACCCTACAACGAACAACTATAATCCTGGCTGGAAGAGGCACCCTAATTTCTCGTAGAGTAACCTCAATAATGCTCTTAATCCAGCTAATCAGACAAATCAATCGTAAGGATTCCAGCATGCTATGTTGCGGCAGCAGCCGCCGCAGCAGCAACATGCAGTACCTAGTGCTTTAGAGCAGACTCTGAATGTCTTCATGACTCATACAGGTACCTATATGTCCAACATGGATTTATTTGTTAAGAAAACTGAAGCTTTCATGGACAGGACCGATATGAGAATGCAAAATTATGAGGCAACTTTAAAGTCACTGGAGACTTAAGTGGGACAAATTTGCACAAGTCCTGAACACCAGACCTATGGTAGGATTGCCCAGATACACTGAAGTCGCAAGGAAACCCAATTACGAGCAGTGCAAGGCCATCAAATCAGTTGCTCAGACAGAAGCAAGTAAGCCCGCCGCGGTAGACCCAGAACTCTCTGCCACGGCAGACCCCATTAATGCTGCCGAGAAACGTGAGGTACATGCACATCCACCGGTCCCACAACAGCTGAAACACCAGAAGCATGACCACCAGTTCAAAAAGTTTCTGGATATTCTCAAACAAGTGCATATCAACATACCCATGGTGGAAGCCATACAACAAATGCCTAACTATGCCAAATTTCTGAAAGACATGGTTTCCAAACAAAGAATAATCAGGGAATTTGAAACAATCTCCATGACGGAAGAATGTATGGCCATGCTGCACAACAAAACACTGCCTAATTAGAAAGACCCAGACAGTTTCCTCATTCCATGCACTATTGGGAACCATTATGAGGGTAAAGCCTTATGCGACCTTAGGGCAAGCATCAATGTAATGCCCAAGTCAGTGTTTGAAAAGCTGGGAATTGGAAAAGCTAGACCCACCACCGTCATGCTCCAGTTAGCTGATCACTCTTATGTGCAACCAAAAGGAAAAATTGAAGACATTCTAGAAAGAGTGGGCAATCTTATTTTTTCAACTGCTTTCTTAATTGGAAAAACTGGGAATTGGAAAAACTGAATGTCTTGCAACCTCTGAAAAAGCTGACGACAAAGAAAAATGTCAGGACATTCATGCCTCAGAAGACATCAACCCCAGCATAAAGCTAGAGCACTCGAGTCACAGCCGTCGGGGCGGGCAACCTGACAATGCTAATGATCAAGAGAAACACAAAGACCCGCCCTGGTAGAGGGTGAAGCAGATGTTGCAGCAACCCAGGAAGTGGTTATACTGGGAAATGCATCCAGATGCATTCCCAACATAACTTAAATTTTCTTTTCTTTTCTTTTTATGTTTTAGGATTTAGATTTTAATTTCTTGCATTTTTTTCAATTCTTAGGAAATAGATTTAATTTCAATATTTGTTTATTCTCTAATAATTTTCATTTTAGTTTTTTTAGGAGAGACAATGGCCTAAGAGAAGGGAGAAGAAGAAAGCCCAAATCCATCAACCGCTCCAGCCCACCCGCCAAGTCTACCGCGGCAGACAGATGTTGCTTCTCGCCAGAACTAATTGTTGTAGACTAGCCGTTCACAGACGCACGTTACGTTCCAACGGTTCTCTGCCCGGGCAACGGCTACCTCGACAAATGAAACGAAATCACCCTCTCACTCCTATTTAAACCCCCTCAATTTTTTTACTATTCACTCTTCTTTACTCTCTCTTGCATATTGTTTCATAGATTTTCTTTGCTTTCAGATTTATTTCCTTTTCCACAGATTCTAAAACTCTCACAACCCTCTTAACACAAAACCCTAAAACCCAATATCAAGAATGGCAAGAACCCCCCACCGCCGTACTGTCCCTAAGCAGATTCCGAATAATCTCTCAAACGCTTCGCCACACCAGAGATTAAAGCCCGCCACAACGAGAAATTCAAAGAAAGATCAGTGTGGGAAGAGCAAGGATTTTATTATGAGTCGGGGAAGAGGAATTTTGGGCTCGAGAAGTTCATCTACTCAAAGATTGCACACCAAAAGTGGTTGATCTTTGCTAGCAACCAAGGTCGGAAAATCAAACAATGGTGTGTGAGTACTACGCCAATGGGCCGACGGAGGAAGTGCCAATAGTGAACGTCCGTGGGCAGCCAGTGCTAATCGATGAAGACAAGATCAATCTCTACTACGGTCTCCACATTCGCGAAGATCAACACGCAGAGTTCCTTGCCTCCCTTATGACGGATAGCTACGAGGCAATGAAGGAAGAGCTTTGTATACCGAGGCGGTTTGGAACGAGGGCAGAAATAGAGGCACCGTCAATCGGCGGAATTTGCTACCCGAGGCAAAACTATAGAACATGTTCGTGAAAAGACGGTTGCTTCCCACGACCCACAACTCCACCGTCGACAAGCCAAGATTAGCACTCATCCTATAAATGTGGGTTCGATTATTGCAAAATAAATTTATGAGTGTGGGCAGAAAACGAAGGGGCAACTCTACTTCCCCAGCCTCATCACGGCATTGTGCGAGAAGGCACATGTTGCGACCGCTATAACCGACATCGTGACGCCAGAAAGAACCGGGTGGACGAGGGACATCATCCTGCAGAAAATGGAGATCACATCTTCCACCTAGGAAAACTATGCCCCGGCATCAGAGATAGGCAGTCAGCAGCAATTCCAGCAACCCGCCCCAACAACTACCATAGGCGGCTTGGCAGCCCAAGTGGACAGAATGGAAAAATGCCAGTTGAAGTTTATGGCCTACATCCGGACTTCAAAAACGCCAATGTCACCACCATCAAGGAAAAGTTCCTAGCGGCCTACTTTCCAGAGTTCTCTGCCGAGATATTTGCCTCGGCAGCACCAGACACAACCATCACACCCTCTCCCTCGGCAACACATCCGACAGCCTCTGCAACTCTGACCGCCCCATCTCAATCGAGCCTCAAGCCTCTCGAGCAGCCACGACCACTGAAGTCCTCTCCATCTTCGACAACCGTAGAGATACGGCGGCAGCCCCAATAAAAAAACAAGGGCAGACATCACGGGCAACAGCCAACGCACCAGGACCATCCGATTCAGCCTACCTCAACGACTTCTTATCAGACGATTCGGTATGGCAAGACACGGTTCGATCCGTCACAAGGAAGCTTGAATCGTCTTTCTCCCTAGGTGCCAAGAGAACACACTCTGCCACAGAAGTCTACCCAGACAGCAAAGAAGGCGGCAAATGAGAAGTCATGCAAAAAGCACAACCCAATCCACCTTCCAGCCAACAACCACCGAGGGCGGCCAAATGCTTCAAAATGGTAGCTCGGAAGAGAGTAATCATAGTCGACAGCGACGACGAAAGCTCATCCAATTCACAACCAATCTAAGCTTCTTTTCCCTTCTTCTATTTTGTTTTTATCTAATCTATGCTAAAATTTTGTGTATGTAGTCATGCATTGAGGATAATGCTCCTCTCGAGTTTGAGGGGGGGGGGGGGAATTAGTCCTATAATTTTTTTTCTTTTGTTTTTCTATTTTTTGTTTTTGTTTAGTTGCATTTAGGTTAGGATCTAATGTAACATGCCTTATTTAAAGTCTAATGAATTCTTAGTTTGAAGAAAATCTTGAGTACCTCTTACCCGCCGCGACAGATGGCCCGCCTGGGCGACAACCTTAGAATGACTTTAGATTAACTTAGAATCCTATTATGGTCGGAACTTAAAAGAAAACACTCTTTGTGACTAGTTTAATTTTAGGAATTCAAAGAAACTTAGGTATTTCACCTAGTAAACTTGGGTAGAACTTGAAGTTTGAAAAAAATGAAAAAAAAGATACGTCCTAGAGGTGCCCGAAACTAGCTATAGAAAAAGCTAGAGGTGCCTGAAACTTGCTCTAGAGAAAAAAAATGATGAAATCATTAGAGATGCCTATCACTGGCGCTAGTGGTTTAATTGCAAAAGAAACTAGAGGGAAACCTAAGGGAATTAAGGGGCTTATCGAAAGTTTACTTAGAAGCCGAAAAATCATGCTTATCACAAGGAACACACACTCACGAGATACATAGTTCAGTTCTGGGTAAGTCTATTGTCATTCAAAAGGTTGCTAATTAGGCGTAAATCTACACGGTATGTAAAGGTTGCTCAAGATACTTTCTCGACTAAGTTTACATATGATTTTAAGTTTTCGCATGTTATTTTTAAATTGCATTACTTGAGGGCAAGCAATAGTTTGAGTTTGGGGATGTGTTCAGTGTGCAAAAGTCATATATTTATGCTCTAATTTAGCTCAATTATTGTTGTTCTTAAGTATAGTTTAGTTGTATTTATTAGGAAAACATACACAAAACTACATAGATTAGATATTTTGCCTTATTTGATTAACTTAATTGATTTTATCTAAACTATACTGCTCATGTATGTTTTCTTTATGTGCGCAGGTACCCGCCCAGGTAGATGCTGCCGAGGCAGCAGAAAAGGCAGAAGAGGAGAAGCTGGAAACTGATGGAGGAAGCTGTTGGACCATCTGGAGAGATGTTTGGGAACTGACAAGGAGGAGAAGCCCGGAATACAGAGTTGTGCCAACCCCTGCACACCAGTCCACACCTCTGCCCAGGCAAACAATAGTGTGCCGCTGAGGTAGCAACTCGAGGAAGAGTGGAAAATGCTAAGTGGTATGCGACTAAAAGAGCTCATCAAGCCCGATTTTTGTAGACCACTTGCATGTGCATTGGAGCCCGGCAGACAAAGAAAAGCCTGGTCAAAGTCAAGTTGGAAAAAGTCAAACGGGAATCTAGGAAGATTTAATGATCATTTAATGAGTTGTAATTATATTCTAACTAGTATTCCTACCCTAAACCAACTTAGGCCTAGGCTCCTCTCCTATATATATGCAATCGAATTGAAGGAGAGAACACAATTGATTTTAGAGAGAAACTCCTTCTTGTCGAAACCCTAGTGTCGTCTACCCCCATCATGTTCTAATCCTTCCCTAGGGCTAAGGGTTGGTTGTGTACTAGTTGTGAGAGTTTGCTTGTATTTGATTAGGTTTCAGTTTTTGCAATAAAATTCAAGGTTTGTTTACTCTTGGTTCTTCATTGTTGCAATCTTTTTCGGGAGAGAAGGGGCAGCAATCCATTTGTTCAATATCGGGAGAGTTGAACTCACGAAATGAGTAAACACAGTTTTATCCAACAATAGGATAAAGCTACTTCGGCTTAGGGATAAGTTTAGAAGTTCAACGGCTAAGAGAGGTTTCATAATCGGTTGGGGTTCACCTTTAGATTCACGCTGGGAGGTATCATCCAAGATGTGTTCGCCAATCGTACTTCAAGCTTCGAGAGAAGAGGAAGTCATATAAGGGAGCCCTGCCGAACCTTGAATCATCGCTTAACTACCCAGGCTGTCACTTGGTCTCTGCCGAGGCGGTTGCCTGCCGAGGCATAGTCGTGGGCGGCTGTTGAAAGTTGTTAAGTTGATTTGCAAAACTGTGCCGAGACAGTGCATTCAATCTCCACACTACGAAGCATTCAATATCGTCCCATTTTCTCACTTTGATTTCTCAATTTTCTTTATTTGCTTTAGTTTTAGCTTTAATAAAACCAACTCCTAATATTTGTGTTTTTATTTTTACTTGTGCAGAAAAGTTAACTCCGAAAGGTTGTCACAATCCCTGTGGAGATGATATCTTAAATACTATAACTTGGCATCGTGTATACTTACACGCAATTTGCGCATCACTTTTGCACGCAACAGTAAGGAGTGATATACATATATATGATTTCAAGGTCATTGTATGTTAAGCAAAATGCATTTTCATTAGAAAGAAAATTCGTAAACATAACAAGTGCCCTTAAAAAATCATTGCTATCTTCGGTCAAATAGTAACATTGTTTGTTCTATGCATTACTTCGAGAGAAAATGCAACATGCAAGAAACTTAAACACACAAACTCCTAAAGAAGACCGGGTATTAGCATCTCCCAAAAGTCATGGTCTCATTCTTTCTTTTCAGAACATCAAAAGACCGTTCTCGATCAGAGTCTGCACCTTATTTTCCAGTGCCCCACAATTCTCCATGGTGTGGCATGTGCTTCCCACATGGTAATCACATACGGCATTGACATCATAGCCTTCGGAATATGGAGGATCCTTTGGTTTTGACTGAATCGGAGTTAGAAGCTTCTTCTTAATAAGCAATGAGCATGAAGTAATGAATGCATTATGGAAAAAATTAATTGCCCAATTAGCAATGAGTATGATGTAACGAATGTATGATTAAAAAAATTTAACAATTTTATTGTCATGAATAATTATGTTATAAGTGCACAAAACAAACATTAATGATGATGAGTACAAATAAAGGTGTTGATTCACGAACAATCCTTAGAAAGAGATTCGTTCAACGAGGAAAATGTCTAATTGCAAGAAGCCGAAATAATGAATTACAGATAATCGTCGTTTTCTTATCTTGACGTCTTTGCTTCGTCATTTTCGGAATGGGGGACGACATCACCGTTCTTCTTCTTCTACCGCTCGAGAGGCTCACGACAGTGCAACCTACGCACCTGAGAGCTTTTGGGAAGATCGTTAGCCCGTGAAGACGAAGCTTTCTTTAAAAGACGGATCTCAACAATTTAGTTCAACGGTGCCTTTTTGAGAATTTTGAAGGCTCAATTTGAAATTTCTGATGATTTTGAAGGATTAAAATTAAAATTATCATAAGGCGTAAGGGTTCACCTAGAAACTTTGAAAATGAAAGAAAAGAGCGAAACTTGTCAAGCCCCCCTAAGAAAAAGTGTTCAATTGAAATCATTTGAAAACTTTGAGATACAAGAATAATTTTTTTCAAAAAAGTGGGGGGCCAAATTTATATTTCCAAAATTTTAAAGGGGTTAAGTGTGATATTTTCAAACGTTGGCTTCAATGAGGGTCCACCCTCATATCCAATATACGCCATCTATGTCTCCGACACGTGCCCCTTTGTCAACTTTCTCTCTCTCCTCGGTTGGTCTTCGTCGGCCTAACTCGATACTGTAGCATTATCGCTCTTGGCATCACAGACTTCCCTTCTATCTCAAATTCCCTCAAAGTTGGACCATTCCTGAATCAACAATATGTTATGATGTGATATGCACAAATGAACGTGAAAAAAGAAATGAAAGAAAAAGAACAAACATTGGCAAAAACCAAGTTAGTGCAGTGATATAGCCAAATAAATTAATTAGACATTGAATGGTAAATAAAGTAATAAAACAATACCACTAACATCACAATGATGACATTCATGAAGCAAACAAAGAATAAACGAATCAAACAAGACCTAAAAAGGTTATTGCTAAACGGACAACATTCCAGCATGGCTCTAAAGGGTTGGCTCCAATGGGCCACTATATGCGATTTGGTTCTAGAGTACTAAGGGTACCCAAACTGTCGGTATTACCTACTAAGATAATAGGACATTGATTCGGGAGGATCCGGGTCCTTATACAATATGAGGACGTAGGTCCCACGAAATATAAGAATCAAATCCTAAAAGTGGATCACAATCCCATACGGGGGCGTCGACCCCACGAAAGATAGTGACCACTTCCACTTAAACGTGCTTAGAACTAACGTACGATGACAATTTTTATCAAACATCGTGCAAAATAAAGCGGTAAACAAACAAGGTTAGGGATTAAAAATTAAATTAAGTCGAAATTAAAATTTTCTTATGAATGCGATTCGAACCCAAATTAAGGCTTGACTCTCTATTTTTTGTTTTTGAAAACAAAAATTTTATCTTCAGCGGAGTCGCCATGCTGATGCGACTAATTTAAAAATTTATAGGTAGAAGGCGGTGTGTGTACGAATTCCTTTTTGAGATTGAAAATTGGCCCTTTTTTTCTTGAAAAAGTTTTTTTGTTGTTTTTAAAATGAAAATGACTGTTTTTTTATTTTTTAAGAAATAAAAATGGATTCTCCATTGATCATTTTAAAGGAGGTAGATCGGACACCACGAAAACAAAAACTAGAGATTCTTTCTAAAAAATGGGTCCGGGAGTTAGTTACACGCGAGGAAGGGTTAGCACCTTCGTCGTGCCCAAAACTTGGTACCTAAGGGTTTGAATCACATTTAACAAGTAAAAAATAATTTCGAATTAGTTTAATTTAAAACCCCTAAAATGCATGGATGGATGATCATAAAAATTTTACAACCCAACTCGTGGCCTACGATACTAAAGGAGACGACACCCAAATATTCGGGATGACGCTCCCACGAGGATATCAAGACTTCGAGTACTAAACAAAGGAAATCATGCAATAAATGAACATGGCATTTAAATATATGAACAAACGTAAATTAACAAATGCTAACAAAAATAAAAGGCCAGCTCGAATAGAATAATTACATACATGTATATCTACATATAAACATTTAATAATAGCAAATGGCATTAGCATATAATAATATTACATGTGTAAAACATGTAAAATAAAGTA
Source organism: Hibiscus tridactylites (assembly GCA_958450335.1). Classification (NCBI taxonomy): domain Eukaryota; kingdom Viridiplantae; phylum Streptophyta; class Magnoliopsida; order Malvales; family Malvaceae; genus Hibiscus; species Hibiscus tridactylites. Next base: position 37,172,443 of record OY288271.1, read on the forward strand.
ATATATATATATATATATAATTAGGTAAAAACCTTGTAATATACATATATATATTATTACATAGAAGATATAAGCAATATATATATATATATATATATATATATATATAATTACCTAAAGAACACGATAATATATATATATATGTGTGTATATATGTAACTACGTAAAGCAAAGCTAAATAGTGTATGTGTAGATATAGTTAAAAAAACTTTATAATACATATATATATATATATATTATTTCATAAAACAAACTTAAATCACATATACATGGGTATAGTTATGGAAAAAGATTTATAACATGTATATATATATATATATTTACATAGGAACGAAACCAAATAATATGCACATGTACATAGTTATGTGAAAAAGAATTTTATAATATATATGACTACCTAAAACTACATAGCACATATACAACCATACAAAATTATGCTACATGCAATATTACCACATAAAAACTATGCAATAACACGATGTAACCAAATTTAAGGCATATTAATATCAAAACATGAATATAAACAATAAAGGACTGAAATTTTAACATGCATGAACCGCAGGGCTAACTAAGAAATTTTACCACTGATTAAGGGACAAAATCGAACAGAAAACAAAATTTTGAGGGTTTAATATGGGATTTATCCACCTAAAAGTGATTCAAATGGTCATGGGCGAAATTAAAAAGCGATTTAGAACTACGAGGACTAGGGACGAGATTTTGAAAAATGAAATGGCCACGAGTGAAGTGTCGGTAACACGAAAGGGCTAAAGGGGAAATAACCCTATTTTAAAATGTTGAGACGTTATAAAACCACTGAAATGAGTTTCATTTTCCTCTTTTAGCCAAATCGGCCGAAGCCCTAGAGAGACAGAGAGAAAACCTAATCGAACCCCCAAAACCTTTGCCTTTTCAATGTCGTCAGCCCTAAACCGGCGTTGGTAACCCAAAAAAGGAGGAAAAACCTTTTTTTGCTTTTAAGAAACCCTTAAAAACAGAGATTTCCCAGCAACCCTTCGATGCGAGCGTGAAATCGAAGGAAAATACTCTTTTTGAAACCCAAAACGAAACCCTAACCAACGAAAATCTATTCGCGAACCATCGTTCTCGTTACTCGTTTTATTACCTCACCATACTAAGCCCGATGAAGGCTGGACGGCTTGTTGGCAGGGAAAAAACGAGGCGAAACGGCCGGATCAACAAACGGCGAAGGTAAAGTTTCCTTTCCTTTTCGATCCCCATTTTTGTTTTTCGATGCATGCAAATTAAGAAAAAAAGTACCTCAAACTCTTTGCTTTGTATTGCTTTTTTCTCTGATTTCCCCCTAATGAGTTACAATGGTTCATTTTCGGTTCTTATATCCGAGTTACAAAGGTAAACAAAAAGTACATGCCTACTGTTTTTTTTTTTGCTTTTTTTGTTTCTGGTTTTTCAATTTATTAGTTGACTTTGGTCCTAACTTTTGTCCGCATCTCTACTTCCAGTAACCTAATGGTTGGATCGTCGTCCTTTGCATGTCGGCCTTGCCGAAACGAGAGGGAGGCACGGCTGGAGAGCGCAGACGCGTGATCGTGGCAGGCAAAGGGTCAGACGTGGTCGGGACACGCATGGGTGAATCAAAAGGTCGCGCGTTGGACGCTGAATCGTCACGCGTGGGGGCGTGGGCTATGGAAGTTTCTTTTAATCATCTGGGACCGTTAGATCGCCTCTTGATCTAACGGTCGTAAGCTCGTGCGACGCAATCTCGACCCTTGGATGATGCGCGATCTGACGGTTGGAAACAGTGCGGCGTACAACAAAGTACGAGGCACTTAAGGTTTTTTTCTTGATGCGGTCTGGACCGCACGATCGTGGCTTGATCCAACGGCTGCAAGCTGGCTGCGCATAAGGAGACTAAATTAGGGTTTTTATTTATTTAGATATGGGCCCAACATGTGATTTTTTTGGATTGTAAATGGACTGTAATTAATAAAACTGGGCTCCTTTTTTATTTATTTATTTTGCTTTGCCTTATAATAATAATAATAATAACAATAATAATAATATATTACAAATAATAGTACCGAGTAATATTAATAATAATAATAATAATTATAATAATAAATGAGGATAAGATATAATATGATTATAATGACACAATATATAATAGTAATAATAACATAACAATTTATGATATAATAATAATATTAATACTATAACAATAGATTGTTTAAGGGTTTTATAACTTAATAATAACATAATGATAATACTAGTAATAGTATAATAATGTTTTGGTTTTTCTTTTTAATAGTATATATATATATAGTCTTTTTCTTTTTCTAATAATAACAAAAAGCCCATGTTATTAATCCCAACATTGATATAACTAGAATGAGTTTAAAGCCCAGATAAAATTAGTGATTACACTCACATAGACGAGCCTGCATTTGAAGTGTCAGCATTGGAACCCATGGGGTCATAGTGCCTAGGGATGGGTATTTCACACAGACCCAACGTGTTCTGACCCGACACGATTGGGTCGAGTTTTTTTATGAAAAAAATTAGGTTTGGGTCGGGTCGAGTTTTTATTAAGGATGAGGTCGGGTTGGGTTTAGGGTGAAAAAATCTGACCCGACCTGACCTGGGACTAATTGTGCAATTTTCTCTATATTTTTTAAGAATATTTTATAATAATGCCCCTCTTTATATATTTTTATAGTTAGGTCCTTAAATTGAATTTTTACAATTAGGTTCCTAAAATTAATTAATTTTTTTACAATTAAGTCCCTAAAATTGAATTTCTTATATAGTTTGGATCGGGTCGGGTCGAGTTGAGGTGTATAACTTTCGGGTTGGGTCTATCAAAACCATTTTTTTTTAAAATAGCTTGGATAATTTATTTTGAATTAGGGGTTTGCCTTTTAATTTGATTTTTTAGAAAAATAGAGTTGCCACCGACCACTTGGTAGATCGGACAACAAAATAATTAGAGATTTTAAAATTGGGGTTCAGAAGTTGGTTACGTGTGGGGAAGGGTTAGCACCTCACAAATGCCCAAAATCAATACATTTTAATTTCGTGTTGCATTTTGGCATTTTAAGATGATAACTCGAACTTAATTTGATCATTCATTATTAATTATGTTTATATTTAAAATGAAAATATTCTTTTTAGGATAAAATGTATTTTTATTTTGAATATAAAATGAAAAACACCCTTATACGATTAAGGGATCGTCCTTTTATATCCCTAAAATATATTTTGCTTCTAAAAGGTTTTTTATGAATGCAATTAATTATGAGATTCATTTTAATTGATAACCTAAGAGGGATCTAATTAATTCATGAGTTTTTAAGTCTATAAATATTATTTTATTTCAGCTTCTGAATCTGATTGGGACATTATTTTTGGCGCGATTTTGTTAAATCTATGACTTTTTCGCGACAAGAAAGTGTTTGACCTGGATAATGAGCAACATGATAATATTCTGGCTGTAGTAGGAGACTAAAGGATGAGTTAAGCCAAGCCCTGCACACGATTCCATAATCACACTCGACAGCAGCTGAGCCGCGACCGCACCAGGTTGTTTGATGTCCTTCAAGCACTGGCTCTATGAAACTGAACATTAATGGGGTGAGGAGAGCGACTGATGGAGTAGCCTCATGCAGAGGCGTTCTTTGGGACTCGAACGGGGTGTGGATTGTTGGTTTCTCCAAGTATATTGGTAAATGCATGGCTTTGGAGGATGAATTCTGGACTATTTTGAGGGTTTACAGCGTGCCATACAGTTAGATTTAAGAGACGTGGTGGTGGAATCTGATAGTCTTGGTGTTATTCGTGCTTTGACATATTCTGGGAGAATGGTTATTCACTCCTCTTTACTTGGTCCTATTCGTTCTTTGTTGCAACGCCAATGGGGGTTGAGTTTCGACATGTCTTTAGGGAAGGAAACCGGGTAGCAAATGCGATGACGAGATTGTTTTTTTATGGATAGCTTTGAGCGGCAGCTTTTTCTGTACCCTCCTGATGAGGTGTTAGGTATTTTACATGATTATTTTCGCTAGTTTGGTCTGTGTCAATGTAATGTTTTGCCGGGTGTTATCTCGTAGCATCTTTCTATAACAGTTAAAATAGGTACTCTTTCCCCATCTATGCTTAGGAGGATTTTAATGAGGCCTATTGTAGCTTTTCACATATTTATTAAAAAAATATTATTTTATTTTAAAATTCATGTAGAACAATATCTAATTGCTTTAGGATATCATCTCAAAATCATAAGTAATACTCTCATACAAATATTTATTCTAAATATTTAAAGTAATTAATCCTATATAAGGCTTTAAAATATCTAAGTCCAATGAAATATTTTATGTTCTAATAAACATTATTTATTCAATTTAAGAATTTATGTTGAATAATATCCATTTACTTTTGAACACCATTCAAATTTAAACTCTCAAATCTCCTAAAATAATGCTTATGAAATCACTATGATTAAGTTTAATCTAATGATTAAGTCAAATACTTCTAGGCTACATGCTTTAATTAAACAATTATATAAATTAAATTAAATTACATTAAATTAAACAATTAAATGAAATTGAAAAGAAAAAGGATAAAATTGAATAAAATAAAACATGAAATCAAAGCATTTAAGATCAAATTAAATTTTAATAAAACTAAAGGCCCAAATTACAAAAAATTAAAGAGAATGGCGCGGATCTTGACACAACTCATGTAAAAACGCGCAGATCCTAATTCAGGTTCAGGTCAACGCGCGAGTCGGCTTATATAAGCCTCCCACACTTGAAATTTGTCCATCTTTCTTTCGTTTTTCATTTTACTCTCTCTCTCTCTCTAGCCTCAACTCATCCAAATTCTCTCTGTCTCTCTTTTTAAACACCACATTGCCCAAAAATCGCCCATAAAATGGCCACATTCCCTTTCGTTGTAATGATTTTTTCGGCCACCGCTTAAAACCTCGATCGCCGTTCATCTTTCTCCTAATGCCGTGAAACCCTAAAATCCCAAAAACTTTTCTTCTTTCGAACCTAAATCTAAGCTCGATTCAATAGAATCACCCTTATTCCCCTATTAAAACCTAAATTTACCCAATCTTGAACTCGTTTCAGCTCCAACAATTTAAAGTAAATTACAAGAATAATATCACATTTGACACTTGTACTTTTTTAAATGTCCAATATAGTATCTATTATTTAACAAAATGTCCAATATAGCATCTTCACTTTGATAAAATATCCGATGTTGTACCTATTATTTTTAAATATTCAAAGTATACCTAAAATTTGTCAAAACATCATTATCCTGGACTATCATTTTGTGCATTATTATGACGGTCGTTTTAACATTGTTAGTAATTAAATATAAAAACAGCCAATAAAATTTTACATGTACTGTAATAATATATAAAATAATAGTTTAAAGTATCATATTGGATATTCTATTAAAGTACATGTATCACATTAGACATTTTGAAAATACAAATACTACATTAAATATTTTTTCAAACTATATATCATTTTAGTTATCTCACAAATACTGATATCGTATTAAACATTTTGTCAAAATAATATTATACTTTTACAGTAGTTACAATTGGAAGAATGCAACGACTTAACAATTGGAATTGAATTTTAGAATTAGAAAAGTAGACGAATAAAATTTCAAATGTACATAAAGTGCAAAAACTTGAAACATATTTCAACCTTTATTTTTTTTCTGAAGTCTTTCATGAAAGTATAAATTACTATGTCTAAATTTAAACATATCTAAACCCAAACTTATTAAATGTTACGGTAACAACTATACTAATTGAATTAATGCTCGATCGAGATTTTTATTTTATTTCCATACGTACTTCAACAAAATTTAAAGTATTCCGAGTGAGCTTTTACGGGCTCTATAGTGGAGGGCTGATTCCCTTCCGGCCCCAACCCAATAAAAGACCAGTCGACTTTACGGCTTAATCAAAGGCCTAACTCCTAAGCAGTGTGGTTGAGACATTATTAGTATACTTTAAAATAAAATAAAAACTAAGTAAGCATCAAATAAGATCATGATTTTTAAAAATAGCTAAATATATATATTTTTCTCATTTTTATCTCCAATTAAGTTAGTGTCGCGAATTAATTAGATATCATTCTATTGGTAAAATGTTTTAATGACGGTTTTATCAAAAATAATAATTTAATGATCAAAACAGGAAAAAAATAATTTAGTGAGCAATGATATTGTTTACTCTATTATTTATTAAGTATTAATTTTTAAAAACATATTTTTTTAATTTTAATTTAGTAATATAATGAAAAGTGAAAGGTATTTTGGTCAATTTAAAAGGTCTTAAAAATATATATATTCTTTACACGTGCATGGCTCGTGTACACACACGTGCACTGGGTTTTTTGACTTGCTATTAGGGGTGTGTAAAAAAATCGATCCGGCCGATTTGATCCAAAATTTTGGATATCCAATGCGATTTTTATTTTTCGGATATTTAAAAATTTCAAATCGGATACATATAGTTATTTCACATTCGGAACGAATATTAGAATCTGAAAATTTTAAAATTTTTTTATAGATATGAATTTTGTTATATTCGATTTTATTTTTACTTGTAATATATGAAAATTTGAAATTTTTATAGATACAAATCTTGCTATATTCAATAATTTGTTGATCATTATATTTGATAGGACCGCCAAATTAAAAAAGGGTTATATTTTAATACACAAGCTGTGTAAAAAAATTACACCACCCTTTTATAAAATTTAAAATCTAAATCTCAAACCCTAGCACACTAAAACCTAAACCTTAAACCCTAAACTCTAAATTTTAACCATAAACCTTAAATTCTACACCCTACATACTAAACCCCTAAACATCAACCTAAAACCATAAACCTTAAAATTGAAAGGCTTGTGTTACACAAGCTTTTGTATCAAAATATTTTTTATTAAAAAATACTTAAATTAAGTTATAAATTCGAATATTCGATCTAAAAATCTGATCCAAAATTTTTGGATATCCAAACTTTTGAATAAAATATCCGAAATACACACCTCTAATAGCTATTGGCCATGGTTCAATGTCGTCTACTTTTGCAAAAATTTCAAACTTAACCAACACTATTTGTTTACGATGACACTTGAACCTGAAATCAAACTTACTGAATACCACCCAAAAAAGAAGGAAAGTTAATGTGTCGTGTTAGTATTTTTTAACGGCTATTAATGAGAGTGACAATAATAAAAAAATTAAAAATTCAATGATTATATTATAAGTTTTAAAAGTTTAATGACCAAAATAAAAATGCCCTAAAACTTTGGTGACTATTTATTTATGTAGTTTACACAAAATAGAATAAAAGGAAAACAGCCTTGCCAACTCTCTAAACCGCGCGCGTGTGTTGTACTGATGTGATACATGTTCCTACACAACTAGCAAATATTATTCTAATGCATGGTTCCGGTAACTGACAACCTAATCATTTGTTTCTACTTTAGGAAATGAGCCGACAACCAAGTGAACAAAGAAACAGTTTCAAGAGAGAAAAAAAAAAACAAGTACAAAAAAAATTGAAATTAGGCTGAAAATGTTATTAATAAAGGCAATTAGAAGTGCATGCTAATTAGAAAGCGAATAGTTTTCTGAACAAACGAGTAGTTTTAGTGAAAAAAAATGTAATATTTATCTTAAGAGATTTGAGTTCGATCATGTTTAATTGTAAGGTGTGTGATTTATTAAAAAATTAAAAAAATATATGAACATATACTACATTATAATCAACTAATCACCTTAAAATTATTTAAAAAATAATAGTTTTCTTTTACAATGTATCTTGATTATATAGGCCTTGTTTGGTAAAGAGCGGTTTGGGTAAAATTAGAGATTAAGCCATAATTAAATGTTTGACTAGTCAAATCCGCTAATATTGTTGTTTGGTAAACAACGGATTGTGGTGAAACCACTAATTTTGAAAAAGCTCCTAATAAGAGCTTTTTGAGATTGAGGTTTGATATTAAAGTTATAAAGACTCTTTTACCCTTATCAGTTACCAAAAATCTCCAAATAACCTAAATTAAATATCTTCTCACCCTATTTATAAGCTAATGCTATTTATTTTTTCTTTTTTATTATCACAAATTTACGTGTATTTAAATTTATTAATTAATTAAATTATATTAAAATAATTATATAAATAATAAATCAATATATATATATATATATATATAATTTGAATATGTTTAGAAAAGTTATATTAAAAGTAATTTTTATAAATCCAATTAATATTAATTAGATACAAAATATTGATAACTAATAAACTATTCAAACAAGTATTAAATATAACATGTCCTTATATGTCATTTTGCTTGTTTAAATAATCTAACAACTATTAGCTATCAGTTAATTTTACCAAACACTTTTATACAACCAGTTAATACAATCCGCTAGTCAAATCAACTAGTGTAATCAGCTATTCGCTAATTGTCAAACAAGGCCATAGTTTTTTAAGTAATGTTTTTTTTAAATATACTTAAATTAAGTACAAGTCATTTTGGGTTACTTCAAGACACTTCAGGTTCAAGTTGTGGTCTTTTAATGGTCAAATCCAATTAGATCAAGTTTAAATTCAAAAAAAAAATCGACAAGAGCAGATTTAAGTTGTGTTTAGTAAGAAATCTTTGTAAAAATAGAAAATTTTAAGGGAGAGTGAGGAATTAAATATATTTAAACTCCTTTAATCCACTAGATGAAACTTAAAAGGTCAAACACAAATAAATATAAAAAAATATAAATGGAGTAAAAGATAGTGGTGGGTCCTTTAGGTACGGAGATACCTAAAGTATATTTTTTTGTCAAAATAGGTATCTAAAGTATATATATATATATATATATATATTTAAGTTCTTAAAAGTTGACACGCGACATTGATTAAAAAGTACATTAAGTACTTATTTTGACAAAAAAATATCTTTTAAGTTAGGTACTTATTTGACCAAAAATATACTTTAAATATTTATTTTAACCAAAAAATACTTTAATTACTTAAATGAAAAAAATAGTATAGTTTAAATACTTATTAGAGATATAAGACAAAAGTAAATGAAAAGTTTTAAGATAAACCCAAAACAATAGAAAGTTAACTTTCAAAAAATGAAACCTGGTCGAAGACAGCTATCGAAAAAAAGTTAATTTTTAGACTATTATTATTATTATTATTATTATTATTATTATTATTATTATTACTAGATTGTTAGATTATTTAATAAATTTAAATGTATTTATAGTTTTGTATTTGTACATTGCAAAAAATTTTTATCATTTAATTTTGATTTTGACTTTTTAAAACCCACTTGATACGAAGTCTAGATCTGCCATTAATTTTTGGATTCAAATAAAAAACGGCATGTCGACAATCAATGGACCAGTTAAAAAATGTCAAAGTAGAACCGAAGTATTCTTTCAATGGTCAAATGTTGAGATTGGACCAGAAAGGAAACGTAATACAACTATCATATTAGTTACTCCTTGAGCAAGGCACTGATGTTATTGCAAAAGGGACATGTAGCTACCAAACTTTGAACATTGGTCCCCAAATCAATCATACACTCGTGTGGTGCTCACCACCACAGGCCAACAACCCTGATTCCGAATCCGCTGTCGGAAGGCCGAGACATCACTGTCCATTAGGGTTCGCTGACGCACGGTGGCCCAAAATTATTCTAATTTGTGCCCAAAGCCATATGCAAAACTGATATGGTCAATGGGCAGGCAGCAGTACTCGTTGAGTGAGATGAGTTCAGAAATGGTGGTGGTTTGGCCGGCTAGAAAGAGATGATGATGGTCTTGCATGGATGGACCGAGTGGGATTGGGGGAGCGGTTGTCCCTCGAAATTTGAAATTCGTATATGATTTAGAATTTTTCTATTATTTTTATTAAAATCTATTTTTGCCCCCTAAAATTTTTTATAAGTACTTTATCCCTAAAATTTTATAGGCTTATTCCATAACATAAAATTATACGTTCGTCCTTGTGGTCCTGAGTGGTCGGTAGAGAAAAAAAGGTTGCACATTGCTAATACTAAGACTAAGAAAAGTGGGAAGAATTGATGGAAAATCATGAAGATGAAATGTATTTATGATGTTCATTGAATAATTCAGTATTTCATTGATTTAGTCAATTCTAATACAATTTTTCATTTTCTTTTCTTTGGTAAAATTTTTCTCTATTAAAACCTTAACCAATCCGTTATCTTTGATGGAACGAACTGCGAACACGACACGAAATATGATACAAATACGACTGCATGATAACTATTTTTTCTTATCAAAGTTTCTCTTTATTCAAATATATTTTACAGCCAAATGAAACATTTAATATTGGTACTGATTTTTGAATAATTTTATCAAATAAAAAAGTTAAAATCTTTTTGAAACTCAAATATAAGTAATTATTAATTTGTTAAATACTAAAAAAAACTTTTGAACTGCACCAAATTGCTTAATATGTCAAGGTTACTGTTTTATAAACCTCCTGCTTCTGTTATTCCTTCGCTACACGATGATCTACTATAATATGTTGTTTCTCGTAACTTATTATAATTATTATCATGTGTATTTTTATCTTCCGACTAAGTTTAAGGCGTTTTAATGAAACACATGATAATATATTTTTTTGTTGTTTCAAATTTTCCATGACAATAAAATTTAATATTCATTTTATAAATAAAAAACTTAATATGTCAAGGTTTTTCCTTTTTATTTATTAAAACTGCAATTCCCAAAACATTAATTAGTTATAGGCTCCAGCCTTAAGCCCAAGCACAAATATATTGATTAGAAACCCTAATGATGTTCATCATCATCTTTCTTTCTAGGTTAAATATACGTATTTGGTAATTTAACTTGTCTTCCCGTTGTAACTTGGTACGTATGCACTACACCAAGTTTGGTATATAGCGGCGTTTTTCGCGGCGTTTTTGAATTAAACGCTGCTAAATTTAAACATATAGCGGCGTTTAGGAAAAAAACGCCACAAAATGACACATTTCGCGGCGTTTTAGTGGAAACGCCGCTATAGCTATTACGTTGGTGGCGTTTGTAGATCAAACGCCACAATAGCCCATACTTTAGTGGCGTTTTTTTATAGAAACGCCGCAATAGGCGTCTTATTAAAGTAAATGTTAGAATGGGTGTCGTTTTTAGTGGCGTTTTTTTAAAAACGCCGCAAAAGATGTTGTATTGGTGGCGTTTGTTACAAAAAACGCCACAAAAGGTATTGTATTCGTGGCGTTTGGTCTTAAAAACGCTGCCAAGGATATTGTATTAGTGACGTTTAATTTAACAAACGTCGGTATAGGTGAAACTCACCGTTTTGAGTTGAGCATTATAACTCATTCTGACTGGTTCTCTCCCTTAACATATCGTGAAATCCCCAAATTAACATATCGTGAAATCCCTAAATCTCTCGCCGGTGCTCTCCCTCGCTAGTTGTCTCCATCATCGTTGTCTGTCATCGTCGTCGGTCATCACGAATGGGTGTCGTGGTGCCATCGTACGGCCGGTGAACAAGTCTGTCGACGAGGCTGGTGGAGGCGCGGTGAGAGGTAAACGACGCGCCATGGAGGAACCTCCTTTGGATACTTTTGCTTTAAGTACCATGTTTGAATCGGAGCATATTCTTGATTGAAATTGATGACAGAGTGGTAAAGGCTTTATTCCGGTTCTATGCACAGATTATAGTCTAGAATCAGAATAAATTGATTTTCACGGGTTATATTCCTAAATTCCAGGCCGAGAAATTAGTTGGTCTATTTAGTTTCTTTAAGCAATGCTTTTCGTCGTGGCCCGAGACTACGATACTGGAAGCCTTGTCGAAATTGGAGGGCTCTGTTCTTCGGTGTTACATTGTTCATGCATTGCAATATGGGAGGAAAGATAAAGTTGTGGAGTTCTTTGGAATAAATGGAAATGATTTGTTTCTAAAGAGTTCTTCGGATTGGACTCCTTGGTTTGGTAGGTTCATTTTCTTTGGCTTCTTTGTTTTGTGTTTTCTTGTTGACTGATTCTATTGTGTATGCAATGCAGCAATTCCTTATTTGAAGAATCCAAGCTTGGATCCTCAGTTTCGTGTTTATTTCTCCAAGGAATGGTATGAAGCTCTCCGTCTTTCTCTGAGGAACTTTTTCAGCGAGATCTTCAATGTTACTCATATCCTTTAGAATTGATGCTTTCCTTCTGAAGATGCTCTACATAAATTGTGTATGTAATTATGCGTAGATTAGCAGATAACCATATTAATTACTTAATACAGAACTTTTATGCATTTTGAAATAAAATAGGTCTTTAAAGGTTTTGCCTCTAAAGATATCCATTGTGGTGATGTTTTTTGTAACTGGTAGATATTAAGTATGAGCATAGCATTGGATATAATATTTTTTCCTTGACATTAGAGTGATTCAATTAATGATGGGATTTTGAAGAATGTCCTTAACCAAAGCACGCCTCCCTGCCCTACTGAAGATCAGTTTGGAAAAGAATACAATTAGCAGTCTTAAGAAAGACAACAAACGTCTTAATCAAAAGTTAGTACAACTTCAGGCTTTACTTGAGGAAAAGGAGGCACAACTAGGTCTATCAAAAAGGTAAAGGATCTTCTGATTTTGCTAGATCATGGTAGTGCTTGCTGCATCTCATAAATAAAGATGATTCTATTTGAACACATTATGATGCCAATATTGCTGCATGAACATTTAATAGGAGCATAGGAGCAGCTAATTGTTCTATTCTGTCAAGTGGCATTGGTGCTGAAAACTTACACCTATCTACAAGTAGCGAGGACATATTTCCTCATGCAACCTCTCATTTGGGTAGAATAGCACAGAGTGAGGAACATGCTGCTGCTGAATCCACCAAATTTGTATCAGCCCGTGTTGAGTCCTCATCTAGGCAAGATTCATATTCTGCATCGAGTCTTCATGCTTCATCCAGTGGAATCGATGATACAGCTCAGAAGTTCTATGGTAGCCATTTTGATGGTAAGTGATATCTATAGTTTCCCCATCATAGATTTTAGGCTAATGTAGCAGCTCCATGACTGTATTGGAAAAGATTAAGCAAATATGATGTCAGCAAGTATGATTTCAGTAAGTAGCTTTGAGATGAAAAATATAGATGAGAACCGTTTATTCATCATTTTTGTTTTTAATGTGTTTGGAATTTTGGATGCAATGAATTAGGTTGAGAAGCAAAAGATTTTACAAGTAAGCAATGGAAAATCTGTGCATAGAACCGATGGATGCAGCAAGGCAGACCAGGACTTGGTAGGGAAAGGGGCCAGTAGAGGTCAACTGCTGCGGATAAATCATGTGACTATGATTTTTAGTTTTTCTTTTTCATTTACATATAGTTTAGATTTTTCAAGTGTGTGTACACTGACATGGAGGACTGTGGTGCAGGCTGTTTCATAATTAATATGTGTTATGCATTTTAAATTATTATATAATATGTGTAATGCATTTTAAATTATTATATAATATTTGATTTTTTTTGAAATATGGTGTTATTCGCGGCGTTTGTTAAAAAAACGCCACTATAGAACATGATCTCGCGGCGTTTGAGTTTATAAACGCCGCTATAGAACTTGATTTTTTGCGGTGTTTGAAAAAAAAACGCCACTAAAGAACGCTTATTAGCGGCGTTTGTACTTAAAAACGCCACTATAGAACATGTTCTCGCGGCGTTTAGAACACAAACGCCACTATAGAACTTGACTTTTTGCGGCGTTTGTTATTACAAACGCCACTAAAGAACACTTATTCGCGGCGTTTGTAAATACAAACGCCACTATAGATCTTGACTTTTTGCGGCGTTTTTTACCTAAAAACGCCGCGAACTATTGCGACGCTACTTTAAGCGGCGTTTCTTGCGGCGCTTTCTTAAGCGCTGGGAAAGTTTTTAGCGGCGCTAAAAAACGCCGCTATAGGGTTAAAAAAACGCCGCTAAAGAACTGTTTTGCTGCAGTGATGTATTTTAGTTTAAGGTGCAATAAGTTTTTGTATTTTTCTTTAAAAGATGTCTATTAAGTCTTTGAATTTCTTTAAAATCAATTAAGCCCTCAAACTGTTAAATTAAATCAATTAGCTTTTCTATTATTTTTTACCATTAAATCTTGATATTTTTTAGATATTACTGTCACATGATAAACTACAGTTCTATCAGGTGGGATTTACAATTTTTTTAAAAATACTTTTATATTTTAGATTTTTTTAGGAATTTTAAAGAAATTTTTAATAAAATAAAAAATTACAAATTTATGACACGACGCGCTGCACAAACTGATAAAAAACAATCGTTATATTCACAATCAATATTGGTCAAAGGACTTAACTAATTTAATTTATTGGTCCAGGAACTTAATTGACTGCAAAAAAAAAAATTGAGGGCATAATTATGTTGGGCTCGAACGATCAATTTAACTCGCCAAGAGGAAGTGAATTGGCCATTGAGTGAAATTGGTAGAAGTAAAAGGATATTAAAAATTTGCACAATGATTTATAGTGGTTTGACTTCTCAATTAACTCTACCTCCACTACCGGCTTCTACACTAAGGATTTTCTACAAATTCACTAATTTGTCTTTCCTTTTTAAAGACTCAAGGAGATAACTTTTAGTCCTCAAAGTTTATACCCCAAAGCTTTGAGACACATACTCTCTCAAGTGAATACAAATTAAGCAAACAAGGAAAACCTCACAAGACTGATATGTTTACAATTTAAGCACTCACCCAAAACCTAAACACTTTAGCAATATTGACAATTAAGCTCAACAAGTGTTGTCTAATGAAAAAAATAGACTTTAAGTACAAAAATCTCTTTCTCTGAATGTTGGCAAAGATAGTTCTTAGTGTTTCATGGTTGCTTGAAGCTTGCTTTTAAACCATATAATGAGTTTGTGGTCGTTACTAGCCGTTGAATGTTGTTAAGAGTCGTTGAGGACTTTATTTTCAACATTAAATACAATTTTGGGCGTACCAATATTGATACACGAACTTTGATATCGATACATGTCTCAAAGAAGAGAGAGTCGTTGGGTATTTATAACATTGGGTACCGGTATGCGATACATGCATATCGGTACGGTGCCTCTCGTACAGATACGGCCAAGCCTATATCGGTACAGAAGTTTGCTACTGGAAATTTGGAAACTTGGGGATTTAAAGGGCGTATCGGTATACGAGCGATCGTACATGTACGAGATGTTGGGTATCTGTACGAGGAAGACCGTATCGGTATTCAAAGCCTCTTTTTGACACTTTAGCTATTTTGAAAGTATTTAAACATGTCAAAAACCATTTTAAACCATTTTAAACATATTTTTCGAGTTTATAGACTTTTAAAATATTTTTATAAATTAGTGTAAGTTCAAAAACATTTTTCATTTAAGTTATATCACAATCAATAACTCAACCATATCCCCCTTTTTGATATAACGAAACCCCTTAAAAATTGTTTTTGAAATTTCACCCTGATGTGATCACAACCAACAAGGACTTGGAGGAATTTCCTAGTGGACCTATGACTCGTGCTAAGGCTAAGAAGTTCCAAGAAACCATGAGAAACTTGTTTAGTCAAGGCTGGAATTTGAAGGATGAAACGCCAACTTTGTTGAAACATTGCAGTCTCTTACTCTTGCATGAGTTTTACTTGTGTTTTAATTTCAGCATTTACATATGAATAAATAAGCATCCCATTCATTTAAAGCTTGTTTAATTCAATTAGGCATGATAGTTCATTAAAAGTTCAATTAAGCATGGTAGATCATTTAAGCATTATAGTTCACTTATGCTTATGAGTTTATTTAGTGTGTTTGTTCAATTAATTAAACTAGTTTCTTCATTTTAATTGTTTCCATTAATTAAACTAGATCATTTAAACATGTTCAACATTTACTTTCATATTAATAAACAAGTTGTTTTCTAATAAGTTGTTAATGTATTTTCGGTTAAGGAATTAAGTTTGGATCAAACGGGTGATCATATTCCTTAAGGATGACAAAGCATTCAAGGGAGCCTTCACTATCACACGAAGAAGGTTGTTCAGTTTCAAGGCAGTCAAGAGAGCCTTTACATCACTTGAAGGCTGATTAGTTTCAGTAAGGATGCAAGGCATTCAAGTGCCATTTAAACACCACTTAAAGAGCTACTTTAACACCCTCGTAAAATCTGATCGGTTTTGGGCTCAATGAAGACACAAAATTAAAGCTTTATTTGTAACCCCCTCGTCCCGGTATGAACGACTGACGAGTTTGAGTAGGTTACACGGGGAAAACCGAAGTGAAACCCGTTAAGGCCCCGCCTCGGTTAGCAACCCTAGGAAATTCTTCTTCGATTATCTTGTCTAAATGAATCATTTAATCCTAAGTGAGAAACGATAGCGGAAAAGACGAAGGAGAACATTCAAACATGTGTAAGTTAATTTAAATTTATCAAGTATTAAGTTAGTCTCGTTTATTGCATACGTAACGAAAACCATACATAAGCGACTACAACAAGGCTCACAAGAAAGCATACCACAACCACAACCCAAGCCCAACATTTGAGGACCTTTAAATATGCCAAAGGCCCAAATTACAGGTATGTGTTTCGAAACAGGCTTGCCCGTTTCGATACACATGCCTCAGTTTTAAAAGCCAGACCAGCCGTAACGATACGGTCCACCTTGTTTCGGTACAGGGGTCCATTTCGCCTAGGCGTTCTGAAACACGTTCCAGAACAGGCCTTCACAGTAGCAAAACCGTTTTGGTACGCGTATCGGAACAGGGGCTCACAGTATCAAATCGTACCGAAATGCATTCCGATACGGGTATCCTTGGAACCACACCCGTTTCGAAACCACCTCACATGTTTCGAAACGCCTACAGTCTGTGACTCTCTAAAAATAGTTTTAAGCATCTCCCAAGGTTCCCAATATGCCTCAAACCACAAGAAGTCAAGATACAACATGCATACACAACTCTAGAGACATTTCTCCTACTTGAAGCATGCTCAAACATTTAACATACATTCAAACCCATCCATTTCAATGAATACATACCCAAGGCCAAACATGTAAAGAAACAAGCATCCACCAAACACATGCATAACAAGGGTCACAAGCCTTTTGAAGCGAAACACTTAAACATTCAAGAAGCAAGGTTACATGCTTTCAAACAACACAAAACACATCAACATCATGGTTTATAATCCAACAAAAGAGCTAAAGACTATAGCAACCATGATCCAACATAGCATCATCAATCCAAACATGCTAGAACATCAACAAGCCAAACTAAGGAGTTTGGACACCAACTACATACAAGTCTAATACCCCATTGTCTAGGCATTATTACAAAAACTTAAATCATACTTGAGCTACCCGAGAACTCCGAAAAGCTCCTCCCTTGCCCACTTGCCTTCCGAAACTCTAACGATCTGCATGTTGGAAAAAGGAGAGCGTAAGGTTGAAAGCTTAGTGAGCGAAGCTCTAAAACTCATCAACAATGCAGTTTTCAAAACACATTTCTTAATTGAATAGTAAACCATTTAAATATACGAAAGGAGACACAATCAACACAAATACATGGTATGCACATGCATAACAAAAACACGGTGGGACTACACATCACCGTTTCGACTAGTAGTTTTCCGATGGGACTACACATCAACGTACTCTTCTACTAGTCACTACCGGTGGGACTACACATCACCGTAGTTACGAAAACCATCTCATGAGGCTCGACACCAACAACGACTACACAACAACATTAAACGGAAGTAAAGGCAATCCACAATTCATACAATATCACAACAATTGTTCATACACCAACACTTAACAATCAAGGTAAAATTTGGCAAACTTACACTTGGGTTTAGGTTAGCCCTCTAGGCTCCACCCAAACCTCTAAGAACCCTTTTCGAAATCAAATCAAGTTTCAAAACATTTCCACTCACTGATGGAACCCAAACAGAAGCCGAAACACCAATCTCAAGCCTCCAAATTCTCCTGAATCGAGCCCGAAGCTTCTCCAATGGTTTCCCTTGATTCTAACCAATCAAAAACATTACATTACTCAACCAAATCATCACAAAACATTGTCACTACTCAGATTTCAACCATAACCCATTTCTCAACAATTTCAAGCCAAAGCTACCAACAAAAATTCCCATTTTCGTACTCCCCAACAACCTAGCAGAAAACCAATGATTCCAACACTGAAAACCCAATTAAACACCTTCAAAACAACTCTCTAATATTGCTATAACATCAGCCCCATTCTCCAACACTAAACTACTTCAAAAACTCACATTTTCACCCTTTTAAAATACCCATGAAAACCCATTTCGGGATTTTTGATAAAAACCCACCATTTTAAGTTATAATGTACCTTAGGGCAAGATTGGATCATATCTTTAACTCTACATATCAAAAACAAATTGATAAGCCATTAAAGTTTCATCCTTTTCTTCAAAACTTTGAAAACTAGAAAATCTCAACAATGGTGTTTTCCAAAAACTAAAACCATGAATGTGTTCGGAATAGAGAGGAGAAGTCAAAAATGGTCATACCTTGTTGAAAGCACTTGAAGTGGTGGAGGGATTTGATGGAATAGTGACAAGGGGTTTGGGGAGGTTTTTGACGTGAAAAAGGGGTTGAAGGAAGAAGATGGTGAAAATGTTTCAAAAGTCTTCTTTTTCTCATCTCATTTCTTTTTACTTTAAAAATTATCAAATTGCCATTAATGAAATTCAACCCTTTTAAAATAAAACCAAAGTCTATTTTAATTTAAAATGAGCCCACGACTCGAACCCGATTTACCCGCGTAACATCCGACCCCTAAACTCGGGGCGTTACAACTCTCCCCCACTTAAGGAATTTCGTCCCCAAAATTACCTGACGGGAAGAGGTATGGAAACTGTTTTTCCATGTCCTCCTTTCTCTCCCAAGTAGCCTCTTCCACACCTCGGTGTCTCCACAAAACCTTGACTAACTCGATAGACTTTCCACGTAACATTTTCTTGTCTGTAGCAAGAATCTCAACCAGTTCTTCGTCATAGCACAAGTCGGGGTTCAACTTAATCTCTTCCACTGGCATTACGTGAGACATATTTGATCTATACTTGCAGAGCATCGATATATGGAATACATCGTGGATCTTCTCTAAATCGGTCGGGAGTCTCAGTCTATATGCAACAGGACCAATCCTCTCAACTACCTCATAAGGTCCAATGAATCTCGGACTCAACTTACCCTTCCTACCAAACCTCATCACCTTCTTCCAAGGTGAGACTTTTAAAAACACATTTTCACCCACGACATACTCTATCTCTTTTCTCTTTAAGTCGGCATACGACTTCTGTCGGTCTGAAGCTGCCTTCAAGCGATCACAAATAAGTTTCACCTTCTCGGTAGTGCCCTTAAGTAGATCGGGCATCGGTACAAGCTTCTGTCTGGCTTCGGTCTAACAAATCAGAGTCCTACACTTTCTACCATACAGAGCTTCATATAGTGCCATATGAATACTAGTCTGATAACTGTTGTTGTATAAAAACTCTACTAACGGTAGATGTTTCTCCTAAGATCCCTGAAAATCAATGATACAACACCTCAACATGTTCTCTAACACCTGAATCACTCTTTCAGACTGACCATCTGACTGTAGATGATACGAAGTGTTGAAGTTCAACCAAGTACCCAAGGCACGATGCAAACACTCCTAAAATCTAGCTGTAAACCTCGGATCTCGGTCTGACACAATCGATTTTGGCACCCCATGCAACCTCACTATCTCTTTGATGTACATATCGGCCAACTTATCTAAGGTATAAGTAGTATGAACGAGTATGAAGTGAGCACACTTAGTAAATCTATCGACTATCACCCACACTAAATTCTTCTTCGAAGGAGTCAACGGTAAACCCGACACAAAGTCCGTGGTGATACGTTCCCACTTCCATTCCGGAATCTTCAACAGCTTTAGAAACCCTGAAGGAAACTGATGCTCGACTTTGACTCTCTAACATACCATACATTTACTCACAAATTCGGCCACATCCTTCTTCAACCCAACCCAAAAGTACTCTTCCTTTAACCCACGATACATCTTCGTACTACCCGGATGCATAGCAAAAGGACTGTTATGAGCTTCGTTCAAGATCGTATGTCTCAACTTGGCATCTTCCGGAACCACTATCCTATCCTTGAAACATAGTATCCCATTCTCACCAAAGCGAAAATCGGTAGGCCTATCCTCGGCTATATCTTGCACGTGAGGTGCCAAAGACTCGTCTCGCAACTGCTTCTCTCGAATCAACTGAACTAACGAAGGCTTAACCTGAAGCTCGGCTATCAAACCACCATCCTTGGACACACTCAATCTCGCAAACATAGCTCGCAACTCAACTGCCACTTTTCTACTCAAAGCATTGGCCACTACGTTTGCCTTACCCGGATGGTACTCTATCGTAAGGTCATAGTCCTTAAGAAGCTCTAACCACTTACGTTGCCTAAGGTTCAACTCCCTCTGAGACATCAAGTACTTCAAACTCTTGTGGTCGGTATATATGGTGCACTTCTCACCATAAAGGTGGTGTCTCCAGATCTTCAAAGCAAACACTACTCCGGCTAACTCTATATCATGGGTGGGATAGTTCTTCTCGTGAACTTTCAACTATCTCGAAGCATAAGCTACCACCTTACCTTCTTGCATGAGCACACAACCTAAACCTACATATGATGCATCATTGTAAATCACAAACTCTCTTCCCGGTTCAGGCTGAATCAAAATAGGAGCTTCGGTCAAAGCTTTCTTCAACTTCTCAAACGCTTGTTGTCTTGCATCTGACCACTCATATGGGACATTCTTCTTAAGCAACTTAGTCAACGGAGCCGCTATCCTTGAAAATACCTCGACAAATCTTTGATAATATCCCGCCAAACCTAGGAAACTACGAATTTCTGTCACTGACTTTGGTTGTTTCCAACTCAATATGGCTTCTATATTCTTGGGATCCACACTAATCCCCTTAGCCGAGATCACGTGACCTAGGAAGACTACCTTCCTAATCCAAAACTCATATTTTCTTAAATTGGCATACAACTGATTCTCAAGCAAAGTCTAAAGCACTAACCGCAAATGCTCGTCATGTTATTCCTCGGTCCTAGAGTACACTAAGATGTCATCTATTAACACTACCACAAACCTATCTAAGAACTCGTGGAACACTCGGTTCATCATATCCATGAAAGCTGCTGGAGCATTAGTCAACCCGAAAGGCATTACCAAGAACTCATAGTGCCCATATCGTGTACGGAAAGCTGTCTTCGGGATGTCCACATCTTTCACCTTCAACTGATAGTATCTGGACCTCAAATCAATCTTCGAAAACACTGAAGCACCTCTCAACTAATCAAGCAAGTCATCTATTCTAGGCAAAGGGTACTTGTTCTTCACTGTCACCTTGTTCAACTACCTATAATCTATACACATCTTATACTACCGTCCTTCTTTTTCACAAACAGGGCCAGAGCACCCTACAGAGAAATACTAGGCCTAATGAAACCTCTATCGGACAACTCCTGAAGCTGTGTCTTCAACTCTTTCAACCCTTTCAGTGCCATTCTATACAGAGCAATAGACACTGGTGCAGAATCGGAATACGTCTCAATAACAAATTCAACTTCTCTATCTAGAGGCAAACCTGGCAACTCTTCCGGAAAAACACTCGGAAAATCACACACTGTCCTGATGTCTTACAGTCTAACCTCACTCATATTCGGATTCATCACATAAGCCAAATAAGCATGACAACCCGAATTCAACAACTTCTGAGCTTCCAAAGCAGAAACAGCATTGGACAAGAACCTAACGTTCTCGCCAACTACCACAACCTCAAAGCCATCTGTAAGCTTCAATGAGACTCTCTTGGTCTCAAAGTCAACCTTAGCTCTATGCTTTACGAGCCAATCCATGCCCAAAATCACATAAAAACCATAGAACGGTAACTCCATCATATCCACCGAAAACACGTGGCCTTGAACCATCAAGAGACACCTCATATACATCTTCCTAACTACCACTGTATCACCGAAAGAGCTAGTAACATTTACACATACCTCTAACCACTCACACGGTAGCCCTAAAAACCTTGCGTGTTCACCCAAAATATACGAATGTGTCGACCCCGAATCTATCAAAGAAAGCAAACTCAAAGACTGTAACGAGAAATTACCTGCAATGACACCCGTGTCATTCTCAGCCTCTCGCTGTGCATACACCCTAGCCGGTCCTCCACCCCCGGGCTGAACTGCCACTACATGAGCTAAGTTTCTCTGACCCTCGTTCCTCGGCTGAAAGTTGCCACGACCGCACCCACAACCTCTCTGATGCTCAAAACCCCTAGTTGGAGTCGATTCGCTCCTAACCGGGTATGGACAGTTACACCTCAAATGGTCTCGGGAGCTACAGTTCCAACACGCCCCATAGATACACATACACTCGCCTTGGTGGTGTCTCCCGCATCTAGTGCACTCCGGAGTGTGCACAATAGCTCCTTGGCCCTGGTGGCTCTGTCCATAGTTACCACCCATATGTCTCGAATCAGGCTGATACCTCATATCCCTATGCCTCTTGGCATGATCTCCATCCCAATTCGCGTGTCTCTTCCCGGAATTGGACCTACTAGCACGAGCACTGGAGCCTAAGTTATGCTCAATATCCTTGGCCCTAGAGACCAAGAAATCAAACTCGGTGTAGTCAGAGGCAAGCATGTAGGTTTTCACATCTCTAGTCAACCCATACCGGAAGCGCTCACACCGTTCCTTCTCACTAGGAACCAACTCAGGTGCATACTGGCTCAATCTCACAAACTGAACCTCGTACTCGGACACGGTCCTGTTACCCTGAACCAAGGTCGTAAACTCCCTCTTCTTCTCATCCAAATACCAAACTCCGAGGTACTTCCTCTTAAATGCATTTCTGAAGAACTCCCATGTAATATCCGCTTCGGCTATACCCGAAGTAACAGTGGTCCACCAAGTATATGCGCCCCCTGAAGCAAGGAGACAATGCAACCCAATTTATGGGCGTCTGAGCACTCCATCTGACCCAAGATGTGTGTAGTACTCTCAAGCCACGCCTCTGAACCCTCGGGAGTCAACCCACAGAACTCAACTCCTCCCAAGCTACGAAGCCTCTCTAGGGGTAATCTTGTCCCCGCACCCTGAGGTGGTGCTGCAGCTTGCATACCGGCCAAAGCTGTCTGAAAGGCTCCGCTATGGTATGAATCAAATAGGTCATGTCCACGCCCGCTGGACCTTGGCCTGTCTGAGCTCATACACCTCCAACATTGGCACCGACCTAAGATCCATTACCATCACCTCTGACTTACGCACTAGCCTGAGGCACATTACCTTCGCCACCTACTCCATTACTATCGGAAGCAGGAGGAATAAGAGGCTCACCCCCGGGTGCCTGGTCACCTGCTCTAGGCCGCCCCCTCGGTCTCACAATGATGGGATGAAATCTAAAAGAAACAACACATCACACAAAAAAGGAAGCATTGGGTTAGCAAAGGGCAAGGACCCAAGTTCTCAAGCTCGTTAAACCAAAAACCATTTTTTCGATAACAACACGGAACATTTGACTAACCTTTAACCAACAACAAGGCCATTAAAACATGCTTTCCATACACCGTGCAATAGCAAGAAACCATTCAAACTAACTTACCTAACTTACCTTTCCCGGGAGACCTCGTAACCGAGGCTCTGATACCACCAAATGTAACCCCCTCGTCCCGGTATGGACGACTGATCAGTCCGAGTAGGTTACATGGGGAAAACCGAAGTGAAACCCGTTAAGGCCCCGCCTCGGTTAGCAACCCTAGGAAATTCTTCTTCGATTATCTTGTCTAAATGAATCATTTAATCCTAAGTGAGAAACGATAGCGGAAAAGATGAAGGAGAACATTCAAACATGCGTAAGTTAATTTAAATTTATCAAGTATTAAGTTAGTCTCGTTTATTGCATACGTAACGAAAACCATGCATAAACGACTACAACAAGGCTCACAAGAAAGCATACCACAACCACAACCCAAGCCCAACACTTTAGGACCTTTAAAGATGCCAAAGGCCCAAATTACAGGCATGTGTTTCAAAACAGGCTTGCTCGTTTCGATACACGTGCCCCAGTTTTAAAAGCCAGACCAGCCGTACCGATACGGTCCACCTTGTTTCGGTACAGGGGTCCATTTCGCCTAGGCGTCCCGAAACACGTTCCGGAACAGGCCTTCACAGTAGCAAAACCGTTTTGGTACGCGTATCGGAACAGGGGCTCATAATATCAAATCGTACCAAAATGCATTCCGATACGGGTATCCTTGGAACCACACCCGTTCCGAAACCACCTCACATGTTTCGAAACGCCTGCAGTCTGTGACTCTCTAAAAACAATTTTAAGCATCTCCCAAGGTTCCCAATATGCCTCAAACCACAAGAAGTCAAGATACAACATGCATACACAACTCTAGAGACATTTCTCCTACTTCAAGCATGCTCAAACATTTATGTTGAGTGGATCGAAAGATCGATATTTACCAAGAGGGGGGTGAATTGGAAATTTAAAGGATTTTAGTGGAAATTGGCAAATAAAAATTGAAGAACAAGGGATTTAGAGTGGTTCAAGTTCCAAATGAACTCTACATCCACTACCTTAGTCTCACTAAGGATTTGCAACAATTTCACTAAATTGATCTTCCCCTTTTCTAGGACAAGGAGGCAACCCTTTACAATATCGGTTGATTTTTCTACCCAAAAATCAACCCAACTCTCACTCAATAGAACAAAGAAATTTGAAGGCTAATTAGGTATCTCTCAATACAAATGATAGCCCCAATACAAGCACTCAACCCAATTTTACAAAATATGAATGAAGAACACAAATTGGGATTTTACACAAATTTGGGATTTTTGCTCAAATGCTTGAATTTGATGTTTGGATGTTTGCTTGAAGTTCAATAGTTGTTGCTGATGCTTTTGGATGTCCCTTTTATACCTTCTCATTGATTTCTAGCCGTTTGGGTGGTTGGGAACATAAATGGAGCCGTTGGAACCCTCTCTTGCCACCATTAATGCTATCTGCACCAACCCGTTTCGGAACACGGGAAACCTGTTTCGGAACGGACTAAAATAGAAAGAGCCGTTGGGGTGCATTTAAGAGCCCGTTTCGAAATGCCCTAGGGCCGTTTCGGAACAGTTTTGCCACTATAAAGGGGTCGTTTCGGAACGGTCCTAGACCGTATCGAAACGCCTTAACGGTTTTGATAAAATCAGTTAAAACATACAACGGTCATATTTTCAAACTAAAACCTAGCCCCAGTTTCGGAACGGTAGTGATCCGTTTCGAAACGGAATGGCTACTGTCAAAGGGTCGTTTCGGAACGGGCTTGATCCGTTTCAAAACACCCCTTATATATTTGAAAATATGAAATATTTGAAATAATTTTAATTCTTTTTAAAGCAAACATGAAGAACAGTTTCGAAACGAGTTATGCCGTTTCGAAACGCTTTCAAGTGTTTCGATACACGTTTCGGAACGGTGGTCGACAGTGGTGAAAATGTTTCGAAACGCCTTAGGGCCGTTTCGAAACGGGTGCTTGAAAAACACTGCTTTGGCTTGAAACACTTAGAAAAAGTATTTGAAAATGTATGTTTTTAACTTAGGCATAATACTAAAATTGTATGGGGATATTTTATGGACTTAAAATTCGTTTTGACTTTTTCGATTTAGTCCTTAGGTTTTTAGTTATATCAAAATTAAAATATTTGTTTCACAATCTCCCCCTTTTTGATATAACAAAACCAAAGTTAGAATTTTTGAGAATTTTGAAAGTTTTGAAAATATTCTAACTCCCCCTGAATTTAAGATAGGTTTTTAAAAAATTTGATTTGAAGTTTAAGTTTAAAAACCTTTTAAAATAAAAAAAACGAATTTTAGTGTTGTGGCTCTTAAATTTCTTCTCCCCCTTTTTGTTAGATCAAAAAGAACAACATAAGCTCATAGAGAAGATAGAAGATTAGTACCAATAAGCAATAATAAGCAACCATAGAATTAATTCATAATAAAAATATCCAAAACATAATTCAAACATGAAGTTCAACATAATTCAAACAATAAAATCCCAAATAAAAGTCATAAGCATAGGGTCTTAAAAACATGAGAAAACAAAAAGATGCATTCTTAATCCTAAAAGCATAAATAATATGATATGATATGATATGAAGTTCCTAGGCCTCGTCATCATCATCATCGTCCTTGGCTTGAGAACGTTGAAACTTCATTCATTGCCCATAAAGAGTGGAGAAGGAAAGGTCCAAGTTGGAATGAGAAGTTTCAAGAGAATGAAGACGATCCTCGACATTCTTCAACCGATTGCCCATAGACTCAAAGCCCGAAGCAATGCTAGTGTCCAAAGCATTCATCCGAGTGTCCAAGGCATTGAATCGCTCGGTAAGGAAAGCCGTGAGGGCATCATTGTTTGCGGCTTGAACTTGCGGTGGAGGAGCAACGAGAGGAGGATCCGCTTCTCTATCAACTCTTTCCCAAATACCATTCACATATTGAAACCCGGACTTACGAAGGGATGACTCGCCAATCTTGGTCTTGCGAGGTTCCGGAGAGTCATAGGTACAATCAATTTCAAGATATTCAAATAGGGCGCTCAAGACAATGCCATAAGTAAAGGACGTCAACTCATTTGTGTCAATAAGCTTGATATTATTGACTATCTCGGCAAAGATTATTTTAGGCACATTCGGGCGCTCACCCCTACGGAAACACTCTAACCAAAAATGATCTCTTTGACGGATATGGGAATATTTACCACCGGAAGGACGAATAAACCAAGAGACTATCAAATGAAGAACACGATCATGCACATCCAAATTAAGTGCTTTACCGGTGAAAGTGCCAAAATGACGTTCATCCTCAAGACCCATATTCTTAAGTTTAAGAGCAGATTCCAAAAGAGCAACATTAATAACAATCTTTTTGCCTAGTAAGGATGACTCAATTCCTATGATCTCGGTTTTGGACTCATCATAAAGAAAACGAGCATTGGAGTAAAAGATGAGTACCATATTTTTGTAGCAAACATCCGGAAGGCTCAAGAAATCCATGAGATTCCACTCATCCAAACGATGGAGATAACGAAAAAGGAATCGCTCGGAATTGAGGAACTCAAGATCAATGACTCATTCCTTACGAACCGCGAAATCCTTGACATAAGCAAAGCGAGCACGCGCGTCCGAATTTTTAAGAGATTTCTGAAAGAGCACAGTGATGTTCGGACGAATGCTTGAATCACCGGATTGAACGGCCTTGCGCTTTTTGTTCGATTGATCCGCCATCTAAAAACATTAAGCAAGTGTTTTAAAATTAAGTGTATGCATTGATAATTAAAATCAATCCAATAATAAATCCCACTTAGGTTTTTGAAAACAAAATTAAAATAAAAACAGTTTTAAAAAATACGATTGAAAAAATTTATATTCGAATCAAAATATTTGAGATTTGAAAATTTTTTTACAAGATTTTGAAAACCCACAACCAAAAACATATAATTTATACAAAAATAAAATTTTCTAACCTAAGATTCGAACATGAATTGAAAGAAAGAAAAAAATTGAAAAATTACCTTAGTTTGGGATTTTGGATGATTTTGAAGAAATCCTTGCACAAGATTGATGAAACTTGCTTAGACTTGAGTTGAAGAGTAAAACCCCTCACAATTTTGTGAAAATCAAAGAGTTTTAGAGGGTATTTATAGAGAGGGAGGCGGTTTAGGGTTTTAGTGTTTGATAAAAAGTGTATTTGTGTCATTAAAAGCCCTAAATAAAGCATTCCGCGATGCCGTTTCGGAACGGTCAAGACCGTTTCGGAACGGGCGGCTAGGGTTTTGACCATTTTAAAACCATAAACATAACGTTTCGATACGATGTTGACCGTATCGAAACACCCGTTGACCCGTATCGGAACGCGTTCCGATACACCCCCTTGGCAGAATCAAAAACGTTTCAGAACGCTTTTGAGGCGTTTCGAAACGCCCTTCTCTCAGAGCTGGATTTAAGGTATCCGTATCGAAACAGGTTCACCCATTTCGATACACCTGGGCCTGGAAGTGCAGATGAGGCTCTAAAATTGCAGAAAAATGATCTTTTAAGAGGCCTAACATGCATAAATGTCATGAATGAGCAAGCAAAACATATTTAAGCATAAACATACTCCCCCTAACTCTCTCCTAAGGGACCAAAAACGCTCTTTATCTAAGGGTTTTGTAAAAATGTCCGCTAATTGATTTAAGGTGTCCACATACTCTATAACCACATCTTCCTTAAGGACATGATCTCTAATGAAATGATGCCTTATTTCTATATGTTTGGTTCTAGAGTGTTGGATGGGATTTTTAGTTAAGCATATTGCACTAGTGTTGTCACATTTTAGGGGTATGGTTCCAACTTTAATTCCATAATCTAAGAGTTGTTGCTTCATCCAAAGAACTTGAGCACAACAACTCCCTAAGGATATGTACTCGGCTTCGATGGTAGATAAGGCTACACTATTTTGTTTCTTAGAGAACCAAGATATGAGCATACTACCTAAGAATTGACAAGTTCCCGAAGTACTTTTCCTATCAATTTTACAACCCCCATAATCCGCATCCGAGAAAGCATGTAGGTTGAAGGTAGAGTCTCTTGGATACCAAAGGCCTAAACAAGGAGTATCTCTAAGGTATCTAAAGATTCTCTTAACGGCTATAAGGTGAGACTCTCTAGGACTAGCTTGAAACCTAGCACACAAGCAAAAACTAAACAAGATATCCGGTCTACTTGCGGTAAGGTAAAGCAAAGATCCAATCATAGAACGATAAAGCTTAGAGTCAACACACTTACCTCCTTCAATCAAGCTTTGTAGATGAGCTCATAGGAGTGGCTTGAGGCTTTGCATTCTCCAAGCCAAACTTCTTGAGCATATCCTTTATGTATTTTGCTTGGTTGATGAAGGTGCCATCCTTCTTTTGCTTGATTTGGAGTCCCAAAAAGAATGAGAGCTCCCCCATCATGCTCATCTCAAATTCACCTTGCATTAGCTTAGAAAACTCTTGACAATGACATTCATTAGTAGAACCAAAAATAATATCATCAACATAAATTTGAACTACTAAGATGTCATTTTTATACATTTTTATGAAAAGTGTAGTGTCCACCTTACCTTTTTCAAATCCTTTTTCAATCAAAAAATTTGAAAGCCTTTCATACCAAGCTCTAGGAGCTTGTTTTAAACCATAAAGAGCTTTGGTAAGTTTGAAAACATGATTTGGAAATTTTGAATCTTCAAAACCCGGTGGTTGTTCCACATACACTTCTTCATTTATAAAACCATTTAAAAATGCGCTTTTAACATCCATTTGAAAAAGCTTGAAATTATGATAACATGCATATGCAAGCAACATCCTAATGGCTTCCATCCTAGCTACGGGTGCATAGGTTTCATCAAAATCTATTCCCTCTTCTTGAGTGTAACCTTGTGCTACAAGTCTAGCTTTATTTCTCACAATGTTACCACTCTCATCTAGTTTGTTCCTAAAGACCCATTTAGTTCCTATTGTAGATTGATTACTAGGCCTGTCAACTAATGTCCATACATTACTTCTCTCAAATTGATTTAACTCTTCTTGCATAGCCATAATCCAAAAGTCATCTTTCAATGCTTCTTTTATGTTTTTAGGCTCTATGCATGAGATAAATGCAACATGGTTCATTAATTTAAGAGAAGAACGAGTGGTTACCCCTTGGATGGATCACCCAAGATTTCACCATCTTTGACATAGTTCAACTCCCTTGGGTAGCTCACTTCCTTTTCCTCAATAGCCAAGTCCTTCAAGGCTTCAAGAGGTGGATCTTGTGTATCTTCTTCTTTTGGTTGAATCTCATCCTCCTTTGAAGTTTGACCTCCATCAAAGGCATTTATGATTCCTACATCATCATCATCACAAGAATCCTTCCTAGGAAGGAGGTTATCATCGAATATAACATGAATAGATTCTTCTACTACTAAAGTTCTTTTGTTAAATACTCGATAGGCTTTAGAGGTTAAAGAGTAACCTATAAAAATAGCTTCATCACTTTTTGCATCAAATTTACCTAAGTTGTCTTTTCCATTATTTAAAACAAAACACTTGCACCCAAAAGGGTGAAAATAGCTAATGTTAGGCTTTTTAGATTTTAAAATCTCATAAGGTGTTTTCTTTAAAATTGGCCTAATCATTACTCGATTTACAATATAACAAGCGGTGTTTGTGGCTTCTGCCCAAAAATATTTAGGTAAATTATTTTCACAAAGCATAGTTCTAGCCATTTCTTGTAAAGTTCTATTTTTCCTCTCAACTACCCCATTTTGTTGAGGAGTTCGAGGAGCCGAAAAATTATGGCTAATACCATTTTCATTCAAAAATTCTTCAAACCCTAAATTTTCAAACTCGGTTCCATGATCACTTCTAATGTGTGAAATTCTAAGTTCAAGATCATTTTGGGTTAATTTTGAAAATGTGATGAATTTTTCCAAAGCCTCATCTTTAGTACTTAAAAAGAGAACCCAAGTAAATCTAGAAAAATCATCAACTAACACAAATGCATAAGATTTACCACCCAAGCTCATAGTCCTAATTGGCCCAAATAAATCCATGTGAATTAATTGTAAGCATCTACTAGTAGAAACATCATTAATGGATTTAAAGGAAGACTTATGTTGTTTACCCTTAGAGCATGCATCACAAATTTTGTCATTTGAAAATTTAATTTTGGGCAAACCTCTAACTAGATTTAGAGAGACTAGTTTTTTCCAAAACACTAATGCTAGCATGTCCTAGCTTCCTATGCCACAACCATGCATCATTTTCATTTTGAGCAACTAAACATGCATGAGATGTATGTATGTCATCTAAATGCACCATGTATATGTTTCCTATGCGATGACCTATGAGCATAATATTATTAGATTTAATGTCAACAATTTTGCATCCATTTTTATCAAATAGAACATTAAATCCTTTATCACACAATTGACTTATGCTCAATAAATTATGTTTAAGACCATCGACATATAAGACATTTTCAATGAGAATGGTAGAGTGATTACCTATGGAGCCAATACCTTTAATGTGGCCTTTGGAGTTGTCACCAAATGTTACTACTCCTCCACTTTTTGGCTTTAAATCCATTAATCGACTCTTGTCTCCGGTCATGTGTCTCGAGCATCCACTATCAAGGTACCATGAGTTTTGACTTTGTGCTTTGGCCTTGTAGCAATGCTCCCCTTACAAACAAAGATATTAAACCTTGGTTTTTGGTACCCAAATCATTTTGGGTCCATGAGTGTTAGCTCCCAAAACCTTGGTTCCCTTAGGAATCCAAGATGACATAGCAATAATATTATTAGATTTTACAAGTTCCTTAGGAACCCATACACTTCTAATTCTTTTAGCTCTACTATGTCTAGGGTAGCTACTTTGTTTGTAGTAATTAGTCCTTTTCTTAGGTTGGTGTGTTCTAGAGGATTCTCCTACTTCATGTTTGACACTACCAACATTTTTTAAGGACTTTTTGAGCTCATTTAGCTCACCTAACACCTTTTGGTGTTCACTATTGCATTGAGACAAAAGATTATTAAGATCAACATTTTCATCTTGAAAGAATTTAAGTTCATCTTTTAATCCTAAAATCTTTTTCTCAAATTTAGAATTAGCTTGAGTGAGTGAGTCATTTTTCTCATTTAGCTCTAAAATGATTTTCTTGTTTTTAATGACCGACTCTTTAAACTTCTCAACTAATTCATCATATATCTCTTGCAACTCATCATATGCATCATTTAATTCTTCATATGAAAAATCTAAAGTAGATGAGTTAGAGGTTACCAAGGAGGAATCTTCCTCAAGTGCCATGAGACAAAGGTTAGCCACTTCTTGTTCGTCATCCTCCGATGACTCCTCATCACTCCAAGTAGCAAGTTTGGCTTTGAGTTTCTTCTTCTTCTCAAAGCCCTTCTTCTTGAGTTGAGGGCACTCCGAACGGATGTGACCGGATTGTTTGCACTCATAGCAAATGATGGGATCCTTCCCTTCTTCTTTGTTCCTTCCTTTGAAGTTCATCTTTCTTTGGATTTTTCTTCCCCGGTTGGACCTCATGAAGCGTGAGAATCGTTTGGCTATCATAGCCAATTCTTCAAGTTCATCCTCCTCACAAGATGAGCTCTCATCATGTTGTGAAGCTTTTGCCTTGAGAGCTATTCCCATCTTCTTCTTCTTTTCAACTTCAAGCTTCTCAACTCTTTTCTCTTCTTTCTTTTTCTCATCTTCCCTTCCTTGCTTCATGATCTCATGAGTAAGGAGAGAACCCACAAGCTCATCAAGCTTTAATGTCTTCAAGTTCTTTGCTTCGATGATGGCGGTTCTCTTCCCATCCCAAGCTTCGGGAAGTGAATAGAGTAGCTTCCGGACAAGCTTGTCTTCCGGTATGATCTCTCCATATCCCTTTAGACCGTTGACGATTGTGGAGAATCGATCAAACATCTTAGACACCGTCTCATCGGGCTCCATCCTAAAGTTTTCATAACTAAGATTGAGAAGTCCAATCTTAGTTTCTTTGACATCATTGGTGCCTTCATAAGTGGTCTCAAGTGTGTCCCACACTTCTTGGCATTTTCAATGGAAGAGACCTTTGAATAGATGTCCGGACCGAAAGCACAAAAAAGCATGTGGAGAGCTTTATCGTTGACTTGAATCTTCTTCCTCTCCTCTTCACTCATTTCGGCTTTCTTCTTCAACACCATCTTGCCTTCACCATCTTGCTTCAATGGAATGTATGGCCCATCCTCAATGACATCCCATACAAGGTAGTCACTTGACTTGATGAATAGCCTCATTTTGTTCTTCCAAAAGGAGTAGTTGTCACCATTGAAGAAAGGAGGCTTGGTGGTTGATTGTGACTCGTACATGCCGGAACCGGAGGTTGAAGCCATCTCTTGATATTTTGATGATCACACTCTTCCAAGGATCTCCTCTTGTGGTTGTTAATCCTCAAAGAGTTAAGCTCTGATACCAATTGTTGAGTGGATCGAAAGATCGATATTTACCAAGAGGGGGTGAATTGGAAATTTAAAGGATTTTAGTGGAAATTGGCAAATAAAAATTGAAGAACAAGGGATTTAGAGTGGTTCAAGTTCCAAATGAACTCTACATCCACTACCTTAGTCTCACTAAGGATTTGCAACAATTTCACTAAATTGATCTTCCCCTTTTCTAGGACAAGGAGGCAACCCTTTACAATATCGGTTGATTTTTCTACCCAAAAATCAACCCAACTCTCACTCAATAGAACAAAGAAATTTGAAGGCTAATTAGGTATCTCTCAATACAAATGATAGCCCCAATACAAGCACTCAACCCAATTTTACAAAATATGAATGAAGAACACAAATTGGGATTTTACACAAATTTGGGATTTTTGCTCAAATGCTTGAATTTGATGTTTGGATGTTTGCTTGAAGTTAAATAGTTGTTGCTGATGCTTTTGGATGTCCCTTTTATACCTTCTCATTGATTTCTAGCCGTTTGGGTGGTTGGGAACATAAATGGAGCCGTTGGAACCCTCTCTTGCCACCATTAATGATGTCTGCACCAACCCGTTTCGGAACACGGGAAACCTGTTTCGGAACGGACTAACATAGAAAGAGCCGTTGGGGTGCATTTAAGAGCCCGTTTCGAAACGCCTTAGGGCCGTTTCGGAACGGTTTTGCCACTGTAAAGGGGTCGTTTCGGAACGGTCCTAGACCGTATCGAAACGCCTTAACGGTTTTGATAAAATTAGTTAAAACATACAACAGTCATATTTTCAAACTAAAACCTAGCCCCAGTTTCGGAACGGTAGTGATCCGTTTCGAAACGGAATGGCTACTGTCAAAGGGTCGTTTCGGAACGGGCTTGATCCGTTTCGAAACACCCCTTATATATTTGAAAATATGAAATATTTGAAATAATTTTAATTCTTTTTAAAGCCAACATGAAGAACAGTTTCGAAACGAGTTGTGCCGTTTCGAAACGCTTTCAAGTGTTTCGATACACGTTTCGGAACGGTGGTCGACAGTGGTGAAAATGTTTCGAAACGCCTTAGGGCCGTTTCGAAACGGGTGCTTGAAAAACACTGCTTTGGCTTGAAACACTTAGAAAAAGTATTTGAAAATGTATGTTTTTAACTTAGGCATAATACTAAAATTGTATGGGGATATTTTATGGACTTAAAATTCGTTTTGACTTTTTCAATTTAGTCCTTAGGTTTTTAGTTATATCAAAATTAAAATATTTGTTTCACAATTTAACATACATTCAAACCCATCCATTTCAATGAATACATACCCAAGGCCAAACATGTAAAGAAACAAGCATCCACCAAACACATGCATAACAAGGGTCACAAGCCTTTTGAAGCGAAACACTTAAACATTCAAGAAGCAAGGTTACATTCTTTCAAACAACACGCAACATCTCAACATCATGGTTTATAATCCAACAAAAGAGCTAAAGAATATAGCAACCATGATCCAACATAGCATCATCAATCCAAACTTGTTAGAACATCAACAAGCCAAACTAAGGAGTTTGAACACCAACTTCATACAAGTCTAATACCCCTATTGTCTAGGTATTATTACAAAAACTTAAATCATACTTGAGCTACCCGAGAACTCCGAAAAGCTCCTCCCTTGCCCACTTACCTTCCGAAACTCTAACGATTTGTATGTTGGAAAAAGGAGAGCGTAAGCTTGAAAGCTTAGCGAGCGAAGCTCTAAAACCCATCAACAATGCAGTTTTCAAAACACATTTCTTAATTGAATAGTAAACCATTTAAATATACGAAATGAGACATAATCAACACAAATACATGGTATGCACATGCATAACCAAAACACGGTGGGACTACACATCACCATTTCGACTAGTAGTTTTCCGATGGGACTACACATCAACGCACTCTTCTACTAGTCACTATCAGCGGGACTACACATCACCGTAGTTACGACAACCATCACGTGAGGCTTGACACCAACAACGACTACACAACAACATCAAACGGAAGTAATGGCAATCCACAATTCACACAATATCACAATAATTGTTCATACACCAACACTTAACAATCAAGGTAAAATTTAGCAAACTTACACTTGGGTTTAGGTTAGCCCTCTAGGCTCCACCCAAACCACCAAGAACCCTTTTCGAAATCAAATCAAGTTTCATAACATTTCCACTCACCGATGGAACCCAAACGGAAGCCGAAACATCGATCTCAAGCCTTCAAATTTCCCAGAATCGAGCCCGAAGCTTCTCCAATGGTTTCCCTTGATTCTAACCAATCAAAAACATTACATTACTCAACCAAACCATCACAAAACACTGTCACTACTCAGATTTCAACCATAACCCATTTCTCAACAATTTCAAGCCAAAGCTACCAACAAAAATTCCCATTTTCGTACTCCCCAACAACCCAATAGAAAACCAATGATTCCAACATTCAAAACACCATTAAACACCTTCAAAACAACTCTCTAACATTTCTATAACATCAACCCCACTCTCCAACACTAAACTACTTCAAAACTTACATTTTCACCCTTTTAAAATACCTATGAAAACCCATTTCGGGATTTTTGATAAAAACCCACCATTTTAAGTTATAATGTACCTTAGGGCAAGATTAGATCATATCTTAACTCTACATATAAAAAACAAATTGATAAGCCATTAAAGTTTCATCATTTTCTTCAAAACTTTGAAAACTAGAAAATCTCAACAATGGTGTTTTTCAAAAACTAAAACCATGAATGTGTTCGGAATAGAGAGGAGAAGTCAAAAATGGTCTTACCTTGTTGAAAGCACTTGAGGTGGTGGAGGGATTTGATGGAATAGTGACAAGGGGTTTGGGGAGGTTTTTGACGTGAAAAAGGGGTTGAAGGAAGAAGATGGTGAAAATGTTTCAAAAGTCTTCTTTTTCTCATCTCATTTCTTTTTACTTTAAAAATTACTAAATTGCCATTAATGAAATTCAACCATTTTACAATAAAATCAAAGTCTATTTTAATTTAAAACGAGCCTACGACTCGAACCCGATTTACCCGCGTAACATCTGACTCCTAAACCCGGGGCGTTACATTATTATTATCTTTTAAAGGAGATTGAATGACACTCTACCAAGCTCGACAGCTCAAGGGTTTTTTTTATGTGGACGATATGTATGTCTACATTCAACCTAAGAATGTCCGCATCATCCTTATTCTACACCAAGCTTTTCGGCTGCCAGTTGGAGAAGGGATAACCGAAACTTTCATAGGCCTTTAACACCTTAATTATGTGACTTTAAACTTTGTCTAGCCTGTCCACTTTGCTGATGCTTTACACTATATATAGGCACCCATTCTCATTGTAAACACTACTTTGATCTTATATAAAATTTTGAGAGTGATCTCCTTTCTTGTTTTACAAGAACTTTATCGGCGTACAAGTTCAGTCTTGTAGTAATTCATTTCATTCATCTTGTAATATTGTTGGTTCCCAATTCTTATAACTAGAGGGTCACAATCCATATACTTTCACCAATTTTATTAAGAACTAATAACGATTGGGTCTTCACTTTTTAGTGTTGGTTCTTCCTTGTTCCATACCAAACGTATTTCTTCCATTACCACTAAACTTTCATCTCATTTTAACCATCCTGTCATTTTCCAAACTTTGCATCGACATTTCCATCCACTCTTTTAATTTTCATATTCACAATCACACCCTCTTAATTCTCAGCACCACAATATAACCATAATTTCATTCCCTCTTCACTACTATTCGGTTCATTCTTGAACGTCATTTTCAATTTATTTGCTAATTATTCAAGTTCTTACTTGAATCGCAATTGGGCAATCACGAATACAAATTCGATTATTTTACAACTGGATTCGTATCACTCTCACTTAGAAAAATAATTTTTGAAAAAGAGAATATTTTAGAAAAATATTAAAGCTTCCCTTTTCTTTTTAAAATTTAATTTTTCAAACATATCTCTCACCTTTTTTGTTATATCAAAAAAAATTTAAACCAAAGTTTGAAATCACATTTAAGTTCAAGATAACAATCGAGAAAAAACTCAAAAAAAAATTTACATGAAAGAATTTTAAAATTGGCTCCTCCTTAATTAAACAACAAAAGAATGTTAGTCCAAACATTCAACATAAATATATTAAATTTCAAATAAAAAACTAAAACAAAAGAAATTCAATAAACAAGTCATTTATGAATTAAATCAAAATACATACAAGGCATGGTAAAAAGGAGATAAAATAGTCCCTTTTTGACTATACGTACTAGTTTTAAAACAATTCATGGTAGTGAATTGTTGAGATATTATTTCGATATAACAAACTAAAAATGTTTTGTAAGTGTTTTTAACTCGCACAAATAGTTTAAATGCTTCAAAAGAGCCAAAAACAAATGTTTGTACCGGTAAGGCCCTTTAGCGTATCGATACGAGAAAATTTTTCTAAAATTTTAGAAATGAATTATGGTACCGGTACGAGCCATCTCATACTGATACCATATGCACCGTACCGATACGATAGTATCGCGTACCAGTACGCCTTGTTTTTATACACAATGACTCTTTCCTTATTTGACATGTACCAATATCAGAGTCATGCATACCGATATCGACATGCCCAAAAGTGCATTTAATGTTGATTTTTCATCTCCCAATGGCCATAAACGACATGTAGCTCATTCCACACTTTAAAAGAAAACTTGAGACACTTGAAGATGGTTAGAGAACACATCCAAGCATAATGATCAAGAGAAATAGTATTTAATTCTTATTTTCTCATTTCTCTTGTATATATTGTATAGATAGTGATTTTATTATTTTATTCTTTTACACTCTTGTGAGCTTAATTCTTGTAAACACTCACCTTGTGAGGTTTTCTTGTTTACAAAAATTACAGTGTAAAAGAGAGAGGTTTTAGTTTAGCCTAAGGAAAAACTAGAGTGGTTCTATCTTAGCCGTTAAAAGATAGGGTTCTAAAGATTATTCTTGAGCTTGTAAAAAGAAAGAATTCATAGTAGTGAATTGAGAAATCCTTAGTGGTGTGCTAAGGTAGTGGATGTAGACTTAGTTGAGAAGTGAACCATTATAAATCTTTGTGCATCTTTGTCCAATATTTTTTAGTTTTTGCCAATTCATTCAAGAAGTATTTTCAACCCACTTGGCGGTCTTCGGTTGATCATTCGAGCTCAACAAATTATTTTTTTAACCCAAGTATTTTTTTTATCCAAATAGGTACCTAAACTTGGTCCCAATGTTTAAGTTGGTGTGTAAACTAATTTTTGGTCCATTTAGGTATTTGAACTTGTGTGCATGATTTAAAATTGTTTAGATAAGTCTTTTACTTTAAGTATCAATTTGGACCAAAACGTAAAGTTCATATACTAATATGAACCAAAAAGTCAAAATTTTGGTACATAATTGGACGATAAAAAAGTTCAAGTATCAAATTACACTTAAAATTAAATTTAGATACCAAAATATATATTTACCCTATGTATTTTCTTATATCACCCATCTTCTTCGTGTGTGTCTGTGTGTTTGCTGCCATAAATTTTCTTAAACACCTTTCCTTTTCTAGTTTTCAAACGTATTTAATTGTATCCGGATTCCGGACCATGTTCAGTTTGATTTTTGTTCTTTCTTTTCGTCTTAATGTGCGGATATGTATTCAAGTATGTCTTTTTGTACAATACATAGATATATTTGTAGTTCTCTCATCCAATAATATTTTCTTCAATGTTCGAACGTAAATTCTCCTTTTGGGATAATAATGTGTCCTGTCATTGCATCCAGGGACGAACGCAAGACTTTATGTTAGAGGCGAATCTATAAAATTTTAGGATGGACGAACTTAAAAAATTTCGGGGTGGACGAAAATAGATTTTCAATAGAAAATACATAGAAATTTTCTAAAAAAATTCTAAATCATAAACGATTTTCAAATTTTTAGGAGGGGCGACCGCCCCCTCCAGCCCCCTTTCGGTCCATTCCTGATTGCGGCCATGTTTGACAATTAGTTGATAGCGGATTACATTAGCTGATAATTGATAATTGATTGCATTAGCTGATTTAACTAGCTGATTGTATAAAAATATTTGATAAAATTAATTGATAGCTGATAGTTGTTTGATTATTTAAACAAGCAAAATGACATATAAGGACATGATTATATTCGATACTTATTTGAATAGTTTATTAGTTATCAATATTTTGTATCTATTAATATTAATTCGATTATGAAAAATAATTTTTAATATATTTGAAAGATCTATATATTAATTCATTCTTTATATAATTACTTTTAATACAATTTAATTAATTATTAAATTTAAATACAAATATAAATGTGTGAGAATAAAAAGAAAAAATAGAAAGTATTAGTTTATAAATGTCGCAATGTAAATACGTAAGGTTGGAGAATTAAAATATAAATGGTTAAATTTAGGTTATTTGGAGATTTTTGATAATTGTTAAAGGTAAAAGAATCTTTATAACTCTTATGTCAAAACCTCTCATTTCAAAAACTCATATGGGCAGCTTTTTCAAAATCAGAGGTTTTATCCAATTTGCAATTTCAATCTGATATTTACCAAACATCCAAATTAGCAGGTTTGACTGGTCAAACCTTTAATTTTAGCTCAAACCTTTAATTTTAGCTCAAACCTCTCTTTATCAAACAAGACATGTATTTAATACTTGTTGATACATATTCAAGTATGTTGATGATGGACAAAAATCCTCTGTGTGTCCCTTTTTATGCCTCAAAACTAAAAATTAAATTATAAGCTCAAACTTTAAAATTTAAATTTTAAACTCAAAAAATTTACCCTACCTCTAAACTTTAACTATAAATTTATATTTTTAGTGTGGGGTATAAAAAGAAGCACCGAAAAAAAAATTATTTGTTAGTTATGCGTTTGTGTCAAACATTAATATAACACATTAAAAAGAAAATTCTTACACGTACCATGCTTCATTAAATATAAATAAATACCATTTTAATAAAAGTTTCTAAATGCGACGTTGATAGAAAGTTTCTATGAGATTAAATTAAAATTTTCAAATTAAATTAGTCGAGTCAAAATTAATACATTATTTTGGTCAAAATAAAGTTACACCTATTACCTACGTATCTTTCCCTTTCGCTCTCTGATATAGAAAGGTTTGTAGAATTCTAAAGTTAAAATCATACTATATGATTATAACATACAATGTAAAATATCACATAAAATATTACTTCATATTTTACTGTGAACAAATATAATGGATTATGGAATGAACTTTTTGTCAAGCACGAGAAAGTAAATTCTATTTTTAATAGAAAAGTAAATTCTATTTTGAATTTGCACATCTTAATAAATGATTTCATTTGTGACAAAAGATAAATGATTTTGACAAAATCGTCGATATCTATTAACATTTTTTTAAACAATGACATCTGAATTTTATTAAACATCATAATATATTATAAATATAGTGCATTAAAAAGAGAGGGAAAATGAACTAGTTCACTACAAATCTTATACAAATGTGCAAAGAAAAATAAACATATTCATAGAAATTAGCATACCATCAAAACTCAGAAACATTCATGAATCTCTTTGTTTC
The DNA here is from genome assembly GCA_958450335.1 of Hibiscus tridactylites. NCBI lineage: Eukaryota > Viridiplantae > Streptophyta > Magnoliopsida > Malvales > Malvaceae > Hibiscus > Hibiscus tridactylites. The sequence continues at coordinate 37,213,281 of OY288271.1, forward strand.
TAGTCAAATGAAATGCTTTACGGGATGAAAAAGAAGTGGTGAGCGAACTAAACTATCAAACAAATTGTTCCGCTACACAATTTTGATTACATCGATTAACAAACCATCAAACGAGTGGGGATCTATCTTTTCTATGACCACCGATAGAATCAAATAAAAAAAACTAGCGCCACGAGGATCTCTATACGAACACCAAACGAATGCTAAGGTATGCTGAAATCGTGCTAAATGACAGATAAGACGAACCAAAAAAGTCAATGAAAAGCGTGTCATAAAGACATGGGAAACATGTGCCACAAAAGAAGAAATTCTTATTAAAAATTAAAAAAAACTAAAAAGTTAGATTACGAAAAAGTAAGTGAAATAATAAACACCAGCGGTAGGCAACCAACACAAAAGTTGGTATTGCCATCGCAGATTGCTCCACTACACATTCTGACTACATCGGCTAACAAACTATAAAACGAGTGTAGATCTTTTCTATGACCGCCGACAAATTAAATCATAAAATTAACGTCGTGAGGATCTCTATATGAGTACCAAATGACCGTTAAGATATGCTGAAATCGTGTCAAACGACAGATAAGACGAACAATAAAAGTTAATGACAAGCGTGCCACAAAGCCAAAGGAAACACGTGCAACAATAGCAGAGATTTTTATTAAAAATTAAAAAGAACTCAAAAAAATTATGAAAAAACAAGTAAAACAATAAACATCGGCGGTCGACAACTAACACAAAAACTAATACTGCTACCGATTAATCAAAGAATAAAAATGAAAAAAACACTTGCGATGTAGGAGGCAATGAGAAAAAAGTTTTAGATTAAAGAGGTTTGCAGCGTTAAAAGGAGCATTTACATCTAATGACAATTTTAACCTTCATTATAACATTCACTCAAAAAAAAAAAAACTTAAATAAAATTGTACCATCACCACTTTCTTATTTTTTTTTCAATCATAACATTATTAGGGACATGCATTTCATTCGGACATGACGGATTCTGACTTGATTCGATTTGATTAGGTTGGGTTCGAGTTAGGGTGAAAAAACTCGACCCGAGATTATACTATAATCTTTTTTTATATTTTTTAGGAATATTTTGTAATAATACTCACTTATTATATATATTTTATAATTAAGTCTTAAAATTGATTTTTTTTCCAATTAAATTCCTAAAATTAATTATTATTTTACAATTAAATTTCTAAAATTAATTTTTTTTTCATTAATCAGGTCGAATTCAAATTGAGTTATATAATTTTTGGGTAGAGTTTTTTAAAAAATATAATTGAGTCGGTTTAAAGAAATTATTTTCGAGGTCGAGTTCGAGTCGGCCAAAAACTCGACCCGACCTGTGCCATTCTTAAAAATTACCCTAATATTGTCCTAAATTCGGCCCGCTGGTTTGTGGACAGAAATGTGTATATGTTTAGTGAAGCATGCGCGGGGAGTGCTTGAGATTTGACAAACACCTACCATGACTTTTCCTACTTATTGATTTTGACAAAAAGCTTTAGAACAAACCCAGATTGAACCCTACCTCCCATCAACTTCTTGCTTCAAAGATGAGACTCCACAATCACTTTCTTGGGTTTAATCAGCATTATACACCTATAGTTGTCCATTATTATCATTTTACTTTTCTAAAGATTTTTTTATCAGTTTGACCCGTAAAGTTGTGAATTTTTAAAACAATTAATCCATTATCCATCTCTATTTGAACAATGAATGAACAAATCAAAACCTGTCATGTGATAGAGATATATTGATAAATGATAAACAACCTTGAAATTCAATAGGTTGAATTAGTTTTTTTTGTGGGTTGTATTTCAGCTTTTTCCAATTTTACTTTAGCATAAAATATAAATTCCTCCGAAAACTAACAAATATATAAAGTTTTGTTCCTTTTTGGGGGGATTTTGTTTTGTTTTTCTGGACAATAAAGTGTTGGATTTAAATGAAATTTGCGTGGCGGGTTTTTGATTGGGTAATTCATTTTTTAACGGAGTTTTTTTTTTGACCAAATAATTTTTTAACGGAGTTAGATGGTGAGTTAACTATGTTAAAAATTTGCAACTTCGTGAACGAAATTGATAAAAAAAATCATTTCAAAGGATCAAATGATAAAAATGGACAACTTCAAGGGTATAACATGGGTTTAACCATTTTTAATGTATATATATATATATAACTTTTTCTTCCCTCAGAGTGGTTTTTCCAATTTTATACATTTGATCGGGCCAGATTGGCTGTTGTCACTATCTATATCTAAACCATCAATCACATCTATAAGCACAAATGACAATATGCTAATATTCATTTCATTCTATTTTTACTTCTAATTATTTAAAAAATATTACATTTTAAGTTATAAAAATAGGATAAAGTACATCACAGGTAACTCAATTATTAATAAGTCAATCAATTGTCCATTGTAACAAATAATTCACCTTTTTGTTAATTGTGTAATATACATTTAACTTTTTTAGTTAGAATTGAGTGGTCTCGTTTTTTACAAATGAAAAATTGAGTAAATTTATTGTCAAATGATAAATAGAGTGACTTGATTATAACTAAAATTTTAACGCATGTTACACATTTAAGGTAGAGTGACTTGTTTGTTAAGATCAATTAATAGAGTAACTTGTTAGTAAATTTTTAAAATTTGGTGTCTTTTGTAATCTTACTAATTATTGAGTGACTTGTGGTGCAATTTACCTCCAAATAATATAGGTTGCACTACACCATTAGTCACTAAACTTTAGGTGTTGTCTTGTTTTGGTCATTAAAATAAACTATAAAAAAATTGAATTTTTACACTATTTTTAAATTACTTTTTATCACTATGTCGTTAAAAACATTAATAGCATGATAATGTGACTATTATCTTTTAATGTTTTATTTTTTTTTTGCATAAAACTGTCATCTTGTTTAGTTGTTATTGTTAGTCAATCGTCGTTCGTCTCGATCGTCCCCCTATAGCTCTTTGAATACTTTTGTGTGAATGTTAAACAACTTAGGTCAGATTCCGGAAGACATAGCGAAGTATTAAAAAGAAGGGTAAATTATAAAATTCATCACTGAATATATTTTTCCTTTTATTTTGATCATCAAAGTTTAGAATCTTCTAATTTAATCACTAAACTTTCAAATTATTTTTTTAGGGTAGAAAAATGCTCTTGTTGTAGTCATTATACCGTTAAGTTATAAAAATTATGATGATATGGATTATTTTATTAATATTTAATGTCACATTAAATTTAAAATAAAAAAGTTAAATTTCTAAACCCCAAATCTCAATCCAAACAAGAGGATTGAAATCGTCTGCCTTCAAACTATGCCTTTTTGGTGCCCCACTTTAAAAAGTGGGTTTAGGGTTCAAAGTTTAAGGTTGTGGTTAGGGTTTGGAGAATTATGGGTATAGTGTATTTTTAGGGTGTAGGGTTTAAAATGTGAAATTTAGTGTTAGGGTTTAGAATTTAATTTTTAATATTTTTGTGTGTGGTATAGAAATGGGGCATGATTAGGATTTAGGGGAGACGATTTTTGTTCGACCGATGCCACCGAACCCCAACACTCACCGCCACCGACCATTCAACTCGAAGCTTTACCAGTGTTGGAACCATTATTGTTCCACTTGGGGAGTTTTGATAATCAAAAAGCATAAACTATTCAAATAACTCAAAAAACAAAGAACGTAAGATATTCAACAACCAAAATAAGATGATTATCAAAAGTGAAAATAACCTTCAGCATTATTTAAATGATGCTAAAATGAAAATGCAATAATAAAAATGGATATGCACATGACGTTTAAGAAATAATAAAAAGAAAAGAGAACATATCCACGATCGAAGTCTTCATTTGAAGATCCTTCTTGGGGTGGGGATTAATATATATCCGTTCATGCTTCATCCAACTGTCGATGACGAAGATCAAAGAACGAGAAACTAAAACGTTCAACATGAAAATTTAAAAGTTAATTTAATGTTTTTTTGGCGAAACGAGCATTAGATTCACGTTCAGAAGTGCAAAACGAGTTTGGTAAAAAATTTTGATACTCATTCTTCATTGTTGACGATGGCCGACACGAAGGTTTTCGGTGACTAGTGCTGACTGAAATATGTCAGTTTGAGAGAAAAAAAAAAGAAGAAAGAAAAATGAAGAAGGAGAAAAATTGAAAGAAATAATGGGGGGGGGGGTTGTGAGGATCCTAAACGACGTCATTTTAGTCTCGTCTACCATGTCATAAAGCCATTAAGTATTTAACGGTTGAGTGACTAAAACAGAAACAATTCAAAAGTTCAGTGATTAGTTAAAATATTTTAAACTTCAATAGCTAAAATAATAGTGATAAAAAAAGTTTGGTGATAAATTTTGTAATATACCCTAAAAAGAAAAGGGAGTAACGGCTGAAATGATTGACGAAAACATTCAAGTAATGGCCGGAAAGAGGGAGGGGACTCTCTCCTTCCATTTTCAACTTTTAAATCTCTTTCAAAATGACGTTTTGCATCCCCATCTATGACCCAACCTATCATCTTTTGATTCAAACTGCAATTAGTAGCATGAAAGAAAACTTTGCATGTAAACAAATATACATATTTTCCCAACTTTATTTCGATTTCTGGTCAAATTCATAATAATCACATACTCGCATCAGTACTCGAAACACAATCATCATTTACTGCCTCCTCCAGCACCCCACGATACATCCCTGGCGGAGAACATCCATAATTGATACGTCAAACGCCGGAGTCCGTAAGCTCTAGTCGAGGATAGCTTCAAACTGTGCACCGTTACACTGTCGGAATGCTGAGATTAAAACATGGCCTGAGGGAGGGAAAGAGTTGCTCTCGAGACTGGGCGTTATTGTTGCCAGATGAGATAAGAGGTCTTTATCACTTGTGTAAATGTTCTGGTTTTTGTAATACAAGTTTCATCTTTTTATACAAATTATAAAGCTTAAATTACTTGTAATCTTTTTAATTTTTAACTCGAAGGAGTTGTATTTAAACTTATTTAAGTTTATAGTCTTTATGATGTTAACAACGATATCAACTAAATAACTATTTAATCAAAAATGTTATATATCAAAGAGTGAAATTCAGACATTAATATAATCCTCTTTCTAATTTGTAACTTAACTTTTTCTAATGTAAAATTATAATATAATATTCTTATACCAGCCCTTGAAGAGGGTTCAATAAATTACTAATAAAAACAAGAAATTGACTCAAAATATGGTAAATTAATATTTGAGCAAGTACATTTGGCCGATTGGTCGAGCTGATCATCATTATTCTCTGGTATTTTCTTAGGTCATGGATTCTAGACCCACTAAGAACATTTCTGTTTTTCTCCTAAAGTCTCCTTTCTCATCCCTCTAAATAGGATTAGAATTAGATTTAAGATTTGTCAAAAAAATACGGTAAAATATTTGATACCATAAAAGGATAAAAAGAAGAAACTTTTAGAAATATACAAGTTTATTGATGGTTAATAAACAAAGTTTAACGTACACTTATAAGTCTTCTGTAACCCCCTAAACCCGCCTATGCGTTACAACGGATCCTAGGAAGTCACATTAGGGTCACAAGAGCGACCCACAGTAAAAATACACGTAAAAACACATTTTTTTTCAAAACATTTATTAAACTGTAAAACCAACTTCTGTTTAAAATAACATTTCAAGAAGTCATATAAATGCTTAACAGAAATTTCAAAAAGTGCTTTACAGACTCTATCATAAAGCAATACATGACATACATGCCCACTAACTAGACATCACCGTACTCCAAAGCAACGCCGAGAGAACCCCGAACACTGATGTCACGCGTTATGCCATGATATATTCTTTCAACCTGCGATGGTAAAAACAACGTGAGCTTGGAAAAGCTTAGTAATACAAAACTACCAAAAGATGCTATAAGCTCATGCAGATATATGGCAGGCATAACATTTTCATGATGTTCCCAAGCAGTAACAGTCCTCTTTTCCTTTTCGTTATTTCTGGGTAACGTTATACTTGAGAATAATGGTACGTGTTCTTTATTCAATCATCGAGTAGCAAACGAGAATTATACAAGCTGATAGATTACGAAGATGGAAACAACGAGTTTAATGTCTAGTGTGTCCCAATAGGTGCATATCAAATAGGCATAAATGCATACCAATCATATCATGAGAACACATAACAATTCAATGCAAATGTTCAAGTACATACAAGGGTTTACTAGTAACTACCCTCCAACCTTACACCAATACGAAGTCCCCCAGAACTGCATCCATAAGGACTTACTCTAGGCCCGATGGGCATAGGTGCCACCTAAGGGGCTGCTTTAGGTCCATAAGGATTTGCCCGTGCTAAAGCATCGGTACCCACTCAAGGGGAGACCTTGAGTCCATAAGGATTTATCAGCTTGATCAGGGCTGTACCAACAGAGACTTCATAACATAACCCAACAGTATACCCCAGATGACAATCAATATTCAGATTTTCAGACATGAGTAACAGAATACATGTGACAGACGTATTCTATTCAGAGTATCAAAAACGGAAGATTCATGCTTTTGACAGATAAATGGGCATACCATTGAGCAGAGCAGACGTTCTCATCATTCATCATGCAAACATATTGAAACATTATAGGTCAAGCTAACAGATCATACTATCAAGTTCATCAGACAACTAGATAATACCATCACAGATACAGAAATCACATAACAAGTATACATATTGAACAAATATACATCAGGTACGCAGAGAATGTCATCATATATCCAGTTGATCATTTCATCTCATTTTCCAACATAGTGATGCAATAACAATAATAATTAAAATATTAATCAAACATAACATTGTTTATGTTTAAATCATTATGCAATTCATTCAACGGAATATAGCGCACATGGAACACACTAGATAGAACAATTTATTTCTTAAAGATAATCGGTACTTACAGAAGGGGACACATTGAACTTTTGACAATTTGGACGAATTTCAAGAACGAGGTCCCTATTAGAAAGGGGTTCGTAAAACGATTCATATAATGTATTCAAGAATTGGTACATCAAGATCTTAGAAAGTTCAGATATATTATGAGTACTTTAGTCATTTAAGCATACAAGGGCATTATGATCATTTTATCATACATGGGCGTGTTGGTAACTTATACTAACGGGGCATGAACAATTGCTCAGGAAATTCTATTTGCTCACTAGGTTTCCAAACAGGCATTCGAAGATTTCTATGTCAAGATCTTTCACGATATCAGATACATTCAGGACTATCTTAATTGTTTTGGCCAACGAGGGCATTTTAGTCTTTTAACTATAAGGGGTGATTTTGTAATTTAGCTTAGTAATGATAAAATGACGATTTATAATATTTAATATATATTTGAACGGTTGCTTTCATAATTCACCACAGGACTTGCCACCGAGTAGCCAAACTTATATTTTTGTACAGAAAACTTCCAACCTTATATTAATATCAAGAGTGATTAACATACATGAGTGTGCTTCCTAACACTTAGGGGCACCTTAGCCCTTAAAGTCTTATTAGAAATCTCATAATTTCATCAAATGCATAACTGCCAATTTAACTCAAGAGGGCTTTTCAGTCATTTCGGAAATTAGGATAAATCCACCATTTTTGTTAATTTTACTATTTAGTACCTCCGTCGTTTACATACTCGGTAGAAATTAGATCGTTCTAATCCTTTCGGCCCTTACAGGCGGTTTACTCATTTAGAACATAAAGGCATAATTGTCATTTTGATTAATTAAGAATTTCGGTGCTTGAAGGCACTACAGTCTTTTTGGTCATTACGATCATTCCAATTAATTCATTCATTACTGTCGTAAGGATCAGCTTAGGAATACAACAATATTTCTAGTAAATTCACCTTCGTGTGTTATATAGAGCTTAGGGGAAAAATACAAGTTTCTTTTAGTATCACACGCGTTTGAATAATGATGCCGAAGTGTTTTGCAATAGAACATACATCTTAGGTAGGGTAATTTTTCAATCAGGTCGAATGCAGATTTTGGGCCACTTTCTTTATTACGGGTAGTTTAGTCATTCTTATACCTCAGTGGAATTTTTGTAATCTCATATCCAATATCCCTTACTCCATATTATAGGCATTGAATCTTAGACACTATTGATCGAGTTGCGAATTTAACTGTATTATTTATTACTATTAACTTTCGATACTTCTGGTCTATTAGTATTCTTATTCGAATATTTTGGTTTTAATAATTTCCATACTTATTTCTCGTATCTGATTCGACTTAAGCAGAGTTTACAAAACACTTCATCATAAGCATGCATGCGTTAACCGGATATCAACATGTACATAAAGCATACAAGGGGTATATTGTATTACCTTAACTCTGAGCTACAACGGTCGATCTGTGAATGACATTCGAACATCCTTCAACCCGGATTTGACATCCCTCAACAATTCATATTCCAGGAAATATTAATACCTTTAATTACACAAATTCCAAGATCAGACCTCATTCACAAAGCTCTTAATCAATTAATTAAATACATAAGCACTCTCGGGTTCAAGGTCAGATTCGGAGGCCTTCGGGTTAGAATTTTGCAAAACGGGCTTAAAAATCAGACTAAGGACGTCGAAAAACATAAAATAGGAGTTTTCGGAAAAGTTGACTTTTTGGTAAACAGTCAATGCTGACGTCAGCAGGTCAATGCTGATGTCAGCATGTCAACAGTCAACATGGTCAGAGTCAACGCTGACGTTAGTAAGTCAATGCTGATGTCAGTAGTCAACTGATAAGGGTCAACTGAGTTGATTCGGGCTGACTCGGACGAGTTGACTCGGGCTGACTCGGACGAGTTGACTCGGCTGAAACGGGTGGACTCGGTTCGGGTTTTCGGATCGGACAGACGGGCTAGGTAACGGGTCGGGTTGGATATGGGTTGGACCGAAATTAACCCGATACTCACCCTTGGTTTTTGGTCGCCGGACGGCCGCCGAAAGAGGTCGTCGAAGACCCCAAATGTCACGAATCTGCATAAAAAAGAAGGCTCGTTAACTCAACAACCAAAAACACTCGTTATCGACGCATAAGAAGCCGAAAACTCACCGAATCTTACCCAAAATGAAGCCGAGATTGCCGGATTCGACGAAGCTCTAGTGACGCCCTTATCGGTGTCGGTAAGCCAATCGATTTACTGGGTTTTGCTCATCGCCACGTCAAGAGCCCAGATATGGGGTCCGTTACACGAACGGACAGCAACCGTTGCCGGAAAATACGAAAAACAACGGTGTCGATTGGGTTTCTTGCCGGAGCTTCAATCGAGATTTTTCGGCGGAAGGCGGCCCGACGACGCGCGTAGTGGCCATGGCTGAGATCGCGACGACGTGGCGCCTCAAGCGATGTAAGCGGTGACCACCATCGCCCGATGGTGACAGAGATTGGCGGAGGCCGATCAGGAAGGTGAAAAGGCATCAAGAGAGGGGAAGAACGAGACGATATTTTGGGCATTTAATTCCAAAAAAAAAAGGCAGATGAAGGGGGTTAAAATGAACTTCAATTTTTTTATTATTATTTTCAAATCGATTACAAGCTTGACATTAAGACAATACAGACTAAAACTAAAGATTGACTTAGCTCGGTTGGCCAAGGCTCTTGTACACCATTCCAAAGGTCGCGTGTTCGAGTCTCTCAAGCTGCACTTCTCTATATATTTTTTTAACCTTAAAAACTTGGGGTGTTACAACTCTCTCCCCCTTAAAAGAAATTTCGTCCTCGAAATTTACCAGAGTTAGAGGAATAGAGAGACTGCTCTTTCATCTAATTTTGTACTAAACCCTTTCCATCAGAGCATCGTTGTTTCTCGAGAATCACAGACAATCATGGATCAATCTGGCAGTGTCTTCAGTTACTCAAATTGACTTTTGACCCATAATCATTCCCTCATACATTTTGGACCAATTATTCAGGATATAACGTTTGATTCTATAACGAACTTCATATAATGCAAACCAACATTTGTCTCATAACTTTTATTATAAACTGTCTTAGTCAAGGATAAGAGATATTCTGATCTACCACATAAGTTAATCATACCACCCAAAGATATAACTTCAAAAGTCTGAATTACTTTTCTAGGTTGACCATCAATTTGAGATGCAAAACTACAACTACAATTCAGACAAACACTCTAGGACTCCAACAGCTACTCCCATAATTAGGATGTAAACATCAAATTTCAATCAAGGATGATATTTAACGATATACCAAGCAACACCTTGGAGGAGATGCCTTTCTTCATACTGATCGAACATAACAATGTCTTTAATGGATATCACTTACCTTCAACGTAATATTCAGACAACTTTTTCTTTCGTGTTGAACAGAGGCACCACAGAATATACACTTTCGACACAATCGCAAACACTTCTCTCTAAAGTTTATATAGTTTTTTATCACAATTCCGTTAGGGTATTTTCAAACACGATCGTTATCACCGAATAGCCTTTCATGAAATCTTACATCGGTTATCCCGCATGATCAAACATTTATTCTTAATCTGATTCACAAGCTTAAACCATCTCAAGTCCCTTATCCAGATTCAAATTCAACCATTTAATTCAAAACACAGACGAACGTTAGAGACATTTTCTGCAAGCAGGGGTTGAGCTATAGAAGGCAGAATACTTAGATTTAGTTATTTTAGGAAAAGGATTCGACATCAGAGTTTCAACTCAGAGGAGTACGGTATGATCTGGGGGCATGCACAGATCAGACACCCTATGACAAACGATCGACCGATCTACCCAGAAAAACGCAACTCTAAGCTCTGATACCACTAAGTGTAACCCCCTAAACCCGCCTATGCGTTACAACGGATCCTAGGAAGTCACATTAGGGTCACAAGAGCGACCCACAGTAAAAATACACGTAAAAACACATTTTTTTCAAAACATTTATTAAACTGTAAAACCAACTTCTGTTTAAAATAACATTTCAAGAAGTCATTTAAATGCTTAACAGAAATTTCAAAAAGTGCTTTACAGACTCTACCATAAAGCAATACATGACATACATGCCCACTAACTAGACATCACCGTACTCCAAAGCAACGCCGAGAGAACCCCGAATACTGATGGTACACGTTATGCCATGATATATTCTTTCAACATGCGATGGTAAAAACAACGTGAGCTTGGAAAAGCTCAGTAATACAAAACTACCAAAAGATGCTATAAGTTCATGCAGATATATGGTAGGCATATCATTTTCATGATGTTCCCAAGCAGTAACAGTCCTCTTTTCATTTCTGTTATTTCAGGGTAACATTATACTTGAGAATAATGGTACTTGTTCTTTATTCAATCACCGAGTAAAAAACGAGAATTATACATGCTGATAGATTACGAAGATGGAAACAACGAGTTTAATGTCTAGTGTGTCCCAATAGGTGCATATCAAATAGGCATAAATGCATACCAATCATATCATGAGAACACATAACAATTCAATGCAAATGTTCAAGTACATACAAGGGTTTACTAGTAACTACCCTCCAACCTTACACCAATATGCAGTCCCCCAGAACTGCATCCATAAGGACTTACTCTAGGCCCGATGGGCATAGGTGCCACCTAAGGGGCTGCCTTAGGTCTATAAGGAATTACCCGTGCTAAAGCATCGGTACCCACTCAAGGCGAGACCTTGAGTCCATAAGAATTTACCAGCTTGATCAAGGCTGTACCAACAGAGACTTCATAACATAACCCAACAGTATATCCCAGATGACAATCAGTATTCAGATTTTCAGACATGAGTAACAAAATACATGTGACAGACGTATTCAATTCAGAGTATCAGAAACGGAAGATTCATGCTTTTGACAGATAAATGGGCATACCATTGAGCAGAGCAGACGTTCTCATCATTCATCGTGCAAACATATTGAAACATTATAGGTCAAGCTAACAGATCATACTATCAAGTTCATCAGACAACCAGATAATACCATCACAGATCAAGAAATCACATAACAAGTATACATATGGAACAAATATACATCAGGTACGCAGAGAATGTCATCATATATCTAGTTGATCATTTCATCTCATTTTCCAACATAGTGATGCAATCACAATAATAATTAAAATATTAATCAAACATAACATTGTTTATGTTTAAATTTTTATGCAATTCATTCAACAGAATTTAACGCACATGGAACACACTAGATAGAACAATTTAGTTCTTAAAGATACTCAGTACTTACAGAAGGGGACACATTGAACTTTTGACAATTTGGAAAAATTTCAAGAACGAGGCCCCTATTAGAAAGGGGTTCGTAAAACGATTCATATCATGTATTCAAGAATTGGTACATCAAGATCTTAAAAAGTTCATATATATTATGAGTACTTTAGTCATTTAAGCAGACAAGGGCATTATGATCATTTTATCATACATGGGCGTGTTGGTAACTTATACTAACGGGGCATGAACAGTTGCTCAAGAAATTCTATTTGCTCACCAGGTTTCCAAACAGGCATTCGAATATTTCTATGTCAATATCTTTCACGATATCAGATACATTCAAGACTATCTTAATTGCTTTGGCCAACGAGGGCATTTTAGTCTTTTAACTATCAGGTGTGATTTTGTAATTTAGCCCATTATTGATAAAATGAAGATTTATAATATTTAATATATATTTGAATGGTTGCTTTCATAATTCACCATAGGACTTGCCACCGAGTAGCCGAACTTATATTTTTGTAAAGAAAACTTCCAACCTTATATTAATATCAGGAGTGATTAACATACATGAGTGTGCTTCCTAACACTTAGGGGCACCTTAGCCCTTAAAGTCTTATTAGAAATCTCATAATTTCATCAAATGCATAACTGCCTATTTAATTCAAGAGGGCTTTTCAGTCATTTCGGAAATTGGGATAAATCCACAATTTTTGTCAATTTTACTATTTAGTGCCTCCGTCGTTTACGTACTCGGTAGAAATTAGGTCGTTCTAATCCTTTCGGCCCTTACAGACGGTTTACTCATTTAGAACCTAAAGGCATAATTGTCATTTTGATTAATTAAGAATTTTGGTGCTTGAAGGCACTACAGTCTTTTTGGTCATTACGATCATTCCAATTAATTCATTCATTACTGTCGTAAGGATCAGCTCAGGAATACAACGATATTTCTAGTAAATTCACATTCGTGTGTTATATAGAGGTTCAGGGAAAAATACAAGTTTCTTTTAGTATCACACACATTCGAATAATGATGCCGAAGTCTTTTCCAATAGAACATACATCTTAGGTAGGGTAATTTTTCAATCAGGTCGAATGCAGATTTTGGGCCACTTTCTTTATTACGGGTAGTTTAGTCATTCTTATACCTCAAGGGCATTTTTGTAATCTCATATCCAATATCCCTTACTCCATATTATGGGCATTGAATCTTAGACACTATTGATCGAGTTGCGAATTTAACTGTATTATTTATTACTATTAACTTTCGATACTTCTGGTCTATTAGTATTCTTATTCGAATATTTTGGTTTTAATAATTTCCATACTTATTTCTCGTATCTGATTCGACTTAAGCAGATTTTACAAAACACTTCATCATTAGCATGCATGCGTTAACCGGATATCAACATGTACATAAAGCATACAAAGGGTAGTATTGTATTACCTTAACTCCGAGCTACAACGGTCGATCTGTGAATGACATTCGAACATCCTTCAACCTGGATTTGACATCCCTCAACAATTCATATTCTAGGAAATATTAATACCTTCAATTACACAAATTCCAAGATCAAACCTCATTCACAAAGCTCTTAATCAATTAATTAAATACATAAGCACTCTCGGGTTCAAGGTCAGATTTGGAGGCCTTCGGGTTAGAATTTTGCAAAACGGTATTCAAAATCGGACTAAGGACGTCGAAATACATAAAATATGAGTTTTCAGAAAAGTTTACTTGTTGGTAAAAAGTCAAAGTCAATGCTAATGTCAGCAGGTCAACGTTGATGTCAGCATGTCAACGGTCAACATGGTCAGAGTCAACGCTGACGTCAGTAGGTCAATGCTGACGTCAGCAGTCAACTGATAAGGGTCAACTGAGTTGACTCGGGCTGACTCGGACGAGTTTACTAAGGCTGACTCAGACGAGTTGACTCAGCTAAAACGGGTGGACTCGGTTCGGGTTTTCGGATCGGACAAACGGGCTAGGTTAACGGGTCGGGTTGGACCGAAATTAACCCGGTATTCACCCTTGGTTTTTGGTCGCCGGACGGCAGCCGAAAAAGGTCGTCGGAGACCCCAAATGTCACGAACCTGCATAAAAAAGAAGGCTCGTTAACTCAACAACCCAAAACACTCGTTATCGACGCATAGGAATCCAGAAACTCACCGAATCTTACCCGAAATGAAGCCGAGATTACCGGATTCGATGAAGCTCCAGTGACGCCCTTATCGATGTCGGTAAGCAAATCGATTTACTGGGTTTTGCTCACCGCCACGTCAAGAGCCCAGATCTGGTGTTTGTTTTGCGAACGGACGGCAACCGATGCCGGAAAATAGGAAAAACAACGGTGTCGATTGGGTTTCTTGTCGGAGCTTCAATCGAGATTTGCCGGCAGAAGGCGGCCCGACGATACGCGTGGTGGCCATGGCTGAGATCACGACGACGTTGTGCCTCAAGCGATGTAGGCGGTGACCACCACCGCCCGAAGGTGACAGAGATCGACGGAGGACGATCAGGAAGGTGAAAAGGCATCAAGAGAGGGGAGGAACGAGACGGTATTTTGGGCATTTAATTCCATAAAAAAAAGGCAGATGAAAGGGGGTAAAAATGAGCTTCAATTTTATTATTATTATTTTCAAATCGATTACAAGCTTGACATTAAGACAATGCAAACTAAAACTAAAGATTGACTTAGCTCGGTTGGCCAAGGCTCTTGCACACCGTTCCAAAGGTCGCGTGTTCGAGTCTCTCAAGCTGCACTTCTCTATATATTTTTTTAACCTTAAAAACTTGGGGTGTTACAACTCTCTCCCCCTTAAAATAAATTTCATCCTCGAAATTTACCAGAGTCAGAGGAATATAGAGACTGCTCTTTCATGTATTTTTGTACTAAAACCTTTCCTTAGAGCATCATTGTTTCTCGAGACTCACAGACAATCATGGATCAATCTAGCAGTGTCTTCAGTTACTCAAATTGACTTTTGACCCATAATCATTCCCTCATACATTTTGGACCAATTATTCAGAATATAACGTTTGATTCTATAACGAACTTCATATAATGCAAACCAACATTTGTGTCATAACTTTTATTATAAACTGTCTCAGTCAAGGATAAGAGATATTCTGATCTACCACATATGTTAATCATACCACCCAAAGGTATATCTTTCAAAGTCTGAATTACTCTTCTAGGTTGACCATCAATTTTCAGATGAAAAACTGCAACTACAATTTAGACAAGCACTCTAGGACTCCAACAGCTACTCCCATAATCGTGATGTAAACAATAAATTTCAATCAAGGATGATATTTAACGAAATACCAAGCCACACCTTGGAGAAGATGCCTTTCTTCATACTGATCGAACATAACAACGTCTTTAATGGATATCACTTACCTTCAACGTAATATTCAGACAACTATTTCTTTCGTGTTGAACAGAGGCACCACAGAATATACACTTTCGGCACAATCGCAAACACTTCTCTCTAAAGTTTATATAGTTTTTTATCACAATTCCGTTAGGGTATTTTCAAACACGATCGTTATCACCGAATAGCCTTTCATGAAATCTTAGATCGGTTATCCCGCATGATCAAACATTTATTCTAAATCTGATTCACAAGCATAAACCATCTCAAGTCCCTTATCCAGATTCAAATTCAACCATTTAATTCAAAACACAGACGATCATTAGAGACATTTTGTGCAAGCAGGAGTTGAGCTATGGAAGGCAGAATACTTAGATTTAGTTATTTTAGGAAAATGATTCGACATCAGAGTTTCAACTCGGAGGAGTACGGTATGATCTAGGGGCATGCACAGACCAGACACCCTATGACAAACGATCGACCGGTCTACCCAGAAAAACGCAACTCTAAGCTCTCATACCACTAAGTGTAACCCTCTAAACCCGCCTATGCGTTACAACGGATCCTAGGAAGTCACATTAGGGTCACAAGAGCGACCCACAGTAAAAATACACGTAAAAACACATTTTTTTTCAAAACATTTATTAAACTGTAAAACCAACTTCTGTTTAAAATAACGTTTCTAGAAGTCATTTAAATGCTTAACAGAAATTTCAAAAAGTGCTTTACAGACTCTATCATAAAGCAATACATGACATACATGCCCACTAACTAGACATCACCGTACTTCAAAGCAACACTAAGAGAACCCCGAATACTGATGTCACACGTTATGCCATGATATATTCTTTCAACCTGCGATGGTAAAAACAACGTGAGCTTGGAAAAGCTCAATAATACAAAACTACCAAAAGATGCTATAAGCTCATGCAGATATATGGTAGGCATAACATTTTCATGATGTTCCCAAGCAGTAATAGTCCTCTTTTCCTTTCCGTTATTTCTGGGTAACGTTATACTTGAGAATAATGGTACTTGTTCTTTATTCAATCATCGAGTAATAAACGAGAATTATACAAGCTGATAGATTATGAAGATGGAAACAACGAGTTTAATGTCTAG